>OU026084.1:10000000-12400000 GCA_907269075.1 Idaea aversata | reverse complement strand
AATTGCCTGCCTGCGATGCAGGGAGTACCATTTGATTGCCGCCATTGAGTTGCTAGTATCTGTTGTTTCTGAACACAAATATTTGTTTCCAGTCTTGGTATTTCTGTATTGTTTAATAAGAATAATGTAAAAGCAAGTAAAAGTATTCAATTGTTGCTAAGTAACTAGGCTGGCTAGGTAAGCCTAGTTACTTAGCTTTGGGTTGTGTGTAATCTACAATATTTATTTATTTACTAGCTGTGCCCCTTGGTTTACCTGCATAAGATAGGAATTTTCTACAGACCCAGTAGTGTAGGCAGAGCATTGTTCTTTGGCACAGCACATAGATCAGAGATCTACTTATTGTTTGATAAAATATTTAATGTAAGTTCCTATTATACAATACCGTATTTGGTAAATCTATGTTATATTAATATGATAAAGCTGAATATTTGAATCTCTTGAACTTCCACACATATGTGAAAAATCTTTTAACATTTTGTACCTAAATTCTTTAGGGAGTCTATACAAATATTTAGTCTTATTTGTCATGATGAAACCATTGCGTGTCAAATGACTACGTCCAATACATTTGGACCACAATGATTTGACAATAAACATCCTGAAACCTCTCTCCCATATAATTTTACTATCAAAACATGTTTATAATAAAACCTATTTTATAACTTTCCAGACTGAGGCAGAGGAAGCTATCATCAATAAGAAACGCAGTAAGAAGACGGCCAAGAAGTATGTAGCGAGACAACGTCTGTCCAAGGTTGAGTCGGGCCTTGAGGAGCAGTTCCATACCGGACGTTTACTTGGTTAGTTTAACTTAATTATATCTAGTGTTATGAATGAAAACAATCAAGTTTTTGGGAAGAATGATTATGTAGGCCTTTGCTAAGCAGTTGGACACAACAAAAAAAGGGTCTCACTAATTATCCAGACTAATATTATAAGTGTAGAACTCAGACGTGTGTCTCTGTGTGTATGACTCTATCTGACTGTTTTTCCCATCTAAATCTTGGTTGTTTAGAACGAACAGGCTCCGAAACTACTTCACCGATTTAGATGAAACTTGGTATCTAGATAGCTGAAGACCTGGATCAACACATAGGCTACTTTTTATCCCGATATTCCCTCGGAATCGGGAGTTACGGGGGTGAAACCGCTGCTAATTTTTAATATACAAATTTTAATAGATGCTACTTAGGAGAAGAACAGGGTACTTTTTATTTATCCCAATCCTGACCTACTAAGATAAAAACATACATACATCCGAATTGAGAACCTCCTCCTTTTTTTGAAGTCGGTTAAAAACCGCGGGGAGTAGTCAGTCATAAATGCATTGTTTATTTGCTTTTCCTTTCTCACGGTAAAACGTCTCAACAAATTGTAATGATTGGGGTACTCTAGTGTGGAGAAATCTATTTCTGCAATTGAAACCGCGGTAATTAATTAATCATGATCATCATCATTAATATGCAGTGTTTATAAGTTAAGGGGTCAATTTTCTTTCTCTATTCTTACATTTTCAATGATGAAAACAAAGTTTTGAGACTGTATCATGGATTGGAACCGTTTTGGTGACACCCTAACAGTTGTATGATGTCGCTTGTCATAGTTACTCTGAGATTTTGAACATTTATCCAAAAAATCCAACACATTTGAACCAAAAAACTTAATATTTGTTTTTGTTTTAGCGTGCGTGGCGAGTCGGCCTGGCCAGTGCGGTCGTGCTGACGGCTACGTGCTAGAAGGCAAGGAACTCGAGTTCTACTTAAGAAAGATCAAATCCAAGAGGGCGAAGTGAGGTGTCTAATGTAAAATAAACGTAAAAAAACTCATATATTCTTTTATTTTACTAGAAAGGGCGTACGCTGAACCATATGCGTCATATTTTCATAATGTGACCCCTACGCCACATTTAGCGCTGTCAAAATATTATTGAATACATACGCATGGATGGTTGAGCATACGCCTTTAGATAGATTAGTTTTTTAGATTAGAAGATATTTTGAGCATAAAAAATTTAATGATTGGTTAGTTACTGGATAAGCAGTTTAATTCAAGATACTTGCTTCTGGAGCTTAGTAGTAAAAGTCTTCTGTATTCTGAAGGTACTAATAGCATAGTTTGATAGAAATCGCAAGTTCTTAGGCATAGTAGAATAACTTTTATAGGGGAGAGGTAATAAAACAAGTGTTTCTTCGGTATAATACTATAATATCCTGGAATTGAGCGGGTCTACCATCTTGCCGGCCATTAGAGCGACGTGTATGCTTGCATCCATCACGAAGTAGAGGAACGGGTACGTTGCGTAGAACTTCACTAGATCTCTGTTCACCACGTATCCTGGGACAAGAAAAAATACAAGAAATCATTTTTTTTTGTGCGAAGTTACAGGCAGCTTTGACCACCAAAAACTTGTTATCTATCACCACAGACGTTTTAGTTGATAAAATCCTCTGAAATGTTTCCATAACTGTGTAGCTTAAATTAATGCTTCAGTTTGTAGCCTTGGATTGGAGGTATCACACGAAAGACCTCCATTTCTACAGTTCGAATTTTATTGAGTACCTACCTAATTAACAGAAAAAGGTGGCGCCAGAATCGGCTGGTAACTGTTTTATTTTTATTTTTGGAGTAACATCCCTTTGTTATTGTTAGCTACTTATGTAGTTATTGTTCAATAATGTAGTTATTTGATAACATCTTTTTTTAGATTAAATCACTGACACAATAGAAATGGACCAAGTTTCGTAACTATTTTAGCCACATCCTTGAAATGCAAATAAATCTAGCGCTTATCATCACGATCGCTGAAACAAAATAATTCAAACGGAAACAATCATCGGAGTTAAACTCATTTATGTAATTGAAATACAGAATTGTCCGCAAATCATCATTTCGGATTGGCGATTAGGCATTCAGGTCACAATAATGCGATGCAGATTTTCCCTAATAGGCGATAGCTAGAGTAGGTAGACAGACTGCATCAATGGAAGCAAATGCGCGTGTCTCCGCATTGCGTAACAAGTTGAAAAACAATAGCCGCACTTACTTCGCATTTGCACTCTTTTGGCAACAATTATCTCGACTCCTGCACTGGAAAACGAGGTCACTAAAGACTGTCTTCGCACCTACATACCTAATTACCATCCAAGAATGCCTACCACGCGCACCCAAACGCTAAAATTGCGTCAACTTAAATCTCAACAGTTGTCAATCCAAGGACATAATTCGGTTTCAGACCGAGTAATACAAATGCTGGCATAATCTACCTGCTGGAGTTCTTTCCTACTAAGACCCTGATATTTGCATTTGCCTACTTATTCAACCACCCCGCGGTATCAGTAAATACGACTGTATTGAAGAAATAGGTAGGAAATAGCAAGTTTGTTTCCCACCCACCACGGCTAGACATAGACATGCCGGAGTTTTCCCTATGGCAGCTGCCAATGTGACCTCTGATTTTAACCGACTTTAAAAAAACGAAGGTTCTCAATTCGTCGCGTATATTTTTTTGAATTGTTTGTTATTACGGGTCAGGTGTAACCATAATGTTTATCCCTAATGTAATGTCTATTTCTGCAAACTGTTAAGTTCGCGGTATTTTTGTTCATAGCATAATTAGTCGAAGCGACGATGCTTGAGCCCTCCCGTTCCGGCGTGATCCAGTTAATTGTTCTATCCACCTCGTCGGCGGTCGACCGTCAAACCCTATTCCACGTGTGCGGTTACAACGCCTCACGTCGTCAGAGGTCGATTAACACCGACACGGATCGATGATAAAGCTAAAACATCTCAGATAATGTGAAAAAGTAGGTACATTAAAATCGGAGCATGGGGATTGGGGGTCTACAATCGGTTTAGGACCTAATGTTTCGCGACGGTCTTTGATCTCTGTTTTTGGTGCATGGTACAAGTGTTAATGTGTCTTGCTTACGGTTTTTCTTGGGGTCATCAGGCTTGTACTTGCGTATGGCGACGGACACAGCCTGCTCTATGCTACGCACATACACGCCTCCTTGACGAGTCATTGGTGTGAAGTCCCGCTGTCGAGGCTCAAACACGTCTCTTATACCTAGCTGAAATATTTAAAATAATGTGAGATAGGACCTCAATGAAAACGCGTCAAAATCTCAGTTCTAGTTACCTACACTTAAGAGGAAAGGGTACCGGGGGCTTTCTCCATACAAACTATTACAAACGTAGTCGACTAAATAATATGTTGTCCTAACAGAAATACGTATATTATCATTATCTTGATTACAATACCAACATTTTACAACAACAAGGCTTGTCCTGCGAAGATCCCGCTATGCAGATTTGAAAAGTTTGCACTAACATTACCGTAAAACCGGTTAAAATATTAATAATGCTGAAACCGGTCATTAGATCTACATACGAGACATGTATTTTGTGGCAGACCTAATTACCTAGAGAGATAATTTTAGCTGTTTGTGTTTGCGTACAACCTAATCGATTTACGGTAACTAAGTGGTTTCCATAATGTTTATTTTATAATTTTATGGATCATAAAATATCTATTGTCCTATAGGTACCTACCTACTATAGGTCTACCTCCGCAGCTTCGTGGGAATATCAGAGAAAGATAATAATATGATAATTTTGTTTAACTGTTGGTTTTTTGTATGTTATGTATGCATTGATCTTGAAATGAACTCGGGTCTAGGCCTCGTATAACACCTCAGATAAACAGAATTGTGAATTGATGGGATTCACATAATTGTTGTCTATTTTGTCCAACCTTGACTGGCGAGGCCTAAGCTTTTGTCGTTTTCATTATTTTTATAATAGGCAGTTACCTGCATTGTTATATAAGTGCGATAATTTTGATTGTGCATGTAGGTACCTAGTTACAATTTATAGATAGATAGATAGAATAACAACTTAACAACCGCTCTCGTGCATATTTTGCTCTGATTTGACCTATTACCTTTTGCAAGTCCGTGGTAAGAGTGACGTGTCCCTTCACAATGAAACTGGGCACGATTGCTTTAACTCGGCGTGGTCTCAAGGCTGCGTAAACATCAGCCAGATCAGATTCCCTCGCCATCCGGCCTAGCAACCGCCCGATTTCAGAAACACCTCTCCTGTCCGGCAGAACTACCAACAAGTAGTATCGCTCGCTGTCCAACGGCAGCCGCAACGCTGAAGCTTCTAGGTGAGGAAGATACGCGTGCTCCAAAACCGTCTCGTAATTCATATACGTCACCTGAATAAAATCAAATCAGTCCCACTTTATAAGTGCAGGTGAGGTGTACCGAATCTCAATTACGGACGGCCTATTGTCAATTTGCTCTTTGTGCAAAAATTACATACAGGAAAAGTTGTTAAATTAATTAGCGTTGTTAGGCCGATACCTACTGATGATTCTGTAATAGATAGTCTCCTGTAATATTGACAGTGAATAGGCTATTAAAACATTATTTCCTATCCTAACAGGTAGCCTTAAGTGGGATTAGTTTGTATTGTAACAATGTTCTTACAATTCTCACATTAGGTAGCAGATTCACGGTCAAGTAGACGTCATTAAATAAATATATTCGGAGATAAACTCCACATTTTTATGAATTAAAAATACTGACCTGAATACTTTTTAATCCATTAGCCAAAAACATTTTATCGTCATATGCAGAAGTGGGCATAGGCATTTCAGGTCCTACATGATAAGACCTGTAAAAAAAGTAATCGTCTACGTAGGGCGGATTAGTGAATATGAAATCGACGATTGATTTCTTTCGTCTTTGAAGTGTTTCGAGAGATTCTGTGATCGTTGTTGGATTTCCTGTTGTCATTTCGTTTGTTGTACTAGATGCAGGTGTTGTTCCACTAGTAGTATCAGACATGCTCATCGTTGATGGTTCAGAATTAGTGGTTCCTGAAGTGGCTGGACTCATGTTCATTATCGTTGAAGCTACTTCATTCGTAGTAGTATCATCAGGAAGAGCAGATGTCGCTTGTGAAGTTTGTTGAGAAATCGACTCCGCATCGGTTTCCATGCTTTGCATCATTGTTGTAGTCTGTGTTGTAACATCTTGTGTAGATGGTTGACCTGGTGTTGATGGTTGATCTGGTGTTGACGTTTGAGCCTGTGTTGATGGTTGAACTGATGTTGAAGTTTGAGCTTGTGTGGATGGTTGATCTGGTGTTGAAGTTTGAGGTTGTGTAGATGGTTGATCTGGTGTTGACGTTTGAGCTTGTGTAGATGGTTGAACTGGTGTTGAAGTTTGAGCTTGTGTGGATGGTTGATCTGGTGTTGACGTTTGAGCTTGTGTAGATGGTTGATCTGGTGTTGACGTTTGAGCTTGTGTGGATGGTTGACCTGGTGTTGTAGTTTGAGCTTGTGTAGATGGTTGATCTGGTGTTAAAGTTTGGGCTTGTGTGGATGTTTGAGGTGGTGTTGACAGCTGCGGTGGTGTGGACGTTTGATCTGGTGTTGTAGTTTGAGCTTGTGTAGACGGTTGATCTGGTGTTGTAGTTTGAGCTTGTGTAGACGATTGAGCTGATGTTGAAGTTTGAGCTTGTGTAGACGGTTGACCTGATGTCGACGGTTGAGCTATTGCTGATGATTGAGTTGTTTGTGATGCTGTTGTTTCTGTACTAACTGAAGAACTTTCAGTTACTATGGAAGTAGGGGCTGTAGTTGTCGTTTGTTCAGCATTAGGTGCTGAAGAAGGAATAGGAGTTGTAGGTTCCATAGGACCGCGGACGTCTATCGTTTCCGCATTCGGGTTAAGTGTAGTCTCTTCCCTTGTCGGCATTGTTGATGTATCTGTATTTGTAGGTCCAGACATAGCAGTAGTGGTTTCAGCGACGCTACTAGCTGTCGTCGTTGATCCTGTTGTTGCATTACTTGTCCCATTTGTGGGAGATAGAGTAGGTAACCGATCATCCAAATCGAACCCATAAAATCTGAGTATCTTTTTATAGCTATCGTTAAATGTGACATTTTCGTTATTCAACGCCAAACCCGCAAGGAATCCCTCTTCTGGAACGAAATATGTCTGAAAATGTAGTAATACAAGCATTTTATATACGTGCAATTAAATATAGCAATTACCTACATATTATTTTATTGCACCGACGACAAAAGATAATTATCTAGTAGGTAACATTTTGTTTTAATTATATAGCTTTCCTAATTGCTACATTTGTATCTTAATGTGTTAATCTAACAGGATTTGTATTTCATGAAAGCTAGATTAAATCAATTCTTTCTACATTAAAATAATGCTTACTGCAATAGCTACCTATGTAAATATATGGTGACATTATTAAAACACTATAGGTCAGAAGAAAGAATTATACTTTTGAACTTTTTCACTAAGCACTAAATATCCTTTGTGAATGCGATTTAAATTAAGTTTACCCTTTATGGCCTTAATTCGGCCAGTATCATGCCGAGAAGTGAAAAGGCGGTGAACCAGGAATAGGTACCTACCTAGGTACACAGAGCATCTCGAACAGCTAATGCTGTCTAACGGTTCGATTATATTTTCTCTTCACTTTGTTTTTAAATAAAAATTAGGAAGTGAAATGACATCAACTCGTAAACGCTTGATTCCGGTACATTCCGGTGAACTGACCACGGTAACAATAGCTCGGGCTGTTCCAAAACAAACCGTGACTTGGCTGATCGATATCGATAGAACTTTCGCCCTTTTACTCAAAACGTGAGGGTAATGTTATAAGTTTGTTTTTTAAACGATAGATGAGGTAGGTACCTATTAAATGATATGTAGATTTTTACACGGTTAGTCTTTTGCTATATTTGATTAGATATTATTCCCAATCGTTCAAATAGTCGTTAAAGGGACGGAGACAAACTGTGAAAACAGGTCGTCTCTCGTATCTATCTATTTTCGATAAAATTCCTTTTACCCAAGGTCTTTCATAACAATAAGGATGCGAATTGAACAATAACCGATTTATATGTTTCACTAATAATATTCATAAAAGTAGTTAAGTAAGTATTCTAATTAAATGCCAAATGGTTCGTACACATTCATTTGAGGTGTACAATTATTCGATCACAAATAGTTCAACGTAAAATTAAACCGTTCGCTGCTCTTGCGACCTAAAATCCTTTTGTTCTGTAAATTATGGTGTTTAATTGACCCAGTGTGGGCTAGAGCTGTTGTTAATGATGGCAATCCCTAACTAAACAATAGGATCTCGTAAATTGCATAATTTTCACGTGGGACACATGCCTTTACTTTTTGTTCACACTTTTTATTGCATTTCATCATGCAATTTTCAATTTATCTGGTACAAATATCTTACAGGTGCCAGATTAATTTAATTGGCTCAAAATTTCATTGACTGCTGTAAAATTTAATTGACTCCTTAAAAAGGAAGAGGTTCTCAAAACTCAACGAACTTTCCTAAACTAAGAGACTAGCAGCGCTCCGCGGTTTCACATGCGGAACACCCGATCCCGTAGGAATATTGGGATGAAAAGTGTGTTATTCTCATCTGAATTTAAGTACCTATCCATATACCAAGTTTCATTAAAATCTGTCCAGTATTATAGTATAGGAATATATTCGTTACAAAAAAAAACTTTCGTCTTTATATTATTAGTATTAGATTAGTAGGTATATAATTGATAACCTAGCGAAAATGGTGAAAAGAATCGCGTGGTCGATTTTGACAAAAAGTAGAAGTGAAACAATTCGATTTTTGGAAAAGTTATTTTTTTTGGAAAAGTTTTTGATTTTTTTTTGAAGTGTAAACTTCTTATGGCGCGTTGGGCACTTTTGTGGGTGAGCATTTTCAGCCGTTCTCGCGACAGACGACAGATTTTCTCGCGACAGATGAGATTTTACACAGATATACAGTTTTTTAATTTGGCTGTGAGTGTATTAAGACGTACATATGGTATTTTTTAACGGACGACTATTGACGGACGACAAATGTCGGACGACTATTTGTCGGACGACTATTGACGGACGACAAATGTCGGACGACTATTTGTCGGACGACTATTTGTTGGACGACAAATGTCGGACGACTATTTGTTTATTTATGTAATCATTAGCCTAGCCAGGAATCAAACCCGATTAATTTTGCAAATAAATATAAAAATATGAACATTTTTGTATCTATCGATAGTGTTGCTGATAGAGATCAATAATTCCTGTAAATTAACATAAAATAGCAAATCAAAAGAAATATCTTATTTTTTCAGTCTTCTGTGCTAATTTATCTAGCTACGACCATAATTCCGTAGGTAAGTACTTATTATTATCATAATTTACAGTTGATTTAAGAAATATAAAGTTAATTTATTTCCGTCTCTAAGATTAAAGTTATTGATTGTTTTGGTGATCCAATGATTACCTACTCTTAAAAATCATTATTTCAAATTCATTATTTTTACGAAACTTTATGTTTATATACCCAGCAATAGTTACCTACCCTCGCACCTTTAAAAAAACACTCACTTTTAAAGTTCGATGTATATCTCTAAAACCTATCCTCATGACATTCCTGTTCCATGGCAACTGCATCCCTCGCTGCATCTGATACGAGGACTCTCCATCGATACCCTCGTATAAAGCCACCATGATCCCCATCAGCCCGTACGGGGAAAACGCTATATTATTATCGTTTAAAAAATTATGTTCAGCGAGCACTTTTAAACCGAACCCGTTGGTGACGTCCACCATATGGGCTAGAGGAGTACGTCCTGTATCCCATAGTTTTATTTCAATAGGGACTCCGTAGTCTTTAGTTTCTGTTAAGGATATGTACGTATTTAGAAAGGCGAACGCGATGGCGAGCCGCGCGCGACCGCAGCAGCTCATCGTAAAAGCGGTTGTGATCGTGCTTCACTGGGCACTTGTAACACGCGGGTCCGGCCGGCTGTCGGGCCTCGAGGCTAATTTTTCTTGCTAATTAGCATCGAGAACCCGAACTTTCGGTGAATGCCCTCTGCTTGGAGGTAGGTATTTGCAAATCAGTCTCACGGCACGAAGATTCTTGACCGTACGCAAATCTTTAAGCATGGTAGGTAGGTACAGTTTTGATGTAGTTAAATAATATAAGTATAGGTTTAATCAGGCGTGTTGTTTTTTGAGTAAGTTAGTGGTAATTATTAGGTACGTATACTTAAATTATGTTACCTGGCTTACCTACCTTTCACACCTAACTTAACTACTTGATTTTAATGCAACTATGATATTAGAGAAAAGACAGGAGGCTCACAGCTAAGCGACGCTCGCTGATCGTGTACGGTCGTGCGGGTTAAGCGACGCCTGGCGCGGTCATTACTTCGATGGGTGGCCAATTAGTAGTGTGGCAAAAATATGTTTTCGTGCGAGCCCCTCCGTGCTTCGGAAGGCACGTTAAGCCGTTGGTCCAGGTTGCTATACCTCTAGTATAGCAGTCGTTAGGTCAAGTAAGAGGCCTTAAGGCGATCTGAAAACTCTAACAATAGGTGAGCCACACCACTATACGTGAAGAAGAAGAAGAGAAAAGACATGTCCGCATGTCCCTGTCCCTGGTGATTTGTAGTTTTGAGTCCGCCGTCTCATTTGTTGTTATAGCAGCCCCAAATATACATCAACAGTGAAAATTTCAACTGTCTAACTATACGGTTCATGAGATACCAGCCTGGTGACAGACAGACAGACGGACGGACAGTGGAGTCGGTCGTAGTAAAAGCGTCCCGTTTTTACACTCTAAGTAAGTACATGCAATTTAAATTAATACTAAATCGGTATGGTAGTTTCGGAGCATTTTCGGAGCCTAGTAGTCGTTACAAACAAAAAAATATTCTAAACAATTCGTCTGATTTGAATTAGGTCATCGTAATCGTTTCTTTTTCCGTGATCAAAGCTGCCAACTGCCAAACAGTTTTTTTGCAGTATTTACGTCACTTCCGGTTTGGTGAATCCATAGAGTATTGACTTTATTTTTAACGAATCCATAAACAATTATAACCCGGGGGCGTAAAATAGGCGTGACTACTTCGAACTGAAATATGTTTATCTCTTTTTACCTTCATATGACGACTATTTTTGCATCTTTGTCTAACATCACACAGAAATTGTATTGATTTTCCGTGTTGTCATAAAATGGTGGAAAAAAGCTTTGATGATTTGGAATTTTCTGTTCCGTGCTGAGTTGTTCTTATTATTTAGTGTGAAATACATTATTTGATTCAAATTTTTGGACACGATGGCAAGTTAATTGGGAACGGCGTAAAATATTTGTTTTCCCATATTTTTTTCTACAATCAAAACTTCTCTGTCGCTGCAGGTTAGTACATTTTATTTTGATTTAATATTTCTTGCACGATTATATGGCCCTGGCGTTTATCCGCGGGCAAGCTAGAATACACTGGTGCCCTAGTTCTTTACTACTGAGTGCATTTCAGGGATGTCTGTGTTAAATATTCTTGTTGGCAAAGTCAGGCCTTCTGGCTGTAGCAGGGGGTGTAGGGCACAACAAGCCTACTTTGTCCTTGCATTATGTTTTACTATTCATGAAGTCTAGGTAGGTATTTAGATATAAACCGCTAACAGAATAATTTACCAGGGTAATCAATATGTGTAAGTTCATTTTCTAAAGTCCTGAAAGGATGATAAGAATAAGCATTCACTTCTATGGAAGTAACTAGATACCTATATCTACTAAAATCCATACAAATAAGTGTAAATCTTAGAAATAAAATAAATTAATTTTGTCAAAAATTATTGTAAATCATGGAGCGTTCACGGTTTTTAATTAAAAAATTACTAGGTATTTCTTTTTTGTTGTCAATGATCTCTATTACATTATTTACACAGAATAGGAATAAAATAAGATATATTTTGATACAAAAAAGTAAAAGTATTATAATAGAGTATAAATTTTGAAATGCTACAAAGGGCATTTCACTTACTTTCTTAATTAGGTACTGTGTGCCAAGTGAATTTGTCAAGCACAATATTCGTTTGATAAAATTCTGAAGGATGAAACAAGGAAGGGCAATGTGTAAATATCGGTAATTTCATCGGCATATCTTCCAATAACTAGGAGATAGAGCGGTCAGGAATGCTCACAGAAGGTAGCACCAGTATTTGGTGGAAGCAGTGCTCATGATAGGGTCGGAAACAGAGATCCTAGGGTGCTTATCAACACAATTGCCAAGAATTAAGGACCCAACTAAAGAGATCTTATTGTGGAAAACAGCGTGTACATGCCAAGTGTTGTAAAATAGAATCATAAGAATATGGAAAATAGAAATGAATCAGGTTCTGCATTGTGGTACTCCCTTATCATCCAAATTGCTTACAAGTGATGGCAATGACCATAAAACAGTATTCTAGTCACTGATGGTTTCTTCTTGTAGTATCAATGGCCTAAATATGTCTGATGTAGTGATTTATTTAATCATAAAGTCAGGAAATCAGAATTCTATATCATAAAAATTATATTTGAATATGATGAATTATTATGGCTAGGAAAAGCCTATAAATTGAAACAATGCATGCAAAAAAGGTGAAATCGTTATCTTCAGATATTAAAAAATAAGTAGGTAGGAATAATGTAATTTAAATCAGGAGTATAAAATTTAAAAAAGAAATTCTGCCTTTTTAAGATAAATAATTTATCTTACAAATGCATGATTGTTTTACCAAGTATTTAATGTGTGTAGCATTTACGGAAAACATTGTGCTCTGCAATACAGACTATGTAAGTATAATTAGTGTATGGAATGTGTAAGTATCTTATACTTTATTAACTTAAATTGTACTCTACGATCCTGCCTTGCAATGTTTTGATGATGAAAAATGATTTTTTACAGCGGTGGTGGTGAAGTTCGAAGATATTGAAGAAAGAAGAGTGTGTTTGTGTGTGTGGTTTTTGACTATTTAATGGTCATTAACCTAGTGTAGTGCTACAAGATGGACCTGCCTGACTGCCCGCCAGGGGCTGAAGGGTACCAAGATTCGGTCGTCGAAGTACCCAAAAAACCTGATGATACAGAATGCACAAAGGTAAATATTATTCTTTATTTTACATGTTAAAGTTTGAGATTTTATTCAATAATGAAATTTTACTGGGCATGTTTTTGCCGTGGGATTTAAAAAATAACTTCAAATCAAATAATAGGTTCTTAGACTAAAATAAGGTAAGGAAAAAACAAATTTTTAAAGTGAGGATTGGTTTTAGAATATACTATTCTAACAAAACATTACATTATACATATTACTAGATTACCAGGTATATTTTTGTAGTAATAAGTTACAATTTTTTAAGTAGGAAGGAACATATTTAATCATTTTCTTGGGTGTTATATACTAAGGCCAGACCTGAAACTGCGTTGCGATAAGGACGCCCGCAACAGATTCATATAAAGTAACACTGTCGCAGGACTCGCGATGGCGATTTTGTATGGACCCGTCGCGAGCAGTCCTAAACGTCTTATAAAATTTTGAAAGTAACAGTAGGTACATACTTTAGTACATATTAGGCATGGAAATGAATGCTATTTTTAAATAATTGCTAATGTGACAAATGATTTTATTTTTCACAGTGTGAATGCTACTGCTACTTTTTACATCTGAGTGAAAAATAGCTTTCACAAATATATACGCGACGAATTGAGAACCTCCTCCTTTTTTGAAGTCGGTTAAAAATAGCTTTCACACGGGTGTCAATTATTTTTCACATCTGAGTGAAAAATAGCTTTCACACGGGTGACAATTATTTTTCACATCTGATGAAAAATAGCTTTCACACGGGTGACAATTATTTTTCGCAATTTGTCATGGTCTGCTATTTGTGCTAATGTAAATGATTTTTCACTATGTAATTATTAGCGATTTCAATGAACTTTCCCTCATACTTTAACAGGCTTGGGACTGTCAATGTCTTTTCGCTCTAAATAATAAATCAAAGAATCTTACTTAGAGGCTTGCCGCTAGTCTCATGTTGAGTTAAGCAACAAGCAAATAAAAGCTTAACACGGTTAAAAATACGATTCAACTTCACTTAAACACTCTCAAATCAAGCAAATCGCATCTTAAACGCGTTGACAATAAGATTCAATTTAATTTGACAACCCGCGGTACATTAACAGTACTCGAGCTACCCAAGATGGTTATTGCGAAAAAAAATAGCATTAGTAGCAGTCAGAGTGATTTTTTGTAGCATCTGCTACTTGCGATTTTTTTTCACAGTGAAATATCGAGTGACATACTATTCTTGCCATGACTAGTGGGTACATATACACATTAAACACATATAAATTGATGTTTCACATTTTATGTTCCATGAATTATGACTAAAACCTATGCCTTACTTGAAGTGAATAAATAACAAAAAAGTTCAATGACTACAAGCTACCTACTTTTCTTAAAATGATCGGAACATAAATAGAAGATATTTCCAAAGGTTAATTCTAAGAAAACATACTTCTAAACTCCTAATTAAATAAATACAATTCTTTTTATCAACATTACTTTCAAGCGTGGTTTTGAGGAGATGTTGCTGGCGTCATGGTTCGTTATCATCCTGCCTGTCACTGGGTGGGCCCTCGGTATGTTTTTTTATACAGCCAAAGGTCTCAGGTACAGGTACACAAATCGCAAAACATTTTGCGGTGCGCAACTTTTCAATCGGAAAACCCCTCAGACCCCGCTGTATTCTTACACTGACAAAATTATTGCAATGACATGACTACCTAAGATCCTCACTGGTGTTCTCATCTGTCTCGATTTACGCAGGACGTCCCGATTGTCAGGGGTCTAGTGACGGTTTTAATCGAGATTAAGGTTTAGTCGGGACGCTATCTATCACGCTTTTTCACCAGCCTCCATAACTTGTAAGTACTTTAAAGTTCTGAAACTATTACTATGTACCTACTACATGTACGTACAATATAGTTAATAGCACTAAGCTACAATCTATACTTAGAAGAGAGAACAAAAAATCTTAGTACTTAGATGCAAATTAAAAAAATTAGTCTTCCAGCCTTTCAGTATTTGGGGGTAACCCCCAAATACTGAAAGGCTACTTAATCTTAAGTTGTGTTTAAATTGAAATTTAAGTGTAGGCTTCAATAGAAAACATACACTTAACGTCAATTTAAACGCCACTTAAGATTAAGTAGCCTTTCAGTATTCGGGGGTTAGAAAATATTGAATATAAATGCCATTTTATTGATTTTTCTGTAATCTTTCGTCTTAAATTCGAAATTTGCGGTCGTTCGCATCGCTCGATCTCTTTTCTTTCAAAGAATATTTAAAAATATTAGACAGTGGGTCATTAAATCCAAAACCTTGTGTAGGGTTTTTGGGAAGAGTCATTTTACACTTAAATTTTGTTTCAGTAAGGCTGCTTTTTAGCTTTAGTGAACTCCTATTCGAACGACAATATAAATAATTAGGTAAACCAGTGGCGAAGCATGGCATCTCAGCAAATCCATCGATATCCAAACAACGTATCAAAAAATATTCTACAAGGAAATAGGAGTGAGCGAAGCGAGCAATCGTAAATTTGACCTAAAGTCAGTAAATGGGATTTGATGGTTTTTATAATAGTAATAAATTCTAGATAAAAAATAAACCCAAAAGAAATTATTTTATAAAAGAACAGTGAAGCAACTTTTTTCTCAACAAGTTATTTATTATTTTTTAAGTTATTTAGAGTTATTTTTTATGAAAATATTTTTTTCGGTATTTATCAACAGTTTTGTTTTTTTAAATACATATTTATAGGCAGGTTACAATAAAAATATTCCTTGCGGTAAATAAACCCACTAAGGTACAGGATTCGTCTTTAACATAATAAAATTGTTAAACAACATATCACATTTATCTTTCATTATAATTATTATCGTTATGACAACACCAATATTAATCTATTTTTTAAAGTAAATGTGGACTTCCGTTCCCCTACAGTTAATGAATAAAAATGTACATTTATAAGTTAAACGGGATGGCGTGAGAAGAGAAATCTCCTCGGTCGCAAAATAGGCGCTCAGACGTCGAGTTGCGGAAACTAGCCCGATAACAAATACAAGATAAACGGATATAATATCAAAGTCAAATTGTCTGTTCATTTGGAATCATACAATTTGCATGAAATAACATTTCATTAGTATTAGGATCAGGAGATGGTCCTCGAACTCCTGATGTTAAGTGGTATTCTCTGCACATAATCATATTAGATTTTGTGCGAGCAAAATCATGCAGGCCCATTGCAGGCCTGCAAATTTTTGACTGATTCCTCTTTTGGTCTGAGCTGTGCGTAGATGGTCAGTCAGGACTTAGAATGTTATATTTATAGATGTTTTAGATCTGAGGCTCGAAGATAAAATTACTGGGTGTATCACAGTCACACCATTCAATCCAAAACACGAAAAAAAATACATAAAAGCAGCACTTACCTAGAAAAATATTTTATTTATACACAATAGTTCTACAGTTAGTTACCAAATAATTTTAGGTAATCGCAACCATTATAGTAGCGGTCAAACGACTGTTATGTTATAAAAAATATAGCTTACCTATATCTACCTACATTATGATGAGGTTTTTATCGATACCTAGTACGCTTTTCCGGAACATTTCTTGACCTTATCCACACAAAACTTTTATATTTGTGTGTAATTCTTTCGCGTTGCCGTTGTTGTGGTGAGTATATTTTCACAAAATAAAAAAAAGATGAAAATAATAATAGAAAATAAATAAATTTTTATATAATAAATATGACATGTTTTATTTAAACTTGTTTTACCCATGATGTACTAGGAGACTATGAGTTGGAAGGAAGTTTGTTTCAGTACTTTTATTGATTACAATGGTGTGTTTACAGGCTGAAGCTGAGTTTCAAGAGCATTTGACGACATTGAAGATCAAGTTAGAGAACAATGAGACGCGATGCATGGTGGAGAGAAGAGAACGAGGTGTCTCGGGGAAGTGGATCTACTTATGTTACCCTTGCGCGGCTGTTTGCAGCGGGGAATCTGTGCTGCAGGTATAAACGGCTACATTCACTTACTGTATCAATTGATAGGGGTATTGACTTGCCCCCAAATACAAGTAGACGCACATAGATGTCATTTCAGTATAACACCACAACCCTGCAACAATAATCTAAATGAACATTGGTGAGGGCCATACGCCCGTATTCACTTAAGTTGCTTGTGGATAAGTGAACGCACTGCGCTAAATGCCGCCTTATGATTGGTCAATTCTGTGCTGCTCTCTTCACTCTAGCCAATTACCGTCTTATTTGCGGCTCTTTGCGTTCGCGCGCACTATGCAATCTCATTAATTGTGAATATGGGTATAAGTGTCCCCGCCAATCCAACATTTAATAACTTATATTTTTGACATCTCGCTCCTGAAGGGTCCACAGACAAAGTATAAAGACAGTCACGCTTTAGCAACATAGATTGTACAATGTTTACCTTCTTATTATTCAGACGCATCTATTGGGGAAGAAACATAAGACGAAGCTGTCGACTCGCAACATTTGGCCGCTGAGTATATTTGTTGATCATCCTTTCAACCAAACTCAGAAAGAAGCACCCAAGAAAGAAGGTATTTAATAAAATACCTATTACATACTAATCTATACTTTTATATAAAGCTGAAGAGTTTGTTTGAATTACTGGTAACTCCGTACATCCTCTTAGTTTTGGTCTTCCGATCCTGCTTTTACCATCCGGGTTGGACTCAAGAAAACGTTTAAGCCGCTGTCCCGTTCCATTTATTATTTATTTATTAAAAATGACATATACAATGTCTTACAATTAATTAGTTAAACAAATGCAAGGAAAGCTAACTGGGTTTGTCTTGGCATTAGATGTAGGTACATGGTCAAGCTATATGTTTAAATGACTTGTCGTATTAAAAGTTAATTTGCGTATATTTAACAGCTCCTCCGAAGAAGGAGACACCACAGGATGATCCGTTCAACTACGACAAGTTACTTAACGTGCAGTGTCACCTGCAGGAGGCTCTCGATGCTACCAAGTATGTAATAACTCTATTTTATTTATTTCACTTACTGACAAATATATGACAAACGAAATTTTACAAGGTACCTACTTACGTGTCTTGAGGATTTTTCGTGAATTATTTGCTTACATAGTTCACCAATAATCGTGCAGCATTTTGGCTTTGATTGTTTCATTTCATGGTCAAGTCGAAAATTTAACTTTTTACAAATTCAACATTTTGCTAATTCAACATAGTGGTCCTGAAGAAGTACTGAAAAGGATCTTTTAGAAATTAAGCTAATCCATTATTTTACCGATAAACGAAAATTGTTATAACAAAAATATGCTGCTGCTTTATTTCAGGCTAAATAAGCTACCCGAGTTAAACATATTGTCAGTTCATTATTTTTAACAATGCTATGCAAATCTTTTTTACTGTATTTTTTCTTGTTGTTCTGATGTTTATATTGTTCTTATTAATAGGGCACCTCTACTCGGTCTCGAGTACCTAGTAGAGCATCCTCCCGAGCAGGCGCACTATGAACCCGCGTACCTCTGTACACTGTGCACTAAGCAAGGACATCCCAGGACTATTATCAACCATCTCACATGCTTCTGGCATCGATTTAACTATCTTGTAAGTAAAACAATCTAGTGTATTAAATTCAATATCTGAACCAGCATGGTTTGCTTGCCTATTCCGGATTGATGAATTGAATCGATGCGTTTGATTGAACCTTAATTACTTCTAGAATTACATGAGAACAAACTTTATCCTATTATTTAATGAAATAATATTTCGAATGTTGTCTTAACTATTTTTCTGGAAATTTTAATACCTAGTGGAAAAGCTGTTTTAAGTTTTTTATTATCAAAATCGATCGCTTTAAAAATATTTCCCATATGACAATGGTTTTTAGGGTTCTGTAGGTAAAAAAGGAACCCTTATAAAATCTATTTCTTGTCTGTCTGTCTTTGTCTTTTGGGACACTTACTGCAAAAAGACATCCAGCTCCAGTTATCTAATACCGAGTTTCATTGCAAACAATTTAGTAGTTTTGTGCAAACAAATATTATATTTACTAAGATGCGATTGGGAATGCCATGTCTCTATAAAACTAATATCAATTTATATATCAATGACAGAACCGTCACTTTCACAAAGCGACAAACCGTCTAAACCAATACAAGAACCAGCCGAAGTATCGCGAAGGTGTGAGCGTCATGTTGCATAGACTCTCGCAGCGGATCGAGGACAAGTACGGGAGACGCAAGCCTATCAACATTGATAAGGACCTTTATGAGAAGGATAAGTGAGTATCATTTTCAACTACCATGGTTATCATTATAAAATTAATATAACGGATATCATCATCATCATCATATCAGCCCATAGACGTCCACTGCTGGCTGCTGGACATAGGCCTCCCCCATACGGCGCCACAAACAGCGGTCCTGAGCCGCCTCCATCCACCGAGTACCCGCGACCGGTACAATGTCGTCGGTCCATCGGGCAGCTGGGGCCCTACCGCGGTAAGTGCGTAGGCTTCAAGCCAACGTCGATATCCCAAACCGCGTCTCACAATGGGCGGAAAATTGAGCTTGCCTTTCATAGAAATTTTGAAAAATTAAATAGTGTTTCGTGTGTTTTAAGTATGCAGGATTGTCGGGGACATCAAAACATTCAAAAATAAGTGATTATAGTTATATTATTTAAAAAAAAAACAAAGTCATATTTTGTAGTGTTTTTTAAAAATAACATAACCAGAATTACTTATTTTTAAATGTTTTGAGGTCCCCAACAATCCTGCATACTTAAAACACACGAAATAAACCACTTAATTTTTCAAAACTCCTATGAAATGCAGGTTTAAAATTTCGCCCAGTGTGGGGCGCGGGTCGGCGCAAAGCGACGCGTTGGCTTGAAGCCGACGCACTTACCGCGGTAGGGCCCCTGGTCTCCCAACACTCCGTTTCGCGTGGCATCGCGGCTGCAACTCGAGAACCTCTACACCCCAGCGGTTGTCAGCTGTATGACCTCCCCATTGCCATTTCAGCATAACGGATATAATCGCGTTTATTTCGTTTTTCAATCGACATCGCATGGTCACAGGCAGACTGAAGGCCAATTCTCGTAAATAACATTGTTCAAATTACAATAACATTCCGATTGCATTTAAAATACAAAAAATACACTTAAAGTAAGCTTATTTTTTCAAAAAGCTGACTTTGGGAGTATTTTGAACAACACGATAATCATTCTGTATTTTTATACCAATCGATAGTGTTGCTGATAAAGATTAATTCCTGGAAACAAACATAGTATGGCAAATAGAAGGAAATAACTTATTTATGTAGTTTACACATACATACCATCGTTTTAGATAGATGAATTGAAATACTTTATTTGTACAACACACAAGAAATATTAAAAAGAAACAACGAAAAGTTTACGAAAGCATTTTGTAATTTTTCAGAATAAATATACTGCAATGGATTTTCAAACAAAACCACTGTTCTGATAGCGACGGTCCTACTTTCGAAGAAGTAGTCGACGTCGACCTCATGGAAAGCCTTGTTGGTACGATATTTTACGATACGCTACCCCAACCGTTCCTAACCAATACTTTAAAAGAGAAAGTTTGTGATATGTGTTTGTTACTACTTCACCCAAAATCTGCTAAACCGATTGCGATGTATGTACTTGAGTCTTGGTATAACAGACATTGGCTGGCTTAAATCCCGGACTCACCTCACGTGGTTGAAACCGTGGTACGCAGCTAGTAAATAATACTTAGTACTAAGAAACCTGGACATGGCCAACTAAGCGGGTAGTAGGTGCTGGGTAAGCCTACTCCAACCTCACGCAAAAAGGACCCAATTAAAAATGGTCTAATTGCACAAAACAGCCCGTATACAAATACAAATACTAAGAAACCAAGAATAGCCTATACCAGGCTACTGATTCTAGTAATATAGGCCACTAACATGGTAGAACAGGTTGATCATTTTTAGGGTTCCGTACCCAAAGGGTAAAAACGGGACCCTTTTATTAAGACTCCACTGTCCGTCTGTCTGTCACCAGGTTGTATCTCATGAAGCGTGATAGCTAGACAGTTGAAATTTTCACAGATATTATATTTTAACAACAAACGATTATAATAGTGCGGAACCCTTCGTGCGCGAGTACGACTCGCACTTAGCCGGTTTTATCCGACTTAACAAATAGAGAAGACGCGTATATGTATTTAATTTTCCATATATTTTTTCGTTAACAGTTGATGAGAACCCCGCACCTAAAGCACTTCCACCAGCAAGGTAAGTAAATTATTTGAATTATTGTTTACTAATCCATTGCTAAAAGGAAAATGTCTTCGAGTAAGCCACTTTGTTAGGTCGTGTAAAAGCTTTATTTTGTTATAAGTAAACTGTAATATTTTAATAGATTCATTCAAGCATATTATTAGAAAAAACATAAACATAGTTGTGTTTCTCTAATGTTTTATATCCAGACAAGATAAATGTGATTTCTCGTGTCATGGGGGCTCAAGTGTCACATTGGGAACCAATAAACAGGATTCCTTTCGGACGTCTACAAAACCGCAGGTTTCGATGAAGGAATACCAACTGTTTGTCTATAATATAAAGCTAAACAACCAACATTACCAGTGCCCTAAATCTCTTAAGAAAACGGTTGCTCCTTTAACATGTAGTTGTTGAATTAAATGTTTTATGTCATAGATACCTCAAGAAAGATCCATCACCGCCTAGAGTTGCAGCTCCGTCGCGACCGGCAAACGTAAGATATTCATTTATACATTGACTGATTGCGTCCCGTGGTTTTACTTGCATTAGTGTCTCTTTAAGGCTGTTTATGCTGCCAAACGCAACGCACCAGAAACACCCGTCTCTTACAACTAATATTGTTGATTGTAACGAATGTATTTTGTTTTTCTCAAAAGTGTTGAGATGGAATTGTAGGTGAAATTTTTACCGATATTTTGGGGTAATTTCGAGGCGAAAATTCTTTGTCATTTCAAAGCTAGACTAGTTTTAACGACTAGTCTATATATTGTTCTAGTCTAACCGTTCTGATCGTCCTCAACGTCGTCTATCGCTCAGTTCTCTGTCTGACATCAGCGACGATGACCTCAAACGTCCGAGTAACTCTACAGACAAGAATAAAAACAGGTTTGTTCATATATTTCTCGATAAACGTTACACTTTAAGTTGTTATAAGCACTAGGATTATTTGTTCGTCACCATCTGTCGCATTATTAATTAATCAGTGCATTTTATTGCTTTTGTGAGACTCTTTACGGCAATGAAAATAAAGACTATAATTATTGCAGGACATTGCATTATATAATTTTGCTTTTATGTTTTATTTAATTTTTATTGTGTCTTATGAATTTAGTGAATGAATGAATCAAACCTGGAATAAACAATATCGCACTTAGCGCCACCTACACTATTTAATTTATATATTCTACATTTGACCATTTGTTTTTAAGGTCGCGAGCATCCCCGCCCAAGTCTCGGGGCCGTGTTGAGCCACAAAACGAGCCGCCTATCGCGTTCCGCTCCCGATACGCCATCAGGCATATCCCTGATAAGGAAGAAAAGGTATAGTAATATAGGCTAGCGTTTAACCGCTATCTTACTGGTACTGGCTGAGGTGAAACAAGAATTAATGAAGCTTGCTTATTCATAAGATAACCAAACTTAAGCTATTAATTCTCTGAATAGTAGGTACCTTATAATTCCCATACAATTCAGCGGCCAAGTTGTCACCAACTAAAATTTATGTGTAAACTCCATAACAACTCAAGATAATTAAAATTAGAATTAACCAAGTTTTCATTGTAGAATATACCTCCTGTTCATAATGATCAATCAATTTTATCTTATCTTACAGCATGTTAAAGCACCAAACTACGAGTACAAGATCAAGCTAATCGATGACAAGTGCAAGTTAATCGAGGAATCTTCAAAGAAAATGCTCGCCTACCATGAGAAGAACCCGGAGAAACATCCATTATACCCTGATGAGTGGAAGAAGTTCTGGAACAGGCGGTACAAGGAGATACAGACCGGTTAGTTCAATTAACTTTGTAGATTACCAAAGTGTTAACTACACTCAGCATGTTGATACCAGACAAAAGGAGATCGTATTTCATAGACGTATTAGACCAATGATGATGACTTTCATAGACGTATTAGGCCAATGATGATGACTTACAGAAGACTTTTTTGCCAAAACGGAAATTAAATATCAAATTTAATGTACCTTGAGTCAAAGAATATCCTTAGATACAGACCTCACCTTACAATATCTTTGATTCTAAAGGGTCTAGAAAAGGCAAATTCAGTTGAAGTGATGTCCTTGTACTGAAATTCGTAGATATTATATTATGTTTTCGGAGCATATGTTTTAATTAAAGCATATGACTGACTATCTATCTACTTTTCTTTTTAAGATATGTTATATGTTCTATCCCAACCTTCTTTCTCTAAACCCTGATACTAATTCCACAGAGGGCAAAGACCCATCGAAACACGACTTCAAACCGGAATGGATCGTGTTCTGGACGAAGCGTATGAAAGAACTACACGAAGAGGAGGTCCGTGTTCAAGTTACCGAAATATATCGGAAAATGAACGTACCACCACCGGACTTTAACAAACAGAAGATTGAGTTGAATTTACCGACGAAACAGCCCGCGAGGGATGTTAAGGATGATAGGAGGGGTAAAAGGGAGCATGATAGAAGGCGTTCACCTGATAGGAGAAACTCACCTGATAGGAGACACTCGCCTGATAGGAGGCATTCGCCTGGTAGGAGGCATTCGCCTGATAGGAGACGCCACTCGCCTGATAGAAGAGCTAGAAGGTACTTCTATCTTATTTTATTTAGCCAAATGATGTCCCACTTGGTGCAAAGGCCTCCCTAATCTATTTCCATCTAATAACGGTCCTGTACTATTGATGACCACCATCACCAGGAACTTATTTAAAATATAAATATTTTAAAGAAGTTCCTAGATATTATGGCAGCGTAGTTTCATAATACAATCGTCTGGCCAGTATGTCTAGAATTCAGTAATCTATTTTGACACTTTGAACCGACTTCACAAAACTAAGAGGTTGCATATATTTTTTTCACTTGTATTTATTTCCAATTGGAGTTTAAATTTCCACCCGCTAAACGAAACTCGTGATTGTGAATGTATTTATAAAAGTATTTCTTTATACAAGCTAGGTCTTGTTTGTAATGTCCTACAATTTTCGTTTGTTTATCCAAAGGTCACCAGAACCTCGAAAGCGTTCAGTGGATAGGAAACCATCAATAGAGTCGAGACGGTTGGACCGAAGACCTACACGCGACTTGCGATCACCGCGCAGACATTCGCCCCCCATGGAACGGGCAGGCGGACACAACAGATATCACAGGTCAGTTAAAACATCACATTTCTACGCTGCGGTTACTGGCACGTAACTTCCGATCGCATAGAAACGTCGGGATAAAAGTAACTACCAATTTTCACCAAAATCGCCCTAGTAGTTTCACTACTTTTCATTACAAACTGCGTTATTTTTCTCTTTGTTTGAAACCTCGTATTATTTTATTTCTCATTAAAATCGGATCATATCCTTAAGATTAGTTGTCATTTTGGCGTTTTCCAGATCACCGTCCAATCGTGATTTGCGTTCGCCACCACGGAAGCGCACCAAGTCTCGCAGTCCGATTCCACAAAGGTTAGTAAACTAGTCTCAAATAGTCTCAATAAGGTGGTACGTTTTCCCTACTAAATGTTTTAGAGATTCCTACGTTTTATACTGAGATATTTAACTTATTATGACTTAAAGTAGGCCTAATTTAAGCTATTGTAGGGGCAGACCAAAAATATCACTGTTTAACATCCAGGAAGTACTCTGTTTCAGCGTGAAAAAAGAGACCAATTTTACGTATGTGGTAGTGCATGGTTATATTGACGTATGGTCATAGTGTGAGGTGACGCATAGATGTGTGGAAACACGCGACGTTGTCGCGTTGTGTGTGGAAGCAGGAACACGCAATTACGCTAGAGCAGAGCCGCAATACAGTTTGCTGGATAAGGGCGACGTTGCCTCTCCGTCTAATCTGTCTAATAAAAAATCAAAATAATTTCAATTGCATGATATTCAACTCAGTGCTGCCAGACCTACACCTGCAAGATTTTATGTAACTTTTGGCACTGTCGCGTCACTTTTGATACTTGAATTATACATTATTTTGATAGACTTATCAAATTATCACTTTACGTATATAATAAATAAATAAACATTTGTACTTGTTTGCATTTAATTAATAGTATAAAAATATAATAAAATATAAATGAAGTATAGTAATTCGTGAGAAACAAACCAAGCAGTCTTGTTGTTTTTTTGATACTGTTTGTTGTACACACTGGTAACATACACCCAGTCGATACTTTGCCTCGCACTAGATGCGCGCTTGTTACCTAGGCAACGGAGAGTCAACAGAGATGTCAAGTAGTCAGTAAATAGAAAAACCAAAAATAAAATATTATAATCATTTAATATATTCCTACTATTGTGTTTAAAGTATCATCCATCTGAGCACCTACTGAAAATAAACCTTGAGGGAATTTTAGTGTCTTGTAAGTGATTGAATTATTTCACAAGTATACCCCTCAAGGTGGGTAACCTATCCACACAAGTTGGGCCGTAGGAACAAACTACGACTACTCTGGGTCCCAGGCCATGAAGGAATAGCAGGAAATGAGAAGACTGATGAGCTGCAAGAACAGGATCGGCAAGTGCTATGCTTGGACCAGAACCATGTACGGGCCTGCCAGCATGCACAATCACAAAGGCCGTAAAGGATTACGTTGATAAGAAACACACGCAAGAGTGGGAAATCAGTGAAGGGCCTAGGGCAGTACTACATTCGAAGAAATTCATAGGTAGCAGGCCCAGAGGGGCTTCTAAATTTATATTGAATAACGGAAAAAGCAAAGCACGAGCTGTGATTGGTGCCTTGACATGGCTTTACAAAACCATGCTTTTAAAAATGAAGATAACTTCTAATATTGACTGCAGAACCTGCGGTGATGTCAGAGAAACTATATCCCAAACCGAAAAACATAGGATTTTTCCTCTTAGTGGGATCACTGCGTTAATCGATCCCAAGGGGTCGAAGTGTTGCTGGCTATGTCAGTCCCCGATATAAGATGATAAGATAGAACTAATTTTAAATAAATAAACCTTTTTGTACATTACTTTGTCTTTATTTTTCTCTTTCCATTCAGACCTAGTACAATTTGCATCGTTCAGAATTCGTCCTAGTTTAAAAAAAAAGATTACTAACAGTACCTACCATAAAATTGATCCTGTTTTAGAAAATTTATTCAAAAATATATTTTCAAAAAAAAATTCTATTTGTATCGAGATTTGAACTGGGGCTCTTCAGAACACTACCCCGCCGCTCTAAATGACTACACCAATCGGTATCTGTAGGACTACGTCAAATATAGTCTATAGTTGCTACAGTTTATTGTTTTGTATGTGTGCGTGTCATTTATATCGTGACAAGAGTTAAAAATTGTACTTTGGAAATACATTAAAATGTGACTTCCAAAAAATTAAATTATGTTTGAAATATGTTCAGAGCAAACTAGAAAACAGGCAATATATATACAAATACTTTAATTCCACGTCAATTATAGCAAAATAAAATAAAACAATACTTTCGGGGAAAACAAGCGCCATCTAGCAGAATACTTTGCTTAGCGATACGAAACATTCAACCATAATATTATGTTATTAGTACTTTCTTCCATAAAACTATTGAGTTTAAAGTTTAAATGATAGGCTGAGGCCTAGTCAAGTATTGAGATACTTGACTTGAAACTGACGTTATGAAGCCAACGAGCTAACTCGCCTATTCCACGTACCCTTGTCACACTGAATGCTCTCCTGGATCCTTACCCTGATACTGATGTGTTTGTGGATGAATGGTCGGTATTGATGTTGGTGTGTCTGCGTTTCTGCGAGAATGTGTGTGCCTGAATAAACTCTTATTTGTATTGTATTATGTACCTTATGTGATTAATGTTATTTCTGTTACTGTTAATTAATGTTATTGGTTTAATACCGTTTTAATTAATTAAATAAAAATAAATAAATAAAAAACTCGCTAATAGTCCAAGACGGAAATAGACCATCCTTTCTCTGTTAAGATAAACCGTAAAATTGAAAGATCACCGTGCGTGACGGGGAGGAATTTACATAGGACATCGGCAGACAAGTATAACATGTACGCCGATTGCCACCCTCTTCTACTTTACAGCGCAGGCGTTAGTTTACCTATAGTGATCGTTAAATCGGTATGATATATTTCCAGACGTCGTCTAAGCCCTATTCGACTAGACTCGATGGAGCGTCGTCGCAGCCGCAGCCCGTTGTCACTTCGTGCGACCGAGCTACCACTGAGGAACCGAAGTCCAGCGCCTGTATCCGCGCCCTCGCCCAAGTCACGTCACTTAGCACCCTCAATGCAAACTGTGCTAGTTTCCGATGATGAATTCAAACCGTAAGTACCTATCAAAAATAATTTTAGATTTTGGGATTGAACAATATTATCGATGTTCTTGTGTATTTTAACAACTTAATTATTTCATTTTCTTCACCATGAAATCCTCATTGATTCACTAACTTTCAAATAGTGCTATTACTTATTGAAACCATAATGACTGAAAACCATGTTAACGACAAAGATTTTTTAAAGTCCAAGAAAGTAATTAGTTATTCCATTGCTAGGTATCTAACAATCACTTTGTATTTTCAGTGACGACGGCGGTCTATCTCCTTGGAATTCTGACAATGAAATTTGTTCAATGGGCTCTAGAAGTGAGAACACTAGTATACTCAGCCGGAAACGCGGGCCCGGATCGTCGTACCGCGTGCCGTCGCCGGACACCGGCGCCGCTGATAATGTTATAGCCACGCTCAGGACGTTGGTCGCCTTAGAGGATTATCTCGGCAGTCTTGGACCTAAGATCGTCGATTTACTTACTGAGGCTATCACTATGGAAAAGGTATGGCATAAAAACATGTTTCTAATCTCTTCACACAAAACTACTGAAGAGATTGCGATGAAACCTTTTGTGTAGAAAGAAAATAACATACTTGTAGGCTTTTACTTCTACCCAATAATACTACGGGAACATTTATCAATTTTTTTGTCTAGGATCGCGCAAATTCATCAGAAGAGCTACTCGAGCGTGAATCGGCCGTAGTACTTATAGAAACGGCTAAAGAAAAGTTAAAGGGCGCGGCGCAGGCAGGACTCGTGGCACCGGGAGCCGTGCACGCCGTGCGCGCGGCAGTTGTGCGCGCTGCGGCCACACTGCATGAAGCTGATCTTAGGACTAAGAAGACCGCTCAGAATAAGGTATTAATAAGTCATGAACAGTAATCAACTCCTTTGAGAACAATATCCAAGCATATATTAATGAGAACCCAAATAATTAAATGCACATCTTCATGCATGATATCCTTATCCTATTTCGTAATTGAAAACTGTTTCATATGATCATGCAAATTATTCACAAAATTAAAATAAGACGTTTTGCTTCAGAAACAGGCGTTATCCAACATAAAGAAGAGCGAACCTCTGCCCGTGGCAGGCGTGGGCGAGGTAGACCGCGCACAAATCGCGCGCCAAATGGCCGCTGCTCTCATCGCCCAAGGAAAAACAGATGTAACATCGGATGAATTAGCACAACTAGTCGACGCCGTTGTTGGCATGGCCGAGGCTAAAAAGCGGGAAGCTGAAGCTCAAAAAAAGGTGGAGAAAGTAGCTCCGGTTCAACCGAAATCGACTACTACTTCCGCTTTACAACTGTTGCAGTCGGCTTATGATGAAAATGATAAGAAGTAAGTTGTTTAATTCAGTGATTTGTGGTATCTCAGTTGAGGCGATAAATTCAAGCCTGTCTAAATCAGGAGTTTTAATGACTTTGTTAAAGTTATTTATTAGTTGTTTATTTTGCTTCCTTTAGAACTTTAGAGCACTGTCAAGGTACAGGCACTCTTTCCATAAGTGTTTTGCAGGTTCTGCCTAAATGAGAGACTTTTTGCTCAAGCTTTATCAAAGATTGACTATGACAAACATTTTTTTTACCATAGGTTAGAGAAAGAAAAAGAGAAAGAAGAAGCGGCTGTAGACGCGATGGATGGTCTCTCAGACTCTGATCTCGAAACTCTACTCAAGAACTTCAACGAGTTATCAGCTGAAGAACAGCACAGCTTGATAGCTTATTTGAAAAAGCTGGAAGGTAAATTGTTGTTAGCATTTTTATTAGAATAGATAAAATCGATAAAAATATTCAATATAACTGTAAACCTAGATTGTTTCAATGAAATTTTTTATATTTAAAGCTCGCGAGCCACTTCGAGTGGAGAAACTTCGACAGTACGTGAGCGCGGCCGCGTCTGTGCCGCCCAAACAAGACCCGCCGGAGAAGAAGACGCCGGAGAAGGAAGTCGTCGCACCTGTAACTATCGAAAGCGATGATGATGATGATTATACTGTTGAAGATGTAAGTTTTTTGTTGAAAATTCTCATTTCTACTACGCGGCAAAATAAAAAGTAGACTTCTCTACTTTTTATTTTGCCGCGTAGTTTGATATTTTATAACCGACATAATATAAATATCCCTTTTTGTTGTTCCTAGGTTTTCAAATCTGCTACTGAGAAAGTAAAAGAGAATCAAATTCGCCAAGAGATGGAGATCGTAAAAAAATCTCTTGAGGAAAACAATATAGAAATCAAAAGCACACCTCCGCCAGAATTAAATAAAAATGTGTCGCAAAACTTGACTTCTGCGACGGATTTGTTTGCGCTTGTTCAGGCGTCGATACAGTCCACATCTGCGAATACTCCAGCGCCGGTCGTTGATGTAGTAGCGAGTGGTTTACAACCTCGCTCTTTTGGAGACTTAGCTGAGCCCCTCACTTCAGCTCCTTTAGTCGAGCCCTCAAGACCAATCCCGGAAATTGCGTCTGCGCTTAACCAATTTGTTTCCAACCAATCTGGACCTAACCAATCTGGACCCAACCAATCTGGACCCAACCAATCTAGACCCAACCCATCCGAACCCAACCAGATCAATTTCAAAGGGAACTTCCAATCCGATTCTTACGCCCAAGGCAATAGCTTTCAATCCGGAGGTTACCAGAATGAACCTTTCAACAACCAACCCGATTCCAACCATAATAACGATTCTTACCAGAATAATTACAATCAGGGAGATTCTTTCAACCAAAACGAGCCCTTCGACCAGCAGGGCGGTTATGGAAATAGTTTTAACCAAGGGGAATACAATCAAAATGAACAGTTTAATAATCAAAACCAGTTCAACCAGAATGAACCTTTCAACCAGCCTTGGAATTCGAGACCTTTCAACAATCAAGGGCCTGGCATGAATCAAGGGCCTGGTATGAATCAAGGGCCTGGCATGAATCAAGGGCCTGGCATGAATCAAGGGCCTGGCATGAATCAAGGTCCCGCCATGGGTCAAGGGCCTGCTATGAATCAAGGGCCTTTCAACAACTTTGGGCCGAGAGGACCGTCTACTTTTAATCCAGGCGCGAATAATTTCAACTCGGGATCGAATTTTAACCCTGGACCGGGCAATGCTTCGAACTTTAACTCTGGACCAGGCAATGGTCCGAATTTTAACTCAGGACCGGGCAATGGTCCTAATTTTAACCCTGGACCGGGCAATGGTCCTAATTTTAACTCTGGACCGGGCAATGGTCCCAATTTTAACACTGGACTTCTGGGCAATAGTCCGAATTTTAACTCTGGACTCCTGGGCAATAGTCCGAATTTTAACTCTGGACCGGGCAATGGTCCGAATCAATTCAACTCAGGACCGTCAGGCAACTTTAGAAAGCAGGATAATTTTAATAACAAACAGGATAATAACCAAAATAATCGTAACTTTAGAGGTAGGGGAGGGAACAGAGGAGGGAGGGGGAATCAAAACAGAGGGCGCGGTCGAGCTAGGTTCTAAAGGCACGTGCGTTAGTATGAGAATGTATTTTGTGTGCGAGATCATTAATATTTTTTAGAATGGATCTTACAACAAAAGTAAGTGCTGTGCAAATGATATGATTTATGTAATAAATACATACATGTAAGTAAATTGAAGTTTTTGTTTTATTTTATACTAGTTATACCCTACCATTGAAAAAACTCTATTACCACTTGAGAAACTCAAGAATATGGAGTCACCCATCAATCATAGTTTTATAAGTATAGAAAAGGCACATAAGTCATGTTGAAAATATTTATTCTAGAAATTGTATACAAAGTAATATGCATCTAAAAATATTGAATTCCCGATCTATGTATAAAATAACTACTAATACGTCCCCATTTCTAAAAGGGCATCTATTTGTTCAGTCTCAGGCAGTATGTCTATCTCTACCGGTTCAGATTTCAACTTGTTTGCTTTTGGATCTATTGTGAAGAACCTGAACAATTTAGATAAGTTTATGATGCTATATGCAGAATGGGATAAGGTATCTTCCACAATATCTTTCATAACTTGGAATGCAGCTGTAATTTGCGGGGATGTCCGCGCTTCTGTAACAATAGAATTAAAGATTACCTTTACACAAATTACAGTCGTGTTGACAACATACTTTGTCAGCCAAAACTCATGGTGCCATACAATGTTTTAATAAACAAGTTAGTATGGGCATTAATATGTTTTTAGTTAACAGAAGGTAATTCAACTTACTTGAGTTATTGTTCTTGCTCAGATCAAACAAGTACAAAAAGAAATTGAGCTGCAAATAGAGATCCTTCTCCGTGTATTCTCTAAACATAACTCCCTTTTCGCACAATCTGCAAACTGGGTATCCCCCGGCAAAAGTCTGCGGTAATCTAGCGGTTCTGTACCCGCAAGCCGGGTCCTCACATGATATCCAACCCGCGTAGTACAAAGCGTGGTATTGACGAATTTGCAGATTCAGTTGGTTAACTATAGACGCCACGTAGTCCACCGGTCTAACACTACACTTGTCGTTTTGACAACGGTCCAGAAAGGTAACGCTCTCCTTTTCCAACTTTATACAAGTTTCCTTTATCCTATTCTCCGTTTTGCAGTTCTCATTGACGCAGACAAACACTAATTCTTTACATTGTCTATATTTTTCCTGTTCGTTTTCGACTTCATAAGTATCAGTGTTGGATGTATCTCGTTTTGTTTGCTTGTAGCCGGACGGGTCTAAGCCGAGGCAGTCGGCGACTCGGGCGGGGTCCATTCCCTCGATAGGCTCGCATATCCTGGATATCACCGGGTGTAACTGATGCGCCAGATAGTATTTGTAATCTATTTTTAAATGTTCTGAGTTTTTCAACTCTTCTATGTGGTAAGCTCTCTGTGTGGCCGAGTTGGGAGTTCCATCCTCGCAAATGATGTAAGGAACGATGTCACCCTTCTTGAATCTTCTGCTGTTTTTCTGGTTCAATCTCATTGCGACCTGAACGTGGGGTTGCGAACTTTTGTCTGCGTATTCGTTCGGGTTTTTGGTAAGTTGTTTCGTTATAGTCAACATGGACAGAGGCATCTTTTCGTCGTATAAATCTTCTTTAAGTTTGTTGAGATGCGCCTGTATGCTCTCCAGCCGTTCGTCGGCGGTCTGTTCTGATAGTATTTGTGTTAAGATGAACTTCCCCGCCTCGGCTGCGAGCTGCGACCAGTCTCTTCGCACGATGTCTAAACCTTTGTGCTCTTGCGTATAAACGAATTCTCCATTCTTATTCTTGTGTATCAAGACGGCCGCGTATTTCTTTTTCTTCAACAAGAGGAGATATCTGAATACGCCGTCGATATCGAGTTCGATCTGTCTGTATTTTTTATTGATTTCCTTCTTCAAATCAACTCCAATTTTAAAGACATTGTCGTAATCGAGACAATTGGTGTTTATCATCAAGCTGTCTGTATCACCGTACACGACGTCGTAGTTCGCTTTCTGAACTATCTCTCTAGTGTCCATTAGAATTTCCCTGCCTTTCATTGTGACGAGTGCCGCCAGCGGCTTGGCATAGAATCTTGAATGGGTGAAACCGAGACATCCGTACATAGAGTTAGCCGTGAGCTTCAAAGCCATTTGTCTAATATTGTATTGCATGTACTGCTCTTGCAGTAAGTCGGCAGTTTTCATGAGTCTCTTCACCTCTCTACGACTTTCGACTAATTTCCGAATCTGAGTAGGCAACACGCCCAGTTCAGCGTTTGAGTTGGGCAACACTAGGTTAGCGACATCGTCATCCGTAGCCGAAGTGCTTTTTCTTTTAATCGTCGTAAAACAGATGTTGTACTCTTGAATAATGCTGGGATATAGAGAATTGAAATCCATCAATAAAATAAGTTTATCATAGAAACCTTTCTTAGGGTCTAAGACGAGACCACCTGAATACGCTGCTTTCTTTTTGCCTTGCTTTTTGGAAATCTCTCCAGTCTCTTCCTGTTCCTCACTATTACCATCATTAGCTGCCGCTCTTTTGCCGTATAACTTATCTGGGACAATGTAGTTTTTTTCAGTGAACGCGTGTAGTAGAAGGAACTCGTTTCGTTCCGACCTCCCGCCCATCAACGTTCGAGACATAACGTTACCAGCAATCTGGGTAATTTGCAGCGCTAATGGTATAACGTTGAGTTCGCACATTATCTTCAGAATATACGAGGCGTCTTGCATACTTAAAGATACTAACTCGAATAGATCTCTACTATTTTCGTAATATCGCGGTAAATCTTCAAGAGCAACATCAACTCTCCCACCTTCCGGCATTTTAAGGACGCTGACGCAAAGAGTTTCGAGGTCGAAGCTTCTAGATCTAATAAGTTCCATGGCGGATAGTTTAATGTCGCAAACGAGTCGTCCCAAGAAAGCATCTTTTGCTGCGAACTTTTTCTGCGGCGGGTTAGATCTTTTCAACCTTCCTAAACGTGACCAATTAGGTATATTCATGTCTAATACATTGCCAATGAGTAAGTCTTGTTGAAAGCCTTGTAAGTCGTGTCCGACTACTAAATCCGGGTCCAGTTTCCAGAACTGTACCATGAAAAAGTTAAGCAGTTCACGTTCCGTTTCAGATTTTGTGAGCTTTGTTGCTTTGTATTGAGGTAGGGACTGCTTTAGATCTAATGGCCATATTTCGTTGCATTTTGTCATAACTGAAAAAAAAAAGAACAAAGTTTTAAAATACGCTCTTTTGGCACCAAACTTATGTTAGATTTCAGCTTGTCACGCTGCCATACAAAAGGCTTGAGATATGAGTTACGTGTTAGAAATTGTGATCTTTGCAATGATTCGTTTTGACAATAGTATTTCTTACCACAAAAATGCTGTTGAAAAGGTGGGTTCGGCGGTGGTTTGTGAATAGGGAACGCGTTGTGCGTTAGACAACTTATCATTAGTATTTTGGTCTTCCTTGTCTTTGGGTCCATTGTCGTTCTCATATTTATCTGGAAAGGAAAATAACTAATTAAAAGTCTTCTTCATTATATAACACAACTCCATAAGCTTTTAATCTCATAAAGAATTATTGAAATCTATGCAGTAGTTCCAAAGATTACACCTATCAAATCCATCGAAACTTTTAGTATAGAAGTAGATAATAGTGACTTCAAAAGCAAGATTATTAACTTGTTGAAACTTACGGCAGCTATAACAACAGGTGGTGGTTCCAAATCCGTTCCTTTTCTAATGACACTGACATGTTCCATTTTCTCACAGTTTGCCTCCAGTTTACACCAGGACACCTTAAAAAATTACCAGTAAAAGATGAAAATTTCAGAATAATTAAGATGAAGAGGTGAGAATAATCGATAAAGTCGCAATGCGGTGGCTAGCTGTTTGCCCTCGCCCACACGCAACACGATTCAGTCGCGATGCAAACGCGATACTATCGCGGTTCTGTCGCGACGCGTGGACACTATGTAACAACGTTTAAAATACATTGATACAGTCGCGATGCTGTAGCGCGTAAGTTGCACGTTGGCATCGCTTCTGTAGCGCGTTGCAAATGCGACGAACACACGTTATTAGCTACAAAAAGTCGCCATGGGCGAGGACCCTTAGATTTTAATGTCAGATTAATTTATATTAAACTTGCCAAAACAATTTTGATTAAAAAGTCAGAATAATTCAGAAGATAAGGTCAGAATTTTTTTGACGAAAATGTCAAAACATACCTTAGCTTGCACATGGTCTGGTTCCTTGATCTCCAACCAGCAAGGTCCTTTGATCTTACGGTCGAATAAGAAGGTTTCCAATGACGATGTGTTGGTGCCGAATATGTGAGAGAAGGTTAGATATTTCTTATTGGGCGGTGGCGGTGGGAATGATGCCTGGAAAGATATCGGTAATTAAATATATGAATGTCATTTCGTATTAGCTGCGCCCGTGCTATAACCCGCGTAGGTCCCGAGGGAATATCGGGATGAAACGTAGCCTATGTGATAATCCAGGCCTTTAGTATTGGGGTCTTCAAGCCGCGAGTGAATTAAAGGTATCTTCTAAGAAAGCGTGCTACATCTTAGGCCGCATCGTCACCTACTATGGGGCAGCTGTGATAGGTCAAGGGCTGACCTATCAAATGTAAAAAAAAGTTTTCTATAAGTTACTTTTAAGACGTTTCAATGAGATTTCATGCATGCATGTGTCCAAATCATCATTATTCTAGCAATGTTCCTGGTTGCATCCCTCTCGGGAGCGCGGGGTTCGCATATGTCCAAATGAATAAAAAAAAATTGACTTTAATTAAGGTGAAAGGGTACCCCTGGTACCTGCGCTTCATGCGAAAGGGTACCTGCCTCCATACAAACGAAGTCGACTGTTTCTTCCCTGGTTAATGACACTAGCACAAAATTTGTTGCATAAAACAAAACATAGGGGCATGGTCGGTCAGGGCAGTTATAAGTTTTATGCAACAAAAATATTTGCTATCTATAGTGCATTATCCAGGGAGAAAACAGTCGAGTACATTTGTATGGAGAGAGCGTCGGTACCGTTGCCTCTTAACTTTATAGATAATAGATTTGCTAATTACTCACAGAATACTTGACTTCCAAATAGTCAGACTGTGCAGGTATATCTGGTAGATTGAAGCAGTAGTTCTTAGTGACTTTCCGTGATTTGAACTCCTTAAGGCCGAGCTCGCTGGCGACTGTACTGTTGAATTCCTCATACATGTCCATCATGGTCACTTCGTTGTCAGTTGCTTCGAGGGTTACAGGATCTAGTTTCTATAAACAATTAGTGAAAAAGTTAAGGTATACTTGTTAAGTATGTCCCTTTAAGAGGAAAGGGTACCGGGGGCTTTCTCCAAACAAACTATTACAAACGTAGTCGACTATTTTCTCCCTGGATAATGACACTAGAGCAAATATTGTTGGTGCATAAAACTTATAACTGCCATGACCATGGTTTTTTTTTTTAGTGCTAGTGTCATTATCCAGGGAGGAAACAGTCGACTACGTTTGTATGGAGAGAGCGCAGCTATCCTTTCACCTAAACTAAATTATAATGTAGGACATTTTGCTAGGGCGCAGTCAGTGGCGTAGCGTTGGTCACTGTCGCCCGGGGTTGAGTCATAATTTGCCGCCCTTTTGACGTTTTAAAATTGGTGAGAGGTGTTTGTGAGAAAAAACGTAACGATATGAAAAAAATGATCGAAAAATATTTATTTTAAACCATGATGCCATGACTCGTGATTTGCAACCACTGTTATATTGGGTGGGCTAGCTCTTACTCACTTGCACATTCAATATGAGCAAGTGAGTAAGAGCTAATTTTTTGATAAATTGTCTGACTGACCAGCCTGACCGCCAGTGACCGCACACAATATTTTTTTCCCAATTTTGCCGTAGATGGCGTTGGAGTAAAGTTAAAACATACTCCCTAAGAGTAAGTTAAGGTATTAACCAGGGTTCGAAAATATCCGATATTTATAATAAATATCAAAATATCGGATTTTTTTTATATATATCCGATATATATAAAAAATGTGATATTTACATGATATTTATCCATTTTGTATGACAGTCATATTGCTATTTTATTGTATTATTTATGTATACTGTTTGCATAGCTACGTTTTATAAATATAATAAATTATTTAAAAAAAACAACATAATGAAAGAAAAATCAACTAAAAAACATAAAATATTTTTATAAATCAGAAAAATCAATTTAAATCATAAACAACATCAGGTAAAATCAACTCAAAAAGGTAAAATCTTATAAATTCCAATCATTCAATGACATCATTAATTTTCTGAATACCTACACTAATACTTAAATACCTAAACTTTAAACGTTAATACCTAAACTTACTAACTCCCTAAACTTAGGGAGTATGTTTTAACTTTACCTAACGCCATCTATATTTAGGATGGAGAACTACAGTAGAAAACTGCAAAACATGATGAAAATAATCATCAAATTTTTAAACAATTTTTGTATTGATATATATCACAAAAAACCCTTTGATATATATCGGATATATATCATGATATATATCCTCGAACCCTGGTATTAACATTTAAAGTTTAGGTACCTATTCTAAGTATTAGTATAGGTATTATGAACAAATTTAAAAAATAAAGCTATTGAATGATTGGAATTTTTAGGACGATTTTATTTTTTTGACGACCCAGTTGGCCCAATGGTCACCATGCCGGACTGCCAAACACAGGGTTTTGGGTTCGATTCCCGCCTCAGACAAGTATTTATGCTTAGATTTATAATAAATATTGGATATTTTCGAAGCCTGTTTATAATGCGCGAATTGATCTTAATTCCCTGCGCAAGTCTTACACTACTATTTTAAATCCATAATAAACGTAATTTTATGAGTGTACAGAATATAACTAATCAGAAAATGAAGTAGGAAGTAACTTACATATTCCCTAGGCAGCAGAAACATCTGTCTATTAACATTTCTAACGACGACGCAGCAAGACACGCACCCCGCCTTCTTATTGTTAGGATTTACATACACTTTACCGAATAGGTACACAACTCCGGGCTTTACGAATCTATCTTCCCAAGCATCGAGCCAGTAAAACCTGAAAATAAAAGTTAAAGAATTAACACAGCACCATCTAGTATCTAAATAAACTATGCTTCTAATATTAGAATACAAGAACTATGGATAAAATACCTGATACTGGACCAATTTTTATGAAACTTGTACATTTTGCAAAGACATAGAGAAAAATTCAGATACAGCAAACTAGACTACCTAGATATTATTTATTTCGATTTAAAGCAGAACCTACTAACCCTATAGGTATAATAACTATAAGTTTCTTTTTTTAACCAACTTCAAAAGAGGTTCTCAATTCGCCGCGTATTTTTGGGACTTTGTCTGAAATCCAGTATTTTCATGTGATAACGTCTAATTGATGCACACCTGAATTCACAAAAAACATGACGTCATGCGTGATGTTCCGGGACCGCGTCATGTTATTGTCAAGGTAACCATAGCAACGTATTATTGTTGCTATGGTTACCATCAATGTTTTCTTATAATGTTATCATGTCAAATTATGGCCCGTAAACCGACTTTACGGACAACCATTTGTTTTTTTTAAAATTAAATATATACAAGGTAAGTATATGTTGAAGATTGTTCCACGGCGAGAATTGAACCTGGAATAATTTTACATCACTGAGTTGGTCAAAGTTACCTTAGCACTTTATCTCCATCTTCATTGGTTTGCAAAGGAAGTTGACCATCTGACTGTACCGTAGTTGCTGCCTGGTTGTCTCCCATCTGATCATTCCATGTACTCGTCAAAGGTTTTAAACTTTTAACCAATTCTTTCTTTGGGAATATTTCGAAATCATCATTTAGAAATTCATCCGCGACATCTGTTATACTATTCGGTATGTTTTCTTCCTTCTTAACTTCGGTTTGGATCGGTGTCTCGTTACTGAAGTCATCGTCAAAGTTGATGTCTTGAGTTTGGAATTCTTCAATGTTCTGTGTTGCAGAGTCTTCTAGTTCTCGTTTTATTTCCTTGTCTATTTTCCATTCTGGTTTCTTTGGTTTGTTTAGATTAGTATTCTCTTTGTGTTCTCCATTTTGTTTCGGTGATACATTATTTTGCTCCTAGAATTAGAAAAATACAGTTAAATTGTAGGAAAGTTAAGAATAATTATTAAGTTAAATACTTATGCAGTTGTTACTCACCACAATTGGTTTAGAAAATACAGTACTATGACTACTTTCACCATTTTCAGTCTGAAAATATAATAAACGTAAGTTAGTTGTTACTCAGACTGGGTTCTAAAAACAATACACTCGTATTTTTGCGAAAAAACACTATTAAGGCACTTGCGAATAAAGCAGTTTTTTAAATAACGTATTTTTTAGGGTTCCGTACCTCAAAATGTATAAAAGGAACCCTAATAGGATCACTTTCTTGTCCATCTGTCTGTCTGTTTTTTAGCAAACTTGTGTGCTTTGCAGTACTAAGCAGTAATGTCTATCTATAGGCCCTAATAGTCTACTATGGGACTGTTAGGGCCAGATGCTCTAGTATTGAATTATTTATATTTCTGTTTTTTAAATATTTTTAATTGCAGAAAAATGCTATAACTTACAGCGTTACCAATTTTCGGGCTTCCAAACTCCTTTTTGTAACTAACAGTAGGTTTCTTTATTGAAGAAGAGAGACTCTTGAAATAGTTTTGAGCATCTTTCTTGTTTGACTCCACAATGTTCCTGGGGGCTACCACAGGTTTGGGTTTGGGGACAGCTGATGTCCCATCAAGGTCTGACATTATGTCAGATAGAATATTGTCGTCGGAGATTTTAACATCCTTTAAATAAACAAAACAATTAAAAAATAGGACAAGTCTTGGGGTGTTTGCTTTCCAACAAAAAACATTTATCTAAATCTGTTGATCCAAAAGTTATACCTCCTCTTTTGAATTTAAAGCATATTAAACAAAAAAGGAGCTCTGATTAGGACTACTGAATAAATATTGATGAAAATTCTACTATTCCCTTGTCTATGTTTATTATTTAATTCTGCAAAACTACTAAACAGATTACAAAGAAAGTTATGGATATAGTTTTTTAGGGGATTAAGTCTACATTAGGTTTACCACTTTACTTGATCGTATTATCCACTTTATCAAATTAAACTTTAACAAACGCAGACAAAGAGAAAAAAGTCTCCTACAGGCTGTAGACTACAGCAAGCCTTTAGCCTCTATCTAATATACCTCTTTCTTCTTAGTAGGCATTGCACCAATAAGGTTCCTAATATTGCCCTTGACTGAGGGTTGTGCAGCGACCCGGGCTTTCCTCTTCTGTCCTCGCCCTGACTCCTTGTTAGTACTGACGTATGAGTCATCTTCATCATCAAATATCTCACGACCGTCTTCAACATAACCCGATCCACCTGTCAAAATAATGATAGTCATTCTACTAATGTTTAAGGTATCTTATCTTATCTTATATAATGGGGGCTGGCAAATTGCCAGCAACACTTCGACCCAATGGGATCTTTTGTGTTTACCCCTACCTTGATGTTTCTTACTCTTTGAAGAAGTGGTTGATTAACACGGTGATCCCACTGAGAGGAAGAAACCTATATTCCTCCGGTTTGGGATACGCATTCCCAAGGAGGCTCATACGCTTCGCTGCTAAGACGTCGCATTCACACAGTACGTGCTCCATAGTTTCCCTGACATCACCGCAGGCTCTGCAGTCATTATTTGAAGTTAACTTCATTTTCAAAAGCATGTCATTGGTTCCGTAATGTCCTGTCAAGGCACCAACCACAGCTCGTGCTTTGCTTCTACTGTTGTTCAATATAAATTTAGAAGCCCCTCTGGTGCTGCTACCTATGAATTTCCTCGAATGTAGCAACCCTTGACTAATTTCCCACTCCTGCGTGTGTTTCTTATCAGCGTAATCCTTTACGGCCCTTATGATTGTGCATGCTGGCAGGCCCATACATGGTTCAGGTCCAAGCATAGCACTTGCCGATCCTGTCCTTGCTAGCTCATCAGCTTTTAAGGTATGTTTGATATCTCTTCAAGGCTTCACACAAAAACTTCTAAACCAATTGTAATGAAACTTGGTATGTAGATAGCTGGAGTCTTGGAATAACACATATGGTACTTTTAACCCAATATTCTCACGGGATCGGGATGTAAGCCGTTAAAAATAAGCTAATTTTCAAATGAAATGGCTAACTGCATCATTATTTCAAGTACCTATTAATTGATGGGAAATTACAAGGAAATGGTGCCAAGTGGTAAAGTAAAGACTTCCAAAAAACAGACTGAGTTAGGTAGATTATTATCTAAATTTATTTATTCCATAATAATACTAGCAACTTTCTAATTTTTACACAGGACCAGAACTTCTGGACAGAACAGACCGCGAGAAGTAGTTGGTACAGTATTTTTGTGTCTATAGCTCACCATCATCTTCAATCCAGTCGTCTTCTTGCCTTTGAAGCACTCGTTCACTGTACTCGCGCTCATCAACCGTGTCGTATACATTCTCAAGTTCATCCACATCGTATTTATGTTTAGATCCCTTTCCTTTCAGCTGTTTTAGCTTCTCGAACGCCGACATTCGCCCATGTTTGTCGATTTTCTGCCTTTTCGCCCGTTGACCACCTGAAATCAGAGTTTCGAGGTTGGTTTTTGAAATAGACTTTTTATAGGGTTTGTACACAAATTAATGTCGTAAACACATAACATTACATACCAGGAGAATCGCCCATTTTTATATCATTAAATCACAATTTAATTCAGAGAAATTAACGAAAATAACACGACTTCACAAAACAAAAACAATAACTTGACAACATTTGACAGATACTATTTTCGCGGGAGAAATCCTTTTTCATTTTTCATAAAACGAAATGGCAAGCAAGCAAAATGTTTGCCTCGTCTAATTTTAGTAAATAAAAGATTTAGAAATGTTAGTGAATATAAGCTTCATTCGAGTTTCAGGAAGAGGTTTCAACGGAGAAAACCCTCGTTTCTGTTAAAGAGTGTCCCTTTGCAAAACAAAATGGAATAAAGAGGAGAGAAAGAAGAATCAACTTCAGACTAAATTCAGCCTAGGCTGTATAGACTCAAAGCTCTGTGCTTTCATTTTTAGAGAAAATAAAAAAAACAGTTTGGCGCTTTTTTCGATGTCAAAATGTCAAAAAATCTAAAAAAAGGCAAAGGGCAAAGGAACGGGAACATTTTCTGAAATATTCTTTTAATTTACGAAAATAAGGCACAATTATTAGAAAATCATGGCTAAAATGCGTGATTATGCGGCTGATAAAGGTAAGGCAGGTTATACTTAGTTTGTCTTTTCATTGTTTTGTGATTCTGTGATAAACTCTAACACCAATGTCTGTTTTCTTTTAGAATCCTTCAAGAATTTCTTCGTTGATTTCTGCCAGACGGACGAAGAAGGGACCAAAAACTTCAAATATGCGGAGCAGCTAACGAGAGTGGCTCATCGTGAACAGGTACGAGACAAATCTTTTACCTACCGAATGAATTAGGGTTATGAATTAATGATGTTCCCGGCCGGCTTTCTGACCAGCGGTCTTACCTGTGTTACCTAAAACGTGTATTTTAAGAATTTAAAGCTCCATTGTACCCACATTGTGTGAACTTATCCATAGAAAAACGCTAAGTGACAATGCGTCCATCGGGTAAGATAGTGGTCAAACGCTGCCTGACGCGATTCTAATTAACTTTTTCACTATCCTACATCGATGTGCCGTGCCCAGGCGTCGCAAAAAATTATTTTTCACAATAATATTTTGTTCAACAGATTGCATTCACAGTAGAGCTGGATGATCTTCATGAGGTGAACGAGGAGCTGGTGGAGGCGGTGCGTCTTAACACACGTCGTTACGCCAACATGGTGTCCGATGTTGTCTATGAAATGTTACCCGATTACAAACATCGAGAGGTGAGATATCATTCACTACATAATATAAACGTGGGAGTAAGCAAAAGAGTCAATAGCCATTTTGTGGAGGAGGGTTATAACTTTACTGTTCCTTATTTAGTTCAATGTAGTCCCTGCCCCTTCAAATTTTCACTTATTTTACTTCTACAAACTACACCCGCGGTTTTACTCAAGTGAGTCCAAATACTGTGCCAATACCGGTATAAAAAGTAGCCTATATGTAATTCTAGGACTCTACATATACAGCTATCTACATTATTCTACATATCTTTCATCACTATTCAGTAACTAACACACATTTAAAAAAATCAGGATTTCTCTTCTCTCTATAGATATTCAATTTTAATCTACTTTTATTAACATTGATTGTTAACAGGTAGTAGCAAAAGATGCCTTAGATGTGTACATAGAGCACAGAATCATGTTGGAAGCAAGAAACCATAGAATTCCCGGGGAAATGAGGGATCCAAGGAACAGATACCCACCAGAACTCATCAGGAGATTGTAAGATAAAATCACATGGATTCAGTTAGACCTATCATTATTATATAGGTATTAAATTTTATACTGTTTCTTTCTAGTGAGGTGTGTTTCAAAGATTTATCAACAACCAAGTCAGTACCCATCAGAGATGTCAAAGCAGAACATATTGGAAAACTGGTAACAGTCAGAGGTAATCATATATTATATTATTAGGCTTATTTATTATCTATATCTTTCTCTAAGGTTTAGAATTATTATAATGTACACTGCATGGTTTGGCATGGTTCAGAAACAGATCACCAACTTACCTAAGCATGATCTCTTTCTGAACAATATTAAACCACTTTTACTTCTTTTTTTCTTCCTCTTTTTATTTCAGTACAAAATCTAGATCTACGCTAAATCTTCTTTAGACTAAATATAAGGTTATCCAGTCAATAACAACAATGTAATTCTTGAAAATTCGGAAATGATTCCGAAGAACGGAGGCCTGGCGCAATTTCTGTAGCAGCATAAACACCACCAACCAAGCCGCAAGAATAAAGAAAATTCTGTCAAAGGGTAACCTGAATTTACTAGGCTCCCTTAAAAAGGAAGACGGCACCTACACACAGACAGACGATGAAACTAGTGCAGTACTGCTGGGCACACACTTCCCTGGATGTCAAATCGCACCAGACCAAGTGTGGACTGATGAGCACTACGGCACACCAACAACTCAAGAATGGGAAATTGCTAATAACATAGTAACCGAGGACAGGACCGAATGGGCCCTAAAAAGCTTTAAACCGTTCAAATCCCCGGGGCTGGATGGAATCTTTCCAGCACTACTACAATGGCATTCCCATCAAATAATCAAACATTTAACACCAATCTATAGAGCCTGTATAGCATTCAAATATATACCAAAAATGTGGAGGGAAGCAAAGGTGGTATTCCTGCCAAAACCAGGCAAAGAGGACTACACCCACGCCAAATCTTTCAGACCCATCAGCCTAACGTCTTTCCTTCTTAAGACACTAGAAAGGCTAGTAGATCGACATCTAAGAGACGGGGCACTGAAAGATAAACCTCTACATCCCCAACAACATGCCTACCAGAAAGGCAGATCGACAGAGTCGGCCCTACATGCGGTAGTGCATAAAATAGAATCGGCGATCAAAAATAAACTATCAACACTTGCGGCCTTCATAGACATAGAAGGAGCTTTTGACAAAACAATGCACAAAAGCATCAACCACGCCCTTCAAAAGTTCGAAGTTGAACCGGTTGTGAGAAACTGGATCACAGAACTAGTCAGCAAAAGGGCGGTTCAGATAGTGGTGAACACTACCACAAGAGCTAAAGTAGTCCGAGGATGCCCACAGGGGGGGTCCTTTCACCACTCTTATGGAACATAGTAGTAGATAGCCTTCTAAAAAGACTAAATGAAAGAGGATACACTACTATTGGTTATGCAGATGATCTAACAATACTAATAAACGGAAGTGCAGAGAACGTGTTATGTAAAGTAATGCTTCCCTTCAAATCGTTGAAAAATGGTGTGAAGAACATCAACTGTCAGTCAACCCTAAAAAAACGGAACTCATCCTTTTCACCAACAAAAGGAAGTTACCAGAACTAGAATTACCAAAACTTTTTAATACTGAACTCTCCCTATCGACACAAGTCAAGTATCTGGGCATCATACTTGACAACAAATTGAACTGGGCGAGTCATATCGATGAAAAAATGAAAAAAGCCTGTATAGCTTTTGGTCAGTGCAGAAGACTCGTTGGCAAGAAATGGGGTCTTAACCCAAAGATCACACTTTGGCTGTACACATCAGTTATCAGACCGTCTTTAACATACGGATCGGTTGTATGGTGGCCCAGGACACAACTGATCACAGTGAAAACAAAACTCCAAAGCCTACAACGCCTAGCGAGTGTAGCAGCTACGGGATGCATGAAAACTACCCCATCAGCCGCACTAGAGTATCTCCTAAACCTGAGGCCTCTAGATCTTATCATTCAGGAGGAGGCTAAGCTAGCCGCTCTAAGATTAAGATCAAACGGACTATGGAAGCAAAACATAGAAACAATGCACACAAGAATTCTACCGAGGACCCTAAAAGAAATTCCACTTTTAGAGGCACCCACAGACAAAATTTTATGTCATCACGTCTTCGATAGAAGTTATAATATCCAACTCATAGCGGAAGCGAAAGATAGCTCTGGCATCGATGAAGTTAGGATATATACCGACGGCTCCAAAACCACTGACGGTACCGGAGCCGGCGTCTTCTCGAACGACCTAAATATAAAAATATCAACCACTTTAGACAAACTAAATTCAATTTTCCAAGCAGAATGCCTTGGAATTATCAGAGCAGCAGAAGCGGTTGCAGCCAGAGATGTCAGAGATCTTAACATCAAAATTGTCTCTGACAGTGCATCCGTACTCCAAGCGCTACAAAACAATACCTTAACATCTGCCCTAATAATGGAATGTCATAACAGACTCCAATCCATTGCAAATACGAACAGAGTAACGTTGCAATGGATAAAAGGGCATAGTAACTCTTTGGGAAACGACGCAGCAGATGAACTGGCTAAAAAGGGAGCTACGGCAATAGTTTATGGTCCAGAACCTCTATTGCCCATACCCCAGGCCCAAATAAAAACATGGCTACGACAAAAAACCGAAGAAACACACAAAACAGAATGGAGAAACAGCGAAACCTGCAGGCAAACAAAAAGTGCAGTCCCGGAAGCACCTAAAAGACTTGCCCGCAGCATTATTAGACTAAAAAGAAACGAAATCCGGACGATCATAGGTGTCATAACCGGTCATTGTGCATTAAACAAACACTTGTTTACCATAGGTGTTACAGATAGCCCTCTGTGCAGGGGTTGCATGGAGGCAGAAGAAAACCCACAGCACGTGCTCATGGAGTGCAGTAGCGTGGCAGATCAACGGGCTCGGTCTCTTCAATCGCCGACATCTCTTCCGGAGGCCTGTAGCAACCTGAAAAGGCTGCTAGCTTTCTGGGAGGACCTGGGATGGTTGGAGTGACAAGTAGGATACTCACACACGCACAATGGCCCAAATAATGAGGCTAAGTGCGGAAACAGCCCCGTAAAACTAAACTAAACTAAAACAACAATGTAAAATAACTTTCCATATCGACAGGCATAGTAACCCGCTGCACAGATGTCAAACCCCTCCTAGTAGTGGCAACATACTCGTGCAGCGCTTGCGGCGCCGAAACCTACCAACCAGTTAGAGCGTTACAATTCACGCCTCCACCTGCGTGCACGGCTGACGAATGTAGACTGAATAAGACGGCCGGACAACTGCATCTGCAGACTAGAGGGTCCAGGTTCCAGAAGTTCCAGGAGTTGAAGATTCAAGAGCATGTGAGTAAAGAGCTATTTTGTGCACAGGATTTTCTTTGTGAAATTGATAAACAATGTGGTTCTTGTTTTTGACTCGAAAGACTAAAAAAAGACAGACAGACAGACAGACAGATGGGCAAGAAAGTGATCATAAAAGGGTTCCTTTTTTACCTTTTGAGGTACGAAACCCTAAAAGAAAGGTGGCGCCACTCTTACTAACCTTTGTAAATTCCTATCTACACAAATATTATAAAGAGGATTTATTTATTTATTTTAACGGCTTTTCTTTGAAACTGGACCGATTTTGATGAGACTTTGTATGAAGATAAATTAAATCCTTGGGAGTAGGAACTTACGCGGTTGAAATCGCGGGTTGCTCCTGATATGTGGCATTTTATGATAGTTTTCCACTTAGATATAAATAAACATTAAAACTATTCATATTCAGTCACATATTATATCACTCATCATTCATTATACATTCTAATCTTTGTTATTCTTCAAGTCTAAAATCCAAATGTTATCCCATCAGTCGGACCAAGTCCCAGTAGGGCACATCCCGCGGCAACTGTCAGTCTACTGCCGCGGTGAGACCACTCGCCGCGCGCAGCCAGGTGACCACGTCGCTGTCACCGGGGTGTTCCTACCGTTGCTCAACTCCGGCTTCAGGCAAATGGTACAGGGATTACTGTCTGATACCTATTTGGAGGCTCATGTAAGTAGAAATAATTTGAGACAATTAAATGAAATAAAAAAACTAATTTGTATTAGGGACACAATCACAGTGGAGATGCTGAAACGTCTTATTTTCAACCTCTATGTGACAAGGTTAAGGTTAGATTGGCTACAACCTCTTTTTCCTTACCCATATTACACATTTCAAACGTTATATTAGTTACATTTGGTTTCTCCAAGTGAACCTCCTACTCTTCAAAGACATCACGTAAAAATTCCTTTCTCAGGGCGTGACCTGCCTAAACCAAAGTGACGAGAGTGAGCTGGCTGAGGCCCTCACTGAGGAAGAGCTAGCGGAGCTATCAGACGAGGATCTCTACTCGCGGATGGCGCGCAGTCTCGCGCCTGAAATATATGGACATGAGGATGTTAAAAAAGCGTTATTGTTGCTTCTAGTTGGGGGTGTTGATAAGTAAGTAGACATACTTTTCTAAATATTTTTTTAGCCTTCTCAATTCAATGCTGCATTTGTGTGCTTTACTGGTTGAAATGCACTTTATTATACACCCTTAATTTCAACTCTATCATCTATGATTGTGTAAGTCATTTTCCAACGAAATAATATAAATTTGTTCACAGACGACCGAACGGCATGAAGATCCGCGGTAACATAAACATCTGTTTGATGGGTGACCCTGGAGTGGCCAAGTCTCAGCTGTTGAATTACATCGACCGCCTCGCGCCGCGCTCGCAGTACACTACTGGCCGAGGTTCCTCCGGTGTCGGTCTCACTGCTGCTGTGCTAAAGGTAAACATCTGTCCATTAGGCGGCCCCAAAGTAGCCAAGACTCGGCTTTATTTAGATTTATGTTACAGAAAGAAAGCTTTATGCCTAAATTCTAATGGAATCGGAACTTATGTGGTTAAACCTGCGGAATGCTGCTAGTTTTGGAAAAGTATAGTTGAATATTTAGCCTTTTATAGTCAAATTATTTTGTCCCCAGGACCCATTCACAGGTGAAATGATGTTAGAGGGTGGAGCACTAGTGCTGGCCGACCAGGGCGTGTGTTGCATCGACGAGTTCGACAAGATGGCGGAGAACGACCGCACGGCCATACACGAGGTCATGGAGCAGCAGACTATTAGCATCGCTAAGGTCAGTTCACTAGTCTCTCAGCTCACTTGTACTTTGTAGCTATTACCTACTTTGCTTGTAAATCGTGTTCTATGTTCCTTACTGTGTTGTACAAATAAAGTTATCTATCTATCTCAGTCGTGCGACAAAGGCATTCGAGATAGTGAGAAAAAAGCAGCTTCTCGGTTTTGTGTCTTTCTTTTTACGGTTCCGTATCACGAAAGGTAAAAAAAGGAACCCTTATAAGATGACTTTCTTGTCCGTCTGTTCGTGTGTCACCCACCACCGATTTTCTCAAGAAATGGTGGACCTAACAAGTTGAAACTCATACCAGATACTGAGGTCTATTAGGTGTATAAAAATCAAGGTCCTGAGTCAATACGATCAAAAGATATGGGCAAATATATATTTTTGCAAAAACTTGTAAGTACCAAAATTTACAAAACTTGTAAGAACTTTTTACTTAAATTGGTAACGAAGCTCCTTGTTTTTATATATATTTAATTTTCCCTTTTAATGATGATGTATTGTCCCTCCCAGGCTGGTATAATGACATGCCTGAACGCTCGCGTGTCGATCCTGGCGGCCGCCAACCCCGCATACGGTCGCTACAACCCGAAGCGCACCATCGAACAGAACATACAGCTGCCGGCCGCGCTGCTCTCGCGTTTCGATCTACTTTGGCTTATACAGGACAAACCTAACCGGTAATCTATACCTACATATAAAATGCTTTGTCCTGACTGACTGACTGAGTTATCAACATCTGTATGTTGATCAGTCAGTTAGTCATCGAAACTGAACCCGCGGTTTCACCCGCGTTCATTCCCGATCCCGAGGGAATATCGGGATAAAAATAGCCTGTGTTAATCCAGGGCTCCAGCTATTTACATACCGTGTTTCATCGCAATCTGTCCAGTAGTTTTTGCGTGAAGGAGTAACATACAAATAAACACACATGCTAGCTAACACACAAACTTTTACATTTATAATTTTAGTAGGATTATTTAGAAGACGCTGATAAGTTCAAAACAACCATGTTTGTTAATTTAGCGAGAAGGACTTGGAACTAGCGAAGCACATAGCGTACGTGCACCAACACTCGACCCAGCCTCCGACTCAAGTCCGCGCCTTGCCGATGCGTCTCGTGCGACGTTACGTAGCGCTCACCAAACGCAAGCAGCCCGTCGTACCGCGACCGTTACAGGAATATATCGTCTGTAAGTATCTATACTACTAGCAGTGCCCCGCGGTTTCACCAGTGTAACTTCCGATTCCGTGGGAATTTCGGATACTATCGTTCTTTATCCCCTAAACTAACACTATGTCGAAATATATGTCAAGTCGTTTTACCGTGAAGGGATAACAAAGAAATAAGTAAACAATCTTTTGGATTAATAATATTAGTAAGGATACCTAGCAGCGTAGCTCAAAGTGAAAAGTGATCAAGGAAGCGACTAGAGTAAAACTAACCCTACCTACATAATGGAAAACTTATGTTGGGGATCTATGAGAAACATGGACACCATAATATCGACTCATTTGTAAACTAGCACTGCCCCGCGGTTTCACCTTTTACACACTTTTAGTTCCAATCCCGTGAGAAAATCGTGATAATCATTATATTCTCTCACACTTTTCATCAAAATCAGTCCACTAGTTTCGGAACCTATTCGTTATAAACAAATAAAATCTTTCCTCATTATAATATTAGACAACTTTGCTTAGTCAAGCCATAAACTTGCGTATTATACAGCAATTTACTACACAAAGTATAACCAGAGAAACCCCGAAGCGAGTTCTGAGCCTAAATAAACATGGGAACATTGAAATCAGGAACAATATTATATTTCAATTACTTACTTGTAGAGAGGCAGGTACATAGGTCTCACCTTACAGCGTATGCGTTTAAGAGGAAAGGGTACCGGCGCTCTCTACATACAAACGTACTCGACTGTTTCCTCCCTGGATAATGACACTAGAGCAAATATTTTTGTTGCATAAGTTTTATAACTGCCATGACATGTTTCCTACCTGGATAATGACACTAGAGCAAATATTTTTGTTGCATAAGTTTTATAACTGTCATGACCATGCCCCTATATTTTGTATGGAGAGAGCACAGGTACCCTTTTACCCATTTTATAAACTTTAACGTAATTTTCGGGGCGATATGGTGGGTCTGTCCGGAAGACTAGCGCTGGGTTATGTTTTTCGCGCCTATGTTTGCATTTTTTTTCTAATATTATTCTGAGTTTAAAAATAATTTCTTTTGTCAGAGTAAAATAGTCGTAGTCGTACTTACATGTGCTTACATTTTGTGTAAAACGTAGATTCAAAATCAAAAGCATTTTAATTTTTAATGTTTACTAAAGTATAAAGATTTCACAGAAAAGAAGAGAAACGGAAAGTCCTATCATAGTGGCATACATGCCAGTCTCAGGCCTGATAACATGTTATGAAGTGCGTGAAATTAAATGATTAATATTTGTTCTATGTATTTCAGCATCGTACGTGGAACTACGGCGGGAAGCACGCAACGCACGTGACGTCACCTTCACCTCCGCCAGGAACTTGCTCGCCATCCTTCGACTGTCCACTGCGCTTGCACGCCTGAGGTACATCTAAAAACACAACACTTATTTTTATAATAAACTAGACACTCCCCGTTTGTTTGATCGGAATCGGGATTGGAATAAACAGTAGCATAATGTATTTCCTGTTACCTACACACCAAATTTAATTGCAATCGGTTAAGTAGTTTTTTTGTAAAAAAGTAACAAATTTCAAATTTCTTTATTTCTTTCAATGCTTATGTATTTACATACACATGATCACTTGAAATAGTCTTAAAAACTAAGTTAGGATGTGTGCCTTCGGAACACCCCAATGCACAAATTTTCATATTTATAATAGTACTGTTATGTAGAATACAATTATTGAAAGGGAATGAAATTAATTGACGTTACATAGATATTCCTCCCCGGCCACATTGGTAACTGAGATTCACAACCAGTTAAAGAAGAACTTACATTCTTGGTACTCAACCAGTTGCCAAAGACCATAGATTTTTCTTTTTTCTCAAGTGTTATAATTTTACCTTGCAGTTTCACAACCAGTGTTCAGCTGAATAAGAACTAACTTTCTTGCTACTCAATCATAATCTATCATTTTTACGTGAATAGTGTCGTGTTTGTTACAGATTGTCAGATATTGTTGAAAAAGAAGACGTGTCTGAAGCGATCCGGCTCGTCGAGATGTCCAAACATTCTCTACAGCACGTCGAGGAGAATGTACAGAGGTACTTATACAAACAGATACTAATCTGTCTTTATAAAATATATATATAACTAGCTGCACTCCGCGGTTTCACTCGCGTAAGTCCCGATCCCCTGGGAATATCCAAATAAAAAGTAGCCTTCCTCGATAAATGGACTATCCAACACAAAAATATTTTTTTAATTCGAACCAGTGGTTCTTGAGATTAGCGCGTTCAAACAAACAAACTCTGCAGCTTTATAATATTAGTATAGATTCTACTGTACGTGTGTATGTCACTGAACTCCTAAACGGCTGGACCAAAATGAATGGCGCCCTGCCTGCCTAGCATGACGACCAAAACACGATACGATAAAGCTATATCACGCGATATAACTACATCAACTCTCAAAATATGATACATAAAGCCGCCATGTTAAATTTTTATTATAAATTGCGACAAAAATTATGATAAAAATTCAACATGGCGGCTTTATCTATCATATTTTGAGAGTTGATGTAGTTATATCGCGTGATATAGCTTTATCGTATCGTGTTTTGGTCGTCATGCTAGGCTAGCTGGATGGTTTACATTAACAAATCAGCCCAGTTATTTTTTTTAAATAACTTATTAATATTGCAGGACATTCCACACATCGCTATATTATATATTAGCTATATCGATATATTACTAATATACTTTTCTTTAGTAAATATATACTTAAAATACATAGATACAAACCAGACCACAGACAAATATCTAAGCATAAATACATGTCTGAGGAATCGAACCCGCAACCCTGTGTTTGGCAGTCCGGCATGGTGACCATTGTGCCAACTGGGTCGTCAAACGTTATCAACAGACAAAAGAGAAATTGCACCCAAAGGCTGTAATAAAGGGTGATATAAAATACCTTTGTCATTGTTTCAGGGGTATAAGTGCTACAGATCGCATATTCGCGGTGATCCGCGACCTCGCCGGTTCTAACAAAACTGTAAAGATAGCTGACGTCATCGAACGTTGCGTCGACAAGGGATTCAAGCCTGACCAGGTAGCTATAGTACTTTATATTATGGGTAGACAGTCTAGACAGTAGCTGCTAATATAAAGCACAATTCGAAAAATATGCAGTTTTTCGTACCTTTTTAGAAATCGAAATATTAGCTTATTTTGTTAACCGTGTATCTACAACATATTTTTTAGCTTTAGAACTATCCCAAAATAACAGTAATTAACAATCAGACAGTTCATTCGTAAACGAAAATTTCATTTTTATTATAGTTTCAAAGCATAAAAAGCTTGATAAAGAATTGAACGATTAGAAAATAATGTTCAAAAATCACGGTTAACATGTAATAATGTTGGAATTCGTCACTTGGAACTTTTAATTAAAAAAAATACTCTAGATCGTAGTTTGTCGAAGAATTTAAAAAATTGGGAGCTTCTGAGATGAGTGCTTCTGGGATCAGGAACCTCCGGTACTAACATGCCATTTAAAAAAAAAACTGGAAAAAATATTACGGGCGCTTCGACATCACCTTAATAATACAATAAAAATACGCGACCAATTCAGAACCTCCTTTTTTTGAAGTCGTTTAAAAATATAGGTGTATTGACATAAGTTTTTTTATAGTTGGATCCTTTTGACATAACCTAAATGTTACCAAAAATATACCTACGCGACCAATTTCAATTTTTTAATTCGTTTAAGATACGCGACCACGACCATATTCAATTTTTGTATTCGTTCAAGATTGCGTAATGAAAAACTTTCTTTTTCCAAGGTGGATGCCTGTATTGAAGAGTACGAGAACCTGAATGTATGGCAAGTGAACCAAGTGAGGACAAAGATCACTTTCATGTGATCATTGCTAACATTCCGCTTTACCGAACCTTAGTTTTATAAGTCAACCAGTGTGCCTGAATCATTGTCAAGACTCAATTTTGATTAAATGTTAAATAAAATAATTACTTTTTTTTGATTAATTTTTGATTTTTATTTAATACTTACTAGCTTTTACCCGCGTCTTCATCTGCGTAGGAGTGGTCTAATATTTTATTTTTGAGCTGTGCGTTGATATATCAGTCTGTCAGGACTTTGAATTTTATTATTATTATTTTCGTTTAATTTTATATTATACTAGCAACGATCCGCGGTTTCACTCGCGTAACTCCCGATCCCATGGGAATATCGGGATAAAAAGTAGCCTATAGCCTTCCTCGATATAAGGACTATACAACACAAAAATATTTTTTTAATTCGAATAGCGTGTTCAAACAAACAAACAAACTTTTCAGATTTATATCACTATCACTACATAGTCACTACATAGTATAAAACAAAGTTGCTTTCTCTGTCCCTATATCCCTATGTGTGCTTATGTATGCTTAAATCTTCAAAACTACGCAACGGATTTTGATGCGGTTTTTTTAATAGATAGAGTGATTAAAGAGGAAGGTTTTTATCTATACTAATATTATAAAGCTGAAGAGTTTGTTTGTTTGAACGCGCTAATCTCAGGAACTACTGGTTCGAATTGAAAAAATATTTTTGTGTTGGATAGTCCATTTATCGAGGAAGGCTATAGGCTATGTATAATATATGCATAATATAGCCGTGCTAGCCGGAGCGGGTCGCTAGTATAAAATAAAGTCACTTTTCGCCGTCCCTATATCCCTTTGTATGCTTAGATCTTTAAAACTACGCAACGGATTTTGATGCGGTTTTTTTAAATAGATAAGGAAGGTTTTTAGATATAATACATGCATAATACAGCCGTGCGAAGCCGGGGCGGGTCGCTAGTATAAGTATATAATGACTACATGTGCCCCACGGATTCACCCGTATAAGTCCTGATCCCGCGGGAATTTCGGGATCTAAAGTCCCCTAAACTATTGCTGATTTTCATGCAAATCGGTCCAATCGTTTGACCGTGAAAAGGGAACAAACAAACAAAAATATAAACAAACTTTCGGATTTTTAATACTGCTTATGATTAGATGATAATCGTTGATTTAAATAAGAAACCGGCCAAGTGCGAGTCGGACATGTTGACATGTTGTATTGGAGCCCCAATATTTTTTTTATTTTAGTATTTGCTATAGCAGCAACAAAAATACATAATCTGTGAAAATTTCAACTGTCTAGTTATCATGGTTTATGAGAAACAGCCTGGTGTTAGACAGTGAAGTGAACTAATAGGGTCCCGTAAAGTTTTTATTTAACTTGCACTGTTCGTATGTATGTAAGTAAGTTGTCCGTCAAAATTTGCAAACTATTTTTCCACCATTTGTGGCATCCGATTAAGCTGAAATTTTGTTACCCATAAGATACGGAAGCCTAATAAAGGTAAATAGATAGGTATCTCTACCTATTAGTATCTCTATTTATAACTACGTTGTTTTCTCTATCTTCTTGTTCGTAGAAATAGATACCTATATATGAATAACTCAGCAAAAGTTAAACAAGTAAAGCAATAAATTACTTCGGTCGCGCTACGCTTATGAAAGTAATAACTTAACGACAGATGTAAACGGAACTTGGATGAGGAAACGGAACTATTACGGCTCTTTAGGTAGATATAGTATACGAGTAGGTACGTAGGTTAGTGGGAAAACAGTGTATGTATAAAACAGTGTAGGTTGATAAAGGAACTTCTATTATGTAACCATATGGTGCCCATAGGTTCTAGGTTCGAAATTATTAGTAAAAAAAAATATTATACTTAATTCGTTTTTTTTTTCAATTTCATTTTTTTTTCATTAGTAGGTATTAGGGGTTAGGAGCTTTACGACTACATCTCTATATGACTAGATAGTAGGTATGACTTAATCGTTTTAAGACTAAATCTCGTTATGACTACATCGCGTTAGGGCTAAATAGCTATCCGACCATATATGCATACGTCCTATTAACAGATATCGACTTAATATCGATATGACGTACAGTTGTGTTTAAAAGTGGCACTTCAGTTCAAAGTTCGCAATTTTCCAAAAGGAACATGAAAATTTACGCAGATCAAGATAAGGTTTTTTTTGGGGACGGAACTTAGGTACTTATTGAAATTTTTAACATGAAATTTTAAATTAAATCCCTACATTATCGTGTATTTTGTATAATATAGACCTTTAAGACCATTTCATGTTTGATATTTTGCTAAAATAAACGTAATTTTTCTTGACTTTACTCGTATTAAATTAGAACGAAGTCTGAGTAATAGGGTAAGAAAATGCCTTTATTTCGCGAAAAGTTTTAGAAGAAAATGTCCTGGCTCATTATAGGTATGGCTTAACACGACTTGTCATTTTTGCATCAAGTAGGTAAGTAAAAAGGAAAAGCGTCACGGGTAATCCGTCTCGTAGAGCCGAGAACTCATAACGATTCGAAATCAACCCAGAGTAGGTACTAGGTAGCGAGACAACTTTATGCGCAAATCCTCAGGGATGAGGCGCATGCCCTTACTTTTACTTTACTACTAGTAATTCCAATGAAAATACTAAGTTACATTAATTTTGGTAGGTTAATATAAAGTTATATTTATAAGTTTATGTCAAAGTTAAGATGACCCATGTTAGTAAAACGTAGCACCCGACATTGCTTGCCCTCCAGACAGTGGGCCTTTATTCGTGTCGTATTTCGTGTTGTATAGTTTCACGGTGATCCTTTATTGCTGTTTTACGGTTACGGCTATTCACACGTCTCGGTGGATTAAAGATAATTGCAGCGCTGACTGTTAAAGTGACCATAGCCGCGATGGAGTGGGGATTTGGGAGATTTTCGTAGCGATTTTGCTAGCAGGCACTGTCAGCAGCAAAAGTAGCTGACATGATTTGTGAGTTTAGAACGATGTCGTGGTCACTGTACTTATACATGAGTTAGCTACTTATGAATGGTTGTTACCGTTAAAAAGTAGCTGACCATAATTATGAAAATATTTTATATCATCACCTATTATAAGTTAAGGTATTCACAACCTACCCTAAAAGCTAAATCAGTTCTTTTCCATCCAAAGGTTGCCAGGAAGAAATCGCTTTCAGCGATAAGGCCGCCCATTTGTGCAACTTGTTCTTTCTAGCTTTTACTTTACTTTGTGTTTATCGTGTTCTGTTTCTTTCTGTGTTGTACAAATAAAGTTATCTATCTATCTATCTATCTGACACGTCATACAATAGCAAATGCATTTGTCAGCTACTTTTGTTTTGAAAGCATGCTGTTAGACTTTACTTAAGGAAAGCTGCATTTCCCCTCGTTAAACTAAGGATGTACAATTTGTACAATGTATGTACAAAGTAAAAGCACTAGTTTTGAAATCTTGAATTCAGTCAGCTATTATTGTTTCTGATTAAACACGTATCTACCTAAATGTTTATTGAAAATTACCTACTACGAATAATCTATTACACTCAGCCTAACTATCTTACCTACTTGGTATTATTATTATGTAAGTCTTTACCCGACGATTCAAGTGTTAAACAAATCTCAATCTGAAGACTTATCTACCTACCTACACTTACCTATATCTGTAACCTTACAAAGTCAAGATCACAAAGTTTGTGCGAGGTACGTAGTACGTAGGCGCACACTCGATGAATACGCAAGTGTGGGAGGCAGTATGTAGGTACCTACAGCATTAATGTAGGACTAGTTGAGTATCAACCCAGACAATAACCTTTCATTAAAAAAAATGATAATTCGAAACCAAGATGAACTTCATCGATGTTTTGCAGTAAGGCATCTTTTGACATAATATGGAGGTGATATAAAGAATAAATAAAATAAATAAATATTGCAGGACATTCCACACATCGCCATCTAGCCCCAAGCTAAGTAACTAGACTTGTGTTATGGGTGACAACGGATATACCTACCTACTACTTATATAATTTTCTTTTGTAAATATATACTTATAATACATAGACACAACTAGACCACAGACAAATATCTAAGCATAAATACTTGTCTGAGGCGGGAATCGAACCCGCAACCCTGTGTTTGGCAGTCCGGCATGGTGACCAATTGACCATTGTGTCAATTGGGTCGTCACATATACCTTTTGGCATAGCCGTACCCTTATATTGTCAGTATTACTTACCTTAAATATCACATTTTTCTAAAATATACCTCAGTATCTGGTATAAATTTCAACTTGCGAGGTTCACCCGTTCCTGAGAAAATCGGTGGTGACACCAGGGTGATACACGGAAAGACTCGGACAAGAGTGAGTGATCTTATAAGGGCATAGAGAGATGGTCTAAGGGTTTCTTTTATTACCTTTGAAGTAGGAACCCTAAAAAGATAGTAAAAAACTCAGCTAGTATCGAAAATTTCTGCTAAATTCGATCATGATAAACAGTGAGGTGGGTCAATGTAGACAAAAGACATAATGACGATACAGTGTAGAAACTCAGTACTTCCAGCATAACTATACCTACTTACGTTTAAAAAGGAACGCTCAAACGGGCAACCCTATTTTGTTATTTGTAACAAAAATAGTAGGTACATTGCGATACAAGTGCGGAAAGTTGATCATTCCATAGAGGCGGTTTATGACGCGCGAGCGGAACGCGAGCGTGGCAAAGGCCGAGATGGAATGATCAATTCACACGTGTATCGTACGACGTTTTTTATCACAGTTGCGAATAAAAAAAAAAGACTTGTTAAAATTTTAATAATAAAAAGTTTTTAAGAATTTTAGGTTATGTTTACTATTTTTTGTTAATTACACTCCCGAAAGGCTAGGCAAAAGACTTTTAACCTATACAGCGTCTGACATACAATATTTTTTTAGGGTTTTTTTCATTTGTTTTTGCGTCGGCGGTTAGAAACAGAATATATTAGTTCCGGGTTTCATTAAAAACAGAACATATATAAAAAATATATTTATGTACCTAAAGAAAAAACAAAATAAAAACAAAACTCAATTTTTAGTTATTTTCAAAGACGTCATCACGTAATATTATCGTTCGCAGACTTTAGAGACAACCTTTTGAAAAGAAGAAAAAAGGTACCAACAAAGAGTTTTAAGCCAGCAAGGCTTAAAAACTCTTTGGATGGTACCTTTTTCTATACATCAAAACAGTATAACCCAGATAAAGGAGATCATTCATGTTTCTAACAAAAAATACCCACAAAAAAAAATGCCGGCCAGTAATAAAAAATATTTGTATCTCGTAGAGAATAACATTTTAAACAATGTTTACTAAGGCAAGAAAGAGCTACGATCAAAAATCGTTGAGTTATTTTACATTGAAAACCCAAAAAATGCATTTTATAGGGATCCGTTTGACCGCTTTTAAGATCCCACTATAACTTCTGAAAGGGTTATTGGATATACCTATGTATATAAATATAATAAAAACAGACAAAACTTATCCATTTACTACTTATTTTTTTACTTACGTATTTGACATATCGGGATGACGTATTATTTTCCAACACTAGTTGGATTTTTTTTTATCGCACGCGTGTATTACGTTGCATTATGAGCCTAAAAGCGGTTTAATAAGATCCACTTTATGAGCAACTGTGACAAAAAGTTTGTTATTCTATTCAGTCGGAATCAGGTCACGAATCATGAACAGATTACACGGTACCCCTCTAGCTCTTGTTAACTTAGAAGAAAAGCCTACGGAAGTAAGGGTGCGGGTATATGACGAAAGTTCAAAGGTGAAGAGTCTCGCGGCACCTGAAACCGAGACTAACGCCGCGCCGCCCGCGCTGTACAGAGACGGATCAGAGTTTCAATCGGCAACATTTTTTTTTTTGAAGTTATACTTCTTTAGGCGCGTTATGAAAAAATGATGAGAGTGAAATTTTACAAAAGCGTCACACAAAATTCTCACGTCGGACGAGTTTTTTGCCGGACGAGTTTTTTGTCGGACGAGTTTTTTGTCGGACGAGTTTTTTGTCGGACGAGTTTTTTGTCGGACGAGTTTTTTGTCGGACGAGTTTTTTGTCGGACGAGTTTTTTGTCGGACGAGTTTTTTTTTTTTTTTTTTTTTTTTTTTTTTTTTTTTTTTTTTTTTTTTTTAATAATGCCAAAGAAGTATAACTTCTCACGCGCGTACATAAGTACACGCACCCTTTTTTCTTCAGTTATGGCTTCGCACGGTTTGTGCATATAGCCAGTATCAAGTAATATTTTGCATCAAGTTATGGCCCGATTTACAGAAATCGGGCTCAAAGTGTTTCAAGATGGTCAAGTCGTCAAGTCACAGTTTGTCAAGTCAGGGGTCATAGTAAAGCGGTGGCTTCTTTACCTTGTAGGAGATTTTGGAGGCAACGAGAAAAGTCCATGTTTGACACTGATTTTTACTTTCACTACACTTGTGCACTTTCACTGAACTAAATTAGATAACTTTCCACCGGAATTATACAATTTAACTCGGTTTACAACTAAGTTTCGTGTAAATAAAACTGCAGCACGACATGTTGTTGGCTCATTCCCGCCAAAACTCGATAAAAAAGGTTTGATAACGTGACATAAGTAAAAGGTACCTACGTATATCTATTACACAAAATAACATAAATATTCCCAGTATAAGGTTTCTTCTCATAAAGAGATAAACTTTCCAACCTTCCAAACGATATGTTGCAAAAAAATAATTAAAAATCATAACACCCTTTTGGCTTCGCCGTAGTCGGGTAAAAAGGGATGTCTTAGGTCCCATACGAGTCTGTTGCAATTTCCTCAATACGTCTCTCAACAAACTCGTTAGGTGGCGCGGCTTTTTCGGTGTTTTCGCTTTCGTATCACCCAGTTTCGGGGTCGAGTGAAGCGCAGCCAAATGCTGGTTTAATTAATGTTTCATGAACTTTATAATTATTTTAACTATGCAGTTAAACATGTGGAAATTGTTCACAAAGTGAGTAAACACGAGTAAACAAAGGGGAACTGTAAATTGTGAAATAACACAGCAACAACTATAACTTAATTGCGAAGGCTGCTAAAATAAATCACGCGGTAACGTTTTTCCTACAAGAAACTCTTAGTTAAAGTTGTTCAGTGTCTTTCAACTGGAAAGGCAAACACTTCGAGTGTTTTCTATCGTACATTGTTACACGAGCAAGGTGGTATTACCTATAGGACAACTTTCGGCAATGATTAATGACAGGAAAAACTCCGCACGTGTTGTGGATGGGGTCGACTTTACCTGTTTTCAGTTTTCATAGGCACTTTACAGAATGTGCGTTGTCGACGAAACTCATTTTGCGAACATTATTTACCCGTTACGGAAACGTTGGGTCAACATTTTACCCAGGTGACATTACCGTAAATTCTACGCTAAGTTACTCGCTGCTTTACATTTTTACATAGATAGATGACCCACATACATTTCAGTTCAAAAGAAATGTAATAGAAATAAAAGCGAGGCGCCCGCCACTTAACTTCTCGGTCGGTTTGGTTAAGTTGGGAACTGGATGTGGGCGTTAACACAGTTTTGATCTTATCAAGTTTCAGCGTAGTTACCCGTTACAGATATTGACAAATCGATTTAGCGCTACAAATTCTTCAGAACAACTTGAGAAATCACTAACCTATATAACCGGATCAAGAAACGGAGTAGCAAAGGATATTTTAAAGACATTATTCATAATTTAACCAATGTTGAGGTTCTCCGACGAGTAAAGCAGAAACGTGAACTTTTGCAGACCCTCAAACAAAGAAAAGTGGCCTACCTAGCCTAGGACATGTATTGAGACATGATAGGTACGTTACTGCAACTAAGTATGATGGGAAAAGTCGCGGGCAAAAGACGTGTCGGTCGGAGGAAAAAATCTAGGCTGCGCAACATCCGGTAGTGGACGGGGATAGCGAGTGCAGCCGAACTCTTTCGCCTCGCTATAAACAGAGAAGAATATTCCAAATTGACTACCAACCTTCGTTAGTCGGAGAGTCACCTTAAAAAGAAAATTAATATTTTCACTGTAGGTACAGACAACCAGTCTAAACAATTTCGATAAAACGTTCATGTTCGTTAAACAAGTGATCAATAAGCGACATAGCAGGCACAAAACAGTAGAACAACAATGGTCCATGCGGCATTATCCATTTGAATTTACAAACTGATTGTTGTAGAGATAAGCGGTGGATTTGCAGCTCCCATTGTTGCCTCCTCGATAATATTTTACTGTTGTTCTATCATATTTCAACTACCATCTGGTGTTTGTTATCTTTGTTTTGTCTGGAGTGTGTATGGAAAGCAAAATGTCGAAGGTCAAGGCAGTTTTTGTGACCGGAAAATTGGAATTGGAGTTCATTGGAGTTCCCTATATGTATTGGCATAACTGTCTACTAGGAACGTAACTGGATGGGCATTTTTCGCGTTTTTATTATACTTTGCGTATCTTCTTTTAATTGTTGTTAGAGGATTGATTTGATCAGAAAGCACGATTCTTTCGCGACAATTTTTGTACAAACGTAAATCAGGCTGAATAATTATTGAATTCGTTACATTAAACTAGTGCATTCGTTCGTAAACTTTTTAAGGCCTATCTACTATTATGTAATATCACTTTTCTGTTCGTTTCAATTTAAATTTCATCTTATATGTAGCTTATCCCTAAAAACAATTTGTCTTTACATAATTAAAGACATCGATATCGCTCCGAAAGGAAATGAGTGCGCATTCCGAAGGCCTAACTCAGGATATATTCACATTAATATATCTACATAGAGATTTTATCTGGAGGAATTCGAGAGAGGATAATTACATGACGCCTGTGTTTGATCGTTGAGTGGCCGCGTTTCTAACAGAGTATGGAAGTATGGGAGCACGTTACTTTGAAAAACGATCCAACTATTTGTTAAACTATGTCGATCAATAAAAATGATATTGGCGATCGACTTTCAGATGGTAGTGGACGGATCCAATTTTTTTTTATTAAAATCTACCTTAAAGGTTTATAAACAGTTCTGTTCCGTCAAAAATCCTAGTCCAAAATGTATCTTTGCTTAAATAGGTATCTACCTACCTATCTATAAACTTCAATCTGATTATTGTGTTTTTATTACGTGTTGCTTGAATTGATGGTAGATAAATTAATAACAAATTGAATCTACTTATTCAATTTCAAAATTATAGTGTAAAAAACGATATAAAAATCTTGTCTGAAACACCAAACATCTGTTCAAAATGTTGTTTCTCTGCCGAGTTCTGAAGATTTTGCAACCCATAATAATAAGTAAGTAGATGCTACAGTTACTTGCTTACCTAAATGGCAGTTTGTTGGCATATTAGGTAAATGAATACCACATCTGCCGTATCAAATTTTCTCCAATGTCTCTCTCAGACATAAATTAGAAATAAAAATGTACGCGACTTCCATTTGCCGAAATTACAAGCTCACAAAAATCATGTCTATGTAGTATGTAGATACGTGTGAATACATAGGTACAAGATTATGTGTGTATATGATTCCTTATACGTATGTACAGTATGGATCATAAGTAAATGATCAGTTTGCTACAATAATACTATCAACAAGTATTGGACTTACGACCTTCTTCTAATACATGTTACACACAAACTTAAATACCTACTTGAATTAAAAGTACTCAGTGTGATTATTATTTTCAACATGTTAACATGTAGCTTAGTATGTCTTTAGTTGGGTGAGTGGTATAAGCCGCCACCCGCTACACCAACCGACGTGGGATCGATCCACAGGTTACGTTGTTATAATGTTTAAATAGTGCTGCACAGGATTGTAAACGTTACGGTGGGCAGAGACTTTTGACCGTGGATTGTACACACATATACTTACGGAAGAAATTTCAATCCGAATTTAAACATAATCATAATCTGTGAAAACGATTTCGTATCGCTTAGAAACAGCTGAGTAGGTAAGTATTAATATTAAGCCTGTCTTGTATAAGTAAATCGCGTTCCTTATTTGAAAATTAATATACATTTTATCTTCGATCTAATCTAAATCCTAAATGGCAAGGATTTTCGTCAGTTTATTTACTCACTCCCTTCCCATCACTATCACTACATAGTATAAAATAAAGTCGCTTTCTCTGTCCCTATTTCCCTTTGTATGCTTAAATCTTTAAAACTACGCAACGGATTTTGATGCGGTTTTTTTTAATAGATAGAGTGATTCAAGAGGAAGGTTTATATGTATAATACATTTATTTTATTTTATTTTTATTAGGCATAGTAACAATATACAAATTCAATATTACACATACACATATAAGTTACAAAGAATCGTTTTCAATTTGTACATGCATAATATAGCCGTGCGAAGCCGGGACGGGTCGCTAGTTTATAATAATTATTAGTAGGCTTAAAAATGAGTACAGCACAGGTCAGTATACAAATAAGTTTCATTTGAAAATAAATTCCTTTTATTTAAAGTCGAACAGGACACGCTTGCCTAAATAAATAATAAACGCGACATTTTCGCGCAATATTTTTTGTCATCTTCCCCCTCAGTTGAAATTCTTTACGATTAATGATTCAGACATCTGACAATAGGAAGAGCATTTATTTCCCTCGACTGAATATCACATTGTAAGAGACTGATTTTGCAACTTTCGGATTACCTTTCATTTTCGGTTTCCGAAAATTCAACAAAGTCTCGCTGTTATTTTCTTTTTCTGCAACCTCTACTCTACCTATTTCTCAATGATGATAAATAGGTATTATAAGTCTGACCACCACCTAGCACTCGGGCCTCCAACTAGGGATCGTGGTCTAACTAGTTGGACAGAATAGTTGGACTATGAAGTTTTTTTTTGGCCGATGTTGGGGCCAACGAAATGGTTATGTCGGGCTCCAACCGACTAAAACCTCGGTGCTCCGTCTCGATGCCTATTGTCGGGGCTGCGGGGATAGCTTTCGTATGCAACAGCAGCCCCGACGGCATTTGTCCTCTTAGTAGGCTTTCGCCTCTCCCGCCTTGTTGCGACGTACCAGAGCAAGTGGCACGTCGCAACCTCCTTCCTGGTAACCAAGAGGATGGACACCAGACAACCCCATGTCTGGACGCCCATGGTCCCCTGCGATGGGTCAGGTAAGTAGCCCCATCGCCAGCCACTTCGGTCGCAGAGGACAGGGAAAGCGGCAACGAAACACCAACAGACCTCTTCCTCTGCGACCCCACCGCGTTCGGCATCTAACGGTGGCGGCCCCGTCAGGGCCACAGAAGGTAGGTGAAACGGCAATACCCTCCCGCAGTGGACCCTAGTTCTTTTTTTTTTTTTTGACCTGGGGAAACCCGGTCGGGTACCACTCCGTTGTTGGGGCCAACGAAGTGGTTATGTCGGGCTCCAATCGACTAAAACCCCAGGGTGCTCCGTCTCGATGCCTATTGTCGGGGCTACCGGGAAAGCTTTCGCATACAACAGTAGCCCCGACGGCATTTGTCCGTGAGGACCCTCCTCTTACGAGGCTTTCGCCCCTCCCCGCTTGTTGCGACGTACCAGAGCACGTGGCACGTCGCAACCACCTTCTCGGGGACCAAGCGGATGGTCGCCAGACAGCCCCATGTCTGGAAGCCCGTGGTCCCCTGCGATGGGTCAGATACGTAGCCCCATCGCCAGCCACTCCGGTCGCAGAGGACAGGGAAAGCGGCAACGACACACCGACAGTCCTCTTCCTCTGCGACCCCACCGCGTCCGCCATCTAACGGTGGCGGCCCCGTCAGGGCCACAGAAAGTAGGTGAAACGGCAATACCCTCCCGCCGTGGATCCTAGTCCTCGCTCTAGGTGCTTTAATCCTACTCTATCTAATACAACTCCTAGTAACTACGGGGCGCCCTAAATAGCATGGATTATAGTTGCTGGCACTGTATAAATAATCTAGATTAAATGTTAAAGGCCAATAAGACGTTAAAGGCGTAAAAAGAATGAGAAATTGAATAAAATAGTGTTTCTTTTACAAAGTTGCGTCGTGTAAACTCACACAAAAGGTACGCAACAAATGTTCTAAAATTAATCAATGGATTCTATAGAGGTGATGCCAATAGTGAGATGATTAATTGTCCGTGATACGATGACTGTAGACTTTCTTTGATCTACGGTAAATTAACACGGGCAGGTAGGTAAGTAAATTGTTTCATTAATATTGCGGTGAGCGATGTTAAACAAATTAAGGTAGGAAGCGAATTTTTAAAGTAGTTACAGTACAGTACAGTAGTTACTGACTCATTGTTAACCGCGGATAAAAGAGATTCAGGAGCCAGCCTTGTTTTAGAGGTATATTCTTCTAGGTAAGCAACATCTTAGGCCGCATTGTCACTTACCAATTGTGGTCAGAAAGTGCAGATTTTTAGTGCCGCATTTTTAATGCGGGTCAAAAACCCTATGTTTTTTTATTCAAATACTAGCTGTTGTCTGCGACTTCGTACGCGTTGTTTTTTTTATATACTTACTAAAGATTTCCTTTTGAATCACTCACATATCTATTAAAAAACCGCATCAAAATCCGTTGCGTAGTTTTAAAGATCTAAACATACATAGGGACAGACAGCTGGAAGTGACTTTTTATACTATGTAGTGATATTAAAATATTTCGAATAAATAAAATACTTCCGCTCATTTTCTTAAACAATAAAATACTTCTTATTTGTTGAAACAAACTGACTCTTCAAAATCGCCACTGTTTCCCAAAATGTTTACTTATTAAAGTAGGTAATAAATAGCTTAATTTAAAATGTGATATGTAGCTCTCAATAAATGCAAGTTCCATTCGAATCTTCTGGACCCCTGTCTATCTCATAAATCGGATTAAACAGGCGCTGGGCGGCTACTTTACAGTGCTTTTCTGCCGTAAGCGTCCGTGAGAGTGGTCTCGGGAATTCGATGCATAACTTATGAATCTGCCCCTAAAGCTGGACACACACTGGACTAATTTGTAGGCATTTAGTTTGCATTAGTTAATCTATAAATATGTTCCACTGCAGGGTAAGGGTCTCCTCTCAGAAAGGTGTGAACAGTAGTACGTCACGGGTACCTCCTAATCTGGTTTAATAATTTTATTGTCCGCAGCCTTCGAACATTAGAACTTCGAATATCTAAGGTACGTCGACTTTCTTTAGATCGATGTCTATGAAGGTTCACAATAAAAGCAAATTTTTCATAGGTATCGAAAAGCCTATGGTGCCACTCAGAAAGCGCGCAACGAGTTTGTATAAATACGGGACGTCACACGTTGTCTTGTATACGGTCTTAATAATAATTTAATTTCTTTGACAAGTACCTAGCTAAAGCCTAGCTGTTACCAATCTATTTAATTTAAAAAGCTTCGAATTCACTTTTACAATTTTCAGTAAATCAAGACTTAAGTCTTGCATGAGAAGAGTTGCATTGAAATTTATATTGTTTGCCAGCTCAGTGTGTACTCAGCTTTATACGAACCTAGAAGAGAGACTGTTTTTATTTGTGGAGATCTTTCACGGTGTTCATGGCACATTATGATGGCCTCCTTTAGAATTCCTTCAATTATGTAAACGGTGTTTTTATAAAACGAACTATGAGTATTTTATTTTAAATACTCGCCTACCTATTCTTACACTATGTACAATTATTAAAGAAGTGAATTTTACACAAGAAAAGCTATACTAACCTAATGAGGGCGAAGGAAATGATTTTTAATTGACTTCAAAAAAGGAGAAGGTTCTTAATTCGACGAGTACGTTTTAGGAATATAAGTATTTATTACTATAACTTAAAAAATACTCAGTTAAAAATCGAAATGTAAAGATACCTATTTGGTTGTCTTTCATCTGCAATGTATTGAAAATAACTCACACACTTTTTCGGAACCCTTGCACCGAACTGTAGAGCACTCTTTTTTTTGTCCCATCTTTTGTGCGATCTCTAAGGCTTTGACCGTATTTTATAACTTGTGACGACATGTCCCTACACGCCTCACGCGATATATTTTTAAATCAAATTAACTATTTTTTATGCCTTGTGTCCGTGTAATTTCATTTATTTTATCAATATCTGTGTTTAAGAGTTGTAAAACTATTAAGTATGGCTAATGCCGTTAATGGTTAAATTGAGCTGATAACTTTGCTCCTACCAGGTAGGTAGAGACATTGTTTTGAAGTTAATAAAACCCTTGAAAAAGGTCCACATGAAAAATTGGATAAGTTAATGAACTTATCAAATTTTTCAGGTGGACCTGAATGAAAAGTCATTATCTAAGGAAAAATACTGAAAAAGTTAGGGAACCGATGAATCTAATCGAAGCAGCTTGGGTAGGATATTATAGGTAATATGTTGGCACAAAAAACGATGAGGTAGTTTCGACTGTACTTACATTCGTCAAGTACCTACCTATATTGTTAAACTTACCTACATTACTCAAAAGGTGACTCATCCTATACAACAAATCACATTAAAGTACCTAATTGATTCTATTCTTAGAAAAAGAAAAAAAAAAGATAATCTAAAAAGTCCATTCAAGATTACGCTTTTACCAGATCACGGTGCGCAGACGCAGCTCTCTATACAAAAGACATCAACGCGTTCTCCTTATTGGCTTCTCTTTGCACCTTGTAATCTCACAGTAAATACAGTGCACAATCGATGCTATTTCCTGTCCATTATTGAAAGCTTTCATAAAAACATCGACCGCCAAAGCACCATACATTTTATATAAATACTTAGTTACAATAAAATAGAACCTGGCGCCTTCCGTTAGACGTTTTGTAAAGTTTTTTTGGGCGCGAAATATTTGTCAATAATAAATGAGACGTCCCTTTTATTACCAGTAACATTCATAGCTGGTGTAGTATAGTTTGGGACCACATAAATAAATTACGTTTTATATTGCGGGGTTCAAGTCGTAAACTTAAGCGATTGTAGAGATGCCACCCATGAAAGTAGAAATAAAAGCTACTGCTGAGTATGTTCAAAATGATGCGTAGTTCGTCGTCAAAATCGTGTTACTTCAATTCGCCCCAAGTATAAAACTTGTCCTCAACTAGAATAACGTTGCCGCAGTATAAGCAACAATAGTTGACGCGACGGGCGGCAACAACGGAGGCCCAAAGAGTCTCAATGAAGCCCCTTACCTGGATTATCTATACGGTGATAAATTAAAAATATGGCATTTGAACGGCATTCATCATCGGAATGGGTCATTTTGGACCCACTGGAACGTATTGTTTAATAAGTAAAAAACTTAACAATGTGAATGCGTCGATGGTATTCGATGAGAAGAATTCATAATGCAATTATTTTAATTGTTCCTAATACCTACCAATAGTATGTTGGATTTTGTTTTTTTTTTATATTGTTGTAAAAAACAAAAAGCTTGTCTCCTTGACCAAGAATAGGGTTTCTGAATTAATTTTACTTAAAAACTCGGAAGTTTTTTAGATTGTAAAACCTACTTAATTTTTTATTATAAGAAACATCATGTTCATATTTCATTTCCACCCCAAGAGACATCTTCTAAAGTTTTGTAAAATATTGTTATCGTAACCTTTATCCGTTTAAATGCAGTCGGAATGCGTAATGTGAGGTAGGGAAGGCCCTTGACATTTAGGTGCCATTGAAAATTACTGTCAAATCGGACCTATTCTTAGAGAGACACCTTGTGAATACATAAACGTGTTCATTTTTTGACTCTCTTTTTGACATCTGTTGTTTTGATAATAGCATTTCTTGTAGGACGTTTTGAGTCATTCGTTTGTGAGTATATAAATACCTAAGTGGGTATATAATTGGTGGAATTTTGAAGAAAGTCGCACTGTAAAACCTATTTTATTGCATGCAGACAAAATGTTTTTACTCCATAAAAGTTTTAACTTTCTAAAATCAGTTTTGTTCCAAGACATTCCCGTTTTGTTACCTACAGAAATAAGTCGCGAAGAATGCAAATGCATTACCAAGCGAGAATTTAGTATTTATCTTTTTAGTGTTGAAAGTGCAATATCTACGCTCCTCGCTGCAAAAACATTTTATGGCGACATAAAGTTACACTATCTATTTGTAAAGTTGTTGTACACGGAGTATTTTCATTTGCGCTGTTTGTCTGTGAGCTGTTTCAGACAGGGGAGGAAGCGAGCGATGTCGGTGGATAGCGCTCGATAGCTGCGCGCGCATCTCCCTGCACCATTCTCTGGTTTGCCGCTGTCGCTGAATGTACCCAGCATACAAACCCTTCAATCCACCTTCAACTAAATGATTGTTAAACCCTGAATGTTATAATTGATACCTCCGATGCTTTACAGATTCATCGATCCCAGCCGATACCTGTCGGGTCATCGGTCAAACGTCCTCGAAATATTTCAGGTGTACGATGACGTCATCGATACTAACTTTTAAAATTCGATTCGCTTCAGAATTCCGGTTTCAAAAAGCTCGATGTCTGTTCATTTTATTTGTGTTCCGAATTTAAAAGTAGTAGGCAGTGTTGGTTGCGGTCGGTGCCGACCGGCGTACTCTGTGGCCAGTCCGGGAAGGCGCACCGATGAGGGTGCACGCGTCGCGCTCGCTGCCCGACACCGACACGCGATCGCGAGTGTACGACGAAACTATACAGTTCGCACTGTAAACTTTGTATTGTTTGTGTGTCGTGAACATGAAGTGTTTAGTGTTGGTAGCTGTTGTGGTGGCGTGCGTGGAGGGTGCTGCCGGCGCCGCTGCCTCCTGTGCCCGAGCCGAGGACTTCCTCCTCAGATACAACGTATCAGCTGATGAGAGCGGCGAACCAGGTGCGAACACTACACAAACAATCCACCTTACCAACAGTTGAAAGCTTCATTGCGACAATGAGTAACATCAGCACACGGATATTCTTGGCTACCGGCCACTGTTCAACTTGTGGATAACAATTTTCCTACTTTAGCGTAAATATAAAATCAACAAAGCTCTTCTCTGTGGGTAGACGAAGATGCATTTATTGATGATTATTCATTAAACCTGTAATTAGAGATGAATGAAATGATAAGATACTAGTTAAAGAACTTCAATCATTGAGGTTTTAATTTACGGTGACGATGAGCAATACGATAGAGCAAACATGTTAAATGATTGTTTTTACGCTACATAAATCATCTTTATAGTCAACCAAACAGATGTTAAAGACTTTAACATCAAAGACTGGGTGAAGATTGAGACAAGTTAACGACCATAATCAAATTAACTAGATTGTGGGAGGCTCTCTTATTTTTCCATTCAGTTTTCTGTTTTATTGCCACTCGGAAAAATAATGTAATCGTTCTATGAGGCCATTTTATTTGATAGCATCCTTAAAATATTGTATTGTTCTAGCATTTGATTTCTTCATGGTATTATACCATTGCAAAATTTTGATTGTGTTATTATGTCCCGATGTTTGTCGTAAAGAATTCCTTAAAAATGATGTCCATAATCAGTTTATTCAAAAGAAGCATCTACGGTGCCTCCTTTCAATTTACTTGGCAATAAATGTTTCTTCTATTACTCTATTGCCATCTATGACTTATATTACAATAGCTCTTGCATTGAAGAGATCATCTATCAAAGGCTGCGGACCGTTAACCAATGAATGAAGCGAGTGTAGTGCAATTGTACAAGTGGTGTGATGTGAGGGAAGTGATCACTGAACTAGGACGAGCGGTAATTGTGCGATGCACATTGCACGAGCCAATCATCGCCTCCCGGACCGCTTCAATTGCAGTCATTTTAAATAATGCAGTATTATGAGTTTTGCTAAATTTCACAGGCAATATTGAGAAGGACTGTGGATTAACATTTACCTGATCTTTCTATTATAGAAGGTTTTGAAGTATTTCCTCTGAATGACCACTGTAAGAACTTCTGGTTGGTTTATTTATATTTTGAACGTCGCAGCAAATATTTCACTTAAATTTATTTAAATCGAACACATTGTCCCGATGCAAATCATAATTGGTAACGTGAAAAACAGCTATTATGATCGCTGTACTGTACGCAAATTTATATGATTTGGAAAGGTGAAAACTGGAGTCGTTTTTCATATTCATAAACAATTTTAAATAAACTATATATATTAGAAATTTAAAAAAATATTGTAGAAAAGTAGGTACACATAAGCTTTTCTCATTCATAAATATTTGTTGTCTGTCTGAAAAGCAGTCGGTTCAAGGTTGTCTAATTTGGCGTGACATTCTGAAAATCATTAAAGTTTCTCCGCCATGAAACAATACTAAGCATTTGGTAAATATTAATCAACGACCTTAGAAACTAATAATAATAATCATGTAACAGCTACTTACTTTTCTATTTTGACAGTTACCACTTTGAGAGATGTTAGCCATCACATTGCTAATGGACTCACGATAAATAACAAAATGTATAGGCGTCATTATAAGAATCGGCAGTGAAGAAACCAACTGATACGTACTGTATCTACATACGGCCATGATATTTTTCTTCTAGCCATGTTGGTGATGAGGATGTTCCGACTAGTATTGTCAATATAAATGTACCTATACACGTTAAGTCCATTTAGTATATGCACTTATGTAAGAAATTTAATATGTAGAATCAGCTGTTCATTGGCGATACGACGCCACGGCCCTGAACCTTGAGCAGACTTGTATGAATGAAACAATAACACTCATTGTAACCATACCTTTGTATTAAAAGCTGTATATAAAGTAGTCATTCGAAATTTAAATAATGTTTTCTACCGGTAGATATATTTTTTTCTAATTTATTACCTTAGGTCACAAGGTTTTCTATCGTCTTGTTGAGCATTACATTAAAAAAAAGAAAAACTTTGTAGCTAAGTCATTTTCCTAATTGGAATTCGATCCTCGTTTCGTTAGGACAAAATTTATGAACCATTACCTAAAAATTCATAGCAAATTTTCTTTTTACGATGTAGTAACAGGAGTATGGTACGGTTTTTGAATATCGAGCGTATTGAGTGCTTATCGAGACGGCATCGTAAAGGCTGCTCGAAGAAAGTCACGAAAAATGACGTGTCTGAGAGGGAACCGCTAGCGGGTGGCGGAGTGGCACGGCGGGGTGAATGGTAGCCGGTAGGCTTTGTTGCTCGCGCTGGCATTCCTCGCCTGGGAACCGGGAACCTGGTCCCCGCTCCGCGGCCCCGCGTCCCGCGTCTGCATTCCAGCCCTCTCTCACTTTCATTGTTCCATTCGGCGCGGGAGGTCGCCGAGCCGCTCACTAATAATGGAACCGGCCGGGGCGCAGTCCGCAGGACTCGCTGGCCCACTCCAATAAACACTCCCGACCACTCGATAAACGACATTTACAGATACACTTGTTAATTTCTCTCCGTTCGATTCGAACATTTGTTCGACAGGGGCGTTAGTTAGAGTCTCGCTCGGCGCTTGTGCTTCTCTATTGATACAGTATTGTATATTTAGTAGAACTGTAGATACCTTGTAAGTACCTACCTAATGTTGTCCAATTATATAAGTAACTGTAGCCACAAATCATACGTTTGACAGGTAACGGGCGATGCACAGGGTCGCATACACATACACCTGCGCGGGCGCATATCATAATGAAATCATCCCTTAATAACAACAATAGAGGTGGCCATTATTATTGTAATTTATCAGAAGGGTCCGAGGCGTTAGTCATCAGAGTTCGGTTCTGAGCCGAATTTTGATTCATTTCGGATGCCAGGAATGCCATTGTAGGTGCCGACTCTACCTGTGGCCACGACCAAGTCGAGCCGGTCGCTGCCTGCACCACCTCACCACGTTTTGTTTATACGTATTGACAAACTTTTGTGATTCCAAGTGTTATTATCAACAAGGGTGGCACATCTCCATTGTCTACATTATCTTTTTAACACTTGTTTCCCTTTGTTTTTAAAAGTTAGCAGCAATAAAAAACGGGAACTAATAAAATGTGTTTTCGCTATATTAACAGGAATAAATTGTAGAAATTGTAACATAAAGTTAATTATATTTTAACGGAAGAAGCATCAAATAGCAGCTTACGCTTCCTGAGTGGGGGAAGGGAAGTCTTTGTTGTTCATTGGACGATTTTTTTTCTACTGTATTTTAATTTTAACCGCTTTAATTTAAACAACTTTACCTACTTAACGGTCCTGAACGAGCAATTAACACTTGGAGCATTTTTGGGACGTCCAGAGGGTCCCAAGGTGAATTTATTATTTATTGATCTGGGAAAGGAAGTGTTTTAATAAGATACGAACGGGCATTCTATTTTTTATCTTTTTATTTTGAATTCCTTGGCTTGTCATAGTATAATACGTTTTAATCCATGTTTATAGTGTGCGTGAAAGGTAGGTTAGGTATTTGTGTCAGTGTAGTAGATAATATACTTATGTACCTATTGTAAATGGATGTTATGTCAATTCCAGACTATAGTTATCCTAAAACAACTATATATAAGCAGGTAAGAACCATAAAGTACTTTGAAGTATCATAGAAATATACATCTTCATTAGATATCATTTTTAAATATCTATCTGTTATGGATTTAATGAGAGCAAAAATCTAGAGTTGACAATTACGAGTAGGTAGGTACTCAAAAAAATTATAAATTTAAATTCGGATAATAAGTTAGTTCGTTATCGCCTCAATACAGCTCATTGAAGAATTGGAGATTTATAAAGGGTGAATCCACTTGTCTTTAATATTCGAAGTATTCAAACTGTGGAAGATAGAGATACCTAACTACCTAATTGATATCTATTCACAGTAGCCTTTCCATTGGAGTAATCAAGGGTTGGTCCTGGGTAGCAACGAATAGTTACCCCACCACATACCTACCCGTCAGAATTAATTAAAGTCAGATAAGAGAGTCGTGCTAATTATTCTCCTAGCTCTCTTGGCTTGGTTGGTTGGTCATTTCGTTCCTCGCGACTCATGCAAGGTTATCGGAGGTCGCCGGTCAACTCGATGTACCGGAGATAGGTAAATGTTTGATTAAATAAAGGTTAATTTGTTCTTGTTTACTTCGTTCGTTCCGTTTCTCTTGATTAGAAGGCCAGTTCGTATTGGCTGGGATGGAATGTGATGTGTTTTGATAATGTGGCTGTTAGCAGTTGAGTATTAATTAGGAAGAGTTATGCAGGGTCGGCTCTGGCGCTTATGCTGTTTGTTAATTTTGACACCTGGGTGCATTGAAGTTTTAATGCCGCTATGGACGGTAGTAAAAACTTAGCTTTTTAGTTTACGCTCGAACTATTTTAATATACCTAAGCTGAACTTTGTCTCGGTAAGTGACCTATTTTCAATTGAAGGTTCATTGTTGTACTTGTCTGTGTGATAGGGCGATATTGAATTGAAACTGTCTTCTAAAAATAACTTCATATCGATGCATAAAAGACAGTTTAATTCATTATATATTGTGCGGTAAGGCGTACTGTGATACCTTTTCGTATACCTTTATGATAAGAATCCATGGATGTGACTTTAATCGCTCCATTTCAAATAATACCTTCAAATATTTGTAATATTAACCTTTGTGAGAGTGATCACATGAAAAAAAATCCCATGAGTTTCTTGTGCCTTCTTCTCATTGATGGGCACGTTCCGAAGGCACACATCCTAACTTAGTTTTTAAGAAGTTTCTATGTGATCTTTGTACAAAATATACATAAGCATCCAAATGTATAAATAAATTTGACTTTGACAATTTCAATTTATCTTCGGGTGCATATGGACAAACACTAATCCATACATATTATCCTTAGTTAACTGGTCTCCGATCTTTGGTTTAATCAAAGTGGTTCCCAGAGCGTCGTGTAAAGTCGAAGTGAGTCAATTTATTAGCCTGTGTGCTAACAAAGTCAGTGAATCAATATCTGTAATGGATAGCGGCTCGAAACAGGTGGTTGGGAGGGGGTCCACATCCGACTGCTCATGGTGGCTTCCGTCTCGGATTACTTCTGTCAAATGTTATCAGTTTGACCGGCGGCGACGATGGGGTCGCAGGTCGTGTGTTAAAAGAACTAATTTACTGGGTAGAGTAACACATTTAAAAAGGACCATGCAACCAATAGAATAAACATGTTTCAAATTCTTTTAAGCATAAATATTCCCAAAGTCGTCAAATTAAGGCCACTATGTAGTTGTAGAAAGGCCTGCGTGCAAATCTTTACTTCAAAAACCCTGACACTGAAAAAAACCTGATTAGAAAAAGCATCATAAATAAATATTTATCTTCATCTACGGTAGTATTCTTCAAGTTCTCTGATTCTGAGAACTATGTAAGCTTTAAAGTTATTGCTACTAATTTCGAGTTGCGCCTGCCTGCGATTTGCCTGCGCTGCACAAGAACAATACAAGTTTACCTGAGTTATGAGTCAGTTTTGACGTCCTTCTATAAAATATGTCGCAAAAAGTTTTTTCACTTTCATTTTTAAAGGCAGTAATGTTTTTGAGAACTGGGATGACTAAAGAAGCTTAGCGAGAAAAAACTCTAGTTAGCACGACAAAGAAATACTTAAAACAAAATAAAAAACTTATTAATAAGTTTTTTTTAACAAAAACAATATTTTACCAGATACCTACTAGGTATTATTAGTAAAATAATTTTATTGCATTATAGTTTTCTAAAAATATTTTGTGTACCTACTTAATTTTAATTAAAGTAGTTAGTAGTAAGATTTTAACATACTTCTTATTAAACAAAAAGCAAAATTGTACCTCAGTATTTCTTAAGGATCAGAAGATTTCAATAGAGGTCTTGCATGAAGAGGATTCTCACAAAAGTTGTCCATTTAACCCGTTCACATCCATTCAATGCAGTCCTTAGTTTTCGGTCGGATTCTTCGAGTTAACGATCGTCAGGCAGGAAGAGACCCATTCCACTGTCATGGATTGATTGAATTAATCTAATCAACCGGCAAATTGCCTCTTAACTGACGCGTCATAATGTCGTTGGTACTCGTACGTATGGCCCCGGTACAGTATCAGCCAGCTACTAAATCATGATGCATCAGACTGATTGTATGAGTTGATACTGCTCGTTTCCATAATCGAAATTACCGATCGTTTCAAGAATTCATAATACCTACTTGAAATGATTGATAGTTATTTGAAGCAGCTGATAGATTGTCCCCTTGGTTTTGTTTGCCTTCAAATTTTACATTTGACCAGCTATCACCGACAGTTTAGTTTGAAGTGTACGTTTGATATGGATTGTGGTAGATAAAACTTACGTAGGTATAGATTTTCGTAAAAATGAAGGTGAGCATTTAATTATAGCATCTAAATTAATAAATCAAAAAGCAATTCATCTCTTCTCTATCAAATCAACCCCCTTATTCTCGCAGCTTCGGTTCTTTAAGTAAGGGATGTTTATGTTTAAAAATCAAGATTACTTTAGGGAAAACAGACGTAATTTAGGAAAAAGCCAAGAACATTATTGAACATTTTATCTTCTAGTTTTAATATATAGTTAGTGAAAATAGAAAAGAAAAACAAAGAAATCGCTTTGTACGACAATGCAGTGCAATGCAGTGCCTGTAAAAATACAGGCACTGGTTTTGAAAAGGATTTGCGAAATTTTATTTTAATTAATAGATCGAGATCTTTTATTAACCGTGTTATTTCAACTCAGAGATTTCATTAGTCGAGTTAGGAACTCATTTGAGTTAGATACTATCAATTAATTAGAGATTGCTCCTTGAAATTGGCTGCCGGCAAGAAGCAGCCAACTTGTACGCAGAAATAATGATTACTTTGCCAATTTTGCAAAATTACTTTTTATGTGCGAAGTTTCTTTGGGCCAGAATAGAATTTCGTAAAGGAGTATGCGTGGGCTTTAGCTTTGTAATTTTAAAGTAAAATACATCCAGCAGAGATTGCTATGTCTAATTGTGGAACTTTAATGGGATACAGTTATTTTAAAACAATATTCCATGAACTAAATATGTTCCAGACTAGCAACATTAACTGCATTCGTTGTGACGTTCATAATAGCGGAATGAGGCTATAAAATATTTTGGCATATCCGGTGACATCAACTGGAAACGGGTTAAGGTCTAACGTTGTCTAAATATTTGCTATTTACTTAAAGAAAATGTTTTTTTATAGTTAGTTATAACTGTTGATGAATAGAGTTTTGCATAATTTATTTTAGATGTTCATTTATTTTTACCAGACTTTCTTATAAAAGAAATGAAACAAATTAAAACATGTTCCGAGACTTTTGACTCTACGATTTTAAGGAAAATCTCAGATTCTTCGAAGAAAAAATATTAGATTTGAAGCTTTTAAAAATAGGTACTGAGTAATAATTGTTACTCACATTTCTATAGATATTCATCACTGTTTGTGTTGTGGTTCGTAACACAAGGACGTCAAGTGACATTCCTTGTAAATTAGTGCGTGACGATCAACATCGAAGCACATCGAAGTATCAAATTGTCACTGGATAGTACGAGCGCATGAGTAAATAATGTACGAGCAGTAAGCTCGCATATTTCGTTCCGAGGCACTCGCTCGAATCGACAGCAGACACATGGTACTGGTAAACTGCAGAATCACTTCAAATACAATCCAGTTCAACTTTGTCTCTGAAATGTGACGAGTTTTCTCGTACATTTTACTGTTCAAAAGTGTTCCAAAATCTATTGCAAAAGTTTTACTTATATATTTTTCAAATGGAACGTTTATGTTTTCTATTTGTTGGCGTGAATAGCTTTTGAATAAGGAATTATGTTCTATTCCTGTGTATTAGAGGTGTAATGACTCTGGCGACACTATACTGACACTATGATATTGTGAAATAAGCAAAAGTATTGTCGAATGTAAGTGCCTATTATGTTAATTGGTCGTGTGCAGTGTCGCACTCGACGTGCACTGCGCAATGCGTCCTGAATACACAATATTTGCATCGTTTTAGCAGAATGTCGAAACAAATATCTGAAAATAAACTTTATCCTTTATGTTGTAGTATTGAAAGTTAGTTTTTCATTGGATTTTTATTCGAATACATACGTTAAGGTACATCAATGTCGTATTATACTTTATCTGAAGTTAATCCTTATCGTTCCACGGCTCTTACGAAGAACTCGAAGGTTGCAGTTTAAAGATGTCTATCGAATTATCATAAAATCAGCATTCAAAATGTTCGGTGCATAAACCGAGTCAAAGCAGTGGCGCATACTTTACATTATGGGTTTGGCGTTATTTACCATTGGTTATCCATCTACATACATATATTCAATTTACTTAATGTTTTTTAATACTTTTCTCCAATAGAGTTTACACAAACTTTCTAACAATCTTCCATTTACCTATAATGAAACAGGCCTGGTCGGTTTACTCTACCTATTTAAGGATTCTGCCAACTATACCGGAAAAACCTTTGGACATAAAAGGCATAGTAACTTAAAATGCCGCGGTGCATTTCGAGACCCAAGCCAATCGATAGAGGGCATTGCGGCAAACAAATAATGCCGTCACACCGGACCGCTAAAGCGTCTCGGAAATGGGATATTCAAATTAAACTAGCAATTGTGGCCGAGTATATCCAAAAGTGCGCGGTGCACTTCGAGACTCGAAATGCATCGCGCAAAAAAAAAACACAATGCCAAGCTCCCATAATAAATGTCCAGACCCCTATAACAAACAGACATTTTGATCTTATTTAATGCCTATATTAATTCGTGCGATATAGATGGAAGAATATAATATATGCTTTTTATAAAGTACGTCATTTGTTAAAAAGCATAAAAAGAAATTTATAATTTCCATGAAAATCTTGGAAAAAGGGAGCTTCCATGAACGCTGTGATTCTTGGCTCAGTTTTGCTTGTGACACTGCCTCTGCGCTGTGGACGAGACTACAATACTAATGAGGCATCCACTGACAGATATCGTTGGCGGGAACCAGATACTTGCAATATCACTGCACTAATGGATTTTGAATACTAGAAACCACAGCTAGGATATTACATAGCATAAGCATAGTAATAAGTCAATGACTATAGATTCAAAAAACGAATCTAATTTGAATTATCAGAACATAAAACTAATCTCAAATCTAAATATGAATTCGAATGTTTTAGATAAAACTTATAAAATAAAATCGTATGAATAGAGTATTGCGGGATGCACGAGGTGGTCTTTAATATGCTGAACTTCCCGCAAATAGGTATCTTTTCACACAGAATTTGATTTAGTTTCGCGAAGTGCTGCCAAGAAAAATTTAGTATTGAAGTCAAACTTTTCAGCCAATATATGAGGTTTTGTCAGTGTCGGTTTGGCCACCGGCCAGTTACAGTAACCGGTCACTATTGTGAGAAAACGGATTATGTGTGCTAATAAAACTAAAATACATATTATTAATTACGTTTTTATACACCTACAAGAAATTGTTCCAATAGTCAAAAGCGTTAATGTGAATTAAAGTAATTAAATTAATAGTTATATGGACTGATCAGTGTTTATATTCTTTGTTTTAAAATAACTTTCTGTGAGTTATACTTTGTTTACGTAATCCGACAGGGCGAGTTCAATACTAGAAGTAGGTATATCTATTATGAAAATATTTTGGAGATGTTTGAACTAGTTTCACTGTCCCAAGTTTAATTTAATGTTAATGGTAAAAGTTGAAAGGGATTCTAAGTTAATATGGACATTTATGAAAAGAAGGGAGGTCGTATGAGATGGACATGAAAAGAAGGATTGGTTGGATTGTATGAGATAGAATATGAAAGAAAAAGGGTTGGATGACCAGGAAAATTGTGCTGACACCCAAAAATTGGAGCACGGTCTAGAAAAATAAGATATTTCAGTAGAATTCACAAGCTTTTTCCGAATAAACTTTGTAAATAAATGTTTGATTTTTTCTTGGGTGTGTCTTGTAGATTTTTCATAACATAAAATATGAGATGTCTTAGGGTTTCCCGTATCAATATCAATCAGTGTCAATACATCTGCCCTAGACATACAATATTGATAACGAAATGCGTGAAAGGTGGAGCAACTCATACCTACTGGTTTATGATAGGTAGGTGTACTTACCTATTTATAGGTAATATATTTCGTAGAAAAAGATAAAATTATATGCGGTTAGGTATAATAACATCAAACAGATGTTTTCACCTTGAAACACAAGTTTCTTCAACGTGTTGAAGTTTCCTTTGAAACCCGAATTGGTAGGTTTGTGTAATTTTAGTAATTATATCTTAAGGAACGATCAATCAATATAATTTATTGACAGGTTTCTTTTTAATAACATACTTAGCTTTCTACTTTCTACCTAGCTATTGTCTAATAAATACTGTGAAAAAAGCTAATAAAGTAAGTACTTAACCTATGTAGCGTTTATAAGCTTGAAACAGCTTGAAAGCTAGCGTCTGTCGTCGCTACTTGGGCATTTGAATTTCTTAACACGCGCTTTGATTAGCAGAACTATAGTTTGTTTGTAACTGCATTGAATAATGAAAAGCTTCTGTATTGATTAAAACACTGTAGGATACAAGTTTCTATTTAAATCTTGACAAATAGATTGGTATATTGCTTTATTCGAAGCTTAAGACTAGCTATTATGAATTGAATAACGTTAGTTTCCCCAGTATTTATACACTATGAAGGTACTTATTTTTATTTACGACGACGGGCCCATATTATTAGTTGATTTATTATTACTCATAAAACAAATCAATCACTATAATTTTATTATTAATAATCATTATTTCTCAAAACCATTTTGTTTTTTTACGAATGAATTCGTACTGCAAAATAATTCACGAAAATAGCCCGCGGCCAGAATAACAATAGAGTTAGAAAAATAATAAATTAGCAACGCCCCTAGTGACCATTTAGCTATTTACCTCACAAATTTCCCCTTGGGTGTTATATCAATTGTTTCTCGAGTTTATTTTATAGGTGTCGTGTTGTATCGGCGCTTTATTGCTTAGATATTACAACGATAAAGTTGGATTTAATTGAGTCTAAAGAATTTAGTTACAATATGAATGCCGAATTGCTTTTAAATTTAACTTGTCCATTATTTGTAATGGCATTCCAATTGGCAGTTTCCCTTCAAATATTGTCTTTATTTTTGTAAATATTTGATAGAGCTTCCACCTCGTTAAAGAGTTTCTAAATTGCTTGACACGGCTCACTTCACTCATACATTTTTTTTTGTATATTCAAGTCGTACAGTACATTCTACAAAATTGGTCAATGCAGAGCTTTTGCGTGCAGTTTTATTAATATATTTTGCAGTTACGTTTAGATCACTAAATAAACTCTATTTACCAAACTAGTATTTATGTGCAGATATTTGTTTCTGGTCTGTGTGTCTGTATACTTTCCTTTTGTAAATATAGGTATATTAAGTACATAAGTAAACCTTTATTTACAAAGGGAAAGTATATACTCGTAAGTATTTAATTCGGTATCTGGCCACTATAACGCAAGCCTAGTTGCTTAGAGTAGGGCTAGATGGCACTGTGTGGAATGTCCTATAAAATATTTTTATTTTTTCTTTATTAAATGTTTCTATCTTGTCATGGTCCAGTTTCGGTTCGGTTCTGTCTCACGGTACCTCAGTAGAGTCAGTACAGCGGGCGCGGCGTGATCAAAGTGAAGAACGTTTCTCATTTATAACATTGACACGTGTTGATAAATAGATGCATCGAGTCCAGGCTGGCCGTGTCCGGCCGGGACGCTCCGTCCCGTCCCATTGATTTGGATGACAGACGACAATTGAGAAGGTATGATATATGATGTTGTTATACTGTGAAACTGTAGCAATGCCACGGTTATTTTATCATATATCCGTTCTTTTAATATCGTTGGATTAATTTGTTTAGATTGAATATAAATTGTTGCGTCTATTCCCACACCAAACTCTTCTGGCGATTGGTTGGAAAAATAACTAAGTATACTTCAATTATTACGTTTACACTACACTTACGATACACTTTTTTCTTTACTTTTTCCACTATGTAATGTAAGCACAACCTGTCATCCTTCTTCACTCCACTCAATTCGCCGACAAGTCCGCGTTCACCATCACCCCCTTTCATACATATCCTCTTCAATGCATTCCCTTTACCTCTTCTACACGCTGCCTTTAAGCCTCTACGACCATTGCCTTCCAAGTTCATTCTGGTCACATGAGTAAATCTTCTCTCTGCATGACCTGATTGAACAACGCCAGTCTACTACTCTTCAACTTGTCAGTAATGACCGCTACTTTCATACTTCTTCTTACATACTTGTTTCTAATCCTATCACGTTTTGTAGTTACAGTACAGTAGTATATTTTTTGTCTAATTTAGAATTATAAATAGTTCATCAATTAACATTGATTGGTGTCCCACGATGTCCGAAAGTGGACTTGATCTTGGTTATATTAATGTTTCAATTAACTATATACATACACTCACTACTTAGTTGAATTAAACCAAATCAATTATCTACACCTACGTAACTGTTCTATTCATAATTGTAAGCAATTAATCTTTGAAAGCCGGTTTATTAATTTGAAGGTGATTTAGTGATGTCAAAAAGTAAGTACTTATATTATCAATTCTGAGACAGTAGGCTTAGGGATCGATATTACATAATTTTGTCATTAAATGGCTTCCATTAAAGGCGAAGGGTCTCAATTCTTCGCCACTTAAAAAAAAAGGAAAAATTACATTAACTGAAGTTGGGCAACCAAACGTAAACTGCCAGACTTCAGGTAGATATTATTTTATTTTATTTGAAATTTATTTTTATCATAGACAATATTGCTTCGACTCTTACGTATGCCGTTTCCAGCGGGCGCTAATGGCCTGTTATAGCCTATCGATATTGTTGTCTTATTGCTAATTTAGTTCCATTTTTAAGGGTTCCATACCTCAAAAGGTAAAAAAGGAACCATTATAAGATCACTTTCTTCCGTCCTTTCCGTCTGTTTACCACTGCACCGTATTAAATACAAATGTTTTGAAATTATTTATAAGCCCGTAGGAGTGTGATGCGTTATCATCAGAGTTCTCACGGGGAGGGCACGGCGACTACGCACTAATTCACCCGCAATTCACCCGATAGTGAGTTTCCCGAGCGAGCACGGCGCGCTGCATGAAGGCGTGGGCGGACGAGAACATTCCTATCTGCATGCCTTATTACACCGCGTAGGTACACCGTGTCACATTCAAACCACGTTTCACTCAAACATGTTTGGGTGATATCATACAATTTGACACTCTCTAGAACCTTCAATAAAAACGTGTGGGCTCTTTATCCTTGAATTTAGTCGGAAACTTTATGTGTAGCTCCTTTTTATCAGCAACGTTTACGAGCTTTAATATTCTACGTTCGACTGAAATAAATAAATTCCTCGTTTGGAAGTAGACACACTTTCAGCAAGCGTTAATACTTAACGAGCCTGCCAAGTTTGGCTGTGGTAGGTACTTTAAAATGCGATAATTGTTGAGTCTTAACAATCTGAAACTAACTTTCTGTCGTGAAACTTGGTCATTAAGAAGTCGCTCTGTTTTACCTTAGTAGGTACATACGTAACTTTATCAAATTTGGTTTGCTAACTAGGTATTTGTACTAATTGCTGCGGTAAAAGTTCTAATATCGAAGTAAAGATGGATGGAAATTAGTTTTAAGCCTTCGGAATCATCCCGTTACGTCTTCATCATGCTTACTCTCGAGTTTGTGTGTTATGATATAAGTATGGCGTAGGCACGCGACAAATTGTAAGACACGTGTCACAAACGGGGCCCTTACGAAAATTAAATCTTTATTTATTCAGAGGTGTTTAGGTTTAACGTGGTCGCGTTTTACGATCTTGTTAATTTTATGAGTTTCGAGTGTTGCTTGTTAGTTTAGACGACCTCAAGTCGTATGTTTAAGATGTGGATTACAGCTAGCCGTAATTTGGTAGCAGTCGAGTGTAGTATACTTACATACTCATGGAGTTTTAGGTAAATATTTATGTCAGTGATGGGTTAGCGAGAATGAATTTGTTTTTCACACGAAACTTCTTCTTAGGAAGGTATACCATCTACCTATTCGTGCCTATACTTGTTTGTTCTTTGGTCTTGGGTTATAAAGTTTCTTATCAGATAGCGGTATAACCGGATTTATATATACAATACTTTGGAAATAATAAATTTCTAACCATGTATTGGAATTTTACTAATATTGAATATTAATCAAACAAAGATCTTTATTTTGAGTTAGGTATTTTATTTTTGCATAATAAAGTCAGTTTCTTTGTAAAAAAATATACATCACACATTTTTTGTTAACATTTTTTGTGTACTTTTTGTTTCAGGTAAGAAATGTTTTGTCAACCTACTGCTTTTGGTTTCGTCAAAGCTTCTCGCCCTTCTTTAAAAACCATGAGTAGGTAAGTTACCTATTAATTTAACTTAGATATTTTTAGAGTTTTCTTTATTTAGATATTAGTCAAGAGGTTACCAGTTTTGATATATAATTTTACCATAATTATCGAATAAGTTACTTCCTTGCTATTTCCGTAATATTATTTTGTATAAAGCGCACAATGTTTCTATATTTTTATCGTCACCCACAACATCCTACTGAACAACTAGAGTTCGTAAATATATCTTAAGTACCTAGAAATGTAAGATAAGAACACTATGTACTTCATTATTTAATGAATAATTAAGTAGGTATATTTAAATTTAATTTTTTTAATTTAAATACTGCAGATTTTTTTTTAAATTTTATTTTTTAAATACTGCAGAACATTTACCACATCGTCATCTAGCCCCATAGCTAAGTAACTAGACTTGTGTTATGGGTGATAGACAACGGATATACTACTTATATACTTTTCTTTTGTAAATATATACTTATAATACATAGAAACAACCAGACCCCAGACAAATATCTAAGCATAAATACTTGTCTGAGGCGGGAATCGAACCCGCAACCCTGTGTTTAGCAGTCCGGCATGGTGACCATTGTGCCAACTGGGTCGTCAATATTTTTATTAAAACAATAATTTAAATAAAAGAAAATAAACACTGTTTTTGGACCTATGTACCTGGTTCAGGAGTTCTAATTACATAGTCTTAATAGCTAGATACATTTATTTTATGTGTGTGTATCATACATCAACAAAAAAGTTAAAAATGTAGCTTTAGAAAAACACATTTTCTTTAGAAAATGTCGCTGAAAATTGAGGTAAAGCTCGACAAAGAATAAGCCAAATGGGATTCAACGTGAGCCGGGCGTCAGATTTTCATATCGTCTTCCTACGTAGGTACCTGTATTAGGTATGTATCTACCTACTTGAAAACGTAGTAAGTACATATGAAAATTGGTAAGTATGTTCGTTCACACACCTACGTTTATGCGCCTACAACAGTTTTACCTTGTAAGGTCAGATTATTTAGTACGGTGTTGGATTTAGTAATGTCTCTGTGAGATTTCGGTCAATTCTCATAACACACAAGTTTCAGAACACAACCGCTCAAATAGTGGCTCGAACTTACAAATTTTATATTAATTAGTCGCTTAGCTTACGCGATTATTGTAGCTTCAGAGCTTAAAAGCATACACATAGTTGTAGCTTACATATTTAGTTAGATTAAATAAATAAAAAATAGGACATTTCATACAGCGCCATCTAGCTCAAAGCTACATGTACGGTCGGCTGCATAATTGCAGACCCACCGTAGAGCTCCAAAACGACTGTTATAAGAATGTTTTCAACACAAACAAGATTCTAGGAACCTGCTTTAGTTGAACTTTAAAGTATTCTAACTCATGAATTTATCAAACAAAAATATTAGAATTAAAACATGCCAATAATAGTAATTTTTGAACTCTACTGGGGGCTGCAATTCTGCAGCCGACTGTACATCTGTACTTAGGTAAATTAATGTTATTTAAGTTGTGTTATTTTTTTTAATTAATTTCAGACATGTCGCAGGTCGTATTGATATTGATAATAAATGTAGTTTTCAAGAAATACTTATCTATACATAGTATGCTACCTTTGATTAGGTTTTTCCCAAGCTAAAAACTGGTTTGAACTTTGAGACGAGCTTGAATACATTTTTTTTGACATGTGTTTCGATAGTGATCAATATAAAATATTTAACCGAGTTATCAATGAATAGTAGGTTAAATTTGAATTAATAAAATTTAATATTTAGGTACCTTCTTGCCATTTAGAATGTGATGCTTGCAATGCCGAAATATCGTGATCAGAAAATAACAGGTAAAGCGTCGCAAATATTCCGTTTTCAACAAGTAGAGCAGTGAAAATAACCATGTTAGTTAAATCATTTTAATTACATAGAAAGATAAAAGATTTATTCAGTACAAAAAAAGGCACACGACAAACAAAGGGTAGAAATAATAGTAAAAGTAGATATCCAATTACCTACTAAGTACGGTCGGCTGCATAATTGCAGACCCACCGTAGAGCTCCAAAACTGCTGTTATAAGAATGTTTTCAACACAAGCAAGATTGTAGGCACCTGCTTTAGTTGAAGTTTAAAGTCTCCTAACTCATCAATTTATCAAACAAAAATTATTAGAATTAAAACATTCCAATAATAGTAATTTTCGAACTCTACCGGGGGCTGCAATTATGCAGCCGACTGTACGTAAATAAAGCTAGGTATATTTTTTAAATCAATTTTAAATTAAATTTGTATCTAAGTGGCCTCTAATGATCGTACGGAAACCGATACCACGACAACTTTAGTCTGTTGACCTTTCCAATACTGGGGCGCATGGAACTTCGCCAATTTCACCACCCAACGCCAAACCAAATCACTTTGAAGTCGTACCAGGAAATAATAAGCTTTCACTGTTTGTTTTCACGACATATTAATATCCTCTCACTTATAAACAAGCATATTACTAAAACCAATACACATCACTTCTAAATTAATTTACGTATTCCGAGAAAGCTAAATATATTGAGCGTCGATTGATAAAATTTTATTTTATTTTTCATAAGTAATGTGCCAAAGTAATAAGACTTGAATTACCTTCGACATAATAAGTCTTTCATCGCCCTTAGATACAATTTTTAATAATATGAAGAGCCTATCTACGGAAAAGGTAAATATTTGGATTTTTGTAACCACTCTGGAGAAATATTTTATTTGAACTCTGCCCGAATATTATATTCTAACGTTTTGGTAAAATACCTTTTAAGGAATGAAAACTTAGAAATACTTTACATCTAACTTATATTAAATTCTTTTTGAGGGATTGGCCAGGATTAACTTTTTTTTAATTTGTGAAAGAAAATATATAAAAGGTAAAACTTTAGGTTAAACCTACATTTGAAATCATGCCCATGGGTACATCTCTACATATAATAAATTCGAAGTTTTGGAAGTAAGCGTTCTACGTCCATAATGATCTTAGCACTATAGAATTCGCTAACCTTATATAGCTCCGGTAGAAAAAAATCTTGCATGCGCGATTCAGGTTTTCTTAAATTTAGAAAATCACAAATTAGTTGATTATTCTTTTTGTTCTGCTTAAAAATTTTGTACACTTATGTATTTTAAGAATACATAGCAATATACACATTTTTTAACTAGAAAATAAAGTAATTAATTTAATAAGATATTTTTTTTAATTTCAAGTAACTAGCGCCATCTCTTCGTTTTCGCGAAACTACCATTCATCTCAGAAAATGTTGATTTTATTTGTTTACCTTTGTTTGTGCAGTCTAATTTCGGGAACTAGGAAACAGATTTTAACATAATCTTCACGAATGTGTTCAGATAATATCAGAAGAGGTTTAGGTATTTCAAGTAGATTTATGTTACTAATTAAAATTTGATATTTCTTGGCGTAAAAAATAAACCATAATATTTTTGCATGAAAACGTACAGAACGTAGGGATGATGTCAAAATTGTCAGTTTGACATACGGAAAGAAGCATCTAGCACCATCTCTTTTTTATTTATAATTTTATTATGGCTTCGCATTATTACTATCGTGCATATAGCCAGTGTCGCGGTCAAAGAAAATTAAATCCAATGCAGGAGCGGTTTTTGAATTTGGAACATTACAACGCTCCAGCAATTTTGTATGAACATGTGTATGAAGCGGCGTGCTGGGGTTATTAAAAACTTAAATACTCTTTGATTGGATCTCTTTTATCAAAGTACTAGCGACCCGCCCCGGCTTTGCACGGCTATAGTATGCATGTATTATCTTCTTATCTATATCTATACATATAAAATCCTTTGTCCTGACTGACTGACGGATCATCGCACAGCCTAAACCGCTGATTGTAGAGACTTGAAACTTGGAGGGTGTGTTCTTTGTATGACGTAGGCATCCGATAAGAAAGAATTTTCCGAAATTCTACCCCTAAAGGGGTGAAAAAGGGGGGCAAAGTTTGTATTGGACAACGTGATTCCTTAGTCCAATCTATTTCAAATTTGGCATAAACATTCTTTAACAGAATTAATGGAACACGTGTTTTGTACTTTATTGAAATTCACTATTGAAAAACCCCTAACGGGGTTAAAAAGGGGAAGAAAGTTATTTTGGGAGTGATTTGCTTCGAAGTTGATATCAATACTCTTAGGTGCTTTTGATTAGATTGGTAACATACTCATTATTAATCTATGATTGGTAAGACGTCACTTCAAGCTGACAGCGTTAACGTAAAACCTAAGAGGTTGAAAACTTCGAACATTGAACTGAAAAAAGGTGTCTTGCCATTTAGTACTGGGAACTTGACATAGTATTTTTTTTTTGCGCGATATGTTTGCTAATACCTGTCGATAGAGGACATTACGGCAAATGAAATATGCCTTTACACCAAATCTCATAGGTGTCTCGGAAATGGGGTATTTGACCAAACGTTATGACTAAGATTTTATCAAAAGTGCGCTGTGCACAAATAATGCTTTCTAACCAAACTTCTAAACCATCTCGGAGACGGGATATTTGTTAAAACATAGAACTGTTATAGGATAGCCACTGAATCACTTAAAACTCTATATTTTTATTAGGATACGCCAAAATTACTCTCTGCGCAACTGTTCAGCCCTACCTAATAATAAAATTTTGAACAATTTGCCAAAAGTCACAGTTCCCAAAGTTAGTAGATACTAATTATTAAGTAATTTAAAAGAAATATCTTTTGTTATGAATACGAAAATACCTAAACAAATGAATAGGACTTTTACACCTATTTCATTTTTAAAATGGACAGGAAAGTGATCTTATAAGGGTTCCTTTTTTACCTTTTAAGGTACGGAACCCTAAAAACACAAAAGATGACTATGATAGATAGGTAATTACTAATTAGCACAATATGATTAAAGATTTATGGTAATCGTAGAGTTTTGTGCATTATTGGCTCTGTGTTAGAAAGACAGAAATAGAAGAATTCATTTTTTTGGTTTAGAACTTTAGGTACTTAGACGTATAGCCCATTTTGGATCCCATCCCAAGAGAATTGGGTGCACCCGAGGTTTTCGTGTTCCAAGTTAAATTACATCTCATTCAAAATCTGTCTTCTCTATACATATAAAATTCTTTGTCCTGACTGACTGACGGATCAACGCACAGCCTAAATCGTAGAAACCTGAAACTTGTAGGGTGTGTTCTTCGTATGACGTAGGCATCCGATAAGAAAGGATTTTACGAAATTAATTACCTACCGGGTTTAAAAAAGAGTAGAAAGTTATTTTAGGCGATTTGCTTCGACTCGAACTCCTTAGTGCTTTTGATTAAATTAAGTAAGCACATTTTATTTTGACACACATGTTTCAAACTCAATCTAATTTGAAATCAACAAAAAATAATCCTATTTTAACTATTTTCGACTCCTGCGCGGACGAAGTCGCGGGCAAAAGCTAGTTCATACATAAAATATAAAATTCAACAGAATGCAAAATGTTTGGTTTTAGTTTAATAATAGGTTTAAACAATACCTATGTGTAATTGAATCAATCAATCAAACATTATGTTAATGGAATGCAGCGGAATAGTCATAATATTTAAGAAACAATCGCTATAATTCATTATTTATAATGGTATTATACTCACAGACATTGTTGAAACCTCTAGTTGATTACGGCATGATTTCGTCCATAGATGAATAATTCGTCTATGTTCCGGCCTTTATTCACGACATACTTTGTCTACCTTTTTCTGTAGTTGATTCTGTTATGTTTACATCTATTATATATGAATTACGTGTCACGTTGTTTGTGCGCGATGGACTCCTAACTACTTAACAGATTTTAATCAAATTTGCATACCGTATGCAGTTTGATCCAACTTGAAAGATAGGATAACTTACATCTTAATTTACCCCGATATTCCCACGGAATCGGGAGTTATCTAATATATATAAATTAGGTGTCACGTTGTTTGTGCGCGATGGACTCCTAAACTACTTAACCGATTTTAATCAAATTTGCATACCGTATGCAGTTTGATCCAACTTGAAAGATAGGATAACTTACATCTTAATTTACCCCGATATTCCCACGGAATCGGGAGTTATCTAATATATATAAATTAGGTGTCACGTTGTTTGTGCGCGATGGACTCCTAAACTACTTAACCGATTTTAATCAAATTTGCATACCGTATGCAGTTTGATCCAACTTGAAAGATAGGATAACTTACATCTTAATTTACCCCGATATTCCCACGGAATCGGGAGTTATCTAATATATATAAATTACGTGTCACGTTGTTTGTGCGCCATGGACTCCTAAACTACTTAACCGATTTTAATCAAATTTGCACACCGTGTGCAGTTTGATCCAATTTGAAAGATAGGATAGCATACATCTTAATTTATCCCGATATTCCCACGGGATCAAGAGTCACGCTGGTGAAACCGCGGAGCGCAGCTATAGTATAATCTAAGTTTCAACATGCCAGATAGGTTCGATCAGTTGCTGTAACCTTATTTTGTGGACGTAGAACGAAACATAAAATACCTCATTATTTAGCAACGAGAATTTCAAACTTATCGAGAGTGGATACTTTATAGCATTAGGTATATCGGAGTTAGAATTAGCAGTAACATTTACAACTCTACAAGGCACTTAGGTGGGGTACTTTAGATAAAACTTGGCCAGCGTATACCGTGTACGTGAATAGAATGCACTTGAAAACAGACTACAGATCTTCTATCGACCGAAAAATTGTTCGCCGAACTTTCATATTTAAAGGTTAAAAAAAATCTAAATAAATAAATAAATTGCAAAACATTCCACACATCGCCATCCAGCCCCATACCCATACTAAGTAACTAGACTTGTGTTATAGATGCTAGACAACGGATATATTACATAAATACTTTTCTTTTGTAAATATATACTGATAATATAATACATAGAGACAACCAGGCCACAGACAAATATCTATCTATATATATTTTGACGACCTCTGTGGCGCGTCGGGCGAACACCCGACTACGACGCAGAAGGTTGCGGGTTCGATTCCCGCCGGGAACAAGTATTTATGCTGACCATAAATTCTTGTTTCTGGTTCTGGGTGTTTCCTATATGTATAATATGTATATATTTACAAAAAAAAAAGTATATAAGTAGTTTATCCGTTATCTGGCACCCATAACACAAGCATTAAGTTGCTTAGCTTGGGGCTGGATGGCGATGTGTAATATGTCCTGAAATATTTATTTATTTTATTTATTTATTTATCTAATCATAAATAGTTGTCTGAGGCGGGAATCGAACCCGCAACCCTGTGTTTGGCAGTTCGGCATGATGACCACTGTGCCAACTGGGTCGTCATCTGGTGAACGTGTGCCGATGGTGATCTATCGGGCGATTAATTTGTCTATGGTCTATTTTCACACAGACTTGTTCTGCTGCGGTCCTACTATAGAATTGAACTCGATTCGTTCCGTGTCGTTCATAGACTGTTCATAATACATGAACTCACTATATTATACAGTGGAACTTTAGAATGGTATGGAAAGCTAGTATTGTTTGCTGTGGAAAATTTAGTAGGAAAGTTTAGTTTACTGGCTTTAAGCATTCACTCGTTGAACTAGTCGCACGATACGATGGCACAGAGCTTAACCATTGTGAAAGATCCTGATTTTTTATTGGGAAAGGTAACACACCACAGAATGAGGACGAGTCAGAAAATTTTTGTTCCACTGCCGTTTTCCTGCTCTTACTCGTGTCCCTCGAAAGCCCCCGTTTATTTGGGGTCTTCGAGTCACGAGCGTAAAGGTATCTTCTAGGAAAGCGTGCCACCATCTTAGATCGCATCGTCACTTACCTACCATCATGTGAGATAGTGGTCAAAAGCTGACCAATTTAATTTAAAAACAAATAGGTACTTTTCTTAATTCGAATTTTCAAGGTAAGTCATTGCAACCAAGTAGGAATTGCGAGCACGGCATTCCAGCTATGACCTTTCATACAAGTGATGGGTCACGCTGAATTGACGATGAATGCAGTTTATTGCAGTCGCATGTTTTCTGCTGCACCTAATTCAATAGAAGACAATTTCTATACCACGGAGTCATCCAAGACCAGGGTTTTATTCAGGCAATAAAGAACAAGACTTGAACTTAATATCAATAATGTTTTGAAAAATATTTCAACGCTTTTCCAAAAGTACGGGATCTATCTTGGACTTTGCAATCTGAGCTTGTAAAAATTCCCTCCCGATTAATCCACTACAATCATTTGGGTAATCTATTAGATGAAACAAATACGTAGAGAATGAGAATAGGTAGCGTTTCCCAAATTGCCTCATACGGGGGTTAAATGATAATAGACCAATTTGGCCCTACCAACTCCTTCGGAACGGCCCATCGGAGGAGGAAAATAAAGGTTCGGAGGCGATACCGACCTAATGATTAGTTGTTATCCAATATACTTATAGTAACAATCATTCTATTATACTAAGTTACTCTGCCTTTTCGATTCAATTACGTTTTCTTTGGAATCTAAAGCGTTCCATTAAAGTTTCAGGAGTGTTTCAGTGCTAAGTACCGAACGAAGGCTGAAGAAACATTGTTGGTGGTTTTAACGTTAATTTTTAATTTAGTTGAAGCTTTGAGCTTCGTTTGAACATGGTTAAAAGAGTTCTAATGGATTTTAATTATTGATTAGTTTGAGTTTGTGCGCGTGTAGTGGTTTATCCGAAACTATGGAAGGAAGACGACTAATTGTACTTAACTAATTAAACCATTTTTAATTAAATTATGGACCAATTTCACTGCAATTGTGAGTATATTAGGTTTTACCTACTACAATTTTAATATATCAGTGGGCTCGAAGGATGGCTACTGTGAAATTCATGAAAATACCTCTCCTAAGATAAATTTTCTTTTATTTTTATTCACAAAAAAGTCTGAAATGTAACCTCAAATAAAACAAACCTCTTTCGAGTTTGTTTATCTTTTTAAAATCCTCAATGATGAAAACCACTTGAGGCAAAGAGGCGAGTTACTGCGCGCGTTTACTGTTCTTTGTAGTAGATTACGTTACGATGCTGTAATATTTCACCGGTTTATCGTGAACACTGAAATTATGGATGGATTTGCAGTTTAATCGTGAAATGGAGGCTTTTCGGCTTTTCGGGGTGACTTTCAGGTGGTTCTACAATTTGAGTCGAAGTTAATAAGATTTTCTTACATGCTAAAACTTAGTTTATATAATAACGTTATGGCCCCTTTTACATGATGGGCCATCATGCTGGTCCACTAATATGGGCCAGCATGTAGAGGGCATAGTGGAGTCGGATGGCTTAAGGTTAATGGGATGGCGACTGAATGGCCACGAAGTGGGCTACGGTGGCTGAACGTGGCCATCTTGTAGTTGCGTTTCAACCACCGCATGGCCATCTCGATGGTCCAGTGCTGGGCCATCATTAGAGGGGCCATTACAGAATCAAGAACAAAAAGAAGATCGACAAAGTAGTTGTATTCCGACTCATATGGTATGGGTAGGACAAGCCGGTTTAGATACAAACTTAGCTAGTTAGAGGATAGGTACAATTGAATATTAAATATGTAGTTCTACTACTATATTATTATCACGTAAAAACTATAAATAAAACGAATAGCTTTACAATAAATAAACAAAATGAGTAGACAGATTTTTCTTAGAAATGTTTTTACCTAACACCTATAACCCTGTAAATTCGTACCTACTGCAGTTTACAATAAAAATCTTTCAACGGAGAATATTTAAAGCTGACTTCACAGACTTTTCTTTTAATACCGTCGCTGTTCTTGGAAATCCACTCGCTTTGTTTCTCACTATCTTTGTCACAAGTTGAATTTCCACAAGAAAATGCATTTTACTTAACCTACATTATGCTTCGTGACATATTAAATTCACTTCGTATTGTAGAAACAGAAAAAGGTTAAAAAAATCGAACTAGAAAGCACACAGCGTAATAAATTGAACCGAAAAAAGGTTAGTAACTCTAGCGATGTGTAAAAAGAAACTAATAACTAACCCTCATGCATTCGTGGAACCCCGTAAATGTAGGTTAGTGCGGTTGTTAGTTAAACGAGACCACTATAGAAGGTATTTTCTTACCTACTCTGTATGAATGCCATTGTGGGGGTTCTTTAAGCAAATAAAATACATACCTAAAGTAGGTAATTTGGGGAAAATGATTTTCTTATTTGTTCGTACTTGTAGCCTAGTTTAAAGTTTTAAGCTCAACCATTTTAGAATAAATTTTCCTCATGCTCGCGAAGAGGTCACGCTCGCTTGCATGAAATATAAAAATAACAATAGGGAAAGGGGAGATTTTGATGTGATATTTTTAGAAGCATTTTACTGTACCTACTCTTTTTTTATTGAAATGGCTGTATGTATAATTTGTTTCAGCTGAAATAATAGGGATATGCTTATAAATCCCAAATGCTAGAGGTAAATACCGTGCATTTTTAGCACGACAAGCATTCACTTCTCGTTTGAAATGTTTAAAAATATTTACGAGCGTGAGTCAGAGAGGTCGTGATCTCGATGCTCGACACCATCATCGAGACATTAATACGAACTCATGGCGGCACACCCATCCATAAAATAGTAGCACTTTTGTGTAAATTGTCTAGATTAACCATAAATCCAACTGAGATTGAACATAAAAATGTTATCGACAATATACTAACTGTCCAAAGGTGAGCTTTATTGTTGTACAGATAATATTTGAGGATGATGTCCATTGTGTGCCTACAAGTATTGCGATTTTATGAGCGATTACGCCTACATGTCAGTATTATTCTTATTTTATGAATGTTACAGAGAATAAACATCAAAACAGGCAGGTGAAAGAAGAAAAAATGTGTTAAAAATGGACAATCGTTGAAACTTTACAACCATATGCCGAATAAATAAGCGAGGAAGTTTTACTTTATTTGGAGTTAGCGAGGCAGTAAATTAAACCGAAGTTAATTGATTCACACCGGGGCCTATTCCTCGGTATAAAAGTTCATGAAGGTGTACAACGACGCTCAACGACCAAAAAAGTTCAAAAAAAGTGCGGCTAAAATTCCGGGCCCAATAAGTTAAAGGAGGCTTTTACTCTAATTGTTTGTTTTAAAGACTAGTTGAAAGTTTCCACAGTAATTGGTATTATGGTAATTTCTTCGCATCGCTTGAAGCGAATGCAACAAACCTCGAGAAATTCTATTTAGTTAAACTTACTTACTTTCATATTTAAATACCTACCTGAAACTTTCGTCCGCGCTTGTTTTATAGTTAGTAAAAGCGGTAGAATGTATTTATTTTTAATTTCCCGTCTCATGAAAGTTTCGAAAGTTATTGGCAAGTCTGTTGAAGTTGATTAATTTTCTTGTTCTTCTGTTATAAAATGTATTTATTTAGCGGTAGCTTATTCTAAGTTTCATTCTCTTGAAAGTTTTAAATAAATGTTGTTTGGCAACAAGCGATTATTTTTAAATATGATAAAGTTAAATGAGTATGACCTAAGTTGTACCTGGTCTCCTATTGAAATTATAATGAATGTGAAAGTTTTTATGCTGGGGTGATACTCCTTCACGCAAAAATACTGAACCGATTGCGGATGGAATTCTGTATATTTATACAGATAGCTGAACCTGGATTAACATTTGGGACTAATTTTTATCCCGACATTCCCACGGGATCGGGACTTAAGTTGGTATACCTAATATTACATTGTTACATGGGAAAACGTCTAAATGGTGTTTTGTTTTAATTTTCTTTGTATTTTATTTGTAATATCACTGAATGTTTTCCTTTGAAAATAAAATAAATAAATAACCGCGGAACGCAGCTAGCTAGCAAAATTACTCATCGATGAGGTAATCGCTTATATGATCTCTTTGACCGCCAGCAGAGTCACGGTTTAATTCATTGGTAGATTTTATTATTGTGTATATCGTTACATACAATTTCATTTTTATTTATGTGTCACGGTTGAAACTTGAAGCACAGAGGTACACTTTATAACCAGTTACACTTATGACTATATCACTATTGCATTAGTAAAATTCAGTTAAACCTAGGTGTTCCAGACTTATTAATGAGTTTTTCACAGTCAGTCAGACATAGATGACTAAACTGAGAGGTTCTAGGCAAGCCTACTCCATCTTATAGCACGAAATGAACTACTCCATGTAATGCTATTATTAAACCTATATCTATTTAGTCAATTAGACCTAGTTGAACCCGATTTTATACGACCAATATTACGCTCGTAATTAGGTATTTAAATTGGCCTATGTTAATTAAAATAAAATATAGGTCCTATATACTGATATTGGAGATCGTCATGACTTCGATCGAGGCGTGAATTTATCACTCGTCATTATCGGCGATTCATTTATTTTGCCTCCTTGTCTCGTCGCGCGTCGGTGTATCCTTTGAATTAAATAAAACAGAGCGCAGCGCAGCGGTGACCCGCGCCGCATATTTCATACGAGTCCATCCGACGACACCTCCAGGCCCTGCCCTGGCGAGAGCAAAACACGTATTACCAAAGGAATTTTTATGTAAATTGGATGCCTCGTTTCCATTTTTTTTTGTTATTTTATCGCATACCTCGACCACCGTGCGAATGTAACTAATGAAGTTGGATCCAACCTTTCGAACTTTTAATTCGAGGCGCCAAAGAAGCGCCAAAGCGATAAATTTTTTAAGGTGAATCATTCATATCGCACCCATGTGAAACTTAATTAACTTTACTGTCTCCGTCAGTTTGCAATAAATAATAGGAATTGTGTATTAAACATTTTATTACATCTAAAAAGGAATTCACAAAATTAATTTTATTTTGACAAACGTAACCTACATACTTACTCGTACCTAATTAAATTCGCAAACGTAATTAGGCACGGAACCCTTTTCCCTTTTTAATAAAATTGTAAAAAAAATGTAGACGACACGTTTCACCTCGTAAATTTTATCCGAAAATTAAAACACACTCATCCGAATACGATTAAATTTAGATAAATTTAAACACAAATTAAGATCGTTTCTCCGTAAATAAGTGGGTGAAATAATGAGGCGCGAACGTACATTAATTGTAGGTGATTAGAGGAGCGAGCGTGACAGGAAAAACTGAGCGATTACATCGCAATGCCGATTGTATCGGCATTTCTGTGAACTAGTGATTGTTTTATTGTTGCTGAACAGGGACGCAGTCCAGTGAGCGTCGAGCACCACAAGTAATTAAGTTGTTAACGCGCTCTACGTGATGGTAAATGTTACCTACATCTACTTAAACTCATAGTCGTAAAATAAAAAGGAAGCTTTCCGTAATTTCGAATTGGGTTGGACGTAGTCCTCGTAGTTCAATCAAATCGACGACCCAGTTGGCACAATGGTCACCATGCCGGACTGCCAAACACAGGGTCGCGGGTTCGATTCCCGCCTCAGACAAGTATTTATGCTTAGAAATTTGTCTGTGGTCTGGTTGTTTCTATGCATTATAAGTATATATTTACAAAAGAAAAGTATATAAGTAGTATATCCGTTGTCTAGCACCCATAACACAAGTCTAGTTACTTAGCTTGGGGCTAGATGGCGATGTGTGGAATGTCCTGCAATATTATTTATTTATTTAAATCTCAGTAGATTTTTTCCGAAGGTTTCAATTTATAAAATTGCGTGTGGGACCTAGTGTACCTACCTTGGCTTTAGTGGCTCAAATTATGTTACTCCTAAATCTCAAAGTTACAGAGTAAGAAATACCGAAATGATTAGTAACCTTTTTGACATTTGACCGGAACCACTGATCTATAATAAAAGCTTAGATATGCATGTGAAACTGCTTTATCTAGGAGTGGTACATAATTCGAGATCATTTTAATAAGGTGATCTAATCGCACGCAAACGTGGTTAGTTCAGTTCACACATGTAATAATGATTTATAACGACAATCACACGAGTCGTATGTGTGTTGAGGCCGCGCACGGTTGATGCACCGCATGCGCGTACGCAGTTAATAGCGACCACAGTAGCTATATAATGTAAAGCGAACGTCCGCAGATGTGCAGCATTCGTTGTTTATAAGGATACCTACTTACGATGGATATGACATTAATACAACATACTGAAAGAAAAAAAACTGAATTATAAGAAAAGCATTAAACAATGAAAAACACGGTTGGAAAACTAAAGCATTTTGGTTTATTGCCCGCGTCACTGTTCCGTCGCTGTTCCCCCAAAACAACAACCTTGAAGTCTTCAAGTCTAGAGTGAATAGGTACCTTCTGAGAGGGCATGCCCCGACCTTATCGTCGCTCCGCGTCAGGTGAGATGAGGGAAAATGCAAGTCAATTTTGCGTAAATAGCAACATCTTGGACCGCATCATCACTTACATCGTATTAGATAGTGGTCAAATGCTTTACTGTATAAAAAAATAGTTAATGGTCAATAAGCTACACATTTTCTCGGGGTGACTCTACTTCTGTATGCTTTTCTCTATGCTCAGGAGTCAGACTTATTAAAAAATGTGCTTACTGGCCTGGAGGCTTATATTTAATGTCAAGCTCTGTTGTCTATATTTTTAAATAAAAGCTCAAGGGAACAAATCGCATCCAGTATCTGTATCTACTATATAAACGGTCGTGGATGGCAACTGGAGCGTCCTTGATTGGCAATTAGCACGGAGCAAAGAGATGAGTGGTTTTGTTATATTTCAATTAGTTAACGGCATGTGGAGGGCGGAGAGTATTATAACCTATCATAACGCTTATAAAACAATTATAAAGTATAAAATTCAGTTTTTCTGAGTTCGCTCGATATTTGTATAAAATAAGATCTTGTTGAAAACAAACAGACAAACAGGACAATGGAAATGATGATTTTTTGGATAGTATGAAAGCAATCAAAATTAAAAAAAAAAAACTACTTTTATAGGCCGTTATCGAAGGGTAAACCTTGTTTTATTTTTCGAATGTTTAGTCGGATTTTAAAATAGAATAAAATAAAATTGCAAAACTAAGTCACCTCGCCTCCCGAGTGCTCCGAATTTTGGTTATGATAGTAGATTTCACGTTCATTCGTTATTTAGCTACTTTTAATAGCTACTCTATTATCTACTAGCGACCCGATATATTATGCATGTATTATAAATATAAACCATCCTCTTTAATCACTCTATTTATTAAAAAAACCGCATCAAAATTCATTTCGTTGTTTTAAAGATCTAAGAATAAATAGGAACAGACAGCGGAAAGTGACTTTGTTTTGTACTATGTCATGATATGCTTACGTAGAAAATCGTGTCCAATTCTACTTAAAAATTCATAAAAAAATGTTATCCAAACCTATAATTTTATACCTTGACCTTCACAATCACCATTGTCAATCTAAATAATTAATTATACCTATTATCTATTATTATTGATTACGTATGTAGGTGTAACAATTAATTTTATCGCTTCACTGGAATAAAATAACAATTAAACGGGGCGTTGGAAAAGGCCAATTAGTCGTAAAATGCATACCACCATTTGCTGTCTTTGACACGACAAAATAAGAGGAACAATAATAATTATTTTCTATAGTGTGCCATGAAGGAACAAAAACAAAAATGTTATTTAAGCTTAAAAAACATTTGAAAATATTTTCCTGTTTTACGGGACCCATATCCAAAGAGGATAACACAGGACCATTATATTTTCCTAAACCACGCCACCGGCTCTGAAATTTTGTTTTATTTTCAAAGACAAATATTGCACGTTTGTAAAAAAACGTGGCATCTATTTTAATAAAAGCGAGTTGTTATTAAATAACCGAAGTATTGTCTCATTTCGAAACGAGGAATACGCATCGAGGATAGAACAATAAAATGTAAACGTTTTTACAGCCTGAGGGAGAGGGAGAACTTACAGTAGGTACCACATTGAAAGTGCGTCTCGGGACACTTCAGGACATCTATCATCGGAAACGATATTTATATCTAGCTAAGAGCTGTTACAATCATCATGGTAGTTACGAAATTAAGGACCACTTTTAGCAAAATAGCAAATAGTCTAGTTACTTAGCTTGGGGCTAGACGACGATGTGTGGAATGTCCTTCAATATTTTATTTAAGCTTTCTGTCATAAATGTATGGACTACGTTTAGTACAGTCTGTCAGATACCCTTATAAGTACACTTTTCTTGTTTAACAATGTATAAACTAGTTAAAATCTGGACTTTTCCCATTCATTTTTAATACTATTACACACGTTAATCTCGATATGATTTATTTATATTTCCGGATATTGGTGTGGTGGGTTAGTTGCATAAAATTAAACGGAAAAAATCCCGATATACATCAACAAGATCGTAGTACAGTACGTAGGTAGGTACATATCATCGTAAAGAATGAAAATGCCACGTTGAAGGCTTCATGGGGTGCGTACTTGACGAAAACGTTCGTGCATTGTTTGTTGTTTAGATATGCTGATATTTTTGAGAGGTGTTATGTGTGCTCGGTTTGTTATCGCGTGGCAAAATGTGAGATTAAATATTAATGCGGTTCTCTTTGTTTGACTATTCAAAAATGCTATAGGGACTAGAGTTCAAGCCACAGTAGGCATACTGGTATTAGGTATAGGTATGCTGAAAGCGGTTGAGGGCTACTTCTGTGCACCTTAATAATCAACTTTGTTTTACGACTTTTGGAAATTCGAACATTTTCTAATTCGAATCAGCTGGTTTTTTTTAAATACCTAAAGCACACCTAAAGGTCATTCAGCCTTAGAACAGTCGATAAAACTTAAAAAATAAGTGTAAACTTTTAAGGTTAATATCCCCTTTGTAAGTAATATCTGATTTTCGGGAAAATATAACCTCAAAATTTTCGAAAAATTGTTCGAGTTTACAAAAGTCGTTAAACAAAAGGTACTGCTAAGGTGCACAAAAAAAGCCCTTTAACCGACTTTTTATTTATAATTAAACTAGCGGTTGCCCGCTACTGCGTGGTAGTTTTGTTTTTTATACCAAAACCTTATTCTTGAATCACTCTATTAAAAATATCGCATCAAAATCCGCTGCGTAGTTTTAAAGATCTAAGCATTCATAGGGACAGAGAGCGAGAAGCGACTTTGTTTTATTACCCGACTACGGCGAAGCCAAAAGGGAGGGTTATGTGTTTGACCTGTATTAATTATACTATGTAATGATAACTCTGTATTTACCTAGGTTTATATACCTACTTTTTAGACAGAGGTAAATTACATATTACGTGGACAAAGGACTTTATTAATTAAACATCGGTAGGTAATTACATGTCTCTTGAATATTTATTAGTTGATACATCGAGTGGCTAGACAAGTGTGTTTGTTTGTTAATAACAATTAAAGTTGTATACACACAAGGTCTAATTACTAGTAGGTACGCGCAATCGGACGATAAATGCATGTTAACATTAGATAGGTAGGTGGTGTTTGTGAGTAGAGGAGGACGTTTAGTTACCTACCGGTTTACAATGACGAAGAAGAAGAAGAAGAAATGCTTTCTTCTTTTTACCCGACTGCAAGGGAAGGGTTATGTTTTTCGCGCTTATCTTTGTATGTTTTTCTTCTTGCTTTTAGTATTTTTAACAATTATTATTTTTTTACAAGTTTTTATTTAACTTGCACTGTTCGTATGTACCAAGTAAGTTGTCCGTCAAAATTTGCAAATTAAATTTGACCCACTTCCCGGTTACCGATTGAGCTGAAATTTTGCATGCATGTGTAAATCGCGTGACAATGCAATATTATGATGACATGGTGCTGATCTGATGATGGAGCTGGTAGGTGGCCATAGGAACTGTGCAATGAAACGACGCAACCCCATCGAGTTTGGGCTCGTTAGAATCGTCTTGACGAGTAGTTTGTCTTTCAATGGTAACCAAGGTCTGATGATGGAGCTGGAAGGTGGTCATAGGAACTCTGTAATGAAACGACGCAACCCCCCCGAGTTTGGGCTCGTTAGAATCGTCTTGACGAGTAGTTTGTCTTTCAATGGTAACCAAGGTCTGATGATGGAGCTGGAAGGTGGTCAATGAAACGACGCAACCCCCCCCCGATGTACGCTATCCGTTCTACACTCACTTATTAAAATGAGTGCCTCCAGCTTTTAAAATTTATATTATAGAGAATGTGGGCAAAGGGATATAAACGTTCAACGCTAGCTCCTGTGTATGAAAAATGTCACTAAAATTTATTTTTTTCTTTTTAGTTCGCGTTATTTTTTCTTTTTTTCATGTTTAATTTTATTGAAATATAATTTTTGGTTACGTTTTTATTCAAATAAAAGCTTGTTTTTAAATAGTACATTGTTATCCTAGGTGTGAAAGTCACTCATTACAAGTCCCGAGACGGAGTTTGGCGCCCGAGCGTAGCGAGGGCGCTAATAGTTCGATGGACTTAATGAGTCTTTCACCCGAGGTAAACACTGTGCTTTTCATTACGAATAATACATAAAATTCTTCCTAACAACGAGATTGGATGAGAGACTCCATACTACCTGATCCTCTTACAAGGTTGGGACCAAAGAGGTTATATACATGTAGTGTTATTCTTTGGTGCTACCTAAAGCAAGGAGGTTAGGTTTTGAAGTTCCTAAGGTATAATGATACTGATACTGGCTATATGCATATTGCACAAGTCGTGCAAAGCCATAATTTGACATGACAGCTGTCAGTGAAAGCGAAAAGCCCTAGGGCTGGAAGTTTTATTTTCTACACGCTCTTCAGGCATATTTAGACCTACTTTCGGAGTATGAGTAATGAAAAATATTTTTTTATTTAATTTTTTTTTTGTATTTATATTAAAAAGTTTTTCTATCTATTTTTTATTCCAATTTATTTGAGGTTGGCGCAAAAAGTTTCTAGTATTTGAACCAAATTGTTTTTCTTTTTATGAAATATGGAATTTATGGAAATATTTCCTTTAGTAATTGTTAGAAAAAAGGCCAACCGCAGGATATGTGGACGGAAAACCTAGCTTTCATAAAAATAATGAATGCTCTAAAGGCATTCAGAAAAGAACTAGGGGAATACATTTGAATGAAGAAAGCAATAGCCACGCACCCTCTTAACAACTGGTCGCCTCAGGCTACAACCAACCGCGGATGCGGGTGGTTTACCGCAACCACCACGCGGATAGCCCAATGTGCGATGATGAGCAGAGGGTCCAATAATCCTCTAGACATACGGCCAAATAGGTAATAAGATATATTAAAGGTTGCTAAGCAAACCTATTCCATCCATAGTAACGCGTCCCAGGCACTTTAGCATATCTTTCAGTACATTTTCAGTACGAGCTAAACAATCAAGTCCAGAAGAATTACAGCCCATAAGCGTAGAGATTCTTTAACAATTTACCTCACTACATTATGTATGTTCCCTTTGCAAAGCTATTGAATTAATAAGTTCCTTATAGCCCATTAATGTACCACAATTACGTAGGTTATACATACTATTTGCATTGAAACTATATTTGTCCTGTAACGGCTGACATTAATATTCGTAGTCAAGTTTACGACTGTGTGCTGTCAGCTATTAGTGCCTAAGTCGTTAAGTAATAGGTTCTTCCTCAAAGGCTAAGAATACTAAAAAAAAAACTCTTGCTCTTGTTCTTAAGTTATTAGTCGAATAACATGATAAAATTAAATAATGTTGTTTGATAATATTTTAAAATGGTTGGTTTAATACTGGTTAAAAATTTGTATTTTTGGCTTTTTGTAATTTATATTATTACTAGCTGTTGCCCGCGACTTCGATCGCGATGTGGTTTTGGTTTATATAGAATGCCTAGCATTTTCCCGCATAGATACTATTTAACGTTCGGTGTAAGTTATAATAACAAAATAGATATATTGTTGTTAAGCTATATTTTTTGATTGATTTGGCAAAGGCACTTATGTAGGTAAGTAATATTTATATTTATTTATTTCACTCAAATAGAACATAATACACAACAATATAATAAGCTAAAACTAAGTTCAATTCATATTCGCACAAAACTTTCAACATCTTTGTCTTCCTCATCTTCTCATCTTTGGTTTTCTTGTAAATGAAAGTAAAAAAGAATTATTAACTAACCGTTGTCCCTCTATCCATATTTTTGTATTCATAATATAAGAGATTATAGTATTTATAAACACCAACATCATGCAAAAAAAAAAATCTATTTTTGTGCAAATAAAATTTTGTTTTTTATTTTAAAATATTATTAATGATTAAATATGAAAGGCCATTGGACAGAACAGATACTTATACATAAAATAACGTCCTTACCTATTGATAGCGGGCATTACGTTGAACAAAAAATGCTTTCACACCAAACATCTAAAAGGTCTCGGAAACGGGGTATTTGAAGGAACGTGATGTCCTATGATTTTACAAAAGTGCACGATGCCCTTAGAGACCTATACCTATCGATAGAGGACATCGAAGAAAACAAATAGGGCCTTCACACCAAACTTCTAAAGGATACAGGGTTTTTGAAGAAACTTGATGTTCCATGATTTTTCAAAAGTGCGCGGTGACTTTATGCCAATAATAATTGTGTAAAATTACGGTATGCCTAGGGTTATTTTATTATGCTAAAACGTTTATGCCAAACTACAAAAGGACATTTTGTTTATGCCAAAAGTGTGGTTCCCATCTAAAACCTCTAAGCCAACCTCCAACTACTAAAGCGTCTGGGAAATGGAATATTTAAAGAAAAATTATGTCCTATGATTTTTCAAAAGTGTGCGGTAACTTTGAGACCCATACCCACCTAAATGAACAAAAAATGCCCTCATACAAAAACCTATAAAGCGTAAGGGCATTATTTATCCATCGGGTCTAAAATCACAGCGCAAAAAACATAACACTGCCACGCTCCCATACTGAATGTCCGGACCCTTTTTGCAATTTTCTGAATTCTAGACCAAATTTCCCAGATTTTCTTAATTAGGTAGCTAGGGCTACGTAATTTTGGGGAACACAAAATAAAAAAATAGCTGTGACATACGGCAGAGAGACAGACATGACGAATCTATAAGGGTTCCGTTTTTTGCCATTTGGCTAGGGAACCCTAAAAATTGATTTTTACAAATATACCTTATCTATTATTCACTTCAAAAACTTCAAAAAAGGAGGAGGTTCTCAATTCGTCGCGTATATTTTTTTATGTATAATTTTCGCCGATTACTTACTCGAAAACGCTTGAAACGATTTGGAAAAATCTTTTTAGGGTTTCGTACCTCAAAAGGTAACAAAGGAACCCTTATAATATCACTTTCTTGTCTGTCTGTCTGTCTGTCTGTCCGTGTGTCACCACCGATTATCTCAGGAACGGTTGGACTTAGCAAGTTGAAATTACTGAAGTCTATGGTCCCTATTATGTGTATAAAAATCAAGGTGTATAAAAACTAATGTACGGAACCTTCGGCGCGCGAGTACGACTCGCACTTGGCCGGTTTTTTTATTTTGTTTTTATTTTCTAAGGTGTCCGCGACTTGAACTCATAATTCAAACTATTTAAATAAATTAGTTGAGCGCGATATAAGTGTAACATCGAGGAGGTCTTCGCTATAGGAGATCCGTAATTTTATGTAGTAGTACCTCTTTGTACCAACCTCATTTTCAGTTTCACGTAGGTAGTAGATATATGCAAACTATTTGGTTTTATGACAACTGTCATCTTGAGCGGAGGCATGTACCTGTACGTCTAGTATGACTTGTTGAAGCACTCGAAAATAAGGAACCCTTATAAGGTCACTCTCTTGTCTGTCTGCCTGTCGGTGTGTCACTACCGATATTCTCAGAGACGGGTGGATCTAGTAAGTTGATTTTTAGGAAGTTTCATAGTAAATACTCAATATAGTATGTTTGATCGAATACGTAACAAAGTAGTGCTAAGCGTACTGTTCCTTTTTGACGTTTGATTACGTTTTACACGGAATAATATTTCGATTTCACATTTTTTAAATGTTTTTTTATCAAATATCATAATTATTGTATTAAAGTTAAATTGAAAAATACCCTAAATGTTAATCTGGTATTTTCTGAACATATTGGTGTGGACCTCGTTGAAATCTGTTCTCTAGTTTATGAGATTACCTGGTTCAAACAAACAGACAAACAAAAATTCTAAAAACTACCCTATCGTGTTCAGCTAACGATTCTAAGACGACCTGTGTATTTTTTTTCTGGATATTTTACAATTACAGATTTTTTTATGTCTACAGATTTATTATATGTATAGATGTTTAAATTTGATATAATTTTTGATTGTAGTATAAATGCCAATTATTTAATTATATCATTGATCTGAGAATTTATCGATAGGAATTTTACACTACTTTTTAAATGGTTTTTTTGTTAAAATTGACATTATTATTTTCTTCCTAGAATCCCTACATATCTTTCAGGTAATTTCGTATAGAATGATATTAACCTAATATCCTACATAAAATTCGATCTAAAAGAACCAATTCAATAAAAAACGTCACTTTGTAACCTGGCGAGGTTTCAACGAACGTTCACGAATACTGACCGAATTTGCAATAGAATTGGTATTGCCAACGATAATGAGAATCCAGCGAAATGAGTTGGAAACACAAAATACTTGCTCTCTTTTCAATATTCAATATTCGATACCTATGTGTAAATTGTATAGCCGAATGTGTGTAAATGGGATATACTTTTCCCATCAAAAAAGGAATGTAGGTTAGTGATATAAAACAGGACTTTCACATACTGTTTTTTGTTATAGGTCGGGCTACGATTTCCGCATGTAGGCATCACTCAGCCCATTGTGCGTATTTTTGTCTGCAACTCCAGTTAATCCAACACCGACCAGAAGCGCAAAATCCTCCTATTCACATATGATCAGATTGACCGACAATAGCACAACACCATATATTTAACAAGCGCTAGTGTTTAACCGAATTAATTACTTCAGAAAATGCTTGAGGTGTGTAAATTTTCACTATGCTTATAAGCTTATAAATGCTTCACCTTAACTGTAGTTTTAATTATGGAATTGAACTCGACGTAGACGAGCTTTTCAAATAAGTGTATGAGTTCTGAGAAAGAGCTTTGTAGTAGATGACATGTTTATAATAAAAGCAAGTGTTCGATTGGCCATTCCACTTAATTAATTTCACTAGTCTTTTCTAGATTCCAACACGTTAATTAAAGTTTTAAATGAAGTACATATATTATGGTTGTTCAAATATAAAATTCTATTTCTTTTGGTCACGCCATAACTTGAACATGGCTAGACCGATTTGGCTAATTTAGGATTTGAAATATTTGTCCTTTGTAATAGAATCGCGGGTGAAACCGCCGGGTTAAAGAAATAGTTGTAAGGAACTTCTCTAAAAGAAAATCTGAGCCTCAATATTTTACACACATGGTAAATGGATATCCAAATCCCTCATTCACACAGCTTTTGTTTATAGGCGTTTCCTTAATCGTAACTATACAGGAACGAGCTTTCAACGTTTATAAAACGGTACATAAATATTATATGACTATGCAAACGTTTTTTACAATCTCGCGATACGCAGATGGTGGCAATAATTAGAATATAACGTCTCCAACGTTGAGAATGTGAATATTTATGACGTTCAGCGAATTTATTTATTAGCTTGAATAGACAAAATACGTTTACGTTATTTCTAAAGTTTCGAAAGATCTTTTAGAATCTAAACGTTTTTTAAGGCAGTTTCAGTAATTTAGTTTAAAAAAGTTTAAAATTGTTTTTGTTTAACATTTGTTTAAGTAATTCTTTCTCGGCGGTATTGTTTTCGGTCAATTTGGAAGAAAACTTTTGTACCTTTTTGGTCTTCATTGGGTAGCCTTTATATTTTGACGCGGCCCAATCGCACAGCATAACAATTACTTTTTAAATGGGTTTAAATCAGCATATACAAAATGTCGATCGCCTCAGTCTGCGCAATGTATAATTCAGTTATTATTGAAGTTAATTTACAAAATCGTGAATTACGATCGTAATTTGCAGGTGCCGTCAATTTCTCATTTTGCACCTCGTTTCCGCAGTGTTCGGATTCCCGGAGCGTACCCAATTTTCAAACTAACAGTTTCGTTTCAGGATTCAATTTCACATTGTTGATTTCACAATTCTATAATTTATTATTCACGGACGTTAATGGTCAAAGCTGTAGCACAATGTGAAAGTAGAATTAATCTCTAATAATGTCGATATAATGATATTTAATAAAGTCTTCTATTGCTGCTGAGAAGGAAATGCCCGAATTGTGAAAAATATCAGAAAATCCATAACACGTCAATGGATTATTTTCATAAACTAAAGTTGTATTATCAAAACATTTTGTTTTCCATCTATTAATTACGTTAACAATCAATCAATTATAGTTTCATTAAATCGCTATCTTAATTAATCCTATTTAATCGTTACCATTAAAATTTTAATTAACTCAACAAAGGCTTAATCAGTGCCCAAATGATAAACACATGGCAACATTGAACTAAATAATTGACAAACAGATGTCGCTAAACGTACTCGATTCGCCGAAATATGGAGTATTAAGTTAAATGATGTATCACATTTTAATTAATACGTTAGGCTCTTAACAAACAGGTGCTATTAGTTGCCCGACTTCAAGGGTTCCGACAATTAACAAATACTAGTAATAGGAACAATTGACTGTAACAAAACCTTAAAATGCTGAATAAATTCTTTATAGACTGTTATGCTATCTACCTTTAGTTAACGAGTTGTCAAGATTACATATAATCTTATATACTTAGCCAGTTATTCGCATTTTTGGAATAATAACTGTTTGTGATATATTTATACTAAAGTTTAATTTGATTAACTTTGATCAATTTTGATCTTATATAAGGATAAGGAACGTTAACGATGAGGAACTTATATAAGGGACGTCTCAGCATTTTTAAGGTCTTGTTACACTAGTATTGCACTAAAACATAAGATTCACGCGAATACTTTGGCGTGTGTCGCGCGACTTTTCATGTCACTTTGTACAGAGCTTAATTTGAGTAGGATTTTGTAGTACAGTAAACCAGTTAATCCTTATAAATAATAATGCTATGTTGATGCAGGCTTTACCTACTGGATATTCAGGGCTATTTTACTGCGGGAGTAAGGGTAAAATATTGGTAATATTATGGGTAGTTTCAGTCTTTTTACGATCGCTGACCCTGATTCGGAATATCTATACATTTTCATTGCTACTAACATAAGGGAAATTTAACCTTTCTAGTTTTGAATAAATCCTTTTGTTTTCTTTTTTTTATCATTTAGTTTAACGTGAAAACAAGTTTATATAAAACTAGAAATGGGTAAGTAGATAATTGTAATTGAATACTCAGAGACTCATAACATGGATATTTATTTTGTACTTATTAAACTAATTTTATTTTTAACTCAAAAAGCGTCGTCGAGACGAGTTGAATTAATCGTGGCAGTTTGTTTAGTGCCTTAATCGAAATTTTGAAGTCTTTATTGTGGAAAAAATAGGCCGTAATATAACTGAAAAATGGAAACGAGTTTACAGCAACAAAAAGATATAAAAGCCAGATATAATTTGACACAATCAGTATCAGTGATACAAAAGAAGGCTCTTTTCATTATCGAAGTCTTTTATTACAGTTCATTAACGAGACAAAGAGAAATATGAATGAATGTTGTAAAAACGTGAAATCGTGCAAGAATTTACTGAAAAAATATTAAACTTGTCACCCTTAACGCTACGAATTAAGATTGAGAATTGAATATGTTTGGAAGCTTACGGACTAAAAGCTTCGCTTCGTTCGTCGTTTAATGAGAGAAAGCGATATACGCGACCTTAATTAGAAATCGATTTCCAACATCTGTTGCTTGGATCAAGGAGGGATGAAGGAAGAGATTTAGGGGTAGGTCACAGACAAAGGGAAATGGGTAGGTATGTTCTTACGATTTCACATCTGTGATGTAGGAAAAAAATTAAATGTTCAACTATCATCTATCATCATTATTTACTAGTTGCGCCACGCGGTTTCTTCGTCGTAAAGCCTAAACGGTATTCTGGTACTTTAGCTATCTACATACTAAGTTTCATCGCAATCGGTCCAGCCGTCCTCGAGTTATAATTGTTGTAACTAACACGACTTTTTTATACATAATATAAAAGATTATACAAGATTTGTTGTTATTTGCATGTTTCTCAAATTGCTAAGTTTGGTACTCTACCATTCACCTTTCTCAACTTCTTGTCCGTGTAATAATTAGACTTAAGCTTTTTTTATCACTACATAGTATAAAACAAAGTCGCTTTTTCTGTCCCTATTTCCCTTTGACTGCTTAAATCTTTAAAACTACGCAACGGATTTTGATGGGGTTTTTTTTTAATAGATAGAGTGATTCAAGAGGAAGGTTTATATGTATAATACATGCATAATATAGCCGTGCGAAGCCGGAGCGGGTCGCTATAATGTATAATTTAAAACTGGTTGCTCAAAGAATTGATCATCTATCTAAAATATTATTATGTAGGTACCGAAAAGCAGTGAAGGATTGAATTCAAATGTAGACCAGAATATCTAGGTCACGTAAATTATTAGACATATCTTTTGAAATTCATCGATGTCTACCATGAATTCTTTATAACTAGACATCAAAGCTCAATTTCAAAGTACTATTCTCGTCGTGGGAAGTTACACAAGCACCGCAGTAAAAATCAATCGAATATCGATTTGTCTGGTTTAAAATAATAGGTTTTTTAAAGAGGTAGGTACGCTCTAAAGTTGCACACAGTCGCACGATTCTTAGCCGACGGATGTATCACACGACTATACGCCGACTTATAATTCACGTTGCGCGTCGTTGCTTTTTCGCTGTTTGTTCATAGCTTTTCTTCACTTTGTCTATTAGCTAATACAACTAATAATATAATATTCACTTTTTTTTTTCAAATCTCACTGTTAGTTTCTGACAATGACTATAGAACGAACGGTTCGTTGAAATCTGTTGATAAGAGTTTTTATTTTTTATTTAATACCCACGATGGATTGAAAGTCGGTATATTATATACAATATACATTAAGGGTGAGAGGATGTTTGTTTGCTTATGGACATAAATGTTTCCATATATCTCCAAAATTGCAGGACCAATAATTTAGATACGGTTTTCTGTCAAATGTTTTACTCAGACTAAAATTTGGTATCAATTAGGGTAGGTTTTAATGTTTTTAATGTAAATACTGTGAATAAATTACATCGATAGACGACGCGACCGACGACGCGACCCGACGACGACGCGACGATGATGACGGTCATTTCGGACAGTTCGCGCGGTCAATGCCAACATTGAATAAGGGCAAAGGGGCTGGGATTATATCCCCGCGATAAAATCTATTCAAAGGTTCAACTTATTGAAAGTTTAGTCTAGACTGCCAAATTGCCTTTTAGCTCTTTCTGACATTGTAAAGAAGCTAAAAAAATGGATTTAGTTCTAAAAGCACTCTTACTTTTGTTTGATTTATAACGCGCCTCTTTCAGTCAATTTCATCTGAAGACGTTTTTGAAATGTAAGTTTAAGTGCGTGAAAGCGTTTAAAAGAGAATGAATGATTAATGAGTGATAATGATTCTCATTAGAGTTTCGAGGAAGCATCCGTCGGTCGCCGCCGTGTCGTCTGGGACGAAACAACAGACCATAAAATCGTTGCGACTGGCTCGAGGTAACCTGATCTGCAATCAGAACCAATTTGACTCAATCAGCCGTCGACGGCCCTCATTATACTCATTAAGGACGACTTAAACCGATAATTTGATATCCGGTTAATGGAACGTTTTGTTGCCTTCCAGGCTCATATTATCTGTAGTGCCGGTGGGTGTTGCAAATTTACAAATAGTCAGAAAGAGTATCGTAGAAACAGTGACACACCACCAGCTTCGCCCTCTCAATATAACGAGTGCCAGCAATTTGGCACGGTAATCAAAGGTACTTCAGATTTGATTGGGCGAAAATCGTATGCGAATTTACTCTCCAAGAGGACAATTCACCCGCGGAGTTCATTGAAATAAACGTCATTGCGTATATGTAGTTAGCTAAACATTAGCACTCACTGTTCTGCTTAACTTAAATCTTATCTCAACAATGTAGAGTTCGTTTTTGGAGAGAACAACACAATGCCCCAGCTTGCAAGTCAAGCGCCTACTTCGTCTAGATTCTTTTTGTTCCCACTGTAAAGTTTTATTTTAAATCTACGGTTCTAACGAACCGAGCTCTTGTTACACGTGACGCCGCGCGTGCAGCTGTCACTTCTTCCGTTCGAGCTTTGCACTATTGTTGGGGAAAATTGTAAAAATGTTACCAGTTAGGAAGTGGGTAGGTACTGTATGTAAGTACTACACTTTATTAGGGGACACAATAAATTGAATAATTTGTTTTGACATGGGAAAAGGAATGTAGTTTTCCAAGGCGATGATCGCTCGAAGGAGCACGGGGAAGGCACGGTGCCGGTTCACACATTGTTCTTTACGGCACATAACATTAGCGTGCATTCTCACGGAACAAACCAGTTCCCCAGCTATTGATTCTTGTTGCTTCTTTACGAATCTGAGACCTTCGTATCGCTTCGTTGACTTTTTGTTCGGCGTGTGATCATCAAAAACCAGCCGCCTCTCGGTACCGACGAATGAACGCCGTGTTCTGTCGCTACGCGCAAATATTTCAGTTCACAATCTCGACTACGCTTTAACATGTCGATTTTTACTAACGAACGCTGTGGTATTTAAATTTCGTAAAACTGAGAGTGTTTTATTACGGTAACCTTGGCGAATGGACGTTAAAATTTATAGTTCCATTGTCGGCAGGCGGGTGGTAGAACGGATCGCACCGCGAGAGACGTGAGCCGGCTCTGCGGGGAAGTGCCAGGCACACACCGACCGGATGGAGTTTCATCGTGGAACATTCACGTTAATTGCGGCACGATACCATCGCGAATAAACGCTTCCAAGTTTATAACGTGTAATGTTCAAGAAACATGTGCAAACGTTCTCGAAATAATTTAATGTGTCGGTGTTGGGGTAGCGAACGGGACGCGGCGCGTGTCGTCGCTCTGCATCTAATTTAGAACTAGTGGGAACAACCGGCGCACGCGACGCTCGCCAAACAGTCTGCCTTCATTTACTTTATTTATACACCATCGTCACTGACCACCGCTTTGTTTTCTGTTACTAGTAATTAACTGCCGGATACGACGACGACCGAGACGAGGACGTATCGATTATCTGTCTCAATTACATAATGAAACTAACCGTTGCTGTTGCCGGCGACTTTTGGTTTATATACCAAAACCTTCCCTTGAATCACTCTATAAAAAAACCGCATCAAAATCCTTTGCGTAGTATTAAAGATCTAAGCATAAATAGTCACAGACAACGGAAAGCGACTTTGTTTTATACTAAGTAGTGATATTCTCATTGCGTAGAGCGTAGATATATTAAATTATAGAAATACTTTTATAAAAATACAGACGGGTAAAGTTTAGGATAAATTCGTTTGAAGGTTCAATGTGAAAAGGTTGAATATATTATCCTTCAAGCGTAAGTAGGTGTTGCCTCCCGAGGATTTAATTAAGAGCCCTAAGTGTGGTAATTAGAGGGATGAGATGACAACGGCCTCTTCATTTCGACCAGGTGTTACTCTCATCTTTGATCTCTCTCTCATCTTTGTTCTCTCTCTCTCTCAACTTGTATAGATATAATACCAATTAAATATGAATGCGAGATACTTAGACAAAGCAATTATAACACCTACTTTACCTATCACTACATAGTATAAAACAAAGTCGCTTTCTCTGTCCCTATATCCCTATGTATGCTTAAATCTTTAAAACTACGCAATGGATTTTGATGCAGTTTTTTTAAATAGATAGAGTGATTCAAGAGGGAGGTTTATATGTATAATACATGCATAATATAAAATAAAGTCACTTTTCGCCGTCCCTATTTCCCTTTGTACGCTTAGATCTTTAAAACTACGCAACGGATTTTGATGCAGTTTTTTTAATAGATAGAGTGATTCAAGAGGAAGATTTATATGTATAATACATGCATAATATAGCCGTGCGAAGCCGGGGCGGGTCGCTAGTGAAACATAAAAAAATGTTTATTGCCATTTAATTACAATTTTTATCCAGTAAATAAACTAAAAAGGCAAAAGCAGCGCAGGGTCAGCATATGCTTAGGCATATTTATTGTATTTTTTTAAACTAGCTAAATCCTGCGTACTACTACAAACTACAAATAAACTAAACTATTTCATGACCATGGTGTATTTTATACAGCGCCATTTTGATGGCGCTGTATAAAATACACCATGGTCCCCCCAAGCTAAGCTTGTGTTATGGTGGTCAGATAACGAAGATATTATATTATACTTTTGTAAATACACACTTAATACCTAGAGAAGAAACAAATATCTGTTTAAAAATATTTGTTTGATGAGGGAATCGAAACCGCAACTTTCTGCGTCGCAGAAGTATATAGTAAGTCCCGATATCTAATATCTAGACCAAGTTTCATTACAATTAGTTTAGTAGTTTTTGTGTGAAGAAGTAACTAATATACTAAAACAAACTTTCACATTACTACATAGTATAAAATAAAGTCACTTTTCGCCGTCCCTATGTCCCTATGTATGCTTAAATCTTTAAAACTTCGCAACGGATTTTGATGCGGTTTTTTTAATAGATAGAGTGATTAAAGAGGAAGGTTTTTACATATAATACATGCATAATACAGCCGTGCGAAGCCGGGGCGGGTCGCTAGTCTTTAATAATAGAATAAGCCGCTCCTTCGTTACGTATTTAAATAATAAACCAAAATCTGGTTGAGTATTTCAAAGAAATATAGGCCGAGTTTAGGGTTCGGTTTATTTTAGGCTAGGTATTTAAAAAGGGTCTTGATAATGGGCTAATCCACACAATGGTTCTTGATTCAAAGTTTTGAAATATTATACTATTACCCTTTTTGGAACTATAAGCACCTATAAGCCCACTTGTATTCTTTTTTCTTTTAAGCAGACTTCAAAGAAAGGAGGTTTTATGTTTTAGATCGCTAAAACATTAAACCTCCTTTCTGTGAACATCGGTTCACGCCTTACTTTGGCATATGAAGTCCGATTTCTACGACTCTTTTTTTATTAATTGAAAGATAAGTACTCCAAGTTGGTCCTAAAAAAAGTGCATATCAAATTTTTTCAAATTTCAGTTTATTTTTGTTCTAGGGTTCTCTATTACTATGACTTCACTGTCCGTCTGTCTGACTGTCACCAGCTGCATCTCATGAACCGTGATAGTTAGACAGTTGAAATTTTCACAGAAAAAAAAAATCCATACGGAAGCAAAATTTTTTTTTTCGTACCGTGTTGTATAACACGTACGGTACGGAACCATACCGGTTCGACTCGCACTTGGCCGGTTTTTGTTTTATTTTGGTATTAAAACGTTAACAGTATTTTTTAGCAAAAAATCTTATAGACCGGTGTCTACTGTCTAGTCTACACGTCTGGCTTACAAGATAAATGTCGTTGTAGCACTCCGTAGCTCCCCGTAGCACCGGCCGTAGCGTATTGCGTCGTCGTAGCACCTCGATCGATGACGTCATGCCATTTTTCATTACGCCCGCCCCGTAAGCACCGATTTCAATAAAGGATGAGCATATTACATGATTTGTATCCTCAATATGAATATCGAGTTTTGATATGGATATGGATAAACTAATATCGTGTTGTTTGCATTGTTTTGTTATTGGGGCGGTTTTGGATTGCGTTTAAAACGAATATTTTTGTAGAAATTAACGACAGTATTATTTGTATGTAATGTAATAATTTATTTCTACTTTGTCGTGCTCCTTTTGCCTTTTCCCGTTTCGTAAGAATAAAAATAAAAAGAATTAAAGTAGCCTATATTACTTCCAAATTAATTGATGTCTCCATTTGACATTAAAGTAATTTTCCCCATTTTTACGAAATATTTAGTTTTATGATAATTCTTTATTGTACACACCATTTTTAAATTTCATTAAATAAATAAAAAGAAAGCTTAAGTCTAAGTGTTAAGTGTAAGGGCGGCCTTATCGCTCAAAGCGAAGTCTTCCAGGTAACCCTTTTCAAACAAACAATTATTTTCTCTTTAAATATAGGTTAGGTTTTTACAATGTATAAACAACAATGAATTTCAATCGAGTGTCGAATTCGAGAGTGAGTCCGGAGATATTAGCTTCACACGCGACGCGTTCCATCCAATATGTCCCAGTTTGAGGTAGTATATCCCGGTTAGGTTAACGTCTCATCTATCTGGATGTGATCGGATGTCGGATGTCGGATCATTGATTTACAATCTGACAGATAATATAGGTTACCGTCACCCCGTCACGCCTTGTTGTTATTTCATATTGTTTTACACACATAACCTAATAGTTTTTTAACGCTGCGCCAAGAAACGCTAGATTTTTGAAAAAAAAAGTATCTAACCCGGGCCCTGATTCCGTAAGACTATTTAATGATGTCGATCGCGAAATACGATCGATACGTTTTTGAAGTGAAAACTTCTTATGGCGCGTTGGGCACTTTTGGGTGAGCATTTTCAGCCGTTCTCGCGACAGATGAGATTTTGACAGATGAGATTTTAACAGTTATTGTGCTTCTACTACTATGCAATATTGAAAACAGCGCCATCTCTGTGCAAACGGCCGAACTACGATACTCACTTCTGTACAACAGTGTTAACAGCGACATCTCTCGGTGGATGGTGCAGGTTCGCAGCGAGCTGCCGTACGCAGTTCGCGTCGCACGCTAGCGCCATCACTGATACACGAGTGATCATTTTCAGCCGTTCTCGCGACAGATGAGATTTCGACAGATGAGATTTTACACAGATATACAGTTTTCACTTCTGCCTGTTTTATGAAAATATATGAAATGGAAACCACACATAATATTTATTTAAGGATGCAAAAGCCACTAACGGACTAACGTTTATCCAAAAGGAATAAATTACAGTAACGGCCCAGAGATCGAAATATAAAATTTCCTCGTACTCTATTTAAAGCTTATCAATGTTTTGAAACTACCTTTTTTTTTCCTAACCACAAGGGTCTCCCCATCTCCTTCCATTGGTCGATCCATTGGTCCTATTGGCCAATTATTTTGACCAAATTATATGACAATGACATAAATCTTTTGTTATAGACTGCTTAATTTCTAATCTGAAGGCCAATTCCCGTAAATAACATTGTTCAATATTATTTACGGGAATTGGCCTTCTGTACTAATAAATTATAATAAAGAAGTAAAGTTGGAATGTTTGTAATAGGTAATCTCTGAACTACTGAACCGACTTTAATGTTTAATATTGAATCCTTATGAATACTGCTTTCTGTCCAAATATTCCTTTGAGATCGGGACTTACGCGAGTGTAATCGCGAGGCACTGCTAGTTAAGCCATAAACAGAAACAACCTCATTAGCTGATCATTTTATATGTTCCGATTATATCTTCTTAATAAAATATGATCATTGGATACGTCATAATCAGTCTCCTAATTTACTAAATTATCATTTTACAACTGGGAGTGCACCTAATTGATATTTTCTATTCGTAAAACTCATAAATTAAAAGACCTGTCTATAGTAAATTAAAACGACAGAATGATGACAAATAATGTTGTTTTTAATATGGCTTCGTACGACTTGTGCGTAACTATTATGTGCTATCTTTATCTAAAAATATAAAATTAAAAGTCCGGACTGACTGACTGTAAACGCACAGATTAAACCATCAATGGACGAATTGAGCTATTTGGCATTCAGATAGCCGAATTTATATAACGTAAGAAAGAAAAATTCAAACCCATCAAGGTTTCTAAAATATTTATAATCTTATTTGTGAGCATGATCACAAACAAAAACCCCATGAGATTCTTGTGGTTGTGACTTATTCTCATTGGTGGACGCATTCTGAAGGCACACATTCTAACTTAGTTTTTAAGATGTTTCAAGTAATCTCATGTGAATGAAACCAAATGAATAAAGAGTTTTGACTCTGACTTTGCTAGAGTTGTACTTTCTTACATCAGTCAGTCAGGAATTTGAATTTAATATTCATAAACTACCTGAAGATATTATTAACTTTAAGTTATTATTTATTTACAACTCAATACATTACTACCAAAATTTTGAAACATTAAATTAGAAATGTGATTGGATCCATTTAGATTTTATGATTTAGTCTATTTAGTAAGATCCATGCATAAATTATATTTTGTGATATATTCATTCAGTTGAATAGTAATAAAATACCGCCCACATGATGTCAGCGGTTTGTAATTATGAAATAAAGACGATTCTATTCGTTTATTATTAGTTGTTTTCCGTTATCATTAAGGTTTTATGAGATTTCCATTTAAATTGGCCCGTTCCTCCCATATTGTGTTGTAAATGTTTAAGGTAAACGCCCACAGTCAAATACTTCTACCATATGTGTTGATATGGTATTCTAATAAGTTGTTTTGAAATGTAGTAACCAATGGGTACATCATGGGTTAAGCTATGATTCCGCGGAAGACCCGCAGTTCCGCAACCAAAGCGAACGACAAACCGGTAAAGTTTTTATTGGGTAAACCTCTGGTCGAATTCTACCATCAGACCAGCAAAGAGAGTCCCACAATCCCCACATACCCCCGCTGTTTTCCCCCCTGGAGCCCGCGGGCGGGCGGTGGGATAATCCATAAGGGCGCATTAGCACGTGAAGAAATTTATTTTATTTTTATTTATTTATATTTATTTATTTTATTTATAATTCACACAGCAGATTAAAATCACAATAAGTAGGTAAGTGTATGTTAGATAGATAGATAGATAGATAAATTCTTTATTGTAAACACCAATTTCAAGTAACATTAATAGTAAAAATTAAAAGCTTAAGTCTAAGTGTTACAAAGGGCGGCCTTATCGCTCAAAGCGATCTCTTCCAGGCAACCTTTGGATGGACAAGAAGTTGAGGAAGGTGAAGGGTAGGGTAGGGTGGGGGTTAGGTTATGATCTAGACTGTAGGTATTCCTAAATGCGAATATAAAAGCTTCTTTTATGTTACAGTAATAATAATTAGAATAAATAAGTAGTAAAATAATAATACTAAAATAATTTGTAGTATATCTATAAAACACTAGTAAACATTAAAACACCAATTCTAGTTTTTGCTAAATAAAAGAAATATTTTACCTACTTACTTGGATCATTAGGCGTTTGGACCGCAGTATAAATCGCCCAAAAGCTACTTGATCAATACAAAACGACGTCTGTATCAAGTTCTAGAATAGGCATGTTAATGAAAAAGTTAGATAGAAAAGTATAAAAAACCAATGTTTATTAAAATTCTTCAAACCAGTCGTTAGTGTATAGAAAACCCATAGTTTTTAATAAACTACATATCGCGGTATCACCGATAGAAGCATGTTACGTCGTCGATCAACGTCGCATTGTCCATTAGCTTGTTCCACGGAATGGCCTGCCTATAATACCACGTCATCAGGTGGATTCAAAGAGCATTAACATCACATCGCAATAGATATATATTACATCATTATAGAGAAATAAATAATTTAATGTACAAAATAATAACATATCCAGCCGTATAATTCTCGATCCCAACTGTCGAATTAAAAGAAGCCTTTGTGTTAGAACTTCAACTTACTACATAACAAATTTCATCGCAATCGGTTTAGTAGTGTTTGCGTGAAGGGGTAACAAACATACTAAAATACAATGTTTCATATATATAGGATAATCAAGAAACTTAAAATCAGATTACGGCACAATGGGCTGCCTTAGCGATTAAGATTTGTGTGCAAAGGCACAAAGTTTTTTGCGTTCTACGTATGTACGCTCTACGTAAAACATCATAATTTTTTCAAATAGTTTACTCAATGTAAAAACATGCTTTGAACTACTTCAAATGTTGCTACTGAGGTGTTACTGTCAGTCAAATCAGGACCATAGTTTTAAGAAAAAGATACATAATATCCTCTCTATTTCTAGTACCTAACCTACACTGCAATTTTAAATATCTTTGGCTATCGATAATACGCCATCAGGTGGGATCTTACGTGGCCAATAACCATTACCATCAACGCAAATAAGAAACAAATACTATCAAAAACAAACTCTCTTGTTTAACGTCAAGGTACAAATTCGACTGAAACGTAAACTCAATGCGGTGTGAGACGTTGGCGTATGTAAAAAGTTATTTTTACATGTAGTTTAAGTAATATGACTGTAGTGATTTCGTTGGAAATGGATTTTCTCGGTTTGGTTCGATTCGGATAGGCTTTGAAATGAGATTCTAGCTATCTGTTGGGTAAAGGTAGTTATTACAGAAACTGGATAACACACCATGTTACCCAACTAGAAAAATAGATTAGGTATATGTTCATGAAGGCTTGAACACACAGAGATGACTAAATGAAAGAACTAACTAAATGAATAAACTTACTTATTTATAGCAAATCGGACAAACCTTTGTGATTCTTTCTTGTGATTTTTTATTAAAAATTTACAACATTCTAATTGAATGTTTTAATAAGTAAATTTATAAGAAAATTAAAAAAAAACGCGTGACAACAATTTGTAGATCGAACGCAACTAGTCGAGTTGGATTGTATAAAGCTTAACTTTATTGACTTTTATAACAGGAGAAAACAAGCCTTTGAAAGCAGTTCTAATGACGCCTAACATTACAAACGTAGTATTGTGAGTGAACTACACAACTACAAAAAGAAAAGATCAAAAGAAAATGCTCAGTGACGCTTTGAATCGGAAAGGAAAGCTCAGAAAAAGCTCGCAAATATTACAAAGTTGTAACAATGAATGTCAGGAGAGTAGAAATCTATGAAAATTTCCTCCAAAAAATATTGTTCTAGATACATACCTACATTTTTTATTACGCTTTTCATACTTGTACTTTTGAAAACCTATGGATCAGGCCATTATTAGGTACCTACCTACTAGCCGACTTACAGTTCAAGTGTGTTTAGTAATCACTATAATAATATAGTATAAATCAAAGTCGCCTTCTCTGTCCCTATATCCCTATGTATACTTAAATCTTTAAAACTACGCAACGGATTTTGATGCGGTTTTTTTAACAGACTTCCAAAAAAAGGAGAAGGTTCTCCAATTTCGTTCTTCAATTTGTCGGGATATATATATTTTTTTAATGTATGTTCCCCGATTACTCGAAAACGCCTGGACCGATTAGGATTTTTTTTTTGTTTGAAATGGAATAAATATGAAAAAACGACTCATTAATGACTCATTAATAGATAGAGTGATTCAAGAGGAAGGTTTATATGTGTAATACAATCGTAATAAAGCCGTGCGAAGCCGGGGCGGGTCGCTAGTTTGACAATAAAATTGCTAAACAGAATAAAGCATTGGAACCAAATTGCACAGCAATAAGTACTTACGGAATGATATTTCGAGAAGCGTACGAGGATCTCAGGAAGATTCTGCGCTTCTGGTCGGAGCTGGGGTTGGTTGGGTTAGCTGTTGTAGTAGCACACAATGAACAGAATTATTGCACACGTGCGGGAGTCCTAGACATATGACCAAATAACTGCGAAATAACTAATTACCCGACTACGGCGAAGCCAAAAGGGAGGGTTATGTGTTTTTTTCAATCAACTCTTTGTGTAGTAAAAGTAGTCCATTTACTTTTTAGGACAGGTTTTATTCCTATTCATTTATTTTTATAATAGTTACTTTGTAATGTTTTGTAATCTGTAAATAAATTACCTCATTTTTTAGTTAGGAGGTCCTAAAATCACTACATAGTATAAAATAAAGTCGCTTTCTCTGTCCCTATTTCCCTTTGTATGCTTAAATCTTTAAAACTACGCAACGGATTTTGATGGGGTTTTTTTTAATAGATAGAGTGATTCAAGAGGAAGGTTTATATATGTATAATACATGCATATAGCCGTGCGAAGCCGGAGCGGGTTAGTGTATTAATAAAATTAAATACAATATTTTCCCGTTATCCCCTTCAATCTCTATCATAACAATTTCCATAATCCAGTGCAAATGGGACCGCAAAGCGCATAATATACAGTTATTCAATATTCAGTTGACTCCTCGTAAAATATCTAGCTCAGGATATAATACCCAATGCTTGTGTATGACTGAACTATAACTACGCCCCTCGGTTTTATTCGCGTCACGATACCGTAGGAAAATCGGAATAAAAAGTGGCCTAATGTCTATTGGTTTAACTATCTTCCAATAAACTAACACAGACTTTAACATTTTATGATATACTAGCGACCCGCCCCGGCTTCGCACGGCTGTATTATGCATGTATTATATCTAAAAACTCAATCTATCTATTAAAAAAAACCGCATCAAAATCCGTTGCGTAGTTTTAAAGATCTAAGCCACTTTTCGCCGTCCCTATGTCCCTATGTATGGATATAGGGACGGCGAAAAGTGACTTTATTTTATACTATGTAGTGACTAGCATCAGCACCCCGTGGGTTTTTATCCTAGTATCTCTTGGGAGTTCTGGGATAAAAAGTAGTAAAAAGTGAGCCCCAAGGATTCAATGTATCCTCATTTCAAGTTTCGGAGCCTTTAAGTTACAAACAAACAAACAAACTAAAAAATCTTTACCTTTTTATAATATTGGTGAAGATATGTAGACTTATGTGTCTACGGAGCTGCTTCAAGATTTAATATACGAATATGACTTCCCTTATCCTCACCTTTTACGTCGTGTTCGTACATGACTTATTTTACAATATGTTTAACTTCACTTTGCATTGAGAGGAAATGTTATGATATAGCTTACTAATATTTCAATGCATGTGATATTTGTTCCTCCGCTATTCGGTGGCTTGAAGAAATTCTAAGCATCGCTCTTTTCATTTCACTAGGCTTATTTTGTACCTATACCTAAGTATCTATATGTTTTCTAATAATTACACATATTCCAATTAAAAAATATTCATAATTTTTGTTTGCACAATGCTTAGGAAGTGAAAATTACGCACTTTATGCGTTATTTGATTTGCAATAGGACGGTTATTATGAAAATATTTTTTCTCTTAGAATTTGCATCAGCAATTTAATTTCTCTAGAATTGTTTTCGGAGTTCAGAATTATTTTGCTGATTTTATATTATAATTGTGCGTAAAGTTTTTTTGCGAGCGTGGTTGTTTCTATGCGTAAGTAGGCATAGAAAAAACCACGTTTGCATAAAATTATAGTAATATAACGTTTAACATTTTTTTGTAATAGATTCAATTGGAACATCTAACCTACTTAGATGGGGAGTGCAAGGCCAAACCCCTTCCTCCATACAAACCAAACCCTACCCTTATGGAGTTTTGTCACGATACAATACCTCAACAATTTTCTCAAACTGCGACCTAGAACCGTGAAATATTAGTTTACGGGCAAAATTTTTCTCTAAGTGAACCACATTAAGGCTATTTACGAAATTCCATTACAACATAAAGGGTAAAGTTCAAATGGCTAGTAATAAAAACATTTATTGTTAAATGGCATACGATAAAATTCTAGGTCTTTTTGTCCCAAATATCTCAGAGATTCTTAGAATTGATAAAGGTATAAAATGTAAACACAAGGTGAATCGCTCGACCGTAAATATCGAGCCTTTCCCAATAACATCCTTTATCATCGGCCGTTCGTTGGGAAACTCCAATGCATTTAAAATACCAGATATTATTGCTAAGTTAGTGTTGTATTAGCATATAGACTGAACCGCTCTCTAGCTTGTATAAATATTGAACTAAACTTCGCTACTGAATGTAAATGTTAGGACGAATCGAATTAAGAAATGTGTTCACATAACTTTATTAAAATGAGCGGTCCCGAAAACAATGGGCAGTCCAAAATGTTCCACATTACTATAATTACTAATTCAATGTTTACATATGGATATCAAAATGTTTGAATAACGTTTGACAAAAGGCGGGGTTCGGTAAAACTATATAGCTAGTAGTTAAGTATACTTAGATAAGTAAATATAACTTCTGTGCCTACGTAGGTGCATAATTTATGTTTACTGCATAAGAAGATCTAGACTATAAAACTGATAATAAATTCTCGCTTAAATAACAAACATGGCAGAACATTGCGTGCTAGTGTAAATCATGATGAAGCTGAAGCGAAGAAACTAGAAATTTTATAGGACTATATTTTCTAGCTTTATGCAATTAATATACAGGCTTGGAATGCAGGAAATCAATATTAATATGTGTCTGTGTTCAAAATGAAGTTGGGAAAATCAAAATAATTATCTAAAGAACCATTAGAATTTATCGGTCATCGACTTTTAATGATCAAATAGGGCCCTGGTAATCCTGATACGCAAAAACAAGGCCCATTGTCAATCACAAAACTTGCCCGTTAAATTTTATGGATTAAATGCAATGGACGTCGATTTAATTTAGCGAGTAACAGTGACATCAACTAGGTTCTTACTTTATTTTAATTATTTCATTAAAAGTTAGTTGTCATATAATTTTTCTAGAACATTAATTATATAAGTGCAGCACTAAAACTCGTGACTTGTTATTTTTTCCTAAAGTTTTAGTGCAATACGAGACCGAAAGATAAAATTAGTAAATTAATGATTTGCCGGGCAGTATAATTTTATAGGCTTTATTTTATAGCACATGAAATTATAACAACCTGGCGTTGTAACGTACTTGTTTGTCGTTTACGATTTCACACCTGCATCAAACTGATTTTCCAATTTCTATACTTGCCTAGTAAGTAGATACAGATACATATAACTGCGCTGCATCATTTAAAAATCGTAAAAGAATTAATAGCGGAAGTAGAGGGTTCTATTTTATAATTTTATTAGGTTATAGAGACAATCGAATGGAATATTCATGAGCCCGAAGGTTGGGATAGCCCACGCTAACTCACAAAGATTTATGCAAGCACCGTTACACTTACAAATATAACTAATATTTGAACATAAAATACGTCAAAACATAAGAGTAATCATAATTTAGACCGTACGTGTGTTTCTTAATTATTTAGAAAATAAATAAATAGGTAAAATTTTGTAGGACATTTTATACAACGAAACCTTTCTTTTGTAAATACATACTTAGTAATTATTACATCACCCAGACCAAAAACAAATTTCACTACACATAAAATATTTGTTTGAAGCCGGAATCGAACCCGCAACGTTGTGTAAAACCGGGGCGTTTACACATTGCACCACAGAGGTAGTCGTCAGAAAAGCTTCCTATGTATGTACGAGTATATGCAGTTTCAAGGGCAAACACTGAGACTTTTAAACTATCGCCTGAAACCTCGCCAACTGGTCATATTTGAAGGCAAACAAAATATAAATAAGTAAAGCAAAACCTTTTCAAATCATCATAGTCTGCAAACTATTGACCAATATCAAAGTCTATTGTATTAAAATTTTATGTTTCTCCGCACAAGTTATTTAAGAGTGTGTTAACGATGCATTTCGATTAATACCTACTTACAGGTTTTATCTACTTACCTACGTTTGATTGATATGTTATTTCAACCAAATAGAGCTAGGGGACAACTTTATTGCTTATCTAGTTGCCGTAAACTCGGTTTAGATTTATGACTTTATTTTAAATATTTAAGTAAAGGTATGCGATTTGTAACCAAAATGCAAATTGTTTTATTAAATAGAATCGATTGTATCGGATATGATTGGCGTGTTTTATTAGTATTGTTTATTGTAGTATAAAAATTTACCACTACATAGTATAAAACAAAGTCGCTTTCTCTGTCCCTCTGTCCCTATGTCCTTATATCCCTATATCCCTATGTATGCTTAAATCTTTAAAACTACGCAACGGATTTTGATGCGGTTTTTAACACGCTTTTATTAGTTTCACCTGTATGGTTGCTTGCTTGTATGTATGTAACCGACTCCTTTGGGCTCGATTTTGCCCTACTTAGTTTAAATAGATAGAGTGATTCAAGAGGAAGGTTTGTAATATAGCCGTGCGAAGCCGGGGCGGGTCGCTAGTTGTAGTATAAAAATTATTTGGAAATTCAATTATTATCCTTACGTGCTTGGAAAAGCAAGTAAAGATAATAATTCTGGCATTCGTTCGCAAAACAAGATTTGTTTGTTTGTATTATTTTTAAATTGAAATAAGGTTTGCTTGGGTTGATTGCTCTACTTTGTCATCTATTTATCTATTACTTAGCCATGCTATCCACCTGATTCTGTAAGGTTAGGTTAGGGCACCGCAGAGTCTGGCCTCGGTGAGCGGTCAGCTGCGCTCGACCGCGCGCCATATAATGGCCTACATTATACTCGCCTAACATTATTGGACGGTTTTACGTACTTATGCTATTAAGGAACATGTAATTACGCCTTTTTCGTCCGCAATTAGGTACGTTTATGTTGACTAGTAAACTTGCCGGCCGCTTTGATCCTGGCACTTGACTGCTTTTTAATGTTGACTTTTGCAGGACTTTTTGTTTGTAATAAATTAAATTGCTTATTCTCTCGTGATGTGTATCACAGAATAAAACGTTTTATTGGTTGGAGTCGCAACGTTTGTTTTTTAACTTATTTTTTGTATCTACCTCAGTTTTTAACACTAGGTATTTAAAGTTTTGGTTCCACAACAACCACATTGCATGACTAAATTCAATCGGTCCGTGGCTAGAACGACCATGAAATTACGGAAAATTTGTGTTTAAAGATACGAATCTAGTCACAAACTTTAGCTGTAGCTCTAGATACCTAATACTTGTTCAATGAAGTGTAAATACTGGAATAGACACTAAAAAGAAGTCGGGAGCAAAAAACTGGTATTTAATATCGTCAGTGGCTGTCATTTGAGGTGTTTTTGCGTGGTTTGTCTGTGGATGGCAAGCGGTCTGCGTCAGTTTGGTGTCACAGAACAATGTGCTAGCGCAGCCTTGAACCGGGCGCGAACGACGACGCTGCGCGGACTCTGCCAAATGTAATACAATATCGCGTATGGCGATCTTTTGCCTTTATTAAATGTGATACAACACAATTGTGCTAATATAACTAGTCAAATTTGTTGCCAATTGAATATACCTAGTACATTTGAAACGCAACGAATATGCGTAAATACTTTGATATAGCATATAAACGAAGGGGCGTTTTAAATGTAAGAAATTGTTTTTAACGCTACGGGTGGCTGTTTATTCTTAAACTTCTAAACTTTTTGCTCACTTATTTTCTATGTTCCTTTGAAGTGTTTTGTAAATGAAGTTATCTACCTATACTAATACTTAACTGTATACGCAAATGCTTTTAACGAAACCGAAGTCCGCTTCAACAAAATTTCACTACCATTTCCATTGTTGTTCACCCTTTTTCCGAATCCGAAGCGTAAACTAAAAATCAAAGTGTGATAGAGGGCTGCTAGTAAAAATAAAGCTTATTTCACTCGCTCACAAAATGTGAAATAAAACATGTTCAGTTCGCAACTATAAAAGCCCTGTAAAGTCCTTTTACGCCGCCCCTCTTTGATAGTCTCAGTTGGAATCGATAGAACATTCAACTCAGAATGTCTATTACAAAAGCGTTTTGTGAATAAAATTTAGGTACGAATATGTACCCGACCTAGTGGACTAGATTTTATCATTTCATTCTATTCAATAGTAAAGTAATATCTACTTATATCTACTTTAAATGTGACTATAATAAGAGTTGACTTAGTCTAAAATGTCCTGAGGACTTCTTGTAGTAACAATTATTTCTTTTCTTTCCAGGGCCAGTATGCGGCGGCCATTGTTGTGGTCGAGGGCGAGAGACGCAGCTACGGCTGGCACTCCGGCGCACTGCTGAAGGTCTCACTGCTAAGTCCACGCGAAGGACTGCTGAGCTTCTGCTTTCCACGCGACGGACTTTGCAACGTAAGTATCTTTATAAACATTTTGTATTGAAAGTACCTACCTTCCTCGGTAAACACTGGTGAAAAATAAATATAGATAAAAGAATTTAACTTTTTCGGTTTCATTGTGAAAGTAAATTCAATACGGTGTTTTATAATACGAATAAAGTCTTTATGCATAAATATACATACATAACAGAGCCCTAATGAACCACTAAATGTTCATTCAAATTACTTAAAAATTCATTTAAAGCTAACTTTCGGTAGGTTAAGTTATATTAAATGGGTCATTTTAATATTTCATCATAACTAAAGATGTTCCGTGACGGTGTTTTATAATACGAATAAAGTCTTTATGCATAAATATACATACATAACAGAGCCCTAATGAACCACTAAATGTTCATTCAAATTACTTAAAAATTCATTTAAAGCTAACTTTCGGTAGGTTAAGTTATATTAAATGGGTCATTTTAATATTTCATCATAACTAAAGATGTTCCGTCTACTCACAAATGTTAGACAACTTTGCTGAATCAATTTACATTTCCTCCCATCTTTGTTGTTATTCTACATCTTTTATTCTCAAAGTTTTTTACTTAATTCTTAGAGTATTTTCCGTGATTACTTCAAAGTGTTTTTTAACAATGCTGCAGTAATTAAGTTTGACGTCACTCGCTTTTTGCCTTCGTCGTAGGTAGGTAGGTAGGTACATTGCGGAAAGATTGGCAGAGAATGGTTCATTTCATTGGAGCTTTCATGCAAGTTTTCATCAACACGTTTCGTGCTTTAACAAAAGCTCCCTTTATAGTTAGTGCAGCCTGTAATTAAATTCGTCTCAGAGTAGCAATATTGCTGCTAGATGGAAAAATTGTATAGGAAGTCCATTTTATTTATATTTTGGAGTGCTGAAAAAAATTATTACGTATTTACCGGATTTTTAAATAAATTTTATGTTGTTGCTCATATTTTTGCTCCATTTTTTTCAATAAGTATGATTTAATTTTGGACTAGTAGTAACGTGGTAAATAATGAATAATATGTACCTACTCTATATCTTTATCACCGACTGACTAAAATAAAGAACTTCAATAAACCACTTCTAAAATTGAGAAGCGCTTGATCAAACATCTATTAGACAACTATAATCGTACAGTAGACAGGTGTATCAAATCATAAGCGTACAAACAAGGGCCTACCGCAAGCACGTTCGTGTTGGACACTTACAACAATAAATACAGGCCTATCGAACAATAGTGGCTTCGTAAACATTGAACCGACAAATTGGGCGCCCTGCACCAACTTGCCCTGACTATACAATATACGTACTCGGTAAACAAGTCAGCTCTGCCTCGTTTGATGCGGGCGCGTCTACAATATTCGAAACATTTGCTTATTGGAACAACCTTAAATTCGATAATTTCGTAGTCAGATTCATTTTATTTTGATTAGGTAACTTAGCTCGTACAATAACACAACTATACTTTTTGTTTAAAATCGTCAATAAGAAATTAATATCTTTTAGTTTTTGCATGCGTAATCAATCTCCGTGTAAGAAATTAAGTTCTACCGCAAACAAATGTATATATACTCAGTAGGTTTCTATAACATGTATTACTTATCATCAATCTGCTGTAAAAGTTTTTGCCCTCAACACAGGCGTAATGCGCGATACGCAAAAACAAATTAAACTACCAGACAATTTGCATAAATAAATGTTATTACGTTTCTTAGATTTATGACATATAATTTAATGTTGAACAACATTCGCTACGTTTCACGTTATTTAATTTTAAATTAGTTTTATTTGCGTGCAGTAATTTTAGATCTATAAAAAGTAAGACACTTTTAACTTACCGCCATAGTTTGTAGTCGTTAACTGGAAATCTTATGTTTGTTTTGTCTATCCTGGAAACTCAGGGTACGTTGGTAATACAGTTAATTAAATGTATAAATGTAAAGTACTTAGCAACATAAAGTACCTTTACAGATTTTTGTTTTAATTCTTTAGGATTTATTTACTTTTAATAGACAATGTTACAAAATATTTATCAAAAGTTCGTATTAAGTATTATTATTAATACTTTAAGTTACAATGATACATTGATAAAATGATTAATAGGTACATAAACTGAAGAACTCTTTTTATTCTTTCACGTTTAAATTAGTTAGAGAGGCCAACTAAAAGAGATCTGTTAAAAAAATCTAGAATATTAATAACTCAGTGCGTCGACCTCGCGGCTGACAAGCAAAAAACAATGGGGCACTTCCAACCCTTGCCGAGAGGAAATAATCAGAGTGTCCTCGACGTTTAGGGGTGCTTTCATTCATTGTGCCTCCTGTGTGGCCTAGCGCTCCCTCTCATTAGAACACTACACCATAAAATCACTTCTACAAAACAAAGTTTTAACTTTTGTGAATGGACCTAGAAAAAAGGCTTTTGTGTAGCTTTTAACTAATTTTCTGTCAACCTTTTTCGTCAAGTAGAAAATGAGGAAATCCGAACGGAAATTAAGAAAAAAGGTTGCATAACTTTTTCGAATTGGATTTATTTGATGTCAAGCTTTTATGAAAGAAAATTAAAAGCTCCCAAGATAAAAAGTATAGGCACATATGTGGTGCCTATATGTTTTAAATTTAATTCATATTTTAATATGTGCAGTAAGTCTGATTATTAGATTGTAACTTGCTGTGTCAAAATATAAAATCAATGCAAGTTTCTGACAATATTGCTGAAAAATGATCTAAGCGGGAAAGTTAATGAAGATGTATTAATAAAACAGTCTGTAAAAATATTGCTGTAAACTCAAAAAGTCACAAAAAACCTAAACTTGACAAAACTTAACTTTTATTTGATTTTAAATTGCTAAATTATAATTACCTACAAATAAAGCTATCTATATTTATTAAAAGATGAACACTGTTTAATATTCCACAAAGTTTAATACCTAATCTGCTAACGACATTGACTTAAATCTCCATTAAATTGACTTTAATAGTAGTTTAGTAGAAATACCGAAATCTTTCTTTTTAGTTAAAAATTGTGTTCATTAATAAACAACCTTTGTAGAACAATTTGCATCCTTAACTAATTTATTCCGCTGTCTGGTCTTTGAAATTGTAAAATCTATTTTACGAGTTATATAAATATTTTTTTAATGTCATTATTGTCAAGTCTAAAGAACTGAAAAGTAGAGTTTTGAAAGAACCTGGTCTTACCGAAATCTTATTAATTTCTTTTTTAAACATTTTCTGTTATATTTGTTTGTTAGGTATAAATATAAATCTCTTCACGAAAAAACTACGTAACGTACCTAACCATTTGGTATGAAACATGGTAGGTATAGTATGTAGAGAGTTGAAACTATCGGTAGCGAATATCGGTATAAAAATGCATGTGTAGAAATAACAGATATTTTTATCCAAGTACTAGCGACCCGCTCCGGCTTCACACGGCTATATTATTCATGTATAAACCTTGAATTACTCTATCTTTTAAAAAAAACCGCATCAAAATCCGTTGCGTAGTTTTAAAGATTTAAGCATACAAAGGGATATAGGGACATAGGAAAAGAGAAACCGACTTTGTTATATACTATGTAGTGACTATGTAGTGATGATACCTACAGAATGGGCAAAACTGCAGGCCGCAGCTTGTTTAAAATAATTAAAAAATCAAGCACGTACCGTCGCGGGTGTCGCGCAACTAGTTGCGCCGGTAAGTTTAATTGAACGTAGGCCAAGAGAAATTAAATTCCATTGCCTAAATAGCGCATTTCACTATGCAACACGACTTATTTCGAGCCGGTCTCGGTCATAATTAGCAAAGGATTAGTAACCATGGGAATTTCACTTCATAGCTTGATATTTGAAAGTGGAAACATGTTATAATCCAGGGCGAGTTCTGCCATAGAAATGTAGTTTAATTTTAACGATCATGTTCATATTAAAGCGATTTAGAACTTGCGACTATGTCGTCCTATTTAGGTAGAACATTTTAGGTAGGTAAGTACACCTAATTAGGTACACATTTATCGAAGTAAGTAATATTTTTTTTTTCAAAACTGAATCGTGCCTATACTACAGCTACGCGAATAACACCGTAGTCCTCAAAAACCTCATAAGCCGCGGATGGACGGACATAGCGACGCTAAAACCTACTAATGTTAGACAAATAAGTAATTCTCATGAATTCTAATACCCTCTTTTTCTTCTAAGGTTTAAAATCAATTAAAAACTAAATATTTCGTAAAAATAGGGAAACTAAACTATAAACGGATCATTAGATAAATATTTGCTTTATCGTCAATCTGAAAACAATTTATTTGTTTATTTTCTTGTCATTTTGTCGCAATATCAAGATTATAAAAAACATTTTTTAGTGGCTCTTATTACCTGCAAATAAGCAAGAATAATTATAGTAGTTAATAGCGAATCTAAGGTACCTGTTTGTTAAGCTGGGTTATGGGTGTCGCTTGTGGCTGCATTGTGTTTCAGTTGCCTCTAATCCGACAGCCTAGCACATACACACATAACTCTACCGAGTGACACAGGCGGGTAAAGCGACACAAATGTTGAAAAGGGGACGTAAATCGGAGGATTTGTGTCGACTTGCTGCTATGCTTGCTAATTTATGTCATTTCTTTTTAAATTATTTAGCTTTAAAAAATCCAAAATTTCCTTAAAAAACATAATTATATTAAAATTTATAATAAAAAAGATTAATTAGTGAAGAAATTGTAAAACATTTTTTTTTGTAAGTAAATAATCGTTGCGACACCACACTGTTCAATGCGAAATAGAAAGACGAAACGAAATATAACTGGCTTGCTTTCTATGACAGAGAGAGACAGACAGAGAAACACGCGCACGCCGCACGGCTTACAACTATAGTAAAAAGTGTCGTTACAACTTTTGGTCTTAATTTTTTTCATCTAGCCCCCTTTCGCAACGCGCGATAAGAAACTATCGTTCCAAAAATATGTTGATATTTACTATTCCCAGTGATATGTCAACCGGAGGTAGATACTTCTTTGCGAAAAAAACTTGACCACGAACTGAAGACAATTGACTCTTAATCCCTCGGGTGCTTTCGGCTTCGACCATACCTTTCGGATATGCACAAAGACACGCATTCTAACTATTGTGTCACATTTCTATAACTGTTACATCTCACTGACTATACGTACTTACTTACTTTGTGGCATGAGGTAATAGAGTAAAAGCTTTAGGTCCATAGTGCCAAAAAGGTAGGAGCCACGAGGCATTAGCAGTTCGCCCCCGAAAGACCCATAACCCTTTCCATTGGTAGCCCTTTTTATTTATTGAACAGTCCGATCGATCGTGACGAGCGATTGAATACCTACCCTAGATTTATTTGAAACAACTCACATTCACACCTATCCCTATGTCCGGAATCCTACTGAATTCCATTTGATATGAGGAAGCCATTAAAAAGGGAAACGATAAAATATCACACCTTTTCACCTCAAAAGGGAACGGTAAAAAATCGTTATAGTGTTTCAGTTTTTTTCAATTAATACTTTCAATGGTTTGCTAAGCTTTATTCGTATTTGAAATTGCCATATCATATTGATTAGTTGGAAAATTTCTTCAACGCTACAGATCGTTCAGGTTCAATACCAGAGATTTAGTTTTCAAAAGACGGATAAAGTTGTGACTTTATCTTACTTATTCCTTGTGGAAATTGACTGCGACGTGGAAATTGCGATTCGAGGCTGCGGTATCGATGGCAAAGCTACATAGAGAGGTGTTTTATATTATAAATCGTCGTTTTTTCTTCTTCTTGGAAAAAAAAACCTTACAAAATATAGTAGGGCTGTAGATGCTTTAAATGGAAACCTATCCAAAATATTAGTGGCACCTCGATTCAAAAAAGATCCCTATTTATACGTACAAAAATAATGAATCGATCCCGCCTTTTGCTCGGTATAGCTATCTGAAATCGTTTTGGTTTTAAGTACCGATCCTTCAAACATCTTACACTCACATCCCTTCGAGCGTAGGTTCGTAGAGTTCACTCACAGGTACGGAACAACCACCACTAATTGCCGCTATGTAAAATGAGATGGGTACTTATTATTCTTACGTACCGTTTTACAAAATTTAATTAAGATACATTAAAGTTTGGTTTAATTAAAACATGGTATCTTCAATGTTGTTAAGGGGGAGTGTATGAGTCTGAGTACGAATGGATACGACATAATATTTCTCGTAAAGTTCATATTAATTTATATCTATGGAATGTGGCGTGGCGAGGCGGTGATCTCGTAGCCTCGGCATTCCTCACGATAACATAGATAGCACAGGAGTACCAGATGACACCGCCGGAGCCCTATCTTCCAAAGGGATGTTTGCTAAGCAACGCCACGTATTTACACAGTTAATATTACAACTTAATTTACAACCAACAAACGGCTACGGAACCTTTGGGAACGTGTTAGTGGTGAAGTCGGGAGACGTCTTACGCAATGTAAACATCGCATCCCCGAAGGCGGTAAATTTAGTTATCAAGGGATGTGGGTATACTCGCAGACATTGATGTATCGCGCTAAGGATTTACACGGAATCCCATGCTTTCAAATTGTAAGATTTGGGTTGAGCATACAGAGGAACTTAATTGTATGGCCGCATCAAGTGTTCCACTCAACTGTAATCAAATTATTTCAAGTTTACTCAGTCAGAGACGGCGACGCTGATACCGGAAGTTTGCATTGTGTTGCGTTACTCTCTCTCAATGTTTCGTCATATTTGTAGTTCTAATCTCAACTGTATATAGCACAGTTAAATTATATTTATGATAATCACATGTTATATTTTCATGCAGAGCACCTGACTGGGCTGTCGCATCAGTCACAGAACAAAACAGCGGGGTTCTTCATCCAGCTGTACCAGGGGCAGGCAACGCGGACGCACGCACCCCTTGCCACCCTTTACGATGACATCAGAACTGTGCTCCGATCGAGTTCAGATCGAGAAATACACAATATCGCGATCGAGTCAAATCCACCACGAGATCTACTCGAGTCAGCCAGGAAGTTCTTCAGAGATATATTTCCACTGGCGTATTTGAACTTCGCTAAGTTGGAAGCGAAGCAATTCACGCCGGAGTACGAAGCATGTCTGAAGGATGCGTATGACGCGGTACAACCGTTTGGAGATGTGCCTAGACAAGTAAGTACAAAAATCGTCACTTGACCGAACATTAGAGTTACATTGAAACTGATAAACTGATCATGTATTTGTTTTTGTACAGTTGGGAGCATCGTTATCGCGGTCTCTTGAAGCAGCCAGGGTACTGCTTGAGATGCTGGCAGTAGGTGCTGGAGCTCTATCAACGACAGAGCGGGTTTTGGCCGGTGCTAGTGAGGAGTGCTCGGTGCGGCTCCTGCGCTCGGTCGGCTGTCCCGTCTGCGGCGGGCATGATGTTCGGCCTTGCAGGAACTACTGCCTTAACATCGCTAGAGGGTAAGTTACAAGAAACTATGGACAAGATCCTAAACAAGCATTTGGTAACTTAATAATAACTTCTGTAAAGGAAGTATCGCTATAAATATATAACCTTTTCAAACATTTATTGAAATTACTGCTTGAAATGAGATCTCTTTACACCACTTTTTACCATTTATACACTCTTGTCAGTCAGTAGTAATATACCTATCATGCGAGAGCAATGTTAATCTCATCTTGGCTGATTAAACTACAAAGGTACCGTGCATATAAATACACCAGCATATCTTCTTGTTCTACACACGTTCAAGGCGCAGCTATACAAAAATAGTCGTTCATACTAACAGCAATTAAAACCAGAAAAACGCCTGCTACTTTTCTTAAAAGTCAGTTTTAAAACTACATTTAATGAACATTATAATAGTAACAATTAGGTACATAATTCCGAAAGTAAGTAGCTCTTGTAAACAGCTTGCTGGTAAATACGCCGCCCGCGCGCCGCTGCCGCTCGTCTTGAACATTGTGCAGTTTGCTCTCTTTGTGCCAATTAGAAGTAGAGGTAATTTAATTTTGTGTAAAGCTGGAGCTATAGAGGACTTCGTTGCAGTGAAACCTCGCATCTCGACAGCTAACTTCAACTCGTATATTAATTTGAGTAGTAAAACTGGCTAATTATAAAACTTCTAATATAAAGCTTCTAGTTTTACCCCACAAGGGCGAAGCCAAAATGGAGTGTTATGTTTTTGCTGAAATTTTTTCTTCAAATATTGTTTTCTGCTAAAGCACTTTATATATTATTTTATATAATCAGCTATGACCCTGTGGGTTTACATAACTTCATTGATTCCGTTCTTGTTTTATCGTCTATAAGCAAATCGTGTTTTTTTCATGTGTCTTGATTCAGCGATTAAGACTGTTTTGTTAAGCAGGTAGGTTATATAATGTATATAATTAGAGATAAAAACATATATTCTCTTAATACATTATGTATGTAGTTCTGTTATTTATTAGGTTTTTGTGTCTAGGGTCATGTTTATCATAAATCTGTTAGAGATTTCGTTAAAATATTTTCTTTTCAAAACAAAATACTGGTTTTTAACTATGTCGAATAAAGATGAGTAAGCAAGGCGCCAGACAAAAAGATTATTTTTTTAAATGTCTACGGTATTAGCATAATTACGCAATAATACTAAACTTAATAGCTAGTTTTTCCAAAATTGCACTTTCCAGTTTAGACGCAGATATCTATTGTAATAAATTTAATATCCTTGAACGTTATCGGTTTTTAAATAATTAGTAGACTATTAATGGCATGCCGTTAGGTTTTATAATTAAGCTGTTTGGGAACCGGAGAGACAAGTCTCTGTTAAAATTGATAACAATCAAAATTTTAACTATTCTACACAATAAAATGCAGTGTTGTTATAGAATATCGAAATTATATTTATTAATCTATAATCTAGACATAGTATAATAATTGCCAATTTCCTGCCGAGAGGTTACTGTCCTAAAACCGATCAAATGTACTTATTTATAAGCTACAAGCAGTAGCTTTTTCTAAATGTCAGGTGTCTTTGATCTCAATGAATAGAGGTGAACGCAGTCATAACTGCTAATTAGGCAGTATAGGGTAATTCAAAAAGGTTCTTTAAAAGATCTTTGCCTTTTACAATAAAATTGCTGATTTTCATCTTTAGGTAGATATATTTGTGAAGATAAAAGTTCCAATGGGTAAAACCCATAATATATGCTTAATTCGTGTCAACCGTCACTTATCTATGCTATCTATATCTTTAAAAATATTTAAATTTACCTACTAACAGCAGTCTAGTGGAGCTGCGTTTAGGATTTCGAATTCCGATCGATGCTTTGAAAAGAAACATTTCTTATAGGTGCGGAACTTCTGTTCCCAAGCACCCAAAAAAAGATCTTATTATAAAGAACTTCCTTTGTCCACAGATGTATAGGAACACTCCTCTCGCAGCTGGATGGTCCATGGGCCGGATACGTAGAGGGTGTGGAGCGTCTGACGCGCGTCGACGCTGACGTCGCGCTCAGAGAGCTAGAGGCCAAGGTGCAGGCTGCCGTCATGTACTCCTTCGAGAACAGACTCGTGCTGGAGAACAAGGTAAGTTATGTCTACAAAAAATAGATAAAATTTAATTTTGAACAATGTATGACACTTAGCATTTAGACGCATTTCTTAATACATTGTATGATATACTAACTGTTGCCCGCGACTTCGTACGCGTGGTGGTTTCGTACGGCTGTATTATGCATGTATTATATCTAAAAACCTTCCTCTATAATCACTCTATCTATTATAAAAAACCGCATCAAAATCGGTTGCGTAGTTTTAAAGATCTAAGCATACATAGGGACATAGGGACGGCGAAAAGTGACTTTATTTTATACTATTTAGTGATATATCTAAAAACCTTCCTCTTGAATCACTCTATCTACTAAAAAAACCACATCAAAATCCGTTGCGTAGTTTTAAAGATCTAAGCATACATAAGGACAGACAACGGACAGCGATTTTGTTTTATACTATGTAGTGATGTAACAAAAGACTTGTAGAGAATTACATCTACGTACGTGCTTTCCGTACTAACCTATCACTCTTTTATTAGTATTTCTAAAGAATAATGTTAACAAAAAGCTCCGTCCAATTAATCAAAATCTTCTTCTAAAATATGAATTTTAATTCAGTTAATATTTGATGAATAGACATTCGCTTCGGTAATGATGAAACATCGCGGCGGCAAATGTGCGGTGTGGCATTAACCCAGATTGGCCATCGTTCGTTCGTTAGTAAAGCGCTGAAACGCTATCAGCTTAATTATGGCTTTATTCAAACCGTACATCAATGAACAATACATAACCCGAAACTGTATCTACATTTTTGATTTGTGAGTTTTTGCTTGGCTAGATTTATCGTCATTGAATAACGGCAATTACAAATGCTCACTCCGGTGGCGGTAAATCGTCGCAACTTATAATTCTCTCTCGCTGGACGCAGTGTGTTCAATTTGTTCATGTTGAACAAGATAATTTTCCGCTATAAAATATTACTATGAATTCGCAGCGTCTCACTATAATTTGGTTTGATTTACCGCTGCAATGGTAACTACTAGAAGTTCTGTGCTTCAAACGTCATTTTAGCATGAAATTGCTATTACGGTGGCGGTATGAGATGTTGCACCAGCGGCAGGCGGGTGCTACTCTCTGATACAGCGATCAAACAAGTAAACACAGTTCAATTTAGTGGTAGAATTGTGTACGAAATAAAATTGTTGAGCGTTTTGCACCCTGGAGCTTGGCACGAAGCCACACGTGCCTAGAATACCGCTTACTGTACTAGGACATTTCAATTATTCTGTTGTTAAAATGCCCTTGTGTGTCCGAGGGCCAACGATTTGCATTTAGCCGTTTCCGTTGCAATAAAAGCCTATCCAACAAGAAACCAATCACTGTTAGACGAGCGAAACACCATCGGTCCGTCGTAAAACCTATCTCTTCCTAGATACTTTTACAACGTATTACATGAGCATAAAATACGGTTGAACAGAACGTAGGCTGGCTGCGGGTCGCCCGCCCGCGCCCGTACCGCGTAGGCGTGGGTCAGACACGTCTTTCACAAAGAAAATTACTTACCAAGAGATATCTTATCTTCCAAACTTAAATTGCTGTCATTAACATTCACTTTGTTTCCAAAGACTTGTCTAGAATCGGCGAAATCCACGGATAAGTTGATAAGTATATGAATTTATTCGTAAATATTACGAGTTACTGAACGAAATAATCTTGTTTTATGGATCATTCTATAGCTCGCTCATAATTTACGATCCCAATTTAAAACAGTTTACAATTTATTAAGTCCGTTTACGTGAGAACATCTTAACAATATCACATTTTAATTTTCTATTATTCTTTTCTTTTTATGTAATTTGAGTCGACTAATTATGTAGTCAGATGTATTATCTGTTTGAAGTATACCTACTGTACTTTTATAAGTCCTAACAATAAGACGTAGAGTAGGTATGTCAAGTTACAGAATTGCTACATTCAAATTAGATTGTATTCGTTTTGTAACAATAGATGTGTAATTAAAATGAACAGTCCTTGAACCTTTAAGCTAACAGCGGTGGTCACATTTGGCGGCTTGGAGACAAATCGTAGACGTGCCATATCCGCTGAGTCACCGAGCCTGGTTATGTCACCACGGACAGGACAAGGTCACACTTTCCGTTTTAAGGCGCCGTATAATCACTTTGTTCTTCTTTAATAGGCATCTTGAATATTTCAAATAGGAATGCTTATTTATTCTTAATTTAATGAGAGTTTTATCGCCGAAAACAAGAACCTCATCTTTATTTTATCTCTCACTTAGGATCAACGGTTGAATACTAAACAGTATATTTTAAACACATACTTATTAAGTTATTTTATAACATCTAATTTGAATTAAAACTATGTTTTTATTGTAAGTAATGTAAAGTAAGTAACTTTATACAAGAGCGAACAAAAAACACTAAATAAAAATTAAATGAGCGAGGATAGTGAACTCAAGCTCACCCACATCGCAAAGACGATTATGATTTATGTCTTCAAGATACTATTCAATAATATAAACAAAATGTATTTCAACAGCAATTTAACTGTAGCTTGTATCTTCATTCGGTCGTATTACTAGAAAGCTATCAGATGTCGTATTGAAGAACCTCTTTGTCACGGAACGGTGTCAAGAATAGTTTGAGTCTAGTGGTGCTTCTAGACTGTATTCGTCTTCTCAAAGAGTTCTAGTTCTTAACAATTTGCGTATTGTGTACGACCTTAATCTCAGCATTTGCCGCATGGCTTTATCAAAGTATATTTAGTACACCAGTTCGTTTACCTTCGTCGACATTTAGAATGGTCTCATTAAAGTCTGCTAATAGGAGCGATTGAGTACTGTGATTTTAACTTCGTCGATTATTACTGCTTCAATTTTTAGCAATGTTTGAAGTAGGGAGAAGAATGATATTTATAGCTATATTTAAATAAGCATCATTATTTTTGTCTCATCATAGGCAATTAAGTAAAAAATATATCATAGATAACAACATGATATTAATGTTCTACAACATTTTTGCTTCATATTGACCTTGTTAAATGAAAAATATTTATGTAAAGGCAGCCCACACGCGCGCACGCGGGCAACATCGCGGGATGACATTAAATATGATCTTTATGACAGCTTTTTATGGTCAAGTCGTTTCAAAGTATTGATATGATTATCTACTTGTATATGAAGCCTCAATAAATGTTGGTCCAGACATATTTAATTCACTTATTGATAGAACTTCTTCGTTTTAAGTTGCCTAAGACGATTAATATTGAACCAAAATTAATATTTTGGGTTTATTTTTCGACTAAACTAAGAGAGTGATAATAATAAGTCCTTTTTCATCTAACACATGGCTCATGCGCTACAGCTTCCTGAATAAAATGGATTAAAGTTTATGGCGCTTAATAAATGATCTAGAATCAATCTCAAAGCCTGTTATACTTTTTCTATATCACTGCATTTTAATTTATTAGCAACATGAATAAAATTGTAATTCTAAATTAATTTGTAGCGTCGTTTGATTATGATAATGTGATTTATGCTGGACAAGGAGTATCAAATTACTAACATAATTTGTTCAAATGAATCAGATTCACTTTAGGTCTAATACAACATTAATTTATGGAAATAATTTGAATATAGATAAATCACTATTAAGTATCAGAATTAATAATTAATTTAAAAAAACCATGTCATGTTTTTAAATAGTATGTATAATTATGGAAGGATATTTTCCTAAGTACATATATGTATAATTCTTAAAAAAGAAAATTAAAATTGTTTAATAATCTGAAATAATTGCATCTTCCTATTTAAAAGGTAAGAGCGCAAAATCTTCTATCTTCTATCTATAATATAAAAATCAATTGCTGTTCGTTAGTCTGGCTAAAACTCGAGAACGGCTGGACCGATTTGGCCAATTCTTTTTTTGTTGTGTTTGTTGTAGTCCAGGGAAGGTTTAAACGGTGAGAATTTAAAGATCGGACTTACGCGGGTGAAACCGCGGGGCGCAGCTAGTACAATATAAAAAAATCAATCAGTTTTTATTATGAACATTAATTTTTGCAAATTTTTAGTCTAAATGAAGCCTTAAGAACTTAAAAGCGATGCGATAACTAGTCTCATGTTCCACCAAGAAAGAGTGCGCCGGCGCCACCCACACAATCATACTTTCACAGTAACACACAAGTTAGAAAAAAGACGCGAAAAAGCAATCTTTACCTCAAAATTATATTTATTTTATATCAGATCTCAGCTTAGCCATTCGGTACATCAAACAAACTAAGCTCATCACCATAACACTTAAATAAAGTAGCCGTAAAGATTATCAAGTTATTAGAGAGACAGGTAATTACAACATTATGTGGTCGCTCGTGTCTTGGGTCGCGACCTGGCGCTGGCGATGGCGAGTGCGCCCACGCATCTCAACTCTCCACGCTCTAGCGATGGATGTTGATGTATCGCCCCAGCATCACCTCTATTTATTAGTATTCCAAATCCCGTTTATATTACCTCTCTATGACTACTGGTTCTGTTTGTTTTTTAATTGTGACAAATTAGTGTATTTTATTGTGTGCTTGTGGTATCAATAAGACAGTTACAATTTCGAAACTTTATAGTTTAAAAGTTATATTAGTAATTCTACTAATTGAGCTTTAAAAAAGTTTTAATTTTACGACTTTTTAACTTAAATGACTATTTGATAATAAATGGATCTCGTTTCAGAATTCTTTACGAAGTATTTATAAACCAATACAATTTTATATTGGTTATATTTTGTTAAAATATAACCAGCTTTCTCTTAAGCACAACTTGAGAAAAGCTAATAGACGTTTGGACACATATTTATTGTTATTGGGAGAAATAACCTAATGACGACCGCTATTAAAACCTTCAAACTTTCACCTACTTGGTGCCAATTTTATATGTTGCCAGTTGCAAAGATTTCAATCGCAAATGGAAAGATCAATTGCGTGCCAAATCTTCACCATTTTCGTTTTATAGTCGCGAATAGCTAAAGTTATAGGAAACTGTTACAGACGGTATTCCTCCGAATAGAGATGAATGACTTAGCTCTACAGAGAGGTTCTTTTGTAAAGGATATCTCTAAGGAGTTTTATTTATTCCTTTCTTTACACGTTCTTTCAGTTTCTTTTTGTCTTTTCTTTTAGAATAGATAAATCAGTCCATGTGATCTGGGTAACAAGTTGCATAACGAACGGTGTGGGGTAACTATTTATTGATATGCAAAAAAGATGATATAGGATGTCAATTTCCAGTAACATAGAATCTGTTTGAAAAATAAAAATGAATTACTTACTATAGATTTTAGCTTGTTAGTCATTATTTAAATAGGAAGATCGTTATTACGCATCTCGTTCACGATTGGACGGACCTTGTCAGTAGGTAGATATTCCAACTGATGATATCATACGTAATACGCATTGCATTCATAATTAAGGATCACTCAATGGTTACTTTCTGTCTAAAGTATAAAGGTACTAGCTGGAACCCGCGGTTTTACCCGCGTAAGTCCCGATCCCGTGGGAATATTGGGATAAAAAGTAGCCTATATGTTCATCCAGGCCTCCAGCTTTACCTAATTTACACCTAATTTAATTATACCTAATTTAATTGCAATCGGTTCTGTAGTTTTAGCGTGAAGCAGTAACAAACATACATACACACACAAACTTTCGCATTTATAATATTAGTAGGAAGTAGTATAGGATTTTATAAACAGGAAGAAGCTTACCATAACGTGAGCAAAACTATTAAATCAATAGATTTTAATATACAAAAAATAGTTTTTATCATATAAAGGACCAGGTATTTTAAGCAAATCTGAGCGTAAGGTTACGTAAATATAAAGGCACTTATCATCAGAACATATTTTAATCATATAAATTACATACCCATCGGCATTATTTTACACAACGCTTAATCCACTCACTGAACGGTATTAAACTAATTAACTCAAATAAATGGTACGACCATAAAAAGGTTCGGACATCATGAAGCTACTGCGACAGACTGAACCACGTTCCGTCATTTTTTTATTCCTATTTATAGACACAAAACAGTAGTCAAGATGGCGGCGCCCTGACGTATACATCAAATGAAGCACTGTATTGTTGACTTTCCTTCAGTCGTTTTCGTTTTGTTACTGACAATCAAGGTAATATTTTCACGTACTAATCAAATCTATGCCGATTGAATTAAATGATTCAAAACTAATTTGTAATCACGATTCCTTTTTATGTCTGTTGCTTGTATAGTTTTTAACTTGTAGGTAACATTTAGAGTAGATATTGTTGCGTTTGTATGGTAAAAATAATGCTCGTGTTGTTACTTTAATGCCTCTTTAAATTCAATCCGCTGTTTAAGCCGGATGTCCTATTTTTTGTCGTAACAATTTGCCATGGCTAATTCTAAACACCTAAAGAATATTTACTTTAAGTATCTCTTTTAAGGAACACAATTATAGAGTATGAGCATTATTAATCATGTTTTTGTGTAGGTCCGTAAATGATTTGAGATCAAGCAGCAATTTTTGGTATTTTAGGTTAGAGGTTCTAACATATTATAAGTTTTGAATTTTAACACATTGATCACCGTATTGACACAAATCAATGTATACTTTACCTATATTTTTCAATTTTCTATTCAAAGATAAGCTAGGTAGGCACTATAAAATCAAAACAATTGATTTGTGACGCAATATTTCTTATTCATAGACATTAAAATGTAAATTACTTTGATAAACTTACGTTAAGCTAGTTAGGTTGAATCACTTTTTACGTGAAATAGGCTTGTGTTTTACAATGAACATTTCCTTTAATTATTTTACTGTAAGACTCACAGACCTAGAATCAACAAGCTTTGTCATCTATGGTAAGACTTATAGACCGATGAAAAACATCATATTCTACAAAGAATTAGGACTTATAGGTACCTATGTTATGTTTTTACTTGCTTGGACCCATTTTAAATATAACATCTAAGCTCAATAAACTTTGTCTAATTAACATTTGGGATAAATTTAATCCATTCTTGATTCTTTCTTCTGCTTAATGATAACGCGATCGAATGCTGACCCCTTTTAAATATTCAATAGCTTCGACTTTTAAAGAGTTGAACTTTACAATTATTATGCTCTATTTTAAATTCTAATCTTTAAACAAAGTATCGTAAACTTCTAAATAGAAATACCTACATGCCTTGACACTAATTTATGGGTGTCTAAGTAGCTATTACTAGAAAAGCCCACCACATAAAATAAACTCGTTAAAAGCCTCACGCCTCGAATCATTTAAGGCAAAAAATATTTCAGTACGTGCAGTTCTTTATTATTTGAGCGAAGCAACCGCCAAGAATTATATCGGTTTGCATTAAGCCGTTGTTTCCATATAATTACAATTCGCCCACCCGCGGCAAGCTGTGCTTTTCAATACACAACCAGACGTTTTTAGCATATTTTATTTTTTGTTTCGCCGAAGCTTGCGATCCGGTTTGCGGGCGAGTAAACGCAAAGCGTTAATGAATATTTACTATATTTAGTCAGCAGTTTCTCTTCATGAGCCATGGTATTCAAAAGGAACAAAAAATAAGCAATTAGCACATAATGATAAAGATACCTACCTTTGAGGCTTTGGAGCAAGTGTTTTTATCGACCTTAATTGATATGTCTATTTTGTTAGGTGTAATGTTTGGGCACCATCTAACTTTTTGTCCAATACGTCTATACTGTCTTGATTTATTTGTATCTACAGATAGAATACCGTATAAATATATCTGTTTTTCTTCTTTCATTAAAGCTTATTGTTAGGTTTAAAAAGAGGCATACAACATTTTGCTAAATACTTATAAGAGAAATTGTAATTGAATAAATTGATGTCTACCAAAACCTATCGTATATCGAAACCACAGAATACTATTATCCAAACTGTAATAGTAATGATATCAAACCAATCCACGACAGATGTCGGTACCGTAATAAAAGTTTTCCCCCGGCAGTAGTGGAAATCCAGTTATATTTGTCCTATACCCACTCTATACCTAACTTCTTTATGAAAGTAAAATTATTATAGGTACCTGTCTGCCTATCTCGAACAGACTTGGCCTTTCAAAAACATTACGAGTTATTTCATGTCTCAGTAAAATATTTGCAAATGTTTCGGGTAGATCTGCCGTCGTATTATTAGCAGGATCAGAGTGCTGGATATGCTAGGAATGGTCGTAAAACAGTGGAGTGTCGGTGCGTGTGTGTAGTTTTTTTAGTAATAATTGCTCGGTAACTAGGTGCGCGCCTATTTGCGTCCGAGCTATGTGAGGTTGGTGTTTTGGTTTATTTGCGTGTGTCGCACATCTCAGCGGGCGTTCACATCGGAATCGTCTCACACCACCTCCCCTTTAATAAACTACGCAGAGCTCGAACTTCACACTCTGCGTTGCACTGTGCAGTGTGCACGGTATCTACACGGTACACCGCTCATTGCTAACAAACGACATGACTTCATCTACAACACCGCCATCATTTGTCTCCATCGCGGCTCCAAGATTTACATCTAGTGTTTTTGCTATTTATAACGTTAGCCATGCTTGCATTCCTTGTAAGATTATCTTCTGAACAATGCTGTAGGAAAGATTAATGCAACAACCGTTCTAAATCGACAGGGGTAAATGTCGAACATTGACATTAAAGTCTGTAAATAAATAGACAATGGATGATAGAACAAACTCTCTCTATTCGAGACCCAATTTTTATCATGTTGTTGTTTCGATAGGTTCGTACCGAGTGCGGTCCTCCTTCGACGATCGACGCTCCAGAGGTGAGCCAGGGCCTGGTGCCGGTCCGACGCGAGGATCTACGTTCACCACCGCCGGACACCGAACTGCTGCAGTTCGCCGCTACACTCGCTTCTACCAAGAAGTTGTTTTCTGGCCTTGCGGACAGAGTCTGCGATGAACCAGACTTCGCGGACGATGCCAACGACCGCTGCTGGAACGGAGAGAAAATCGGAGAGTAAGTAACTACTGAATCCAGAAATAAAATCAGGAACCGTTACAAACCGTCTAATAAAATGTCTCCTTCATCAAAATCACACTAGGTATAAGCAAATTGATTCTAGCAACATTAAATTATTGTCACTATAATGCAAGAAGATGATTTAATTGGAATGTTAGTTAAATCTACACCATTTATCTATATAAATATAGTAGGCATGTATGCAAATAGTCAGAGAAATAGTTTCAAAACAGATTTCAATTAACAGTTAAGACCGTTTGCAGACAAATAATAGTCAAGCGATGCGAAACGAAGTTGTAGCACGTTTAAAATATATCCCCTACTCCATCACGCTCGAAGTCTCCAAGTAATTTCCGGAAAACAATTGTAAAAGTAATGTAGTTACTTAAGAAATCCAATGGCGTAGTTCTTAAGCGGCAGGATGTGCGAAATGTCAAGGGCTCCTTACAAAACGGGCCCCTGAGGTGTCGTTTGAAGCCTAACCTAAAAAAAAACCTCACTCGTAGGTTACAGCGAAGTTTCCTTTATATGAATTTATTAGCCACCTACAGATAATTCAAATATGTATTACAAAGACATCGAAATACCAACATAAATTATAATAAGTAGATAAAAATGTTGTATGTTCAGGTGCGTATTTTGTTAACTTGCTTAGAGTATACAAATTTTTAAAATAAAAATAGAAGGCATAAAATATGTTTAAAAATTACAATAAATTAAATTCGCATCTTATCTGCCCGCATCGGAACAAAATGTAGCCCCTTAGACAAGCAATCTTGTCCAAGGGCGCTGCGCGTTGTTATAATTACGACTGCCCCATAATTAATGAACACTTATAGATTAACTTAAGGGTCTACGTCCATATCCGTTTAACAGTAGGTATGTTTTTATAAACAGGTACACAAAACCTCTGGTATCATCGATATCGCCGAGCGACCAACGATACAACCCCGAAGTACAAGGCTCCGTGCCACAGGACACTCACGTCATCTCTATCGCCGAGAGGTTACAGCAGGCTAGAACGGTAAGACTGAGAGAAAACTAGCTACACCCCGCTGGTTCACCCATGCACGTAGATACCGATACCATGTGAATTTCCCTTCTGAATCCTCACTTACTTGTACTTGTACTTGTATACGGGCTGTTTTCCGCAATCAGACCTCTTTAGTTGGGTCCCCTTTGCGTAAAGTTCTACTTGTCAGGGGGAGAACCAGCCCAGCTCTTCCATAAATTTTGCCACAAGATGTGGTTTCTCGAAAATCTTTGGAAGGCTTTTAATGTCACCTAAAGTCCTGAGTCTAGTCTCCGTTAGTACCGTGCACTTATGCCTCACTTATGATTATGGAACATTGTTTTAAGTTTCGTATTTTAGGACAGCAGTGTTTGCTTAGTTAAAGATACTTCTACTTTCTATGTGAAGTCGTTGCTTCGAATCTCGTACAGATGGGACATAATAATGAGCTAACTTGCTCTTTCCAAGTGTCTTACACTTCTGAATCCTCATATATATGATTATGGAACGTTGGTTTAAACGTATTTTAGGACAGCAATATTGGCTTAGTTGAAGGTATCCTCTAATATCAATGCGAAGCTCTTGATTTCGAATTCCTTGCGAGCGTAACTTCGAGTGGGACTTAATAATAAGCTAATGTACCTCTGTTTTGTTCTTTTTCATTTCAAAAACTTACAAATATCACTTTCAGGAACGTAGGAATAAAATTAATAATCTTAAACCCATTAAACGCCACATTAAACAATAAAGGTCTAGCTTTACGAAATCATAATTAATGATCCCAAGTCTCTTTAGAATTTAGCATAAATTATGCTAACGCCCAAACAGAAGAGAGAACATAAATAAAACATTAAAATCTCTTTCATCGAACAGTCGTTGATGGTTATCACGATGTATATCGAGATCATGTTGCGTACGTTATAACGTCTACATATCTCGCATCTCGCTGCTATCGCGATCTGAATACAAATACCTAAATCAATTAAGATGAACGCAGCCTCCAACCACATAGTCATCGCATATCACAACGATATTGCCATATAAAGATACTTATCGTAATACCACTAAGATGTTGCGGTTGTTTGGTATAAACCCTTTGATACCATTATTGGTTCCCAAATATACCGTTATAATTTTTTATATCAACTTGTTCGCGGAATTGAAGCATCGATGGACTTTCGAAAAAGTTGAGTCCATTAACAGAAATATTCACTTTTTAAAGATATCGCGTAGCGTGACTGTAATCCCGATTACAGTTATGAATTAAACATTTTGTGGGATAATTAAAAAGTAACTGAAGTATACTTGTAATTATTTGTTTTATAAAGTGGATGGTGTGCTACCGGATCTTTAAAACATTTCGTTTAATTTTATTTTGAATTATAGATAGTCAAATTCAAGGACAAAAAAGTCTAGTACTTTTTTATAATAGTACCATTTCATTTATTTAACAGAAATCATTAATTGGAGATAATTTCCACACACTCTGGGTCATTATTGCAATCATCAGATCATTACTGATGAGTCTAAAGCTTAATTTACTTATGTATAAACTTATATCCTATCCTAATTTCTACTTCATAACCTACTAATAAATATATATTTGAACTACCTTCTTACATTTAAAAATTAAAAGTCCATTATGTACCTATTCCATTCCTTTGCAGACATTGTCATTTTTTTATTTATTAAATTGTTCATGTTTGTATTGGTCTAGTTGCTGATATCACAAGCTGGCAGTAGTGAGGTTGTGGCGGAGGCCTTCATGCAGGGTGACGAGGCGGGCGAGGAAGGCTCCGGCTCCGGAAGGAACTACCCTGATGACGACGCTGCTTATGACGCCGAGGGGTCCGGAGAAGAGGGATCAGGATCACACAATACTGGTATGATTTTCTTCTTTTCTTCATTTTTATCTTGACTTTCTATTTCTTCTCTACCTTTTCTTTTTTTTGTTCCTTGACCTTCTGTTTTTTCTCTTTCTTTCTTTTTATTTTGACCTCCAGTTTCTTTTCTTTGTTCTTTTAGTTCATTTTCTTCCTTTTTTTATTGCCCTTCTGTTTCTTTTTGACGTGATAACGTCTTATAAATTGGTGAACACCTGCAATCTCAAAATAGTGTGACGTCATGTTCCGGGAACGCATCATGTTATTTACAAGCATCATGTCTTCATGCATCATGTTATCAATGTTTTCTTATGACGTTATCACGTAAAATTATCGTCCGTAAACAGACTTTACAGACAACCATTTTTTTTCTTCCTTTTCATCCTGACCTTCTCTTTCTTTTTCTCTACTTTTTCTTTTTCTAGTACCTATATGTGTTACAGTAACTAGGCGAAATTACTGTCCCAGTGTAGTTTCTACACAGTATTATCTACACTGTTAGTTGTCATTAATGTAACTAGACTTACAGATGTGTTACATGATTATAACTAGAGTTATAGACTTACATTGTAACGCGAATTACAAAATTGTTGCATTGTTGCAACTAATTTTATAATGTTGTTACGTTCAGATTAATGTTACAAAGTTGTTACATTTAATGTAAGTTACAGACCATTTTAAGCAAGCATTTGTAACTCATTTGTTACATTGTAAGTAATTAATGTAAGTTTTAGTAGCATATTAACATTTTGGTGTTTATTTTGTCAACAGGTGAACATAGAACCTACGTCGATGATAATACAGTTTATTCTTCAACGCCCCGAACTTCGTCTGCGATCGCTCCACGACCGGTCGCGTTCGTTCTCGCTACAATTCTATCGATACTTTGCGTTACTTAAGATATCGATATCGATGTCCGATGGCACCCGAAGTTGCCCGAAGACGACCGAAGGAGCCCGAAGTCACCCGTAGGTGCGCGAAGTGAAATGAACACGTAAGATTTACCATATCAATGTGTGACGTGACGGGTGCGGTGAACAAGTGTGTGCTGAACTTAGTAGTAGTACTGTTAAAAGACATTCTCTGGATAAGCCAAAGATTGCAATGAAATATAGAGAACCTCTGAAACTTAAAGTAAAACCTTGATCTCAATTCGAGTGTAACTTATGCTTCGGCAGTATATTATTACGAATTTCAAAGCGATGAATCTGTTAGAAAAGGTTCTCTCTATTTCATTGTAATATGAAATGGGTTGAGTTCATGAAGGATTTATTCTTTACTTCATGCTTGAGATGAACGATTTCTATTGTCCACTCGCCCTATATCCAGGACACAATCATTCTGAACACAATAATATTCTCAAATTGTTATTAAACTATCTTGCTTGTTAGTTGCACTGAAAGTGCTTTAAAAAATGACTTTTCGTTGAAGTTGAAAAAATATGGTGCGAACGTGCCGGGACGGTATTATTAGGCGTTGACTTTAATTCTTCTTTGTCAGGTGAAAATGTATTATATTTATTGTTTTAGCTAGTCCCTCTATCAGACTCTAGCTTTATGATGTTAGGGAAATTCTTCTTAAGGGCTCTAGCAGGCAGACTTTCTGTTAGCTATCGACTGATAGACGGTTTAAGGTCTGCTGGAGTCTTTAAAAATCTGTAATTTTTACAGTGCATATCGACAATTGTATTCATTTTGTAAATAAATTTAACAATTTTAGTAATATAATAACAAAATATTAATAGATTCTAGGTACTTCTGCATTTAACTTCGAAGTGATGGAAATTGTCATAATAATAAATTAAGATGACTCGTTATTTGAATCTAGCTGATTGGCAATAATGTTGTTAAGAAGATATAATGTATAACGAATAGACGCAGAATTCGATCTTAAGCTCTGCACAAACTGGGAATACTAGTCGCTCGACTTTTAACAAATCAACAGGAAAATATTTTTTAATTGGCGGACGTTGCGTCACGTTGCGTCGTCGATTGTGATAGGTTTACCATCGTTTGACACTGTAGCTTGGTAACTCCAGTAACTCTGTAACCAGAATTGTTAACTTGTAACCCGAGCCACAGCTTTCTGTTGTCACTTTGTTGTTACAGAGTCTTACACTATAACTTGAATTACAGAGTTATTGCACTATCAACAACCTCTCAGGTTGTTGATGCTCTTTAAATAACTTAAGTTACAGAGTTGTTACACTACTTATAACTTAAGTTACAAAGTTGTTACATTGTAACAATTAGAGTTACAGCTTTTACAAGCAATCAAGTTCATAGTTGTTACATTGTAACAGCATTAACTTTAAGTTACAGCGTTGTTTGTTGCTTCTTGTTACAGAGTTGTTACATTACAACAACAAGAGTAACATCATTATTACTTTGTAAAAAGTTGTTACATTGTAATTCGAGGTGTTGTTGTTGCGTCTTGTAACAGAAATGTTACACTATAACTCTAGTTACAGAGTTGTTATATTACAAAAACTAGAGTTAAAGCTTTGTTACAAAGTTGTTACATTGTAACTCGAGTTTTACAGTTGTTAACTGCATTCAATTGACTTGGCTTGAGTCGCGCGACCAGCCGTGACGGTTTGCCCAGAACCTTATTAAACATACGTGTACAGTCTGTGTAAATACCTGGTCTATGTGCTTAGCTAGTAAAATATTTTGTTGCCATATTAATCTTACGAATATTATTTATAATTATATTAATTAAGTCATAATTTAATATAAATATTATGTTTTGTGATAATATTAATATTTAAGTTGCACACTATACGTAGTTTTACGGAATTATTTATGAATTTACATTATTATCATTATGCTTACAGTAATTTAGGATAAGTACTACCTATTTATACGTACTCATCGAAGGTTTACTGTGAAAACCTTAATAAAATTTATTTCAAAACGTCTGAATAGTCAAAACGTATAACACATCTGAGATGGAGATGAGGCAGTTGATTTCCTGAAACAAAATGTCACTTAGCAGATTTTCACAGTGAAACCTTGATATTATCAAATCTGAGTTAAGATTTCTTAGTCTGTAAAAGTGTACAAGATGTAATTGAATTAATCCGTTAAGGAGTTAAGCTAACAAAGGGGTTACGAGTTAATTCAATTGCCTTACACGTTGTATAAGCGCACGAACTTTATAATTATTGTAATTTTTAGATACATACCTACAGTGTGCCAGTTATTGTGTTTTGTTCATAATTATGTTAAACATTATATATTCTGTGGTTAAACTTAGTAAGCAATTCTATGCTTTTAAATTGCCTACAATTCACTGTAATGTAGGTAGAGACATCATCTTTTGAATTAGATTTTAAACATCCTGAAAATCATCATTTTAAAAAGAACTATTTTAAGGCCTAATTTCTTGTGGCTTTACCAATTAACGATGCACGAAATAATCGAATAGTTACGGTGTTATGTTTTTCTATTTATGTGATTCACTCTGATTATGATTTAGCTAGCGATCTCTTTAGCTGTTTGGGAATGATATTCGCGAACTTCACCCCTTAATTATAGATACTGTCACCTTTCGACGACAGCTAATTTACTACAGTTTGAACCATAGTTTGACAGCAACAAAACGTCGTAACTGCATCGTTAATTGCTATAGCCAATTTTGCGTTTATATATTACTATTAAAACAAACTGTAATTCAGTAAAAAGAATCTATACGTAGTTATAATATGATTGTAAATTGCTTTTAAAAATTTAGTGGAAAATGATATATTCGTCGGCCCTCATGTAATGAGATGCCGGAGTATTGTATCGTGTAGTAGATAATAATATTATAGAATGTTGGATGTGTGAAGTGAGGACCAGACAAGGAAGATGGGATGATTTTGGAGGGAAAAAATAAATTATCTAGCGTCCATTCACTAATCGAATCGACTAAAATGGCAATACAATGTTTTAATTTAAACATAGGTACATAATAAATATATTATATAATTATTAACAATGGAACGCCCGGCGGTTTCTTCATACATTTTTAATATCGTTGTGCCATCTGTTGGCTAGTTGATAAAATAATAACAAAACAAAAAAATATTATATAATAAAACAAAAAAAATTAAAAATTAAAAATGTTTTGCTAGACCGCATTGCCTCTTTGGAAAACATTCCGAAAGCATTAGGAAAGATACCGATCCGTTGCGATGGCTAAAGTACCTAGTAGCCAGCCCTTTGGTTACCAGAAATCATTACAATTAGGTATATATTTAAAAAATGACAGTTACTCCTATCAGTTTAGTCTATTTGATTAGTGAATAAATAAAACCATTAAGTATATCTTAATTTTTCTAATTAAAAAACAACGCTTAAGTAAAAATACTCCTGCAAAAAATAATTTAGGTATTTTTCACCTACATTGCAACTTGCAAGTTACTATTTTATTAAATTTTTTAATATACATTTTTTAAATGCAGTTAGTTTCATTTTTTGAATAGATGTGATAAATTAAAGTACATTTAATCCTGCAATAGAGAACCATGTTGTGTTTATCTTTTCTCATGAACCTTCACGTGTCAAACTGACAAACATATTGTTATAAAATTACACTAATCATGCATCAATGTGACATTAATTGCTTGGACACGACATCGTCTTGCTTTACTGTAGACATGCTAATACGATATGTATCTATACCTACTTATTATCACCATCTAAACTTAACAATCAACTTTAAAAAATAACATAATTTGACATAAGTAGGTAGGTAGGTAACATAAGTTATAGAGATAAAAAAAGTGAGTATACATATAATCAGGAATCAGTCTTTCGAAGTCACGGGTAATTTATTTAAAATTAACTTTGAAACTATTTATTTCCTTGGCAAAAGTTTGATCCAGATTGAGGCGTCAGGTACTCGAAATACTGTCCATACAAACGTAGTCGACTGTTTCCTCAATGGATTATAGCAAATAGTTTTATTGCATAAAACTTATAACTGCCATGACCGCATGCCCCTTTGCTTTGTTATTTTTTGTTATTTTTGAAATCTTAATTTCTATGATAGTGGGAAAGAAAAAAACCAAGTCATGAGGGCATAGTCATGGCAGTTACAGGTTTTATGCAACAAAAATATTTGTGCTAGCGTCATTATCCAGGAAGGAAACAGTCAACTACGTTTGTATGGAGAGCGCGCTGGTCACCTTAAATGTGGTAGTAATGTGGTAGAAAGGGTTTAGTACTCTCTATTGTAGTATAATTATTATATTTCTATGTTTGAGAGTGAAGACATAACCTAGGTAGTAGGTTCAGTGACACTGTATGCACAATACATTGTACAGTCTGTAATAAATAAAGGAATGCGCACGAGTGCCTACCCACGACCTTCCTATAGCAATGAACTAACACACGTGGGACGGTTCTAATATCTCACGCAAAATATTTTGAACACAAATTGGTACAAACTCATATCTATAAAATAGTTACAATTTTAATTACCTAGTTGATCTGGTATAACTTTTTGGTACAGTTATCATTTTCTCGTGTCTTATTTATGTATTGTCCCCTCGCGACCATGACTATTGTAACCTAATCGAACCGTCGAGGTGGTAGAAATATAAATACGTGATTAAGACCAGAGAAAATGATTATTATAAATACAAATCGTATGAATTTAAATCTATTAGTTACATGGTAGTATGGATGCAAGTACCTTATTTTTCAGCCTCTGAAAGATTAACAACATATTCTCAATTAATTTTTGTTAAGGTACTATTGGATAATATGCTTAAGTCTTGCAATAAGGATACCTAAGTGGACGTAGATCTGGAAACTTTAAAACTCCAGAACATCCCTTAATATATTGTAAATAGTGTTGGAATGAAGAGTGTTTGAAACGGAGGAAATTGCTGTTATATCTGAATATATATAATATTGTGAAAATTAAATATGTATAATACGATTTATTGTTGTCATTTCAATCCTAAATTATTCCTGTCACTGCAACCACTATGGCTTTCAGGGCGAAATCCTAAACTGTAGGACATAGGATATTGAGAAACATGCTTTTAAAGCACATGAGTAAGAAAGTAGTCACGAAGTTGACTTTTATAACAAAAACTAAAATGATTTTTCAGTTTTATGAACACAATTGTAGCTTCAACATACATTTACTTTGAGGCATAGAATAAAATTATACAGAGCGCAGACTACGTCCCCCAAGGCAGAGTTGGAACATACTGTGTCCTCATTCCTCTATATTTTATTCATGGACCATTGTCTGCGCCTCGGCATACCGGCATAATGACACACTCAAGATACAATTCACATTTTAAAATTATGAAAATGTTGTGAATGACACTTCGGAACAATAAAACTCTGTATGTTCTTTGTATAGATGTTATGAACATATATTTCATACTATATAGGTAGAATAAACATTTTACTTAATCTATAAAACAAAATATACCTACCTTCTTTAAATAAATACTTCAATACTCAGATCTGCGGGTAAGCTCATAGAATCGGTAAATCACATTACGAAATCGAAAGCAAAGTTAAATAAATGACTTCGGCTACCGCACTTAATCAATCAAATGAACGGTTTAAACCGCTCTGGTATAGTCCAATAGAACTTAACTGATTTTCAATAGGTAGGTACATATATATACCAACATCTATTGCGGTTTCTTTACGATAGAATCGAATAACGGACAAGATAAGTCAAGCTCTGAATCAGACGACCATTTCACGGATCATTTCACCGAAATGTAAGTACTTTCGATTTATAACTATTGCTTTTACTTACACGTCTTGGGCAGGGCTATCGAACTTTCAAAGTAAAACTGACCGAACGTAAAGGCGATTAAATTGAAATTAATGTGTTAAACTACATGCATGTAACTTAACACTACATTTTCATTAACGATATAAAATTTTACGAGGTTTCCCCCCCGCTGAGATAAATAAAACGAATTGCCCAATATTAGCGCCGAGACGTGTGTCAAACTGTTTCTCTTTACTCTTTTCTAAAGTGTTGTTTGACAACCCTATATAATGCGTGTTTTAAGTAAAGACTCCGTTCGATACTATCGTTATATTGATCCGCAATTGGCCTCTGACTCGTATTCAAACATCAATCTTGGTGTTGCGCAACCCTGAACCACAGTTATTTGTTTAGGTAAACACCGTTCTTGGTTCGCGTGATGATTGATGCGATGATATTGATTCCCTAACAAAAGGGTACGGTATCTTTGCTTTGTAAACTGTTGATGTCTCTTTTGAATCCTTGACAATGTGCCTATCGGTCTTTACGTAATTTTAGACAGTCTACTGAATCATAAACTCTACATTTAATGAAGTTTGCTACTCTGTGAGAAATAAGCTTGTCATTTTTATTAACATTTTACACGTTTCTTGTACGGTCCAAATTAATTTCTGTTTATTTTAACTGGCCCAAAACAGTAAACAGCAGGTAGCTGATAGCCCATCACATAACAGTTGACCCGAGCAAAACAAGAAGCTCGCCAGGTAGAACACAAATTAGCTGTTACCGTCGCATAACTATGAATTTCTATATATGTACGTTAAATCTACAAGAGGTACAATCAACGACCAAAGTTGCTAAAACACCCACTTGCTAATTGCAGGCACTGCACTGATGATCAATGCATGGATATCAATGAAGATATTGTTGCGCTGGCTATATGAAAGTAAGTACCACCTTACCTAATTTTACCCCTCCCTTACCCCCATCTTTACCCTAAGAAAACAACGCGACGATTATGAAAAGTCTGAGTTTGGCTGAGATGGTAGAACTTTGACTGTTAATTTTTTTCAACATTCAGCATATAGAACTGTAAACATTTTTGTCGTTGAATGTACAAAGGGTCGTGGTGTCAACACGTATCACCTTCGTGACTTCTGTTCCGCGAACTAGCCTGTAATATTGGAAACTACCAGCACTAAGGTACACTTAGGCCCTAACGACACATAGGCCTTGTTCTTGTTACATTGACCTATGAACTTCTATCTTCTGTACTCATTTTGTAAACTTGCCGTATACTTTGATCTTCTGTAGGTATCTTTAAACTAAATTAGGCAAGTATCTACTTACACCACCCAAACAACAAGTTTGAAACTTTTAACGCCTTCTAGAGCTGCTCTTATTACTTTGCAGACAAGAATAATAATTAGTAGGTGTCAGTTGCGGTGGAACTTTTCTCGGACCTACGTTTCATAATTTTCAAAGTTATCTGATTATATAAGTACCCATACCTAAGTTAGTATGAATAGCACGTAGCCGTCGTCGTCGGTTATAGTGTCTAAAAACACAGGGTACATATACGGTAGTACGTGCTATGTAGGTATTTCTCGTTCACATCGATACATTCGTAATAATCACACCAGCAGCAGCAACAGTGTAGTGTCCAATTATTTTTGACAAGCATCACACGCGCTTCGAACCTACGGTAATTGGCAACGGAAGGACGAATTCATAGAACACTATTCGATTCGAAATGCCTATTCGGAATTGAATAATTTATTGCTCGAATTCATTTCAATTTACTTCGAATAAAGTTAATATTGTGGAGGTTACTCAGTAACGCGCCCACGCAAAACTTTTCGGAGATTTGTTTCGTAAAATTGAATGAGTTGGCGAGTTGCTTCGTTGAACTGGAAATTTCCTGGTGTTCACCGTTGGATTTCGTCAGCTTAAGTAGGATTGTTAAAGGGCAATGTGTTTATGTTTATCACCTATTAAATTATGCTATAAAATATATCTTCTAAATATTTTCGACGCGATGGAACAATTAAAATTTTGTTTCGACAAAGTTGGAATGCAATTAAAATTCCCTTCCGTCCACTTAGCGTAGTTTTAACATTAATGTTTCGATAGTTCGTGGATTTCAGGGATATTCAAATGATATAAGGTGAGTATTCTCTACAGAGTGTTCAGAGACTCCGCCAGAATTCCCGGAGCACCATCTATCTAATTGAAGTTAGCCGATCATCATTGAGCCAATTTGAACTTTGAACACGCGACTCTTGAATAACAAATGAGTGACAATAATCGGTGAAGTTTGTACGAGATTTCAAAAGACGTTGCGCTGTTTGTGAGAGAGATTTGCGCTTTTTTTGAACAACAAAAGGTTCTGCTCAAAACACTGCTGTTTAGTTGTTCAAAAAAGCTCAAAGCTCTTTCAAGGCAGTGTTTTGAGCAGGTGTGGTCCGTTATCAGAAGGCTATACTTACACACAGACCGCAAGATATCATTTATTGTTACATCATAATAAGTAGGTACTTGACGCGTTTTGTTTACTAATCACAATTTCACCTTAAAGTTTGTTGACGTTCACCCACGACATGCCAATTTCCCCTGAGCCCTGCCTTTGGACAGAACTTCGCCATCAAGAGCCGGAAGACGCATCGAAGTTCAACTTTCGTTGGTCCCACCACCCACAGACAACGCGAACTATTGTCTTGTGTAGATTATCTATCCACCATTATTTATAATGAGTGAGTGCATTCACGACTCTTTTACACCTACGCGAGAAATGAATGGGATTCAAAAATTTTGAGCCACCCGATTGAATTTTTATCGGTATTTAATTACAAAACATAAAACAATAACGGCATTGTTTAACATTGTTATCTGATTTAGATTATCTTTTATTGTCACGAATCTTTGGTTATTATCATTAACTCGTAATAGAATAGGTAAGTTTAGATAGCTATTTATTGTTTATGTAGGTACTTACTTAGCTATACCTACTATTGATAAACATAACTAAATAGATAGATAATTTCAATTACAACAGCATAATGTAGGTGGTTTATGAACTCGATCAAGAGATTTAAACGAAACGCCCTCGCACGCGTTTAAACTTTGCTCTTCCTTATTGTGTTCCATTTGATCACCTATAATATAGGTTTTAGGTATGTCTTCACCGTGTCACGGTATCATCATAACTTTTTATCGTCATTTCCATGTCACAATTCTTATTCTATATGACTTTTCAATTCAAAGTCATTGGTCATTTGATGCTTTTCGTAAGCTATTAACATCCTACATACGAATTTTGTTTTTACATCAAAGATACGTATTGAATTCGAATGACCTTTTTTAAATAAGTATAGGCTACAAATAATCCTATGTTTGACAAAAAAACCATATTTTACCTAAAAGACAGATAAGAGGTTCGATGTGAAATGCTAAAGTATTAGGTACCTATTGTGTAACCACAAAATACCACAGCTTAAGTAGGTAGCAATCTAGCTACCGATAGGGCATTAATTAAATGTAACCCGAACCCTTCACACTTGACACGTATCGTAGATCACGTCCGAACAAAATACATAAATAGTCAAAATCGAATGTTTAGTCAAGGCACAAAACAAGCGGAAGACAGATCGTGATGATGGCGCGTGCCCGTGGGCATCCGCAGGGCCATTGCACACACGCAGATGATAAATTCTGTCTCTCGGCAACGGTGTTAATTGACATTCACAACTTTAAACCATAGGTACAGTCGGCAACAGAATTCCAGACCTACTATAGAGTTTTATTCCCTTCACTATCACAACATAGTATAAAATGTAGTCACCATTCGTTGTCCCTATGTCCCTATGTATGCTTAGATCTTTAAAACTACGCAACGGATTTTGATGCGGTTTTTTTAATAGATAGAGTGATTAAAAAGGAAGGTTTTTAGATATAATATATGCACAATACAGCCGTGCGAAGCCGGGGCGGATCGCTAGTAATAGAATAAATTCATAAGTTGAAAGTCTTTTAGTTAACCTTTAACTCAAGTAGGATTTTAGAATCTTGCTTGAGTTGAAAAGATTCTAACAATAGTAGTTTAGGGGCTCTACCGTGAGTATGCACTTAATTGACTGCTTGTACATTAGTCGTTTAAAGTTTTTAAATCGTAAACATGTCGTAGGACCGCCTACGGGTTGTAGCATCAATTTGTTTAAACTAATCTCTTGTGAAAGCAGTTGATTAATGCAGTTTGGGGACTAATGAGGCTTCATGATATACAATCAATAATTGTAGAGGTTCGAAGCACGCTCCGTTTCCCGTTGTGGATATAACTTGGTATAACGTATTGCTCGGAACGCCTACGAAGGTAGGGTAAAACCCGGATAGATGCCCCACTTTTTGAAAGGGACTTGTATTTTTAAAACTATTAGTTTACCATGAATAATTCCTACGAATGTAGCTACTTCAATCATTTGTCTTACATCGCGACATAATTTTGTTAACTTAATAATTACCAATTCTGCAGAAATTGAGTTTTTGCAGAACCTTTCTTTTGCGGATAGATGCCTATCTATATGGATAGATGCCTCACCACAAAAATGCTAAGGAGGATAGATGCCTACCTATATGGATAGATGCCTCACCATGAAAATGCTAAGGAAGACAAATATACTTGTGGTGTAGGGTAGATGTCCTATTAAATAAAATAAGTAAAATAGTAGATTTATCATTTATTTGGAAACATAACCATAACAAGACAATGACATTGTCTAACAAAAAATAATTAGGTATTTGAACTTTAACATGCACAATCAAGTCGTACCTAATAATTAAACAAAAAAATTAAAAACTAAAATTGCAAATAAAAGTCTGTCTCTGATTCTGTTTAGGTCGAGATAGAAAGTGCTTTCAGTTTTCCACATCTGGTGCAATAGTTCCTAAAAATTGTACATGTTTCATGCAGCCACTTCTGACACATAATGCACTTAATCTAATCAGATGTCGACTTAGTATTTTCGTAACTATCAAAGCATTCAATGCAATAATTGTCGTTTGTGTTTTTACATTCTTGTTTGTCTCTTTTAGTTTTTTTCACAGGCAAGCCTTTAGTTTCTTTTCCTTTAGATTTATAGTAGTTATTGGGTAAGTTGTCTTCACTTTCACTGTTTGAACTGTAAATAATTTGTCTTTTTAGTGATCCTCGACCCTGATTAACTTTTAAATAGTCATCATTTTCTTTACCACTAAGATCAGTAATGTCATCATCATCTTCTTCACTAAAATACTGGTAATGTAGTTTTTTTGGTATTCCTTTCTTAACTTTCTTGTCATGTCCTTTATCTTTCTTTAATTTCTTAGATTTTTCAATTGTTTCCTTTTTTTACTAGATCCAGCCTTAACTCCCTTGTCAAACTTAGTTTTTTCTTGTTTATTCTTCCGTTCAGATATATCCCTCTTTTCTTTTATTTTTTCTGTTGAATTCAAAATATCTGCTGACTGTTTCATCCTCTTAGCCATGGTCAAAGGAATTTGTGGTATTGGTGAAGCTTCAAGTAAAATTTTCGACGGAGTTTCTTTTTCTATGATATCTATAATTTGTGCCATTGTATCATTACCAATATCAAAATCAGTTATATTTTCTAAAATCTGTGAATCTATCAAAAGACTAGGAGATTGACAGTTGAATGAAGTCTGTTTGGGATTTGGTGGTGTTTGTTTATTTTGGGTTGCATTAGTTGTATTATATTTGTCGGTGAAAATCTCTGGATGGCGATTCATCGAAGCAGTCTGAGTTTGTTGTTCGACTTCAACAGATTCACCAAGTTCTGCATTTTCTCTTCTATTTACGAGCTCTGGTTGGCGATCTAATGAAGGAGGCGGAGGCAACGTTGTTGATGTAGATTGTTCAACTTCATCAGGCTCCTGAGGTTCGCCACTGTTTTGTCTGCCTAGGGCAATATCTGATGAAATTGCTCGAGGGCAAACTCCATCTTTTCTTTTGTATTTACGTGGCATGTTCACCTATAATCAATAGATATTGATTAAATGACATATTATTATGAGATATAGGTACTAACACAATATAGTATAATCGATAATATAACGGAACATAAAAAAAAACATTTCAAATACATAGTGAGATATCTGAAGAGTTATGGGGGATAGACGCCCTTAAGGGCACCTATACTGCAAAACATTGGGGCGTCTATCCTTTTTGATATGGATAGATGCCCTTTTGGTTTTAAACTAAACTAAATAAAAATTATTGATTCTTGAAAACTAAATAGGCACTTAATGAACCAGTGTATGAATGTAATTCAAATAGAAGGTAATTTATCACTATTTAAAAAAGTTATACAACACCAAATACACACGTTTGAAAATGTGACGCGTTCGTCGCGCTCGCCGCGGAGATGATCGCACGCGCTAGCGAGACACGTCTGTCCAGCGCGATGGGCTGCGGGGGACTGAGGTGTGCGGTGACTACGCTCCGTATTTCAACTATGAATTATTATTACGATGTCGCGAAGTTAGGAATTTTGAAAATGCGGCACCTATCCCACTAAGGCAACTATCCGGACTTTACCCTATAATAAGCTTTGGATCATGTTGCTAAGATTTCAAACCGAACGACCACATAAAAATTTATTTCCGCAGAACAAAATGATCTCCAAATATTACATTTCTTTACAAATAATCATATGATATTTCCGTAATGCGATTGTTTTTGTAACAAACCTACTTTATTCTAGTTTTTAAGCGACTTCAAAAAAAGGAGGAGGTTCTCAATTCGGTTGTATGTATGTTTTTTTTTATGGATGTTCCCGCATACCTACTTCTTTGTTTATCAACCGATTTGGATGAATCTTTTTTTTGTTATTCTAACCCTGAGGTAACACCAATATTCGAGTCTTGGTCAGCAGGCTACTTCGAAACACTTAAAACTTTTTATTGGCTCTATATTTTTATAACACTAATTCAATAATGGCTACAATGTCTTTAGACAAAAAATCACGGGTGACCCCCCGTGATTTTAGAGGATATTATTTTTAAGTAATTAAAATTTTAATATCTCTATTAGTTTTTGTCAAAACTGGTAATACCTACAAGATGGAAATAGAATGTACGGTCGGAGTTAGAATTGCAGACCCACCGTAGAGTTTTAATTACTATTATTATTGGAATGTTTTTGTTCTAACCAATCGTAACATTAATTTATTGCAAGAAAAATTGTGTTAAGTAGGTACCTATTTGAAAGTTTTTCCAAATTATAGGTCCTATATATTTAATTTTATCGTATCTAAGTAGGTATACCTATACTTTTTTTTAATAACTTGGTCTTCAGCTAGTCATATTTATTTATCCAATAAACTCAGGAGTTGAAAACAATCTATAATAATAGCAGTTTTGGAGCTCTACGGTGGGTCTACATTTCTGACTCCTTCAGCGTGATTATTATTTTTACGGCACCAATTTCAACAATTAATAGCAAATAACTAAGAAACGGTTCTTAAAATCGAATTATTCAATTAGCTAACTATTCGTAAAATTACAACACGATAAACTTAATCTTTAGATTCGAAAACCAATTGCACTTTGCTCATTTTATCTGCCTTCGATAGTTAAAAATATAGTAATGTAATATATAAATAGGACAAGCACCACCCTGCTGGTTTACCCACGTAAGCCTTGATCCCGTGAGAATATCGAGATAAACAGCAGCCTATGTTACTCCTAATGAATCAATGTAATCTCGTACGAAGTTTCATCAAAATAGCTCCAGTAGTACCTTGACGCTACAAACAAACGAATAAAAGCAAAAAATATCGTAGAAGTGCACCTAGGCCTACGCAATAAATAATTCAGTAAGTACCTAACCTACCCACATAGGTACAGTCACATTACCAATTAGCTGAACCCCACGTGACCCAGAGCTCATTCGCATATCTGTAAAAAATATAGTAAGTATTTACATATTTTTTTTTTTTTTTATATTGTTGTATTGTATAGTATACTAGCGACCCGTCCCGGCTTCGCACGGCTATATTATGCATGTATTATACATATAAACCTTTCTCTTGAATCACTCTATCTATTGAAAAAAACCGCATCAAAATCCGTTGCGTAGTTTTAAAGATTTAAGCATACATAGGGATATATGGACATAGGGACAGAGAAAGTGACTTTGTTTTATACTATGTAGTGATTGTTTAAAAAAAAACAGTATCAGGTAACATTACTTTACAACCTTATGGATTTGCGAGTGAGCTCTAGGCCACGTGGGGTTCAGCTAATTGGTAATGTGACTGTACATACTGGCTTCCACTACGTCTATGAAAGGTAGGTGTAGCTAAGCATGTCATATTATGCAAATCTCCAACGCACGGTCCACGTAATACGTGTCCATACATTCATAATGCGAATAATATCAGATAATACCTACCTACTAGTAAATACTAACGAAATTAATAAATCTTTTATAATAGAAAATCCTTAACAAAGTTTATTTATTTATTTTCATCTAATCAACAGCTCTTAAGTCTAATTTAACAAAAACAGATAGATAACACCAACAGCCAATAACAGATTCGCACTATTTATGTTTAGCAAAATTAAATACTTGTCGTAGAGAGTAAGTTTATGTTTGTCTAGTATGTATTCCAAAAATAAGAAGCTTAATATAATAATGTATATATGTATAATACCTAATAGGTAATAATTAGATGTACTAAATATAACGTAAGTACCTATACAGGAAAAGTATTTTTGTAGTGCACATTTTTTTTTTGCTGAATATATGACGGCAGTGGAGTACATTTACGCAAAAAAATAATAATAAAAAAACCAAAACTTAATGTGTAAAACTTCCTGCAATTTCTAAATTAATGGGTATCTCAGTATTGATACACACAGTGACACGTAGGTACCTACCTTCATTTAGAGCGCGTTAAACTCGCTGGCGCTAGTATTGTGTCCATGGACTTCGTCGTTTTGTTAGAAACACTTAAATGGTTATAGCTCTGAGAGTTTTTGAGTTAGCTCCAAAATAAAAAAAACAGTATTTTTTATTTTAATGTGCTTAAAACATACCGAAATTTGTCTCCTCGCGACCATGACTTTTGTAACATAGTTAAAACGTCGCGTCGTCGAGGTAAGAGAAATAAAACAAAATCAAAATCGGTTCATTCGTTCGGGAGCTACGATGCTACAGAGAGACACACACACAGAAACACGTCAAACTATAATACCCCGTCGTTTTTGCGTCGGGGGTTAAAAAATAAAAATACTTACGCGATTATGACTCAGAAAAATTATTAGGTACTAGAAAATCCTTCCCTACGAATAGTAGGTACACATACTAAATTCTCTATAGTTAGAGTATATAGGGCTGTCTAAATTTTCAAAGGCATTGAAACATGAGCATCAAAAGCCTGTGTCCCGGACACCGAACGCCGCGTCGCGTCGTCGGACACCTCTTGAATTCTAGACCGAACGTAGTGTTCTCGATACAGGCTGTTATAGGTTGTAAATCGACTGAAACTAGAACACTTACAGCGTATTTCTCGCAACTAGGCGTAGAGCAGCCGCCCGATAAGATCTATATCGCTTTGACACCATCACGTAGCCTATGCACAACTGGGCTTTTGCACGTGGCTTTTTTTCCAGTTCGATCGAAACTGAAACAAAAGATGATCGAAACAAAAAACAAAAGACGATCGAGATAAGTACCTACTCCTGCGAAGTAGGTAGGTAGGTTACTGTGAAATAAGCCGCAAATTTAATTACCAGGCTGGAAAGAAAGGGTTATGTTTTTAGAGCCTATCTTTTTTAACTTTATTTTTTATTAAATTAGGTTCACAAAGGTTACAAAGTTAATAAATGTTATCCTATATTATTTCGTACGCAGTCATTAAACGACAAAGAACGAGGAAGAGAAAACGTAACTTGATATTTATTACTTTCATTAAGTCCCTATTTGTTTGGACGAGCCTCCATTAACAGCTCATGAAAACAATTACAAAGCGAAGTGCTTTTTATGTCTTTTTGTAAAGTGTTTGTAAAAAATACCTTTACCGAGGAAAAACATAATTAGGTGAAATGATCTTACCTTACCTACATACCGTGTCCCACGTGTCTGAAATCTTGAACAACTGGTATCTATCGATTGGTACATATTGTTCATGAAGGTGACACGAGTTTAACCTTGAACTTGGTAAGTAAGTATAGATTTTTGTGATTTCGCAACACTTTGGGTCGTCAGAGCGAAGAATCATTCCGTCGTAGCAATAAACAGCGTCCGCCCGGCTAAGTACAAGGCTTATAAACTTTAAAAAACGTCACATAAACAATACCTAACTGAAAAAAAGATCGACAGATACGCTTCCACATTACGACCTCTGTGGGGCATCAGGCGAACACCCGCCTTCGACGCAGAAGATTGCGGGTTCCCGCCTCAAACAAAGAATAGCACAAGCCTAGTTGCTTGACTTGAGGCTAGATGGCTCTGTGTGAAATGTCCTATAATATTTATTATTTTTATTTACATGCCGCTCGATTTCAAATTTTTAGACTTCCTTATGAATGAATGGTTACATGGATATGGATTGATACTTGGTAGACAGTGATCCTACTATACTTATATACAGTGGGATTAATAGTCTTAGTAAAACAAGACACATAATCTCAAGCTTCATTCAATTGTGAATTAATTTGTCATGAGACAATTAAACGATTAAGAACAATGGAGAATAACCTCGAGGGTGATCCATTAAGGCCGCAGACGGACTTGAAGAGATGTTATCAAGATAGCATGAGCAATGCGGAATGGGTCAATGATCCTGACAGACTGCGTGGCTTTGTCTCACTCATCTGGTGACAGACTTTATCTTCAGTAAGTACTTCTACTGTAAATATTATAGAAATGTCCCTTATAAACTTATAATTATGATTTTTGGGATTTAGGCCTATCCGCACGCACAGCTCAGTGACGGCACAGTGCCGTACCGTGACGTTCCATCAGTGTCAGTGAAAAATGATATTGTTTCATACTTTTTGTACTAGGCTATCCGTACTGCTCAGTGACAGTGATGTTCAGTGCTATCAGTGCTGCTCCGACGCTCGCCGATATCCGGCGTGAATTTGTAGCGGACAATATTTTGCCTGACACGGCCTTTAAGCAGTCTATTGAAGAAAAAAGAAAACAATCTTAAGCGGACAAATTTTATTTCTACAGTGGTGCAATAAAATGATTCTGAGGTCTCCCATTTCGTGTAAAATATGAGATATCTATAAAAACTTTGATCAGAAAAACACAGTTCTTTGACCTAGCTAACTAACAATGACTTCATCTAACTATCATAAACAATCAATTTATAGCCACTATGTAGCAAATTGAAACTATAATCTTAAAAAGAAGGAAATCAACAGTCGCCAAATTACTTATTCTCGCTCTACGATGGTGCTAAAAGCTATCAAAAAAGATAAAATTATTATAATATTAATCGGATCCACCAACCTTAACATTAAATAGGTGTATTAATGGTACATTTACAGGTAATATTAACATAGGTAGGTAATATAAAAGACACCATTAAAATGCGAAATGTGCCCGTATTATTCATATATTCGAAAATTTTCTATAACTAAAGAATTTTTTTGTATTGTTATCTTTTGGCTTTCGAGAATATATTGTTGAATCTCGTGTCAGCTCATTAACATATAAAAGTTTGTATAACGGTGACCTCACGTTGGGTCAATATTTCTGTATATTAGTTTTTGTTGGAAGATTTACCTAAGGTGTGATATCCAGTAAAACATCTTATTAAAACAAATCATTTTTAAGGTTCCGTACCTCAAAAGGTAAATAAAGGAACCTTTATAAGATCACTTTCTTGTCCGTCTGTCTGTCTGTTTTGTAATAAATTACTTAAAACGTACCTACATACATATTTTTTTCCTTCGTCTTGATGTCTTCTCTCAGCGAGAAAATTTTTACATTCCTTGCTAATAATACCACTGATCCATAGTCTCATACAATACTAGCTTGGTGCTGTCCTATAACTAACTAGCTGCACCCCGCGGTTTTACCCGTGTCGATCCCGTGAAAAAAATCGGTTTAAATAAATAGTAGCCACAGAACCCTTTCTCACTCGCAAGAACGTGTACGGTCGCAGGTTTTCGTTAATAATTTAGTTTCCACTTGGTGGATTTTGATGTAAAGTATACCACGGCCTTCCCAACGGCCTTCCTAGCTACTAAGTATTTAACAATTTACAAAAAATATATAATATAAAGTATTTTACAAGTGAAATTGATTTTCTACACAGAATTACATACTTACCTAGTAGTCACTCTAAAATACAAACATTATCAGCACTTTTTATCCCTTTAGACGTCGAATTTTCAATGTCACTTTCTTACGTCTTATTAGCAAAGTTTAAGACTCGTAACTCTTATAATAGTTTTAGAGATTTCTTGATGAGTCTTTTTCTCTTTTATATTTATAGATTGTTTTTAAGATTTTTAATTAAATACCTAATTATCTAAGCTGTTTTGCCTAAAATCTTTAGCATATCGCCCAGTACAACAAATCTTTATCACACTAGACAAATCCAAGCGCCGAAGACTATAAAAACGTCAATAAATTAGCATAAAATATTTCACAAATTGTCTTATTGTATATAGAAGTAAAGTATTTCGACTGTAACTCATTCTGTGGTGGATATACAGTGAATTAGATATTCAACACGTGCCATACGATCCGCTTTATCAATGCAGTCGCCTTATTAATTGTCAAAAAGTTTTTAATTTTCGATATGAATATTAATAGAGAAATCGTTATGAATAATAATTAAAAATTATGGTTTAATTTGGTGGACAGTTATTTATTGATAAAGCCTTTGTAATTTGACTAGTGGAGGTATGTACGTACCTACCTACCAACATCATTCTGAGTGAGCTTTATAAACTCTTCTTTTTTATACTTAAGTAAATGCAGAGACAAAATATTCATTATTTCGTGATTAACTTTTTAAGTTGGTTGTTCGTAGCCGGATCATTATAAAAGTTATTATGATTAATCAACATAATAGGTACACCGTTAATAGAAAGGTTCTAACAGATTTAATACGCGAGGAATTACAACTAGCAATCTAGAATTGGGTACTTAAGTACCTAATACAAAGTAAGACCATGAACCTCCTCACCGGTTCTGCAATAAATTTTATCTTTTAAGTTGTTTTTCATAAAATGCTAAATTCATTAGGTACAGTCGGCTGCATAATTGCAGCCCTCGATAGAGTTCGAAAATTACTATTATTGGAATGATTTCATTCTAATAATTTTTGTTTGATTAATTGATGAGTTAGAAGACTTTAAACTTCACCTAAAGCATGTGTCTAGAATCTTGCTCGTGTTGAAAGCATTCTTATAACAGCCGATTTAGAGCTCTACGGTGAGTCTGAAATTATGCAGCCGACCGTATACTAATGACTTTCAATTATTACCAGAAGTAGACCGAACAATAGATACAAACTTTTGTCCCAAAAACAATTGCACTTACTAGGTGCTATTAGAAGAAAAGCGCTCTGTCGATGTGATCACGTCCACGTGTGACGTTTGAGTTTTGCGCAAGAAATCACTCTACGTAAATCACTACCTTTCGACTCATAAAACCAACTACGCAAAACACCACCTTTGCGCAAAACGCCTAACTCGCAAAATAGCACTTACGCAAATTAGAAACAAACAAATAGAAACTAAAGACGATCGAAATGATCGAAACTCTACATTTTTTTTAATATGAAAATTGTAACATTGTCCACCTTACGTTCCTACCTAATCTGTACGTTTAGTTTCTATGTTAAAACCATATCACATCTTAGACAGTATAATAATGAGTATTAAGTGAGTATTTATTAAACAACAATCTTACTTTAGAAAGTGGAAATTATATGAATATCGTTCTGACATTGCGTGCAATCTCCGTCTATATCAAAACAGTATAATTAAACTGCAACTGGACCTATTCCAGTAGTTCGAGAAACTATCTAGATTGCAATAATCGAAATGGCTTGCTTAGGAACTTAGGTAGGCAGAGAGAAATTACGTCATTGATCTAAGGTTATACCCGTTCCTAGAAGCGCGTTTATTGGTCGTGGTCCGATCGCCGGAGTTCTATCAATCGAATCACGGGCAAATCAAACTGTCCGCAGTTCTATCAATCGAACCATCGTTATAATAACGTGAAATTGTATTGGATGTGGTACTATCAATCGGACTATCCTTAAAATAATATCAACTTGTATTGGTTCTACTGGAAGAGAAGGACCAAGATAATTATTTTTGAACATGTAACTACTTTTCATTAAGTATTTAGTAAGCTAGAATAATGTTCCAAGAAAAACAAAAGACGATCGAAAAAATAAACAAGTGAAGATAGGAAAAACAAATGAAGTTCGAAAACGGCAAGCAACTGTCAAACTGACAGATGTCAATTAGGGGACTAGCATAGGCGACTGCCTCGCCGCCTCAGTCAAAAATAGGCGCTCCCTTCGTATCTGGCGCTAAAGGCGCCTCGTCCATAGGTAACCTTTCTTTCACCTGTTGCAAGCTGCCTGGCTTTAGCCTGGAGCCTGGGGTGCCCTTGCCAGGCATAAAATATGTTTTATGACCATCGTCGCTCGCTGAGAAAAAAATAGGCACTGGTTATCACTATCACTTCACTACATAGTCACTACATAGTATAAAACAAAGTCGCTTTCTCTGTCCCTATATCCTTTATTTGTATGCTTAAATCTTTAAAACTACGCAACGGATTTTGATGCGGTTTTTTTTAATAGATAGAGTGATTCAAGAGGAAGGTTTATATTATACATTTATGCATAATATAGCCGTGCGAAGCCGGGGCGGGTCGCTAGTATAAAATAAAGTCACTTTTTGCCGTCCCTATTTCCCTTTGTATGCTTAGATCTTTAAAACTACGCAACGGATTTTGATGCGATTTTTTTAATAGATAGAGGAATAATCAAGAGGAAGGTTTATATGTATAATAAGTACATGCATAATACAGCCGTGCGAAGCCGGGGCGGGTCGCTAGTACCGTAATAAAACGATAAGTAAATTTAAACCTGGTATTATGGTTTTCCATACCTATCGCTTTCTTGGTGTAATCGCTTTGTCACATAATATAGATAGTGTTGACTTTACAGATAGGAAGTTCCACTACTAAACGAGTACCAACAAAGAAGCGAATATTTAAATATGAAGATTATAATTTTTATGAAGGTAAGAAAGCTATATAATAGCTAGCTATGATAATTTATTAAAAATACATACAATAAAAACTAATTACAACTAAATAAGTAGGATGGTACCTACTTACGTAAGAAATGCTTTGTGGTGTCAGATAATTATGAAATTAGCCTGCGTAGGCGCCATGCGCAGGCGTTTATTCATAACTTTTAGTATAAGAAACGCAGATATCCGTAGATTTATTTCCAAAAGCTCATCATCTGAATAACTTTGACCTTGTTCATACCGTTCATGCACGAATGACCTACGAGAAAACTAATTTATATTTAAATCACATTGTGTGCTACAACTGCTATAAAAGGCATCCCTGTCACAGACAGAGAAGCGCCCTCCACCGCGCCGTAGAAGGCGATCACAAATTACTCAATGATGTTACTTTGTAATTAAAATCATTGATTGATATTAGCGACAAACTGGCCTTGGTCAAAAAAGGAACTCATGAATGAAACTGATGTAACGACAATCAAAGGTGCAAAAAGGTTGGTTAACATATCGCCGTGAGTCATACTCCTTAGATGGCGGACCTCCATGTTGATATTCAACGGGGCCCTAATAAATGCACAGCCATTTTAGGAGACTAAGGAAAAGCTTCGAACATCTGGCGAAGAAATTGCATGACCCCGCGGATCACGACTATCGTCGTTCATTATTCGCGAATATCTTTTTATTATTTGAAAGGGTTAATGGATATATCTGTATCCCAAAGACGTCTAAAACAATGTACCTAGTTATTCTGGTAGTATTATTGTGTGAATAATTGTGGTTCCCGCATGAGGTTATGGGAATGGCTATAAAGAGAGCGAATGCGGGCTCACAGAATCGGGTTACAATCTTTATTGTTGTAACACACTGTTTTATGCCAGTAGACCGGTTACTTATTAATACGAAGACATTATCGAGAATAAACTCTATTTGAATTTATTGCTTTTTCTACGGATAACAACAAATAATTATTATGTTTCATAAAAGTTCGATGTTATTCCCACCCACAAAATACAAGTGACAGTTGTATGTAAACTACAACAAAGTTAATGAGTTCTGCGGAATAACATAAAACTAAAAACGTCGAAGTGGTTGCTGGTGAAAAATGACAAAATAGAAAGACAGTTGCAACTCCAGCATCGACAAAGACAACTTGGTCGAAATCTAGGCACCTATAAGCCGAAGTTTCATAAAGCGTTACATTTCCGGCGCGTTATTAAGGATGTTGCATATAGTCCGTGCTAGGATGCTTCGTAAACCCCACACAGTTTGCGTTTCTGCTTGCCAACTACAACAATTTATGATGCTTAACAAAATTATGCTAAAAGCTGCCTTTGTGAGATCATCGTTTAATAAAATATCAAGTTGTTAATTTGACGTGATTCTGATTGAGATGAGTTTACGCCCCTATCGCCTTTTACCGCCCCAACAATGTCCCATACCTACTAGCTGCCCAACAAATGCAAAACCGCACAGTCAATATACAACAACGCGTCTACACCTATAACCAGGTTTGGGGCGGTTGGTTAAGAAAGTGTTTGTCACGGCAAGAGAAGATCGGTTACGTCACAGGTTGACGTACTGCAGGTAACTAACAAGAAACTGAACCGAACGTCAAATTCTATGGTAACTACATCTCATTCTTAAGTATTTTCAACATTAAAGCTTAGAAACATAGGTACCTACTGTAATTTAAATTAACCTTCCATTAAAACGTTTATTTTCCAGATAAATGGTGAATCCAGTATTAAATAATGAATCCAGTTGCAACGTCAATCGCTCATAAACAAGCCGTAAAATCTTTCTAATCACGAAATGGCAATTACACAATAAACACGAACATTAACCTCGTAGATCCGAGTGGGAAGAGGTTAGGTAGTTCCTATGAACCTGCGCCTACGCAGACAACGAACGAGCTAAGTGCATTTAAACGTACAGTGTGCCGTAAATGATTCCTTATGGAAAGTTCATCTTCATACTTGGATTTATTGACATGTTTTGACTCTGACTGCTCATGTATATGAGCTGCGGTTTATGGTACAAGCCGAAGATCAGGCAAAATAACACTGCAGACACCAGACATAACGATATGTCGTTAAGGTGCGTTTTTTGTTCATCGGATATTTATCCATCCAGCAATGAATCGTTATAGGTACTTACATAGTTTAAAAACCTAATTTTATGATTTTGGAAATTTATATTCTAAAGTCGTAAAATACCGTGGTGTTACGTATCGATTTTTGTTCTAATACTATAAACTGATAATCTCATAGCTTTAATCTGAGCGAATTATAGAATACCAGCGATTCTGATCTTGCGATGCTCTCTTAAGGTAATAGGTACGGAGGCAGTATAGGAAGATGCGATCTCAGCGTCTTCAGGATGAGGTCATTGTTCCGTTTCATTATCGTGGAAATCCCACGCGATTATGCCTCTTAGAGATGGGATTTCGCTGAACTGCAGTGGGCCAAGATTATCATATAGGTACCTAGGTAGACAAAAACAAATATTATTACTCTATTTTTGTCATATAGACTATCTATTTAGTCAATTTTAATAATTATAATGTATTTTTTATCTACAACATAATTAAATAGAAAATAATAATAATTTATATAAGTTTCCCTAAGTATTGCCTCTTTGGATGGCAATGCCGATCCGTTGACTAAAGTAGCAGCCAGCAGGTCCCCACGGGCTCAGGGTCTCCGTGGCAAAAGGCAGAAATATGTATCTATCACCGATGGATAGTTATTGTTAACATAATTGGAAATCATTTTATAAAGTCATAAAGCCAATGGACGGAAAAATTCTTCGCATTCAATTAGATATTTGAACATAAATAAATGCCTAATTTAAAACCAAACCTGGATATTTTAATGAGCTAATTTTACTACTAAGCTTAACCGTTTCTAATTAACTATATTACGGACTTATTTTAATAGGAATCAATAGGTCACAACCTCAACTAATCGTAAAAGAGTCTGTAGCGCCGCAAAAGTATGTAATCAAGTTAATTTGAATGTTAATCGCTTGCTCTGTAAGTTGAAAACGACTTAAAACTCTTAAGTATTAGTAAAAATCGAATTCATTAAATATTAAGAAAAATTAGTGGATATCTCGTCTTAAAATATCTAATTATGGTGCCAGAAGAAAGATTAAATAGAACCAAATATAATTCCAATCAATCGCTAATAAATTATTGAATTAAATGTGATTAGGTGTGATATAAATGTTCTAGTGGGTTTGTCTAACATTTTATTAGACCTATCGATAAAAATTTAATTGGTAGTTTATGTAGGGCGTTGTTTTATTAACGAGATAAAATAAGATTAGGCACAAAAACATGTTATAGATATATGTACTTAAGTGCCAAGGTAATTCAATAGAGAAACCAACCATATAGTACTCGTACTAAACGCATACAAACTTAAAACATAACAAAGACTACTTTAAACGTAAACGGTCGGCCGTTAAAAAAAGTTATAAGTACTTATAGTGATTACTTATACATTTTAAATATACCTAGTTAACTAGATACGAAAGTTTTTGAGGGAGTGGGTGCGTATACAGGGTTATTGGAAATTATACTAGCAAGCCGTTGAGAGCTACTTCTGTGCACCTTAAAAAACAACTTTTGTTCTACGACTTTTGGAAATTCGAAAAAAATATGAAAATTTTGAGGTTATGTAAATTCGAAAACCAGCTGATTTTTTAAAACAAAGGTCATTTAGTCTAAGGACAGTAGATAAAACTAAAGAAATAAGTAAAGAACGTGTAAGGAACAGCTGATTTTCAGATAAAGCTAACTTCAAAATTTTCGAAAAAATGTTCGATTTTCCAAAAGTCGTAGAACAAAAGTTGTTTGTTAAGGTGCACAGAAGTAGCCCACAACGGCTTGCTAGTATAATTTCCAATAACCCTGTATAGATACCTATTTTTGTGTGTATGTAGGAAGTGAACATTTGTTAAGTACTCCTTCACGCAAAAACTACTGAAATGGCTGTAGCCGGAGACCTAGAACATAAACTTCTTTTTATGCCGAAATTCTTAACACACACAAAACCGTTGAGTACAGCTAGTTATTTAAAGTATAAGCACAAAATCTTTAAAGTTATTAGTAGGTAGGTACATGTTATTTCTCACCGCGTCAAACATTTCAAGCGGAAGATCATTTCGTTGGTCAACTGAGATGTCATTCTCAATCATGATCACATGACGGCAGAGGCGACACATCCGTTCCATTAAACAAAAACGTGATCACGGAAATAAGAGGTTTCTAGGTGTTATAAACTTAATAGAATATTTGAAATTTTAGAAAAAAAATAGTGAGCCAGCGTTCTTTTTTGGAAACGCGATCCTTGAATTTTACCTATAGGTAGGTACCTAGTATATAACGTAGTAGACGCCTTTTTCGTTGAAAAATATATCCAAAAAATAATCTTTAAACATATATAAAATTCTCATGTCACGGTGTTAGTTACCAAAGTCCACATAATTATATGGCTTTGTGTATATTCGTTAGGTCTGAGAATCGAACATCTGTTTTCTTTTCCTTTATATTTTTTTATGGCAAAACAGCGTTTTCCGGTACAGCTAGTTGTCTATAAAATTATTCAATTAAAATCATGGCGCACCATAAATTAAAAAAAAACAAGTACGAATTACAGTTTTTCTTAGGAATTAAAAAGTCACACACATAATAATATAGTATCTATAGTTAGCAAGGGGTGTGTAATATATGGCATAATAACAAAAGTTCTCATGATCACATATCCTTATATTATTTTATTTATGTGATGGCAAGTGCCATCCGCTATACTCTTGGAACATACCTAAGTATATATCTTATGTGTTGAGCCGTTCGCTAGGTACTTAGTTACTTACCTACTTTAAAAAATGAGAATAAGAGCTTTATACAATAATAAATATCGATAAATAGCATCCATTTTGGCAAAACACTAAAACAGGTTTGGAATTAAAAAGTGGTTTCTGCTTCATTTAATTCCAGACGGACGGATGATTGCACGCACCTAAATAAATTCTGCCTGGACCGAACACTGCCAAAAGAAACAAGTCCTACCTGACTTGCAATACAAGCCTGCTGTAATTTTATAAAAGAACTAGCTTCGCACGGTCCCGCTCATCATTCAAGCTTTGCCTACTGGCTGTTGGACAAATATTTCGAAACCAAAATTAACCAAAGTCGGTCCAGCCTTTCTCGAGGTGTCAAGGGACACCCGGATGGAACGAAGTTCCTTACGATTAATTATTAGTGAAGGAATTGTTTTTTTTTTGTAAGTAAATAAATGTCGCGACACCACACTGTTCAATGCGAAATAGAAAGACGAAACGAAAATAACTGGCTTGCTTTCTATGCAAAAAGTGTCGTTACAACTTGTGGTCTGATTTTTTTCCGTCTAGCCTAGGAACTTTCGTTCCAATAGGTATTATACAGATTGATTACCTTGTTAATTATAGCGTAGTAGGTACGTAGAAGCACAGATTTTGATCTAAAAGTGTTATTTTGTAAAATTGTTGTTGACCAATTCTCTCTCTCTCTCTCAAAACTCTATTACTTATTTATAAATAGGTATAAATTAGAATTTGTATAGCAGGTAAAGTCCGCATATTAATTTTATCTTTAAGAATCTTTGTGACAAAGCAGTTTAAATATTATGGACGCTAAATAAAACGTCTTTGGGTTTTGTAAATAAAAAACAAACCCTGAAATCGCAAAGGCGCCAATATTGAGGAAATTAAACCCAATTCCAAATTCAAACTCGTAAAATATCGAACCTCATTATCCCTGTTTGGGTACTCTACCTACCTACTCCCACGAATGATTTTATTTGAACACTACCTATCATTATTCTGTGTCACTACAAAATAATAAACACCACCAAAACACCGCCAGAGAATAATTTAGTGATATTTTAGTGGTCGAACTGAAACACGCCTGGAATCTGGCCGCTGAGAATATACCTGGCTTTATTAAACCACGGCCTGTGGCGGTATTTATTTTGTTAACAATAATAGTAAGTAATACTATCTGAGTGTTGACAAATTTAGCTAGATAATCATAATGACTGAATAGTGGAATTTAGCAAATGTAATAATACAATTTGAAAAGTAACATATCCTAATCCATACTTCACTATCACTATCATCACTACATAGTCACTTCACTTCACTACATAGTATAAAATAAAGACACTTAAATCTTTAAAACTACGCAACGGATTTTGATGCGGTTTTTTTTAATAGATAGAGTGATTCAAGAGGAAGGTTTATATATGTATAATACATGCGAAGCCGGAGCGGGTCGCTAGTTAATATTATAAATCCGAAAGTTCGTTTATTTATTTGTTTGTATATTTGTTTGTTTATTCCCTCTGCACAGTCAAACGACTGAACCGATTTGGATGAAAAGAAAATCAACATAGTACTAGTTTAGGGGATGAAAAAGGACATAGGATACTGTTGATCCCGAAATTCTTACAGAATCGGGACTAATGTGAGTGAAACCGCGGGGAGCAGCTAGTATTTAAATAAAATAAAGAACTGCCTAGTTGGAAAAGGTGACCTATTTGAAGCACGTATTTAACACTTAAAACCATATCCTTTCTGGACATGTCACCACCCTCTTCCTCCTTCCTAAAAAGGATAATAAATAACCGTAACGTTTGGACGCTGACAAATAAGTAGTTCAATCGACCTTTGTCTGTCCATCAGTTTCAAAGGGGTTGGTTGATTCCAAAGGTGTGTTTGTGCCTCAACAGCGACTGCATACAAAATGATAACAAATGGTTCTTTTCCAAGGCCTTTCGGACCAAGACAATTTGAATGTAAAAATGTGGGACAACTCGGTCGTTTACTGAAGGTATATTCTGTATCAATGCATAAAATCAAACAATTATGTCTAACGACCGTATGTTTGGGTTATCATGTCCACTTGCGTCCATATCCGCTGCCCACGCGCATCACCACTAATGTGCCAATATCACATTTATTATGGTAACGAGCGCGAGCGTTGCTCGTGGCGACACCGCGGGTCCGCTCTCTGATACCTTTTTGTCAATATTAATTGATAGAGATTTATTTGATTTTGAAACAGGTGTGAATGCGCTCATAAACTTTGAAATATTTTCGCTTTAATGTTAAGCTTGTTTATCTAACGATTTGAATAATGTGCGACATACAAAGCTCAAACCGGCTAAGCTAGACACATAAATTGCATTGAAAATAAAACTTTTAGTACAGCAGTAAATTCAAAATAGGTGTCCGTGGTTCAAAAGCTGTTGAATAATGACTTAGAAAGATTAGAAATCTACCTATTCAATCCCCGAAGCGAGAACTTAGGAAATTGAAGTCAATGTAAAGGAGTGAAATGTTTAAAAGTTGGGCTCAATCTTCATTTTGGCTAATAGAATCTGGCAGCGAGAAAGGCGCTAATAATTGTACCGCTCTACCTTAAGTTAGCTTAAGTTACTTTCAAGGAAACTTCAATTAAGCTTTACAAGTGAAATTCTCTGAAATTGAACACTTGTAACTTTGAATTTTCGTAAATAACCGTGGTTTGTGAAACTCAAACCATTCCGTAAAGTAGAAACCAGTGATTCAAACAGTAGATAGATAGATAGATAACTTTATTTGTACAACACAGAAAGAAACAGAACACGATAAACACAAAGTAAAGTAAAAGCTAGAAAGAACAAGTTGCACAAATGGGCGGCCTTATCGCTGAAAGCGATTTCTTCCAGGCAACCTTTGGATGGAAAAGAACTGACCAGAACAGAACAGTACCTTCGGTTATTATGTATACCATGTGTATACCTCAACATAGGTACATCCATTATGGGTAGGTAGGTACTTAGGTATATTTAGGTGTAGGTTTCGTTTTAAGCCGGAAGTAAGAAACAGCGCTTTTGTGGTTGGTTCACTGTTGAACAGTTACCCAAACTAGTTTACGTGTTCAAACGCGATCAGTTTCAATGATTAAAACTGCCCTTAAACCCGACACAAAATATGTACTTAAATTCAAATAAATCCCATAAAGCAGATCAGTTGAAGCCCTACAATAACCAACGAATTCTATTCGACCACCAAACATCATCAAATCAAATTAAAGGCAAACGACACCTTTTTAGGGTTTCGTGCCTAAGACTAAGACTTCACTGCCTGTCTGTCTGTCCATCCGTCTGTCTGTCTGTCTGTCACCAGACTGTATCTCATGATCCGTGATAGCTAGAGAGTTGAAATTTTCACAGATTATGTATGACTGAAAAGAGAAAAAAAATTAAGTGGGGTTGCCATACAACATGGTAGAAACCCTTCGTGTGCGAGATCGACTCGTACTTGGCAGGGTTTTTTTTACTTTTGTTTGTCTAGAAAATGAGCGGTCTGTAAACTCTAGGGCTATAGAAAAATCTGTAGTGTCCTTCCATCCTGCACATTCATAAAGGATAATCTATTGCATTAACAGTGTATTTACATACATAGGTATCGAAAACAAGCAGGGATCCGTTTCAATCACTACGGAGTTGATTAAACCACTCTGTTATTGAGGCAATTTCACGCGTTGAACCGATTGATTGCAAATAAATCTGAAACCCTGAAACGTGAACGCTTCAGACCGCCTCGCTGTCTGACTTATTGAGGTGTTACCTACTCACTACATTATACTTTAAGATATAATAGGTTTACGAGAACAGAAAGACTTAACTAATAGTTCGTCAAGAGAAAAAAACATACAATACGAGATCTTATTAAAGTAAAAAAAAAGTAAAAGAAAATGGAGCTAGTTTTACGCTACAATTTACAGTTGGATGCGGACTGGTAGTTGTATACCTAAGTATAATAGGAATTTCTAGCTAGAAAGAACCACAAAGCGAAGCGAGGCACATCAGCTTTTATGAGCATTTAGGACTATCGCCGTTTCTAGAACGAAGACAACGAAAGTCAAGACGTGTAAAAACTACTCTATAAAGATACTATGTTAAATAAAATGTATTCTACGGTTAGAGCTTACTCGCGTAGTCGCGAGGCAGATCCATCAAATCAAAAAAGTTCAAAACGATGCAAAATCGAAAACATTTCAACTCCATAAAGAAACTCAATTTTATTCGCGACTGATGGTTTCGTGCGTATAGCAGTATGGCTACAGAACAATTTTAATTAACCCTTCAAATATGCTTAGATTTTATGAAAGTAAACAAAGCTTCATTACTTTCTCAGCGGGGCACTTAAAATAAGTTGGTAGGTATCTAAAATTTACCTGTACCTACAGTACGGTGTCTTTGATCAAAAGGCAAGTTTCTCCCTTTTAGGAGGCGTTTTACCCTCGCGACCTCGCGCGTTAGTGTTTGCACGGGCGGAATTGAAAAACTTCATCCCTCTTCAAACTTTCGACGTAGGATTCAATAACTATACTTACGAACTTGTTGGGCATTTAAGCATTTTTCTGACATATACTAGTAAGTTATATGAGTTGCGTTAGTTTCAAAAATTCCGACCCCGAAAATGAAACGGGTAACTTATTAAAAAAGTTACATACTTACAATAATTTACGCACATAGGTGCGTAAATAAGTTGATAGCCAAACGACTCACTACGCTTGCTGATAGATAAGTACTTGACTGTGGTCAAAATTAAGTGCCTAGGTTTGATTTGCATTCTCATCTCATACTGGTAGCATTGTGTAACAGATTGATCTTAATTCGACCGAGAGACTGAGTGCCGCATTGCACTGTTTGCGGAAATGCGGGCTACTTCAGTAGGTAGGTAGTAAGTGCAGACTGTCTAAATTAATCTGGGAAATATTTGTAAATATTAGATACCTACTAGCTGCGCCTCGTGGTTTTATTTACCCACGTTAGTGTCTCTTTAAGTCATATTGAATTAGCGACCCGCCCCGGCTTCGCACGGCTATATTATGCATGTACTATACATATAAACCTTCCTCTTGAAACACTATAACTATTAAAAAACCGCATCAAAATCCGTTGCGTAGTTTTAAAGATTTAAGCATACATAGAGATATAGGGACAGAGAAAGCGACTTTGTTTTATACTATGTGTAGTGAGTAGTGATAGTGATGATAGTGATTTCTAAAAATTCAGAATACATAAGAGTTACTAAACTACAAACTTTATCAGCCCTTTTCTTTATGTATGTTCGCCGATTATTAACCGACTTCAAAAAATGAGGAGGTTCTTAATTCGTCGCGTATACTTACCTATATATTTTTTTAAGTCGGTTTTTTTTTAATTTTAATTTATTTTTTACCCGACTAACCCTTAACCCATAACCCTTTAGGCAGGTACCTAAAGGGTTATGTTTTCCAAGCCTATCTTTGTATGTTATTATGTTTGTTTGTAATATTCTTTATCACCCCTTTAGAGGACGAATTTCCAAAAATCCTTAGTGTTCGCCTACGACGTAAAAGGAACCCCTATTTATGCAAAGATTCAGACTCTTGTAATTTCGTAGCTCTTGCAATTTCAGAGAATTCGTGGTGAATATATATTTAGTTCGAAGATATTAGGAAAAAGCAAATAAATACCTACCGACACAAAATTAGTCTACTCTATTTAGGATACCTAAGTATTAACTATATATAGGTACAAACAACGTTCAAAAGTCTACCGGCACCGTAACGTATACAATCCTGTGCTACACTATTTGAACATTATAACAACGGAACCTGTAGATCGATCCCACGTCGGCGTCAGTTGGTGTACCACTCGGCCAACTAAATACATGTTGAAAATAATAATCACACTGAGTACCTACTTTTAATTCAATTATTTATGTTTGTGTGTAACGTCTGGAAGAAGGTCGATCGTAAGTACAATACTTGTTGATAGTATTAAGGTAGCAAACTGATAGTGGACTTATGACGCATACTGTACCTGCGAAATAAGCAACGTTTGAGCAAGCTTTTAAAAGTAGGTAAATTGTCTACTAGCCAGAGAATTTACAGTTCCCTAAGGATTTTTAACATTAATTTATTGTACTGTTACCTACTTATATTTTTTCCATATTACATAGGACATTTCTTGGAATAAAACATTGTGCACGAAACAGAAAAACTAGGGTACCGCCCGATATATTTATTGTTGAAGTTCGGTTTTATTAACCTAACTAGCAAATAAACGAAGACCCAGTTGGCACAAATCGGAACAATGGTCACTATGCTGGACTGCCAAACACAGGGTTGCGGCTTCGATTCCCGCAACAGACAAGTATTTATGCTTAGATATACGTCTGGTGTCTGGTTGTTTCTATGTATTTTATGTATATATTTACAAAAAAAAAGGATATAAGTAGTATATCCGTTGTCTAGCACCCATAACACAAGTCTAGTTACTTAGCTTAAGGCGAGAGGGCGATGTGTGGAATGTCCTGTAATATTTATTTATAAAATACTATAAATCTTAATAAATTAGAACTGTACAAAAAAAGTCTTTACGATAAAGGATGTCATATTATTTTGCCAAAAAAATTACTGATCTTCTCATAACGTTGTAATTCGATTTAACTATAAAAACCAATTTGGGATGGATATCTACTGTAGGTACCTTACTCCGATATTAAAACATAAAAACGAAGAACCCATTAAATTTTCTGTGTCAAATAGGGATTAGCTTTGAAAATGTTTCGGTGACCCACGTTTTAGGCGCTACTAAATTATTAAACATTTTGCTCTTCACAAAAAAATGTTGGAGCTTTGGGACCTAGATAAATAGCTGTCTCCTGTAATTGTACGCTTGTTTTTATTAGGTAAGGTAAAAAACATATTCCAGGAAAACTAATTACGTAGGAGTTTAAGTAGCTTTTTATTTGTAAAAGTAAATGGGTTAGGTATAGTAGAACCACATTATCTCGCGGTAGCCCGTAACTTTTATCAACCTTGGTTATGTAAATTACAATTCTCGAGACAAAGTTAACGTGATAGTTGTGTCCATAGTTATAAAATATTTTGACTACACGGAAAATATAAAACTTATTACCGTATTTCTAGATAATCTACCTCTATACAATAGGCTAAACTAGCAAGATAGAGACAATATAGTTTGACAGACAGGGCTCTGCTTGTGTGAGTGTTCAGTCTGTCCCTTAGGACGGTCTTCCCTTTTATAACATGGGACACGAGATTAACCTACAACTGTGGTAAAATAATATGTACTATCAGGGAACAAAATTGCATTACCACCGTCAAAGTGTGAATAATTTCTTAATGGAAAGAGATCATAAGTCGACGACTTTATATAAACTTTTTAAACTCACACGATTTGTATTCATAGTATTAATTATTTTCCCGGGTCTTAATCGCGTATTTATTATTTTTATTTATCTTACCTCGACGTTTCGACTATGTTACAATAGTCATGGTCGCGAGGAGACTGGAGCAGCGGCGAGCGTTGTCCTCTCATGTTGATAGTTGAGGGTAGTAACCGAGGGTAGGTCGAGTACCGACACTCGATTTTATAAACAGTTTTTGTAAACAGTCTTAAGGGCCGCGGCACACCAGACTCACTATATCCGAAGATATATCTGGAGATATCTCGCGACACTTGCACATTTTTATTACTGGATTCCACGTAGATGCATGAGAGATTGTATCCAGTTTCCCGGTTGTAACATAGTTGAAACGTCGGGGTCGTCGAGGTAAGAGAAATAAAAATAAAAAATACGCGATTAAGACCCGGGAAAAGACTCTGCTACCTACTGAATTTAGAAATACGAAATTCCGTAATTTGTGAGACCGAATGTGTATCAGTACGATGTTCGTTGGTTCGAAAGTACAATGTCGCGACGTTTGAAATTTCGTAGTTTGTGAGATCTAAAGTATACAAGTGCGATGTACGTCAGTTCGAAAGTGCATTGTAGCGAAGTACGAAATTGGGATGTATATAATACTAGCGACCCGCTCCGGCTTCACACGGCAATATTAGGCATATAATATACATAAAAACCTTCCTCTTGAATCACTCTATCTATTAAAAAAAACCGAATCAAAATCCGTTGCGTAGTTTTAAAGATTTAAGCATACATAGGGATATAGGGACAGAGAAAGCGACTTTGTTTTATACTATGTAGTGATTTAAATATAGGTATGACCACTGATTGAAAATCATTACTATGACTTTATATTATTATGTCTAGCTGCGCCCTGCGATTTTACACTGATTAGTAGGTATCTTTTTAAAAGTGATATTGATTTCCTACAAATACAGAACACAATATAATAGTTACCACAAACTATAAACTTTAACAGCCCTTTTTATACCTCTTTAATGATCGAATTTCCGAGGCGCACCTACATCCTAAACCCGCGGCTGAGTTGGCTCTAGCTAGACGTAATGTGGTAATAATGAGTTCTTTCCTATGGTCAGTCGGCTAAACTCAGAAGGTTGATATACTTAATATGTGGTATTGGAGCTAGGCATACCTACTCCATCCTCACGCAAAAAGAATCCAAATAAAGAGGTCTAATTGCGGATAATTAAAGAGCCCGTATACAAATACATATGTATACTAAGTACTTATAGTAAGTATGTACTTCCACGTCTTCCATTGTATCAACCCCGAGACGGAGTTTGGAGAAACCTCTAAAGTTGGATGTGAAATAATTAGTGAACCGCTCTCTCTTGCTAACTGTTCAACCATTTCTAACAGTTCCGCACATTAAAATTAGTTAGTCTAGAGATGTTGGTTTTAGAAAGGACTGTTTCTTGAACCAAACCTACCATAGTAGATTAATAATTAATTTCTAAAAGGATTTTCACTCAATTGAGGCGTAATTCCATTTTGTCCGTCCGTAGGTACCTACCTTAGTAAGCCGATTAGTAGGTAGGTAGTTACACACATAGGTAGATAGATATACCTACTGACAATGTAGAACCTACCTACATTGTAGGTAGATAATGAAAGGAGGTGACCTATTTAATTGGTCTCGAGCTCCTCATTCCCTAAAACTCAGACCACGGCCCAGTCATCCCTTAGGAACATACCTACCTACTTAGTTATATCACATGCGTGCGTAGATCTATTTTACATGGATCCAAACAAAATTTAATCTATATACCGATACCAAAAAGCTGATGGGTTTGTTTGTTTGAACGCGCTAATCTCAGGAACTACTGGTTCGAATTGAAAAAATATTTTTTTTATTACTCATACTCTGAAAGTAGGTCTAAATATGCCTGAAGAGCGTGTAGAAAATAAAACTTCCAGCCCTAGGGCTTTTCGCTTTCACTGACAGCTGTCATGTCAAATTATGGCTTCGCACGACTTGTGCAATCTGCATGTAGTATCAGTATTATTACGCATTAGGAACTTCAAAAACCTAACCTCCTTGCTTTTTTTTTACACCAAAGAATAATAATTATGGCTTGGCACGGCTCATGCATACTGCCAGAGTTTAGTACTTAGTAACTTTTTTCTCAATAATCAAATTCAAGTAGGTATATTTAGTTCAAGATATCTTATTTAATAAAATAAATGTAAAGACGAAAATGGTCAAAGCGACCTATGACCATGCGTGACCATGTGGCACATTTTTTGTTATTTTATTATGATTTTGTGTTAAGTTTAATCTGGTTTTTATTTATGATTGTGTATTTTGTGTAAATAACATTTTCTAGACAAACCGTGTAACAAAAACTGTAAGTTAAATCTACGGACTTCGCGTCATTTCCCAGTGTTGGATTACCTCATTAATAAAAATTTCTTCGGTAAGTACCGCCGTATTTAAGTATTGAATACAAATAGCAGAAACCTAAAAAAAACACTACATAATGTATAACCTCTTGGGTCCCAACCTTGTAAGAGGATCAGGTAGTATGGACACATGAGTACCTACTCATGTGGTATGGAGTCTCATAGTCTCATTCACTCTCGTTGTTAGGAAGAATTTTATGTATTATTCGTAATGAAAAGCACAGTGTTTACCTCGGGTGAAAGACTCATTAAGTCCCTCGAACTATTAGCGCCCTCGCTACGCTCGGGCGCCAAACTCCGTCTCGGGACTTGTAATGAGTGACTTTCACACCTAGGATAACAATGTACTATTGTGTTGTCCATATTTCGAGGAAGGCTACTTTTTATTTTGATATTCCCACGGGATCGGGACTTACGCGGGTGAAACCGCGGGGCGCAGCTAGTACCTTATAATAACGTGCCTACCTACGTTATACATTGGTATTTCGCTTTCCAATTTTCATTCACCCTTTCAATTTTCTCATCTCCAGAACAAGGGATGAGGAAGAAGAATGATTAATGTTCACACACTGTCTTCATAAAACACCCGGTAAGTAGATAAGAATAACTCAAACTAACATCGTTTTCTTGCATCCCACCTTGAAAATCACTTGTACGTACATTTAACTCAATTACAATTTCACCTACATAGTACCCACCTAATTAGGGATTCTGAAAAACTAGATCCATTATAACACAGTAACAGGTAGAGATCCATAATTATTTTTTTGTGAATTTACTGTGGTAAGAAAATAAGTTATTTAATTGTATTTTGTAGTCTCTTATAATATTAGGTAAGTATAGGTATGCTTCTTAGAAAAAACAAAAAGAGAGACGTGCTGTCTGTGAAATGTGGCAAAAAAACGCCTGCTACAATAATAACAGTGTAAACATAGTCTTCAATTTGCTTTGTTAATAAGTAAAGGCTAGGTACAACTGTGGTAGGTACAACTTTCTCAAGCAGACCCTATGTCCCTATATCCCTATGTTTGCATAAATCTTCAAAACTACGCAACGGATTTTGATGCGTTTTTTTTAATAGATAGAGTGATTCAAGAGGAAGGTTTATATGTATAATACATACATAATATAGCCGTGCGAAGCTGGGGCAGGTCGCTAGTTTTACAATAAAATAAAAACTGACGGTTTATGGGTAGGTACATATTATATAAACAGTAGGTACCCCTAGGTTTGGGAATTTTGGGATAGTTTCAAAACCTACCTAATTAATATTTTACGTGTTTTACGTACCTACCTAGTCATTTTCGCACTGGAAAGGAAAATCCGTTTTGTAGTGTTTTTTGCGTTCAGACAGACAGACGCGGCGGGGACTTTGTTATACAATAAGTAGTAATAATAACGGTCATATAAAAAAAGGACAATTCGCACGCATGCTTATTCCATTCCCTTAATTCATGGACAGAAGCAGTAGACAAGACCACGAAGCGAGCAAGTTTCCACTCCAATGAGTTCTCGTCCCGAATCAAGAACAAAGTAGGTACTTGGAGGTAAGTATATCGGTCGAAGTCACCAATGGACATTATTAAATCATGCTTGATTGAACTTATTTAAAAGAACAATTTCGGTAAGTCAAGTACCTAGTCTATAAACAAAATTAAATGTTTCCTCAATTTATATTCTGTAGGTAGCTGCGATGCTATCCTACTGATGAAAATTCAACTGTGCAACTACGTCCTTAGCCAGAGCAAGAGACCGTGTTGGTGATTACGGCAGGCATGAGCATCAAACAACCGTAGTCGAAGCAATCCTAGCACGCAAACAGTGAACTACCAACTTGGGAAACGAATAGGAAATTAAATTCCACTAGACGAAAGCAGACACTTGGTTTCGTAATCAGAATGTAGGCCGAAGTCAAGGGAACAAACGAACTGTCATGTCCTTACTTCTCTTATTATTTTTTAAATTAATCGAACTCTTGTTGTAGAAAAGCTGTTGAGTAACATATCTACTAAATATTTCAATAACTGAGGACATTTCAGAGATGTCAGATCTGCCACAATGATGATGACAAATATGATGACTAGGAACAGAGGGGTAACAGGCTGTCGTCGCCAAACGACTTTATCTAAATTAAATCTCGTCGCAGCCGGAAACTGTTTCCTTGCCTGAGTTTGTCAATCTGTTACAACCACGATTCTGGCGCGTAAATAAATTGCAGTAGGTAGGTTACCTCAGACTACAATAAGTTCTTTTAGTCTGAGTAGGTTACCTACAGATCTACTGCAATTTATTTACGTGCCAGTTTTTTTACCCTACTGCAGTCATTGAGGTAATAAGTACCATCACATGAATTTATAGCCGCGGAATTTATTGCAAAGAACCTAGGTATTTTGGTAAGTTTATAATTTTACGAAACAAATATCCATAGATCGCACAAATATTTGTTCCACGGCCACCCGTCGCACAGTGGGTCGAAACTGCAAATGATGGATATAGGGCTATTTTTCGATGCAGATCGTTAGAGCTCATTAAAACGAAGCTAAACTATTATGTAATTTTTTTTTTATTTCATACAAATTTTTCGAGAAAACCGTCAAAATATGAAAAAAATGTATGAAACGTCACATGTTTTGGTCTCTAGCTTCTAAACTAGAGCAGCTAACGCATTGTAACTTTGAGGCATGTTAGTTTAACTTTATATCTCTCATTTGACACTACAAACAGCATCTCGATGACCTTGGAAAATAGAAGCCATTGAAAATACTCTATTTTCAATCAGGATTTTTTTATGACCAAATCTTTAACTATCATGGTTTTTATTTTAACTAATCGCTAGAGCTTCTTAGTAGAAACATAAAAGATTCTATAAAAAAAAATTTAAAACATTAATATTTTCTGAGAAAATCGGCATTATTTAAAAAAGTACTAAAAATGTCAAATGTTTTGGCCTCTAGCATCAAAACCAAAGCCGATAACGCACTTTCACTACTAAGGTGTGTAAGTTTACCCCTCTAACTTTGATATGGTACCACAAACAGCTTGATCCATTTGCGACTTTAGGAAATAGGAGCATTTGATTTTTTAGGATAAAAAAATTACGACCTAATCTTTAACCATCGTTTTTTTTATTGCTGCCCATCGCTAGGGCTTCTTTGAAAAAACATAAAAGATTCTATAAAAAAATTTCAAAACATTAATATTTTCTGAGAAAATCGGCCTTATTTAAAAAAAATTGTAGAAATGTCAAAGATTTTGGAATCTAGCATCAAAACCAAAGTCGATAACGCACTTTCACTACTGAGGCGTGTTAGTTAAACTTTTTACCTTTAATAAGGCACCACAAACATCTTGATCCATTTGCGACTTTAGGAAATAGGAGCATTTGATTTTTTAGGAGAAAAAAATTATGACCAAATCTTGCAATATATTTTTTATTGCTGCCTATAGCTAGGGCTTCTTCGAAGAAACATAAAAGATTCTATTAAAAAAATTGAAAACATTAATATTTTCTGAGAAAATCGGCATTTTTGTAAAAAAATACTAGAAATGTCAAATGTTTTGGCCTCTAACATCTAAACCAGAGTCCGTAACGCATGTTGACCACTTAGGTGTGTTAGTTCAACTCTTTACCATAAATATGGCACCACAAACAACTTGATCCAGATGCGACTCGATCCAGACTGCGAATCCTTTGAAAATAGAGGATTTTCAATGGCTTCTATTTTCCAAGGTCATCGCGATACCAAGCTGTTTGTGGTGTCAAATGAGAGATATAAAGTTAAACGTGTCCGTCAGCCGGGCAAAAAAAGTGCTTCTAGAGCGAATTGGTTCCGTGAATAATTAGTGCTCAGTCTGCTGTAAATGTGCGCGAAATAAAAAATTAGTGCATGAAGGCATTGAGGAAAAAAACGGGAAAAACAAATTCTGCTGGAATGACGGTGCTCCAGCAGGAAGATTTTTAAACGAATGACCGGAGAGGTATATAATGTATATCGGCGGATAGCTTATATTTGTGCATAATTGTGCGCGAATAATTAAATTTGTGCGTCTTAGGGTTTTCGAGATATTTCATTTCCTGCTGGGCTGACGTTTTGCAAAAACTTGTATCTCCGAAACCATTGAATGTGCGACCTTGGATTAAACATATATAAGTAGCTCTTAATTTGTGCGTATTTGTGCGCTAATTTGTTTTTCATAAATATCTACTGTTTAAGAGAAATCATGCAACCCTGAAAATTCGAAAGAAACTCCTTGCGCTTAAATGAGAACACGCAGAGGTTCACTGAAAGCGGTATTTGGCTCGTTTTGTTATTCTTTACATGTATAATAAGTTTCAAGACAGTACATACGCGCATTTTTCAATAATAACACTTCAAGTCAAATCTGAAAATGTCATAGCTTTGCAAGAAACCTATTCAACTAAAGATATGTGCGTATATACCAAAAATTAGAGTGCCTTTTGAAATACATATCCTGAAAATTTCAGCTTCAAATGTCGCGTATTTAAGTAGATATAAACGAAAAACAAATCATAACTTCAGTTCTTGGCTAACCGACCAAATTCGAATGGTCACGAAAAAGCGACGGTTTCATACATTTTGATGACTTCTTAAATGGACTGTATTATACTGAAGCTGTTGTCCGTACAGTCGCGCTTAGAACGTTTATAGAGGTTTTAGTGCATTATCATTTTTTCAATAGGAAGTAGGTACATTAGAGAAATATTAACATGTATTTCTAAAATGACACGTTTATCTATAGGTACTTCTATACTAACCTTCTATACCTACTCTATAATATTATAAAGAGGTAACGTTGGTAACATGTTTGTATATGTGTATGTTGGTATCTCCAGATTCCAGAACCACTGGACTAATTTGGATGAAATTTTGCACAGAGATAGATTGAAGATAACTGAGTGTTATTGGCTATTTTTTATTCCGACAGTGCCACGGAATAGGTAATATAAATCAATTGTAGCGCGTTTATCTCCCAAAACGAGTGACCTGATTTTGTTTTTTTTTTAATACTGAGGTATAGTTAAGATCACAGTAGGACCTTGTGGGTAGTGCTAGGATCACATTAAATTACAAATCAAATAGTTTAAGACAGGTAATTGATTGTAATTAGAACACTTAAGAAGGTATTTATGCTTATACCTAAATTATTATACTATTATGTTTGAACTTAAAATAAAATATTAAGGAAATACAAAAAAACACATTTTTTTAAAATATAATATATGTATTTCTATATAGTTTTGATCAATACAATACTTCTCAAAACTTTAATAGTCTCATAAATACCTCTTTTTACACGTAAGTATCTCGAGACTGTTTTAAATAGGGTTTTATAACATAATGGCTTACATCCTACTATATATGTATATCCTATCCTACTAATATTATAAATGTGAACGTTTTTGTGTGTGTGTATATGTATGTTTGTTACTCCTTCACGCAAAAATTAATAATGACATTATTAATGACAAAAAATATTAATGACAAACTTATTACTACGTGGAATTGAAACTTAAAATGCCAAATCGAGCATAAGATTATGCTAAATTGGCAACACTAGATATACCCCGGACACTATTGGAGCGGGGTGAGTGAACCGAGAGCACACCGAGAGCGGAGAGCGGTGCGGGAGGCAAGGAGCGAAATACGTCTTAACTAGCGTCTGACTCTTTCCCACTAATGCCGCATTCTGTGTAACTGTTTCACACAGAGCGAGTTACAACCACCCGGCGCGCGGCGGCCGGAGATTTGAACCTACACAATCGTCTTTTTATACAATTTTAAAATCAATGCAATGGTGCCCGCACATTGATACGCGCCGAATTGTTTGCCGTTCACCTTATAATAATAGAGATAAGGTACATACCTACAGTTATTCATTTATTTATTTCAGTGTCGGCCGCCTCTGACGATGCGGATGACTCTGATGACGTCATCGGAAATATAAATGTAGATACCTTATCTCTATTATTATAAGGTACCTTTTTCCGTGGACGGCAAAAATTCGGCGCGCTCGGCGCGTATCAATCTGCGTCCACCTTTAAAGTAATATTATTATAATTTTATTACTTATTATATTATTTATTAAGCACAAAACCGACATTTTTGTTTAACTTCGTATTGCGAACTTAGTAAAATGAAGTAGATACTTACCTACCTGAGCTATCAATAATCTATAATAGGTAAGGAAGATAAAAGCGTACTTACTAGTTTCTACTATCTTAATATCAAAATAAAACTTTTGCAACTTCCCATAACACTTTTCCAATTCAAAGTACCTAAACCCAATTAACTGCTTCAGTATAATACAGTCCATTTAAGAAGTCATCAAAATGTATGAAACCGTCGCTTTTTCGTGACCATTCGAATTTGGTCGGTTAGCCAAGAACTGAAGTTATGATTTGTTTTTCGTTTATATCTACTTAAATACGCGACATTTGAAGCTGAAATTTTCAGGATATGTATTTCAAAAGGCACTCTAATTTTTGGTATATACGCACATATCTTTAGTTGAATAGGTTTCTCGCAAAGCTATGACATTTTCAGATTTGACTTGAAGTGTTATTATTGAAAAATGCGTGTATGTACTGTCTTGAAACTTATTATACATGTAAAGAATAACAAAACGAGCCAAATACCGCTTTCAGTGAACCTCTGCGTGTTCTCATTTAAGCGCAAGGAGTTTCTTTCGAATTTTCAGGGTTGCATGATTTCTCTTAAACAGTAGATATTTATGAAAAACAAATTAGCACACAAATACGCACAAATTAAGAGCTACTTATATATGTTTAATCCAAGGTCGCACATTCAATGGTTTCGGAGATACAAGTTTTTGCAAAACGTCAGCCCAGCAGGAAATGAAATATCTCGAAAACCCTAAGACGCACAAATTTAATTATTCGCGCACAATTATGCACAAATATAAGCTATCCGCCGATATACATTATATACCTCTCCGGTCATTCGTTTAAAAATCTTCCTGCTGGAGCACCGTCATTCCAGCAGAATTTGTTTTTCCCATTTTTTTCCTCAATGCCTACATGCACTAATTTTTTATTTCGCGCACATTTACAGCAGACTGAGCACTAATTATTCACCGAACCAATTCGCTCTAGAAGCACTTTTTTTGCCCGGCTGACGGACACAAGTTAAACTAACATGCCTCAAAGTTACAATGCGTTAGCTGCTCTAGTTTAGAAGCTAGAGACCAAAACATGTGACGTTTCATACATTTTTTTCATATTTTGACGGTTTTCTCGAAAAATTTGTATGAAATAAAAAAAAAATTACAGAATAGTTTAGCTTCGTTTTAATGAGCTCTAACGATCTGCATCGAAAAATAGCCCTATGTCCATCATTTGCAGTTTCGACCCACTGTGCGTCGCGCGTCGTCGGCCGGAATCGAACCAACAACCTTCTACGTTGCAACCGCCTGCCACAGAGGTCGTCGCATAAAAGGTGTGTACTAAACTATAGTACTAAATGAAATACATAAATAAAACAATTACAACAATTTATTTTCATTAAAAAATTATAATTTGTTCTAATAAATTAAAAACATTTAAATATTATATAGCACAATACAATATTGTACAAATTGATAACGTTAAAAGCAACTATTCAATCATAGAATCTGATTCAAAGTGTGCTATTCTCTAACAATTAACATCTCAATTACCACAGTTAGATGCCATGAACTGTAGAAACAAGTACTACATGTTTAGCTGGTTTACATACATAGAATAGAAACTAATTGATCAGATCAGTTACTTAAAATGTCAGTGACAAGGCCGGCCGCTATCGTGACGCCAGCTACGCGAAGCATAACGCGCCCTAGCTCCTTCACATCTTTATATCTCTCTATACAAATGGGCTTACTCACTTCGATCACAACTACAGCTACAGAGTTGTTACCTAAACAGCGGGGTTTCTTCTTAACTAGTTCACCAGTACTCTTGCTTAATTGGGCCTTCAATTTCACAATGTTTGCTGATTCCACTAAAGATTGATAGTGGATGAGCACAGGGAATCCCTTCGTAATGGGGACTTTAACATTGAATACAACTATTCTAGCTTCAAACCTTGTAGTTACAGGTACTTGTTGGATCGGATCACTTAATATGTAGCCTATATATACATTCTGCATGTCTACCCCCGATAATGTGACACTGACCTGGTCACCAGCGAATGCAACATTGGTAGACAAATCATTGATGCTAATACCTCTCACATCAGCCATCTCTTTAGTAGGACATACAAGGACTTTGTCCCCTTTATTTATCCTACCATTTTCAATCCGGCCGGCTACACAGAATCCAGAACCTGTACCTTTGAAAACATCATTGATTGACATCCTTAAAGGCTTGGCAACAGGTCTTTCTGGAACATTGAATTTATCAATGACATCTAAGAGGTATGGGCCACTGTACCATTTTATTAGTTCACTCTCAGTGGATGGTTTTACTAAGTTCTCTCCAGTCAATCCTGAGCATGGGACATAAGTAACATCAGAGTCTTTAAATCCTGCCTGTTTTAAAAATACTTTAAGTTTCTTTACAATTTCAGTAAATCTTTCCTGAGACCAATTACTCGTATCAAGTTTGTTGACAGCTACAGCCAGCTGACTGACACCGAGTGACCTGACTAAAAGAGCATGCTCTCTGGTTTGTCCACCAAAGTCAAAACCTGATTCAAACTCACCACGGGTGGCATCAACCACTAACAAGGCTACATCAGCCTGTCCCGCACCTGTGATCATATTAGGAATAAAATCTGCATGACCAGGAGCATCCAGAATGGTGACTCTTTTAGTATTTGTTTCAAACTGTGCTCTTCCTACATCCATAGTGATGCCTCTGACTCTTTCTTCACCTGTTTCATCCAAGACCCAAGCATACATGAAACTTTGCTTCCCAATCTTTCTACTTTCTTGTTCATACTTATGTAATGTCCTTTGACTAACTTCTCCAAGCTCACAGAGAAGCCTCCCCATCAGTGTAGACTTTCCAGCATCAACATGGCCTATAACTACTATGTACAAGTGATCTTTTTCTGAACCTCTTTCACTAGTGTATTGTGTAATCGCATCCATTTTATTGTCCTTTACTCTAACATTAGTTTTCTCTTCTGATTGCTCTGTTTTAATTCTTTCTGTGGATGGTGACTGTTCTCTTGGGGTCTGTGGTCTACTACTGCTTTCTGCCTTCTCTACCTTGAAACCTTTGACAGTGACAACTTTTTTTGGTTCAATATTCCTAGATATAACTTTAGGAGTATCACAAGTCGTAATAACTGGAGCCTTAGCTGGGTCAATTAGAACTATAGGTGCAGGTTTAGGTGGGTCCACTTTAGGCTGTCCTTTCTTCTGGTTATTATTCAATACTTCATCCAGAGCCATGTTGAAATCAAAATTATGTTTCAACACAGCTTGGACAAGGACGTTCTCCGCTATGGTGTCTCCCAAGATATTTCGGAGTTCATCTAAACATGACATAAGCCGACCCTCGTCTTCTTCACTGAGATTGAGGCTTCGAAAGTCAGTGGATTCGCGTCGTTGCAGCGCCGGGCGTTCTGACGCTGCGCACTCCTCCTCTGTCTCTTCCTGAATATCGTCATGACTCTCTAGAAAGCTCGATACTGCCTGTTGATTACGGGATCGGTCGTACAGCCACTGTGCTGTGTCGCTCGGTGATAAACAACTGTCTTCTTCAACCGAATGGCCATAAACATCGTCGTAATCATAGTCATCAGAATAATTCCTATTCCTCACGTTTCGATGACGAGCCATATCAGGAAATTTAAATTGTTATCTAGGCTTGCCCTCGCTCAACATGTTCATAGAGTTTAGGGTAAAATAACACGTTTTTTCACGAATTTTCTTCACTTTCTTTCTTTGCTCACTTCGACTTGAATGACAAACACTCTAATGACACTTTTGACATTGACATTAATCTAAAACGGACACGCGTCGCGTCGCAGGCAAGAACATTCAAATACCATTTTTTTTTTACAAATTACTTATTGAATTGTTTTCTTTTGATTAAATCACAGGATTATCACTGCAAATAACAAATATACAAATTTCCTAGTGCTCGAAGTAGTTCCGTGATACAAATGGTAAAATACTGTGGTAAAATATGTAAATGGAAATTAATTGTTTTTTTTTCGGAATATGAATTCCCACGAATAAAAAAAAAAGTTTTTGAACGAACCTTCATTTACCCCACGCCATAAGTATGGCCGCCATTGTCAAAGTCATTTGTCATTGTCTTTTCTCATTTTGTGTTCGGATCGGACGCGTTTCTTGTTGTTCGTTTTTAAAACATAAGTTCGCCATTCTAGAAAGATAAATATTTACGCCTACCGTCTAATACGTTATAACTTGAATTTCTCAGTAAATTATTGTAAGTCGCAGTAATTGACTTGCGACACTGCACGATCCTGAAGGCATCACAGTTTCAAAAGCATCATCAAAACTTTTTCAACCTTGACCTGATAGATACAACTTTATCAACATGAAGAAAAAGGTACGTAGCTTAAGTAATCTAGTCATAGCTTAATAATTCATAGAAAATGTATCCTCTAAAAACAATGGAGTCTAATCAATTTTTTTATGTTTTAGGTATTGTTGATGGGGAAGAGCGGATCTGGGAAGACCAGCATGAGGTCTATCATATTTGCCAACTACATAGCCAGAGATACCCGTAGGCTTGGAGCCACAAGTGAGTACACTTTGAGCAAATCTGTACTTTTCCCTGGTCCAGTAATAAAAAGTCATACTCGGACTTATAAATTCAAATATACCTCCTAACAATATACTGGCAAGAAAGTACACTTTCAGCACCTATAACATAGTGTAAAACTACCCACATTGTTTAATAATGATTGAACTTCAACTGATTTTAATTTTTAGTTGATTAATTCTTAAAATTTTACATTACTAATTAAAATTGGTCTCAGGGATGGAGACAGATTGCAATATGAGAAGACTAAAAAAACAGTTGATAATAAAACAATTACTGTTATATTGTTACTTTATTTCCAATGTAACTGATAGTCCTCGATGATATCTAATGTTTGTTGTGGGTTGAATTGAATTAATGACTCATAATGAGACACATACCTACCTATCTTAGCATTGCAGTAGACTATGAATGGTACTAAAGTTGCACCGAACGAATGAACCAGTTGTTCTGATGTATTCAATTTGGGGTCTTAAAGAGAACACTGTTTGGTGAACAGTGAAGCATATAACATCTTCACTATGTCGTCACTTACTATCAGCTGAGACAATCACTGTCGTATATTAAAAAGTGGCTATTGTCCGCGGTTTTACGTGCGTAAGTCCTATTCCTGTGGGAATATGGGGATAAAAGGAAGCCTATGTCACTCCCAATTAATTAATATATCCTCATACCAAATTTTATCAAATCCTATTTGAAAGCCTATTTGTTTAAAAATAATCTTTATAACATTAACTAGATGCGCCCCGCGGTGTCACCCGCGTAAATCTCGATCCCGTGGGCTTATCTAATATATATAAATTGTCTCGATCCCGTGGGCATATTATATATAAATTACGTGTCACGTTGTTTGTGCGTGATGGACTCCCTAAACTACTTAACCGATTTTAATCAAATTTGCATACCGTGTGCACTTTGATCCAGTGTGAAAGATAGGATAGCTTACATCTTAATTTATCCCGATATTCCCACGGGATCGGGAGTTACGCAGGTGAAACCGCGGATGCAGCTAGTCAAATATAAAAAGCAGCCTATAGCTTTCCTTGAAAAATGGACTATCCAACACAAAAATATTTTTTCCTGAGATAAGCGCATTCAAACAAAAAACAAACTCTTCAGCTTTATAATATACTAGCGACCCGCCTCTGCTTCGCACGACTATATTATGCATGTATTATACATATAAACCTTCCTCTTGAATCACTCTATCTATTAAAAAAACCACATCAAAATCCGTTGCGTAGTTTTAAAGATTTAAGTATACAAAGGGATATAGGGACAGAGAAAGCGACTTTGTTTTATACTATGTAGTGAAGTATAGATGTAAGTGACTGTAAACAAAAACCTATTTATTTCAGTTGATGTGGAGCACTCTCATGTCCGTTTTCTTGGCAACCTGGTCCTGAATCTATGGGATTGTGGCGGCCAGGAAGCGTTCATGGAGAACTATTTCGCATCGCAGCGGGACAACATATTCAGAAATGTGGAGGTTCTCATCTATGTGTTTGACGTTGAGAGCCGGGAGCTGGAGAAGGATTATCACTATTACCAATCTTGTTTGGAAGCTATTTTACAGGTACTGTTTATGTACAAAAATAAAAATCTGATTGTTCAAAGTAGGGCAAAATCGAGCCCAAAAGAGTCTGTTACATACAAGCAAACATACAGGTGAAAACTAATAAAAGCGTGTTAATATTAAATTATAGCCAGCTTATGATATAAAATATTACATTATTTTAAGTCCAGAAACATTAACACTGTCCATAAATAGGGTGCCCTGTATTTTAATCCAAAGGTCTTGTTAAAAATTAATTTCTTATTATCTTTTCAACCACCTTGATGGTGGTAATGCAATAATTGTTTGCTAGGTAGGGTTGGATTTGTTCATCCATTTGTATACTAGTTGGATTTGTAGCTTTGATGACTGCATGCCTTGATGGTGGTAATGCAATATAAGACAAACAACCAAAACAAGATATAATCACATCTTAAAAAACATCTAAATTTTATACAGTAACTGGCAGCGCTCCGCGGTTTCACCCGCGTAACTTTCGGTCCCGTGGAAATATCGGGATAAAAATTAGCCTATAGCCTTCCTCGATAAATGGACTATCCAACACAAAAATATTTATTCAATTCGAACCAGTCGCTTCTGAGATTAGCGCGTTCAAACAAACAAACTCTTCAGCTTTATAATTATTAGTATAGATTAGCTGTTGCCTGCGACTTCGTACCCGTGGTAGTTTTTCGTTTTAAGTACTATTAAAAAAAACCGCATCAAAATCCTAGAGACAAACAGCGGGAAACGACTTTGTTTTATACCATGTAGTGATAATTTAGTATTCTATCCTATTTCAGAATTCTCCAGAAGCCCGAATATTCTGTCTAGTACACAAGATGGACCTGATAGCTGAAGAGCAACGGGAAGAGATCTTCAAGGCGCGGGAGGAGGACCTAAAACGACTCTCCAAACCTCTTGAGTGCACTTGCTTCAGGACCAGTATATGGGACGAAACACTGTATAAGTAAGTGTGATTGCTTCAATAATATTGATAACATCTGAACTTTGCACTGAAATGAAAGCAGTAACAGTCTTAAAGCTAGCAATCAACCAGCACTATGCAGATTACGCATTTAATGTTAGAGCATGTTGAAGCGTGGGGCTTGTGCTGGCTAGTGGGCTCACGCGCACCGAATACTTTGCCGTTTCGTGGCGCACCGCTCACCTAACTTTGTAGCCGCCATTAAGTTAGCTGTCTAAATATAATTATCAAATATCAAAGCAATATTATTTGTTTTTACAGAGCATGGTCTAGTATAGTGTACAAGTTAATCCCTAACGTTAAGGCCTTGGAATCATCATTGAAGCAATTTGCACAAATAGTTGATGCCGATGAGGTGAGTTCTTACTTCTTATCACAATTTACTTCAGCAATCCCATCACAGCTTTGTAATCACTATGGCTAGAAATCAATGAAGGGTACTTATTTTCACACCACATAAGAAAGAGTGGTCACATCAGTTTGCTACCTACTAATCATTGACAGCTAGTGAGATTACTTGCTAATCTCACTAAAAGAGGTAAGAGCTAAAGGGGTAAAGTTTGTGAGGTTGTAGGGGGTAATCTCCGAAACCAGTGGACCGATTTGATGGAATTTTGCACAGAGACAGCTGAGTGTTATAGGCTATTTTTTATCCCGGAATTCCCACAGGATCAGGACTTACGTGGGTGAAAGCGCAGGGCGCAGCTAGTTTATTACAAAGTTGCAGGTCCCTAGATCAAATAGAGTTTGAGTCCAACTTAATGGCTCTTAAATTAGTCGCAAGGCATTACCAACAATAAAAAAGCGCACTGGATCAGTAGTCCTACTGAGTAGTTCAATTGGTAGTGCAAATGATACTTTATTGTTTCTCTAGTACTACCAGTAGTACAAATGATACATTATTGTAGCACTGAATCAGTAGTCCTACTGAGTAGTTCAACTGGTAGTGCAAATGGTACTCTATTTGTTTCTTTAGTACTACCAGTAGTACAAATGATACATTATTATCGCACTGGATCAAGGTTTTACTGAGTAGTTCAACTGGTAGTGCAAATGGTACTCTATTTGTTTCTCTAGTACTATTAAAAAAATACAAGCAATTTTCTTCTCGTTTGTTCATTGATAGAAGGTACAACTAGTAGTACAACTGATACAATGTTAACTTTAACTAATTAAAACTTCTTGCAAATGTGTCAGAAATCAATTTATGACAATGGTAAAATACATAGCGTCATATGAAACGTTTGCTTAGACTAAAAAAATAACCAAACAACTGAAAAATAAATAAAAAAACTGAGTAATATAACACTCAACGCAACTTTTCCAAAAATAGGGGTACGTCAATTTCTCCATTGACTAATTGCATTTATACTTTTAAAATATAGGTGTTTCGATCTATTACATTCTTTGATCGTTTTTTTGCTGGTTCTAATGTTACTGCATTCACCGCGTAAAATGCTGATTCCTGTTTGAGAATTTTTAAAAGGTGCAAAATAGTTGGTCTTATTTTAAATTGCTTATTGAATTGACCGTTCCAGCCCTCGCAAACATTAGTTGTTCGATGTCGTTCATTGAAACTACACCACAGTGCTTTTTTTTGGTAGCCAAAAATTCTGGATGAAAGACAAGAACGGTTGCAGATTTTCGTTTGGTACTTTACTTTCGTTCACTATATAATTGAACCCTTCTTCAATTTTTTGTTCTGGGAGAAGCGGCAATACCTTGTACAAACTGATAATTTTGCCCGAAGGAAGCACTTCAAATCATTTATAAGTGGCCAGTATTAAATTAACCATATAGAGTATTTATTCGTCATGATAAAGTGCACAACTAATTATATATTATTAGTGTTCTACAACTAATTATATTATTTGTCACTAGTACTACTGGTAGTACATTGTATCAGTTGTACTATCAATGAACAAACCCGAAGGAAATTGCTTGTATTTTTTTAGTAGTACTAGAGAAACAATAAAGTATCATTTGTACTACCAGTTGTACTATCAATGAGAAAATCCGAAGGAAATTGCTTGTATTTTTTTTAGTAGTACTAGAGAAACAATAAAGTATCATTTGTACTACCAGTTGAACTATTTAGTAGTACTACTGATCCGGTGCGAAAAAAAAAATATGTGCACAGCATGCTCTCACTCCGAGTTTGCAATCATACCTGACTTCAGAGCCGTCATCAAGTTTGACTTGAACTTTTGGCTATAATAAGAATATTGTATGTTCAGGTGTTACTGTTCGAACGAGCGACGTTCCTCGTGGTGTCTCACTGCCAGCGGCGGCCGCACCGTGACGCGCATCGCTTTGAGAAGGTCTCCAACATCGTCAAGCAGTTCAAACTCTCCTGCTCCAAGCTAGCCGCACAGTTTCAGAGTATGGAGGTATGTCTTAGTTTGGTGTGCTACTTTTGGGATAAGCTCAGCTGAGTCGCCCTTCCTGCGTCGGCCATTTTTTTGCAGTTTACAGGGATGTGTTGTGGGCCATCCCGCGGGGGTGGGATCAACAAACCTCGCAACATCGAGGGGGGTCAGTAAAATAGCGATAACAGCTAAGTTATGAAAGGGAGCTAGATAAACCTTAAGACATAAAGAATGGGTATGAATTACACTACACGCCCCGATCTAAACTTCGCTTATTAGTAGCTTAACTATAATTTTATTAAACTTAAACATAAAATACGGTGCATGTACCCATATAAATAATATTTTGTTTGTTCCAGGTCCGTAACAGCGTATTCGCTGCGTTTATAGACGGGTTCACGAGCAACACATACGTGATGGTGGAGATGTCAGACCCGCGGATACCATCCGAAGCCACTCTAATCAACATAAGGAATGCGCGCAAACACTTCGAGAAACTTGAGAAGGTTTCGTCTTCTCCACCCAGCGCGAGCAGCAGTCAGTATGAATGAGTAAAGACTCGCGCTCAACGCGCCTCGCTATAAAAACTTAGGAAATTCAACATGGAAGCAAGCGATTCCATGCTCAGCTGTCAACGGAATTAACGCTACAACCTTCTGTTAGAAGAAATAGCGGCGTGATATCGCCAATATCGTTGCAGCTATAATTGACTCAATTTTAAGTAGAATTTAAATGGCTAGAATCGTTTGTTCTGTGTATTAAAATAATGGAGAGGATAGAGTGGTGTAAATAATGCAATCAATTTGTCTGTCTACAAAATTCACGATGTTCACACCATAAGCTTGTGTTATGGCGGCTCCATATACACGACGTGAAGGTCCGCGAACAGACGTGAATGTGGATGGTTTTTTCGGGGGGTCACGAGCGTTCGCGCCTGTTCCCCGATCATATTCGGTATGTACTCTGCTTCACGGCATGAACTCGTGCGTGAATTCACGGCGTGTCTGTGGAACCGCCATTAGAAAATATCAGTATGAACATCGCGAATAACATTGTCAGCTAGCTAAAATCGATTTCAAGTCAAATATAATTTAAAATTTAAAGTTAGATACGTTTATTCTGTGTAATAAAATAATAGGGAAGACAGATAAATGAAAGTAATTGAATATTTTGTGCAGCGGTCATTTTGTGATCTGGTTTCGGCAACTATTCAGTGTCTATAGCTTGCCCATAGCACAGTAAGCAAACAAAGGCGTTGAACAGTTACCTTTGACATTTTAAATTAATAAAACATTAGTAGTTTATTAGAGATTAGAATAAATTATGTCCAATATCAGAAAAACTTAAATGAATATTAAGTTTTCGCCTAAAATATTCAATAATGGTACTTCTAGTAAGTGAATTGATTGCTGAATAGTAGGTATATAATCAATTAAACTGTTTGGTATCCTTCATCACATCTGATGTTTCAAATTGACCAAGTGAGCCGGTTATCTCGCTGGGATATGTAGTTAAAGCGGTCGACGATCGTCTTGGCTTGGCTTACGTCCAACCTATGATCCATTCCAATGGACTAAAATGACGTTTTATTTGTATGAATTGTATTTAAAATCCCTTTACAGATTACCTCTCAGTAATGAAAGTATTCATTAGTTTTTAGTTCCGAACCAGATATGGAGTTCCGAAAAGTAACGCCCGGATTTAATCAGATAACCTCTCAGTTAAGTTCATTTGATGGATCATATACGTACACGTCATTTGTCTATGGTACACTCACACAGGTGTAACGTCTTGCCATGATCGACGGGTTAACGCATGGTGTAAATAGCGATCAGTCAACAATAGAGCCTAATTCTATGATAATTATTATATTGAAAACAAAAAATCTCCCGTTACTTTGCTCATTATTGATATTGCCACATAAAAGATAAAATATATGTATTTTAACAACTACAAAAGAGAGTCTACTTGTGGTCTACCTACATCAGAACATTTTTCTTAGCTTAATATTATAATATCTTTTCAGAGTGCCAGAGACTTGAAATAATAAGTAAATTTTATAAGGATTCATAAAAAAGGTTCTGATGTACATACTAGAATTATTTAGTGACACTGTTTTAATTAAATATCGAGATAAATAAATATTGATTTATTGAAGCGGAGATGATTAAATAACAGAATGTATTGTGTATGAATGTTTGTCAACTAGATTTAAATATAAGTGTTCTACTGTACTGTGATTGAAAATAAATCCATTTAGTTGAATACGAACATTTTAGACAATTTCTATACTTAATCAAATATGTGTAATGTTAGTTTTAGTATAATGATTAAATTTAAACTTTAGTACATCACTTATATTTTTTAGTGAATAAACGTAATATATCAAAGACTACTCTCTCATCGGTAAGGGTGGATAGGATTAAGAACACGAAATTAGCCTGCAACACGTCTTCGGACTCATCACGGTATGGTGTCATAGAACATTCGTCAGTCCCAATAGGCACCCGTGGCGTCTTACTGCCGACACCACTCTGGGAGGAAGCCCTTGCCCTACACTGGGACATAATAATGAATGTTTTACAACCGAAATTACATTTGTGTATTCTGAAGTTTAAGGGTATTTCATACGGGAACGCCCCGGCCAAATTAAAAAATGATCCAGGTAGAAATCGAAATGTAACTATATACCAAACTATTTAAACCATTATAAAGCTGACCGTCCACCATCAAGTTATTTTAGCTTAGCTCGCAGTTTTTCAGTTTTACGTAGCTTAGCTGGCATAGTTTGCGATGGACTCACATGTATGAAAAATTTACTCAACTTTGCGAGCTAAGCTATACTAACTTAGTTTAGTTGGCGGTGGACAGAAGGCTTTAGACTTTAAAACTATCGTAAATTAAAAATAAAAGCGTGTTAAAAAAACAGTGCCTATTATCAATAATTGACGGTATGTTGAAAAAAACTTTTATTTAAGTTTGAGATAGTTTCGTAAATAACGTTAGATTTCTATTTATTACTTAATATTTTCTACGATAAATCTTAAAAGAAAAGATTTTGTCGGGCCTTAACTTCGACATTGCCTCAGTAAAATTGCAATCAATTTACACATGGCCTTATCATATTCATAACGATGGAAAGAGATAACGATATACTGAAGTTTTTTATTCTAATATTTCATTACAATAATATGTTTACGTACAGATTATTCACTCTTTAAGTTTAAAATTTATAAACTGTGATTATAAAGTCTTCGTCCATTACTGCGATCCCTGTCTATGATCAGAGGGCCAATTATTATTCTCGTAAATAACATTGTTTAAATTGCCTTTCAATATCATTTCGATTGCATTTTGATTGCAAAAGATACCCTCAAAGTTTTTTTTTTTTACAAAAAGCTAAATTTGAGGGTATTTTGAGCTACTTTGAGGGTATTATTTTTGATCGTGAGTGCAATTGTGATGTATTGGCCTTCAGAAGGTCAATTCTCGTAAATTATATTGTTTAAATTACATTTTAATATCATTTCGATTACAAAAAATACACTCAAAGTGAGCTTTTGGTATTCTGAAGAATATTTTTTGCAATCGAAATGTAATCAGAATGATATTGCAACGTAATTTAAACAATTTTTTAATGAGAATTATTGGCCTCCAGGCCATGTTCAGGCCGTATCTATCGTTTGATTCTCTATGGTCCGAAGTAATTGACGGAGATGTTTACTTTGGACTCGTAACTGACTAATTAAACCTTATTTGATACTTGAATTACGTTTGTATTTTTTTATGTAATTAGGGTTCAAATCAAACTTCTTATTAGTTATTGCTTACCATCAGGCATATTATGGTCAAGTGCAAACCCATTATTAATAAAATAAAATAAATAAATAGTTATTAGTTCTACAGTTTGCTAGTCGCATGGTTTTGCACAATTATTATTAAAGACTCCGTAAGAGAGTGCGCCGAGGGCGTGCTCCTAATATTTTTCTGTTACGCTGATTCCGCCTAACGTCTATTAAAAAGCTGCCATTAAAATTGTTTCCTACTATATTAGAGATACATCGAAACTGCTTAAGGATAATATCTGTTACATACATTTAAATGAGAAAAATATCCTTTTATCAGTGTTGATTTATTTATCTTCAAAACCTTACGATTTAGGTAGGTAGTAAGTACATTCATGACTATGTCGTAAGAATTTTGTTAAATTTCATCATTAACTTTCTGAATGGAAACACCTAGTTGCCTCTTGTTATATTATTATATCACAAGAGCTATCGTTAGGCTTTATCGTCTTTATCTATTTGAATGCTTGAGTTAGCAGCAAACCGGTATTCTTATCTTTCTAACTGAATATTGATTGAAACTTTCCAATATTTGTATAGGTACATCCAGTACCTATAAAAGAAAAATATTCTATCAAATAACTAAGCGCTCAAGATTAGTAAAACTTTAAGTAGGTACCTACTCCTAAGAAATTTTGTACATAGATACCTTAATTTGAACTTTTTACATAAGTTGTGATAATGTGGGTTATTTCTAGTCGATAATTACATAGAACTTCTATCTGACCATAAAAATAAACAGTCTGCAATAAATAGTCTCGTCTATCAAAAATATTATTACACAAGGCATCTGTTGTAATAAAAATGACGTAGGTACATCGTCTACTGGAAAATATTGTAAAGATCTACTACAAAACTAAAGCAATTGCGGGTATTTACTCAGTATAATCTACGTTCGTGCAATCCATACACGCGCCTTCGACAATACGAGTAAAATTATCAATTTTAGGTAGGTAACTAAAATAGATAGGTACTTATTTATTTATCGATATCCGATAACTATTGATAAAATTGAAAAAGAGTTTTCATTAACTCTCTTATTTTATAAATGTAAGAGTCAGAATTTTAATATCTTAGCTGTCTAGTCGATCGTTAAGACATGGTCAAAGATGAAATATCTGTTCATCCTGTAAAGTACCTATACATTGTTTCTTGTGTTTAGATTGCGCACGAACTAGTGAAAAAATATTGCACACAGTCTTGTCAATTGGTTCGGTGATATCATCAGTGCTGTGTGAAAAGATCACCATTGTGACGGACTGTTCCTACATTATATTCGAGCATCGCAGCTTGGAGCTAACACTTCAGTGATATAATTTCGTGGATGCATACAACCTTGACACGGCAAGGTGAGTTCTTTATCATTTGCGTCATAGTGTTATTTTGGATAAAACACCATAACGTTTTATTGAACTAGAAGTAAAGTGGGTTAGCTAAATCTTGTTTGATAGTTTTATGTAGGTACTTACCTAAGTGTGAAATTTTCCCAAAAGATAGCGTAAGTTCCAATAGTGTGCGAATATGAGGATGAAAGTAGCATTTGTATTATTCCTAGAAACTAGAAATCCAACCAAGTTTCATCGCAATCGGTTCAGTATAGTTTTAGCGTGATCTTATAGTAAGCATAAATAAATTAAATATGTTTTGTAATATAGTATGTAAGTAAACCTATATTGTAGTGCCCAACCGGGTTCATGTTGTGTCTAAATTGAATTTATGTAAACATCTATACCTACTTACACATGAAACAATAAATGATGATTATGATCAAAAAACAAACTAACCTACTAACTTATGCTTCCACATTTATGTTATTAGTAGGTATGATAGATTTATGTAAGGGCCTACCTACTTTGCAATTAAGTTAAAAGAAGCAAACAAGATGTAAAAGAATTTATTTGCTAAGTAAATTAGCATAATATTGGTATAATACTTACGTAACTATGAGGCGGTACCAAGTTATATTTTAAGTAAAGTTAATGTCCCACAAAGGTCTCAAAAATGAGGTAGGTACTCACTTATTGTTGCAGAAAATGTCTGGAGAAAGGAACCCAATATTTGACTATCATGAGGAGACCCAGTCTGAAAAGCTGGCCCGCAAGTCAAAAGAATCTCCGTTCTTGGTGATCGGTAAGTTCAAAGCCTGGAAGAAATTGCTTTTAGCAATATGTCCGTCCTGGTGCATTGTGCAATCAATATTCTCTAATCCAACAAGATAGTGTTCAATAACTTTGTAATTCTGATTTTATCGTCTACTTTAAGTACCTACCTACCTAACTATATTTTTTAATGTAACGTGTACCTTAACTATTAGATAGGTAGGTAGCTGTAGTACCTACTTAAAATACTCTGGACACTTTGGCATAGTACCTTAAAGCACATCTTAAAGTGCTGCGGTGTATTTTGAGACCCATGCCAATACCGATAGAGTATTATGGCGAATAAATAATGCCATCACATTTTACGCTTCCGAGGTGCGATGTAAAGACAATATTTGTTCACTATAATGCCCTAGGCTCTATCGATTGGCTCCGCGCAATAAAAAAAAACACTGCGAAGCGCCCATACAATGTCCGGACCCCTTTCATAAAATGATTGACTTGATGGTAAAATTGTTACAGGTATCGCAGGTCTAATCGGAGCAGTAGGTTATGGTGCGTACGCGTACAAACGGCGCGGCACGATGAGCACGAGCGTGTTCCTCATGCAGTTCCGTGTGATCGCGCAGGGCACCGCAGTCGGAGCGATCACTGCCGGCATGGCGTATACACTCTACAACAACCACTTTAACAAGAAGCAATCAACAGATACTGCTGTCATTCCTGTTGTAGCGAAGAACGAACATTGATAGGGCGATAACATTTATTAGGACTTGTTGTAGGTAGATGAGGGAACACGCCGATTCGAACATGTCCTCTGAGTAAAATTTGAATTTTTATCGAACGTTATGGTTTTGGCCGACTATTCTATGTAGTGCATCTGTTCATGACAACGTCGTACACCATTACGAAGTAAAACATTATTTAATTGTAAAAAACTTAATAGGTACATAGGTAGGTAACTTTAATGCACCTACTTGAAAGTCTGACTAAGTGATACAATTTACCTACCTACACATACAAAGTTCTAAATTACCGTGCCTCTTATCCAATGTGTCATGAAAGTCAGAGTCATGAAATTCTAAAGTACCTATTTGACAAAATGTGGACAAGTGTACGGATCGATCGGAGTCCTCTATATGTTGTGCCTGCTTTACTACACGTGTGTATGTGCTATTCGTTTACTATGTATGTGTGTTGTTGAATTAATATGAATGCAAAATTGACTGTTGAAAAAAATGTTACGAGAAAGAACTTTTGCTTGAAGATTTTGCTTATAATAATTTCCGCAAGTACCTAGATGATTTATATGTAAGTAAGTACTTCAAAAATAATATGGACATGATAATATTCAAATGGCTATTATTATTTATTATCTAATCAGTTCGGGGACACAGTCCACATGACATAACGTAAGTTTGGAAGTACCATTATTAAACTTTTTTTTCTTTTAGATTACTAGCTGCGCCCCGAGGTTTCATCCGCGTAATAATTTTCTATGCAATGTTCTTAATTTTTTTCTTTCGACCTTCTCCTGACAATAACAAAAAAAGAATTAGCGAAATCGGTTCAGCTGTTCTCGAGATTTGAGATTAGCAACACATTCAGCAATTCATTTTTATATTATAGATATTCTGTTTTAAAGTTTAGTATTTTATTATTTATTATGTAGCTCTTAAAATAAACATTAAAAATGTTGCTTCTTAAATATGTTTATTAGTCTTTTACAAATAGATGTTATGAACAGACAAGGCTAATTCATGAAAATGTTTATTAAACATAGGTACATTAAAATAAATTACAAACTTTATTCATTACAGTAATATGAGTAAGTACCTAGAATTTGGCGTACTTTGTATACCTATCTACGTATAATGAATGACCACATATATAATAACAATGAGTAGGCAAATAGGTAAGTACATGAGTCAAGTTTAATTGTTACATAATAGTTGAAAACTCTAATTATTTAAATGTGCTCATAATTGAATGAAAAAAACAAGATCAAAGAAGTGATTTTTAAATGGATCATAAAGATTAACCATTAAAGTTATGCAGGTACCTAAAATTTTATAATAATTACTATTATCACAATGTTAACATTCATTGAACATGTTTTCAAACCAAATTGAATTTTAATACTGATTTAATTCACACATAAATCCATTGTTGTTAGTAAAATAATTGCACTGGTAAAATAACAGATCAATCAATTAATAAAAGCTAAGCTAATGTTCAAAAGGGAACCTTCTGATTGGCAACAGAGAACCAAACATAACATGCTGTATCACAGGGAATTTGGAAAGTATTTCTTTCTTGTACATCTTTATAAGCCCCTGGTTGATCTTGCCCCATGACCCCACAGCACTAATGCTCCACAACTGGTTGGAATGCTCAGCGAAAGGACCAGTTTTCACTTCTTTTATATACTTTATGCAAGACAGAAACATGTATTCATGGCTAAACTTATCTATTATTTCATCTTCTAAGAACTTTGCTGGTGGATATATTTTAGGTTGGTCGATGAGTTGTGAACTGCCCCAGATAAATGGCACAAACTGATAGTCATCTAAACTCCACACTCCATGGCTCCCTGCGGGCTCCATCCTGTAAGTTTTCTGCAGCTTTCTTGCAATTTCAATATATTTATTGAATACCAGAAATACAGTAGCAACATTATCTTCATCTTTCAAAAAGCCAATTTTATAGAGGCAGCATAAAAACATGATAAAAGCCATTTCGTGTCCTGTTCCATAATCAATTCTAGTAGGATTTCCGAAGCTTTCTTCTAAATATATTTTGATTTCTGGAATAGACAAATGAAGCTTAAGGTGCATGGTCTCTTGAAGGAGTAGAGTTGTGTTCTGTTTCACCTTTAAAAAAAAATCCTTGAATGCAACATTGCCAAATCTCTGGGGCTGTTCCACAGGAGGATACTCTTCTATAATATTTTCAATCTTGTCCAGCATTTTGAGAAGATTTGCTAGGTTAGTAGATACTTTACAGTCGACTGATAGAGGTTTTGCCCTGATAGCTTCATTGAGAGTGGCTATAAACCCTGTGTATTCCACATATGCTTCAGATTTCTCCCATATTGCCATGTCAGTTATATTCTTTATGGCTTTAACAGGTTCCACAAACCTATGGTTTCGAGGCACAGGATCGTCTTCATGAGCATCACCACCAACATCACCAATATTGCTTTCGGTACTCATCTGGAATGCAGACAGCTACGAATTAATTACATAGGCGAAACATGTGACAAGGATGTGTTTATAAATAGAAAGTACATAAATAATTACACATCGCGACTCATATTACTACGTCATACATACGCCTGACTTGTGTAGGTACCCAAAATATCTGATGGATAAAATTTTATCTAATTACTATATTTGAGATAACATTTCAGTAGTGTTCTAAGCGGCGTACCACGTAAATTGACCTCTCGGTTAGTTTATAATGTAAAACGAGAACATTGCGGGTACGATAAGTAGTAAGTGAACATTGAAATCAAGGTCAGATACGTCAAACATAACCAAAGCAGAAACCTTAATCGTAGCACGCTTTAATTTTCACGGTAAATAAGTTATGAGTTTATTAAAGCACTAGAAAAATGGAAAGAATATTAAGAGGAATAATGAGATACCGTGTCTTGGACAGAGCGAGCATGGTAAAACAATTTCAAGAAGTCAAAGATAACCCAACGGTAAGTAAGATTTTTTTCTTACCTTGTTGACCTATTTGTATAAGTCAAATTGTTAAATATTTATGTTTAGTGTAAAGACCACACTGACAGGACTTTTAAATTACTATTTTCAATAACTCTAAGCGGGTAATTCGACTTAGAAAAGGATTTTTCAAGAAAATTGCAGAAATTATTTTCCTCGCATTCGTTTTTTCGTTCTTTGACACTATTGATTGACAGACATAATTCTATTGACAGTGACGTCACAAACAAAATGACATTGACTGACCCAAACTGCTTACCGAACGATTGATAAATCAATTAAGTAATTGTTCATACTATCAAATATTTGACTTGGCTTTTAAACGTTGATCCGATCCACTTAAGATCAACGGATGACGGTTATCTAAAAATAATTTATTAAAAATTGATTATGATCTAGCTAGAGCTTTTCCTACGTTAATAATTTCGAGTGCTCACTGAAATTTTCCGGGATTGAGATTTTCGTCAAGTCGTTAAAATTGGAACTAATCAGCACTTACACAGTGGAAGCAAATAAAAAAAATGGTTCTGAGGGACTTTGAAAATATTGAAACAAAAACATGTAGTTTTTAAAGTTCAAGTCTATCTGTCTGTCTGTTTGTTACTTATGACATATCTCTGCACTTACATAGAATTTTGTAACATTGCTAACTGCTAGTGTTCCTATTCATTATTTCGTTAAAATGTGTGTGCGATGTGCCAAGGTGTTTTCATTAGTTTTCTGTGTTAATATTTGCCATCGTCAGGCTAGAAGTCATTATAAGGTATGCAACATAAATTGTTGCCTGGAAGACGAGCGATAAGGCATCCCTTTGTACGATTCTAGAATCTTTCCGTATTAATAAGTTTCCTGTTTTAATTGGTTGTTACCCTCGACCCAAAAACGACGGATAAATATAACAATTTGTTGTTTATTTATTTTAGATGCAAGTGTTTATCTATCGCAAAGTAATAAAAAAGAACCGCAATGATAGAGCTCCCAACCACGATCAGTCTTAACTGACGTGCATTTTATAGTAAACTAGCTGCCCTACGCGGTTTCACCCGCGTAACTCCCGATCCCGTGGGAATATCGGGATGTAAGCTATCCTATCTCTCAAGTTGGATCGAACTGCACATGGTGTGCGAATTTTATTATAATCGGTTAAGTGGTTTAGGAGTCCATTGAGGACAAACATTGTGACACGAGATTTATTTATATTAAGATGATGATAATTTTAACATACCTTCACTAAAATGTTATATTTTCAGCCTAAGGCAGTATTTTATACATGTATGGATAGTCGAATGATTCCTACAAGATTCACAGAAACAAGTGTTGGTGACATGTTTGTAGGTAGGTTAAAAATTATGTTTTTTTAAAATAAACAATAACTTTTCAGAAAATTTGATTTAGTGTTGGTAAGTTGTTTGATTTTTCTTTGCAGTAAGAAACGCTGGAAATGTTATACCACATTCGCAGTACTTTGTTGATGAAATGACAAGTTGCGAACCTGCAGCTTTAGAACTTGGATGCATTATCAACGACATAAGGCATATTATTGTGTGTGGACACAGCGATTGTAAAGCAATGAATCTTTTGTTCCAACTTAGAGACAAAGAAGAATCTAGTATTGTAAGTTTACTTTTCAGAAAATATTGGTTTTGTAAGTAGGTACGTAGATAGGTATATAAAGTGGACTGATTTTGTCATGATGACTTGCTTTATTTTAGGAACAAAGAAGAATTTCCCCTTTGAAATCCTGGCTGTGCACTCACGGCCAAACGAGTTTAAACAAATTTTTGGACATGCATAATGACTTCACTAAACCGATGTTGTTTACTGCTGAAACGCCACAAAGAAAGTTTGTGGCATATATTGACCCGGAAAATAAATTTTGCATAGAAGACAAATTATCGCAGGTACTTTTTTACTGACATAATCATACTATTTACATAATTGATTTTGACGATCAATTTTGTAGTATTTCGGGTACCTACCGTACATCAAAAGGTAAAAAAGAAAGCCATGTAAAAGATCACTTACTTGTCCGTCTGTCTGTTTTAGATATAACTAGCGACTCGCTCCGGCTTCGCACGGCTATATTATGCATATATTATACATAAAAACCTTCGTCTTGAATCACTCTATCTATTAAAAAAAACCGCATCAAAATCCGTTGCATAGTTTTAAAGATTTAAGCATACATAGGGTTATAGGGACAGAGAAAGCGACTTTGTTTTATACTATGTAGTGAAGTGATATGAAATCAATAACAAAAATATTTTCAGGTGAACACTTTACAACAGCTACAAAACGTTGCATCGTATGGGATGCTCAAAAAACGCTTAGAAAAACATGATCTTCACATTCACGCCCTTTGGTTTGATATTTACACTGGAGACATATATTATTTTAGTCGACGTGCTAAACAGTTTCTTATTATTGATGAATCCACTTATGAGACAATTCTAGCAGAAGTTCGAAGATTTTATTCATAGTAAAAAAAAAGGAAAATAGTTATGTACGTATACGAATTTATAGGTAGGTTTATAAGACTAGTTCGTTTAAGGGACCACTCTGTACCGTATAAGCACACATTATTTATCGTGTTTTCAAAACGTTTTTATTTTATTACTTTTATTATAATTTTAAGTACCTATGTTTGCTTATTTTTTAAACTTTTACCATTTATTCATTCATTTTGCTTAAAATAAAAATTATAATCTTGTGATCCAGTTTTATACATTGTCTATTATAATTTTATTCTATTTTTTATAATTTTGGATAAAATAATAAATCCACTTTATTTCTTTATAGTATTTATTTAGGTTCCTATCTACGTCCATATAATTTTGATGCCACTAAAAAAATATTGAAATTAGTTTTGTGTCCTTCATAAAGAAAAATATTGCATAACTTTGGATTGGATCACAGAAAATATTGAGGATTGATGCCCGGAAAAAACTGGTTGCCTGTAAAGTCGGTATACGGGCGAAAGTTTTACGTGACAACAACTGTGCTCGAGTGGAAGGGACGCGTGCCTTTCACTTTTTATGTCTGTCTCTCTCGCTCTTAGGCGGGCTAACCATGCCCGCGTGCCTCTCACTCGCTCTCATTGTGAGCGCATAACGTCAGCGGAGCGTAACGCAGTTTCTTGAAGTGTCACCCGGCAAACCAATTTATAAAACGTTGTCACGTCAAAAAGCTAAGGGACATGTTATTTCTCAATAGGTTTGATAGTGTGGAGAAAACATTAACGCCTTGCGCGAGATGTTTAAAAAGAGGCTGTATCAGCTAAAAGTATTTTGCCTATCGCTCCGTGAGTATTAAAAGTCCATTTGACATAAATCAGCTGATTCAGTATGACTGCTGTCAATGTCATAAGTCAAGAAGTTGAGGGGCAAGGAAATAACCTTCAAAAACGGAGTTATTCTGTATTTTCGAATCGATTTCATGTATTCCGTGCGTTTCCAACCCGAACGAGACTCAGTTTTGCTGCAAATCTTTCGCACGAGAATTATCACGCTAAACGTGCGTGTATCTTGCGTGTTCACGTAGTAGGCGCTTCTACCGTACCATTTTGTGAATCACTTGTGTGATTGTGTGTCGTGCGTGAGTGAGGTGAGGAAAATGTGGTGTAATTTTCAGTTAAAAATTATATAATTATAATTTATTTCCTGATAAATTGACTCTGGTTGAACTATCCAGGCTTTCGCCTACGGTAAGTGTTATTTCTCCAACGAAAGTCACCTATTATAGGACTACGTAAAAGTGAGGAAAATTCCGCAACCCTGTGAATTTTATTACTACTCATGATTTTTCTTGGAAAAGTACCACGGACCGCGTACAATTTTCATCTTGCCAATCTATAAAACTTTACATAACGTTACGTTTATAGCTGTGAATCAAGGCCTTGACTTGATGGTGATTTCTTATTTATTTCAGGACACCACCACAATGTCTAATCCTCAGAGGATATACGACTATAATGAAGAATCTCAGGCGGATAGGTTAGCTAGGAAATCTAAGGATTCACCTTTTATGGTTATAGGTAAGTTTTATAGTATTTTTTACCCGACTACGGCTAAAGGGAGGGTTATGTTTTTTACCCGGTATGTATGTGCATCTGTTACCACCTACCTAACTTCAAAACTACTCACCATTATTTAACAATTATTGAGGTACCATTACTAAATTTACTTATCTAGTTGTTAAATAAATACATACATTTATCAATACTTCAGCTTAATATTTAATCCCCATCTAAACTGAATCTGATTATGGTTGGAAAGGCCAATGGCAGATTAAAGAAAACTTGCATAGAAATTAGTAATGGACAAGCCTTGTATGAGTTAACGAACTATGTACAATGTTAACAATGTAAAAAAAAATACCATTCCATTTATAATATTAGTTGGGATAATTGGTTTGAAAGCTGTTTGTCCTTCTGTAATTAAAAAAATCTTTAAAACACTTACTAAATCCTATTTCTACTACTTACAATAATTTAAAATGTTTCCAGGTCTCATTGGTTTGGTGGGAGTTTGTGGGTTTGGTGCTTACAAATACAAGAACCGTGGCCAGATGAGTACCAGTGTGTTCCTGATGCAGCTCAGAGTGGCAGCCCAAGGCACTGTGGTTACTGCTCTCACTGTAGGCCTAGCCTACACCCTAGCTAAGGAACATCTATTCAAAGAGAAAAAAGAATAACTCTTTAGGAAAGTAGCTTCAATTAACAAATTAGTTAATTTAGGAAACTTGGAAGAATCTAAAAAGTAATCTCATTATAGAGAAATCCATGTTTTTATGTAGGTACTCATAACAATTTTTACTTCTATTTAACTGTAAATAGACCAAACAAATTACTATTCTATACATATTTATAATTACTTAAAACAATCTGAAATGAATATAATATCAGAGATATTTTTATACTCCACCTATGTATAAATAGATAAAGGAAAATCTAATCTCAAACTATCTAATTTCTATACAATCTCGAATCCTTAATTGATCTGTACAGTTTTGACCATTGTTTCCTATTAGGTAGATACTTAAGTGTTCTGTGATCATTAGCAGGTATTATTTTATTGTGGTGTAATTTATTTATTATACTTTGTGTATATTAATTTTAACTGCTAATGTTAAGTATAAATAGTGATGTTTACTTTAAAGAATCATTAAAATAAAAAATCATAATTTCTAATTTATTAACATTATTTTAGACCAAAATAAGACCACAAAAGAATACTAATAAACGAACAAATAAAATGCTGCAACAAATTTTGTAACGCCTTCTATTTATAATTCATAAAATTAATAGGTAATTAAACTTTACTTTTTTTTATTATTTAATTTTCTATTATGAAAAAATGGCCAAATGGCAAAAAGCCTACCTTTACCTATTTTCATAATAGAAAATTAAATAATAAAGTAAAGTTTTATTATAAATTTTTTGAATTATGAATAGATGGCGTTAAAAAATTTGTTGCTGCATTTTATTTGTTAGTCGACTTAAAATCCTTTGCGTTGCTATCAGTTTATAATCAGATTTTTCTTATACTCTGTCCAGTTCCGCTGAGAATCTATCAAGTCCAGATGCTGCTGAGCATATTTGAAAAAAGTAAAGAAAAAAGAAACCTTGTTGGTTTTTTGTGGTCTTAAGGTAAAAGCAGGTAGAAAATAAATTGAGATCATGTATAAGTAGTGATGTTTTCATAAAATAATTATTAATATAGTTGAATAAAATTCAATTATACAAGCCTATTTTATTTTGTCTCAATTCATTCTATAGGTATGTATCTAGCTCAAAAACTGATAGGAAACAGACGGACGGACAGCGAAGTCTTAGTAATAGGGTCTCGTTTTTACCCTTTAGGTACAGAACCCTAATAAAACTGAAAAAAATAATTTAATTATCTCACGATTTCACATAAGATATCTGACAGTTTTATGTAGGATACCCTCTACTGAGTTCTGATTGCCTGGTACTTACAGACCAAATTACTAGAAAGAGAGCAGTTGACGAAGAAAGAGAGAGATAGCGTTATAAATGTGATTTTATACTCTCTACTGAGTTCTGATTGCCTGGTACTTACAGGCCAAATTACTATCAAAAACACGGTAACGGTAAGAGAGCAGTTGAAGAAAGAGAGATGGCGTTATAAATCTGATTTTATACCCTCTACTGACTTCTGATTGCCTGGTACTTACAGGCCAAATTACTATCAAAATTTACACGGTAATGGAAAGAGAGCAGTGGAAGAAAGAGAGAGATAGCGTTAGTAGATAAATCTAATTTTATACCCTCTACTGACTTCTGATTGCCTAGTACTTTTTAGTGTCGTGTAGAAGGGAAAAACCCCTACGACACTTCCGGTAGTGTCGACTGGTAGTGCGGTGGGTTATGAATGATAGGATATGTATGTAGGTACTATCTAATAATCAAAGAAATTATTGTTCACAATTGATTTATTTTTAAAATTCATAGGAACCAAATCATAGACCTCCACCGTTTTATATTGTCTCAATCTTAAAACAAAATTAAATACCCCATAAATAAAAATATACATAATATAAATAGCTACCTACCTACATAAATATTTAAGTAACAATAATAACAAAACAATAAAAGTCACAGTCAATCACTCTTGCTACATTCAGATGAACCTCTTTTCATCTTCAAACTAAAGTTTGGAATGGTCAAATCATCTTTATCAGATGTGGAATGCTTCATGGAATTTGAAGTTACCTTTACCGACGACAAGTCGTCTGCGTTACTGAACAACCCGTTCGATATGTTAGAACTTGAACTGGAATGGTAAGTCATAGATTTGTAAAGCTGGACAGGTGTGGAGGTGCGTGCTCTGTTGTTCCCGCTCCGCACACTGTTGTCTATTGAATTCTCCTCGCGTACTACTCGCGACTGCTGCATCTCCTCAGGTAGTTTCGTCTCAAACAGAGAAACAAACTCTTCGGATGCTTCATTCTTTGATTTGTTATCAAACGTAATTTTCTTTGCTAGCTCTTTAGTCAAGAATTCTTTGACAGTCATAGTGTTAGTCAGTGAAGTTTGCTGCTCCGCATTTCTAGGAGTTTCAACAGTATTACGTCTCTGCAGCGGCTTGGATAGATTTGTAACTGATGAAACTGTATCTGTAACAATCGCTGGAATATCTTGACTAAAACTCTTCATCTTAAATTGAGATAAACTAGAGCTAGAGGTGTTGGAGGATGATGACAAAGCTAGTCGTTCTTTTGTCTTTTTCAGAGTTGAAGAAGCCCACCCCATGCCAAGTTTCTTGAAAGCGTTTTCTAAATCTGGGTTTGACGACATGCTTAACGTATCTGATGTTTCACCAATATTTTCTTTGTTTTGAAACATTACACTAGATTTCTTGGTTTCCTTTTTTGCCCTAGATAATGCTAAAACTGATAGAGTAGATTCCGAAGACATAGTGGTGGAATTCACGTTTGAACCTGTGTCAAATTTAAAGGGTTCAGTGATGAGATTTCTCTTCAGTAATTCGGAAATCACGTCGGGTAAGCTAGCATCTGAATGTAAAGAGCTCATTTCGTCATTTACTACATCATCTTTTGGAATATCATCAAGGTTAGAGCCATCATCCAATGTCCCAATGTTATATCTTTTCGCATACTCTTGAATACTGAAAAATGGCTTTAGCATTATTTCATTAAATTGTCGCAGTTCTATCATTTGGATTTTAGAATCATCAGAAGATTCGTTGGTCGCTCTCTTTTGCGAGTTAAGTAAATTCGTACTACTACAGTCATCTGCCATCAGATTAGCATTGGCATCAGTTACGTCTACTTGTCGATTCTGAGACGCGTTTCTTTCATTTGTTTTCTTTTCAAGAGTGTTATTAATGTCTGGCAACTCGACATCATGTCGAGAACTTTGATTTCTCAATTTCATGCTCAAGGGAGAGTCAACTTCGATAACAGTAGAAAGTTCATGTGCAATAACATGATCCGGGACATTTTTCAAATGAATTCGAGACAGCGCGGGAGGCGGTCTTGCTCTACTTTTAAAGACGTAATCTTGTTGATCAGCATTTGGTGGTGGAGAAGGAGATTTCTTAGCTGAGTCTGAGCTAGATTCAGACAACTGACTCGTGTTAAGATTCTTAAAAGCAGCTGGTTTGGGAATGTCGCTCAGGTAAGGTATGTAGTTTATTGAATCTGATATGTCTTTGTTTTTTTTATTATTATCAACAGTCTTCAAATCGGTTGCTTCTGGAGTTGTTAATTTCTGTTTGTCATAATACTGTTGCAATTTATTTGTTTTCTTATCAGTTTTCTGTTCAGAATCTGAGGAGTTTCCCGATGATGACATATGACTATACGCCAGCGATTTATTTTTTCTAACTTCATCTAAGACTTTTGCAAGATTCGATAAGCGTTTTGTACATTTCTCAGTTAAATCGGCAATCTTTTCCATATTTTGAATTTTACTCTCAGCTAGTTTGACGAAGTTCAGTTCACTGTCCGCGTGGCAGTTCGTTTGAGTTGAAATGTTTGTGAGACTGTCCTGTTTGCGTTCTAGAGGCGGTGCTGAAAGGTCTGAGTCGGATGTGGTAACCGCGCGATGTGTGGACAACGACGGACGCACACTGTGCGGGTGACTTTTACGCTCAGTACTGGTAGAACTAGAACTACACACTTTCGTTTCTGTGTTTTGACGCGATAATAAACTCGCACTTTTTATCTTCTCTGCTTCAGTCGCACTTTTACGTGCATTAACTTCTTTACTTCTTGGAGTAGGCGAACTACTACTGCGTGTCTTTGTTTTGCTTGGAATTTGAATTGGTTCTTTGTCATTTGCCTTAGGAGATGAAGACGATGATGTCGGTTTCATTCGTTTTTGTGAATCCGAGTCAGATCTTTTCATTTTTAACAAATGTTTGGATATATTTAGCGATTTAACTTTATGAACTTTCTTTCGTGATTGCTTGCTATTAACATTTTTATTTGAATTTGTTCTGTGGCAAGTATCTGAGAAGTTGCAACTGCTTGAAGCATCGTTCTTGTTAATTGATGCATAATTTTCGGTACACCTGTTCAAACATTCTTTCAAAATCTGTTGCTTTAATATATCCTTTATTTGTTCTAGTGATATTTTGTGTTCTATCTGTTTGTTGTTGTCGACGTTATGATTATCATTTATGATCGAACTTCCTGGTGTAGGCACGGTACTACAATCTTGATCCATCACTTCGACCGCTTTGAGACTTTCTCTGTTTAGAGACAATAATTTGTTTACGTATTTTTTTACGACTGGATTTATGTTGGATTTCGTAAGTTTCAATTTGTTAACTTTAGAGGACGCAGTGCTGGAGGCTACGTGTAGATTACGCGATGAATGTTTATTGCCGGGAATATTTCGTTTGCTGCTTCTCGACTTAAGCCCATCGTGACTGCTTCGACTTTCGCACTTTCGGCATTTTTCTTTTCTTTTCTTTTTTAAACTTGTAGCTGACCCTCTTTCATCGTCAGATCGATCACCATCTTTTGTGTACCTAGCAGTGTTAGGAGGCGCACGCATAGTTTTATAAAATTTACGTTTTCGAGAATCATCAATCGCTTTAGTACATTTCCTACAAGAGCAGTCGTATTCGCAATATGGAGCTTCCTCTAGTTTGTCCTCCATAAAGTAATCTCTTGGATTATTAATGTCCTCGTCTGTCAATTTGTAGTCCTGTCTCAAGAACTTAGGGAGTATCATATCTGGAGGGCTCATGTAGGCGGTAGACGTAGAGGAACTCATATGGAAGAACACCGGTCGGTGGCTTGGGGAACTCATTGACGTCTGAGTGTAAGCTGATGTTGCACGCTTTGGAGCAGAATCTGTTTTAGAATTATTCTGTAGTAAAGCTGTAGATTCTTGAAAAGACGTACATACACCCTTCTCCGCAACTGTTTTTATTTCTTGAGATTTTGTGATAAAAATTTCGCTATCATCAGTTCCTACTGCTGTTGTGACAGGATCCAAGTTTCTATTTACTGTGATTTCAGATTCAGCATCCTTTACTTTGGAAGTATCTTCCACTGTTACTTTAGGAGTTTCATAACTTGGGACTTGTGGTGCTATGGTGTCATTTTGAATGCCAATTTCGTGTCTTTCTAATGGTACCTTTTCTAAACTAGGTTGTGTATTCTCAGACGAAGCTTCTGGTATTGTCGATTGTGTTATATTCTTGCTCACTTTCGAGAATTTCTCATTGCTAGTTTCCGAATCGTCTTTTCGTTCATCTCCCTTCTTCCTGAGTCGTATGACGACTTCGTAAGCGTCATCTTTTAACAATCCTGAGGCGCCGATATAGAATTTCCCAGTATCTTGTCCACCTTCGTCAAGCAGCTTGATGTAGCCGCCATCAGAAGTAGTGTTCCCTTTATCTGTGGTCGCAGTTTTGAATGAAGACGTCGATGTAGCAGTAGAAGGCAGCACTTGGTTAGAATGGATTGTATATACTGGTCGAGATATTGGTGTTGCGGGTTTTAAGTTCAGTTTGTTTGCTGTACAATTGCAACGACATGCGACGCTTGTATTAGGTTTTCTGTAAACGAAAAATAGCCCATTACGTCACAGACTATGTCTAATCTAGCCATGCTCCGTGGTTTTACCCGTTCTATTGTATTTGAATAAAAGTACTATATACAAAGGATCATTGTAATTGGTTCAATATTTTTATGCAAAGAAAAAATAAAATTCGCATTTATAAGAAAACAAATAGCCTAGTGTTAGTTACCTTAATGGAGGATTGTCTCCGCTTTCCCACTGTGGATTTTTGTGCTTATTGTCGACGCTTTGATCCTTTTGCTGGTCCTTAGTTGTATATTGACATTGACATTTCTTCCCGTATTTTATTTCTTCTTGCGTCAGTTCTATTTCTGTACCTTCTCTATCATGGAAGTACATAGAAGCTATATTGTCCCTGTAATCATTATATTAATCATATTATTAATTAAACTTGCGATTTGGTCAAATTGAACCTGTGGTGCAGTAAAAAAATATAGGTATATTTAGTCGTTTTGTACAAAAAAAACTAAATATAAAAAAGGAAAAATTTGAATACTGATAATGGAATCAACACGAAAAGAAGAACTAATTTTATACAAGTAGATGACTAGAGTAGTATCGATATACTAGCTGCGCTCCGCGGTTTCACCCGCGTAAGTCCCGATCCCGTGGGAATATCAAAATGAAAAGTAGCCTATAGCCTTCCTCGATAAATGGACTATCCAACACAAAAATATTTTTTCAATTCGAACCAGTAGTTCCTGAGATTAGCGCGTTCAAACAAACAAACACACTCTTCAGCTTTATAATATTAGCATAGATTAAGGAGTGCGCATCTATGATGGAATTTATTTATGAAACATGTACTCTGGAATATCTACACAAACTAAGTAAGTAACAGGTAAGATTAATAAGTTAGTAAGGCAATGAGAGTAACTATAAGTACCACATTTTACCCTTTATGTATTAAAACTACTGCAAGCTACACAACATTAAACAAGTACCGTTCTTGCAATGCACGAGTGCGCTCGGCCTTTGTTTGTGTGAGTGACCAATCTGTATATGTGTCGCTCGCTACTGACCGCTCGCTCCGTGTCGGGTACGCACACTAACGAACATGTGTATTTACGATTACAACTACAAACAAAGGCCGAGCGCACTCGTGAATTGTAAGAACTATTTTACCACCAAGGTTTACGATCAGTTGTGCCGCGCCACAGCTCTATGTTCGTTTTGTAACAACTCATTATGTTATAGGAAAGCCTGAGCAAGAGGAGATGGAAATTATAGGAAAAGTAGGAAATTAGAGTTTTAGGAATGTGAAATAGGTGCATGCGTAGACAGACAGTTAAGTAAAAAAAACAATACAGACGAATACTCAATTAATCTAGGTAAGACGAAAGGGTCCCGGCTCTATATCCATACAAACGTAGTCGACTGTTTCCTCCCTGGATGATGACACTAGAGCAAATATGTTTGTAGCATAAAACTTATAACTGCCATGACCAATGACCATGGCCCTATGTCACATACATGAAACTACTATGAAACAGTCGACTACGTTTGTATGGAGAGAGCGCCGATACCTTTTTCTCCTCAGTTAAACCTACCTATTATTTGTTATAGCATGCTTGCCGCGTAGAAAGGAAATAGTATACATTAGTAAGTAAAATAATTCGCAGAACTTACCCATTTTGATTAACAGTTTTGTAAACACCTGAAAAAGAAACATAACAATTTATTTATGCACTTTTGATTAATGATTAATGTTTTACCAAATCGGATTTTAGATATGCCTAACCTAATTTTTGCCAGATTTTAGCCGAAACTAAACCTGAACTAATCTGAGTGAATAAAAAACAAAAAATAATTAAGATACCTTCGAACTTCGTTTCAACAATAACAAATATTAACTGAACTATTGATTATCATAATCGAACCAATTGATTAACTTACCCGAAATTAGTTAACCCAAAATGTGGCTTAAACCGATTTTTAGTTCTAACACTATCTTTGGCACTAATTATTAAGGAAAAAGGTAACCATTAAAGCTACCGCTACGCCACAATTGTCCGCTACTAGCTTTTACTCTCACACGATTAGGGTGCGAAAAGGCAAAATACAGTATGAACTATCTCATCAGTTGCAATCTATCGTATAGTTGGCTCGCAGTAAGTACTTATTTGATAATTACCTTCATCAACCTGTTCAAAAGTGATCTTGTTATCACCATCACTGTTTGCCGTTTGCTTCTTTTCACTACTATTATCATCAACATAAGATTTATTGATCATCGTAAGTGACCGAGCAACTTCTTTGATCAATTTCTTCTTTGTTTTCTTATTCTTTTTAGAGTCTAATATTTTATAAATAACGATTCGTTCCGCATCTGAGAGGTTTAAGCGTTTGTGCCTTTTCTCTTCGAGTGTTATTTCGCTAGAAGTGTCTGATTCTGTTGAGTCACTCTCGCTAGTGTTCTGAAGTTTTGGCCTGTCCGTTGTGTCTTTTGTAGGGGGCGTATGTTTGTGCCGCGATCTATATTCATGATAGCTATCAACCTTACTAAATTTAACCGAGTTGGATTTCCCTTCTTTGACTGAGGTTGGAATGGTGTGTATTGCAAGATTGCCGTCGCTCTCCGGTACAGGCATCCAGGAATATTGGAAATCCACATCAAAATTATCTTTCACTGGAGATTTTGATTCGTTTCCAGACTTATTCTGAAATACACATACAAAAATACTTATTAAAAAGTCATTTATCTAATCTTAATTTATTTAAAGTCTAATTTAACTTACCCTACATGTATGTTTCCTGCATTCTTTTGCAATATTATTGTACTCTTGCTGCATTTTTCGTTGACGATTCTCTCTTTGCATTTCCTGACGATGTTCATCCATGTATGCATTTCTCTGAAAAATTAATTTTGAAGATTAAAACTTGTAAAATTAACATCACAAACCACATGGCTTTTATCGCTAGCTAGAAACAAGAAATATTGCATTATAACTTACAATAGGTTTATTCCCAGTATTTTTCGGCAGTGAATTTAAAAATGACATAGTCTCCCTATATTCTTTCTCAACACTCTGCTTTGTCATTGCAACTTTGCTTCTTATATCTTGTAGTTTTTTCAGATCCTTTTCCGTTTTTTCATCAGAGGTTGTTTCTTTCACAGCTTGGGAGTATGCATCTTCATCGTTAGGAAGGTCTCGGATAACATGCCTATTTTCTTCATAGGGGATGTCTCTTGTGTCCCTTGTTGTATGATTATACATTGTAACAGAGTTTTTCTTTTTGGCAGTGTAAAAGCTATCAACTTCACTTGTCTTTGAAGGTTGCTGACAGGGTTTGCCCTTTGCTGAAACTGATTTATAATTGTGTAATAAATTATGTACATTTTTATTTTTATTGAGAAATTATGTTTCAACAGCCAGTGCCCACATACAGTAAGTGAATTAACTACTGTAACCAATATGTTCAAATGATTGTAAATTACTGTATTAAGAGATGAAATAAATGATATGTTATTAATATGTTAGAAATATTGGTAGTTGTCATTATGAGTGAACCTTGATACATGATAATGATGTTATGTTTTAAATCGTAAGCATGATTTTTTGATAAATATTTGAACTATCAAATAATTGTGGAAGTTATTCTCATCGACAATGAAATGAGAAGCCAAAGCAAAACCATAATACAACGCTTACAACTTCTCAAGCAAGTTTTATTCCTTCTGAAAGGACTAGATCCCCTTAATATAGGTGTAGGTGAAATATCTCGTTTCTGTGCAGGTTTTGCTCTAGAAATCTGATAGTTACTAGCAATCTTGTCAATATAACAGTGTTTGTGCTGTATAGTATGGCAGTAGCCACAGTTAACGCCCGCCTGCCACGACGGCACGGGCACCATCTCAATATCATGCACATGACAAACATTACTACCTTCTCTAGATGTTCTAGTTTTCATTATAGTCTGCCTCAAGCTTCGCAGCTCTTCCGTAGTCTTCTTAGAGCTTACTGAATCTGTTTCTCTCAACCTCATTCCCCTGCTCTGTAAATACTCTGATACAAGGGTGACAGATGGTCTAACCGGCACCCGTTCCTCATTAGTCAAAGTCCCTCGAAGACTCGAAGGCATCTCTTCGCTTAATGCAAATAAATCGATTCGTTTACTCTTGTCAGATTTACACTCATTGTTATTGAATTCTTTTAAACTGATATTGTCATCTTTTGGTAATGATAGAGTTGGAATTGGTTCCCACTCATTGGGCATCTCATCTACTTCCCACTGGGTTGCCATATCATTACGAGTTACATTCTCTTCATTATCTTTACAGTCTTTTATGGAATTTGTATCTTTTTTATTTTGAGAATCTTCAACATTTGTGCTGGGTGTTTTTGATAAAACTTTGTTTGCGACAGTTGCTGACTTCTCCCTGCTAATCTCGTTTGCAACTTCCCTGTCAAAAAGAGTGGTTAGTTTATTCACTTTGGATTTTTTGTAGAAATTGTTACACCCACATAATTTAATTGTCTACAGTGAAATCTAATGAGGGTTATAAATAAAGGAGATAAGGAAACCTTGAACAAGCCTATGTATTTATTTACCTTGCCAGTAATTTTCTATCTAATAGCTTTTTTTGTTTGTCCAATGTATCTTGCCTTTTTTTTCTAAGTTCAGCAGCAGCTTCTTTACCTCTTCGTTTTGAAAGATCTACCTTGTCTGTTTGTTCATCTGAGAAATTCAAAATTACCTACTTAAATTAACAATAGCATTGAAGGCATATGAGGCACCCTCATTTGCCTCCGCTGCTCATAATGATTTAACAGGTGATTGCTAAACAGATGCTCTGCTCATATAATTAACTTTTTATGGCCTGTCCCTGCACTTGAACTTAGGTTTGCTATAACTTACTACTATAAAGTTCTAAAATAAGAAAAGTAAACTTCACCTTGAGATTTCAATGCGTTCGCGTTTTTATGACTGGCCCCAACATTTTGAATGCCTCTGGCGTATAACTCTTCCAAACGTTTCACGAGCTTATCTTGCTTTTGAAAATAGTCCTGCTGCTTCTTTGCATCGAGTTCAACGACCTGTCGTAGCTCTTCGGTTTTAGCGCGCTGTCGTATTTTTTTAGCAATATCTTTGGATTGTTCTCTAACCTAGAAACTCATCGATATATTTTTTACACGAATTCACTGTAAGAATTTAAAGAAAAATGTTTTTAATTTCAATTTATTCAAACCTGTTGAAGTCTCAATTTTCTTCGGCGTAGAAAGTCATTTGTTTTCACCGTATTTCCTTCAGAAGTCATCTTGACATGTCTCACAAAAAGTCTGTATATTTGTATTAACAATTTAATTTGTTATTTAGCTTACAACAGTTTAAAATATCAGCAAAATATGACAAAATCTACAAAAAATACGAATCGCGCAACACAATCAACAACAAAATTCAAATGAATTTTTCAGTTTGAAAAATGTCAAACCAAGCCAACGTCCGATATTTTGACATTGACGGAAATGGTAACTGACAACTTGGTTTTTTCTTTCGGCCACCTAGCAGAAACAAAACGCACAATAAGTGGACACAATACATGGCGGGATATTTGAATTTATATAGGCACAAACACGAGACAAGTTCATCAGTTGTAGGTAATGGTAGGTACTTTGTAGGTCCCCCCCGTGGGTTCCCGCCTTGTCGTGGCGGGGGGGCTTAGTAACCGTGACCTTGCCAACCACGGTGAAGCCAAGAGGAACCTAGGGCCAAGCCAGGCTGGCTTGCCCGAGAGAGACCGCTCCATCCGACTTTGCGACAAAGTCGGTGTGAGTACCAAGGTGGGTCGCAGTGCTGCATTGGTGGTCACGGCACTGTGACCGAGGCGGGTTGCGGTGTAGTATATTATATGCTGCACCGCAACTGATGGGGTCGCCACCTTTAGATGGCGGAGCGGTGGGGTCGCAGAGGAAGAGGACTGTTGGTGTGTCGTTGCCACTTTCCCTATCCTCTGCGACCGGAGTGGTTGGCACCGGGGCTGCTGCGTGGGACGTAGCATCCTTGGCGCCGCAATGGTGGGGTCGCAGGGGAAGAGGACTGTTGGTGTATCGTTGCCTCTTTCCCTATCCCCTGCGACCGTAGTGGCGGGCGATGGGGCCACTCATCTGACCCATCGCAGGGGACCACGGGCACTCAGACATGGGGCTGTCTGGTGCCCATCTGCTTGGTTCCCGGGGCGCTTGGGACGTGCCTCTGGTGCGTCGAGAGGGGGCCTGACGAGGCCAGCTGCCGTCGGAGGTAGTAGCAGTTAAGCGCAAGCGGTCCTGCTACCTCCGGCACATGGTGGTGTGACGGAAGTCCGGGGGGTTTTAGTGGGTAAACCTCTGGCCGCCCAACATCTCAGGACAGCAGGGAGCCCCACACATTCCCGCCGCTCGCCCCAGAGCGGTGGGACGGTGCATAAGGCTGCATTTCCCTCCGTAAAAAAAAAAATAAGGTACTTTGTAGGTATCATGATTATTCAAATATCGGGAACGACGAAGGTAAGGAATTTGGTTGGTATAGTCGTCAAGTGCCATCTTGTTTTTTTACCCGACTACGGCGCAGCCAAAAGGGAGGGTTATGTTTTTACAATCTCTTTTCGCCCTTGCTTTTCGCACGTTACCTTGATGGGACCCATGCTTAGGTACTAACCCATTTGAATTGTTTCAAAGAGGTGGTGAGGTACGAACTCAAATTCTATGGGTGCTAAATTTTTTCAAGAAATTGTCCGAGGATTTCGGATATCACCATATCGAGGTATGGTCAAAGACAAGGTTCAACTGTTCGACCCTGAATAACTCTGTTCCGTGATGGGTTAAAACCAATGGTTAAAACATAGTCACAAGACAAAAACTGATTGTCATAATAATACTTTACTTACCTACTTCAATCGACAAAAGATTGAAAAAATACAAGAAGCGCCACCAGAGAACTATACCAATAACTTTAATGGCCCTTTACTAGGTATTCTAAGCTTAGGATACCTACGCATTTTATAATCAAGCTTATAACTTTTTGGGTCGAGGTGGTCGAGGTTAAAAAGAAAACTTTGGGATATGATTTAAAAATAATTTATTTTAATGTATTTACAGACAATAACATTTTAGAACCAAAAAATACACCAACTTTGCTATTATTCTCCTATGACCGGCTTCGCCATACCCTCAAAACCATTATAACTATCAGTCGGCTTTTCTGTGTTTCCTGGAACCTGTGATCCGCCATTGTAAACTATTGTTTGTTGAACGTTTACTGGAGTTGTCAATTCATTCATGTTGTTATTAGCTATCGGAACAGTGTTTGAATTGTAATCCATTCTGTTGCCATAGTTTGGTTGAGAAGGTTGACTGGTCGCTCCGGGGTTACCAGCGCCAGAAGGAATATTATTTCCACTATTGTTACCAGTCAAACCGCCTGTTACTCCACCGAGTGTTTGTCCAAGATCAACACCAAGCAACTTCTTCCCACCAAGTCCCAAGTCCAGCAGGTCGTTACCACCGTTTAATACTCCTAAATTGATGAGTCCATCGTTGGAACCGCCACTTCCTCCTCCAACAAGACCACCAGCACTTCCTCCACCTCCAGAGCCAGATTGTTGCCCTAAATCTACACCAAGCAGTTTTTGACCACCTAAATCAAGATGAGCTGTATCTTGACCATCTAGAAGACCTAATTGTATTAGGCCTTCACCGTTGCTACCTCCGTTTCGACTGTTCACATTTGGTGATCGCATGCCAGTGTTTCCGCTACTAATTGGTACTCCTCTTCCATTTCCAGAGCCAGATTGTTGCCCTAAATCTACGCCAAGCAGTTTTTGACCAGCTAAATCAAGATGCGCTGTGTCTTGACCATCTAAAAGACCTAATTGTATTAGACCTTCACCGTTGCTACCTCCGCGACCATTCCCACTTGGTAATCGCATGCCAGTATTTCCGCCACTAATTGGTACTCCTCTTCCATGGTCATTAGAAGGAATACCACCGGAATTACTTCCTCCACCTACAGGACCAGTATTGCCTCCACCAATGACAATTCCAGGATTGATTCCTCCACCGATTAGTCCTCCGAGGAGACCTCCTGAGTTTCCTGACCCTCCTGAAACACTGCCAGCGTTAGCTCCTCCCCCACCAACGTTACTATTTCCACAGTTTTGTGTTGCTGTATAAATCAACGCATTCACAAGCTTTAGTATGATTTCTTCGCTAAATGTGGAACTGCAAGAAGGGCAGGTGTAACTCTGGTTCGGTTGTAACGCCTGTGTGATTTCCAACAAAGCCTTTAGGTCTTCAATGGTATCCCGACAACTTGAGTCCTGACGTGGAAATGAAGGAAGGCAAGGTGTGCGTATTGGATAAAATGCTTGACAAATCTGTAAAAATATAAAAAAGTCAAATAGACCACATTATTTAAGGGGTCAGCACAACGTGTCCCTTCTCCACTACACTCTATTCCCCGTCAAGTCTGTGTTCACTCCCCTTTCCCCGTATCCTCCTTTATACATCTATCAATTAAACTACTTTATGTATAATTATGTTATGGGCTAGTTAAATACCGGGTTAGGTACATTATTAAAGGGTTAGTAGATAAAAATAATCGAAATGTTAGGTACATTTTTGTGTAAAACGCGCTTTTAGCACATAGTTTTCTAACTAGGTATTCAATTAATTGTTAGATTCATCTAATAAAGTAAGTCGGTACCTATATTTGACAGTGTAATGAACAATAATTGACGGATAATTCATAAACGACATTTTCATTTAATTTTGGGATAGATATGTAAAATTATGTTCTACATGCGCGTATTGCGAAATAATGTTAGATTTCAATTTCTAACTTGGTCATTATTACTGAAATAAAAAGAAAAGGATTTAGCGAGCCTATCTTTTGCAATCACCCTCGTACCTAATGGACTCACCTCAAAAACCGACACTGCTATTACAATCCAAACACTCTGTATAACAGCCATGTTTATTTACTTGTTACTGCAACAGACTGCAGCCTTTATATAGATTTTATAATTGCAACACTTGTTATCCTGCATTATGTACCTACTTACTACCTAGCTATACCTACTGACTATGCGTAGATACCTATTATTCTTCGAAACCTAGCTATTTCGTAAATATAGCGCAAACTTGAGTATTATCAATAAATGTAGGTCAGTAGTCACGTACTGTTTTAAACTTTGTCCAATATTCGTTTCTTGGAAATAATTTTGCTGAGGCATCTCAAAGACAAGTCATTGATAAATATTTTAATATTTACTATTACTTCGTTTGGCGCGCGCGCACCTGCAAAATGATAAAAATAATTTGGCAACTGTCTGTAGTTACGGCATATCAATACCTACCTAAGTTATCTATCTGTAAACGAATAAAAATATATTATGAACCTTCGTTTGGTATTATGGAAATAAGCCATCTAGATTTACCAACGTTTATACCTACCCTTCAAACATACTAAAACAACATTGCCCTAACGAAGAATAGTATAATTTTAATTTAAAAATGGACACAGGTCCAAAACAACGAAGGCTAATGAATCCTCGATTCAAAGCTAATATTCTATCTATTCTTACTTTTGGGTAAAGTTTAAGTTACAGTTTTTCTTTAAAAAATCATGACTTGTTACTAAATGCATAACGTATTTTTAGGTGGACTCTAGAAACTTTTAAGTTAGGGTACACCCGGGACATAAAAGATAAAGATTTGTATGCACCCTTGCCTGAACACCGCTCCGATATTTTAGGTAAGAAAGTTATGTAAATAGCTGGTGGTATTTTTCTGAAGGTGGAAATCACGGGGTGAACCTTAGAGGTTCCATTACTTTTACACGAACGTTTCTATAAGTACATTTTCTTTTATATTCGCTTTAAAACTCTCAAAGGAGATGCAGTTCAAAATGCTTGGGAAAGCGAAGTTATTAATGCTGAAAATCAAGATAGGAAACCTAGTTTATGGAGAGTGTTATTCAAAGTGTTCGGCACGGAGTTTACTTTGATGGGGCTCATTATTGCGGCCGTGGAATTTTTGATACGGTAATAAAACTATGTCATTTTCTTTCTTTCTTTTTATATGGACAATGTGCGTCTTCTTCTTGAGGTGCCATCTCCTACCGGAGGTCGGCTATCATTAAGGCTATTTTTACTTTTGACGCTGCTGCACGGAAAAGGGATCTAGTGCTTTGCTTAAACCATGTCCGGAGGTTCTTAAGCCATGAAATGCGCCTCCTTCCGGGTGGTCGCTTCCCTTGGATTTTTCCTTGCATCAGTAGTTGGAGCAGTTCGTATTTATCATTGCGCATGATATGACCAAAATACTGTAGCTTACAGTTTCTTTATAGTACCTACTTAGAAACTCCACTTTCTTATTCACCAACTGTAAAACTCTTTCATTAGAAACTTTATGTGCTTGGTAAAGGGTATCCAAGGCGAGCCTCCGCGCCCGTGCTCTAGGCCTCTACCACAGATAGTGGTTTAAATACAGTAAACGAGATGAAATTTCACAAAAATGGTATTGCGTAGTTTAATGTTTGTTATATTTCAGATTACAACAGCCACATTTCCTCGGTCTTATGTTACGGTATTACAGTCCTATTCAAGAACCCAACAGCACTGAGTAAGCAATTACTTTCGTAATTTTGAAAATGTATTTTTCTCAAAAACCTGTAGTTACAAGAGCTCTGAATTACAGGATCCCGTACACGTATTTAGGACGAATATTTTACTATAATGAGTCAACAAAAGGCACTGTCTCTTGGGGCGAAGCTGTATTCTTTGCGTTTGGAATTATATTATGTAGTGCAATTAATGTCTTGGTGCAGCATCCATTCATGATGGGAGTCATGCACATAGGCATGAAGATGAGAGTGGGAATGTGCAGTTTGATTTACAGAAAGGTACAAATACAACTATGCAAATGAATGTTACTATAATGAAAAGAACCCATGGACGTAACTTTAGTTGCTCCATTTCAAATAATACTTTCAAATATTTGTAATATTGACCTTTGTGAGCGTGATCACATGAAAAAAAATCCCAATGAGTTTCTTGTGCCTTCTTCTCATTGGTGGGCGCGTTCCGAAGGCACACATCCTAACTTAGTTATTAAGACGTTTCTATGTGATCTTTGTACAAATGTATTAAGCATCCAAATGAATAAAACATTTTGATTTTGAATGATTAATACAGATTTAGCAACTTAATCTATGCTTTTCAAGACGCTCGCGCTACCTGTAAGCACTACAAGTTTAGTGCTTGGTAAAGACCTTATTCCATTTAATATAAATTCTCATCTTAGTCGGCCGTATTCAAAAGCAAGAACTCATCAATTACGTCTGGAGTCTAATGAAATCCGTATTTTATTACGATGTTTCCTTTCACCATAAAACCAATTACCTACTTAACTAAAATGGTGTACAATATAGATTTCTCGGTGACTTTGTATGTAGAATACGCATTACTATTTTTCTTTTCAGGCCTTGAAAATAAGTCTTCAAGATTTGTCCGAAAATAGCGCTGGGCTGGTAGTTAATCTTATGGCAAATGACGTTAATAGGTTCGATACAGGTCCCCTTTTCGCTCATTACCTCTGGATTGGTCCTATGGAGACGATAGTGAGTTATAATACCATACCGCATGCTCGCACTAAACTGCTGAAGAAAGCTCCTCTGACCCGAGCACTTCGCACTCTCAGCCTCATAGCGAGAGATATAGATTTATTTGTATGTTCTCTAAGTGAATTCACAAAGTAGTTAAAGAAATAACTAGAATTTCAATTGGCTAGGAATAATTAAGTTAAGGCTAAGTTACAATGTAATGTCATTGTAAGTTAATTTTGTAATTTTTGGGCTTCACTATTGGGTATTACCTGTAATGGTAGTTATAAGTTGGAAATAAATAAAAATAATAATAATTGGTTCATTTCAGTGTCATACAGTGTGAATACAGTGGGATATTAAATTGTGATGATGTTTTATTTTTACAGTTAATGACCGTATACCTATACAGTGAAATGGGATTAGCCTCAATCTTTGGATCTATAATCATTTTGGGCGTTGTACCGTTCCAAAGTTAGTTATTCTATTTTTTATATTCTTACTAGCGACCCGCCCCGGCTTCGCACGGCTATATTAAGCATGTATTATACTTATACCCTTGCTCGTGAATCACTCTATCTATTAAAAAAAACACATCGAAATCCGTTGCGTAGTTTTTAAGATCTAAGTATACATAGGGACAGACAGCGGAAAGTGAGTGAGTTAGTTTTATACTATGTAATGATCATTATTGTGCCTTTTAATTAATGGTTGTCTCTTTTTAGTATTTTTGGGAACTCGCACGGCTTACTACAGAAGAGAGACAGCATTGAAATCAGACGAAAGAGTAAAGCTTATGAAAGAAATTATATTAGGAATGGAAGTCATTAAAATGTACACATGGGAAAAACCTTTTAGAACTATTATTGATACAGTGCGTCGGTTAGTGAACACTTAATAAGACATTAATAATCATCATCATCATCATCGATTGATACCATAAAGGTACAGAACAAATACTCCACAATGGCATTTCAATAAATACTACTCTTACTAAGACGTAGCTCGTAAAGTGCTGAATGGTAATGTTTATATTCAAGTACCTACGAGACGCAGCGCCTTTTTCTTACGTCTAACATAAATATTCTAATAAGGAAATGACAGGCCCAGGACCGTCACCCGTCCATATATAATGCAGGATCAATAATATACTCAGATCTAACGTATATACATATTAATAGACGTATATGTATTTCAGTTTTATCTATGTACCAGCTGCGATCAGCGGTTTTACCTGCGTAAGTCCCGATCCCGTGGGAATATTACAATTAAAAGTAGCCTATAGCCTTCCTCGATAAATGGACTATCCAACACAAAAATATTTTTTCAATTCGAACCAGTAGTTCCTGAGATTACTGCGTTTAAACAAACAAACAATTTCATATTCAGCTTTATAATATTAGTACCTATAGTTTATTTATGTCTAAGCTATGAATTACGTAGGTATACGTGTCAATTTTCGAATGTTTTCAGTGACGAGATCCACTACATCAAGTTGACGTCTTACATCCGCGGTGTGATCATGTCTTTCATGATGTTTACGTCTCGGTTCGGAATCTTCATAACAGTATTCTTTTACGTCACGTTTACCGGCCAGATTACCGTCCAAAACGTGTTTATATTGACGTGCTATTACAATATTTCTAAACAAACTATGACTCTGTTCTTTCCGCAAGCTGTTGGACAAGTAAGGAATAACAATTCAAAAGTAAAAATATATGTTAGAATAACAAAAAGATGGGCAAACAGTCGTCTCTAATGCAGAAGGTTGCGGGCGTGGAGGTTCGATTTCCGCTGTGGGAAGTATTTACACGATTTACAGATATTGGTTTAAGGCTGCTTATGCTGCCAATTGCAAAGCGCCAGAAATACCCGTCGCTTACAACTCATATTCTTGATTGTAAGGAATGTGTTTTGTTTTTCTCAAAAGTGCTGAGATGGAATTGTAGGTGAAATTTCTACCGATATTTTGGGGTAATTTCGAGGCAAAAATTCTTTGTCATTTCAAAGCTAGACTAGTTTTCATTCTTAATTTTAGGATAGCTTCAAAACAATTAAAAAAAAATGGCTCAAATTCACATCAAAATATTGGTAAAAATCTCACCAACAATTCCATCTCAGCACTTTTGAGAAAAACAAAACACATTCGTAACAATCAACAATTTTCACCAACGAAGGCGACCGGTGCCAGTAGTAACTATTTAGTAGGCTGTGTACCAAGGTCGTTGGCGTATGGACCCCCCTTAAGTTCTATATATTTCTTTCTTTGTTTGGTTTTATAGCACATATAGACCAGGGTAGAAGCCTTTAAAAATAATAAAAAGTGAAAAAAAATAATAGTAGGATGAAACCCATTAGAAACGGAGGGGAGTATTATAAAAATTAAACGAAAAATAATTTACGGGCGATCTGAGGTCGGGAAGGGTATGGGGGTGAGCTTTTAAGGGTAAAAAACGGTTTATCTCGATTTCCGGCAAAACTAAAAGTCCTATGGAAAAAACTCGAATGGCAAAGTTGTAGGTAATAAAAAGATCTAAAACTTTTGTATTCACACTTTTTTCACATAACCTCAAAATTGATGTGAAAAATTCAAAAAACCAAGTTTTTGGTTTTTTATGTTTATCTTTTACAAAAATGTTTTTTTTTTCACGAAATTTGGTGAAAACCTTTAAGCTTTAGAAGCCTTTAAAAATAATAAAAAGTGAAAAAAAATAATAGTAGGATGAAACCCATTAGAAACGGAGGGGAGTATTATAAAAATTAAACGAAAAATAATTTACGGGCGATCTGAGGTCGGGAAGGGTATGGGGGTGAGCTTTTAAGGGTAAAAGATAAACATAAAAAACCAAAAACTTGGTTTTTTACCCTTAAAAGCTCACCCCCATATCCATACCCTTCCCGACCTCAGATCGCCCGTAAATTATTTTTCCTTTAATTTTTATAATATTCCCCTCCTTTTCTAATGGGTTTCATCCTACTATTATTTCTTTTTGTTTTAAAAATTATCGACCCTGGTCTAATAATTTGTATGTCCAGCATATTTTTTTCCTATACGTAAGTATTTAAGTGAACAGTATATTGGTTCAAACTTCTGAGTCAAATACTTAGTTAACATTATTTATTTCAGATAGCTGAATTGAAAGTAGCTGTACAAAGGATTCGTGATTATCTGTTGAGTGAAGAAATTTTGCTTCCAAAGCGAAGCCACTGTCAGACAGACTTGAATATGAATCGTCCGCCCAAAAAACGTGTTACTATCGTAGGTAGGCTAAAAAAGTTCGGCCATTACTTATAGTTTAATTTGGCCAATATATTTTCAATATGGTGCCCACACGGGCCACGTGTCAGATTCTATAACGTAGTCAAGAAACTTAGAAAAAAATGGTACGAACGTCAAATTCTATGAACGTAGTACATACGTACCCACACTACCCACGGAATACTGGCTTCCACCTGTTAACACCTTCATTTCTACATTACAAGTCAACTTTTTCTTTGTAGAATGATACGCTAACTGTGCTAACTATGATGATGTCATGTAAAGGTACATAGAATTTGCGCATTAGGGGGGGTGTGCGCCAATGTTCACTCCCACCTACCTCGTTTCGGTTTCCAGGGTGTCCATAAAATCAATATGAAATAGAAGTTTTATATTTCAGAACCAGTAAAATATTCATCTTCAAGAAGACGTGGCACTCAAGAACCTACCACATCGAGAGATAGACCAATTGACAAGGACACTGGTTAATGATTGCTTTAATAAATAATAGAGCTTAATTACTTAGAGTAAACAAATAAATAGATAAATATTGCAGAAAACAAACAAAGAAAAGAAGCAATCAAACTTGAGAACGCTTCAAGTAAATGGATAAAATCTTCAGACAGGGATGACGTTAAAAATCTGGATTTGACTGTAAGAAGTAATAATATTAAAATCCCTTTTTGTTAGGTAACCTTTATATTTCTTTTGCATTTAGCTCTACACTGAGACTTTAACGACTGTGATCGGAGCAGTCGGGTCCGGAAAGTCGACGTTACTGCATATGGTGTTAAATGAGCTCCCATGTTCTAGTGGAAGTATTACGATAAATGGGGATGTCAGTTACGCTTGCCAGGATCCTTGGCTTTTTGTTGGTAAGATTTACCGAGATGTTTTAATTATAACACATTTCCAAATTGCACTACGAGACTTGAACTAGAGATCTTTAGCGTGGCATAGGCTATTTATGTATTCCCGGAAATGCGCTTACGTACTAGAAATAATTGTACGGCTGTACCTACTTTAAAAAAACCTTACATCTTATTAAGTCATCTCTATCAGAACTGTTAAGTATTTATCGAGATATGTTAGAATTAGGTTGGGTAGAAATAATTATACCTATTATGGCAAGAGGTTACGACGAAACCAAATCTTCGTTGTTATAGGTTCAGTACGTCAAAACATATTATTCGGACTGCCATTCATAAAACCAAGGTATATGGAAGTTTGCAAGGTTTGCGCTTTAGAGAGAGACATTTCATTGTTCCCTCAAGGTGATAAGACGATCATTGGAGAACGAGGAGTATCGCTAAGTGGTGGACAACGCGCTAGAATCAATCTAGCCAGGGCTGTTTACAAAGAAGTACAGTCACCTTACCAATTAACTGAACCCCACGTGACCCAGAGCTCATTCGCATATCTGTGAAAATATAGTATTTATGTACTTATGTAATACGCGTGACGTTCGGGGAGAGTCGGGAGAGTTGGGAGAGCGTCGTAGCAGGCCTCTACCGTTGTATACCCTCGTAGACCTGAAGTCGTAGCCTCGTAGATCTGGATCTCGTAGCTCGGGGTCTCGTAGCCTCGTAGCACGGGGCGGCTCGTAGTCTCGTAGCACGGGGGCTCGTAGGCCAAGATCCCGTAGCAACTGAGAGGTCGTAGCGAGAGGGGTGCAGAGGGGCGGGGGGCGAAATGATACAACTTAGGTAGGTACTAGGGAAACTACTTGTATTTTAACAAGACCAAGTAGGTACTTAAGTGTAGTATAGAGAGTCAGATAGTAGCCGGTAGGTCGCGCTGAAAGGGCCCCGAAACGTCTTACGAAAAGACAAAAGCGGGAGCACCTAAGAACTACACTAACGGTACTATCCGAGGAGGATTCCGAATTCTTAGTGAATTTCCTATCCATATTTTTTATTGACAATCAAAATTGCTTGAGCTTAGGTCATTCTTCGGCGTGCGACAATGACACCGCGATTCAGAAAAATGTTATGATTGTAGTGGCGCCATCTAGTTTCAATTTGTTGAAACTAGCGTTAGGACAGTGGCGCCACCTAGTATTGGACGGCGCAGCTAGATGGCGCTACTAGTTACAATGAAAACGTTAATATTAAATAAATGTAGTGTTACACTTACCTATTTTTTTAATATTGTATTGTATTGTATATTATTTAAAAAAAAAACAGAATCAGGTAACATTACTTTACAACCATACAGATTTGCGAGTGAGCTCTAAGTCACGTGGGGTTCAGCTAATTGGTAATGTGACTGTACATACTACATTTTTTTATTTAATCTTTTTATTTATTATGCTTTTTTATGATGTATTGGTAAGTGAAATTGTGATTAAAATAATTAATTGCAGGCCGACATCTATCTATTGGATGATCCGTTATCTGCAGTGGATACGCAAGTGGCAAAACACATATTCGAGAAATGCATTAAAAAGTAATGTTCTACAATACTCTACATTCAAAATGTTAATTTTCTGCAGTCAATTTTAAACAAGTTTTTTTATTTATTCAGGTTCTTAGAAGAAAAAACAGTTATTTTAGTCACCCATCAAATACAATTCATAAAATCCGTTGATAATATTGTTATTATGGACAAGGGAAAGATTATTGCTGAAGGAGCTTTTGAAGATTTGGATGTAATTATTAACCACTATTAATTGTTCACTAGTGTACTTTTTAAAAGTGCTTTATTGTTTTTATAGGAAACAAAACTGAAGATAATACAGTTAATGAAAGAAAAAGTTCATGAAGTACATGAGAATGAGTCAACTGCAATGCCGCAAAGCATATCGCTGGTGCAGAGCACTGTTAGCACACATAAACGTCATTTTTCCCTTCTATTTGACACTAGTATAGCAGTAAGTGCAATGATTTCTTTGTATTTCACATAAGACTCGTAAAAGACTCTGTTCTTCTTTAATAGGGTTTATTTTCCAGGATCAAAAACTAGAAGCAGAAGCTCAAACGATGGGTCGTGTACAAGGATCAGTGTATCAAGAATATTATCTGACAGGAGCTTCCGGTTGTTTCGTTTGCTTGGTGTTTGCACTGTTCCTTTTAGCTCAACTCTGTGCGAGCGCTAGTGATTTTTGGATCTGTTTATGGTAGGTACAGTCACATTACCAATTAGCTGAACCCCACGTGACCTAGAGCTCACTCGTAAATCTATAAGGTTGTAAAGTAATGTTAAGTACCTGATTGTATTTTTTTATACAGTATACTGTACAATACAATATAACAAAATAGGTAAACACTTACTATATTTTTTACAGATATGCGAATTAGCAGTGGGTCACGTGGGGTTCAGTTAATTGGTAATGTGACTGTACATTGCTATTAATAAGTTGTAATGGTAATCAAATCTTATATTTGCTTAAACTAATTGGTTATTTTTAGGAGTCGCACTGAAGACAAAATGACTGGAGACCATACAATAGACAATCTACTATGGTCCGAACTAAGATTGAGTAGAAATATGTTCGTTTTAATTTTCGGATTGCTAACAATTGCAACTGTGATTGTTGCTTTGTTGCGAGCATTTTCGTTTTTCTCTTTATGCATGAAGTCATCTATCAAGTTTAGTATTATTTAGTTCCCACTTTGTTTCGTCTTGAAATATATTGTCAATAATGGTAGGTAGAGTAATTCTAAATATATATCCTTAGATTACACGATAAGATGTTTGAATACATATCGAGATCTCCAATGAGTTTCTTCCACGCTAATCCGTCTGGGCGAGTAATAAACCGGTTTAGCAAAGACATGGGGGCTGTTGACGAATTGTTACCGCAAGCTATGATAGACTGTTTTCAAGTAAGTAGAAGAAATATAACAACTCGAAAGAAAATACTATTGAAAACTGGAACTTTTTCTCTTTGCAGATATTATTAAATCTTCTAGGAGTGATCGTAGTAATCCTTATGACGGATCTGACGTTACTGATACCTATAGCCGCTGCTATAATAATATTCTACATTTTTCGAGTCATTTACATTCGTACAACTGGTGCTGTTAAACGTCTTGAAGGGATAAGTAAGTAAAAGGTAGTTCAGACAATTTTAAAGAACAAAAGGGATCACGAAACTTGGGAATCACCAAGTTTTATGTAATACAACATTTTGTGTTATATGTATGTACCAGGAGTGCTTCGCGGTAGGTTTGGAGCCTATTCAATTCAAACAAACCATCAAATCGTTCCCCTTAGTATAGATACCCAGGCTATGTATGTCACATTATCAATTAGCTGAACCCCACGTGACCCACAGCTGATTCGCATATCTGTTAAAACTATAGTCTTTACCTATTTTGTTATTTTTTTATATTGTATTGTATAGTATATTGTTTAAAAAAAAACAGAATCTGATAACATTACTTTACAACCTTACAGATTTGCGAGTGAGCTCTAAGCCACGTGGGGTTCAGCTAATTGGTAATGTGACTGTACTATCTGTTAGTCACTCAGTTTTATAAGTCAAGAATAATTACGTGTATGACTCACCAGCTCGTAGTCCAGTATTCAGCCACTTGAATGCGACAGTCTTCGGTCTGGCAACAGTAAGGTCGTTCGGTGCGGAATTCCTCCTAGCCCAAGAGTTCGACCGTCACCAGGACCTGCACAGCGCTGCGTGGTACCTTTTTATAACATGCAGTCGAGCCTTCGGATACTTCCTGGATATTATTTGCTTGCTGTTCATCATTTGTGTAACGTTTAGCTGTCTTATGAAAACTGGTTAGTGATTACTGTTTTAGTTTGGATCAAAAATTTAAGTAAGTATTTAAACATTTTACCCAAATTCCCATTTGGGAAAATAATTGTTGAAAATCTTGATGCTGAGTAATTACCAGAAGTACTTGGACCGCCTTCCAAATCCTTTGACTAACAATCGGAAAAGGTCAGAAAAGGCTTAAATTTAGTCCCCAAATAAACTGCTCGTCTGTCTATCGGTATATGCTACGTGTCATAACCACATGAGTAGTCATAACTTCGAAATGAATAAACCTATTTGAATCTATTAAGCCATTTAATTAGTATTTTTTTATGTGACCAAGGTTTTTATGTTACTTACACCGATTTGTGTCAGATGGAAATTTGCACTTTTTAACAATTTTTTTATCACATATACAGACATGGAAGGCGGTAACGTCGGACTTGCTATCACACAATCAATATCCTTAACGGGTATTTTTCAATGGGGTATGCGACAATCAGCTGAAATGGAGAACCAAATGACGAGCGTTGAAAGAGTTATAGAGTATACGAAACTACCAAAGGAATCTGATTTAAGATGCGTAAGCACAATAAAAAAGGATATTTAATCAGGGGAGACAATAATAGACATTAACAATGTTAATTAGGTTAATTTAATTTAGGCCCCAGAAAAGAAACCACCGGCAGACTGGCCTCAGGAAGGCGCGATTGCTTTCGTAAACTTGAGTCTAAAGTACGTCCCAGATGGAAATTTTGTACTACAAAAACTCCAATTAGAAATTAAATCACAAGAAAAGGTAAGTAAATAAAATATCACAAATGCGAAGGACCAGTTTGCTAAAGTGGTCCTTCGAGCGGGATAGCACTAATCTAATGTTTTTTATAGATTGGAATCGTAGGTAGAACCGGAGCAGGAAAATCATCAGTCATTCAAGCTCTATTTAGACTTGCGTATTTGGAAGGGAAGATTATAATCGACGGAATAGACACTAGTGAAATAGGACTTCACGATCTTAGAGAAAAGATATCTATAATTCCACAGGTAACAAATACTGTGGTACTATGTTTATAATTATACATTGACTATAGATCATAAAAATTACCTAGTTAAAATTTTCCAAGTTTTCCATAAGCGTTAAAAGAGTATTAGAAGCTTATTCGGAAAATATCCAATGCTTTTGTTACAGGAACCAGTCCTTTTCAGTGGTACAATGAGAAAGAATTTGGATCCTTTTGACAACTATCCGGACGAAGTGTTGTTAAGGGCGCTTGGAAACGTTGAGTTAACAGATATAGGAGAAGGTCAGTTTTAGGAAACATTTCACTTCCAATGGAAAGATCTTGAACCACTCATTAGAAAAATAACTGGTATAGAGAGAAATAAACTGCCTCGCCAGATAGTGGCTTTTCATCTATATGATTTTTTGACGACCCGTTTGGTACAATAGTAACAATGCCGGACTACCAAACACAGGGTTAAGGGGTTTGATTCCCGCCTCAGACAAGTATGTATGCTGAGATATTTGTATGGGGTCTGGTTTTTAAGTATTAGTATATATTTACAAAAGAAAAGTATTTAAGTAGTATATCCGTTGTCTAGCACACATAACACAAGTCTAGTTACTTAGCTTGGGGCTAGATGGCGATGTGTGGAATGTCCTGCAATATTTGTTTAATTATTTATGCTTTATGATGAAGCTGACCAGCCTATGAAGCCTTTGACAATTTACGTTAGTTAGGCTAACAGTTATACGAAATTAATTAAATTTTTTTCTATTCTGTTAAAGGTGTATTATACAAAGAAGTATCAGAAGGCGGATCTAACTTCAGCGTGGGTGAACGTCAGCTAGTCTGCCTAGCACGTGCAATAATACACCACAACCGTATCCTGGTGTTAGACGAAGCTACGGCCAATGTGGACGCACAGACAGATTCACTAATACAGACAGCTATTAGAGAACACTTTAGGGATTGTACTGTGCTCACTATAGCGCATAGACTGAATACTGTTATTGATTCTGATAAAGTAAGTATTGTTATGAAGTAATTGAATTAGAAAGTAATTGAATTAGAAAGTAATTGATTAGGAAATTCGGTTTTTAAATTTTTGATCATTTTTCAACTGCCTGACATTGTAATGCTAGTAGGTAATCTAAAGTTTATATTACTTGTGATTTTCTGTAGTGTCCCATTTAATTTAGGTAATTCGTGGTGACGAAATCCATAACGATGAATGTAATCTATTATGGCAAAAGTAGTAAATGATGGCAAGAGTAATTCGCGATTACGAAGGTAATTCTTAATGAGTTGATGACAGAAGTAATTGAAATGTTTTTAGATATTGCTGTTGGATGCAGGGCGATTGATGGAATACGATCATCCTCACATTTTACTGCAGAATAGAAAGGGCTTTTTCTGGAAAATGGTCGCCGAGACGGGACCCTCAATGGCATCTGTTTTACATGGTCTTGCAGAAGAGGTAAGAATTAATCTTTAAAAGAAGCTTTCGGAAAGTAAGCTTTTAAACAATAAGTGATGTTTTTCTTTTTTCAGAGTTTTAAGAAAAAGACTGAACAATGAAACAGATATTGAGGCTGATATTAGTAAATTTAATTTTGATAATAACTATACTATACTTTATTATACATGATATAATATTTAAACTTAATTATTAACGTCGCTTACAGCAATAAATAAGTATATTCAAAGCTTATCTAAAACATTTAATACTTGGTTTACTGGTCTTTTAATAAATATTTTATTCAAAATATTATTAAATGATTTCCATGTTGCAATTCAGGCTTATTATTTGTAATTCCATTCGCTTTTTGATGTCATTTACTATTTTGTCTATACGCCTAAAAAGAAACGAACATTTAATATTCAAGTGATCACAATAATCTAATTTGTAAAACGTTAGTTTTTGTACTTACTTTTTGTCCTCGTCAGTCTCTAAAGGTGGAATGCCGGCTAACGCTTCAATGAGATAATTTCTGAAAAGAATCAAATCATTTATTGTTAGATATTTTTAACAATATATTTAAAAAATCGGTGATGGATGACAGACAGACGGACAAGAAAGTGATCTTATAAGGTTTCCTTTTTTACCTTTTGAGGTACGGAACCCTAAAAATCAACCTAGTATATTTGATGTTAAGTGACCCATAGCTTGACGACTCAGTTGGCACAATGGTCACCATGCCGGACTGCCAAACACAGGGTTGCGGGTTCGATTCCCGCCTCAGACAATTATTTATGCTTAGATATTTGGTGTCTGTATGTATATTAAGTATATATTTACAAAAGAAAAGTATATAAGTTGTCTAGCACCCATAACACAAGTCTAGTTACTTAGCTTGGGGCTAGATGACGATGTGTGGAATGTCCTGCAATATTTATTTATTTATTTATTATAGCAATTTTGAATTTGACTTACAGCAGATTGCGACCACTTTGGGACTTGAACATAAAATGTCTAATGAGCTTGTAATATCAGTTGCATTTTCACCTACATAGTGTTCCGCAGAGTGAGTAAAGAGTTAACAGTTTCATACACTACCAATTGTAATCTATAACGTTTTTTGGTTGCTCCAGTCGCGGATAGACTATGTCATTTTTACGTCTGTATAAAGGCTACGGCCCGAATTGGATTAACAGCGCTTACTGTGCTAAAGATCAAATCTTCCGATCTCAATCGTAAGCGAATTAAAAATGCTTTCGGCGATATCGATAGTCCATAGTCGAACCTAAGTAATGGAAATAATTTCCTCGACCGACTGGAGCAAGTAAAGATACATTATTTTGTTCCAAAGATAACGTAACAAAGTGTATACTAACTCTGCTTTAGGTGTGAGATGCTCAGCTATGGCATGTCTCAGTAGCGTGTACTCCAGCCGCTGCATGGCTGCGGCGGCGCGGCTCGCGGGCGGCGCCGTGGCAGCAAGGCGGGCTAGTTCCTGGCATACTGTCTCGCAGATGTCGCGTGTGTAGCGAGCTGCTGTGCCGCCTGTCACACTGTCCACCTAGATAAAACGTGTAAAGATGTTTTATATTGTTACTCATTGCCAAATAAATGAAAAATGGGAATAGAATCCGTTGCCTGGTCTGGTTTTCCTGGTGTGTATAATTTGGGGGTCTTCAAGTCGCGAGTGGATATGTATCTTCTAGGAAAGCGTGCTAAATCTTAGGCCGCACCGTCATCTAACATCAAGCGGGTGTGATAGTGATCAAACGCTGACCTATTATATGTATAGTGAAACAATAGTGACATGGTTGATGGTTCAGTCATGTGAAGGATACTCATGTTACCAGAAGAGGACAGACTTCTGAAGTAAATGGTCGTAGAGCGAGAGGATGGCCAAAGAAGAGGTGGAGATATTGGACATGGGGAACGTGGAAAGAAAAAGAAGACGTCGTTGACAAAAAAAACGTAGAGTCTAACGTCTTACCTCTGCATGTATAGCGATAAGATTATTAATAATCTCATAGACATAAGGCCTGGCGTCTTCGACCACTTCGTCGGGGTCTATCTTGTGTCGTCCCATGTACATGCTGGGCTCTATGGTGCCGACTAGTGGGTCGCCGGCTTGTTCTAGGTACGTCTCAGCGATAGACGCTTCCAGGGTAGAAAGCGCGTCGCGTGTCGCTTGTAGCGCAGCCGTTGGTTTGGGGAAGCCGTAGCTGTGGAGAAAATGAAAAATTTTCAACTTGTGTTTCTATCTTTATTTGTACAACACGGTAAGGAACATAGAAGAAGATCACAAATAGCTTAAAAGTATAAGTTGCACAAATGGTCGACCTTATTGCTGAGAGCGATTTCTTCCAAGCAACATTTGGATAGAAATTAATATTGCAGGACATTGCACACAGCGTCACCTAGCCATAAATTTACCAAGTACGCTTGTGTTGTGGTAGCCAGACAACATATAGAATATTTATACTGTACTTTTATTTCTAATTAACCAAAAATCTATTTATTAGCACAATAACAAGACTACTACTATTATAATGTAGCGTAAGATGTGATTAGGGATTTATCCCCTTAAATATAAACAAGCAAATATTTATTTATAAAAATAAATAAAAATGTTTGAGGGCGGCAATCTAACTCGTAACTTTCTGCGTGCCATAGAGGTCGTTTTAGATGTTGCAAGTAACTAGTACATACTTATTAAAACTGGTAGCGATGTTCTGAAGCGTGACGCGTCTCGTATAATGTGCGTTCGCACCAGCAATAAGCAGCTTCCGTTGTGAACCACCACCTTCAACGTCCGTCTCAACTCGCTGCTCCAGCGCCACTGATATACTCGAACTGTTTAGGTCTTGCTGTAATGTAAATAGATATACTTACATGGATGATTTTTATCCGGGTCTGGAAATCACTACTCTGACCAGAAGGCCAATTCTCGTAAATAACATTGTTCAAATTACATTTCAATATCATTTCGATTGCATTTCGATCACAAATAATACCCTCAAAGTTAGCTTTTTGTAAAAAAAAACTGACTTTGAAGGTATCTTTTACAATCGAAATGCAATCGGGATGATATTGAAATGTAATTTAAACAATATTATTTACGAGAATTGGCCTTCAGTATGCAATATAACCTGTTGATTTTGTACAATAAAACACAAAAGTTTGCTTTTTTTCTGTATAATAATCTGCTGTTCTATTGAACAATAAAGCATTTAACTATCTATATACATAATATATAAAATTCTCGTGTGTCGTGTTCTCTTGTGTGTTGTCGTGTGTTAGTTGACAAACTCCACCTAAACGGCTGAACCTATTTGTATGAAATTTTTTGTGTATATTTGTTAGGTCTGAGAATCGAACATTTTTTTTTTCCTATCTATTTTATTTTTTTTATCCTTCATTGTTTTCTTTTTTTTTTTGTAAATGGCAAAACAACGTTATCCAGGACACCTAGTCTATTTATAAAATCTAAATTTTAACGGTTTTTAAGTTAGCTGGTTGCTTTGTTTTGAAGAGAGTTTCTTGAATTGATAATTTCGTTGATAAAGAAGAAATCCTAGAAACAAATAGGTACCTGTTCGTTATTAGTAATAGCCGTGTTCTGTAAGACGGCCACGTAGGCGAGCAGTATGTGCTGCGTGTGTTTGTGTAGCGCCGCCGTCGGCTCGCTGCCGTCTGTCAACAGCGCGCTCTCGCGGCGACCGCTTGTGAACACACACTTGTGGATCGACGATAGGGCTTCGTTCACGTACGTTTCTAGGTGATTTGGCTGAAGATAAATAATAGTAGTTAAGTGTAAAGTGTAGCCATTAAAAAGTTGTAGGTATAAAACATAAAATAAAATAAATAAACATTGCAGGATATTTCACACATCGCCATCTAGCCCCAAGCTAAGTAACTAGACTTGTGTTATGGATACTAGACAGTGGAAATCCTACTTATATACTAATAAACACAAGGTGTATATACATACAAATACTTAGTTTAGTTTAGTTTTACGGGGCTGTTTCCGCACTTAGCCTTATCATTTGAGCCACTGTGCGTTAAAACATTGTCCATACACATTATTACACATACTTAGTAATAAGGTTAAATTCTCTTACCATAAGTCGTTTGAGCACTCAATCAGTAATTCTCATAAAACTTTAGGACTAAAATCGGTCATTAATAGATGTCTATACAAATGAATATTTGGTTAGCCTAATGATAGAGGCAGAAATACTGTTTTAGGCTACCTATCTCTTCTCAAGTATTGGCCAATTTTGTACTAAAGTTTAATGGGAAATACTCAATAAGGTAGTTTGATCGAGTATGTAAAAAAATTGTGGTAAGGCTAATATTGTGGTAAGGTTGTGGTAATCTAGCCAATCAAGTTTTTTTTTGCAATTTCTACTATACTTTTTCTGTGAAGTTATTTCTCAATACTTACCAGGTTAGTAATAGCTCCGTAATCGGTATACTCTTCAATCTTCCAAGTCTCCTTATCTTGTAGTCCTTTCACCCGTTTCAGTGCTCTTTGAAGGAACACTGTCATCCCATGGACTCGATAGTCAAATATCACTTTCTCTACTATGCTTAACGGCTGTAATATACATTAATAAAGATGTCACATCAATTATGGAACGACATTAGGTAAGAAAAAAGCGACATAATGTTTTGGAGCTGCTAACCTAATTTGAGTACCCATAATCAAAATAAATTGAATGTGTACATGCTAAAGTAAACAGAGAATTAAAACTGGGTAAAATGAGTAGTTAAGCGGTTAGCAGAAAATTAAATCTCTAAAAAACACATTTGGCGCACGTGAATCTAATTGACTGAACCAAATTTTCAATACCTTCAAAAATGAAATATTCTAGGTTTGTTCACCTGTGAAGGCAAGTCAAGCCTCAGCAGTTCGTCATACGCCTCCCTGAGATGCCGCAAGTTGGTGACGAGGCGCGCCTCCACGACGGGCGCCGGGGAGTTGCCCACACCCGTTCCTGTCAGCAAGCACGACCGCATGTGTGTGCAGAACAACTCCACTGCCGCTATTATCATTTCCTATTTAGATACAAAAGTAAATTATATTATATGTAATATGGTATTTTAATAATGCCTCTATGTAGTGAGCTAAAGAGAGTGATATTAATACACCACAAGTGTTTACTATAGCTTAATTAATGTTCAATATAAGTTTAAGCACATTATACATTTTAACACCCAGAACGCCACTACTTAAAACTATAAGTATCACTGTTGTGGTCCTTCGAACTGGATTATTTTCACTATTGAAATTTTAAACGTGAAAAGAATCCAATTCGAAGTATCACAACTGTGATACCTAAAGTTTTAAGTAGTCAAGTCATTTAACTTTGAAGAAGGAACAAACAAACAAAAAACGTAGTCATTATTATGATGGTACGCTTACTTTAAGCTGAGCATGTCGTTCAGGCAGGGTAGGCTGCCCAGCCAACTCGTGTGCGAAATATCTCCTCGCTAGAGGCCACAATGCGTTTAACTCTGAAGACAGCGCTCCGCAGGCCGCCCCACACCATTCCGAACGGACTAAGCTCCACGCACCTTCGTCTGTCTCTTTCGATTTACGTTTACCTAGAATGATAAAAATTTCAATCTCCATCCACATGCAAATATTATTTCATATTCATATAGTTGCGCCACACGGACATTAGTCCCGATCCCGTGGAAATATCAGGATAAAAGCTAGCCTTTGTGTTAATCCAGGTCTCCAGTTATTTACATACAAAGTTTCAATCGGATTCATTAGTTTTTGTTTAACTTATATTTAAAATATTAGCAGGATACTTTATTCATCCACCCAAATCCATTGGCACATTATTGAACAGACAAAATATAACTAAACTTGTTAGTTTAGTTTTCTATAAGAAGTCCATTTCTATGCTCCATACGCCAGATTAATTTTATAAAAGCGAAAGTAACTATGTCGATTTCTGTTAGTTTCTATACCTAACCCAATATCAATGTAACCGTAAATAACCGAATTTTTTTACCTTAAAATTCTCATTATGTTGGAAACTTAAAGAAAATACAACTCAAATAACATTAGTAAATGGAATAATATTGGTTAACGGTACCTTTATCAGTATTTTCCTGTTCTTCCTTCTGCTTGAAATGGTCCTTCACTTTGTTCAGTAAACTCATGAGATAATCCTTCCTACTTGTTATCGCAGTCCAGGCAGCATCTCCATCCCAATTCAAACTTATTAACAACCTAAAGATAGAAAAGAAATAAATAATATACTTAAAGAGAACAAGCTGTCCAAACGCTGTTTTGCCATTTACAAAAAAAAAAGGAAAAAAAAAACAATCCTCAGACCTAACACAACAACGAATATACACAAATAATTTCATACGTATCGGTTCAGCCAATTAAGTGGACTTACGTAACTAACATCGCGACACGTTCGATAACTGGTTTTGCTATGGAATATAATAATATGCAGTCATATTTTATTCAAATTGGCAATGAGTTTTTTCGCAATTTTTGATAGTGAAGGATTTAAAAGCGCCCCTTAGGAAAACCCATAGGGGTTAACCATGTTAGGTTAAAATCTTAAGTAGATAGCTACTTAAGATATTGATTTTAAACTAACATGGTTATATAAAAGGGTTTAACCAACTTCAAAAAAAGGAAGAGGTTCTCAATTCGTTTATTTATTTTTTTATTTACCTACTTGTGCTAAGCCGGTTGCGCGTCGCTAGTAAAAAATAAACTCGTCAATTTCGCCTTAATCTTCTTTCTTTTCTTCTCTACTATAATTTGAATATTAAAATATACCTTATGTATTTAGTTTGCTCCTGCACATTTATCGGCATAGTTTTCAATCTATTGTACAATTTTTCTTTCAAGTCAACAATTTTCTTGTCAATCTCATCTAGAATTTTTTGGAACAGCTGTAAAACGAATTAACATTATTAGAAAACTTATAAGCAAGAATCTATGACATTGTGATCTGTAGTTCTAAAGTAAAACTAGCTACGCTCCGCGGTTTCACCCGCGTAGCTCCCGATCCCGCGGGGATATCGAGGTAAAAAGTAGCCTTTAGCCTTCCTCGATAAATGGACTATCTAACACAAAAAGATTTTTTCAATTCGAACCCGTTCTGAGATTAGCGCGTTCAAACAAACAATCAAACAAACAAACTCTTCAGCTTTATAATAAGTAATAGATTTGATAATCCCAAAGAATATTATAAATGTTGGTTGGTTTATTTATATTTGTTAAAATGGCTTAACCGATTTTGATGAACATTAAAATTTGTTCGAGAGTAGTTTATAGAGTAGAAAAGGCCTACTCAAAGAGGATATAATCACTGGGCCTACTTTTTTCCTGACTACAGCAAAGCCACAGTGGCATATGATCAATGATCATGGCTATCCATGAAATATTTACTTGTTAGAAGTGCTACTTTATTAGAAGCGCTTCGCGGTTTTACTCGCGTAACTCCCGATCCCGTGGGAATATCGGAATAATAAGTAGCCTATGCTAATCCCAATGAATCAATGTATCCGCATACCGAGTTTAATCAAAATTGGTCTAGTAGTTTCGGAGCCTATTCAAGACAAACAAAAAAACAAAAAATCTTCTCTTTATTATATTATTGTAGATGTAGATAGAGCGCGAAATCGAGTAATCAAAATAGAGGGCGTATCACTTAAGCATTTTTTTTACCTTCACATCAGTATTTCCGAATAAATTCTTAACCCTGGTGTAATCGTTAACAACCAAATCGTACTCCTTCTTCTTAATGTTCCGGTCAATGGATGCTGGTAGTTGGAAAAGGAACTTGTGTCGTACGAGCAACGATAGCGCTTCGCGGGTCTTGTCTGCATTCTCTTTGCGGGATAATATCTCGGAAAATAGCGAGTCGGCTAGGGTTATTGATTCTGAAAGATCATTTATTATGTATTTAATTTAAAGATTATTATACCCTGCAGGTTAACCCACGTATTATCTGATCTCGAAAGAATGTACTAAAATATTTTTTTATGCTCACTTACATAGCAACTCCTGAGCAATATTTGAAGTTTCTGGGTTCAGCAGTTTAGTCTGTGCGTGGCCTTTCAGTCAGTGAATGAAAGTTGTGTTGTATTAAGATTCCTTATTTAGAATTAGCTGGTCTTAAGGGCAACATAGCAAGGTGGCAGAACCTAATTTTACTGCCATTGAGTTTATTCGAATTCCATGTTGATTACTTGGAAAATTGGAATTGAAATGTACAACCAAACACCATACCAATAGACAGAGAAGAAGATTTTAATATAACTAAGTGTTACCCTCAATAGCGGCTTGCAGACTCGGCAGTGGTTCTTTTCCATTCTTTCTTTGATCTTCTTCAAACATATTCTTTAACAATACAAGCCTGTCCAATTGATCCATTACAGCTCCTGTGTTTGATTTAAGGAAACTTAGTTGACCTTCTTTTTGGCCTTCCACCTAAAAAAGTAAAAGATTTTTCATCAAAATCTCAGAAAAGTAAGTATTCAAACTAATGTGCACTTCATTTAAGCAGTGCTCAACAGTTTCAGTTGCAATCCTATTGGAATAAAAGGAAGCCTAGTTTCCTGCCGCCTATGCTTATGTGTCAGATCCAAGTCACCAACTATATGCATTTTTGCCTATCCTCCAAATATCTACAATATAAACTTTCAATCTCAATCAATTTGTCATCTCAACAGTTTTTGCCTGAGTGCCAAACATACTGGTAAAAAATAGTATTCTCCTTCTTTTCCTTCATGTTGTCAAATGTCACATTAATTTTACATTACATTTTATTGGTAGTAAAGAAGAAAATCACTGACCTTTCTCTGTAGAAACACCATCCCAGCTTTCAAGTCTTCATAGGATGTGTTGCTATGATGTTCAAGCAGATACCAACCAGGTTGGAAATTCTCATCTGATAACTTCCCAGATCTGCAATATAATCCTGAACATTTTACACATGACCCAAGCCCAATGAATGGGTAACTTTTGTCCTTGTTTTTGCCTTGGGGATTGGCACAGGCAAACCAAGGTTACTTGTTAATTGACCTATTATTGGTATACTTACATAATTTAAAAAGGTTTCATTAACATTTCCAATACTTAATGCATGACCTTGCATACAGCATCATTTAGCTTTAAGTTCAGCAACTAGGCTTGTGTTATGGTGGCCAGATAACAGATAGACTACTTGATAAATTGGAGACAAATATCTGTATCACTACATAGTATAAAACAAAGTCACATCCCACTGTTTGTCCCTATGTATGCTTAGATCTTTAAAACTACACAACGGATTTTGATGGAGTTTTTTTATAGTTAGAGTGATTTAAGAGGAAGGTTTTAGTACATAAAACAAAACTACCATGATAACAAAACTGGACAAAACTACCATAGATCATAAAAGTTAATTTTGGTTGATGATAAATGATTGTTTTGGTATTTCTTTACTAGTTATTTTTCTATTCTTTCTCACAGCTGTTATTAGAAGAGCAGTGCAAGTTTTAACACCTACCCATCAGGAAACATCTCATTGAGCTCCTCCTCAGGGAACTTGCAGTCATCTCCTTCAGTGGACAGTCCGAGTGGGTCGGGAGGGGTGTAAGTAGTGGGCGACATGGGCCGTCTTCCCCAGGGAAGGGACGGAGGAGCAGCCTCTTCTACCCATACTGCACTCTCTTTTACTGGCCCTATTGATTCATGGTACCCTGGGAATTATGAGTCAAGATTTGAATATTGAATTTATACTCACTTTCAAAAAGATGATGATAGATAATTCTTTTAGTTAATTGACAAATGTTTTAATGCCAAAACTACTCATTACTATAAAACTATAGATTCTTTTTTTTTTATTGCCATTTATTACCAAGAAACTTAAAAAACATTCAGTACTTAACCTAGCACAGTGAAACCACCAAGGTTTATAATTATGCTAAGTAGATTTAAATTTACGTCGATCTAGTTCAAGCTGGAGCTGGAGCCCTGGATTAATCTACTTTTAATCTCAATATTCTCACAGGATCCCATTGGATAATGCCTCAAACGAGAAGGAGGGGCATAATGAAGTTTATTTTGTAAAGCAGTAGTACCACAATATCTGGATAATATAATGAACTTACCTCTAAATTGTACAGTAGATGTTCCTTCACCACCAGATCTTGTGGTCGCAATAATATCGCCTCTGCCTTTACAAGGCCCTGATCGAGCTACTATCTTGTTCTTGCTCTTCCATTCTGCTGATAGTAAGCAATCACAGCCGCAGATCTTCAAACCTTTAACCAAAACATAGGGGCGTAAACTAGCGGAAACCATTATCATATATGAGCGGAAACCTTCCTCAACCCCATTTTTATGGAGCTTCCAGGTTATTTACCAGGGAATATTATAAAAATGGGTTACCTCAGGGTTACCTACCAATTAGATCAACAGCGCTGGTGCCCAGAAATTCGCCACGAATCGTTACTCTTGTTCCTGGTGGTCCTTCTTTTGGTGATATGCCGGTAACAACGGGCGGAGGACCCATGGTTTATTATTCCTTTAATTGATTAACGACGTTTCTAAATAATTACAGAAATAATAATTTTGTGAAACAGAATATTGCACAAAAAACGCAAAACCAAAACAAATAACTGCCAACACAACAAACCTAATCGATGACATTGACACTGGCAGGAAAGAAAAATTGAAAAACCGGTAAAAAAAATAAAATGTTGGGTGGTGTGAACACACCATAACAGTGAGTGAACAAGTTATACTTGCAATGAAGTTAGCTTCAGTTTAATCTTTCATTCATTCACCATCCTCCCCTCCCTTGCTCGGTCCAGTCAGTCTATCAGTTAGTCAGTCAATCTATTTTTTCCGTCATGAGGGGGTGATCGAATTCGGATTTATATTTTTGGGCGTATTTTTGATACAAAATAAAATACCACGCCGTGTTTCAAACGACTATATTCATTAATTATGCAGTACATTGAACAGTGATACAAAGAGACAACCATGGCTCATTCTTCTTTCAGGTAAATATTTGTTTGACCCTAATATTTCAGTGCAGGTAATTTGATGCTATTGTTTGCAATTTATTTTCAATTTTCTCTTAGCGCCGTCGACGAGTACGGGTTCGAGCGTCACGATGACTTCGACTACGAGAGCTACGAGGATTTCATGTCGGTTTACTTGAAGGTTTTGGCCACAAGAGCTCAAAAATGGTCCGGACTACTTGGCGAAGGAAAGTCGGTCAAACGCACCAACACTGTGAAGAGATACGTGCGCAAGGGCATCCCGAGTAAGTTTTACAAATCCAGACATAAAATACCTATATTATTTTGGACTCATTTAGACTAAACTTTGTCCCAAAGAAGACTTTAGCTGTCTTAAATCCTCTAAACTAAAATACCTATTAAGTACCTTTATTATTACTTTAGATAGACTTATCTACGTCGAAACCCTTCTAAAGTGTCTAGAGTATTGTAAATTAACACATAGTTGATACACAATGATGTTTGAAAAAATAAATACCACATGTTGCTGCTAATCAATAGTGGATTACACTTGTAAACTTTGTTTTTTTATGCTTTTATACTTTGATCTTAGTAAATATGAGGTATAACAAAACTGGAGATTGGATTTTTTATCAGTTTTGTATAAAAATATGCTTTCTTAGTTTTCGGTTAATTGAGATTTTCTGTGATCTTAAAATATAATGTTAGAATCTAAGAGAAGTGTTATATTATGTTGGACTGTCTCTCTGTCTCTCTATTTAATTTAATATAATTTAATATAAATAAATATAATATGTCTATTTCGTCGCCTACATGGGCTAGATATAGACTTGTTATGTAGATTTAACTTTTGTTTTTTTAAATTCCATAAAGAATAAATGGATAACACTCTAAATTCATTTGTATGGAAAACACGATCGACCAGCGGAACCTTAAGACATTGCAGCTGAGGTCTTAAGGCCCTGCTTATTTGGGGGTGTTTGAATTATTAGCGTATACATATCTTCTAGCAAAGCATGCTTCATTTTTGAACACACCATCACTTACCATCATGTGAGAAAGTGATCAAATAATTACCTATCTACATTAATAATATTTTAAAAAGGAAAGATTTTTTTGTAACATATAGGCTCCGAAACTACTGGACCGATTTTGATTAAACTTGGTACGAGGATACATTGATTTATAGGCTACTTTTTATCCCGATATTCCCACGGGATCGGGTGTAACGCGGGTAAAGTTTATTATATAAAGAAAATAATGTAACCAATTATAATGCACTAGCTGCGCCTTGCGGTTTCACCCGCGTAAGTCCCGATCCCGTGGGAATATCAAAATAAAAAGTAGCCTATAGCCTTCCTCGATAAATGGACTATCCAACACAAAAATTATTTTTCAATTCGAACCAGTAGTTCCTGAGCTAAGCGCGTTCAAACAAACAAACCCTTCAGCTTTCAAATATTGGTATAGATTTTTTTAACCATTCAGCCTTTCAAAAGTTGTCTTGTTTTTAAGGTGAGCATCGCCCTTCAGTATGGATGGCAATATCTCAAGCTGAAGAAATGAGAGAACGTAACCCGGACCATTATCAGAAAATACTAAACTCACCTTTTGAAAAAGAACTTGTTGATTTAGTAAAAACGGACCTACCTCGTACATTTCCCGACAACATATACTTTACGAAGGAAGCGAACCATCAGACCCACCTGTTCAATATACTCATTGCATATGCACACAGTAACAGAGTGGTCGGTTATTGTCAAGGACTTAATTATATTGCAGGTAAATTTTTAACCATCTCTCCCTAATTCCCAACTAATATTATTAATATAAGTCACTGTTGTCTGTCTGTAATGTTTTGATACTTAAAACTGCTGAACCGATTTTGGTATGGAGATAGATAGTACCCTGGAGAAGGACAGACTACTTTATGACTGAACAAGTGAACTATCTCAGCTTCCAAGTTTAGCATGCATAAGTAAAAGTAGCCTTCTTTTGGGATATCACCTGAGATCCGATGTTGATGATATTGTTTTAATTGAAAGGTTAAAAAAACAATTTGGTCTCATACAAAAGTGATGACCAGAATATATCCTCAAAATAAAGAAAACTCCTCCACAACCGTTTTTTTTTTTTGCAAATAACGGTTGTGCTTGTAAAGCCTACTGTTTACTAAGTATAATACTTATAAGTTTAACACATAAAAAAAAATAGGGTTACTTCATTTTCATACATGGGTGCTGTTCTTAATACCCTGGTTCCCCTGCAAAATAGAAGATAATCCATAGCAACAGCCCAGTATTTGTAAAAAATTACGCACTTTACAAGTTTTGTTTACATTAATTTATTAGGTACTCTTAATAATTTATTTTATTAATCAATTATAAAGTGTCATTCAATACATGATACTTACCTAATTATTGATAATCCGAAATGAGTAACATTATCTTTTGCTAAACTTAAATTTATTAGGTGAAAAGCCTATTAATTAATTAATGTAATTATCTTTCCTATGACGCATAAAACTCTAACACTAAGCGAAACAATATGAAAATAAGTTTTTTCATTGTACCTACTTGTATACGGGCTGTTTTTCCGCAATTAGACCCTTTTTAATTGGGTCCTTTTTGCGTGAGGATAGAGTAGGCTTGCCCAGCCGCTGCGCGCCGCCGCTCTAGGAAAGGCAGCATCGCGTAATCTTTGCGCGATCGGGACCTAATCAGGCCGAGACGCCGCGCCGTTCGGGGTGTCATTTAGAAGAAATGCTCACGCATCCCAGCACCCCGACGATGCGTTGAGATAGAAAACCTGGGGGGGTTTTTAGTGGTAAATTCCACATACTCCGCTGATCCCCCAATAGGACAGCGGAGATGCTGCAAAGCATTTTTCCCAAGAAAACCTGGGGGGTTTTTAGTGGTAAATTCCACATACTCCGCTGATCCCCCCCTAGGACAGCGGAGATGCTGCAAAGCATTTTTCCCACCATAAAAAGGCTTGCCCAGCACCTACTACCCTCTCAGCTTCATCGACAATGTCCAGAGGAGAGACCTTGTCAATACTTCTGGAGCCAACTAAGCTGCGGGTTTCATCACGATGTTTTCCTTCACCATAAGAGCAATGTCAATTAGCGCACATAAAGTTTTCATACATACTTAATCTAATCAATATTATTACTAAACTTATATTATTTCTTATCAGGGTTATTGCTACTAGCAACAAAAAGCGAAGAGACATCCTTCTGGTTACTGAAAGTGCTGGTAGAAAGAATCCTTCCAGATTACTATACAAGAACTATGGATGGGTTGATCGTAGATATTGAAGTGTTGTCGGAGCTAGTCAAAACTAAAGTGCCGGATGTCCACCAGCATGTTATAAACTTAGGTAAGTTAATACCAAGTTAATAATAATACTTTTAACGCATAAAAAACACTTATTTCTAGATGGCGTTACGGCTATTACGGCTATTACGGCTATTTTCACAGTTTATACCCCTTATATAGAAATGGCGCCACCGCAATTAATTTTTTTACCTGTTTCTGCTACGAGTTTCGATTGATTTTTTGAGCATAAATAATGTTCAGACATAAGTGTAGCACAGAAATTATGCTGATTATTGAAGACAAATTAGAACCGTGATGAGCTTTAGGGCATGTTCATTTCTTCTAGATTGAGAATTCCTTCCCCATAAGTGCATTTTTTAAATGTGCAAATACATTAATGGTATAGAAAACCCGGAATCAGAACCCACGACTTTCGATTTTTAAGTCAAGGTTCCACTAAGCCATCACTGGTCTTTTATATTTTTTTATCTAATTTCTCGAAGATAAAATAAATTGTATAACATGCTGACATTTATATATATCTGCCATAAAATATGGATTTTCCTATTCATGATTATTTTACCTAGTGCAATAAGCAACAGATAACGCAACAAGTAAAAAAGTGTAATTAAATCTAAACAACCTTAGATTGTCTTAATATAAAAACATCTAGCGGCAATACGTCTACTAATATTAATGAACATACATAAAAAAATAAAAACCGGTCAAGTGCAAGACACGAGAATTTCGTACCATTATACACGGTGTGAGAAGGGGGGTGGATCATCGGTTGTGGGGGGGGGACCTCAGTACCTATCGATTTAACTCCCATGTATGTTCTGCAATATTCATTGGTTCAAAAGTTATTTGGGTTTTTGTGAATTTTTAGTCAAAATCAGATTTCATCCTAAACTTCGCAATTACAGCCAAACTATCAGATCTGCGATTGTGCCTTTTTTTTCTGAAACAAGTTCAATAGTCGACATTTCGTACCTCTACACCAATCAGAGTCTTAGATTTAAAAAACTTAAAATAAAACCATTAAAGTAATATTTTTTTTAGAATCATACAAAGATAATGTAAACATTAGATTTTACCTAAAATTTCACTAAAACCCAAATAACTTTTGAACCAGTGAAAATTGCAGAACATACATGGGGGTTAAATCGATAGGTACTGAGGTCCCCTACCCCCCAACAACCGATGATCCACCCCCCTTGTTACACCGTGTATATTATTTTTAGTATTTGTTCTTATAGCGGCAACAGAAATAATCTGTGAAAATTTCAACTGTCTAGCTATCACGGTTCATGAGATGCAGCCTGGTGACAGAGACAAACAGACGGACAGTGGAGTTTTAGTAAGAGGGTCCCGTTTTTACCCTAAAAAACACTAAATGGCGCGTTTTAATTGATTTTTCGAGCATAAATAATGTTCTCCTGTTAAAAAAGTTATACTTAATATAATTTTAAAATAAATCTACACACAGAATAAAATAAAGTCACTTTTCGCCGTCCTATCCCTTTGTATGCTTAGATCTTTAAAACTACGCAACGGATTTTGATGCGGTTTTTTAATAAATAGAGTGATTCAAGAGGAAGGTTTATATGTATAATACATGCATAATATAACCGTGTGAAGCCGGAGCGGGTCGCTAGTTAGTAATAAAAATATCTTAAAATTCTACATTCAACCCCGATAGTCCCACGAGAAAGGAAACCTTGCTTAGCATTCTGTTGTTATTTACATTACATCATTACATGTTCTTCATATCATGGATTATCTTTGTGATAAAGTTTCAAGGGCACTTGTTGGTAGTACGTTTCATTTGATTCCTTTAAATAGCTGGTTAGTCATGTTACTAGAATTTCAATATTTACCTACAGGTCATTGATTGCATTAGAAATGATTTCTTGTAGGCTAATTAGCTACGTAGGTAATTTAATTAGAAACCTAATTATTAGTAATTTGTTAAAGAGTGCCTATTTACTATTTATTTTAAATAAAAAATTAGATATCAAACATTGGTCGATAGTCCGTAATCTACGAAGCACTTAAAATGATTAAGTAATCGAAAATTTAATTGATTTTTGAAGTTATATATTAATAAAAGCGGCCCTTCCATTGACATCGTCTGAACTTCAGTTTAGTAGTCTTTAGCATATTTAATGTCCAGTTGAAAATAGCCGTGTTGAAGTAATTAGGCCATGATCGTGGCTAAGTTTAGTTTATGGCTTTCCAATATTAGCTTTATAGATCTGTCCAACGTTAGGTTTAGTACCTAATTAGAAGCTCAAATCGTAAAATCCATCAACAGGTCAAATAGCCGTCATACTTGTCCGATCCCGACGAAGTCCTATTTCGGTCCCTCTCCGGCGCACCTATTGGATAGTTTTTATTTTATTTATTTATTAAACATTTACAATAAGTATGTATATGAAAATTATAAGCTAACCGAAAAACACAAAGATTGGTCCGGGTTGCTATACATAGTTTACGTTCGTTTCTTGAATAAATTATATAAAAAACAAAACAAATAGAATGCTACTAAATACATAATTAAAATCGATACAATAAAATAAACAATGGAATTTATAAATAAGTAAGGTAGAAATCAATCGCGCTCAGTCAGCTATCGATTGATGGTCTCTATCACTATACAGAAAAGAGACAACGCTATCCAGCAATCGCGCCGTTTTGCCAGTTGTATTGCGGGATTAAAATACTAACCAATGGGCGCTGATTTCGAGCTGTCCTGTTCCACATCGTATGCCTAGGGTTTTAGTTTTCCAAAATTCTTTCTTAGCGGATGCCCATGCCCATGAAACAGTACTTACAATCCGTACAACGAAACCGACCAAAGAGTTTGTCGAATGGATCTAATGAAGGGATTTTTTTTCAAACGAACCAACTGATAATGGTTATCTAGGTGTGCCAAATTTTTAGCTCGATCCGCCCATTTGTTTGAGTTATGCGTTAATATATCAGTCAGTGAAGACTTATTTGATCGGGTCCGACGTCCAATTTCGAACAAGTGCGAGTCGGATTCCCGCACGAAGGGTTCCGTAGCATGTTGTATTTGAGCCACACTCAATATTTTTTTCTATTTTTAGTTGTTGTTATAGCGACAATGCAAATAATATGTGAAAATTTTAACTTTCTAGCTATCACAATTCATGAGATACAACCGGATTACAGACGGACAGACAGACAGACATACAGCCGGACGGACGGAACGGATAGACTGACGGACTGACAGTGAAGTCTTACTAATAGGGTCCAGTTTTTCTCCCTGAGAAACGGTACCCTAGATCGGGCCGATCAAATTGGGACGTGTGTTAAAACCTTTATATTTATAGATAGCACATGTAGAGTATAGACGAGATCCAGAGATAATCCCGGACGAATCTAATTTTATATCGAACGTTTATTAACAAATTATCACTGTATTTATTACAGGTCTGCCCTGGGCAGTGATAACCACGAAATGGTTCGTCTGCCTCTTCGCCGAAGTCCTCCCCATCGAAACAGTACTCCGGATATGGGACTGCCTCTTCTACGAAGGCTCAAAGATTCTGTTCAGAGTGTGCCTGACGTTGATCAAGGGGAACCGAGCTGCTATAATGGCTTGTAACGACTTCACATCGCTTGCAGAGTGCTTTAAGGCTATTGTGAAGAATGCCAGTGCGTTACATTGTCATGAGTTTATGCAGGTGAGTTTGACTAGCCTGTTTAATAATAATAATAATAATATATTTATTCATGCCAAAAACATAACAATGTGCAATAAATGCATAAGTACAACAAAGTCTTAATTGTTAAGGCGTAAAATACAAAAGTAGTAGGTCACAACTGTACCCTAGCTAGGCTAAATGAATAACCTGTATTAAGGGTAGCAGTCCCATTCCCTCGTCAAACATTGGATAAATTTAAAATGTATAAATATGGCAAGCCGAAATAAAAGGTACTTACTTATGAAAGACAAATAATGTTGGTAGGTATAAAAACATAAAAGGTACTGCATGAATAATAAAAAAAAAAATATGAATAGTGATTAACTATAGGTAGATATATATTAACACGAAAATTTTGAGTGCAAGGAAAAAACCAATTGTAAATTAATCAACCAAATAGTTTGACTAGGGCAGACATGATACTGAGAAAAAAAAGAAGATTCAATCTGTGAGGTGTGTATTGCTATGAATGAATGACTAAATGACAATGTGAATGCTTGTTTTCGGGTATTGGTTATGGTTGGTATTTTATATTTTGTTTGGAAGAAACCTCTTCCTAAAGGTGAACACAGATTAATCAGAGCCGAAAGAATCGATTTTTTTCCGTTTCCGAGGCATTTGTATTTCCGATGACGTCATCAGAGTCGACCACATCGTCAGAGGCAGCCGACTCTGAAATATAAATGTACCTTATATCTATTATTACAAGGTACCTTTTCTCGTGCACGGCAAAAATTCGATTCTTTCGGCTCTGATCAATGTGCGTCCACCTTTACACGCCTTTTAGCATCTACAATAAGGGTCGGTAAATGATCAAACAAGCAAAGTACCTAAGATGAGATGATCAGATGTTTGTTTGCTATCTCTCTTTGTTCCGAATGTTCCTAATTTTTAAGGTTCTGTACCTCAAAAGGTAAAAAAGAAACCCTTATAATATCACTTTCTTGTCCGTCTGTCTTGGTTTCTTGGTATCTTTTGTCCTTAAAACATTATTTTCAAATACTCTTAGTTAAGTTTTACAGGACTGTTTCCGCCTCTTTATTTGGGCCATTGTGCCTACTCTACTTGCTAAAAAGTTATAATCAAAAAACGAAACTTTTGAGGTCTTGTGCACCATAAATATAAAAGATCTAATTTGAATAAATAGCGATTATTGCTAAATTCTGATAGAGCTATTAGGCAAGCAGCTTTTTTTTAATTCAGGAGATAGTTATTCACCGTGTAATAATTTAAACACACACTGAAGAATTGTCTCTTTTCAAAACTACTATCTCTTTTGTTGCGCGGCATTTAGAACTACGAGTTGGTATTCCTTATAACCGTTGTATCTTAAATCACTGACTAAGAAAAAACTAAGAAAATATTCAACCATCCGAATTAATAACTCAATTGACCTAATAAAAGAGGTGACGAATCAGTGAATTGGTCCAAAGACTTTAGACCATGTTTGTTAATTAATTTGCGGCCAAATGAAACGAGTTTAGCTAATTTGAATTTTAACCATATACGGTATTAAGTTCATAACTAGTTTTTAGGATTCCATAAGTACCTCAAATTGAATCAATTTATTGTCTGTCTAAGACTCCTTAAGAGAATCATGAGTTTTCGATACGCGACGCGAGTAGGTATTTTCAAAAATGACCCGTATCGTGCGATAGAGAGAGTTTAAGTTCGGACGTAATTACCTTCATTTTGCTTTCAAATAATGTTGCGGGCCGTAACGTTTTTACCCCCTTTATACTTCACAAAATGAAATAAATTTGGTCTCATTTAATTCACTGCATCTTATTCTAGGTTAATACGTTTTTCTTTTTGGTAATTCAGTTTAGTCTATTGTAAAACAATTGAAACGCTCGATGAAGATTTTAAGTCAACAATATAGATATTCAGATACTAATAACTTTTATCTTAGGCAATATTTCTTTAAAATAAAAACGGTTAAACCTAGTTTTTCATTAGATCTAGAATATTTTCAAAAATTATCAAAATCAGTGAATACCGCCTCACACTGACCTTAATTTAAGTTATTTGTGCTATCATACATATTATCAATACGAAAGTTTGAGTGTTAGTATGACTGTTATCTCTTAACGCTAAATCTACTGAACCGATGGCGATGAAACTTGCTATGTAAAGCTGTATGTGTAGCTTGGAGGCCTGGAATAATACTTAGCTACTTTTTATACCGATATTCCCTATGGGATCGGGACATACGGTTGGAACAACGAGGCGCAGCTAGTAAATTGTGAATATAATATTCAAAGTCCTGCTCGAACTGCTGCTGCAAAGCACAGTTTAAATCAATGGGATCGAGCTAAAATTTAGCATACATATAGCTCTATTATGACGTCCGCTAAGAAAGGATTTCATTAATTTCTACGCGATGTAGGAGCGGGTTAAAGCTAGTAACAAATAATAAAGCTATTTACGACGCCACCTTGTAGGTTTAAAACATTTGTAAATTCAACTTTAAGTTTCATTTTTTGAGGTTTTTAATTTAATAGTGTGTTTGACCTTTGTCTCATTCGTGTTTTAACCTTATCTTTGTTTTTTTTCCAGTCAATATTTAAAGTACCGGGCACACTATCAAACTCGACAATAATAAAGCTACGAGCTCGTTTCTCGAGGCAACGCCGCGAACAACAACAGAAGGAACCACCGCGGTGAACAAACAACTAAATATATATTGATCTCATTACGGAAACCAAATTATGCAGTAAATATTCTATACAAATCCTCCTAATATTATATATGTGAAAGTTTGTATAATAGCTAAAACACTAGCATCTACGTATGTTAATTTTAACCCGATATTCCCACGGGATTTGACCTTACGCAGCTAGTAAAAAATATAAGCAACTCTTGGTTTGACAAGATGTCTTTAATTATTCGATTGAATTAAAAAAATATAAGGGCCAGCGTAAATGAAAGACTTTTGTCCGCCAAAAATATTGTAAAAAGTTTTGAACTATTTAACCTAATCAAGCCGCTGCTCGCTGATTGGTTTATTACGTGGTCATAGCTATTAATAACAGCGGACTTACGCAAAGCCAAGCCTCATTACCCGACTACGGCGAAGCCAAAAGGGAGGGTTATGTTTTTAACCTGTATGTATGTATATTCATCTGTTCCCACCTAACTTCATTTATACGTTGCTATAAGACGTCCAACCTATAAGTACATGTGATTTGGAAAATAATAAATACGGTTGTGTTCGTGCCAAGACTGAAGGGCGCGCGAGGAGACGCTAACTACACAACAGCGACATCTCTTGACAGATATTATGTTAACTAAGTCCAACTGGTTGGATTATAGTTATCTACCCCACCCAGTACGACCCAGTTGGCACAATGGTCACCATGCCGGATTGCTGAGCACAGGGTGGCGGGTTCGATTCCCGCCTCAGACAAGTATTTATGCTTAGATATTTGTCTATGGTCTGGTTGTTTCTATTAAAAGTATATATTTACAAAAGAAAAGTATATAAGTAGTATATCCGTCGGCTAGCACCCATAACACAAATCTCGTTACTTAGCTTGGGGCTAGACGGTGATGTGTGGAATGTCCTGCAATATTTATTTATTTATATGTAATTCCTTATTTCGCTTGAGGCGTTACTTTGCCGTGTTGCATAGTGGTTATCTCACCCGCACGGTAAACAGGAGGTCGGGAGTTCAAATCTCGTCGCGGTGCTAAAATAGTTGGAGATGCATTCTTTTTTGAAAATATTTCCAAACTTCACAAATTAAATGGTAAAGGTTTTGGCGGAAAAGGTCTGTCATCTCTATAGAAGCTGGCTATTTAATATTTTAGCAATAAGCTGTTTTCGATTTGTATTTAAATAGATCTTACTAACTGTCTATCTAGCTAGTATTATTATCAATTATATATGCCTATTGCAGATCCGTGAATAACTTATTTTTATAATTGCTTGTTTAAAGCAACGCTACTAGCTAGTAGAGTACCAGCTTGTGCTTTTTTAATGATTTTATATTTAATATTTAAATTTTTTTATAGAACAAAATGTACTTGACAAAACATGATAATAATTTCCAATTTTTTCTTGTTACTTTATGGAATTAATACGTACAAACGTAGCTAGTCTATGGGCATATTATTTATTTTTCAATATGTTGTTTGGAAAATTTTGCTTTTTCAATTTTCGGCGCGTCGCAGCAGCGTTGACGACTCACAAAATAGAAGGATAGTTGCTCCAAAACGGCATACTAATTATCACAGACTTGGTTCCTACAACTTCGATACCTGTTGCGTCGTCTGCGCTTCTTAGAAAAAAACTCATTTAAAAAAACTAGACTGAAACACAACAGCTTTTATAGGGATTTTGTTATTTTTTAATAAATAGAAAAACTGCATTTTAGGGATTATTTAATGGTGATGGATATTATTAAATCATGTTTAAATTACATGACAATTTTTAGACGCTGAGCGTTTATTACCTATTTAAGTACCTATATTTTTCATCCGAATCTGTTCTAAAGCTGATGCTTGCACGAGCTAAAAACCTGCGCTCTTATTAGTCAATGACAGATGCCACAGATTGAGTTTGTAAGGCGTTCGTCATTGTCCAGTTCTGTTTTGTCCGACATCTGTGTCGGGCCTAAATCTAGCCAAACCGTACTTTTTCTATCTACAACTACCTACTTAAGAACAGAATTGGATGAAATCTGACAAAACCAATAGATTATATTTTTTTAAGATAGTTTGTAATCTTTAGCCTAAGTTTGTTTTGCATATCATTAAAGTATTTTGTTGTGGTACATATTATTTTTTATTTTCATTTTTTTAGCATCATTCATTTGCATTTAGGATAATATTTTTGTTTTAACCAATATTATGAAATCTTGCTTTCCAACTATGTTTTGAAAAGCAAAAATATTGCTTGCATTCAATCTTTTTTTTCTGAGCTTTGGATTCATGTAACAAATGATTAGTAAATGAGACCTCTTCATAATTTATGATCGCCTAGTACTGGGACCCAACGTGTATGTTAATCGCTAAAAGGAAGGCGTAGGATTTATTTAGAAAATGTTACTAGTAATGTGCCCACTGAGAACGGCCTCGGATTTTTCCCCCTCGTTCTCAGTGGGAACTATTTTGCTAGGTGGAAACGACGAGGAAAAAGCAATGTTGTAAACCCCGAGTAAACAATGAGCAGTTTTATAAGTTTCATCTCCATGTCGGAACTAAACAGATTTCAATGCGTTTTCTAAATCTGATACCTTAATGTTCTATCAGTGTTCTTTGCTATGTTCTATATACAGGAAAAGTATTTTTGTAGTGCACAAATTTCGGTATGTTTTAAGCACATTAAAATAAAAAATACGTTGTTTTTTTTATTTTGGAGCTAACTCAAAAACTCTCAGAGCTATAACCATTTAAGTGTTTCTAACAAAACGACGAAGTCCATGGACACAATACTAGCGCCAGCGAGTTTAAGCGCGCTCTAAATGAAGGTAGGTACCTACGTGTCACTGTGTATATCAATACTGAGATAGGTACCCAATAATTTAGAAATTGCAGGAAGTTTTTCACATTAAGTTTTGATTTTTTTTTTTTTTTTTGCGTAAATGTACTCCACTGCCGACATATATTCAGTAGAAAAAAAAATGTGCACTACAAAAATACTTTTCCTGTATAACAGTTCGGCTGTTTATAATAAATCAGGGATTTTTTAGAATTGGCAGTGAAATAACTAATTATTAAAAAAGCCTAGAGATTCTTATTAGCTTTTATACCAAATGCATCATAGATGTACTTTGGATGATTGTATCTAATGTTTCCATGTATTTTTATAAAATTTATGGAATTAATGTCTCGTGCATGTAATCTGTGGTAGGTAAGTGTCTCAGAAAAACTATATTAAGAAAAAGAGGTATACCCTTTTGAACTACTACTAATATATGGAACACAGCCCTTTAAAAACGCAAAATATTAAAAAAAAAAACTCACAACTCTCTGTCAATGTGTAAAGAGAACATGATATTTACATTTGGATGTTCAAATAAATTATTGAGATGTTTGAAAATGGATTTTATTACCCTTACAAAATATACATGAATATAATATCAATCTACTCTAAGATTTAAACATTAAAATTTAACTAGTCTAACTTAATAAAACTCTTCGGACTAACAGACAACACACAAGAAACTGCTGGGTATAGTAAACTAACAATTTTGTATAGAAGTTCCTACTGGAATAATGGAATTTCAGATAATTCCTTTCGGAAGCTATGCAAATGAACATTTGGGGCATAGCTAGTTTCTAAATGAATTTAAATAAATTATATACACATTTGATGTCCACTGGACTTCTATGATTTGCCACCTTCCAAAACATCTTTGGCTTCATTTATTTTTGCTGCAATCAGTGGTGAGCCTCCTTTGTCTGGATGATTTAGTAGCATGACCTTTCTGTGAGCATCTCGGATCTGCTAACAAATTAATTACAATTAACATCAGATAAGAATTAAGAACAATTTGAACAGGCTGGGTGATACAATTCTATGGTAGAATATCTAGCTTGTGTTAATTCAAAGTGCACACTTGGGTTATTGCAATTTACTGAGAAAGCAAACCCAATTTGACAATAAATTAATTGTTCCACAAGTTTTAAAGTCTAAGGTTATTCTATTTACTTGCCTTTGCTTTACTAGCCGTAGGACTAACTCCCAAGATCAGTGAAGCTTCCCTCTTAGTCATTTTAGGCTCGAATCCACCCTTGTAGTATTTTGAATTAGCTAACGATTCTGCGTCAAATTTTGGTAGATTTTTTACAGCTTCGGCGAACTTTGAGCTGGCATTAGGCATTTGTCGGAGGACGTAGCGTCCGGCGAAACCCACGGCTGCCATTCCAAGGCCTGCCAAGATAATGGAACTAGCCTAAAAAAACATTGAGTCAGATATTTAATATACTAGTACAGTGAATAGGATATTCTTTATTATCGTTCCTTAAACTAGATAATAGTAGTGGTTTCTTCATCATAATGATGGAAATGTTGTGAAATCCGTAAGTATGAACGTAACCTAAAAACATACCATTTTTGTTTATCGCAATAATCTCACTTAATATTTTTTACACATTAGGAAGAATTATATGGTATACATGCTTTGTTAGAAGCAAGACAATTCTGTAAAATTGAAAATAATTGGAGCAAAATCGTAGAACACAAGAGCCGAAATTCAGAAATGAAATTGTCAATTACTGTATAGACGTCAATGTCAGATCGTTGTTTTTTTAAGAATGAACGAATGATAAATTACGGTAGGATTACACGATAAGTCTTTCAAAATAAAAAATAAAGGTTTTACTTTTGTGGAAAAAAAAACCGGTAATTTCCGCATAATTTATAATAATGGCAACATTTTTAATCAACCAATCAACCGTTCGACAAATTCCGTCCGTCAGTCATTGAAAAATCAGAAAAAAATTGGCCTTTTTGAAGAGGTTCAACATGGCTGGAGATCAAGCGCAATTTTACCAGTTGCTAAATACTTTACTATCAACAGATAACGACATCAGATCCCAGGCAGAAGTGAGTGCACGTTTGTGATATTTATTTTTTGTATTTTTGAAGATGGATGAGCCGGCTTGTGATGTTCGTAATTTCTGACGGCCTCGTGTCAAAACGTGGTCATGGAGGATCGCCTTGTTATAATTCGAGAAACCAGTACGATGTGAAGTATTTCTGCGTGTTTTTTTTGTAAACAATGTTTTTTGCGTCATTTTTGGTTTTTTGTTGGTGTGGTGACACGCCTTGGCGCGGTGAATTTTCGTAACACTCCCTGCACTAAATTCCAGCATACATGTGGAAAAGCCGTTAACCTGGCTATCCGGGTACTGTTGGACATGTACTCGCGAGATATAGCTCACAAATCAATGATATACCTACCAACATTTTTCCAATAACCTTTCCGTTTGTTGTACGAATTACTTCACACATAGTCCAATAACTGGAAACTGGTTTTCTTGGTAAACATTAATTTAAAATTCATCATCAGTATCAACTGATTGCAAATCTAAATTTATTAAATAAAGGGATCTTGCTTGTGTGATCCCACATAAAAGGTGGCTTTTGTTTGAGATAAAATGAAATAAATCTCCAATTTTTTTTTGTCTAAATCTGATTTGTATTGTCCAATAGGATGCATACAACAACATTCCAACTGAAACAAAAGTAGTTCACCTAGTCGGTGCCCTCCAAAATGTGGACCTCGGGGAGGAAGGGCGTCAGACGGCCGCAGTGCTGCTGCGGAGACTCATCAATTCAGAATTCTTTGAGTTCTTTCCTAAGTTGCCGTTTGAGCAACAAGGCGCGCTCCGGGAACAGCTGCTGCTCACTCTGCAGATGGAACTCAGTCAACAGCTCAGACGAAAGGTATATACTCATAATTGCTGATTTTCATATTTATACGTATCTCTAGCTGTCCCAGCAAACATTGTTTTTGTTGTAAAAAAATAGATGTTGTTTTTGATTCTCAAACCTCATGAATATACACAAAAAATATCATACAAATTGGTTCAGCTGTTTAGGTGGACTTAAGTAACTAACACTACGACACAAGAATTTTATATAAATAGATATTTTTTAAAGTAAACCTACAACTATTAACTCAAACTAGAATTATGACACTATAAGTTAAGTAATTTAGCAGACTGAAACATACAACACATTTAAATAGGTAAAAATAAAACAAAAATCCTATATGACATGTGGACCTATCAGTTTATCTAAAATCATGCATTCATTGTTGGGCAAAAAAAGTAAAGGAAACTTTGTGAATACATGTGGGGAAATCTAAATCCCTGCACATTCAGTCTAACTCAATTGAGTTTTTGGACAACGAATAATGTGCACTGAACAATAAGAATAGTGAACCATAGTTATTATGGCATGCCTCTAGCCATTTGGCAAATGTCCATACCTCTTTCAAACCACTCAACACAAGCCTTTGAGCTCAGATAAAGTGTGCAGTCCTAGTCATAAACTTCACTAAAGCATAGTAGTTATCTGTTTTATTAGTCTACCTATCATGAAGCAATTTTTTTACTTCTGAGGTTTTATATTATTAACACTCGAATACTGAAAGGCTACTTAATCTTAAGTGGCGTTTAAATTGAGGTTAAGTGTATGCTTTCTATTGAAGCCTACACTTACTTTTCAATTTAAACGCCACTTAAGATTAAGTAGCCTTTCAGTATTCGGAGGTAAGTCTTTAAGCTTTCCACACATATTAAAATTACTAGCTGCTCTCCGCGGTTTCACCTGCGTAAGTCCCGATCCCGTGGGAATATCAAAATGAAAAGTATGAAAAGTAGTAGTAGTCCTCGATAAATGGACTATCCAACACAAAAATAATTTTTCATTTCTTACCAGTACTTCCTGAGATTAGCGCGTTCAAACAAAGAAACTCTTCAGCTTTATAATATTAGTATAGATTTATCTATACAAATATTGAAGTTCATCTAAATGAGTTTGCTTGTCAAACACTGACTATCTAAATAATCAATCATACAACAAAAATAATTCTGGTTGGATTTGATAGCTGTGATATCATTATTTTATATTGTAAGTTTGGCCTATTGTGCTGCAATTGAGCTATGACCTTCAATATGATTTGACAATGTAAATATTAGGCCATAGGTACAGTGTAGTCAATACTATAGTTAGTCTGTCTGGCGATTCTATAAAACAGTACGTAACTGCGCATACTTAAGACCTTGAGACGCATGTTTTATACTTACTTACTCCGCTGGCTCAGCGACCCAAAGTGGATCTTGGCCTCCGAAACGAGTCTTCCATCGCTCCCTGTCCTGCGCTATTTCTTGCCAACTGTTGACTTGAAGTTCACGCAGGTCAGCTTCCGCCGGATGTTTTATAGGATGAATAAACTGACTAACTGCAGTCTTGAGTATAGAGTGCGTAAGCCCTTAGATTCATGACTGCTGCGCCTCGCTGTTTTACTTGCGTAAGTGTACGGCTATGCCAGAGATACATCACATATAGCAGGCCGCACATCAATGTCATCTCCATGTAAAACAAATGCATGGAAATAGAGGCGCACGCATCTATTGAAAGATGCATCACTGTGCTGTGGCCGGTCACCGGAAGGTCACCGCGCACCGTCGCGCTCACACCGCAATGCTTCATATCTATCTACTTGTGCGATGTCGGTATGCAATGCATCTTCAGCATAGCCAAACCCTCAGTCTCGATTCCGGTCGTAACATAATTGTGGTATTCTAGCCGCGCTCCACCGAGTTTCATCACAATCTGAAGGCCAATTCTCGTAAATAACATTGTTCAAATTACATTTCAATTTCATTTCGATTGCATTTCGATCACAAATAATACCCTCAAAGTAGCTTAAAACACCCTTATAATATATAACACCTTTTATATATACACCTTTTTGTAAAAAATAACTGACTATGAGGGTATTTTTTGCAATCGAAATGTGATCGGAATGATATTGAAATGTAATTTGAACAATGTTTTTTACGAGAATTGGCCTTCTGTTTGCGTGAACAGGTAATCAAACATACACACGAATTTTCGCATTTATCATATTAGTAGGCAAGACTTATTTTATGTTTTTATTGACAATGATAGTAGAAAAGCTATGACAATGATAGTAGATCGATTCATTCCAAAATATAAGAGAGTCAAAATAATCCTATTTTGACGCTCTTCTATTTTGGAATGAATCGATTCAATGTCTTTATCAAAATTACTTTATCTTGGAGTAGGTAAGTACAAGTTATTGACAATATGTCTAAATATAACACAAAGGCTAGATAGGGACAGTATTTGTGATTTATGATAACTTTTGCGTCTGATGTACAATCAAACAGATTAAGCAGATGGTCCAGAAATAGTAATATGCCTCAGGTTATATTATGATAATTACTGAAGGGTTCATAACTGGTCTAGCTGCGCTCGCAGAACGTTTAGGGTCGTGCAGGTTAAGAAAACCCTGGCGCGGTCATCACTACGATGGGTGACCGTTTTTCAGTGATTAAAAAAGTTGCTGTCTCTGGTAGCAATCATCAGTTGAAGTTCTACACCCGTATTCACAATCAACCCTATGAGATTGCATAGTGCACACGCACGAACGCATAGGGCCGCAAATAATATAAAAGCGAAGAGAGCAGTACAAAATTGACCAATCAGAGGGCCGCATTTAGCGCTGTGCGTTGACTTATCCAAGAGCAATTTAGGTACTGTTTGTGAATGGGCGTGAGACTTTTTGGTAACCTAAATGCTCCAACAATAGGTCAGCCACACCCCAAACCACTGTATGAGAAGAAAGTCCTAACTGAAACTTTAAGGTGGAATGTCTCATGCTGTGTACCTTCTTGTTATTTCAGTGGCTCTTACCCCCGAATATTGAAAGGCTACTTAATCTTAAGTGGCGTTTAAATTGACGTTAAGTGTATGCTTCTATTGAAGCTTACACTTAAATTTCAATTTAAACGCTGCTTAAGATTAAGTAGCCTTTCAGTATTCGGGGGTTAGACCCTTCCAACTTAAACTTAGCTGTACAAGTACACTATTGCAGAAATCTGTGTGACGGCAGTCATTTGACAATCACTGCTCATTTGGCACTACTGCTACTTATCAAGATAATCTAAAAGAGGAACTAATAAAGAATGAACCATTGTTTGCTGTAAATGATTCAACGATATCAGTGTTTTTTTTAATTGTGTTTTATGAGTCATTGCATTCCAACTGACAGTGTAATGAAATCCTACTTTCTCATAGCTGCACGATTTTAGAATGTGATCTAGTTGAATAATTAACAAAGTAGGCTACTGTTTAATTGAAGGTCATTTATCGTGATATGATAAGAGTTATTGATGCTTAATTAGAAGAATTACGTGGTGAATGAACACGGAACTATTTTTAACTCAAGTTGTTTTGTAAAATTCTTTAGCATCTAATCAAAGGTGCAGTCTAAATTGAAGGCTTGAATTCAACAATACATCGTTTACTTACTTTACTATGTAGGTACATATATCGATTTAGCAAGGGCAATCTTTGCCAAGTACGCTAGCACGCACGCACTACCTACGGTGTCAAAAGTCAATAATATGTCGTCTATATGAGTTGATGCGTTCTGCGTCTCAATCGTAAATTGCGTAGAAAACCGCTATCAAAGTCAAGTATTGAATTTTAAATTACGTTGTTCAAGGATTCTTATAAATGGATACCATTTTCTTCGATAGAACTTACATAAACAAGGCTTTCGCCTTTTACAATTTTTATACATCTTTTCTGTTTGAAAAGAACATCAATCTGGTTGATAAGCAATATAATCTTTTGTTTTTTTGGGTAAATTAATGGGCGTACCCTTTTATCGAATTACTTAGTTGGCGGCTTTGACCATACTTCTCCAAGACAATGACATCTTCTATCTAGGTCATGTACTGCCTACTATACCTACTAATCTGCCCCTTCAAACTCCTCCAGCTCAAGCTGACTTAAAATCAGCCAATAACATTGATTTTATTATACACTAGCAGCGCTTCGCGGTTTCACCTACGCATCTCCCTATGGAAATATCGGAATAAAAAGCCTATGTTAATTCTAATGAATCAATGTACAGATTTGTCGAATTGAATTGTGGCAACACTGATGTTGGACCCGACCAAATCGGGACGTGTGTAAAAGCTATTAGGCTGTGCGTTAATCCGTCAGTCAGTCAATCAGGACAAAGCATTATATATATATATATATATAGCTAAATTAGTAGGTTAGCCACCACTAGGCACTTTTGGAAAATTTTGGAGATTTGAACTCACGCCTCCGTTTACCGTGCGGGTGCGATAACCACTACGCTATGCGACAACTAAAAGCAACATTGCCGAAAATTGGCAACATACTGGAGTGAATCGAGCTGACCATATTTAAAACTAGCGACCTGCCCCGGCTTCGCACGGCTATATTATGCATGTATCATACCTTCATCTTGAATCACTTTATCTATTAAAAAAAACCGCATCAAAATCCGTTGCGTATTTTTGAAGATTTAAGCATACATAGGGACATAGGGACAGAGAAAGCGACTTTGTTTTATACTATGTAGTGATTAAATTGTGCCATCGAAACTACGAAGAAGGTAGGTAGGAGGTAATATAGTTTCTGACCTGTACCTGCAATTTCAGGTATGCGACGTAGTATCAGAGCTGGCCCGCAACCACATCGACGACGATGGCGTTAACCAATGGCCGGAGTTCCTGCAGTTTCTCTTCAACTGCGCCAGCTCGCAGGACTCCGACATGAAGGAGGCCGGCATCAGAATGTTTACGTGAGTTTCAAGTCATTTCTATATCTTTAGTGCAAATACCACTGTTAAATTGAACAGTACATTTGTTCAAACAAATAACTGATCTGAGGAATAACGGATCTAGCAAAATAACCTTTCTGATTAATAACGGGTCTGACGAATGATTATATGAATAATCTGACGCATATCGTGGTATCCATTTAAAATACTTGGAATTTGTAAATACTATTAGAAACGGTTCTATGTACTATTTAGACTTTTTACATTACAACTACTCATTCATAAGAATCGTCAATTCATCATGTCTGCAATTCACTCTACGTACGAAGTTCAAGCATATTTCCTATGCTTGTCTGTGATTCCGTATAAAGCGCGCGTCTAAAGAAATATTAGACCACAGGACCTAAACGTTAGAAAAAGTTAATTATTCCGTGGAAATCCCAACCAGCAATGTGGTCAAGTAGTCATAGAGCCACCTCATTACAACCAATTTGTTCGGTAGGTATGCCCATCTTACGCCACAATGGGCTGTTAACTCAAAATTATTGAATATTGAAACAATTCTTATTATTCCATGAACAAAATATGACTTATGTTAACACGCTTTGTTTTAATTGGTAACTCGGAATATATGAGCCGTTATCGCGCCGCATGCGATCGTCTCGATACGCCCACCCCACGTTCGATATTAAATCTTTAGCAAGCTTGGCATGATGTAAAACAAATTAATATTATATCGCTACTAGTTCACCTCGCGGCATCACTTGCCTAAGTCCCGATCCCGTAGATATCTAGGTAAAAAGTAACCTATGTGTGTTTAGTTAATACGCTCATTTCCAAACTTTCACTTTTAAAGCACCGTTTTGACGTAAAGGAGTACAAACTAACTCACAATCCACACTATAAATAAACGAATGGGCTTCGAAGCGACTGGAATGATTTTGATGAAATTTGGTATGATTTATTAGTAACATAGGCTACTTTTTACCCGATCCACTCGATCGATTTCTTTAATTAAGGTAAGATTCGTCTCATTAGTCCAAGTGTTCTTAGATAGGTGACATAATTATCTTGATATACCTATTCCCAAGAGATCGGGACTTAGGCGGGGTGAAACCGTGGAGCGCTGCAAATTATATTATATCGCAATTTCTAACTATCCGTTAAGTAGTTGAAAGAATGCTGATTTGGTTTATATTGGACACTGATCAAAGAAAATATATTCGGCCTTGGACTCCAATAAATACTCGTACTATGGAATGTAAGTGGAATATGTTACACTGACTCGACATGTGGATGCCACCTGCTTGCAATAAATATACCAACATTTCAAAGCTGTGGTTTTAAAAGGCGTTAAATACGATAAATATTACGATGGCGCCGGGTTGCTTTGACGTTAGAATATGACTCGAGGCATAATTATAAATGGCGCCCATCACTTTGATACGTGATTATGCAACATACTAGGGTGGAATATTCCTGTTCGGCGTGATCGCCGATTATCACTGAAATCGAAATCGGATAAATACAACGGGGTGATTCCGAACAATTATTACCATTTTATAAGGTGGTATAACATGTTATTTTATTCAAAAATACATTCAGTACTATTTCATTTTAAATCAATAGTTTACGTGCTAAAAAGAGGTCATGGATTATCGAATATGTTTGTTTCCTAGGATGGACACTGCATTAGGTTTTAAACGCTAACTAGTCTTTTATTCTTATTTAGTCTAGTCTTGTTAAAAAAACGTCTAATTTGCATATATTCACGATGGGTCCAGTACGTTCGAATTGTTATAGTAAGGGCAAACTAGACATTATAAAGACAATCAATATTATGTGTATAATGAGTATTTCAAACTCATTAATCTTACTTTTAAGTTTTCTAGCTTTATTCTTTTATTCCATCAGATCCGTTCCCGGCGTATTCGGTAACCGTCAGAACGAGAACCTGGACGTGATCAAGCGCATGCTACTCTCAGCTCTACAGCCGACCGAGTCCGAAGCGCTCCGCACGCAAGCCGTCAAGGCTGTGGGCGCCTTCATCCTCCTACATGACAAAGAACCCGCTATACAGAAACATTTCAGTGATGTCCTACTACCTCTGATGCAGGTAAAATAAAATTTAGAATTTAAAAAACTCCCGTCTTCATCCCCCATAACTTTCAGATGGCTAAACCGATTTCGATCAAACATAGCTAAGAACACTTCCGACTAATTCACCTATCAAACAAAAGAAACAAAATCAAAATGGATTCAGCCTATCGGGAGCTACGACGTACACAACACCTCAAACTTATAACAACCCGTCGTTTTGGCGTCGGGGTTAATTACATTTGTATATTAGTGTTACACAATTGAAGAGTAGTCCCAGTTGATGAAGCAACAAGGCCTTTAAAAAAAAACCGCTTTACTACATCAGTAAAGCGGTTTTTTTTGACAAAGCACTTAAAGACAAACATCGTAACCCCAAAATATATCATATAGATGCCTTTAAAGATTCCAGGATTGAAATGCTTAGAATAATGTAACGGATAATGTAACTTACCCTAAAAATAAATTAAAGTAATTAATATATCAACTGATAATAGTCGTTTGATGTTTAATGTCCTCAAGGTTTATTGCACATAAACTCCTACGTGCACATTTTTATACATAAGATGTGTTACTGCCATATTGTGCAACAATAAATTGGGAATTTCGCTAACACCACCCTTTTCATAGGGTGGAGTTTGATAGTAGTTCTCCAGACATTCATTTTAATAATACCTCTATCAATGTGTCTACAAACCAAAATTTGAATTTCAACAATTTGAATACATACTAGGTTTTTCTAATTGTGTTATTATGAATTATTTTTTTGTCTAGGTGGTAGTGCAGTCAGTTGAGAAATCCGATGACGATTCTGCCCTCAAAGTACTCATCGAATTGGCGGAAACAGCTCCGAAATTTTTACGACCTCAATTGGAAACCATCTTCCAAGTCTGCATAAAGGTAATATTTATATTCAGAGCATTTTCAATTGAAAAAAAACCACATGATCCCACTTGTACTTGTATACGGATTGTTTTCCGCAATTAGACCCTTTTTAATTGGGTCCTTTTTGCATGAAGATGGATTAGTAGGCTTGCCCAGCACCTACTACAACTCTCAGCATAGTCGACCATATCCAGAGGAGAGAACTTCTGGAGAAAACTTGGTTTCATCACAATGTTATCCTTTACCGAAATGGCAATGTCAATTAGCAAACATAAATTTTTCTTAAATCCAATGGTGCACGGCCGGCCGGGATCGAAGTCGAAGTATCGTCCACTAAAAACATGATCCTATATGAATGTTCTTTTACATCTAAACCCTAAATAAGTATAATTAAACGTAGGTGGTAGGGAACACCGATTCAGAAGACACATGGCGTCAACTAGCCCTAGAAACAATGGTGACGCTCTGTGAGACAGCACCGGCCATGGTTCGCAAGCAGGTGCCAAACGCAGTCCGTCTGCTCACACCACTCGTGCTCGAGATGATGTGTGAACTAGAAGAGGAACCTGAATGGTCGCTACAGGATGATACAGCTGATGATGATAATGAACAGTTAGTATCTCTATCTTTATAATATACGACCCGCCCCGCCTTCGCACGGCTATATTTTGAATAAAAACCTACCTCTTGAATCACTCTATCTATTAAAAAATACTGCATCAAAATCCGTTGCGTAGTTTAAAGATTTAATACAGGGAAGCGACTTTATTTGACACTATGTAGTGAAGTAAAGATTGATGTAAAATTCATTATTATGGTACTACCATTTTGGTATTACTATCCTGAATTTTACTAGATCAAAAGCGAGATAATTAGCATCCTTATAATCCTATTTGGACTTGGATGTCAGTCCCTCGTCTACATTCAAACCAAAATGATTTTTAATTGCAGTGAGAAAAAGCATCTGAACCTTTTCCTTAACAAAACTTCACACTTTGACATATTTCAAAGGGAGTTGTTACTTTGATGAAACTATTTAATAGGTTAAGATGTTCTGTCCATTCTAATGTAATGTGTAATCTCTTGATTCAAACACATGAGTACTATTTAATTTTACACTAGCAGCGCTCCGCAGTTTTACCTGCGTAACTCCCGAACCCATGGAAATATCGGGATAAAAAGTTGCCTATGTTATTTCCAATGAATCAATGTATCCTCGTACCAAGTTTCATCAAAATCTATCCAGTAGGTTCAGAGCCTAATAGTTACAAACAAACAGAAAAATCTTTCTTTATAATATTAGTGTATATTGAATCCTCTATATAAATATACTGTATTATTTCAGGAACTATGTAGCCGCAGAATCAGCTCTAGACCGTATGTGTTGCGGTCTCGGCGGTAAGATAATGTTGGGACTTATTGTGGGCCAAGTGCCGGAGATGCTACACTCTGAAGACTGGAAGCGTCGGTATGCAGCCTTGATGGCGGTGTCTTCGGCGGGCGAAGGCTGTCATAAGCAAATGGAGCAGATGCTCGATCAAGTTGTTTCAGCTGTATTGAATTACCTTACTGACCCTGTAAGTTATTGTGTCATTTATTAATTTATGTTGGTTTTTATGTGTCTCATATTGTTAAGAAAGAAAGATAGATAACTTTATTAGTCCAAAACAGTAAGGAACATAGAATACGATATACACAAAGCAAAGTAATAGCTAGAACGTTGCACAAATGAGCGGCATTAACGCTGAAAGCGATTTCTTCCAAGCAATCTTTGGATGCAAAATAACTTATTTAGCATTTATGGTAGGAAACTTTTTATCTAAGGAATAGTACTGAAAACTAGTTTGATCCAGTGGTTCTCAAAGATTTAAACTGTTTTTTAGACTTGCTCGTTTTAGCAGTTATAGCGGAATTTAATTCGAATTTGCACACTGGCACCTACTATTTTTGCTGCACCTTTCGCTTTGATATGGTCTCATCACTAAATAATTATAATGTTTTTGTTATTGTTAAAATAGCATCCACGCGTCCGTTTCGCCGCATGCAACGCCGTGGGCCAGATGTCGACTGACTTCGCACCCATTTTTGAGAAGAAATTCCATGACAAAGTCGTGCCTGGACTTCTGCTCGTCCTTGATGACAATGCTAACCCTCGTGTTCAGGTAAATCTAAGGACAACCGAATTAAACTATGCGAAAATGGTTTATTTATTTATTTATTTATTTTTGGTAAAATGGCAGAGTAAAGTTTAATTGTCACTAAAAACGTAAAAAATTGTTAATGCTGTTAATCAGTTTTGTTTCACTTTGTTCTCTTTTTAGGCTCACGCGGCGGCAGCTCTAGTGAACTTCAGTGAAGATTGTCCCAGACCAATCCTGACCTTATACCTAGACCCTCTGATGAACAAGCTTGAAATCATTCTGACCACTAAATTCAAGGAGGTAAGACTCATTTTTCTTTACAAATGTCCAATGTTCGTTAGTGGTATACTTTGTTATTGGGTAAACCACTTCCATAGCATTGGAAGATTAAACTGTGTCAATTGCTCCCTTTCTTACTTTCATAGTCAGTCAGGGATCTCAGTTCACATACATTTTAGTTATAATCTCAACGAATATGCGAAAGTTTATCTGTCTGTTCACTCTTAACAGTTACATATATAATTGAATTCCTGTTAAATTCTTTTATCACCATTGTATTCAGAATACAACAACGCTCTATGTCACAAGGATGTCACATCCAACAGATGATATGAAGAGAACGCTAGTAACTTCTGCATCAACCCTATAATGCAACCGGTTGCAGTTGACTGTTCTTATAGTGTAACTAAACCCCCGGAATCACTACATATTATAACACAAAGTCGCTTCCCGCTGTCTGTCTGTCCCTATGTATGCTTAACTACCCAGTTGGCACAACGGTCACCATGCCGGACTGCCAAATACAGGGTTGCGGGTTCGATTCCCGCCTCAGACAAGTATATATGCTTAGATATTTGTCTGTGGTCTGGTTGTTTCTATGTATTATAAGTATATATTTACAAAAGAAAAGTATATAAGTAGTATATCCGTTGTCTAGCACCCATAACACAAGTCTAGTAACTTAGCTTGGGGCTAGTTGGCGATGTGTGGAATGTCTTACAATATTTATTTATTTATTTTATTTAACTACGCAACGGATTTTGGTGCAGTATTTTTAATATAGATAGTGATTCAAGAGGAAGGTTTCAGTTTATCACCCATACAAACAGCTAGTATTACAATCTTTTTATCCTGATATTTTCAGATCGGAACTTACGCGAGATTGTCGCGTACCGATTTGAAAATATCGGCTAAGCATTGCGCAACTAGTATTTTATATTTTTCATTTTTTTTCTAGTTAGTGGAACGTGGCACTAAACTGGTGCTAGAACAGATAGTGACAACCATCGCATCGGTAGCCGACACGGTGGAGAAAGATTTCATTATATACTACGACAGATTGATGCCGTGTCTCAAATATATTATCGCAAATGCAACTACAGATGAGTTGAAACTGCTCAGGGGCAAGACTATTGAATGCGTCAGTCTTATCGGTAAGCAAAGTCAAAAATATATTTTTTTATAATAAAATGTGAACCTCTTCCTTTTTAGCACGCTTTTATTTTGAAACCGGTTATAGCTTTGCCCATGGATAAAATTATAATCAGATAAAATAATTTATCCTATTCTGCAGTTTTACAACATTGATTTGTGTGAAAACATAACTATTTTAGAATAGCAAACGTTTAAAATCTCTATTTAACGTTCCATAAAGAAACTAGATACATATATCTTGTTCAACCACCAAACTTTTGATTGGTGTTTCAGGTTTGGCAGTCGGAGAAGAAAAGTTCATGCCTGACGCATCAGAAGTGATGGACTTGCTGCTCAAGACGCATACTGAAGGCGAACAGTTGCCGGCAGATGACCCGCAGACATCTTACCTTATCTCTGCTTGGTCACGCATTTGTAGGATTATGGGTATGAATTATTCTTTTAAAATTGAAATAATAGATTCGGGTTGCAGCTTGAAAATCTCTAGTATTATTGCTAACCCTTAGAGTTATCATAGCAATTTATTTTAAATAAATTCTTGTGTAGTTGAAGTGTAATTAAATTAATTTGTAAAATTGATTAACACTTTCGTAAGTTTAAACTCACTATTTGAAAAGTTTTTTTTGTACTTTCTTAATATTTTTATGCAATGTGTCCAGGCAAGAACTTCGCCCAATATCTACCGATGGTAATGGAACCTGTGATGCGCACGGCTGCCATGAAGCCCGAGGTGGCTCTCCTAGACAACGACGACCTCGAGACCATCGAGGGTGACCTCGATTGGCACTTTGTTACCCTCGGAGAACAACAAAACTTCGGCATTAAGACTGCTGGTAACTACACATTTCAACTATTTTAATAAAGCTAGAACTACATGCGCACCAATATAGACGCATCAGACCCCATATTTTATGTGGACCTTAGATCATTTTAGCGAAATGTAGTTCAAGCTTTGGTAATTTTAATTTTTTTCTTGAGATTACTTTGAAAAATAGAGTGCAAACAACATCATGGCAAGGATTCTACTTTCGTATCTTTTAGTATGAAGATTATCCTAGTCCAAGTATTCAGCCGAATAGCAAAAAGTTACTCACTGCCTCTCAAAAGTATCCCCCTTTCAATTAGTTTACTTTAAAATATGTCCTTGTCAATAGGTCATGATATCGTCACACTCAGCGACCAAGAGAACTACAGCATTAAGACTGCTGGTAACATAATAAACATCTTTTGAATAAATTTGTTAGGCTCGAAAAGGGCACTCTGAGTAGTGATTAGTCTTTTTTTCTTAGTCCCTTGAGAATTCATCTGTAGGTATTGTAGTTTAGATGCAGAACCTGATGAGTTTACCTAATATGTACCATTGTTAATAGGCCTGGAAGACAAAGCTTCGGCTTGTGACATGTTGGTCTGTTACGCTCGCGAACTCAAAGAAGCTTTCGCCGAATACGCCGAAGATGTCGTCAAACTAATGGTGCCGATGTTGAAGTTCTATTTCCACGATAATGTTCGCACGGCGGCCGCTGAGTCCCTGCCCTATCTGTTGGAGTGTGCTCGTATCCGCGGCCCGCAGTACATCCAGGGCATGTGGGCGTATATACTGCCTGATTTGCTCAAAGCTATTGACTCGGAACCTGAACAAGAGGTCCAGGTTGAGTTACTCAACAGTCTGGCTAAGGTAAGAACATAATTAGCCTCATCTCTTATACATATATCAACGTTACTCTAATTAATATATCAAAGCAATGGTTTTCTTGTTTCCCCTATTCACAGTCTGTAGTGATGATGACCTCTTTGGATTGTTGTCAATATGTCAATAAAGACAGTTGATGCTTGGTTGTCGTTTCATTAACATGGTGGCAGCGGAAAAAAATATTTTATTACAGGAATAAGTAATAATAGTGATTATTTAGCCATGGAACATGCGCGCCCACCGCCGGATTTGAGTTTCGTCGGTGCCGCTGGACCAGCAAGCCGAGCGGCTTGCTGGAGGAGGTGGAGGCATCAACTCATTGTGTTTTTAAAGGCCTCGGGAGTGCACACGGAAGAGTCCAAGGTGCAGGCCAACTTGCTTCTTAATCTAATTGGATCAGAAGGGTGTGACATATATGATACCTTCACGTTCGACGGTGATGAAGACCGAGAAGATTTAGATGTACTATTAAAGAAATTTGATAGCCATTTTGGAGCAAAACCGAACATCACGTTGGAAAGATATAATTTTTTTACACGTGATCAAATTGACGGAGAGTCGATAGAGGAGTATGTAACGGTTTTAAGGTTGTTAAGTAAAACATGTGAATTCTCTGTGCTGCGAGATAGCCTAGTCAAGGATAGAATTGTATGTGGTATCCGTGAGGCAAAAGTCAGGGACCGGCTGCTGAGATGTGAAGACTTAGATTTGGATAAAACGATAAAGATATGTCAAGCTGGTGAAGTGTCAAAAGAGAGCGAAATGCTGATAGCTGGCGGAAGCGGTAAAGGCGTCGTGCACGTGGAAAGTGTTAGAGGACGCGGAAAATGGGAATATGGACGTGGTAGAGCGCGGGGACGAGGTTCAGGTATTGTTAGTCGCGCTGGTCCTTCTACCTCCGTTGGAATCGAGGGTTGCGGTACCTGTGGATCCTTGCGTTGTAGGACATCGACCGGCGAGTGTCCGGCACGTCATGTTACATGTTTCGTGTGTGGTAAAACGGGACATTTTGCAAAGATGTGCAAGTCAAGAGCCATTGTTAGTAGAAATGAAAATAACGAGAGGAAGCACGTCAATGAGGTTGAGTGCAACTACAATAGAGAAACGGAAGATGAAAGTTTTTATGTATATACAATTGGTAGTATCAATGAATCCAATGATTGGTTTCAAGAGTTAGTATGTGTACAATCTGGGTTAAAGGAAACTTTTAAATTAGACACTGGGGCTGATTATAATATCTTGTCTTATAATAGGTTTGTACAATTAGGATATTCAGATAGCCTGTTAGTAAAAAAGAAACTTCCGCTTGTGTCATTTACGAGTAATATCATACCTATAAAAGGAGTTTGTACATTATGTTGGATATATAAAAATGTAATGTATAATCTCAAGTTTGCTATTGCTGATATTGAGTGTAGTAGTGTACTTGGACGGGAGTCATGTGAGGATATGAATTTGGTAAAAAGGATTAAGTCAGTCGAATTTGACAGTTATAGAGATATATTTAAAGGTCTTGGTTGTTTACCGGGTAAGTATCATATTGTAGTGGATAAGTCTGTTACACCGGTTATTTGTGCTTCTAGAAAGGTTCCACATGGTTTACGTGATCGTTTAGCCTGTGAACTGAAAAAGATGGAGGAGATGGGCGTCATCAGAAAGGTTACTCATCCTACCAAGTGGGTACATCCTCTTGTGTTAGCAGCTAAAAAAAATAACGGTATTAGAATTTGTTTAGATCCGCGTGAATTGAATAAGGCGATTCAGAGGTCACATTTTCAACTTCCTACGCTGTCTGAGATAGCATCGCGTTTGCATGGAGCTTGTTATTTTTCAGTTTTAGACGCTAATTCTGGATTTTGGGCTGTAGTATTGGATGAGGAGAGCGCAGACTTGTGTACGTTCAGCACACCGTTTGGGCGTTACCAATTTTTACGTTTGCCATTCGGTATCAGTTGTGCATCTGAGGTTTACCACGGAAAGCTTCGACAGTACCTTGAGGATTTGGAAGGAGTGGAGAGTTTCGTCGATGATATTATTGTATGGGGGGATTCTAGGCAGGTTCATGATAGAAGATTGAAAGCTTTGTTAGAAAGAGCTAAAGAAATAAACTTAAAGTTTAATAAAGAAAAATGTAAAATATGTGTAGAACAGGTAACCTATTTAGGACATGTGTTCGATGCGAAGGGTTTGCATCCAGATTATAATAAAATAAAAGCCATTAAAGAAATGCAAACACCAAAAGATAAAAAAGATTTAGAAAGATTTTTAGGAGCTGTTAACTACTTATCCAAATTTATTCGAAATTATTCTGAAATAGCGATTCCATTGACGAGTTTGTTAAAGAAAGATAATGAATGGCGATGGGAAGAAAGTGAACAGAGTGCATTTATGCGTCTTAAAGATAGTGTATGTAATGCGGATGTATTGGCGTTGTATGACCCTGCGAAGCCAGTCGTGCTATCTGTAGATGCGTCGCGTGACGCTCTTGGTGCGGTATTGCTACAGGAAGGCAGGCCTGTGGAATTTGCATCGCGAACGCTTACCGATACTCAGAGACGATATGCGCAAATAGAGAAAGAAATGTTAGCCATTGTGTTTGCTTGTGAGCATTTTCATCAATATATTTACGGCCAGGTAAATGTATTAGTTGAATCTGATCATAAGCCGTTAGTGAGTATTTTTAAAAAACCGTTGAATTCTGTTCCAGCACGTTTACAACGTATGTTATTGAGAGTTCAATGTTATGATTTAAAAGTTAAGTATTTACCGGGAAAATATATGTTTATTGCGGATATGTTGTCTCGAGCTCCACTTCCTGATTTGTTAGGGGATGATATTGATAATAATATTTTACGCCATGTTCAGATGATTATTGAAAATATTCCAATATCAAATAATAAATTAAGTCTTATAAAAAAAGAGACTAAGAATGACAGGCAATTGAATTTAGTATTAAAATTTATCAAAGAGGGTTGGCCAAATAATAAACGAGATATTGAAGAAGAACTTGGTTATTTTTGGCCAATCAAAGATGAGTTATATATCGTAGATAATGTTATATTCAAAAATGAAATAGTGTTTGTGCCAAAGTCTCTTAGAGATGAAATGTTGCAGATTATTCATGAAGGTCATTTAGGCATAGATCGTTGCAAGAGACGTGCGAGGCAGGTGATGTTTTGGCCTAATATGGGTCGCGATATAGAGTCGTTTGTTAAACGATGTTGCGTATGTCAAGATAATTCTAACGCTCCTTCTCGCGAGTCAATGTTACCAATAGAGTTTCCGAATATTCCTTGGTATAAAGTAGGTTCGGATATATTTGAGTTTAGACGGCAACAATTTTTAATTATTGTTGATTATTACTCAAATTATGTGGAAGTGAGTAAATTAAATAATTTAACATCTAATACGGTTATACAATGCTTTAAAGAGGTATTTGCACGTCATGGTATCCCGAAGATATTAATAAGTGATAATGGTACACAATATACTAGTAAGCAATTTAGAGAATTTGCGAAGTCTTGGTGTTTTGATCAAGTAACATCCTCACCAAATTATCCTCAGGCTAACGGTAAAAGTGAAAGAACTGTACAAACAGTCAAGTTGATTTTAAAAAAATCAATTGAAAGTGGTAGTGATTTTTATTTAGCTTTACTTAGTTTTCGAAATACACCTAGGGATGGGTTGAGTTCTCCTGCACAGTTGTTAATGAGTCGAAGGTTGAGATGTCAGTTACCGGTTTCTGATAGTTTGTTGAAGCCGTTAATCGTTGATGCATCAGAGTATCAAACAATGTTATATAAACAGAGGTTATCGAAGCAAAACTATGACAAACATTCTAGAGATTTACCTACACTTACAGAGGGTGATTCAGTGATATATGTCGATGGAAAACATAAAAACAGAGGAACAGTAGTAAGCCATGCAGCAACTCCTAGGTCATATTTTATTCAAACCAATAAGGGTGGTAGATTGAGAAGGAACCGTCGACATTTGATTAAGTGTACGAATGAGTGCGATTCTATTATCAATGCCGATGTTGATAATGATCAGGAGCAATTCAGTGATGCATGTGAGAATGTGAGTGATGATGAAGTAAAACACCAGCAACAGCAAACAAATAGTGGCAGGAAAGTTGAAAATTACTCGCCTCCACTTACTAGGTTAGCTAAAAAAAAAAAAAAAAGCTCTTCAGCGAATTGCTGAACAATTTTAATTTACTTATTATTATGCGGTTATTTTATTTTATTTTTTTAATTATGGTAAGGAGAAGATGCTATGTATTTTATATTTTTGTTAAGGAGTTAATGTGTGTTATGTTTATATTTTTGTTAAGGAGTTAATGTGTGTTATGTTTATATTTTTGTTAAGTAGTTAATGTGTGTTATGTTTATATTATTGTTAAGGAGTTAATGTGTGTTATGTTTATATTTTTGTTAAGGAATTAATGTGTTATGTTTTTTATATTTTTGGGGAAAGATGTAGTGATGATGACCTCTTTGGATTGTTGTCAATATGTCAATAAAGACAGTTGATGCTTGGTTGTCGTTTCATTAACACAGTCCTAATGACTACTAATTTGGATGTAAATGTGTACAGGGTTAGTTCATAATTTGGATAGAGACAAATTCCTCTCCCAAATTTCCCACGGAATCGGAACAGCGTAAGAATATTAGTGAGTGGTAAACAAATAGCAAAATGTTTGTTATATTCCAGTGCATCGAGCTTCTAGGCGCCGGTTGCTTAACCGACGCGACGATGGCTGAAGTACTGCGTATCCTGAACAAATTGCTGACTGAACACTTCGAACGCGCCACTGAGCGCAGACAGAAACGCGCTGACGAAGATTATGACGAGGTTTGTATAAAATAGAATTCAGTTTATTTAATTTAATCATAACCCAATAATATTGAATAGTGCTTGTGTTTGAACTTTACTGATTTTAGACTTACACAAGTAAAATCCCAGTGAGCAGATAATTTAAAAATTAAATAGTAATGTCTTGTTACAGGAAGTAGAGGAGCAGCTAGTGGAACAGGACAACGAAGACGTGTACGGCTTGTCTCGAGTGGCCGACGTATTACACGCGCTCATGTCGGCCTACCGCGAGGCCTTCTTCCCTCATCTCGATACCCTCATGCCGCATCTCGTGCAGCTGCTCGCTCCCGGCCGCCCTTATGCAGACAGACAATGGGCTATTTGTATCTTCGATGATGTTATTGAATATGGAGGTAGGTAGATGTGATTACCTGTTCGGTCGAAATATTGATGAAATACTAGCCTAACTTGCATATTATCACAATCTCTTCAGTAGGTCAAACACTGCTATTGGTGTCTAATCTTACGACACGTGATTTCAGGTCCCGCTTGCATCAAATACCAAGACATATTCCTGGAACCGATGCTGTCAGGTCTGCAGGCCCCGGAGCCGGAATTGCGTCAAGCGGCGTCATACGGGTGTGGCGTGTTGGCCCACTTCGGGGGGCCGCAGTTCGCGGGTACTTGTGCGCGGGCCTTACCAATGCTCGCCGCGGCTATAGCAGAGCCAGATTCCCGCTCCGATGCGAACATCAGCGCCACCGAGAACGCCATCTCCGCAGTCACTAAGATCATTAAATACAACCACTCACAGATTAACAGGGATGAAATCATCAGGCATTGGTGAGTGACAAGTAAAGTATGAATATGATGTATGGTATGAGTAGTAAGCATATTATAAAGGGGAAGTTTTATTTAGTTAATCAAATATTTCGCCATTGTTGCCAGGACTTGATTTATTTATGGTATTAATAGTTAGTATTTCGCGTGCTGTCGTCGCCTGGATGTGCGGTATTGCATAGTAATTGTACGTGCGCAGGTTGACCTGGCTGCCCGTGACGGAGGATGCGGAGGAGGCGCCGCATGTGTATGGCCTACTATGCGAGCTGGCAGCGAGTGGGCACGCGGCACTGGCCGCGCCCGATGCGCCGCAGCGCGTGCTCGCCACACTGGCTGAGGCTTTCCTTTGTGATGCCGTGCCGCAGGAGAACCCCGTTTACGCGCAGATGGTCGCGCTACTCAGGCAGATACAGGTAAACCACCTAAAGCGGTCCACTCCTACGGGAATTCTTTGAGTAACACAAGTGGATTTTTTATATTTATTTTGCCTTATTTGTTTACAGAGTAATGCAGAGCTGTTCAACTCGTGCCTGATGCAGCTGAGCAACGCACACAAGGAGGCGCTGCAACATGCGCTCTCAACATAAGCCTCGCTCATTCGCTAGCCTGCCGCTCCGCGCCACTTCGCTCATCCGTTGCAGCCACGCTCGCTCAGTGCTCACCCTTCACCCCCATTCATCTAACCGCATTTACCATTATACTACGCCTAATGTAAACTATGTAATGGCGATATCTTTAAAAAATAAAAGTTTCTGTGTCATTTAAAATGACTTAAACTATGACTGATATAAAATCACTTAAATTATAGTAATACATCGACGTATTTAACTAATTACTGTTATATCTTGGATAACTTGAAATTCATCATTCTTAGATCTCGTTCCTGGATATTATGTTGGGCTAAATGAAAATTGCTGTGATATATTTTATATAATAATTTAAACATAAATCCAATACAAGCTTGGTCATTAAAATTAATGACTCTTGATTTGATTATACTGTTTTTCTTAGATATCGTTTTTTAGAAAACAGGAATGTAATGTGGCTGGTCCAATTCTTTGAAAAAGTTATTACCAAAAATGGTATATTATGTATTTAGGGTATGAGATCCTATCGAGATGGTATACGATATATTATCATCCGAGATAAAGTGAAATAATAAACATGAAATTCTATTTTGGTCCAACATATTATAGCGTCCAAGTATTGCAAGCAGCTGATTGAGTGATTACAACATTAGGTATTTATTAAAAGATTGGGCCGTCTGCATTTCGTTTTTACTAATAGTTTGCCTTGGGATTCTGGTGGTTGTTTCTCGCAATGGACGAGACCTTCAAGTCTCTTTGTAAGAAATAATTTTATTCATTATAAACATATTATTATACACATTTCTTTGTTTAACTAAAATAAAAGTTATTTGGATATTTATGAGTATTTCAATGAGCACTTAGTCACCCTATAGAACCAAAGACGGGAATACCCCATTTAATTGCTGAAAGTGAGTTATGGACGTAATATATTTGTTTGAGATTTATACCTATTACTCCTATTACGTCCATGAAGTGAGTAGGCAAAAGTGTTCCGTGGTAGGCACTGGCACGTCGACCATCTGACTACGACTGATTGACACCACCAGAAAATCACGATTCTCTTAACAAGACAACAATCATATCGTCGCCGCATAAAAAACTTTGACAGGCTGCGAGACTAGGAGTTTTTTTCCAAAAGGTTTTTCCCATTCTATCCCAGTGGAATCGTTAATAGTAGGTGCTATTGGGAATCATGGATGTAGAAAATAAGAATGCTGTTAGAATTAACAATTTATGCCTAAATCAAAATTAATAAAGATTATTACGGAACTTCTGGGAACTTAGATTTAATGACCCGTTACTATTACTACAGAGCCATATTTTATGTACCCCGAAAAATGGTCGAAAACCCCGAACGACTAGGTTAGGGATAAACGTACAAAACTGGACGTTAGGATTACTAATTATTGTAGACTAGCGACCCGCCCCGGCTTCGCACGGCTATATTATGCATGTATTATACATATAAACCTTCCTCTTGAATCACTCTATCTATTTAAAAAAACCGCATCAAAATCCGTTTCGTAGTTTTAAAGATTTAAAAAAGCATACAAAGGGAAATAAAATAAATTTATAAATATTTCAGGACATATTACACATCGCCATCCAGCCCCAAGCTAAGCAACTTAATGCTTGTGTTATGGGTGCCAGATAACGGATAAACTACTTATATACTTTTTTTTTTTGTAAACATATTATACATATAGGAAACACCCAGAACCAGAAACAAGAATTTATGGTCAGCATAAATACTTGTTCCCGGCGGGAATCGAACCCGCAACCTTCTGCGTCGCAGTCGGGTGTTCGCCCGACGCGCCACAGAGGTCGTCTTCGAAATAGGGACAGAGAATTTTTTTTTTTTTTTTTCTTCAGTTATGGCTTCGCACGGTTTGTGCATATAGCCAGTATCAAGTAATATTTTGCATCAAGTTATGGCCCGATTTACAGAAATCGGGCTCAAAGTGTTTCAAGATGGTCAAGTCGTCAAGTCACAGTTTGTCAAGTCAGGGGTCATAGTAAAGCGGTGGCTACTTTACTATAACCTTGTAGGAGATTTTGGAGGCAACGAGAAAAGTCCATGTTTGACACTGATTTTTACTTTCACTACACTTGTGCACTTTCACAGAACTAAATTAGATAACTTTCCACCGGAATTATACAATTTAACTCGGTTTACAACTAAGTTTCGTGTAAATAAAACTGCAGCACGACATGTTGTTGGCTCGTTCCCGCCAAAACCTAGGGACAGAGAAAGCGACTTTATAGCGAAGTGATAGTGAGTGATTTGTAAAAAACATGAATATTTTAAAGCATCACTGGGTTTATGCAAAAGTCGTACTGAGCCATTACAATAAAAAAAACTTTGCTGTCACTGTCATTTTGGCGTCAAATTGTTTTAGACGAGGAAAAAATAAAAAAAACAATTGAAAATGTGGTGCGTGTCGTAATCGTATTTTTTTATTTTTAGATACAATTTCATTTTCGATCAATTATATCACTACACACGAATAGTGCAACAAACCCCCAAATTGACTTGTAATTTGGCATTTTAAGTTCCGGTGGTAGAATATTATGCACTGCTAGGATATTGATCATCAACATCATCGCGAACTTTGCAAAGTGTCTTCAAACCTGCGAACTCATACAGTAACTCACTTCGTACTTTGGAAAACTACCGGTAAATAGTTGAGAAATACAGCTAAAAAGTTATTAAACTCGGGTGCGAGGTTATGTGATAATGTCTAGAAAAAGAACCCGTGAGGAAGAGATGAGCGGTAAACACTTGGAAGCCGGCGAGGGTCAGAATGGCAGCGAGACTAGTTTCACCAGCACCAACAGCCAGGCTGTCGAACCAAACATGGTAAGTTTTATCCAGTTTAAATCTGGTAAAATGTGAATCACTGATATAATCTTTAGAAATATTGTGAAACTATGAAACTGTATCAAAATTATTTTTATTGGCCTACGGTTTAACTAATGAAACTGAAAGTTGTAACAAAACCAGTAGAATTTTTAAGTTCGTACATGAGCAAGACCAGGGGCTGTAACAAAGATAGGGGACATAATTATGACATTAGATCTGTGTTCAAAAATCATGAGTTCTCAGATCGGGCATTATTTCCTATAAACATTTATTTACTTTCATAAGGACTGGATTAATGTACCGAAGAGGTTCAGTCTTACTGAATCACAATTCGCACTTGAGGCTCATTGATTTCAGTCTGTTCCTTACAACAAATGTCACAAGTCTACCTCTTTGACAACATACTTTCTCACTGGTAAATGTGAATTTCATCCATTGGATAAATCAGGGGTGTCAAACTGGATTTTCCATAGGGCCATTTGGAAAATTACAGATGTGAAAGCGGGCCAGACATAAAATAATTAAACACGTGCATTTTTATTTGGTGAGGTAGGTACATTTAAAGGGCACTTTTTATAATTTTCAAGGGTGCCTTGCAGATTGGTTACTGCAAGTGCGAGAGAAATGAAATTTTTTAAAATATGTTTAAATTTTTGAGGGTTAGATTCCTACTGCGGTCCGAATCATTATGATTTTAGTATGTCAAACATACCTGGTATAAATAATAGCTTTTTTGCCAGGTTATTTGTAGTATAAAAGTAAGAAAGTATTATATTCACCAAACAGCCACTCATTTTCCTCTTTCCATTTACCTAATTGACTTAAAAATAAGTTCTGGACCATCAACATTAAATAAGTAGGTACCTAATAAGTATTATTATATTGTATGGTTTTTAAAATAAGTTACTATGGAATGTAATAAATATGTAGTACATTTACTTCCTCTGACCTTGTGATAATCACTATAGTGATGATTATCATCGACTATCACACTTTAGCATGTTTCAACAAAGTAATACATAGTTGAAAATAATTATCTAGTATACATTGAATAACATTGTAATAGTCGTTTTATATCTACTTTAGTTCTCAAAACATTACACAATTCAGCAATGTAACAGCAAATAAATATAGTTGGCAAAATAAGTTTAAATCAAAACAAAGAACATGTGAAGTAGGTAGTTAAAAAATCTTAATGAATATGGCATTGTCCTAATTATGTATTAAATATTTTATTGATTTCCACTGTATGCACAGCAGCAAAGGAATGGAATGTTGATAAATCTGAATTTCCATAGAAATACTTGCTAGGTATAGGGTACCGCCTACTTGGATTTTATCCATTGACCCAATATTCTGTTATTTGTTTGACAATAACATCATCCTATCCTACTAATATTATAAATGTGAAAGTTTGTGTGTTTGTTACTCCTTCACGCGAAAACTACTGGACTGATTGCGATGAACTCATTATGTATATAGCTGGAGACCTGGGTTAACACTTAGGCAACTTTATATCCCGATATTCCCGCGGAATCGGGACTTACGCGGGCAAAACCGCGGGGCGCAGCTAATCATCAATATTAAACATGCAGAATTCTTTATATTATTTAACGGTGGTCCTTCGAGTCATCTTGGTTGGCATGAATGTCACATGCATTTAAAAAACATTTAAACATTTTTTATTGAATAATCCAGCGTCTGGCCAGCGAAACGTATGGCGCGACGACGTAAGCGGAAATGTACCAGAACGTAGGTACTGACTTACTGGGCCATAATGATGACTCATTCATGATAGATCTGTTAATTTAGTTCTATACAGGCTGCTTTTATCGCTCATGTATGAGACTTCACGGTCAGAGATTATAATTTCATAATTATTATCTATTTTTAGCTATCAAAGACTTACATTTTAGATATCATTATTTTCCCGAGAATGATGGCGCCATTGTGATTGGATCGATAGGTCCTGTGGCGCCTTTGTGGCGCAGTGGCACACTACCCTTAGGCGGGGAATTTCCTAAATGGACCTTTGTTAGATTTAACTCAAATTATATTACTTATTTCTTTTTTGGTGTGATAAAATTCCTATATGTTGTAGTGAAACATATTTTTCATTACTCATACTCCGAAAGTAGGTCTAAATATGCTTGAAGAGCGTGTAGAAAATAAAATTTCCAGCCCTAGGGCTTTTCGCTTTCACTGACAGCTGTCATGTCAAATTATGGCTTCGCACGACTTGTGCAATCTGTATGTAGCCAGTATCAGTATCATGCATACTGCCAGAGTTTAGTACTAATTAACTTTTTTCTCAGTAATCAAATTCAAGTAGGTACCTATATTTAGTTCAAGATATCTTATTTAATAAAATAAATGTAAAGACGAAAATGGTCAAAGCGACCTATGACCATGCCGCGCCGCCCGCCCGCGCCCTGTCGATGTTGCTGATGTCGTACGTTGAGTAAAAAAAAAACTGGTGGGAAAGCATTTCCAAATTATTATAAACGATTTAATTAGTACTTTTTTTTGTTATTTTATTATGTTTTTGTGTCAAGTTTAATCTGGTTTTTCATTTATGATTGTGCATTTTGTGTAAATAACATTTTCTAGACAAACCGTGTTACAAAAACTGTAAGTTAAATCTACGGACTTCGCGTCATTTCCCAATGTTGCGTCATTTCCCAATGTTGGATTAACTCATTAATAAAAACTTCTTCGGTAAGTACCGCCGTATTTAAGTATTGAATACAAATAGCAGAAACCTAAAAAAACACTACTTAATGTACTTATAACCTCTTTGGTCCCAACCTTGTAAGAGGATCAGGTAGTATGGACACATGTGGCTCACGTTGTTAGGAAGAATTTTATGTATTATTCGTAATGAAAAGCACAGTGTTTACCTCGGGTGAAAGACTCATTAAGTCCCTCGAACTATTAGCGCCCTCGCTACGCTCGGGCGCCAAACTCCGTCTCGGGGCTTCTAATGAGTGACTTTCACACCTAGGATAACAATGTACTATTGCCTATTTGCGATAAAAACGCGATTAACACAACTTCGCTTGTTCAAAAACTTCTTAGAAATATAGAAATATTTTAGCGACGCTTTTCGGTTTTATTCTCGAAATATTTTGCACATACCTAGTTTTATTTATTACTAGCGACCCGGTCCGGCTTCGCACGGCTATATTATGCATGTATTATACATATAAACCTTCCTCTTGAATCACTCTATCTATTAAAAAAACCGCATCAGAATCCGTTGCGTAGTTTTAAAGATCTAAGCATACAAAGGGACATAGGGATATAGGGACGGCGAAAAGTGACTTTATTTTATACTATGTTTTATGTATTATAATTTACAATACGACGATTCAAATTCCTTTAGGGCGAAATCTTTGCACTTACGAACCCATAATTTAAATCATCTTAATAATACTAGCAGTTATTTTATAAATGATGACTACTAAGATTGTTACAATCGCTGCAACATTGCAACGTAAATAGAGTAACTGGATTAACATTTACTTAGTTCATTGCTCCACTAACCTTCCATAATTCCTCGGATACAATATTATTATAGCCTGTGCAACGTATGGTGACTGCCGGCGGAAAGTGGAAGGGGTATGCGCAGAAGTCAATTTTTAGGTCTGTTTGGCGGGGGGACAGGAGCGAAGGGAGGGTCAGTCATCGCTCTCTGTTCCGCACACACGTCTTTAGCCGCGCTCTGTCCCGCTCCCACACGTCTAAGTACTGTCGCGCACATAAAAATTTAACATCACTCGGTTAACATTGCAGCCGTGTAGCTAACTTTACCCAGATCGAAAATTCAACTTTATACAGAAAAACTGCTAATCATTGGTGCAGGCATAGAAATCCATGTTCGTACCTTTGTTCAGTAAATGTACAGGACAGAATTAGTTCCGTGGTTTGAAATTCGCGCCAAAAACAATAGAAAATATAGATTTGACAGCAATCTGACAGTTTAAAGTGACAGTGACAGATTATCGATCAATAGAAGATCAGTAGTCAATAGGTAGTTGTTTCAATAAAAGGTAATTACATTAGATACCAAAAAATATGTTTATTTAATTTGAGTTCCTTATAGTAGTCTATCTATAGTTTAATAGTGTAAATTACAGTGAATAAATATACTGTATAATAGTAATAGTACCTATTTAAATGAATGTTTTTCTGGTTGGGCAAAATCATATACGGTATGTAAACAAAGTATGACGGTTTGGCTGTAATAATTCTGTGCGCGATTGTACATGCGCAAACCATCCCCACCAATTTCCGCCAGCGATCACCATTCGTTGCACTAGGTGTACCTGCTCACTAGTGCTCACTAATAATCTCATTAGAGCACAAGAGGCATATGCAAACTGTTGTTTGTTATTGACTGGACTGTAGTTTTATTTTAGGTAGGAGTCAATAAAAACCCTAAAAATTAATTAAGTAATTTTTAGGGTTTTTTTTTGACTTAAGAGTCATCCCTATCCTAACTATTATTAAAAATACGAAATTTCTTTGTTTATTTGATTCTTCTTCACGGTCAAAAGACTTCTTAGTGGGGACATTTAGGCTATTTTTTACGTAAATCCACGGGCCGTAGTTAGTAAATTGATACTGCAACACTTGGCCAAACAAAAGCACAAAACGTAGCCTATAATTTCATGTGCTGTAAGACTAGAGAAGCTATACTATCATGATTCTAATTCTAATAAAATACGTGTTATTATAGGTAAATCCAATAATTTTCCAACCTTCGTCATTTTTAAAGAAAATAAATTCTGGCAACTATACTTCGTTTTCGTTTCGGAGTGGAAAAGGATGGAGGAGGCCTACGTCCTGGACTGGACAAACAAAGGCTGAGATAGATAGATAGATAGATAGATACTTCGTTTATATTTTTGGTTATATTTAGATTTTATTAAGTAGGTATTTCTAGTAAGTATGTATATTCGCGTGTTATTATTCCGTTGAATATCGTATGTTCGACCCGTCTGTAACCATATTATTATTGCTTTTGAATTTAATTACACAAACGTAAAATACTGTATTTTTAATTCCAGATTCTATACTAGTGAAAACATCTTTGAAAAAATCCCAAATGTTTTTTCTTTGGTGGTCTCAATCTCAAGTCACGAATGAAAATATATATTCTATGATGATTCTTTGCAGCATTTTAGACAGTGCTTTGTAATACTAATATAAAATGCTGCAAGATAAAAAAACGCATTTCAATATGAAAAAACATGTTTATTAATTAAATCTGCATATAAGTTTTTTTAAATGCAACCCACATGATAGATAGTTTAGGCACAGTGCCAACGATTCGTGGTGGCGTGATCGCTCAGTGACCATGCCACACCTATTTTCTATTATACTTATGTAGTTACATAATCATACGCAGTATACAATAATGTTTTTTTTTAATTTAACTTTTCCTACGATAAGTTAAATTACTAGGCATTAGATTGCCTTTTTGCTACGTTCTAAGTTTTACTATGACTTAAAATTGTCCTTCCTATAAAATCGAAAAATTTAAATTGAATTTGATCTTCAATGACTTTGATTAAATAGCCATTAAAAAAAAATTATTTCAATCACATTGGAACTATTTTAAACTTAGTAAAACTAGGTAAATATGTAGGGGTGTGTATTTAGTAAATTATTATTTACTTAAATAATAATACCTCTAATTCCTAACTAATACTTCAACTCAAGTATAATTGTATCGATCGTCGATTGGACATGTTTATTTATTTATTTATTTAATTAATTATAACGGTATTAAACCAATAACATTAATTAACAGTAACAAAAATAACATTAATCACATAAGGTACATAATACAATACAAATACAAATAAGAGTTTATTCAGGCACACACATTCTCGCAGTGTTATTAGAAGCTCAGTTTTTAAACACAACGGCTATCATTATGTTGAACACTTCTAGTAAGTCATTCAAATAAATCGCACCTTACACAATAGAAGCCGGGCTAAATGCACTGGCAGGCGTTTCTTCGACGTTTGTCGCTCGTAAAATGTGGCATTGCGTAACACTGTATAATCTAGATCGAGAGCTAGCTCTAGATTAATGTAACTATAGTACTTATATTTGTACTTAGTGTACGTAGGGCACTCAGAAAACGATTTTGAATACAGTGCCTGGTAGTTGGGATTCTCCTCTGACCGGGGCCCGGGGGCCCATTCCGGCTGGGGGTCCGTGGCATTTTGCCGACTTGCCAGTGCCACCCTGTAGTTACACCACTGTTCTCCATGGCCTTCTCGAAAGCAGTTCGCACGTTTCGGACCGAGTGCAGGACTATCGTCCTCAAGTCCTCGCGCGAAGGTGTTCGTATCGTGAACGCTTTCCGATTCAGTCTGCTATAAGAGCTGAATCACAAAAAGAAATTCGCCTATCCTCTGCTAACATGTTTCCTTCCGTAACAGTCGTTAAAAGGCAACCACATCTTTCACATTTCTTTCTTCATGCCTCAAAGGAAAACGATTTTTGTTTTACTAGTGGTACACGGTTGCCTTAGAAGGGCCTTTATCTATAAATGTCATTTAAAGTTGACTCGTCTGGTTTTTGGCGGTCTCTGAATACGAAAAAATCGCGCGAAAATATTCTTGACGATGCTGATCCATTTTTTCGATGAGACACAATATGGACACAATAGTTCAATTTAGCTCGTGAAATATTTGGACCGTATGAAATTAATTGCACCTATCTTTACTTGTAAATAATTGTGTTATTCCGATAACTGACTAGTGCCTTCTGAGTGACTTCGTCATGACTTGGAATTGGTACATTCTGACACTATGCGCCATCATGCCATCAAACCGTGTCCACTTACCATGACAAATTAAAACTACCTTGGATTCCATTCTAAGTTTCTCTCAATTAATATTTATACGTCCCTTTATGCATGCAGTACCTACGTAGTTCAGCGTTCACTAAAGAAAATAATCTAGTGCCTACACACAACACTTTCAAAAACATACCCCACACAAATGTTTTATCTCTCTCTTATCGCAATGCTATTATCACAATAATTATTATCAAACATTAATTTCGCAATAAAACATTGTCACGTAATATTTGCTGTAGCAGGAACCTGCTTACTTAGTAGCTGAGGTTAGCATGTCGCGTTCAAAAGACCCAATTATTTTAAAACGAAGTTTATTGGACTGTATCCCAATGTCGGTTTATTGTGCTAGTAGGTATATCGGACAAACAAAGCCACGTTTGCCTGTATAATATTAGAGTACGCTTTGAAGTGGGAGTTTGGCTGGGACAGAGCTTTCACTGTTGGCTTCCCTGCCAACTATAGAATAATTGATATGATTAAGAGTGTCATCCCGGTTAGTGGGCCGGTCATTGGCTTTGAATGATGTGACAAATTTTACGTAACAGTAGCATCCCCAACGTATTAGAACACGCAAGTAGTTTCAATATGAAATATACGTACGTAATAAGTTAATATAATACGTTGTGCTTTTCTCGGCTCGAGGGACCATAAATAAAAAAATCCTAACCTTCATTTATAGGACATAATTTTCTATTGCAATTACATTTGACTAGCGAAGCAAAGTGCAATTTGTCGACCGCAAGCAGTTGCGTCATTGTAATATTGTTTTTTACGAATTAAGGAATGCTGAAAATAAACATTAATGATTACGTAGTGTTTACATACCTACCTACCTAAAGATGATACATCAGCTGTTTCATGTGTACTATACATGACTTTTATTACAATCATGTCAATTTAACTCTTTATGAAGTCCCCGGGGCATAGACATTGTACTTTGGTTACTTTGCGTGGTGACGGGTGCATTTCCAAGAGGATAGGTAGCAGGCATGCAGGCCGTCAAATCTTAAATCCCAATCAATTTGCAATCTTCTTCTGTCTGCCCTTCGGTCCCAATTTATTTGGACACAGTACATTTATTTCTATTCTCTTCATTAGTCGTCATCATCGTTCACATCCATCTATCTCATATTATTTTGTCGTCTCACACAGTTGATCCATCTTTTTCTGCATTCAAGTTCATACTCATTGCTCTTATTAATCACATGCGTTTCCTCTGAATCAATTTACAATATTAACTCGAATACTAGAGACTTACTGCTTCGACTCCAAATTAATTTGGGTAAGGCAGAAAGAAGAAGGTAACTTTAGTTCATCTCTTGGCTAACATCGTTCAACACTATGAGTTTCTTGTGACTTCTTCTCATTGGTGAGCGCGTTCCGAAGCCGCAAAATTTTGAACAATAAAAGAAATTAAACTTTCTAATTTCTTTGACTGATGAATTGTATGCTCGTGATTCTTAAATATATAAACTACCTACTTAATTAAAATTAAAAAATATCCCTCCATCGCAACTGGACGGATTCGCAACTGTGCCTTTATTCACTAAGGTTCAAGTCGTCGGGCGCGCGTGATTAGGACGAGATTTCCATACAAAAACCGCCCCCCCTCCGCCCCTAATCACCCTGGACAGATTCTCAGCTGGACAGATTCGCAGCTGGACAGATTCTCAACTGGACAGTATCGCAGCTGGCCGGATTAGCAACTGGACAGAACATGTACAGTCCATGACATAATTAAAGTTAATTTTTATTGATCTGAAGTCAAATTTTGATTGACAAGCCGATACAATAGTACATTGCGATACAAGGGTGGAAAACTGATCTTTGCATAGAGGCGGTTTAACACGCGCGAGCGGTACGCGAGTGCGTTTACAAAGCCGAGATACAAAGATCAATTCCATACGCGTATCGTACGACGTTTTTTATCACAGTTGCGAATAAAAGAAAATAATAAATAACAACATATTTGACACAATATAACATAATATAATTTTTTTATGGCAATATTTTTTTGTTAATTATACTCTCGTAAGGCCAGGCAAAAAACTTTTAACCTATACAGCCTCGCCTAACTTACAATATTTTTTAGGGTTTTTCCATTTGTTTTTGCGTCGGGGGTTAAAAACAGAATATAATGGTAAGGAAAAAAATGTATTTATGTGAAGCAAAAAACAAAATAAAAACAAAACTCAATTTTTAACTGTTTTCTGAGGTTATAACGTAAAATTTTCGTTCATAAACCGACTTTAGATACTATGTTAAGATACAACTATTTTTACTGGGTTAAAAACTCTTTGTTGGTACCTTTTTCCTATACGTCAAAACAGTATAACCCAGATAAATTAAGAATGTTTCATCTACCTAACAAATAGATTAGCAGTAGGATACGTATTTAACTTATCGGGATAACATTTATTTTAGCACTAGTTAGTTGGATATTTTTATATCGCACGCAATACGTTTCATTATGAGCCTAAAAGCGGTTTAATAAGATCCACTTTATGAGCAACTGTGATAAAATAGTAGTTTACTACACAAGGTATGTAAGCGAGCTATTACAAGCGAGCTGTAATTGCTACTTACAACCGAGGTAGGTATACTACTTTACATCATTCATGCGAGGTAAATAAAACATTTTTGTACGACATCTTCGGCTTCAAGATGACAAAAATCAGGCGTGCCGACCACTTATTCATCAGACGAATACTTAACATGATGAACTAGCATAAACTTGTATGTTCTTTTGACGTGACAACGTCTTATAAATTGGTTTGCCGGGTGACACTTCAAGAAACTGCGTTACGCTCCGCTCACGTTATGCGCTCACAATGAGAGCGAGTGAGAGGCACGCGGGCATGGTTAGCCCGCCTAAGAGCGAGAGAGACAGACATAAAAAGTGAAAGGCACGCGTCCCTTCCACTCGAGCACAGTTGTTGTCACGTAAAACTTTCGCCCGTATACCGACTTTACAGGCAACCAGTTTTTTTAAATTTAAATACAGTCGTCGTTAGTGAACAAACATTTAGTTCAAATGAAATGCCGCCATTTTAAGTTTTCTACAGTAAAAATCATTTTATGAAAAAAAAAAAATATTTGACCAAGTAGTTTTGCATAGCTTGAACTGAAATAAAATGCCGCCATTTTTATCGTTTTTTTTTTCAGTAAAAAGTTTCTTCATTTTATAAGAAAAGAGATTGGATAACCAAGGAGTTTGACATAGCTTGAATGGTAAAGTGAACTTTACAATTCAAGCATTCACCCTATGCTTGAATGGTAAAGTGATTTGAAAATGGAACGTTCCATCTAAACAATGCACTGTGTTGTAAATGACAACTTACATAGCCTCTTACCATACTAGTAAATCCTACTTACCGAGCAGTATGATGTAATAGTACATTGTTATCCTAGGTGTGAAAGTCACTCATTACAAGTCCCGAGACGGAGTTTGGCGCCCGAGCGTAGCGAGGGCGCTAATAGTTCGAGGGACTTAATGAGTGTTTCACCCGAGGTAAACACTGTGCTTTTCATTACGAATAATACATAAAATTCTTCCTAACAACGAGATTGGATGAGAGACTCCATACTACCTGATCCTCTTACAAGGTTAGGACCAAAGAGGTTATATATATGTAGTGTTTTTTTTTCTTTTGTCCGGTCAGCTCTGTGACCGAACATTTTTGGCCTTCCTTCCAACATCATAGTGTTATTCTTTGGTGCTACCTAAAGCAAGGAGGTTAGGTTTTGAAGTTCCTAATGTATAATGGCTATATGTACATTGCACAAGTCGTGCGAAGCCATAATTTGACATGACAGCTGTCAGTGAAAGTGAAAAGCCCTAGGGCTGGAAATTTTATTTTCTACACGCTCTTCAGGCATATTTAGACCTACTTTCGGAGTATGAGTAATGAAAAATATATTACGGACTGCATTAATGAAAAAATTCTAGTCATAACATGCTTGGAATGGCTACGGTCGCTAAAATTATCTCATCGTAATTAGAAGGTACAAAATGAAGATTTCAACCAAATCTTTTACTACCTTAGAACAAATTCTAAACTTTACACATTTTAAGCGTTTCTCAGGCACTACTGGTTGGCAATACTAGTAAAGTCAAGGGAAGTTAAGGCTGTAGACGTAGAGTATTATTACTAGCAGCGCCTTGCGGTTTTACCCGCGTAGTTCTAGTTCCCGTGGGGATACCAGGATAAAATATAGCCTATGTGTTATTCTGATATATTTTGTTATATTGTTACAGATTTTTTTTGAATAAAAACTTAAAATGTTTTTAGTTTATAAATTTATTTTTTTCACGATTGTACTCTGTCCAGTTGCTAATCTGCCCATCTGAGAAACTGTCCAGTTGAGAATTTGTCCAGCTGCGAATCTATCGAGCCGAGAATCTGTCCAGTTACGAATCCGTCCAGTTGCGATGGAGGGAAAAATATTTCAAACGGTTGATAAATTAAATAAAGTCTTAAATTTAAATAATTAGCGCATTATTTTACATAAATCTTTAGTATAAATATGTGATCTACCTGACCTATAAATATCAATGTAGGTATGTAATATTTAAAATTAACTCCAATCAAATTATATTAGTACCTAACTAATATCACTAATACTACTTTTTTTTGTAATAAGTAGGTACATATTATATTACTTTTTTATACTAAAGTTATTTAACACGGGATAAACTATACTATTTAATAGATCTGTATTCTGTATGAAAACCACCTTCATCCACCTAATTGACGCAACACGTTACGCTATTTGCGTCAAACCAGATGAAGTTAGTAATTTCAAATCTAAATAACTTGAACTTTACTCGACCGCGGTTTCATTTATCACAAGGACAGGTGTATGTAAAACTACCTTTTGAAACCGTGGTACACCCAGTAGTACACCAGTGGTACTACGGTTACTTTTTCATTACCGTGGTACAAACAGTGGACTGGTTGTACTAAGGTTACAGCTGTGGTACTACTGACCGCAGTCAATGGTACCACCGTTAGGAAGAAATTACCGTGGTGCCACTCATAACTAGAGGAAGATCCAGTTATTTGTCGTCACTAGCATAATTAATAGGAAATCGATCCGTGATTGTTTCCTATATGCGCTGTTTGTATTGAACCATGTGGGAAATGGGAAAACTTGTGTAGTCTGCGTGTGGATATTCCCACGAGACGATTAATTCTTGACTATACTATATATCGCATTTATAGTTATAATTTATTAGAAATTGAAAATTATTTTAATCTTGGGCATAATTTTAGTTATCCTCATTGTCACCACTGAATAGAGAATAGTCCTGCGTAGTGTAACTACTAACTATAAGGAAAATGAATTATAAACGATCGTTCCCAGGAAAAATACCTCTGGAATTAATAAATTGGCATAATAAATTCTAAGGACATTACTTAATACGAGTATAATAAAGACTAATGACTGTAAATTACACAATATTTACTTACCCTTGTTGGTGTCACCACTTTGGTGTAAGTAGGTGATACTGATATTTTATGATTAATCGCTCTTCTTAATTGTTAACCTTTTGCGTGATATACTCCAGCTCAAAGGGCAGGATTTAATTTACTAACTGTCACCGTCACACTCAGCGTAGGTACGTTGCCAAAGTAGCTAACTAATCCACATAAATTACGACTCTCATTATCATATTATCGAGGTGGTATGATGTGTCGTCATCGTGTCGCTCATCGGTGTAAAGTGCAGGACAATTTTGGATGTGTTAAGCAATATGGGTGATAAATAGAATCCATTTCAATTTCTAGCTTTTTAAAAAGCCCCACAGGATTTTAGTAACTTTTAACTGCTTAGGTCTGACATCTGAGTGAGATAAGCGACGGAAACGATATATCTGTTTCGACTTTAGTAGCTCGATCGGGGGAACTCGTGGAGCGTCGCGTGTCTGCCAAGCCTCCACGTCGGCGTCGCGCCACCGGCATCGACCGCCCCTCTCCACCCGACGCACCACTACATTCCTCGTCGACTCATATCGGTTCAGTTAGTCACGGATTTACACTTGCGAAGTGAGCGCGTTGCTTTCGACGAGAGAACCGTTCCGTTGATCAACATTGTATACATCGGGCTATACTGCGCCGGCGACAACCTAAACCGTTTGACACTTTGTGAAATTACACCTAAATTAATCCCACTCGTAGGGACTGCTGATTTTCCCCAAGTAAATTGTAAAGTTGGTCATATGAAGTTAGTGGACAATATACCAGAGATGGCTTCTATAACGTTAACTACGACGCTTACTAATGGGCATAGTAATGGGCACAGTAATGGGCACGTCAATGGGATACTTGAGAATGGATTAAACGGGTACAGAAAGAATGGATACGTTAAGAAAGAACAACCAAGCACATCTGCAGTGAGTATTACACTACATCTTATAATTTAAATGTTATGTTTACTTTACGTCGTACAGTATTTGCAATGTGTACGTTCGCTCTCTCAACAAATATAGTTGGGACTTGGGTAGAGGTGAAAGTGCTTGCCTACCAAGAATAGGAGTCTTTGACAACTCACACTCACATATTAGTGTGGAAAGTAACACCAGCTTGTTCAGCTTTTAAATAATTAGAAGATTGTACAAATAATGATATTTTAGTTCATCACTATAGCAGGAAACAGACTATAAATATTAATATATTGACACACGCGGAAGCAATGCACAAGTAAAAGTAATGTGTATAGGTACGTATTGCTTCCTCTCGATATCTTTATGAAATAATACTGTGAAGATAAGTGATACATTTTCATGGTATCTCAAGATTATGGTTCCGTTCCATCCCATCAACCAGGCTTCGGTAATTAAGGTAGAATCATTTTTAATTACTTATACAAGAAAATAATGACAAGACTGAATTAACGTTATTGACGATTTATAAATGATTGAATAATCACAGAAAAATCTTGGCCTCGTTAGGTGAAATAGTTCTGTGATACCCGCAAAATATCCCAAATCAGGAAAAAAAACGATATTATGCTACGAACAGTAAAATATGGAGACGTCATCAGTAGGCGGATACTTTGCCGGTCCATAATTTTGCTAGAATAATTTATGTTCATAAAGAATATATAATAATTGTTAGTTACGAGCTTTATCTACATGTAATTGAAGTTCAAGAACCAAGATAGCTCTATGAACACTACAAAAACCATTTAAAAAAAAGACGATGCTATTGGCTTGGACCGTTACGTGGATTGCGGATACAGCAACCACTACAATCCATATCCAGTCATACTTGTTGACAAAACTAGGCTGGTTGAATGTGCAGGAATGCAAGTTGCGCAAAATGAATATGCCGAACAAACAATGCTTACTAACTTCTACTTAAAGGTATGTGATGTAAGGTGTCAATAAATATGCAATCGGTAGGGTTGTTATAACTTTTTTCGAACCAATACGGGACTTTATAACACTTCCAAAACCCTTCAACATATCTGAAAACGTAGTTTTCTAACTATTTTCGAATAATCGGAACTAGATTCAATTTCATGCTTTTACTGCAAATAAAAACCAAGTTTTGACAGTGGTTTCCGGCAAAATTTAGTTAACGGTTACAACTTTTTACCACTTTTACGGTTACACAAAGATACCACTTATAAATATATTAATTATAGACGAAAATGGAAGCAAGCGGCTGCAGATATTGCGTCTTTCGATTGTCTGAAGATAGAGTTTGAAATATTTACGTAAATAATTAAAACGGGTCCTAAAGAATGACGAAATAAATAATAACATGTAATTGGTCTTTCTTATACTCATATTTTATAATTGTGATAGCTAAAAGAACCTTTGTTTTACGTCATACATTATAATTTATTGTAGTTCTGTACTCTACGGAAATGTATTGTTTTTTAAAATTACATATTCTTGTTAACCTTTTTATGTTAAATTAAATATAATTATTTACTTAGCGGTTTATACATATAATTGTTGCCATTGGTAGCTTTAAAATATCTCATTTTGTTACCTTCTTCAAGTACTAATGAAGGTTATAATACTAATTCATTTACTTAATATAACAAAGTTGTAATCGTAGTTAAACCAGTTAAATTTTGAGCCTTGACCGTGTTATTACTTAGATTTTAATTCTTAAAACTAGCTGCATATAGCGGTTACACCATTAGTCCAAAATCGAGGTAAAGAAAGAATATTACAGACAAACATACAAAGAAACCTTTTCCTTGCAGTCGGGGGAAGCTTCTTCTACCGCGTTCTCGTGCTAACACGGCCGGGCTCAGCGGACAGCTAAATTTTTTCGTTGAATGCTCACATTATACTTGTTAAATTAGGTATAAAGTATAGAGAAAGCCAATAGTGAAATCCAAATGTCACTGGGTCCAGTGAAAATCCAATGAAAAATGAAAGACAAACAAACTTCTCCTTTATTATTATAAGTATAGAAGTAGTAGGTATATGTAGATAATACTCAATATAGAATTATTTATTTTTATTTACAATTAATATACGAATTTGAGGGTTAAATAAACTATTTTACGTTATTCTACTTTCGGTAATATATTCAAATTTTATAAAATAAAACGGACAGTTATCAAACTTGATTGATCTTTATGTGTAAAATCATTTCAGCAGACTATTGTAATAGTGATACCCCCCTTCACTAGTTGTATAATCTGACGCAAACAATAGAAGAATAGAATGTAGCAGTGCGTTTGAATGTCAAACTAAAAAATGCAAATGAAAGGATCACGCCACGTTTGACGTGTGTTACTGTAGCTGAGATTTAAAAAGTAATTTATTTAAAACTTGATTTGTTCTGATTTGAACTCTGTAGATAACTTAGCAGACACTTTCAAAAGTTACGACAAATACCTATTATTAAAATTTCTTCTATGATATAAGTTTTCTAATTGTCGTCTCTTTGTTTTTGACAATTCCTGAGAATTCTTTAGAAACTCAAAGACTGACACCACTAGTTCCGTTTAAAAATATGAATCGGTTTTAGGTACATCATATCTTTTTGTTTTTGTACATACATAATAGTTAATAATTATTGTGTGTTAAACTTTATAAATAGAAAACTGTAATTTTCCAAGAATAATCTCGACTCTTGAACCCGAGGTTATCAGATTTATGTAAGTAAACTTGATTAGTTCCACGTAGTCAAGCCAATAGAAAGGTGGCTAATCAACTCTACCATTCTGATATGCACTAACTTATTTGTTACTAGCTTTTGTCCGCTTCCCTTGCTTAAATCAATGAAAGGCTACCCCTTATAAAATTGTCTTCCAACCAAATCTTTCTCAAACAGACTTTCGCAATTGTAATTAGTGGGGATTTGGCTAGTAAATATGCATAAGGTCAACTCATTCGTTAGTACCTCTTTGCCTTGCGTCGTTTTTATTTTTATCCGATGACATGACTGCAGCTGCCTCGATCGACTGGTCATATTGGACCACAGGATAACGATGATTGCATTTACTAGTGTTTGTATAATTTAAATATCAAGGCTTTGTATTATTGTTACGAATGAAATGACCGCCGAGATCGTAATGTTCGTTTTTCAAGGTGCGTCATTGCACGATTGCTGCAAGTGATTTACGCAAATATGCTATTAAAAGAAACCTATTAAATTACTTTAAACCTTTATCAAAAATTGGTATTATTGTACTACTAACTAAAATCTACAAGACGAATCAAGTAAACTTTAATATATTCTTTGAGCACAATACCCACAAGAATCCTTTAATACAATATGATAATTAATGAGTGAGAAACAATTGCTTACTTGTTTAGACTTCGACATTGACGAATCTAACTATTGTTTCATGAAAAACGCTGCATACAATTTGTATGTAATATTATTGACTGGTGACGTTTTCTTTACTCGTTTATTTTTGTGTCTATTGACCTAAATGTCTCAACTTCCGTCGGAGGAAGGAAAATGGTAATCGGACCCCCGTCGTGTCCATCCATTATGAGCATGTCGTCGATGTAAATACGATACGGTTGCAAAAAGATATTGTGCAATCGGTAATATCTGAATCAAATAATGTTTCGAAGTTTTTTAAACGTTTTTTAGTCGGAACACGTGGAATAGAATAATGTTCTATATTAATAATTCTGTTAATTAACCTTTCTCAGTGCTAAATTTCATTTATTCGCAGTTTGTTAAAACCCTGTAAATATATCTAATGTTGCACTGTTTTCATTTTAGTTTTTTGTAAAAATCAAAAGTGTAAAATCAAAAAAATCAAATCTATGTGTGTTTTATTTCTTGAAAGAAGGTTTCAATCACATGAGTAGAAATTCCTACTCATGTGGTTTCAATATTCTCTTGTTTTACTTTGTCATAAATTCATAATACTCGTATTTAAAATCCTTGTCATAATTATTTTTATATGCTTTGCATTCTTCGCTAAAGGCCGTTCCGTATAATGCATGACATCACAGTCGTGCAATATGCATACCATCTTTAAAAAATCCGTGTTTAAGAGTGCAAGAGCGAAAATTTTGGTAACTTCGGCTCGCAGGGTCAATAACTATGCTGCTGAGTTCATTGACTTTATATTTCCTTAAAACTTTATACCCAGAAAGTTTTGCTGCATTGCAAGTTTTTTTGTGGTGGAGCAAAATACATAAATACTCGAAGTTGCTTTCAATTACTAGTCCCAATTCACAGGATTACTTTGTACGATGTTGTGTATAATTCTGTTAACAAGTCACTATTCTATTAGCCTAGAAATGTTTTTTACGGACCGATTCCGGAAAAAAACATTAACAAAACTATATTTTGGGAGTTTCCCAAATAGATGCTATATTTGACCAAGCTAATGATTGTCGTTTTCTCGGTATCCATCCCAGACATAAACAACAAAAGTTGAAGTCCGAGCAACAAGCGACTGCGTTAGTTTTTGTAATGTTGTTACGTACTTCCAGTTGTTGATGTTACGTACTTCCAGTTGTTAAATTTTCACGAATCTAATTATGTATTTTCAATGGAATTGTGTTTGCAACGTCACAACATCACGCCACTATATTATTATCATCGGGCGCCGCCGCCCGCCGGCATCGGCACCGCGTGAACCTTGACACCACTCTTCGATCCGGTTCCATACATGTAACGATATTCCAACAAGTCGCACTAATTCCAATATTTAAAAATACACCGTTCATTGGTCTTTCATGCGATAAAACACGTACCTACTTATTTTGTGTAAAAGGTCAATTTGATTACGACATCTCTGTCAAGTTGTCGCCAAGGAAGATAAGTGATGAAATGATAATTTTATCGAATACCTCGATATCTGGTTTTCCAATTTCGATCCAGTTCAAGATCTTTTGATTGACGCAGGATCTGTGGGTGATGATGATATCATGACCAGTTATTTTGTACGTAGGCGAAAGCGAAATATTATGATTCCAATTCGCGATCGAATGCTGGCAGATTTATAATGATTGTAGTGCCATTGTCGGCCAACGCACTCGCTAACATTATTCAGATAGGTACGACGCATATTTATGACTACGAACCCTTGAAATTGGAATACATTAGCTAGACTAGTACATTGTACAATAAATGTTCTTATGAATGAAATGTATCACGATTTCTAATTTGTAGTTTCCATTCACGTCTTCGAAGACAAATGTTAACTTCCATTTGTATATCTTGTTACAGTCGCTTTGCACGGCAGCACCGTTCAGCACAGACCCCATGGCGATAGCAGAGCTAGATCGCGTCCACTACGGTCGAATACCACGGGCTGCGGCGCTGGCCGGCACCGCTGGACGCAGAGTGCGCGTCTACTCCGACGGCATCTACGACATGTTCCACCAGGGCCATGCCAGGCAGCTGCAGCAAGCGAAGTCTGTCTTCCCTAATGTTTACCTTATTGTAGGAGGTAAGAAAATATTTTCTAGTTACTATTGACCTACTGCTAGGAACTGCTTTACACCTATTCAAACAGCGGTCTTGGTTTAAACTTGTCCATTCTCCATCGAAGGCATATCTTATTACAAATAAACAAAGATTTCACATATTATGCGCTCGTTTTCTTAGGTATTTCACTCGTTTATCTTTCCCTATTAATCGGTTCATTCGAGAGAGTAATAGAATTCCAACTTTTATCGAATATCGATATCCAATTTCTTAAGCCTGATTTTCGTAACTCAGTTTGTCTGGCGAGTTTGAAAGATGCTGTAGATAACGTTTGACTTTTAGAAGGTAACGGTGATCCATCAAGTTTACTTGTCTTAGGTTTCTGTGTCAGTGTCGCGAAGTATTCACACTTCTTATACCTACCGAATACATGAGAAACTGATATTGAGCCATTTACACGTGATAATTGAGATGTCCTGTTTCACTAACACTACCCCTTTGCTTCTAAAGTAAATTCCTTTCACATACTTATCTAGATATATCTACGTAGATTAGTTTCAAGACCTTGAAAGAAAATTGATTATAATTATATAAAAAAGTCTGTTTACGTAAATATCTAGAAATTGATAAATGTCTTTCTTGATAAAACGTATTGAAATCTTTAATAATGACAACTATATCGTTTCTTATAGGATTACTTTGTATCGAGTGATTTTACGATTTAAGATAATTTTCCTCTTACTTTGAGATGAATATTAATTAATATCCCTCACTTTTAGATAAAACTTTATTATTATATCACGTGTACTACTATAATGTGAAACATTTAAGCAACATAGATTCTATGCATATACGTACTTACATCTTTGTAGAAACATACATTGTAAATCTAACTTAAAGCAATTACTCATTCTTGATAACGTTCCTTAGTTTTCGCATTACACAGGTTCTGCTAATTAAATTTGGATAACTTTGTATTTTCATGCGTACCTACGTATTTCCGTAACTACTGCAAACTGCGTTTTTTCCCGAACTGAAGACAGTTTGTCCTGCAGTTTGATCGTGGGAAGGTATAAACAGACAAATTCATTCGCATTTACAATATTAGTTGGGATACTAATAAGACTTAGGTACTTGAAATAGCAAATAATAATAAGGACATAATATTATGGATAAGCACATTAACTTAGTTTATTTACATCCTGTTTGATGTCCTGTTTTCGTCCCTGTTGCTTAATCGATGTCATACATTTTAAAACAAACCGTTCTACCGGTTTTAGATAACCGATAACAAAAGTGGGGATCCCCTTAGCATGACGTTTCACTATAAAATAAAACAGTTTCATTTGTTATAATGTAGGTAGAGTGTTACATATTAACCTTTTGGTAGCAGTTGCAATCGATATTAATTTAATTTCAGCATCGAATGGAAGTTATTGGTTGACGATTATCTTGATTAACATTTCCAACTGTATGAAATTCACTACTAAAAATGATTCTTTCATTTGGTATTAAATAAAAATCGAATTAAAAAGTTTAAAACTGTCTGTGGAATGTGAAACGCGGACATATAAAGTCGAAATGCATTGAATTTCTGGTTTTACCAGTTACCTCACCTTGCCCTTCAACGGTGAATTTAATAACTATCTATCACTTTTACGCTATAAATAATTCATGTCGTATTGCTTGGGGAAATTCATATTATTTCAGGTAATTTTCAATTCAATTAAAAAAAATGTAAGTAGGTATACTTACCTACAAACTTGCCGTCTCTTTCAAAGAAATATTGTAGTATTCTTAAAGTTTATTTTACCGTATTTTTCTAGTTCTAGTTCACTAGAGTTTACTTACGTATGTATCAAGCTAGGCCAATAATGTGGAATGCCCAGTTTATTAGAATTCTAAACGAGGAAAACTTATTAGGCGACTAACTAGCAAAAATGTCAGTAGTCATCTTTAATCTATCTATACCTACTAATATTATAAAGAGGAAAGATTTTGTATTTTTTTGTTTGTAACGAATAGGCTCCGAAACTACTTTTTAAGACTATTTCAAGTGATCATGTGTATGTAAATACATAAGCATTGAAAGAAATAAAGAAAAATTTGAAATTTTGAAATTTTGAAAATTTTACTGGGCCCTGTGCCTTTATTCGCTAAGGTTCAAGTCGTCGGGCGCGCGTGATTAGGACGAGATTTCCATACAAAAATTGCCCCCACTCCGCCCCTAATCACGCGCGCCCAACGACTTGAACCTTAGTGAATATAGGCCCTGATTCACTAAGGTTCAAGTCGTTGGGCGCGCGTGATTAGGGCGAGTTTTTCATACAACAATGGCTCCCCCTCCCCGCCTCTAATCACGCTCGCCCACCGACTTGAACCTTAGTGAATCAGGGCCCTGGATAGATGTTGATAAATCTTAGTATGAGGAATCATTGCTTCATTTGGAATAACATAGGAATTTATCCCAATATTCCCACCGGATCGGGAGTGTCGCTGGTGAAACCGTGGAGCGTTGCTAGTTAAATAATAAATCAAAGAATTTAAAACTCTTTCAGGCATTATAAGAAGGTAATTAAGACTGTCAATGAAATAATACCTAGCGATTAATAACTTGACCAATTAACCGCGAAAACGTTTAGCCTAATTAGAACAATTTTGAGTCATCACGTCACTAACAAGCAATTAATTATAATTACTCATTCTTTAACAGATAAAAGTCAATGTAATTGTCCTTTACGCAAGTAAATAAGCTGGTACAATGTTATACGTAAGCGATAAACATAACGATTCCTATTGGTCGCTAATTCTCGTACGATCGATACTATATCTACTATTAATTATTCTGTGAATATAGTATCCAACACGTGTAGTTATTTATTTTGATAACGATATTGGTATCGTGTTATCGAAACTGTTAATTCAATTAGGGGGAGGGATTTTATGCCGATGCCAAATAATTGACATTGAATTGATTTTAGCTTACACGATGTTTTTTGATTATCTAGTAAATTAAGTTCTTGGAATATATCAAATCGGCCAAGTGCAACTCGGACTTACGTACGAAGGGTTCCGTACTATGTTGTATGGGACTCCGCCTTCAATTTTTTTTTTACTGTTTTTAGTATTTATTATAGCGGCAACAAAAATACATAATCCGTGAAAATTTGACCTGTCTAGCTATAACGGTTTATTAGATACAGCCTGGTGATAGACAGACATACAGACAGTGAAGTAAATAGGGTTCCATTTTTACCCTTTGGATACAGAACCCTAAAAATTCATCTATAACTTGAGAACGGCTGGACCGATCTGGCTAATTTTGGTTTTGATATATCCCTGGACTCCCCGTCTAAGGAAAGTATAAATGGTGAAAAAATATATGAAGATCGGGACTGATGCTGGGCAGCTAGTCTTTTAAAAGCGAAATAAAAGCTTGTAATAAAAAGAGTTAAGAGGCGCTTATTTTTAAACGAGTTTTCAAAGTGGTTAAATACTTGTACTATTATTATATTCTGTGGTTACGATGGATACACACAACATGCCTAATATTAATTTTCTTTGATTTCAGTATGCAGTGACGAACTGACACACAACCGTAAAGGTCGCACAGTAATGACTGAAGATGAGAGGTACGAAGCCGTCCGGCATTGCAGATACGTCGATGAGGTAAACATCTTATTTAGTACTTGTTTACAGACCATTTACCGTAACTACACCGCCTCGCCTCGGCCAGTCAGTCTCTTTTGCGTGAATAAATTGTTAAGAGGAAAGTACCGGTGCTCTTTCCATACAAACGTAGTCGACTGTTTCCTCCTTGGATAATGACACTAGAGCAAATATTTTTTGCAGCATAAAATTTATAACTGCCATGACCATGCCTTATTTTTTTTTATTTTTTGTTTTTTTAATTCTTACTTTCTATGATAATTTGAAAATAAAAAAAATCAAGACATAAGGGCATAGTCGTGGCAGTTATAGGTTTTATGCAACAAAAATATTTGCTCTAGTGACATTATCCAGGGAGGAAACAGTCGACTATGTTTGTATGGAGAGCGCCGCCGCCCGCGCCGGTACCCTTTCCTCTTAAAGGGTGAACCAGTCCATATCCTAATCCTAACAAATATTATTAATCCAAAAGTTTTTTGTTTGTGGATATGGATGAACATCGGCATAGTGATAGTTTAGCGCTCGAATACTGAAAGACCACATTATGGAAAGTGGCGATTATGTTGACATTTAAGTGTCATGTTTACAAAGGATAGGAGCGTTTTAAATATTGAGGGGACCCCTAAATTTTTTAGTATTATGGCATAGGGCTCGTAGAAGGACATTCCGAAATTCCCGCGGGATCGGGACTTACGCAGGGCGCAGTCTTCCATAAAGCTACAATGTTTTATCAAAAAAGCGTGGCAGGTGGAGCCTTTTATTCATAACAATCATAGCATTAATTTTATTAATCTTTTATCGTCGTTAATTAGGTAGATAAATCTACGACATTCCTACTTTTATTTTACACACGAAAGTTAGTTTGTTTATCGTCGCTTATTATATAGGTAAATCTGTCAAAACCCTTCTACTGTTATACATAACTAGCGACCCGCCCCGGCTTCGCACGGCTATATTATGCATGTACTATACATATAAACCTTCCTCTTGAATCACTCAATCTATAAAAAAACCGCATCAAAATCCGTTGCGTAGTTTTAAAGATTTATGCATACATAACATAGGGATATAGGGACAGTGAAAGCGACTTTGTTTTAATAATATACTATGTACTTAGTGATAGTAATAAACGAAAGTTGTGTTTTCTCTTCACAGTTAAATGGCACAGATTTTCATATAAATTGTTCAGAGATGGTCCATATCAGGCTACTTTTTATTATTAAAAGCTTTTATTTGACTTGCATTGTTTGTATGTATGTTATTTAATCGTTTAGGTAAAATTTTGCAAGCTTATTAAGGGGGTAAAATCGGAAATGCAGCTAGTATTTTCATATAGTCGGGATTGTACCTTTACTCTAATCAGATAGTGATTTATCTATCGTACCATACTACAAAAACGGATGATGAAATAAAGATAGTAAAAGTTTACAACTTACTCGTACTTACTTACCTACCTACTACAGTTTGTTTTTATACCTGCCTACTTTCTATTTATATAGTAGTAGTTTAGTAACTTGAATGGAAACTTTATTGTTAGAAAGCACTTCTATGTCACAAGTATCTTAATAGCCCAAGAGCCCACGACGGCCAGACCTTCGTTATTTTATAAAAGCTGAAAGTTTTTCTATGCATGTCTCCTACACAGGTAAGAACGACCAGCGACTATAGAATTTGGGTTGTGGTTACTTCGGCAGGTAACAGGTAGTAAAGGTGTATAAAATAGGAGCTTAAATTCGTTAAAGTATAAAGCTCAATTTTTTTATATTTTCTTCGGGATAACTTTAGAAATCTCGCTATCCATTGCCGGACACTTATGACAGTTGCTACCCCCTGCCAGACACCCCTAAACTTTACTAATAAATTATAATTATACTTTCGTTATAGTATAAAAGCTGAATTTTATATATGTTACTTGGGGACCTATATAAAAATGTTACCCCAATAGCCGGACAGTTTTAATGGTTTTTACATCTTGCCAGACATATTGAAAGTCCGCTGTAGGTGCCGAAGTAACCACAACCCAAACTCTATAGTCGCTGGTCGTTCTTACCTGTATAGGGGACATGCATAGAAAAACTTTCAGCTTTTATAAAATAACGAAGGTCTGGCCGTCGTGGGCTCTTGCTCTATAATGAAAGTTTGTTTGTATATGGGTTTGAAATTCCATCCTAAGTACGTAAAATGAGGGGGCGAAATCGCGGTCAGAAGCTATCTATTAGGTATAAAAAATACTCCCATTTGTTTTTTGTGGTTTCCTAAACCCTTCGTGCGCGAGTCCAACTCGCACTAATTGTTGAGGAATGTCAAACTGACCTCATGCGAATGAGTCATCACTACATAGTATAAAACAAAGTCGCTTTCTCTGTCCTTATATCCCTTTGTATGCTTAAATCATTAAAACTACGCAACGGATTTCGATGCGGTTTTTTTAATAGATAGAGTGATTCAAGAGGAAGGTTTATATGTATAATACATGCCTAAAATAGCCGTGCGAAGCCGGGGCGGGTCGCTAGTTTTGAATAAAATAGTCATCAAATTCCTTTATGGTCATCCAAAATGTATTTAACGACCGAAATGTCATGTTTTTTGAAGTTTTAGGCCAACCTTAATTGACTATCACTACATAGTAGGTATATCAAACTTAGAAGAAAGTCGCTTCCCGCTGTCTGTCTGTCCCATATCTGCTTAGATCTTTAAAACTATGCAACAGATTTTGATGCGGTTTTTTTTTCTAATAGATTCAAGAAGGTTTTAGTATGTAAAACAACTACCGCGCGTACGAATTCGCAGGCAACAGCTAGTTTAATTATAAATTAAAATAATTGATTGATTATCAATATAAACTTTTATCTTTTTTGTGTATCCAGGTCGTGAGAGACGCCCCTTGGGAATACGACGAGGAGTTCTTAGAGAAGCATAAGATAGACTTTGTGGCACACGACGATATACCTTACACAACAGAGGACTGTGATGACATTTACGCGATGATAAAGGCTAAGGATATGTTCGTTGCTACTGAAAGGACTGAAGGTAAACAATAACAAACACAACAACAACAAAAACAAACAACACAATTATATTGTTGAATACAATTTTAATAATAATATATCAATAGTTTACGAAACTAAAGTCTTTAATGCTGACCGCAGCGCTTCTAGGGTCAGGGATCAGTTGAAGATAAAAATAAATATACCATGTTCAAACGAAAATATTTCCAAAGACTCACGAAAATATTGACTTATTTCCCGTGATTATTTTCAGTCAGAATCTAGGGTCTGCTGGCTTAATATTTCTTCTAGCGAGAGTGCGCGCAAAGTCTCACTCTGCTACACATTGGCTGACCGAGTCTTGTTGGATCTCTCGCTAGAAGATATAATAAGCCAGTAGGCCCTAGATTCTAACTGAATATATTCACGGAAAAATTGACTCATTTCCGTGAAGTATATACTATATGCGTCATTGGTAATATTTTCGTTAGTATCGGTATTTTTTCTACTTATTTGTTAAATTGAATAAGGTTTGGAATGTAGATGTTTGTAATTCTAGAACCGTGAACCGATTCTAATAAAACTTGGAAGATAGCTAAATTCTTTATAGTAAACACAATTTTTAAATTACAATTAATATAAAAAAAACAAAGCTTAAGTCTTAGTGTTACAAAGGGTGGCCTTATCGCTCAAAGCGTCCTCTTAGTCTTCGAGGCAAACTTTATAGATTTTTTTAATAGATTTCTAGGAATTACCATAGGCTTTTTTTATTCGGATATTCATTATATCAAAACTTACGCTCTGTACTAATATTTATAATTATTATTATAGGTGTATCAACATCAGACATAGTAGCGCGAATAGTGCGCGACTACGACATCTACGTGCGCCGGAACCTCGCGCGCGGGTACTCTGCCAAGGAGCTCAACGTCTCATTCATTAACGAGAAGAAGTTCCGTTTACAGAACAAGATGGACGAGCTCAAGGATAAGGGGAAGAAGGTACATACATACTTTTAGGACAAATTCTTTGAGAAAAAATGCGCAATGACAGCAAGCAATGTAGCAGGCAAAATTCTGGCTATGCATTTGACTTATTTATTTTCCGAATTGAATCTTAAACGCATACGTGGCCACTTATATTTCAGCCCTGATCCCGCGGAAATATTGGGGTAAAAAGTGACCTAATATGTTATTCTAGGGCTTCAGCTATCTAAAGAGTTAAATCGCTATTGGTTCATACTTGCAACAAACATACAAAGACTACGTGACAGGGTCTACTATCTACTGTCTATAAACCCCGCCCGTATGAACACGTTCTCAATGACTCATTGAATGAAATACACACAACGAAACTTTCCCCTCTCTTAACCCTTGCATGCCAAAGGTAAACAATATTTGAATAATAATGTAGTTGCGATCTTATTTAGGGCGAACTTGACGCGATTATTTATTCCTATGTAGATGCGATATGAATTATACCATGCGATCTCCACGTGGTCTTTACTGTTATAGATTATATTGTAAATTTTAATGTCAAACGAATAAGGAAAAGTTACAGGAAAGTAACTCTTTCTACACCTATTTTGTTTTAACAGCCAGTAACTTTTTTCAGTATATTTTATTGTATAAGTATATGTGTATAAGTATATGTGTAACACCTAAAAAATTGCATTAAAACGTAGTAATACGTTTTAATGCAATTTTTTAGGTGTTTTGTATACATACAGTCGTCATAAAAGTGAAAGTTCAAAAATTCTTCTAATTAGAATAGTTTCAGTGAGTATAAAGCCCTACTTTAGTTTAGTTGAAAACTAAAGTAGGGCTTTAAAGTCCTGCTTGAGTTATAGAACTTTATTCTTAAACAATAATTAAAATAAACTTATAAATTACTTAAAATAATAGCAATTTATGGACTAGACAGGGAACAATGAAATGAGGGAGGAAGACTCTGTAATGGGACTGAATGGGCAAAAATAAAAGAAATACCTAAAAGCAAATTAAAAACGGTGGTATGCTTCCACTTGTTTACAGTCTAAATAAATGTGTGTGAGTAATGATGCTGTAGGAAATTCCAATTTATGCTCTAACCAAAATCTATCTTTATATTTCCTTAGGTAATGACAAACATAGGCGAGAAGCGAGTGGATATACTAACGAAATGGGAGGAGAAGTCTCGAGAGTTAATCGATGCGTTCTTACTGCTGTTCGGACCTGACGGACGGCTATCTAGTATATGGAACGAGTCTAAAGGGAAACTAATGCAGGCGCTCAGCCAGCCTCCCTCCCCACGGTCATCGCCGCCGCCCAGTGAAAACGGAGACCATTCCCCTACGCACAGGTATGTAACAAATAAGGGCCTTCAACCCACAGAAAAAGATTTCTTGAAGTGAAAAAATTATATAATTCTCTCCCTATGATGCTATGGGATAATTTCTTGTTTTAGTAAACGGTCTGGAATATAACAGGCAAAAGGTATTCTTTTTTTTAAAATATTGCTTTTACAATAAGAATACTAAAAAAAAAGTGTGGCAGTCGGGGACCGCCGCGGTAAAGCTATTGCATCGTGCGAGCTTCGTATGTTATGTTTTATTTTCATTACGGAATTTCTTGATTCGGTCGCCGCGCTCAAAGCCTCAAAGCAAACTAAAAGCTATGCAATAATCTAAAAAAAAGTTATCTACCTATATCCTCACCAAAAAGGACGATTATAGGGAGAGAATTATTTCCCAATTCAAGAAATCTTTTCTTCAGTGTATATATGATCCATTCCATTCGCTTCGGCCGTCTATAGAACCGAAGTTTCGGAACTGGTTCCGTACGAGGCTTTTAATTTACTTTCAAATCATCACAATGTCTTCCTTCACTAAAGAGCTTTATTTATACTTTTTTCTTCCAAGTTATCTAATGTTCAATACCTACATTTCCTACTGACGTCTACTGTATGACGAATTGATTGCTTTATTACAATACGAATATGTATTGTGAAGCTTGTTTTATGTTTGCAATATTGTTATGCAAATGAGTAATACGTTCTGTTAATTTTCAACTGACTCATTCTATCTAATAGATAATATGATAAATTATGTCTGGTTGTTTATTGAAGGTCTAAATAAAACTTCAAATTTAATAAGCCTCACGTTATTAGAACGACTTGGAGAAAGGGGTGGCTCAAAATTGAACCGCGAATACTGCGTCGACGCGCGCTGCACCGTAAATCTGATATTATTATTTTCATTCTTCTGATAGGCGAATATACATACTTGTATATTATTAATAAAATAAGTTGCAATGGTCAGACCATTGCCACTGTGAAATCTTAAATGGAAAAATACAACCTGGGCTCTAAATAATTGGCCAGTAGAAATGTAGGTCTAAATTCAGAGGCCTTTTCTGTTTGAGTGATTATCAACCAATTTGATTGTTTCTTTCAGAGGGTCCGTATCGCCGCCCCCGCCCAAGAGTAGACGTTTCGAGCCGCTATGGGAGCCGCATGCAGGTAACTGGGTAATTATGCACCGCTTGTATTTGCTAGAACACCACCACGTAATGTGAATGACACGCAAACTTGCCGTAATGGCACATAGACATGGGCATATTCTATTGTTGTTGCTGTTCTACTTTACAATAAGTACATAAAACAATAAATCAGAAAATTATCGATCACATAATATTTGCATACATCACTACATAGTATAAAACAAAGTCGCTTTTTCTGTCCCTATTTCCCTTTGACCGCTTAGATCTTTAAAACTACGCAACGGATTTTGATGCGGTTTTTTTTAATAGATAGAGTGATTCAAGAGGAAGGTTTATATGTATAATACATGCATAATATAGCCGTGTGAAGCCGGGGCGGGTCGCTAGTAGTTTATAATTTAAAAAGAATCATCTTAATCGGTCTTTGAGTAATCAATACATAAAAAATTAATATACTTACGCGACGAATTGAGAATCTCCTCCTTTCGTTGAAGTTGGTTAAAAAGACCAGCACTCGAGAGTGAGGTTTTGGAAACACGTAAATTCCTTGATTAGACATATCCTCGCAAGTCAAAAGCTTTATTTGTCAATTTCGTAATTAGTCAGAATTTTTTTTCGTCTAATACGTGATTTATTTAGTCACTGTAAGATCTAACCAGAAAGGCCTAAAATCAATTTCGAGAACAGCTCCCATTTTTTTAAAACTAATTATAGCTCATGATAGGTGCTGTCTTGTAGTACCTACAGTTGCTAAAAGATCAATTGATTAATGTACTAAGTTACCTAATTGCGTTTCATTCATATTCACATTACTAGTACACTGCATGCATTAGTCGCTGGCGCACTTGATCACTGTTGTTTTTAATAAAAGGCTCATACAACATAGCCTTGTAGTTTTGGTTGTGGATGTTATTAGTGTGTTTTTTACTATTTGGTACATAGAGTAACTGTCTAACTAGTTATCTAGGTAGTTGGTACATAGAGTAACTACCTGACTAGTTATCTAGGTTCTGGGTAGGTTTTCTGATCAGTAGATTTAGCAATATTTAGCATTAACTTTTTAAACTCACAAGATTTGTATTCATAGTAACTATTTTCCGGGGACTCGGCTCGGGTTTTCAGTCGTAACATAACGTAGTGTGAGATATAAAAATACGCGATTAAGACCCTGGCAAATGATTACTATAGATCTAAAAGTGTTCTTGAGTAATTTTTTAACATATTTCACAGTTTGTAAATAACCTTATGACCTTACACTTGGCTATGTTTCATAATTAATTATTTTATCTGTTAATGTTTTATACGGAATTGTACCTACACTCTAACAAAGCTAGCTAAAGCACACAGTACAAGTATTAAATATTAATAAAATGTACATTAATTAATGATGTATGTGTTGTTGTTTTAGATGCATCGGGCTCTAAACGTGTTGGGCACAAGGAAGAGACCACACAACGACAGTTGACGGACGACGGTTCAGATAGCGACGAGGACTATCAAGACACCAGCCAATTCCTCTAGGAACACACCCCACACACATCCTCAACTCGTGATACAATAATTATGTTAAATTATACTAGAGTTATAATGTAATTTTATTTCAAAAATTGTTTGTATGAGTGGCCCGAGTACAACTGCGTGAATGTATTTAATTATTATTATCCTATTAGTTTTAATTATATTTATTTACGTTTTTAAGTAACTTTTATTTGATTCTCGTAAATTTTGCAGGTTGCCTGCATTGTAAGCACCGTGTAAGATGAAATAGGTGCAGTTGATACTGTTGTTAGATATTATTTATTTAATATTTTTGACAGTCGATTAAAAAGGTGCTTATTATAAAGATACATTTTATTTTCATTTTTTTAACCCCTTATTCAAAAGACAGTTATGATGATGATGATGGCATAATTTTAAAACTTAAAAGGAGAAGTTAGACAAAAAAAATTGAATGTTTATAGTATAATTTATGGATTTAATATGATTTATTAACTAATTTATTAATCTATTTACTTAAAAAAGGATTTATCAAAGAAATAATTACAAAAGACCTTAAAATACCTGAGATTAGCTAGACTATTTTACATAAAACTTACAGTTACAAAATATTATAGCTTAGATTACATTTATTGATTGATCTTTCTAGAAAATGCCTCTATCACAGGTATTTGATACACTAGCAATGTTCTTAATTGTACTTTAATAAAGATATTAAATTACAGTGGAATAAAATGAGCATCTTCCATTTTTTTCTTTGATAAATCTCAGATCCTGTATCAAGTGTCAATAATTTAACACCTAATGTAATTACCTATTCATTAGTTTATAATGTTTGATCACTATTTATTAAAGTTTAGATGCAATTTTAATTCCAATGTAATTTTTAAATCTCTTTAGTAAGAAAAGTATGTCAAGTCTCAGAGTTCTGTTTTATCACTTTTCCCTTTATCTCCTTTACTAGTTCCTGGTTCTAACTTTTCGTAAAGGCAGGAGTCATCGGAACCTTTCAAAGCATGTTTAGTACAGAGATGTAGCATCAGGTTGATGTCTCCTTGATGGTTCCAATACCAGTCCTCAACTACGCTCTCGTTTTCTTCCAAAAGGCTCTCGCATTGTGTTTTCATGTGAGTGATTTCCGCTGATGGTTTGTCCCACAATTCTAGTGGTATACCTAGATCAACTTTAACTCCTTTATCTACCAATCCGTGAAGAGTTTTAAATGTCTGACTCATACCTTTCGCGAATCTTGTGCTGTCTTCTCTCTCTTTATGAATGTTGTACTCCAGAATTTTATCACACACGCCTTCCAAAGACTCAATCAGTCTTAGCTCCGATTTCTCGTATTTGGTTTTCTTTTTCGGCTTAACGTCGAGCGAGTATCCGATTTCGATAACATCGTGAACTTTGCCGGTCTCTTCGAGCCTGCCTTGGAGCTCGGTGGCGAGTATTTTGCAGACTTCGCATCTATTCGCGTATTTTACCCCAACGTCCTCTTCTGATTTCACTTCGACGTCATGGCTGCAGAAGGCTGTTACCACGATAGCGAGGACTACGAATAGGGCTCTAAACATATTGGTTTATTTATTATAAAAATTACAAGAGCAAAAACAGCAGAAATGCATGCAATGACCACCAACCACAACTACAAGTGACAGTCTGACTCAGTGCTGCCAACTCGGAGACTGAAAAGTGCGTAGAAACCCATTATAAAAGTTCGTAGATTTACGCACTTTTTTCTGAGTGAAATGAAGAGGAATAAAATGAGTGTTTTAACTCTGCATTCAACTCGCGCGCGGATTGTTCTTTCATATGTTTATTTCCTCAGTTGTGTTCAATTACATCGAAATTTGATAGCTTTCAAAAGAAAAAAAAACAGTAAAACAAAAATTTACCTAAAAAAAAACAAAATAACAGTATTTAAGTTTTTATTTAGTAAAGTTTTTCTACAAGGCGAGCAGGTGAGACGTTTCGTTTTACACAGTCACAGCTCTATGGAACGAGAAGTTTGTTTCACTTGTGTTTAAAATGACGTAAGTAGTATTGTTTTGGCGAAGCGAGTGTGCTTGTCATGCTTTAGTATAAAACGGAATGTTAACTTTTTTTCGCGAACGAAAAATAATTTATGCACATTCGGCTATGAGTTTCGTCATTTTACAAATTGATAGAAAATACGTAGATTAGTTCGAGGACGCAGATAAGGCCTAAAGTGAGTAGATTTACGTAAAAAGATGTAGAGTTGGCAACACTAGTCTGACAGCCCGTACCGTGCGTGGCATGACAGCTGACATTTTTGACAGCTCTAGTATCTAACCACACACCCAACAGACGACCGGAACGCTTCTTTCCAACTTTCATCAATCCAATCAAATTCAAGCAAGCAATCAATCGCAAATATCACAGAACAGAAAAAATATATAAAAAAAAAAATATAATCATTCATTTCTGTCACTTTTCGCGGAGTAGTACTATTTTTCTCAAAATTATTTTATTTTTGTGCAAAAAAACGATTACAAATTATTTACATAAGTTTTTAAATTTTGGCGACTGTTTTACAAATATATAACTTATTTTTATAAATAAACCTCAAGGTCAGTACGTGCTCACTAAAAATCACTGAACAAAGCATCAACAAAGACATCAAATTCACTCAATGATTATTTACAAAGTAGTCTAGAATCTGTTCGAATATGGAGTATGATAATGACGACACCTGGCGACGATCGAGCAGCCCCAAGGTAGACAGACGGCCCTGCAGACAGATACCGAGACGGTCCACTTCTGTGACAGTAATCGTGCTTGGCCTTGCTGTCCTCAGCTGCTTGTTGGGCTACTGTGTTCTTAGTGAAACACTGCCTTACGAGTCGAAGACTTTAAGACTTGTCATCATTGTAAGTACTAAGTAACTATGTAAAAGTTGCACTAAGTGCTTCTCCACACTATACCTAGTAAACCCCTGTATTTTTCCCCGAAATTGGTCGAGCCATTTGACTGGAACCGGAGAACAAACATTGATATTCATTATTTTTGTTGGGATTGAATAGATAGATACTAAGAATAAGAAGAGATCATGACCTTCAAACAGTTGAACAATACTACAAAGTACTGTCAGTAACAAAAAAAGATTATTATTGTGGAGTATTTTACTATTTTTTAATGATTATTGTAATTATATTTCACGGCAACGTAACATAAAAGGAAGGGGATGATTGTTCTGTTGGTTGGATACTCACCTCCAATGAGGCCGACTCTACCTAAAAAAGAACTTTCTTCTTTCCTTGCTCTCTCTTTTTGACCCTTTCCAATGAGTTACCATAATGTAATTTTTAAATTTCAGCTATTTCGTCATGGTGCTAGGACACCAACAAGTACATACAAAAGTGATCCATATAAAAATTACCAATGGCCCGATGGACTGGGGAGCCTTACTAATGTAAGAATTAATATGTACTTTTTAAACTTCACTAACTGGCATAGACTCAGTGCTCTTTTATGACAAAAAGGACCCTGGGGAATCTAACAAGTGGCTGTGTTGATTCCTAATAATCACACATTTTAATTAAAGTCACTTTTTACTTATAAACATATCATCTATAGTAGCTTGTGAAGGTTGTCAACCTTTTGATATGACAACAATGAATTTGTTATTCTAAAATGGTCAGTATCTATTGTCATGCCCTTAAAAATACTTCAAGAAGTTTTACAAGATTACTTGAATACTAATAAAATTAAGCTGAAGAGTTTGTTTGGGTTACTGCACCAATCTCAGGAAGTACTGGTTCGAAATGAAAAAATATGTTGGATAGTCCACTTATCGAGGAAGGCTTTAGGCTACTTTTTATTTTGAAATTTCTATGGGACCGGGACTTACGCGGGTGAAACTGGGGGGCGCAGCTAGTAGTCCCGTATTGTTGAAATCAGCCATAGATATTTTTATTGGTCCTCAAATTTTTAAAGTATGAATTGATGCTGTGCAGAAACAGCCTCATAAAACTAAACTATTTGATGCTTCTTTTATAATTTTACAGATAGGAAAACTACAGCTGTACGAACTAGGTAGAAAATACCGTAGTTACTATGCCAACTTTATACCAGAGGAGTATTATGAGAAGGACATGTATGTAAGAAGCAGTGACAAGTCACGGTGTATGATGAGCGCTTACACATTCCTGGCAGGGCTGTACCCGCCCACAGAGAGGCAGTTGTGGAATCCGGAGTTGTTGTGGCAGCCTATACCTGTACATTCTTTACCTAGCGAATTAGATAATGTTAGTATATCTTTCCTTTTTAACTGGAACCAGAAAGTGGGTATTTGTTGTTGGGCCAGTTTCCGCAACTGTGCCTATTTTGCTTTCGGGTGGGAGTTTTCACTATTTCCACCCAGACGCAAAGTGGGGTGTTATATGTTTGACCTGGCTTTACTTAACCAATTCGAATAAGGTTTTTATGACTATCAGGTAAGGTGTGTTTTTTTCCATGGGTTTTTGTAAGACTTTGCTTACAAATTACATTGTTTTAGGTCAACATGAAGTACCCTGTTGCTTTTTCACCTAAACCCTTAGGGTACTTTCAGTTATTTTCTTATTACTATCTGAAAAACCTTTTTTTCATTATCAGGTGATTGCGGGCACAAAGGCATGTAAACTACACAAAGCAATGTATGAAGAGCAACTCGCCGAAAAAGATACCGATCCAAAATTCACTGAACTTTTCGACTATTTATCGAAACATACCAACCAGAGCATGCGCAGTGTATTGCCAGTTGACTTTTTATACAGTACGCTGCTAGCAGAACAAGACGCCGGTCTCAAGTTGCCTGAATGGACAAAAACTGTGTTTCCTACTAAAATGAAGATGCCTTTCATGCTCAGTTTAGCACTGCTGTCTTATAATGAGACATTGCAGAGGTTACATATAGGTAAGCTTGTCTTTCTAATTTGTAGCTAAAACTTAGTAGAGAAACATCATAAAGTTAGCTGAAAACACTGAAGAGGACCTACTTATTGGAGACCTGCTTTTTTTTAAAGGAATCTACTCTATTGTACCTACTGTATATTTCCACCCATAAAAGGATCTGCTCATAGTCGAAAGATTAATCGCAGATAAAGGGTGAGAAACTAGCCTAGCGCCTAGTGGTTTTTGTTGACACTTATTTAAAAATTATTTGCACAATTTGTGTATAAATTCGTAAACTATACTTGGGGTTCTCCTTAAATAGCATGGAGGACCACTAAAAGGTATTGTCGAAAATCTCTGCGAGATCGGGATCTAAGCGTTAAAATTAGAACCCGCTGTGGCACCTAGTAAAACTACCTAATCGGATACAGCTATGTGACTGCAATTTTCATTCATAAGAAAAGAACTACTAATATTATAATAAATGATGGAGGTAGAATCTTCGAACTTTTTTGACCATTTTTTTACAAATACTATATAGGGTACATTTTAACTGACATGATCACATAGTGACATAAGTTTCAGATATTTAAATCACTACATAGTATAAAACAAAGTCGCTTTCTCTGTCCCTATTTCCCTTTGTATGCTTAAATCTTTAAAACTACGCAACGGATTTTGATGCGGTTTTTTTTTAATAGATAGAGTGATTCAAGAGGAAGGTTTATATGTATAATACATGCATAATATAGCCGTGCGAAGCCGGGGCGGGTCGCTATTAGATAATAAAAAAGGGTACCTACATTTTTTTTCCATACCTACATGATACCCACGGGTTCAGGACTTACGTAAGCGAAACCGCTGGGCGCTGCTAGTTCATTGTACCTACGTAGGAAATGGTTTCAGGTCCCCTACTCCGTGATATACGTCGGTCGCTAGACGCGTCAGTGAGTCACGAGAACGTCGACCGTTCTCTATACCTGTACTCCGGCCACGACGTGACTGTAGTCGGGCTGTGGCGCTCATTGGGCTTCGAGGAACTGCTGGAACCGCTGTACGGAGCCAGCTTAGTGCTGGAGTTGCATGAGGATGGAGAACAGGAGAACACATTCTTTGTTAAAGTAAGTTGGGTCACAGAACAGTTTAGAGCTTGTATTCAAAGACTATCTTATCTTATGTTGGGGGCTGACATAGCCAGCAACACTTTGACCCAGTGGGATCTTTTGTGTTTACCTACTTTAATGTTTCTTACACTTTGAAGAAGTGATCGATTAATGCGGTGATCCCCCAGGATGAAATCTATATTCCTTCGGTTTGGGATAAATAAATAAATGAAATAAATAAATATTGCAGGACATTTCACACATCGCCATCTAGCCCCAAGCTAAGTAACTAGACTTGTGTTATGGGTGCTAGACAACGGATATACAACTCTATACTTTTCTTTTGTAAATATATACTTATAAAACATAGAAACAACCAGACCACAGAAAAATTTCAAAGACTATATATCCTGTAGGAATATCTTCTACAAAGTCGATTCCCGCTGTCTGTCCCTATGTATGCTTAGATCTTTAAAACTTCACAACGGATTTTGATGCGGCTTTTATTAATAGATAGAGTGATTCAAGAGGAAGGTTTTGGTACACAAAACAAAACCACCACGCGTACAAAATCGCAAAGTATTCTTGGACTCCAACAGTCTTTAGTAGCTTTTTGCTTGTCATGGTAACAAACAGTTAATCACACAAACTTTCGCATTTATAACATTTCTTATCCCAATATTCCCCCGGAATCGGGACTTACGCGGCTCCAACCGCAGGGTGCAACTAGTATTACCATATCATTGGTGCCTTGGTTTTGAATTCTACATTATCACTACAATAGTATAAAACAAAGTCGCTTTCTCTGTCCCTATATCCCTATGTATGCTTAAATCTTTAAAACTACGCAACGGATTTTGATGCGGTTTTTTTAATAGATAGAGTGATTCAAGAGGAAGGTTTATATGTATAATACATGCATAATATAGCCGTGCGAATCCGGAGCGGGTCGCTAGTCTCCTCATAAAATAATCTATCCTTTTTTGTGTCCACAGGCGTTTTACCGAAACAGCACAAAAGTAGAAGTGCCGCTAGAACTAAAACTGCCATTCTGTGACGACCCCTGCTCCTACAATATATTTCTACAGCACATTAATAAACTAATACCCGATGATTGGGAAGCGGAATGTCAGAACACGACGTGAACTAACTCTAAAGAGTATTTAACGAAATATGCTTGAAAATAACTAATTGTATGCCAATGATCAGCCAAAATGCGAGTCTTAAGTGAGTCTTCCTGTGGAAGTGTGTTAAAAGCTAGAATAATTTGTTTAAGATATACGGAATGTTTTCCGTACCCAGTGGCGTAGCGTGGGCCACTGTCGCCCGGGGCGGAGTCATAATATGCCGCCCTTTTGCCATCATAAATATTTTTATTATAATGTTGGCAATTTGGCGCCCTTTTAACGTCATAAAAATAATAATGTTAGTGTTTATGAGAAAAAACGTAACGGAAAGAATTGAGCGAAAAATATTTATTACAAAACCATGTAAGGATGCGGGCGATTCGTGATTTACAACAACTGTATTGGACGGGAGGGACATTCAATATGTGCAAGTGGGTAAGAGCTAACTTCTTGAAGAAATAATTGTACGCCACCGCAAGTGACCGCACAAAATAACAATAAACCGCCCCGACCCTATGGTGGCGCCCGGGGCGGTCCCCCACCCCATCGCTAAAAATAATTGTTCGCCACCACCAGTGACCGCACAAAATATTTTTTCCCATTTTTGCCGCACCCCTAATTTTGCCGCCCCCCCCCCTTTCGCTTCGCTACGCTACCGTAAGTAAAAACTAAATATTTCCGAAGAAATAGGCGGCTAACAAGGTTAGGTAAGCTTTTGTTTCGTTTTTGTATTACTATTACAACATCACTTAGTGCAGCTATGATAACTGTGTGATGTTTTGTTAAAAATGCATAGGAGTTTTAGTATGAAAATTGTCATGACGTCCACACTGTATGAATAGGTTAATTCTTTATGGTATTTACTTACTAAATGTATCCATACTTTTATTTTTATGTAAGCACTAGCTTCGCCCGCGTAAGTCTCATCCCGTGGGAATATCGGGATAAAAAGTAGCCTATGTGTTAATTCTAGTGTCCAGCTATCTAGACACCGAGTTTCATCGCAATTGGTCCAGTAGTTTTTGCGTGAAGGAGTAATAAACATACATACACACACACACAAACTTTCACATTTATAATGTTAGTAGGATAGAAAGTAGGATAGGATTAATATATACAAAGAAGAAAATATTGTTTTTTCAAGGCTCTAAAGCTAGCTAGACCTATTTTAATAAACTTTTCTTCAAGGATATGGTCATTAAATCCTTGGAAGTAACATTCTTACAGGATCGATACATACGTGGGTGAAACCACGGAGCGCTACTAGTTAATTTATATTTTTTTCTAACACATATAGTTACCTACTTAATTTAGTTAAAACTTTATTTTTTTATTACGAATTTCAGTACTTGAGACTGTTTTGATGTACGTAAATGCGAATTAGCCTAGTCTTATGTATTTTATTTTATTGTTGAATCAAACGAGAGTGATAAATAAAATATAAGCAATTTGAGCTAAGTAGGATTACCTTTATATTTAGTAGCAATTGTGTGAATATTTATAAGCTTTTTTGCGCACTCAGAAACGTTCATAAGTAAAACTTTAATTGAGGAATGCTTTGTCTCGCTTCAACTTTGGTAATGGCCTTTGCTAAAACGCTGTGGATTTGCAACGTTAGCAAAAATGTAAATTAACATAAAATTAAGTTTTTTTTTTTCGCTTTTATTGGCTTGTGTGTGATCGCAATTCTGCAATTCACGTAGTCGAGAACCGTAATCGAATAGAAAATAAATTCGCCAAACAGAGCCACCTCATAAAGTTTAATTTAGAGATATTTCTGAGCGCCAATTGTGATAAGTAGGTACTTGTAGATATGGCGTATAGTCGGATCAAATTATCTGGCCAGTTGTACCGTGGCTATATTCACTTCTGCTGCTATTTTATCATTTGTTTCTTTAGCAACGTCATGTTGATTGTAAAAAAAAAACAAATAATAGAAATGACCAGCAGAGGGCTTATTATGCTTTTCTCTCCCAATAAATGTAATGAAAAATATAGCCAGACATTACACACAATGCCATCTAGCCCCAAACTAAGCAAACAGGCTTTTAATATGGATGCCAGATAAGGCTTGGAGTAGGTATTTTTCTTTTTGTAAATACCTATAAAAACACTCAGACCAGGAAACATTTGTTTAGCGGCGGGAATCCAAACCGCAACCTTTTGTGCCGTAGGCAGATTATTCACAGATTCAAATTTATTTATTTGCCAAAAATACAGTACAGCATAAGCACATCTTATAAAATAAATAATGTCCTTGTAATTTTGAAAGCATGCAAAATATTAGTACGTGGCTGGCTACATTAGTAGGTACGTTGCGTGGCGCCTCGCTTACTCTGCGGGCCAGATAAGCTGGTCAGACTATAATAGGGTCAACCGGGGCAAACGCGTCTGGCGGGGCTAATGTTTCATATATATTCAAAACCTGTACTACAACGCCATCTGCGTTGTAGTACAGGTTTTGAATAAATTTGAAAAGATGCATTAGCCAAAAATACAGTACAGCATAAGCACATCTTATAAAAATAAATAATGTCCTTGTAATTTTGAAAGCATGCAAAATATTAGTACGTGGCTGGCTACATTAGTAGGTACGTTGCGTGGCGCCTCGCTTACTCTGCGGGCCAGATAAGCTGGTCAGACTATAATAGGTATCTATTTTATAACTGTATCCAGCACACACTATGGCAGCTTAAAACAATGCACATTCTCAATTGTATAAAAGACTTAACAAATTAACCTCAAAGTAAGCATGTATGTTTGCCTATTGACTATGTACGTAAAGATAGTTATTTTTAAAATGAGCTTTTTCTACACTTTTACTCTTCTAAACTTCTCGTTAATTCTATTAAAAAGTTTATCTATTATCTATGAAGTTTATTTAAACTTTTTCTACAAAACTCATTCCGTGTTCTATGATATTAATGTTGTTGTTAGCGTTAGCAATTGAATGTTCAAAATGTTGTTATTTGTATTGTGGTTGTTGATGAAATATATTTTATGTGTAACTTAACTTGAATTTTATTTCTTTATCTTAAATTTTCTGGATTATCATGGATAGATATTTAAGTAAACTAATATTATAAAGAAGAAAGATTTTTTGTTTGTATGTTTGTAACGAATAGGCTCCGAAAATAGTGACCCGATTTCAAAAATTATTTCACCAATAGAAAGGTACATTATCAGGGAATAACATATGCTATAATGATAATGAGTAGGTATTCCATATAGCGCATCTAAACAAATTCCGCGTCACCTGTTTGTTGCACTCACGGCGCCTAACAAAAATGTAGTAATGAAGAAGCGATGGCGTCACAACGATCTTTGGATTGCAGCGAGCTTTGCGTCAGGCTGCGAAAAATAGTAAACATGAAAATAATCTAAAATTCTTAAAAACATGGTCAAAAAATATTTACTTTTTCTGTTTTTAGTATTTGTTGTTATAGCGGCAACAGAAATACTTACTTACATCATCTGTGAAAATTTCAACTTTCTACCTATCAGAAAATTTCAACTTTCTACTCATGGTTCTTGACATGATATACATACAGCCTGGTGACAAACGAACGGACCGAGAGCGAAGTCTTAGTAATAGGGTCCCGTTTTTTTCCCTTTAGGTACGGAACCCTAATAAAACTGGAAAAATAATTCAATAAACTCGAGCATGATTTCACATTAGTTAACTGACAGTCTCTTTTGTTGGATACCCTCTACTGAGTTCTGATTGCCTGGTACTTCGAGACCAAATTACTATCAAACAATTTACACGGTAACGGAAAGAGAGCAGTTGAAGAGAGAGATAGCGTTATAAATGGGATTTTATACCTACCTTCTTCTGACTTCTGATTGGCTAATACTTACAAACCAATTACTATTTAAAGGAAAGAGAAAAATTGAAGAAAGAGAGAGATGACGTAATAAGTTTATTGTGATTTGTACCTTCTACTAACTTCTGATTGCCTAGTAATGCGGTGTGTTTTTTAATCGTTCTCAGTGCCTCAGTTATAACTAAAATCCTATTTGTACGTTGTATAGAACGAAAAGTGCTAGGCGCTTATACTTAGCAGGAGGTCTCATCTTATTATAACCGATATGTCTCTGCATATTTTTGTTATATCTTCGATAATATTCTCATTATATCTTCGATAATATTCTCATTTAAGTTACGTACCTATGCTGTAAAGGACCATATTGATGAACGCCTGGTAATTTATCCTGCTGTTCACTGTTTTGGCAACAAAATCGTTCAAATACTAGATATGAGAGCTCCTTATAACCTATGAACGCCTGGTACAATAGCTTCATATAACTAAAGCGTTGCTGGGGATAGCAGACTATTAAAAATGTTCAGTGCCATTGTTTTTGCCCAGTTTCCATTTGTTTTCACCTAGGAACGTAACTAATTCTTCCCCCTACCGCGCTAAGTGCTTCGGCTTCAGGCCGACGCGTCGGCTTATGCCGATCCGCGCTCCACACTGGGCGGAATTTTGAGCCTGCCTTTCATAGGAATTTTGAAAAATTAAGTTGTTTTTTTCGTACTTTAAGTATGCAGGATTGTCGGGGACTCGGGGGACATCAAAACATTCGAAAATAAGTGATTCTGGTATGTTATTTAAAAAAAAAAACCCCGCAAAATATGATTTTGTTATTATTTTTAAATAACATAGGTAGGTAACCAGAATCAACGTAATTAAAACAAAGCGATAAGGTAAAAGTAGTTTAATAAACATTCAAAAGTGGTAAATTGTAAACATAATTATCTTAAAACTAGTACAAATTGGACGGCACAAATAAGACAACATGATTACTTAATAACTAGTTTATATTCGGTGGTTACTTACTACTAGGTATATGTATTCAAATACCTATCAATATAATTATACAAAGTGCTCCCGAGAACGGTTACACTAATACGAAAAGTGGTTGGTTTAGACGTCTAGGCGAACAACCTTCAGAAATTCAAACTTTTTGACGTGATAACGTCTTATAAATCGATGAACACCGTACTGCATACACAAAAAAGGTGAAGTCACGCTCACGTGAGCGTTATTAACAAGGTAACCATAGTTACGTATTATAGATACTGACGTCCGGTAAAACTCTAATGAGTTTATGTGGCGTCTTTATTATTTAATTTTTTGTATTTTGTTTTTTATATATTAATAAAAAACAAAAAAAGATGCTATGGTTATCATTGACAAGGTAACCATAGTAACGTATTATCGTTGCTATGGTGACCATTAATGTTTTCTTATGACGTTGTTACGTAAAATTATCGTCCGTAAACCGACATTACAGACAACCTTCATTTTTTTTAATTTTTCGGTGTTGTTTATACTGATTATTCAGCTATTTTCAGCAACAAAGACCATTATGTTTAAAATAGTATACACAATTAAAACTCTTAAAAAACAGCTGCTTTTTGAGTAAACATAACTTTTCACAAGTTGTAGGTACAGTCGGCTGCATAATTGCAGCCCCCGGTAGAGTTCAAAAATTACTTTTATTGGAATATTACATTCTAATCATTTTTGTTTGATAAATTCATGAGTTAGAAGACTTTAAACTTCAACTAAAGCAGATGTCTATAATCTTGGTCGTGTTGAAAACATTCTTATAACACCCGTTTTGGAGCTCTACGGTGGGTCTGCAATTATGCAGCCGACCATACGTCTAGAATAATCCACTTTCGTATTAGAAACGCTTCGCGGAAACAAGCTGTAAAGGGTACCAGCGGGTAATAAAGGCCACCTGCCACCTGCAGCACTTTAATCACGGATAAAAGTCCTATTAACATCAACTTAAAGCAAGACTTTATTCCCAAGGGAGATAATGTTGTATGAAACTCCCAAGGGAATAAAGTTATTTGAATTTGGAACGTTGAAATTCGTGTGAAAACTCTTGGTTTTAATTTTGAAGGTTTCAGCAAATAGGTTTTATTTATAATAAGTCATTTGATTGGTCTACAAAAATCTAGCAGGCCACGATGTATGTTTTTTTTTATTGTAACGTTAGGTCTAAGCAAATAGGTTTTGCCTATAATACCTAGCAAATATTTACCATCATGCTACCATCTCATTGCGATTGCCCAATTTTTTAAAAAGTGGATTTTTTTTAAAATAGAGGGAATGGAACAAGAATTTAAAAAAAATTCGACTTATGACGGTATGAAAAGTAGAGTATGCACCTCGGGATAAAGCATGTCTTCGTCTTGGGCGACTTGAACCCCTCGCTTCACTCAGGACTCTAGAAACCTATTAGTGGCCCTTATTACCCGCAGGTACCTTATAATTATATCCTTTTCATATTATTTCTGTATGTCACTTACAATCAAACATAATATAGAATGAAAGTATAATTCAATGGTTGAATATCTTTGCTTACATTAGTATGTCATTTACCCAGTGGCGTAGCGTGGGTTACTGTCGCCCGGGGCGGAGTCATAATTTGCCGCTCTTTTGACGTTATAAAAATAATAATGTTGGACGCTATGAAAGCATCAAATAATAAATATAAATATATTGCAGGACACTCCACACATCGCCATCTAGCACCAAGTTAAGTAACTAGACTTGAGTTATGGGTGCTAGACAACGGATACTATACTACTTATATACTTTTCTTTTGTAAATATATACTTATAATACATAGAAACAACCAGACCACAGACAAATATCTAAGCATAAATAAATACATGTCTGAAGCGGGAATCGAACACGCGACCCTGTGTTTGGCAGTCCGGCATGGTGACCATTGTGCCAACTGGGTCATCTGTATGTGCAAGTGGGTAGCACATATTGAATGTCTAATTTCTTGAAAAACTAATTGCCTGACTGACCGCCAAAATATTTTTTTAATTTAAAATAGGTGGAAGTGTCCATAATATACAAATATGCAGTATCAATAGACTGCTAAAATAAGTGATGTCAATGTTTGACATTGGGTTAGTGTATAAAGTGATTGAATATATTTTTAAAATAGTTGGAATGTGTACATATTATTACTAAAATATGCAGTATTAATAAACTGCTTAAATAAGTTATGTCAATGTTAAATTACGTTCGTGTATAAAATAATTTCAAATATAATCGGAATGTTTCCACAATATAAAAAATATGCAGTATTAATATAATATACTGATAAAATAAGTTATGTCAATGTTAAAATTACGTTAGTGTATAAAATATTATTACTTAAATAATCGAGCAAAACTAATTGTCTGACTGACCGCCAAAATAAATTTGCCCAATTTTGCCGCCCTCCTAATTTTGGCGCCAGGGACGATCCGCCCCTCCGCCCCCCTCCCCTCGCTACGCTACTGTATTTACTTCTTAATTCTTTTAATGGGTTTACTTCAGTCTTTACTTGTATTCTTGACTTGATATTACTAATATTAAAAATGGAATAATTATAAAGTCAACGTTTAAAACTAGGTTAGTGTATATATTTTTAAAATAGTCGGAAAGTGTACATTATATAAAAATATGCAGGAATGTGTACATTAAGTATATAAAATATGCAGTATCATAAGACTGTGTCATTCTGAGTGCACTGTGTGACAGGTGGGACTCCACGATACTGGGGCACTGGCTGCATCTCCATGCCACTCCTAAGAGGAGAGTCAGATTGTGGTGATGGTTGGGGAAGGTTGGTAGTCATGTAATTTCTTTATAATTTAATTTTAATTTTATAATTTAATTTATTATTATTATAAGTACCTATGGAATGTAATTTCTGAAATAAATGATTTATTATTTATTATTATTATAAGACTGCTAAAATAAGTTATGTCAATGTTTAAAATTAGGTTAGTGTATATAATGATTGCATATATTTTAAAATAGTTGGAATGTGTGCATAATATAAAATTATGCAGTATCAATAGACTGCTAAAATAGTGTATAAAATGATTGCATATATTTTTAAAATAGTTGGAATGTGTACATAATATAAAATATGCAGTATCAATAGACTGCTAAAATAAGTGATGTCAATGTTTAAAGTAGGTTAGTGTATAAAATGATTGAATATATTTTTAAAATAGTTGGAAGTGTACATAATATAAAACTATGCAGCAAAACGATTGAATATATTTTTAAAATAGTTGGAAGTGTCCATAATATACAAATATGCAGTATCAATAGACTGCTAAAATAAGTGATGTCAATGTTTGACATTAGGTTAGTGTACATATTTTTAAAATAGTTGGAATGTGTGCATAATATAAAATTATGCAATATCAATAGACTACTAAAATGAGTTAAAACGTCAATGTTACACATTATGATAATGTATGAAATGATTGCATACATTTTTGAAATAGTTGGAAGTGTGCATAATATAAAATTATGCAGTATCAATAGACTGCTAAAATAGTGTATAAAATGATTGCATATATTTTTTAAATAGTCTGAAAGTGTATAATAATATAAAAATATGCAGTATCAATAGACTGCTAAAATAAGAAATGTCAATGTTTGAAGTAGGTTAGTGTATAAAATGATTGAATATATTTTTAAAATAGTTGGAAGTGTACATAATATACAAATATGCAGTATCAATAGACTGCTAAAATAAGTGATGTCAATGTTTGACATTAGGTTAGAGTATATATTTTTAAAATAGTTGGAATGTGTACATAATATAAAATATGCAGTATCAATAGACTGCTAAAATAAGTGATGTCAATGTTTAAAGTAGCTTAGTGTATAAAATGATTGAATATATTTTTAAAATAGTTGGAAGTGTACATAATATAAAACTATGCAGTATTAATATACTGGTAAATAAGTTATCAAATTTAAAATAATGTAGGTACTTTAAAAAAAATGTTAACATGTGCGGCCCAGTTACAAGAGCAATGGTTACTTGCTAGCTGTCAAAAAAGACATTTACAAACTTCACACCACTTTCTAGCGGCGTGAAGTTGGCGAATATTGATGGGCCTGCACGGTGATGTTACCTATGCAGTTTGTATGGTGGATTATTTAAAGAAAGTTCCTAAATTGGCATCAAATAGCACTTAAACACAAATAGCGTCTGGTATCAATTACCACAGCACGTCAGCACATGCCTTTCCCTGTACGCTCTAACAGCCGTATGAACAACGACCGCTATCCACAACGCGACAGCAATCCAAGACGCAGCGATACCTATTTGTAGAGACAGACCTGTGTTAATGAAGTCACCGCGTCGGCTGCCGGGTGCGTCCTTCTGGATGTAGTCCATAAAGTCGAATATTGCCTGGCAAGCGAGCCGGAAATGGATGGCTGTTGCGTAGTCCCCTGTGGCGCGGAGCTCCTGTAATCGGAAGGTAAGATATGCATAAAGATAAGCAGCGTTTTCTTTCTCTTTTGGGGACTTGAGTTGTCATTCTTAAGAGACATAAGCTTTGTCCTTTTTTGACATCTATGTATTTACTTCTATAAACCTTTTAAAAGTTGTTGTTGAATCGCACTTTTAGTCTAAAAATCGAAATGTCATGACATTGAAAGACTGAAAAAAAAATTCAGTGCGCTAAGTGCTGCCCTTTTCCAACGTAGCTATGAGGATGAGGTTGTGGGTTCGAATTAAACCAGTGTTTTTTTTATTTGAATTTCCAAAATACTAATTATGGAATTAATTTTGAATTTGACATTTTATAAAAACCATCTAGTGTACTTAATTAACGTAATACAGTACCCTGACTAAATATCCTCTGTACTGGTTACAGGTCTTACTAAAGCCAGCTGTAATCATAGCTGCGTGTACAATATTGTAGATACAAAACAGGGCTGCTATAGTCGAGGTCGGTATCCAGCAGTAGATGACGCCGTCGTTCTTCTGGGACATTCGTGTTCGTGTCGTTACTACTATTGATTCTCCTTCACTGAAATAATATAATTATTTATATGTTAGTTGTGGGTTTGGTAGTTCTACCTGCACAGATAAGAATCCAAAGGAAATTCAATAATCCTTATTTAATAGGGTGTAAAAAAGTGACTAATTATAAAAAATTAATATATAAAAAAAAATTACCAAAAAAAACTATCTCTTTTTTTTCTATATTTTAAGCTATTGCATAGCTTTTACCGCAGGCTTTGAGCGCGGCGACCGAATCAAGAAATTTCGTAACGAAAATAAAACCTAACACCCCCCCTCCACCTACCATGTAGCTCGGCCGAGCGTTCGCAATACTGCATAAATAGAAAATAAATAAATAATTATAATTGCATAAGTTGATAAAACGTTTTTTTTACAATATTGTAAGCTATGCCATATACCCCAAAACTAAGCAACTAGGGTTAAAACCAGAGAATGGATAGAATACATTATTATATTTTCCTTTTGTAATTTAATTTTATAAACATACAGAAACACTTTTAATAGAAACAAATCAGTATCTGTAATACTAGAATCTAGATGTGTTGATCGGGCATAAATGACTGATCATCAGTTTATGTTCAATTTATTTTAATTTTAGCTTGTTTAAGGTTTAAAGCAGGGACTTAAAACGTTATCCATAACAGAATGTTTAACGTTATAAAAACGTTATAATAGTATCGGTATCTCAGCAAACATTTCGTTATCGATCTTTTGTATAACGTTTTACGAGTAACAGAACGAAATTTTAACTGCAAAAATAACGTTATTATAACGATAAATACGCGACGTTGCCAAACTTATTCATTTTACAAATCCGCGCCACGCGCGGCGGAATTTGCGCATCAGTTGGTAAAAGCGAAATGGGTCGAAAAAAAATCAACAAAGTTTACAGATATTTCAATCTTGAGGATAATAATAAGACCTCAAAATGTTTAGTTTGCGAAAAAGTTTTAAAGGTAAGTTAAGAAAGAAGTAGATAGTAAGTAGGTAGTAATGTGTAGTATTTTCTAAAAAAAAAAACTAATATTTTCTAAGAAAATCGGCTTATTAATATTTATTTTTTTACAATAATGCCGATTTCCTTAGAAAATATGAATGTTTTCAATTTTTTTATAGAATCTTTTATGTTTCTCCGAAGAGCCCTTGCGATAGGCAGCAATAAAAATTTTTTTTAAAGATTGCTCATAATTTTTTTACTTTAAAAAATTAAATGCTCCGCAAGTCGCAAATGGATCAAGCTGTTTGTGTGGTTTGTGGTGCCTTATTAAAGGTAAAGAGTTGAACTAACACGCCTCAGTGATGAAAGTTATCGACTTTGGTTTTGATGCTAAAGGCCAAAATTTCTAGTACTTTTTTAAATAATGCCGATTTTCTCGGAAAATATTAATGTTTTAAATGTTTTTATAAAATATTTTATGTTTTTATAAAGAAGCTCTAGCGATTAGTAAAAAAAACCACGATAGTTAAAGATTTGGTCATAAAAAATTCAATTGAAAATAGAGTTTTCAATGGCTTCTATTTTCCAAAGTCATCGATATAGCAAGCTGTTTGTGGTGTCAAATGAGAGATATGAGTTGAACGAACATGCCTAAAAGTTAGAGTGCGTAAGCTGCTCTGGTTTGTAACCTAGACACCAAAACATGTGACGTTTCATACATTTTTTTCATATTTTGACGGCTTACGATCTGCATCAAAAACAGCCCTATGTCCATCATTTGCCGTTTCGAGCCACTGTGCGGCAGCGCGCGCGTGCAACGTTGCCGCCGTGTGCGCGCGAGCGATGGTACCTGGTAGGTACTACCGCTCGCGCCCGGTTTCGAACGCAGCGGCAACGTTGCTTGGCCGCAGAAGAGGTGGTTGGTAGGTATTAGGTATATACTAATTGCACTGTGAAAATTTATCGCTACATTATTGATTGGTTTATTTTACTTTTAATCGTAGATTCACTATGATAAAAAAATGTGTTTCGGAAATTTTACCTATTCCTACTAAACATATATCTAACACCAAAGTAATAGTAAATTTCAGGACGTTATGTAACCTTTAGCCTTCTTCGATATTTGAGATATCCAACACTAGAAGAATTATTCAGATCGGTCCAGTGGTTTTGAAGCAAATTCAATACAAACAATCAAACAAACAAAAATCTAATCTTTCCCATTTATACTATTACATAGTACGTACATGTACCTATAGATTACACCCTTACGTAGCCAGAGAGAGCACTGCGTTCGATAGTTCACACGAAGAAAAAGTAAACATTACTTTGAGTAAAAGAGATAGCATAAAAACAATAATTATAACATTATTATATGAATAACAATATTTTTAATAACGTTAAATTGACAATATAACGTAACGTTATTATAACGTTATACATATTCAAAGCTTTGAATAATATCGTTTTGTTATATCGTTTCTCTCACAAATAACGTTATCTTGCAATTCCACAGATAACGTTACTGTATTTTACCGGTATTTAAGTCCCTGGTTTAAAGACAACGAAAAACACTAGTTTTATGTGCATATAGGGTCCAAACACAAAAACGTTGTCGCTGTGAACTAAGAAGCCTATTCAAATAGTCAAAAAACACCTATGCCATTTTTTTCAACTGAATTTTAGATGAGCGTAGCAATAAAATGGAATTTTCATCTTAAATTATACCAAAATGTAGGAAAACATTTCACTTACAAATGGACAATGGTACAAACAACTATAATTTGCCATGCTATAATTACTATAAATTTTAAATATAAAACACTGGCATTTTGTTTTCGGCTCATACTTGAAATACTCACATTTCCTCCATAGCCTGTGTCTTCTCGTCCTCATATTTCCCAATATTATTAATACAAACTCTGTACATATGGAACAGGGCCATGATTATTGCATAAGCCAATATCGGTAGTGCGGCGAATACAGCATATAAACAATACGAGTTATGTCCACCATTGAAGTATTGGAATGTACTGACGCCAAATAAAATGCAACCGCAGCTCGTGTTTTCAAAATAGCCTCCAGGACATACGTCTAACGTCGTTCTCCAGTGAATATAGGGCACGGCGATACATATTGCTGAGAGTCCCAGCATTAGCGCGATTAGCCCATAACACCATGAAAGTTGCCTTTCAGTTTGATATTGACCCATTATTGTGCACAGTTCTCTGAAATAGATGATACATTTGTCAGAAACGATAATGATTCATTCTGATAAGAATACTTTCATTGAAGAAATGTAATTATAACAAAGAGAAATTTCGTAAGACGTGGAGCGTGGGGAGAAACTCGTTTCCAAGTGGAACAGCTGCTTATATGTGTTAGAGAAACCTGTGGAAATGTGATGTGTATTTAGTAGTTCTACTTACGTTAATTTAGGCCAATGTAAGCTAAGATAAACACGCGTATCGCGATAATAATGATAAAAAAACGGCTCAAGTTTATTTACCAATTATTTACCTACAATTTTTTTTGTCGTCGAATTTTGGAGTGAATGATGAATGAATGGAAAGCAAGTTCATTCAACATCAAGCCAAGCAAGCAGTTTGCTTGACTTGAAAAAAAGACCACAGATTACAAATAGGTATTAGTGAAGAAAAAAAAATGTAAACAAAATTCTAACCTAAAAAAATTTAATAAAATTACTTTTCGCGATAAATGTATTTGTATGATAAAATTACTTGTGTTAAAAAATGAAGCTGAATAGTGACATCAAAATACTTGGCAAAAATATAATTTTAGTGCCTTACAGAAACTATCACGTACCAAAGTAGGCAACTTTTGCCCTTTTGCTCACTGAAATAAAATTCTCCAAATTATAGTTTTACAGGAAATTGTGATCGTTTCTGTTCAACAAATTAACCATTAGGTTTCAATGCCTAGCTACTAGTTAGCTTACGTATCATAATCGACTTGTCTACCTACAATAATACATTATTACAATAAGTACTTACCTACATTATTTTGTTTGGGTTTGCAGGTATCACGAATGGATGAAATCTGAAGAACTACAAAAACTAACTGCTTCTGAACCTTTATCGCTAGAACAGGAATATGAAATGCAAAAGTCATGGCGGGAAGACGAAGATAGTCAGTAGAAAATAGCTTACTTCCCACCTACCTAGCACATATCTTCCCAACTATCCACATATCTTCCCAACTACCCGCCCACATTCTCAACTACCCGCATACCTTCCCAACTACCCGCCTACCTTCCAGTTATGTAAATAATTGACCTAGCAGCCTAACAGTCATGTATTTACTAATTTAAATATTTTTCCAGAATGCACATTCATTATTTTGGATAAGAATAAGTATGGGCAATGTGGAGATGAAATAGGTAAGTTAGTGAATATTTTTATTATCATATTTTTACTACAATTTATCTTTTCTTTTAAAAAAAGATATGACCACATTATAACGTCTAGCCTTTATGGTTTTTATACCTACAGCTACTTCCCATTACAATTTTATGGCCTTCATAAAACTTTTTTTTTGCGTATTTAATTTTAGAGTCCATGATTGGCGACACAAACATCTTCATCGACAAGGAATCATCAACAGGAGAAATTGAAATAATGATAGCAGATCAACAAGCACGGGGTAAAAAACAAGGATGGGAATCTGTTATACTCATGTTATTATACGGAATCAAACATATTAAATTAAAAACATACGAAGCTAAGATATCACTAGAGAATGTTATTAGTATTAAAATGTTTGAAAAGTTAGATTTTAAAGAAAAATCTAGAAGTGAAGTGTTTGGGGAAGTTACGTTGGAGAAAGAAGTTAGTGATGAATGGTTGCAGTGGTTAGAGAGTCAGTTCGAATACGAAATACACAATCATTAGGAAAAAATTATGACTTTTACTAAATTTTGTCCAATTATCCAATACTAGCTGCGCCCGATCCTGTGGGAATATTAAAATAAAAAGTAGCCTTATAGCCTTCCTCGATCCAACACAACACAAAAATAAATTTTCAATTAGAACCAGTACTTACTTATTTGCTGAGATAAGCGCGTTCAAACAAACTCTTGAGCTTTATAATATTAGTATACTTAGATATAGACTAGCAGCGCTCCGCGGTTTTACCCATGTAACTCCCTTGGGAATATCGGGATAAAAAGTAGCGTTACTCCCAATGAATCACCGTATTCTCATACCTTAATCGGTCCAGTGTTTCGGAGCCTATTCGTTACAAAAAAAAAAAATATCTTTCGCCTTTATAATATTAGTGTAGATTTAGGTTGATACCTATCAAGATTACTAGCTGCGCCCCGCGGTTGCACTCGCGTAAGTCCCATTCCAGCGGAAATTTCGGGATCAGATGTATCCTACGTCTCCGCGCGTCCCCCTAAACTATCATTATGGCGATTTTCGTCCAATTCGGTCCAGTCGTTTGAGCGCGAAGAAACCAAACAAACAAATAAATATACAAACTTTCGGATCTTTAATATTAGTTAATAGTTACTACCCGCTCCGGCTTCGCACGGCTATATTATGCTTGTATTATACCTACATATAAACCTTCCTCTTGAATCACTCTATCTATTAAAAAAAAACCGCATCAAAATCCGTTGCGTAGTTTTAAAGATCTAAGCATACAAAGGGAAATAGGGACGGCGAAAAGTGACTTTATTTTATACTATGTAGTGAAGATAGGATTGGTCATAAGTATATAGTTTTACTGGTCATATGCACCAAATTGTCTCCTTCGTTTTCGGTGTTATTCTCCCACACACGACATTGGCAAATCCACGGCGCACACAAGGCCAGAAATAAATTTTACGACGTCATAAGTAGTAATTAGAAATATCTTAAAACTGCCCGAAACTACCTGAGATATATAGTTCAATATATTGCCGATTATGACACAAAAGAATAAGAGCGAGAAAGCAACACAGAACGCAGTGCGCGTGCGCGATAACGTTCCATTCAAAAGCGCGTTGCATTGGAATTAGTTGCGGTTTGTATTTATTTCGACTGGTTACTACTGTTTTGTTCGTGTTCTGTGCTCAAAAATTGTGACTTTTTCAACATGGATACTGAAGCGTCATGTATGTATTTTCAAATACTGTATGAATTATTGTAGTATTCATAATTAAATTACTTGAATATGTAAAAGTAAATGTAATGTACAATTTTGATCTTAGAAATTTGTTTCTTATCGTAATTCTAGTACATCTGTAAAAAGTTCCGCATAGTTCCGTTGTATAATATTTTTTTTATGAAAGAACAAATATTTGCGTCTCTAAAGAAACCAAAAACTCGTCCCCGTATCTGCCCTATTGTTACAAAAGAATCCTTTTTTGCAGGTAGTCGAGTTGACCATGCGTTGCAAATGGGAACGTTAACTAGAAATGAACTGTTTATAGTGTTAAAAGATGAACGTTTTTTTAATTACTCGTCTTTGAAGTGTAATGAACGAATAACTAAATACGTAATTGATAAGTTTCATTTAACTAACCCGCCCGAAAGTTGGTTGAAGGAGTTAAAAGGTGTTATTAAGACTTTTACTTCGAAGCTTCTGACTAAATGGCGTGAAAATAAGTACATGTACGATCGATTCATCCAAAAAAATACGAAATGGCTTAATGATGAGTTGAAAATCCCGAAGATATCGACGACACTACCTACATCTACACAACCCAGAAGGAACATAGGCAGACCAAGAAAAATATTTGAAGAAAGTTCTGATCGTAGCAAGTTGAGAAAAACCATGCATCTTGTTTCAAGTTTCTCATCTGAAAATCTATCGTCAGCTGTCGAAACAAGTTTGGTGAAGCGTGGAAAAAGAAGTGCAGCAGAAGTTGTAAAACTTGCTGTTAACGCAACTCCAAGAAGGCTGAAAAAAATGAAGAAAGCTTATGATTCGACATCTACTGTACAAATAAAACCCTACAGTGCTGATGAGGCCTTAGGTCTTATAGTAGATTTAAGGCTAACCAAACACGACTATAAGACGTTGCGGCTAGGAGCAAAATCCAGAAATGCTGATATTTACCCATCGTACCATGTGGTAGCAGATGCAAAAAAAAAATGTTATCCGTTAAATATAAGAATAACGGAAACCGAAGCTATTGTCCCGTTACAGAATCTTTTGGAGCATACTATAAAAAGACTTACACAAGTACAATCAAAAGTAATTATAGAAAACATAGACGATACTAACAATACATTAGAAATGTTTTATAAGTGGGGGCTAGATGGCAGTGGAGGACATAGCATTTATAAACAAAACTTTGAAAATAATTCTAATTACGCAGATTCCAATATTATTTTATGTACAATTGTACCATTAGAATTATCCCAAAAGAATGGAAATGATGTCAAAATATATTGGAAAAATTACACTCCATCTTCTACAAGATACTGTCGCCCAATTTCATTTAAATTGAAAAAAGAAAATGACAAAACCATGAAAGATGAGTATGATGAAGTGCAAGAACAAATAAGGAATGTACAGTCAACTGTTATTTGTTTTGGTGACAAAACTATTACTGTAAAACACATACCTATTTGTACTATGTTAGACGGTAAAACAATAAATGTTTTGACAGAAACAAAAAGTACACAGGCATGTAATGTGTGCAAAGCTACGTCCAGCCACATGAACAATTTGGAAGAGCTGAAAAAAAGACCTTGTGATGAAAGTACTTATATATATGGCATCTCTGTTTTGCATGCTTACCTAAGAAGCTTTGAGTATCTATTGCACATATCGTATAAACTAGAAATTGAGCAATGGCAAGCCCGAGGCCAAGAAGCCAAAGAAAAAGTCAAAAAAAGAAAAGTTGAATTAGCCCAAAAATTTTACAGCGAAATGGGTCTTGTTGTTGACCAACCGAAACAAGGTGGTGGCAACAGTAATGACGGAAACACTGCACGGAAGTTTTTTAAAAACCCTGAGCTAGTTTCCCGCATCACAGGGCTAGATCAGGAGCTAATAGAGAGAATGGCAAATATTCTAAGTGTAATTTCGTGTGGTTTTTACATAAATGAAAACGAATTTAAAACTTATTGTTATAAGACCGCAGAATTAGCTGTCATCCTATATGGATAGTATAAAATGAGCGCAAGTGTTCATAAATTGCTTATCCATGGCAGTGATATTATAAAATCTCTGCCATTGCCAATAGGGCAATTATCGGAAGATGTACTGGAAGCCAGTCATAAAAATTATAAGCAACTCAGACAATTTCAATCAAGAAAATTTTCGAGAACGCAGACTAACACAGATATTTTTAACTGGCTACTAGTTGCTTCAGATCCAGTTATATATTGTAATAGGAAAAAATATGTTAAAAAACATGATCAATTAAATGAGACAGTCTTAAGTATGCTCCGAATGCCTACCATTTACAATGCTGCTGTCGAAAGTACAGAAGAAGTTACAGATTCTTCCTTACTTTCGGTAATTACTGAAAGCGATGATTCTTGTAGCGATTAATCCAATTGTAATGATTATTCATATTTTTTTTTTATAATAAATCTGTTTCATGTGGCTTAAATATATGTTTTATTTATGTAATACCTCGAATATATTGATGAACATTACAATACAATCTGTTAAAAATGATAATAGAGCGATATAATAATATATAAAAAACTTAAACCACACTTAGTACTTTTGTCGTCGTAAAATCGCAATGTGGCCCTGTGTGCGGCGTTATTATTAGCCAGTAGAGAGGCCATTACTAAAGTTGAAGATAGGATTAGGATTATTTGGACGCCCTCTATGGCACAGCTGGCGACCAACCGCCTGGGAAGCTAAATGTTACAACGGGTTCGATTCCCGCCTCAAATGGACCAAAACTTGTGTATTTATACGGCACGTCGCGTCCTTATGAGTAATGACAAGATAAACAATGAGGTAAATCTACCTAATAGCAGAGAGAATGTAATAGTAGAGCTATTATAATTCATCATTATGACTTTGCAGTTTTCTGATTACTTACACGTAAAAACATTCCTATACTTACTTAGTTATTAACCGACTTCAAAAAAGGAGGAGGTTCTCAATTCGTCTGTATGTTGTTGTTTTTTTTTTTTTTTTTGTGTGTATGTTACGCGATCATTCGAAGACGGCTTAACCGATTGAGATGATTCTTTTTGTGTTCGGAAGGTGACACCTCAGGGGTGGTCCCATAAAATTTTGGTGGAGATCTGATGAGAATCTTCGGAGTGATGAACAGAATTGCACCTCGAGAGTGCAGCAAATTGCTCAGTTTTCGATTTCCACCAGTACAATTGGCCCATAAACGAACAGTTACCGATAAATGGAATATCTGAAACCACCTTCTCATCAGAAAACTCTTCAATCGGTTACGATTACAGGTTACAATTTGAAGAATTTAGTCGAATTTAGTCGCCGGACTGGGTTTGAATGAATGTTGATAGAGAACCTTATCTTAAATGAAGTTCTGATGAGGATCTTCGAAATGGTGAACAGAATTGCACCTCGAGAGTGCAGCAAATTGCTCATTTTTCGATTTCCACCAGTAGAATTGGCCCATAAACTAAAAGTTACCGATAAATGGAATATCTGAAACCAGCTTCTCATCAGAAAACTCTTCAATCGGTTACGATTACAGGTTACAATTTGAATAAAATATTCGCCTTTGCCTCGCCAGACTGGGTTTGAATGAATTTTGATAGAGAACCCTATCCTAAACGAAGATCTGATAAGGATCTACGGAGTGATGAACAGATCTGCACAGCGAGATTCAACAAATTCCTCAGTTTTCCATTTCCACTAATAGAAGTGGCCCATACACAAATAGGTACCGATGAATGGAGCATCTGAAAACACATTCTTATCATCAAACTCTTCAATGGGTTACGATTAGGTACAGGTTGCAATTTGAAGAAACAGTCGCTTTCGCCTCATGGAGTAGAATTTCCAGTGACAGTGGCACTAAAAATGGTTAAATAAAAAAATAAATAAAAATTTTAAAAACCGACTTCAAAAAAACCTAAAAACAAAAATTAAAAAACCTGAAAAGAAAAACAAAAAAGTGTAAAATAATCCATTTCGGGTTACTTACTTGGAAGTCGGACTGGGTGACACCATGTTTTCTTTTTACCTCTCAACATTCAATCTAACCCAGTCCGACTTCCAAGTAAGTAACCCGAAATGGATTATTTTACACTTTTTTGTTTTTCTTTTCAGGTTTTTTTCAAACATAAGTAGGTAGGTAAACTTAGATAGGTAGGTACTTAAAATAAAGGAAGCATTAAGTTTGGACAAAAAGCCTGTTGATGGAAGCAATTATAAAAAACCGAGTCGTCATAGAAAAACAAAAGAATAAGAATTCATCTTTTTTTAAATTCATGTGTTTATCCTGTCCTCAATTCAGGAAGTAAGTAAATATACTTTTCATTACTCATACTCCGAAAGTAGGTCTAAATATGCCTGAAGAGCGTGTAGAAAATAAAATTTCCAGCCCTAGGGCTTTTCGCTTTCACTGACAGCTGTCATGTCAAATTATGGCTTCGCACGACTCGTGCAATGTGCATATAGCCAGTATCAGTATCATTATACATTAGGAACTTCAAAACCTAACCTCCTTGCTTTAGGTAGCACCAAAGAATAACACTACATGTATATAACCTCTTTGGTCCTAACCTTGTAAGAGGATCAGGTAGTATGGAGTCTCTCATCCAATCTCGTTGTTAGGAAGAGTTTTATGTATTATTCGTAATGAAAAGCACAGTGTTTACCTCGGGTGAAAGACTCATTAAGTCCCTCGAACTATTAGCGCCCTCGCTACGCTCGGGCGCCAAACTCCGTCTCGGGACTTGTAATGAGTGACTTTCACACCTAGGATAACAATGTACTATTTCATTACTCATACTCCGAAAGTAGGTCTAAAGATGCCTGAAGAGCGTGTAGAAAATTAAACTTTCAGCCCTAGGGAAAATCGCTTTCACTGACAGCTGTCATGTCAAATTATGGCTTCGCACGGCTTGTGCAATGTGCATGTAGCCAGTATCAGTATCATTACGCATTAGGAACTTCAAAAACCTAACCTCCTTGCTTTAAGTAACAACAAAGAATAACACTACATGTATATGACCTCTTTGGTCCCAACCTTGGAAGAGGATCAGGTAGTATGGAGTCTCTCATTCACTCTCATTGTTAGGAAGAATTTTATGTATTATTCGTAATGAAAAGCACAGTGTTTACCATACTCATACTACTCTACTCATACTCCGAAAGTAGGTCTAAAGATGCCTGAAGAGCGTGTAGAAAATAAAATTTCCAGCCGGCTTTTCTCTTTCACTGACAGCTGTCATGTCAAATTATGGCTTCGCACGACTTGTGCAATGTGCATGTAGCCAGTATCAGTAACATTACGCATAAGGAACTTTAAAAACCTAACCTCCTTGCTTTAAGTAACACCAAAGAATAACACTACATGTATATAACCTCTTTGGTCCCAACCTTGTAAGAGGATCAGGTAGTATGGAGTCTCTCATTCACTCTCGTTGTTAGGAAGAATTTTATGTATTATTCGTAATGAAAAGCACAGTGTTTACCTCGGGTGAAAGACTCATTAAGTCCCTCGAACTATTAGCGCCCTCGCTACGCTCGGGCGCCAAACTCCGTCTCGGGACTTGTAATGAGTGACTTTCACACCTAGGATAACAATGTACTATTCCCGCCGCGGTTTCAACGGTGAAGTCAGAGTCCCATGGGAATATCGGGATAAAAAGTAAGCTATACACTATGCTAGTAAGTAGCTGTAAATAAGCTAGTACGTTAATCCCGGTTTCCAGCTATCTAAATATAAGGAGGTAACAAGTTTCAACGCAATCGGTACAGTAGTTTTTTGCGTGAAGGAGTAACAAACATACACAACACTAACTTACATAATATTTATAATATTAGTAGGATAGGTATTTTGCTCTTGGCTCTTTATATGCTCTAGGTACTCGATTTCCCCACAAGATCGGAATAACGCGGCTGGGAGAAACCGTAGGCATAGCACAGCTAGTAGTACCTACCTACATAAAATCATCTTCAATTTGATGACACTAAGATCGATTTCTAGGGTTCCGTACCTGAAGGTTAAAAATGGGACCCTATTGCTAAGACTTCACTGTCCTTCCGTCCGTCTGTCTGTCACCCAGGCTGTATACATTCCGTTTTTAGTACTTATAAGAATAATAATTTGTTGTTATAGCGGCAACAATAATACAATAATACATACGGAACCCTTCGTGCACGTGTGCGACTCGCACTTCGCCGATTTTAATCATCATCAACGCACATTATAATAGGTGCCTAGGTAGATTACATGTAGATTAGTCATTCGATGGCCACAACCACAACAAACCAGTCTCACTTTACGCGGCAGCGATCGATATTATAAAAGTATACGTTAGAACCAAGTGGGCTAACACTAGTTTGGTTCGTGTTGGAGTCAAGTTTGCCGCACCATGCCTCTCTGTAGTGGAAGGTGTAATAGCACCGCAAAGTTGGTCGGTAAGACTGCTATTATCACTGGATGTAACACGGGAATCGGGAAGGAAACTGCTTTGGATTTTTATAAGAGGGGTGAGTAATTTACATACCCACTACTTATAGGAGCTCAGCAGGCTCATTCAAAAACCATCGGAAGGCTACCGAAACGAATAAAACTGAAAAGACAAGGATGGCAACACGTCAAAAGGCGCGGGAGTGAAAGAGCAGCAAATCTTTTTTTTTTTTCGGTTGGCTTAAGTCTACATAGATCTTAGTTCTTTCCCACGGCCCTATTTTTCCGGGAATGGAATCAGTTGCCTGCAATGGTTTTTCCTGATGTATACAATTTGGAGGTCTTCAAGTCGCGAGTCAATAGGATATTCTAGGAAAGCGTGCTACATCTTAGGCCGCATCGTCACCTGCCAGGTTGGTGTGATGGTGGTTAAACGCTGACCTATCATATGTATAAAATCAGGTCTTATCCTATTAATCTACATAATCGCAAATGATTATTTTTACCCAACTGCGCGACTTAAAAGAGTGGTAATGTGTTTATCAGTCTATGTATGTAAGTAAGTACTTATGTTAGTGGTACTCTATCTAGTTAGCAGTTTTAAGCTGGGGACATATTGTTTGGACGCATCCGCGGACGCGTCCGACTGCCGCGACTGATAAGTATGCACGGTCATTTGGCATCCAGCGGCCCAGATCTCTATAGCTAGGACGTCCGCGGACTTTCGAACGCTCAAGGGCGGCCCAAGGTTACATCCGATGGTGTGCACAGTTACATACATTTACATTACACAGATGCGTCCGAGCAATGTGTCCCCAGCTTTACGTTGGTAGTAAACTAACGCCTCAACAAGTACCTACCTAAGTATAGATATTGTGTGGCATTTGACCTCGAAAAATAATTACAGCCTAGGTCCTACATAACTGTGGCAGCCCCGGATCTTCAATTTTTTTTAGGCGGGGTAAAAACTGAAAAATGCCGCCCCCGCCTTCTTTTATTTTTTTTTACCTTTATTATCTTTATAATTTCAGCTATCAGATGAAATTATAAAGTTTATCAGACTTTCGGAAATAATGGACCCATCGCTGTTCTTTCTGTGTTAAGAGAATCATGAGTTTTCGATACGTGGGGCGAGGAGGTATTTTTAAAAATGACCCGTATCGTGCGATAGAGAGAGTTTAAGTTTGGACGTAATTGCCTTCATTTTGTTTTCAAATAATTTTGCGGGCCGTAACGTTTTTACCCCCTTTATCCTTCACAAAATAAAATAAATTTGGTCTCATTTAATTCACTGCATCTTATTCTAGGTTTATACGTTTTTATTTTTTGGTGATTCAGTTTAGTTTATTAAAAAACAATTGAAACGCTCGATGAAGTTTTTAAGTCTAATATTAACAGATACTAATAACTTTTATCTTAGGCAATATGTCTTTAAAATAAAAACGGTTAAACCTAGTTTTCCATTAGATCTAGAACATTTGCAAAAATTATCAAAATCGGACTTCGTTTATGGGGGGAAAAACGTTACTTACCGTTTTTTGTATGGAAATTTACAGCCTCACACTGGTATTTATTTTCAGATATATAGACATAAACGTGTTGGATATATTATATTTTATACACCAGCACATGATAGGATTTAAAATAAAAATATGTACCTATAATAAAAATAAATATCAAATCAAGGCGCGTATTTTGAATTTTGAACTATGCCTACGCGCCTCGCGAATAATTCGGAATAAAAAAAAAACCAAAGTGTTCTATACTTTTACTAAAGTATTCTGTGGTCAAAGTTAACTAAATAATGAGTTGAGCATTCGTCTATAAAGTATGAATTAGGCCGCCCCCTGCCGCCCAATTGCCGTATTCTTATGCAGCGCGTCTTGACTGCGTTTGCGTCATAACCATAGATTTCGTATTGCTAAGACGCACTCGTCACGCAGTTACTCATGTGGTTTAGGTTTGCGTAACGTGTGCGTGACGAGTGCGTGACGAGTGCGTAACGTGTGCGTGACGAGTGCGTCTTAGCAATACGAAATCTATGGTTATGACGCAAACGCAGTCAAGACGCGCTGCATAAGAATACGGCAATTGGGCGGCTGGACGTGCCGCCCGGGGCGTGGCGCGTGGGCCCCGGTCAGCCCCCCCCTAGATCCGGGCCTGAACTGTGGTAATACATAAAATATCGATTTATGGCCTCCGTGTCCACTTTTTCAGGCGCAAAAGTAATTATGGCATGTCGAAGTCTCGACAAAGCTGAGAAAGCAAAACTTGACATAGAAACCTCCTGCAAAGATCTCGAAGGACTAGGCGAGCTAAAGCTAGCCAAATGCGATCTATCCTCTATGAAATCTATAAGAGAATTCGCCCAGAACATCCTTGATACAGAGCCCCAGGTTAATATTCTGGTTAATAATGGTGGAGTGATGATGTGCCCGTATACACAGACGGAAGACGGGTTCGAAATGCAGATCGGGACGAACCATTTGGGACATTTCTTGCTGACGATGTTGCTGTTGCCGCGTATCAAGAACAGTACACCGGCGAGGATTGTTACTGTCTCATCGGCACTCCATACCAGTAAGTTGTTTCAGTAACTTTGGGCCGCAAGCCGGAAACAAAAAAAAGTTTCAAATAAACAAAATTACTTATACCGAAACGTAAAAAAAAATTCACCTCAAACGGTAGGTACCTACACACACCAATTGGTTATCAGCATTTTATATTTAGCCCATTTTTTACAGGAAATGTCTTACATTTAGAAGATTTAAACTGGAAGAATATACCGTACAAACCATTAGACGCTTACGTTCAAAGCAAATTGGCTAATGTTATGTTTTCAAAAGAATTAAATACTAAACTTAAGGTAAGAAGAAAATTTTAATTCATCATTCAGATAAAAAATCCGTATTTAAATTTGTGGTTCATCTTTCTTCTTCTGCTTACCCTTATCCCAATTAATTGGGGTCAGCGGAGTATATCTTCTTCTTCCATTCACCTCTAGTAGCCGTCATCTTATCGTTCACATCTCGCCTGTATCTTGTCTCACGCATCTATCTATCTTTTCTCACATCTCTCATTTTCTATGAGAAGTGTTGCTGGCTATTTGTCAGCCCCCAATATATAAGATCTATCTTTTCTCAGATCGTCCTCTTCCTCTCCATCCCTCTATGTTCAAGCTCATCACTTTTCTAGGTACATGCGTCTCCTCTCTCCATATGTCCACATGGTGGTTAATCCTATCCATCGTACACGAAATAGTGATCTAAGTTATAACTTTTATCATTTTAGGAGCACAGCATCGAGGGTGTTAACACGTACAGTTTGCACCCAGGGGTGATAAAAACAGAGTTGACACGTCACTTTGACGCGACGTTTTTCAAAGGTTTACAACGGACATCCAGCATATTACTAGCTCCATTCTATAAGAACCCGGAACAGGGAGCACAGACGACGATCTATTGCGCGGTCGATGAAAAGTGCGCCGATGAAACTGGACTTTATTACAGGTTGGTTATAAAGATATTTAGATATGTACCTACCCACATATTTGTTGGTTAACACTTTATTTGTAGGTATGAATAAATAAACATATGATTTAAAAAATTTAAAAATCTGATGGAGGGAGGGCGTAACTTTACCCAAACACCTAAAAATTAAAAACGTGCGTAAAAATTTATTGGTTACAAAGATCGGCGCGAAAAACATAACTATTTCCTTGCAGTCTGGTAAAAGAGAAAACTACTGATTCAATTTTGATCCAGTTTTTCTACCAAATTGACGTAGGTACTGAAAGAACGTTTTACATCCCTAAGAATTACTTATGTAGGTTTTTTATCGATAATGATTAAGATTTTAACTGCTTTTTAGTGATTGCGTTGTAACAGCCCCATTAAAAAAGGCGTTAGACGGCGAACTATCGCAGAAGCTTTGGGATGTATCGATGGAGTTGGTCGGATTAAAAGGCACCGATCCATTCACAACCCCTGACCCAGGGGTCAAAACCCAGTAGGAATCTCTACAGAGGAATGGTGGTAATAAAACTGTCAGTACCCCGATTCCCTAAGGTTCAAGTCGTCGGGCGCGCGTGATTAGGGTAAGATTTCCATACAAAAACCGCTCCCCCTCCGCCCCTAATCACGCGCGCCCAACGACTTGAACCTTAGTGAATAATGGCCCAGTAATGTTGTTGTTCTTCAGTAATGTTGTGTTGTTTATTGATCGTAGTAATAAGTATATGTAGTAGTTCAATGCACTAAGTATTTACTTGTAATAAATATTGTTGGATATTATAATAAAGCATATTTGCGTAATACATAAGTACCTACATAATTTATTATTGCTACATTATTTGTTTATTTTTTTTTAGTTTTTAAAGTAGCAACGTATAGGTAGAATACCGTAAGGGGAGTCGACGGGCGGAAACCAGAATATTTAATGGATCAGTTTCTCTTTTATTGAGACAAAGTAAAACTACCGACTTATTTGATTAGTTACATAGGGTAAAATTATTATATCATCTGAATAAAACTAGAAGAATGCTTTAGATCTACAAGGTTACTGAAGTTCTAAGTAATAATCCCTTGACTTTTCCTTTCGAATAAACATCAAAAGACATTTCAAACTATTGTCGATATTGTGTTCAGTTTTTCATCGTCATCGTTTTCATTGTTTATAATTTATTATATCTAATTTTTATTCGTTTATTTTGACGTTGGTTTCTCTCGACAATATGTAAATTCAATATTTTTGAACGTTCAACATTTTAGGAATTCACCTTTTGGCCCTGAATGTTTTTTTCTAGACGCCTACAACATTTTAATAGCAACCAGATAGAGTATTCTCTGTTGACTCTGGCTAGAAATAACAGTTGCTGTTTATCGTAAAAGAACCTTGAAGTAAAGTTTGTTTGTTAAAGTCAAAAAGCTAAATACCTAGTGGGATTTTCTGACACAAGCGTTATTCGCAAAGAAAGCCTCTAACATAATTAATATGAACATGTAAAAATAATTTAGTTACCCAGGTACCTACCTAAACAATTAAGTATCAATTAATTTATTCAATGATGTCATGTTATATAGAACATATTGGAAATTAAAGAATTCGATACATGTTCTATAGTGGGTGCCTACATAAAAGGAAAAATATGTGTTATTTTGTCATCATGTTCTATGGAACAAATGGAAACTACTTGTCGTAGTCAAGTACCTACCTAAGTATATATTTTTTAAATTATAGTCTTTTATTAGGTATCTTACTTATCCAGTATTCGTCGATATAATTCAATATGATTAGATAAGCTGGTCAAGCTGTCGTATTTTGTTTATATAAACCTGTTTCGCTATACTCGTCTGTGAGCTCTCTCTATCCGACACAGCAGGCATACTGGCATACCGGCGGCGCATACCGTTAGGATCACTTCACGCTCAGTTTTCACTCTGCTGCGTAGCATTGCGTGCTGCCACGGTTTTAAACTAACTACTTATTTAAGTAAAACATTGTTTCCATCAATATTTGAAAGAGTTAAATAAGTTTTAAAGTAAATATGCCGTTGTTCAGTGGAAGGTGCTATAGCACCGCAAAGTTAGTCGGTAAGACTGCTATTATCACTGGATGTAACACAGGAATCGGAAAGGAAACTGTTTTGGATTTTTATAAGAGGGGTGAGTACATCTTATCATTTTTATCTACAGTTTTTTAAAAATAGATGTTTTGCGGTGATGATGAAATCGAGTTCAGGGTCAATATGAATGACTGTTGTCAATAGTGGTATTACTACTAAGGAGTAGATTGATGGGTCACGTACGCCTAAACACGGTCTTATGCTTGGCCCTCTAACTTCCTAGTAAACAAAGGTACCAATCTAGGAAGATACCTACTTGTCGTTGATCATAATCAAGTACCATGATATCTGTGTATAATTTTCCAGGTGCAAAGGTAATTATGGCATGTCGAAGTCTCGACAAAGCGGAGGAAGCCAAAACTGACATTGAAAAATCTTGCAAAAATCTTGAAGGAACCGGTGCGCTAAAGCTAGCCAAATGCGACTTATCTTCTCTGAAATCTATAAGAGAATTCGCCCAAAACATACTTGATACAGAGCCCCAGGTTAATATTCTAGTCAACAATGCTGGAGTGATGATGTGCCCGTACACAAAGACAGAAGACGGGTTCGAAATGCAGATCGGGACGAACCATTTGGGACATTTCTTGCTGACGATGTTGCTGTTGCCGCGTATCAAGAACAGTACACCGGCGAGGATTGTTACTGTCTCTTCTCGAGCGCACACCAGGAACGTCTTACATGTAGACGATTTAACATATAAAAATATACCGTATAAAGCAATAGATGCTTACGCCCAAAGCAAATTGGCTAATGTAATGTTTTCCAGATTATTAGCAGCTAAGCTTCAGGTAGGACGATGAATTTTACACAGAAGAAATTGAATTAGTTAAATTTACAAATAATCTTTTAGATACCTACTTATATAGTTCTTGTAAAAATTTTAGGAACACAAAATAGAAGGCGTGAATACCTACAGTTTACATCCCGGAATGATTAAAACCGAGCTAGGTCGTCATTTCGATCAAACATTGTTTAGAGGCGCGCGGCGTACTTTCGGAATATTGATGGCTCCGTTTTTGAAGAATGCGGAGTTAGGAGCCCAGACAACGATCTACTGTGCGGTCGATGATAAATGTGCCGGTGAAACTGGACTTTATTATAGGTAAACAACAGTGCCAACTCTTTTACGTAGATCTGTGAATTTTTTCGCAGTCTAGGCAGATTTCGATTTTATATTTTACAAGTTTTATGACATTCATTCTACGGAGCTTTTTAAATTAGGGTAGAATTGTAGAAGTAAATGCCCACGCATTCCCAGCACTACACAGTGCAACATACTGCACTACTCCCCCAGGGGCAGCGGAAGCTAAAAGCATTTTTTGCTCTATCTTAAAAAAAGGTTGCGTCGATATGTGTAGAGATAGGTGGATAAAACCGACTTAGAAATAACATATTTTTATTGTTTACTTCGCACGACCAAAAAATAGATAAGTTACGTTTATGTATTTTGTTTTTCAGTGATTGTGTAGTAACAGCGCCATGTAGGAAGGCGTTAGACGACGAACTATCGCAGAAGATTTATCGATGGAGTTGGTCGGATTGAAAGGCACCGATCCTTTCACGACCCCTGACCCAGGGGTCAAAACACAATCAACATAATTTATAGAAATGGGGTGAACAATGAAATCGACTCTCTTATCTTGACTCATATATCTACCATAAATTACAATATTATGAACAATACATAAAAATAAATGAATTTACTGATAAATTAAATTTGAAATGAAAAAGGCTCTTTTATTTTATACCAGCTGCGCCCCGCTGTTTCACCCGCGTTTGATTTAGAATTTTTATAAAAACTTTCTCCTGACAATAACAAACAACAAGAAAAGAATAAGCGAAATTGGTCCAGCCGTTCACACGTGATGCAGTGCGTGAAATAGAGAAATAGGGATTCATTTTTATTAAAATACATAACGTAAATAATTTAGTAGGTATAGTTTTCCACCCACGTGGTGGACCAGCATGATGAAACTCATCTCAGAGGAAGAATTGCCCGACCCGACCATCCAGGACAGATTGTCCTGGGGCCAAAAAAAATAGGAGACCCCACATGAAGTGGGAAAGAGCAAGGAAGAAGAAGAGGTTTTCCACCTATTTATAGCTTGTTTCAAAAATATATATATATTGCACTAGCTGTTGCTCACTGATTTGCTTGCATTCACTCGGATAACAAGAAAACTCGGTATGTTAGTAACTGAGAACCTGGATTAGTACGTAAACTACGTTTTATCCCGATACTCCCACGGGATCGGGACTTCCCTTGTTCCGGGTTCGGGTCTTCAAGGTGAAACAACTCAGCCGATAGACGAATTTTATTCAAGGTATGATGAGGGAACTATCGCCTTTACTTTCCGTAGCCTAGAGGGCACAACTGTAATCTATACTTAATATTATAAAGCTGAAGAGTTTGTTAGTTTGTTTGATCGCGCTAATCTCAGGAAAAATTATTTTTGTGTTGGATAGTCCAGTTATCGAGGAAGGCTATAGGCTACTTTTTTTTATCCCAATATTCCCACGGGATCTGGAGTTACGCGGGTGAAACCGCGGAGCGCTGCTATTTTATTATAATGATGCAACAAAATAATGATTATTATGATGATTTAGGTATCTCAGTATAACTAGGTTAATGATGTTATTAATTTATGTAGGTAACACAAATAATTGAAGCGAAGGATGTCATAGTTTAGACGATATCCTTGACTTTGTAATATGTATAGTATAGTAATTAAAATACGATTTGAACACGTTGATCGTGTCGCTTAACATTAGCTTGATAATTGAGTTATACATTGTGTGTCAGTTCATTGCAGACAGCATAGCTAGAAACCCGTGTATCATACGAAAACATAAATACTAAACGCCTTTTCGTCTGTTTGTATTTATAATCGGGTAAGTGCTTGCTTCGTTTGTGACAAGTGCAACTTCTTAAGTGTGAATCATCAGTATCACGTAGTCATTCCTTTATAAGCACAAGCAAGACCCATGGTATAACAGTTACCGGCATAGGTTGAAAAATATAATAAAATACTGCAATGCATGTTGATTGATTTTTTTAATTGCCAGTTCGTTATATTAGCTTTGTTATCTTTTTATTACCCATTAGGAATAAAATATGAAAGTAATCGAAGTACTTATCATGAGCACTCACTCAGTTTTATAAATTGTAGGTAACCAATCATTACCTATATATTCTGTGCCAATAGTCACTGTTATACTATTCATTGGTTAGCTGCAAGTTTGCGAAGTAAGTATTTTAAAAGTTGTAAATGTTTATTTGTATCTCATAAATTTACTCGTATATTTTTTTTAATGTGATTTATGTGCGCTAATTGACATTGCTCTTACCGTGAGGGAAAACATCATGATGAAACCCGCGGCTTAGTTGGCTCCAGAAGTATTGACAAGCGTTCTCTCCTCTGGACATGGTCAACTAAGCTGAGAGGGTAGTAGGTGCTGGGCAAGCCTACTCCATCTTCACGCAAAAAGGACACAATTAAAAAGGGTCTAATCGCGGAAAACAGCCTGTATACAAGTACAAGTAGGTTAGGAATAAGATTGACTCAATGTTCTAGTTTACGGAATCTAGACATTTCTCTGTACTCAGTATAGGTAACAATATTTAAATATTGTTTAAGATAAGGAATGTATGACATTGAATCATTCTTACGTTTATTCATGCCTATAAAGAAGTCTTATATTATAGTAAAAGAAATTAAACAAAAGTGTAAGGTCAAGAAAAGAGATATATTGTCTCAATAAAGATATGTGAGATTATAGGCAATACGATTTGCTTGATTATGGAAATGAGTACTTCGGATTTAATCTGAGATTTATGTATTTTCATGTCAATAAAGACACGTAAAATACAGTATATTCGAATACTAGTGTTTAATCACCTAGAAAGCGAATATACAAAGCGAAAACTAGATGAACACAAAAGAATAATTGAATTCAAGTCCCGCGTTTGCCCTTTATAATGTTAATATAATACATGTTACTAAACTATACTAAATAACAATTAAATAACGAAAACTTAAATTAATTAAATAAACTACCTACTTTACTTACACTAAATTAAAAGTCCAAATGGGGATCCCTAGGAAGTGTGCCCACACATCGCCATCTAGCCTCAAGCTAAGTAACTAGACTTGTGGTATGGGACTAGACAACGGATATACTAACGACAAATGTCGGACGACTATTTGTTGGACGACAAATAGTCGTTAATTGTTTATTTATTTATTAGATATCATTTTGTCACTGTATTTCGATAAATTAGTTAGTATAATATTAGATTTATATTGATTTTAAATCAAGGAAAGATATTTTCGTCCATGTAATTATTTACACGGAATGTATTTCTGTTTGTATGTATGACAAGAAGTCGGATTTATTACCTGCAAGGTTTCTATTCAGTCAGCCTGCCTAGCATGAAGATCAAAACACGATACGATAAAGCGATAAAACTACATCAACTCTCGAAATATGATAGATATAGCCGCCATTTTGAACTTTTATCATAAATTTTATCGCAATTTTCGATAATAATTCAACATGGAGGCTTTATCTATCATATTTTGAGAGTTGATGTAGTTATCTCGCTTTATCGTATCGTGTTTTGGTCTTCATGCTAGGCAGGCAGGCTTCAAACAAAATATAATTATTTATGTTTGTTGACGAATTAATACAGTTTTAAGGCAACAATGTTTAATTTACATTACCACATAAGATACACCGGCCGGCGTCTACATTACCGAATTACAAAATACTCTTACACGTTCTCACTGATTCTACAGTTATCAAATATACACTTAGCACTTATTACTATGAAATTATGCTAGATATAAATATTAATCAAGATACACAACCACCTTTCTAAGGTTTAAACCCTACTATCCTTTTCGTTCGTTCCATCCCTTCTAGGCGTATGCGTTTCTACGCCCCTTTCCAGACCTCTATGTTCCTGTGCGATTTATGCAATAATAAACCCTATGGATTACAATTTAAAGTTAAAAGAAATAAAAGATTAGAATTGATCCATAACGTTAAAAAACCAATAGCTCCACCTTTTTGTTCCAAGAATTCTTATCGCAAATTTATCACAGTTCTTGTAAAAATCTTAGGCAATAAATAGTTATGAATCTGTCTACTTTAGACAAATTTATTATGTCTGCAAGAAAAACGGTTGGCTTCATACCAGTTGTTAGCGACCCGTGGAAAACAAAAAATATGATGCATGTGGAATGCTGATAAAAAAATTAACTATTAAGTATCAATTGTGATACCTACACAACATTTTAGTTTTTTGTTTAGGTATTTATGTACCTACAATTGTGTACCTATAAAATAAATTTAATGTAAATTGCATGTTTCACTAAAAGTAATATTCGTTTTAACATTTTGGAGTACACGCAAGTTATTTGCAATTACTACTACTCATTAAGTATCATCTTCAATACATAATTGTTGCTATTGAATTAGCTACTATGTCATAATTCGATATGTTAGCTGCAATTAATTTTAGATATACCTACTTAGTAACAGACAATTCAAAGACCTGTTTATTATGGATAACGAATTCGTTTCTAATAGATAGTCATGCAAATTCAACACACATTTGCACGCAGTGTAATTTTTTTCATATGAAAGTAGGTCTTACATATTTAAATTATACTTTAATTTAAAAAAAATACATAATTTAAAGAAGTACGAGTACCTATATTAAGGTAGATAAAGACGTGTTACAGACAAATATATCACGAAGACGCGAAAAACGGAAAACCAACTTACTCGTCTGGTTTATTAAGTAGGTATACAAAAGATACCTACGCAATACGATTACGAAATTATTTGTCCGCCTTAGCCTTATGGCAAGAGACAACGTGCCCACTGACTGGTCACAATTTAATATCTTCAAAATAACGCGGCATAATTTTAAAAGTAAGAACTTACACTTTCACTTTAAAAGTTAACGCACTGCCGTTTAATACTTTTAGGCCTTAAAGATTATTAAGGGTTCTGTGTTATAGGTGTGTGTTTTAGCCATGGATTACTTGAGCGGTTGGTGTCAAAGTAAACGAAGATTGGATGGCTCCACGGCCATCGTGACTGGCTGCAACACTGGCATCGGTAAAGAGACTGCGTTGGATTTCTATACCAGAGGTAGGTATTGAGTTTTTTGAGAAAGGGTTGATAATGGTGTGGTAGTTATGTTACGATTACGATAGAGATAACTATTAGGACCATAATAATATGTTGATGATTACACAAGAGTGAAATAAATTAGCTTAATAAGTGACATTTCTACTGCACCGAAATTAAGAAATCTAAGTATATTTTAAAAGATGACGAACTCTACCTACCCTATGAAAAATTTAATTTAAAATTGACTAGTTATTATTAAATTGTTATTCTGTTAAAACTTGTTCTTTGTTAAATGTCACCAGATGTTTGCGAATTTAAAGACGCGTAGCAATTGAGCGTATAGACAACGAGGATGTTTGTTTTTATCTTTATTTGTTGTCCAGACTAAGATAACTATAGGTATGAGTTTTTAAGCACAAATATGGGTGTAAGTATCCACTTAAACTACTCTAGAGACATCCTGTAACTATGATTAGTTCGTCCGACCGAAGATGGATTAATTAATTGACTTTAATTGGTTTAAATGGGTCGATTAAGCCCCAATAAGTATATTTAACATATATAAGAAATGCATTTTAGGTGCTCGTGTAATAATGGCATGTCGAAACACAAGCAAAGCCGAAACAGCTAAAAAAGAAATTGAAGACAGAACAAAATCAAAAGCCAACAAAGGCACATTAACCATAGAACAACTAGACTTATGCAGTTTGAAATCAATTAGAGATTTCGCTACGAAAGTCTTGGAAAACGAGAAACAAATTAATATCTTGGTGAACAATGCTGGAGTAATGATGTGCCCTGAAGGAAAGACTGAAGATGGCTTCGAAACTCATATGGGATCTAATCATTTTGGACATGCATTGTTAACAATTCTACTCCTGCCGGCAATGGTCAAAAGTGGTCCTTCGAGAATTGTAAACGTCTCTTCGTATGTGCATACACGTAAGATAAAACTATTTTAGTACTAGCTGCGCTCAGCGTTTCACCCGCGTAACTCCCAATCCCGTGGGAATATCGGAATAAAAAGTAGCCTATACCACTCCAATCAATGTATCCTCATACCAGGTTTTATCAAAATCGATCCAGTACTTTTGGAGCCTATTACTACTACTTTCTTCTTTATAATATTAGTATAAATTCTTCTTTCTGACCGTAATCAGATTTATTTTGGGATCGGCACAGTACCTACGTCTTGTTCCTTTCTTCTCTTTAACTGTCACCTCTAACTTGTTTTTAATTGCAATTTCGTCCCCATAGCGTTTAAATTTTCCAAAATCCTTACTTTGCGGAGTCCTTTCTGCTTTTCTTAGGTCGTCCTCTTCCCCTCCTTGAATAGTATTAGCCCATTTGGACTGGATGGACATGGAACTCTTTCCAGAGGGGAGGGTATCGAAGAAAGCCTGACAATCTAGATTGGCCGAAAACCACGAGACGGAAATAAGAAAGAATTTTGATCGAGTGTAGAATATGTTGGTTTTCTCATCATGTCTTTTACCGAAGATACATCAATATTTAAAAAATGGTTTATTTTTTTATTTTCAGATCACAATTTGCCCTTGGACGATGTCAATTACGAGAAAACACCTTACGATCCATACGCAGCTTACTGTAGAAGTAAAGTTGCTAATATATTGTTTGCAAAAGGCCTTGCTCAGAAGTTGAAGGTTTGTTTACTTACCTACCTACTTTTTTGGATTTTATTTTTAACAACTCTACTTCAACTTTTACTTATAGTTTTTATGACTGACGCAATTGGTAAATTATTTTCAATACAATGTGACATTAAACAATAATAAAAAAATATGAGTTTGAGTGTAATTTTTAATTTAATATGATTATCGTGAAAAACGCTCTTTTAATAAAATTATTTAATTTTTTTTATTGATCAAAAAATGTTTACAGGTAGTCTTAAAATTTACTTTATGACTACAGTAAAATTAATTTAAAATAACCTTTATGACCCGATTGCAAGGAAAGGTTTATGTTTTTCGCGCGTATCTTTTATGTTTGAATATTCTTTATTTTGTTTAGTTTTACACTTTAAGTATAATTTTAAATTTTCATTTTCAACTATTTTATTAATTTGGCCTAGGAGCACAATATAACCGGTGTAACAACGTACAGCCTGCACCCAGGCGTGATTCGTACGGAAATAAGCCGTCACTTCAGCGATACGGTCTGGTACGGTGCCACGTGGGCCTTCAACAATATCATGGGATTGTTCCTCAAGTCGCCCGTCTGTGGGGCGCAGACTCAGATCTACTGCGCCGTGGATGAGGGATGTGCTGATCAAACTGGACTTTATTATAGGTAAGATTGATGACCTCTGCGACCAAGGTTTAGGGTTCGATTTCCGCCTCAAACAAGTTTTATGCTATAGATATTTGTTTCTTGCTTGGGTGTCTGTATTTAAGTATTTATTTACAAAAAGAAGTATGTATTCAATCCGTTTGTCGAGCACCCATAACACAAGCCCAGTTGCTTAGCTTGGGGCTTGTGTAAAATGTTCTACAATATTGATTATTTCAAAACGCTTACCAAAAATTCAAAACCCACGACACGGGATATGAACCCACGATCCCCGTTTAAGCGGCGATTGTTTTGAAAGTGTTTTCAATTTCTTTATGGAATTGTAACTAAACTACCTAAAAGTTGAAATAAAATGTAGAAATAAATCCATTGATAGGTCAGAGTGATACAAAAAGTAGAAATAATCCATAAATGGATTATAGTGCAATAGAGGAAAATATTACAGAGCAGGGAAATTTACTTTAATTTTTTTTCCAGTGACTGCGCCGTCAAAGCTCCATCGAAACAATGTCGGGATGATGCCGTGGTTGAGCAATTTTGGAAGATAACTGTAGATATATTGAAATATGATCCGTTTTCCGATGAAAACTTAAAGAAATTGCAGTGAGATAGGCCAAGGTTTATGTCAAATTATAAGTTATTCACTAAAATATTCTTCACTGAGCAGGATATTTTACAGAATTAAATCTTTATCTATGGATGGAGTATTATTAATAGCATAACTTTCTATTTTTGAAGTCGGTTAAAAGAGGTAAAACTTACCTAATATTGAAGATGATGCCCGATGCAGGAGCCAGGTTCTCTGATATCTTTTTTCCATGTAGGATTTAGCTCCAAATCAAGAACCGGGGACTTTCATAGTTTTCTGTAAATAAATACAATTTATTTAGTTTTTGTTTACATGATGATATAGCTAATAAATATATATTTAATCATGCAATTAACTTACCATTATGATGTTACGTATTTTTTTCTCCATACAAATATATTCCTCCTTGACTCGCAAACTTTTGTTTATAAAAACCTAGGTTTGCTGTGCAAATGCCCCTCTAATTAAAGGAAATATTACTCTAAAAACAAAAAAAAGGGCAAATAACAGAGGCATGTTGCGAGGGGACCATACAACCCAATTCCTGTCGGTTTACCTTTACGGTAAAGTTACTTTCCTAGATCTATCTATTTTTTACACAAGTCAACAAACAAAATAATGTTAAATAATCAATATTGCTTAATTTTTTTATTGGCTTTACACCTCGCCACTGGTGTACACCTTGGTTTTATAAACGAGGATAGGGGTGGAGGGAGACTTTGGGATCTTAGGGTCCCGAAGCCTCTTCCTTTTTTAGGGACCTCGGCACGCGTCAGAAGGCTGCCAACATTTCCCATGTTGCCTACATGGGATATGTTGGCAGCCTTCTGAGAACGACGCATCGGGGAGTTTTTTATTTGTAATTTTATTTTATTATTTTACCTTTAATTTTAATAGTATTTTGATTGTATTATTTTTTATGTGACCCAATTAAATACATAATTTAGACTTTTAGACGAACTTAAAAAATAAAGGAGGATTGCTCTAGACTCTAGAGGCATTATTCAGGGAGTAAATATAGTAATAAACATATTTGTATGGTGAAAGCGCTGTTAGGATACCGTCCTAAAGGAGGTAAGAACTTTTTACAAATCTGTAGGTAATCAATAAAAATGTACCTTATCAATTCCATTGATATATTTGTGAACTATAGAGCAGGTATGTATGTATGATAAATCTAGAATTAATACTAAAATAACACAGACCAGTACACAGTTACTAACAGCTGTCTAGGTAATTTATTTTTGGAATTATGGATGTTCGTTCATGTTAACAATTTTATTATTAACGTGAACCTGGTTATGGCTATAATGTTGTAAACATAAAAAAAGGTGTAAAACTTTTGGTTAATTCATCTACTTACTGCTTTTATAAAAAAAAGCTTTTGCCCTGAGTATTTTTAGAAAAATTGTTTCTCAAATCAACTTATTTAGAAAGCCACCACTTTAGACAACATTTTTAGTTCATGAACATTCATGGACATCCTCATAAATGCTGTAAAAATAACATTTGACTACTTAAATAAAATAAAAATAATCAGATTGCAACACTTCATAAACATATATGATAACAAAATACAATTTGCACATTAAATAAATACTGATTTTAAAATTTTATGTAGGTACATTTTATAAGTAAAATACTACGACGAGTATAAATATGAATTTTACTGATTTGCAAATTGTATTTAATTGCATTATTTTTTTTCGCAAAATATACAATAGTATAAAACATAATAAATTACAAACTTCAACATGCTTTAACAATACTCAACACATCTTTGACTAGGTATGCAATATTTTCCTGAATATTTCATATGAAGCGTTTATAATACCCCAACTTAAAAAGGCCCGAGCATTATTAAGTAATGCACCATGATATAAATTAGCGAAGTTTGAACCTCTTTTCCTTAGAATATACCTAAACTCAAAGGAGACCGTTCGGTGCGGTCCACCCAGCTCACATTGCATGGCAATCTTTACCACATTTAACGGGTAGAATAACGTGCTAAGGAACGCGCCTATGCTCGCTCCTGCTAAAAAGTTTTGTATGCTCTGATACAATATGCTTTCTTGCTTTGGTAGCCGCAGATTCATTTCATCTCGTATGATGAAGAACATGGCATTCGAAGGACCATTTCTTAGAAGTATAGGTATGCATCCTCTGTAGAACTCCTTGATGCCATAGTGTCTAGCGATATGCCTCGCGGCGTGGGCTGTGTTTTTGAACTTATTGTGATACTTTGGGTGGATGAGGAGGGTTTGTACTCTTTCGAAGGGCATGAGGGTTGCTTCAAAGCAGCCAGCAATGACTCCTGATATTGTTTTAGCGACGTAGGGGTTCACTTCCCAGTGCAACAGTGGATGGAGGCTTTTGTCATATATGCCGAACATGAGGGACATGGATAAAGATCTCTGCATCAATGGTGGCAGCATACCACGGTACAGGTAACCCAGACCTTCTTTTTGTAGCTGGTTTAGCGCGAATGTCGTTTGAACTCCATGCATCATCTGGAATATTCAATTTTTTCATTTAGATAGCTTCAGAAACTATAAGATAGCTTTCATATCCAAAAAAATCAATCAATCTATTAAGGGGGCCATACGCCAACAACCTTGGTACACAGCATACTAAATAGTTACTACTGGCACAGGTCGCCTTCGTTGGTGAAAATTTTTGGTGAAGCTTTGAATTGACGAGGAATTTTCGCCTCAAAATTACCCCAAAATATTGGTAAAAATTTCACCTACAATTCCATCTCAGCACTTGTTAGTTGTAAGAGACGGATATTTCTGGCGCGTTACGTTTGGCAGCATAAGCAGCCTTAAGTCAATAAAAATAGAATAAAAAGTAGTCTTATTTTCCAGTGAAAGTAGTAATGTTTGCATTATTGCATACAGTATCAACATATGATGTGAATATCACATAATCAGTGTTTGACCAGATAAGATCAACATGATTATTCCTTGGTGTTCATGTAGTGATAAGCAGAAACAAAATTGAATATACCTACAGTTAACTCTTGAGTGCTATTTAATTCACTGGTGGACCCTAGTGGATTAAGGTAATGAAATATGAACCAACTACTAAGTAATTAATTAAACTTTTCCTTGATTGACAAATTATTAAAGAACTTATAAACAGAAGAAATTATTGTTCTGTTTTGGAAACACTTGCCTTGCTGACTTTAAGTGAAAAAATGTGCAAGGCTGTGTTTTTCAATATAATTAAAAAATAAGCTTCAAGTTGAAGTAATAATCAGAAAACTCAAACAGTGTAATTCCTGTGGATACTTATTATTATAAATGTTGGTTATGTTTGGTTTGATTATAAATGTTTGCAATATTGATCCTCACCTGTCTAAATATAAGTTTATTTAAAGGATAGCTGATGAGTATATTGCAAAAAGCAGCGCCTCCCCCGCACATAAACTCTCTCCAATGCTTCAAAAATGAAGAGTTTGGTACCGGCATTGCCATTTCCCCTTCGTTGAAGCAGTTGCCCTCCAGCAATTGCCCGTCACTCATTTCCACTTCCTCTTTGCATACATTAGACATTTCTATCCACCCATTTTTCACTGTAAAGAAGAGAATGATGACATTAAATACTATACCTATTAGTGGAATATTAGATTATGGGATAACTTCTACAGTTAAATTGAAATAAATGAAGTGGTACAGTACCATATTGACTGATTAATGACACTATTATAGCAAAGTTACGGGTAGTATTGTGAGTGCGTGACCAACTTCAATCATTTTTTTTTCAAGGATAACATTACACCAACAACCTAGAGTTCGCTAACTACAATATTGACTGGTTTACCTTCAAACTCGGTGCACGAATATTATGTAAATTATCACGAGATATGCGAAAAAAACGCTAATAATTGTATCATAGTAGACTTATTTAGAACCCCGATAGGTTACATACTTCTCACTCGGATTTTAGAGCCGATAACAACATTTTGGTCTGTAGTTAAAGATTGATTATTAAAATAGCAACTTCTACAATCACTTCTAAATGCTTAGAAAATATGTTTCTGTGAAAAAATATATTGTAATATCGTTGCAAATATGTAATTGAGAATTAAATGAAAGGGACGAAAATCTAAAACGTTTTTGACATTTCGATGACAGTAATGTAACTTTTGCCAGTTGACGTGAAATGATCCGATTTTGTTTAGATTTGTAGCATTAGTGGCCAAAGTTAATTCTGTTTTAGATTATTCTCTGTCAAGGAGATTTTTGTACAAAATGTACGAACGGCAAGAAAATGGCAAATAACTTACGTGAGGTACGAACGTCAAATTCTATGACGGACGGATTACGCCCATCACGTTGTCAATGTCACTGTCAAAATAATCTGTGGTTTCAATTTCTGTAATTTATTATTGCGTGTCGTTGTAAGACCTAAATAATATTATTGATTATCTCAATTCTCATTCATTTAATAGCCTATGATGACGGCGGTCCTGAAGAAACGAGCCTTAGCAGAATATAACAAATCATTTCACGTACGTAAACACTCATACATAACCTTTTTATAGTCGACAACAAAAATGTAGTTAATTAACAAATTCGCTTTACAGGATGGGCCTCCAACGAAGAAACTACACTTGGCTAAGAAGCCCTTAATCGGCAGCTCAGCCGCTGCCTTCGTAGGGTTACTCGAAAAATGTAAATCGAGCGACGAGGCCTTGCAGTTGTTACTGCGTATATCGGACTGCCTTCAGTTCCAGGAATCCGACGTGGAAGAGGCCATCAAGAAACTCTCAGAACACTTCCAATCTGAAGAAGAACCGGCAGTGAGGGGAAAGATATTGTGGCTTTTCTGCGATATAGGATTGGAGTGTCCAGGATCTAATTTGAACAATCTTATAGATGAAACCATACATTTGATAAAGAATGAAACTTCACACAAGGTAATTGCTCAAGGACTTACTACAATGATAAAACTGGGCAACAAACTAAATGAAGATAAAATATTGATGATGAGGCTCGTAGCAGTGGCTAAAGAGAATCTTAAGGACACTAGTCATCAGGTGAAATGCCGATGCCTTCAACTTATCAGTGAGTTGTATCCAATACAGCCGGAAGTAGACAGGACTCCAGAGATGACAGCAGAAGCTGATGCCATTGTCAAGTTACTAGGAGACTATTCTAATGCTGATGATGCCAGGGTAAGATGTGAAGCTTTCCAATCACTATTGACATTACATGAACGAGGACAGACATTGAGCTCATCCCTCTATGACCATGTTTGTGTAGCTCTCTCCGATGACTACGAAATTGTTAGGGAAGTAGCACTCAAACTGGTCTGGGTACTTGGAAATAAGTATCCAGAGAATACAGTGACCCTTCAAGATGGTGAAACCACAATGCGTCTGGTAGATGATGCATTTATCCGCATCTGTTCAGCTGTCAACGATCTTTGCATGCAAGTGCGGGCACTCTCATGCACATTGCTCGGGAACACTACAGCTGTATCTGATCGGTTTCTATTGCAAACATTGGATAAACAGCTTATGAGTAATATGAAGAAAAAGCGTAGCGCCCACGAACGCGGTGCGGAGCTCGTACGGTCGGGCGCGTGGGCGAGCGGCCGCCGGTGGGCGGACGATGCGCCAGGGGCGCTTGTGAGCCAAGACACCGTGCAACTGCTGCCTGGAGGAGCGGCTGGGGCGTTTGTACATGGACTTGAAGATGAGCTATGTGAGGTGAGAACAGCAGCTGTAGATGCAGTGTGTCAGCTCTCACTAGAAAACCCATCGTTTGCAACAACTTCACTTGATTACCTCGTAGACATGTTCAACGATGAGATTGAAGATGTGCGACTGAGAGCTATTGATAGTCTCACGAAAATTGCTCACCATATTGTTCTAAGGGAAGACCAGTTGGAAACAATATTAGGAGCTTTAGAAGATTATTCAATGGACGTGAGGGAAGGTCTCCACAGGATGCTCGGTGCCTGTACAGTTGCCTCCAAGACTTGCCTCGAAATGTGTATTGATAAAATATTGGAGAATCTCAAAAGATACCCACAGGATAAACGGTCAACATTCCGTTGCGTGCAGCGTTTGGGCAGTTCTCACGCGACGTTAGTACTGCCGCTAACTACGAGACTACTCGCCGTACATCCTTTCTTTGATATGCCTGAACCAGACGTAGAAGATCCGGCTTACATGTGTGTTCTAATATTGGTATTAAATGCAGCGCAACACTGCAATACAATGTTACCTTTGTTTGAGGAGCACACCATCAAACACTACACATATTTACGGGACACCATGCCGCATTTGGTGCCTTATTTACCTATAGGTGAAACCAAACTATCGAATGAGAAAAGCGAAATGGCGCTGGACGACAGCGCGGTGCGTCGTTTCTTCGACACGGTGTTGCAACATATCGACAACAATACACTTTCTACCGCTGTGCGAGTTAAAATGCTGCAATCGGCGGAAGAACAACTGAACAAATTATCTGAAATGGAGCCTATAGTAATGGGTGCGGCACAGTTCACGGCGTTGTTTATACGTGGAGTGCTGGCGCTACACAATGCACTGCAGGCCGCCACGCCGCCGCAATACGCGCTGAATGACCTTGCCACACTATGTCTCAGGTTACAGCATCAGTTTAGTGGTGTATCAGAACAAGAGAATGCTTGCGTGTGGCAGTTGGCGTTGCGCGTGTGTGCGGCAAGAGTGTTCGCTAGTTCTAGCAGTTCTAGCGCTGCAGTTGCACCTACGCCTCTAATGGGTAATAGCGCGAGTGGGGGTGCTGGTGCGCATACTGCAGCACTTTCAGCCGCTACAGCGCTGACACATCATGCTGAAGTTTTGGATCGGGTACTGGCGTCTGCTGGTGTGGAACCGGACCAGTTTACAATTGCGGTATTTCGTCAGTTGTCAATGAACGCGGATAACAAGCCGGCGGCACTCGGCCGCGCGCTATGGCCGCTGCTGCAGCTAGCGCCGCTCGCGAACATACCGAGACCTAATCTCAAGATCCACATGTGCACAGCAACCATAATCGAACCGGCAATGGATAACGACATGGTAGTCCGTTTCTGTGCAGGACTCGCCGCGTCAGTTGCGCTCGAAGCAGAGGTTCTGCGTGTGAAGAAAGGCGCAGCGTTGCGCGTGCGTGTCAAATATCCAGATACGAGGGTACATGCGCTTGCGCCACCGGAGGGACATCTCAGACCGTTGGATTGTCAGACTGACAATGAAGATGGCACTCAAAACGTGCGTCTACTTACAAAAGTACTGATCTCTCACGGTGTTTGGACTGAGCCGTGCGGTGTCGACATATCGATATGCCTAGCGGTGGAAGAAGGCGCGGGCGGGAGGGAACCTGCTGCTTTAGTCGAACTGTGTCGCCCTGTTAGAGTTACTGTCGCACCTAAACCTATTAAACGGGGAATTTAGGATAAACCAGGGTAGGTAAGTAAGTATCTACCCAATATAATAGCAGTATTTCGCTCTAACTTCCAATAGTAAACTGTTCTAGAGTAACAAGCCAGTCAAAGTAGGAATTGTCTAAGATGCTGATATCAGTAAAATAGAAGGATGGGGTGCTAAAAGCTGTCCTCTTGGTGTCTCTCTGTCATTTTAACACATTAGACACTTGAACTAATAAACAGTATATACAATTTTGACTAAGGATAGGTACAGAGAATATTATGTATAATATTTTAGGTTTTAAGACAAAAATAAACTACTTTAAATCTTACTCGTAAATATGTTTTATTTCTTACGTTTCAATCTATACATACAACACCAACTTCTAGTTTTAAGCAAAAATAAAATTATAGGTATAAGTGTAACATTAAAAAAAAATATCTTACTCAGACTAAATCACACTGCTTGACTATATGGCAATTTTGGAGCTCAATATTCCGGATGTTCTTTACAACACAGATGTCTGGCCAAGAAAACAGACAGACAATCACATACATATAATACTTATACAGAGTTTTTTTTTGTAAGAAGCTCTGAAACGAATAAGCCAATTTTGATGAAATCATCATACTTCTTATCATGAAATCGGGACTTGTACGGCTAGGCGGCTGGGTGAAAACGCGCGAAGTTAATCTTCTCTAATATAAAAATGAATCTCTGAATGTGAAAACGCTTATCTCGAGAACAGCTGAACCGATTTCCCTTATTCTTTTTTTGTTCTTATGAAAGAAAAAATAAGAAAGTTGCGCAGAAAATTATTACGCCGGTGAAACCGTAGTTACTATCAAATCAACTACAAACTCTATCAGCCCTTTTTTTACTCCTTTAGAGGACACATTTTTAAAACTCCTTTTTTAGTTTGTTGTGCCTATATGTCCTCAAAGAAGACCCCTTGTGAATGTCCCGAATCGTTCTTTTGATTACACAGATTATTTGAAGAGTCTTTATCTACAATAATATTATAAAGAGGAAAGATTTCTTTGTTTGTTTGCAATGAATAGGCTCTGACACTACTCGACCGAAATACATGAAACGTGGTATGTAGATAGCTGGAACCTGAATTAACACATAGGCTACTTTTTATTCCGATATTCCCACGGGATCAGGAGTTACGCGAGTGAAACCGCGAAGCGCTCCAACTAGATTATAAAGTACAAGTATCTTATCTATTGGTCTTCATTAGAAGCATCCTTTTCTATAGATAACAGCTCAGATCTTGCTACACAGTGGTGTATTAGCTGTTTGATTCCCGGCATCCAAGTGCCAACACAACTTACATGGTCTACCATTAGTGCTTTGTGGATCTCATCTGCTTTACTTGGTACGTCATCTCGGAGAGCTGGAAAAAAGGGAATAGCCTTATTTCTCTAGTAAAGGAAAACATAATTTCTAAACCTTACTAATTGTAAGTAAGCACATATTATGTAGAAGGATGCGGGTTTGATTCCTGCCTCAAAATAGATATTTATTGTCTGGCCACCATAACACAAGCCTGGTTGCCTAGCTTTAGACTAGTATTGTTTGTGTGTACGCTTGACCTAATCGGTAGTGCAATATGAGTTCCAATATTGGGATTTCTAGAGCTACTGCTATCTAGCTCCCAATCATTAAAATCTTTTATAGTACTAAATAATAAGGTCATGAATCACCCATAAATAATAGTTATTGTTAATAACACTGATAATTAAATTTAGGATTTTATCCCTCTATATAACAGTGGCAGTTTAAATTCTTTATTAGGCTTTCTAGCAAAAGAAAAAATTTAGTAGTTAGGAATTTATTGTTCTGGATGTGGGGATTACAAAATAATGTTACTAAGAACTTTTAAATTGGTTATTTTGGTGGGCACCCGATATGAAATACCTTTATGTACTATTTCACCTATAGGTTTTATCAATGCATGTTTTTTTATTATGTGTGATGTAATTATTGAGTCTCTTACCAACAGCTAATTCTTTCATTAGCAAATGTATCCTCTTATTTAGTTTTCCACTAAGCCACATATCTTCCATCACACCTATTCTTCGTTTGATATCATTCGCTTTCGGTCCCAGTTCATTGCTGCTCTCCAAAAAATGTATTAGAATATCTTTGACTTCTCTCAAGGTATTTTCACTATCTTCCTTATCTTCGTCTTCAGAAGGGTTAAATATAGGTTGTGGGATTAAAGGAGGCATGGAAGGCGCGGGCGGAGCGCCTGGCATCGGTGGAAGATTTGGTAAAGGCGGAGTACCCTGGCCTGGCGAATTGGACAAAGGAAACGCAACACGCTTGTTCAAAAAGTTACGAGGTCTATTTGGCGTGGTCTGCTGAGCGTTGTACGTAAACTTTGGCGGATCGTTCCAACCTGGATCGAAAGATGCTGAAATGATAAACTTATGGTAAAGGTACTTAGCTATAAAATGAAGATACAAGAATGTAGATAATTTTAGGTACTATACAAACAGATTGTGTCTTACCTTTATTTTTGGAATCTGTTGTACTATTACAGCCTTCCATTTTTTTTAAGTACCTACACAAAACAAGAAAAAATAAGTTACAAAACACAAGCGGAATCAGCAGAATTTATCAGCTGTATTTGACAGCATTATGACTTTACAATAAAATAATCGTGATCTTGTTTGTCAGGGTAAAAAAATCCAAGATTATTTTCTATTGTTCTTACCCTATTCCTGCAAAAAGTGTTGCCAATCTATCACTATTACCTATTCTTAGGGAAATAAATTAGTCCTTCCGCAAACGTCAAAAACAAAATAACAAGTTTATTTATTTAATTTTACCATTTATTGCAGGTAACAAAAGCCCATCAACTTTAACTTATTTTAACTTCAACTTTGGTAATGACTTTTCTAAAGGCTTTAAAGACTTTATCACCTCGGTTAAACTATTAGTGGTTATCGTCGCCCTCACTCGCCTCGTCTACTACTATTCAGTAAGTATAATTTTTATGGAGTTTACTCCTTATGAATCGATTTTCATATATAAGGCGCCCGGTATGAGAAAAATCCGAGGGGTAAAACCTACTAACAAGTAACGAAATCGTGTCACGTTTTTGGTGCGCACCTTTAGTGCGCAACTTTCTAATTTGGCTGTGATACTTAAGGAGTAAACTCCAGTCGTGCGTCGGAGCTGACACACACACTTTTTTTTGTACCTGTTCAATAATAGGGGTGAGTAAAATTATAGATATTTACTGTCCAACGAGCTTTCTGAGGAACTGCAAAAAGGCTACGTGGTATCACTAGATTGTCAAATTAACGTCAATGTCATTTGTCTTTTCTATCACAGTCAACAGTTTACAGCCCCCCGGGCCACTCTTTGACAGAAGTCAATCAGAAATTTCATTCCCATTGTACCTACCTGTGCAGTTTTCATACATTTCTTTAAATAAAATGCAATTTCCACATCGATTTAGCATAATCTCCTGCGCATTAACTCTATTGTATTTAATTATCGGGGTGGTGCACTATTCAGAATGTAAGTTATTGTTAAACATTGACTTCACACACGTTACAACGAAATCACGCCGCTAACAATTACGTGGCCTTTTGTTATGGGTGGATTACAGAATTTCCAGCCAAATTATTACAGAAAATCGTGATAAAATAGAATAGACTTATTATTCTCGGTAAATTAAGACTATTCTAAACCTTCGGTTGTGTTTTCCAGGCTCAAAAGCAGAGTTTGTGACTTGCGGTACTATACTGAAGCTGATAAACAGTGATTTGAAGTTGCGTCTCCATTCACACGATGTGAAGTATGGGTCGGGGTCGGGACAGCAGTCCGTGACCGGAGTAGAGATTTCTGATGATCACAACAGTCACTGGCAGGTGAAGGCGGCGATGGGCGAAACATGCAAGCGAGGGTGAGCTTTCTACACTGATGCCTACTTTTTAGGGTTCTGTATCCAAAGGATAAAAACAGGACCCTGTTACTAGGACTCCACTATCCGTCTGTCTGTCGCCAGGCTGTATCTCATGAACTGTGATAGTTAGACAATTGAAATTGATGATGTTGGTATTTGTTGCCGCTATAACAACAAATACTAAAAACAGGATATTATTGTACGGAACCCTTTGTGCACTTGGTTCCCCAAAATAAAAAACATTTTGTAAACTTTCTACAGAAATTCAAGCTGAGATATTAGAATTCGAAATTAAAAACACTAAATAACTTTAATATTTTCCAGAGCACCAATAAAATGCAACACGAACATTCGTCTCCACCACATAGCAACAAAGAAGAACCTTCACTCGCACTATTTCACGTCACCACTCTCTGGTAACCAGGAAGTGTCCTGCTATGGTGATGATAGCGGAGAAGGAGACAGCGGGGACAACTGGACTGTTGTGTGTAACAACGATTACTGGAGGAGAGACACTCCGGTGAAATTTTTACATGTTGACACTGGATCGTAAGTATCAAATTACCTAAATGCTAAGTATACAACAAAGTTTCTAGGAAATAGCTATTCGATAGTGAAAACCGGATTAATATAAACTGAAAGACACTTAAACTGCATCAAAGCTCAGACTTTCAAATGAATATTGTAATAAGGATCCAAACTTTTCATACAAAAAATTGAAACCATATTATTGAACAGAAACTCTTGATGAATTAAAAATCATAGTAAAATACTGTGAAAAATATATTTTTATTTCAAAGTCGTCTTGTACTATGATGTGTGATGTTTATGTCTCCGTCAGTGTAGGTTCAGTAGTTTTTATTATTATAATTAACGAAAAGATAAGACAGACATAATTTAGAAACTATGGATTCTTTTCCTGAGACCCTAAAACTTTAAATAAAATTTCTTTTTTTAAAATCTTCCTATGCTTCCTTAAAAAACACACACTTTTTTCCTATCGACATTTGAATAATGTTTTTCATCATTATTCAATAGTAAGCATAAATATACAACCAATTAACTCTACTTTTCAGTTACCTAGCTGGTTCAGGGCGAACATTCGGGCGACCGATCAGTGGTCAAGGAGAGATAGTAGGCATCACCTCCCAATACGGATCCTACACAGACTGGCAAGCCAAGGAGGGTCTGTTTATACACCAAAGTGACCCGTTACCTCATATGCAACATGCTATACATACTGAACTTTAATACATAAATTAGACTTTTTACAATTTTACAAGTTTTCTGCAGTGTGTGATAGGTATGAGCTGTGAAAGGCATTATCTTGTCGTGACTTATTATAGTGAACTGAAGTAATGATAATTTATTTTATAACTAGCAGCGCCCTGCGGTTTTACCCGCATAAGCCGCATAAGTAGCCTATGTTAATTCCATTTCTTTCTATGTCCCAGAAAGACCCAATAACCCAGACCCAATAGGTCTTCTTGATTTGAATCCAAAACCTTTCTAGAATACTTCCTATTTATTTGTTATATTTTGTTGAAATAGTGAGAATAAACTTAGTAATATAAATGAAACTTGTGTTGTTTTTTAAATAACTTTATTGTCAAGTAATGGTGGTTATATTACATGAGATAACAAAATCTCAAAGATCAGAGTTAGAAATATGTTGTGCTTCAAATAATACTGGTTTAGAATAGAGAGACAACCAAAAGATATAATGTAAAATGTTTTACTATGTCAAACGAAAAAAAAGGCTGTAACTGAAGCACAGTAATAATATTAAAAATATATTAAAAGCTAAAATAAAAATAAAACGCTCGAAATAGGTTCTACGCACCCAACCCCTCAGTTCCAGTGCGTTATTTTCAAAAATACAAAATGGTCACAGAATCAACTAAAATTTAACTAAATTTTAATTATTAAGGAAGGCACATAACGTTACAGATAATAAAAAACCTTACAAATCAAGCGAGAGAGAAATATACAAACTATAAATAAAAAGTATCGGTGGACTAACAAAAGTATTAAAGATAAATTTTATAAAGTTGTGAAATTGATTTTACTTTTGTTACAAATAAAATTTTTATAACAAAGTGGTGAGCATACCAAGTTTTAAGTGTAATTAACTAACCTTATAACTCAAGAGATATAACTAATCAAATGGCAGTTCATTTCAGACATTGAGGTCATTTTAACGGACATATTTTTAAATTTTTAGTATTTTTAATGCTATCACTGGTATATTTTATGTCACATAAAATTGGCACTAAGTTCGCTCTAATGGTGAGCTCGGAAAAAATTCTAAACAAATATTCTATCTATCAAGCTAAGCAGCGAATGTGTTTGATTCAATCATCAGTCACCACCAAGTAGATTCTGAGATAAAAATTAATTAACTAATTATTGTTTTAAACTCAGTATCAAGTCAGTCTAATGCAATAACTTAGTTCAGTACTCAGTTATAGATATAACCCGTTAAAATCATCTCAATTCATTCCCTCAGAACATTTTAGCTAGTACATTATTGACTTTCTCCAAGGCGTATGTGAGGTTTCCGTATAGTTTCTTATCACAGCCGTGTTCTTCGATGGTGTTGAAGCGGAAAGTTCTGAAGTTTTTGTCGACGTCAATGTAGGTGACTGCTTGCATCAGTGGACAGAGGATAATCTTAGAGTGATCTTGGAAGTTTATCTGAAAAATGGACATTTATATAAAATACCGGCCATGTTGTATGGAAGCCCCACTTAACTATTTTTGACGTGGTACCGTCTAATAAATTGATGTGACACCTGCATTCACAAAAAAGTGCGACGAAATATTGTGTGACGTCATGCGTCATGGTAACATGACAATGACGCGTCCGTTCCCGCTAAGAAACAGAGTAAGTATTTAATAATAATATCGCTCATCTGGGCTTGTGTCATGGTGACGAATAGAAGACTTATATAAAGGAAAAAAAAATATGAAGGAAAAAGACAAACAAAAATATACTTAAAAAATCATTTTTTTTTTAATTTTTCGTCGTTTTCATATGACGTTATCACGTAAAATTATCGTCCGTAAGCCGACTTTGCAGACAACCATTAATTTTTCTTTCTTTCTATTTTTAGTATTTGTTATTATAGCGGCAACAGAGATACATAATATGGGAAAATTTCAACTCTCAGCTATCACGGTTGATGAGATACAGTGTTGTGACAGACAGACAGTCTTAGTAATAGGATCCCAATTTTAGCCTTTGATTACGGAACTCTAAAAAGTTAACATATTATTACGCATTTATGACGTCACATCCGTCATTTGGTGTTCGCAAGTGATCCCCAATTCTTCTCATCAATTTTAAAAGCGTTTACATCTCAAAAGTAGCGTTAATTGGCGCACACCAGAGTTTTCCTATCGCTACATTATAAGCCACAATTTCGTAGTATACTTATGAAAATGTACCTGTAATGTTCCGTTTGTAAGATACATGATAACAGCTAGCGTGGTTCGGAACCACTGGTGGAGATGGGGCAATCGAGACAGACCGTCGCTGTCCCTCACTTGAACCGAAGCACCTGTTATTAAACAAAAATTGTAAGGACAACTAGCAAAAAAACATTTGAAGTGTTTTCCTTTCATATCATACATATTACAGAAGAATAGAACCTATTCATATTTTCCTATTTAGATAAGATTTTTGACACGAAACATATTATCCTAATACTAATACAATAAATGTGATGTGAAAGTATGTTCGTTTCTCCTTCATTTAATAACTATTAAACCAATTGCGATGAAACTTAGAATGATAGATAGATAAATAAACACTTTTTTGCACCCTAGAAAAAAAACAAACAGAAAATAAGAAAAAATGCATTAAATATAAAGTAGAAACAAAACACTTAGATATAAGGAAATATCTTGGATGAATCTCTTTCAGGCAGCCATATTATGAATGTACCTACATCACTGGATTAGTATTACATAATATGATATTTTTATTCCGATATTCCCACGCGCACAGGAGCAGAACTTGCAGCTAGTATCCTAATAATATTTAAATACGAAACATTTTGAGTATGTTGAAAGAGATAGCTGGAATCCTGGAATATCACAATATGGCCTAATTTTTACTAACCCAATATTCCTTGACAAGTGGGCAAGTGGTTTTAAGCCAATGCTAATAGTGTTTTCCACCATGCGAAATAAGCTACGGCCGTCTCTACCTAACACCGTTATGTTCAACATACCAGCTTTCATAAGATGTTCAGTCATATATCTGCGGAAGTAGGTGAGAAGTTTCATCTTTTTGTCGAGTTCCTGTGGATAGTCGCGCATGGTCATGTACTGCTCTTGACCTTGTCGGTTGATGTAGTGAACGTTCCTGTTAGAATAAGTTAGGAATTTAACACAAAATTATTGGGAGCGATGCTGCGCACGAGTCTACGACATTCACCAAGACGCTGTGCGCTGATTGGGCACATTTTGTGATCAAGTGATCGCCTGTGTGACCTATTCGATAAAAAAATACAAAAATTTTAAGAGGACCTAAGCATCTCCATCATTTGTTTTTTTTGATCAATTTAAATGTGGCTAAGATATATTTCAAGTAACGTCTTCACGTGATCACCGCGCCGCCTATTCGCTATAATAGTATCAAGATAAAAAAAAGCTAGATAAACTAAGCAGCTCAATCAAATATTCAAGTATTCTTTATTTGCTTGTAGGTACATAGTAAGTTGGTAATTTTAACATTGTTCAGAGTTCAGAGCCTAGTATATTTGTACATCATTTGTTTTTGCCATGATAACGTCTTTTAAATCGATGAACACCGGTAGCACTCGCAAAAAAGTGTGACGTCATCACTCACGTTCCGCTATTGACAAGGCAACCATATATGCAACGTCACTCAGGTTCCGGGAACGTGAGTAATTGACAAGGTAACCATAGCTAAGATAATACGTTGTTATCAATTAATAGGTTGCTAGCATTATGGGAACCTTTACGTCGGGAACGATAAGGGGCGGGTTATTTGACTAAATGTTGACTTCATTTATTTGTATTTATAATGTTAAATATGTATGTCTTATTTAAAGGTAGCTAAGATATATTTCAAAAAACCTAGTTTTCAACCGTTTCAATAATACTTACAGTCCATTAGAGAGCATAATCAGCTTAGTGGTGTCATTGAAGACGACGCCGACGCTTTCGTCGCAGAGTTGGTACCCGAAGCCGTATTTATCGGAGTAGTCGACCCATTTGCCGACCCACACGAGAGGCTGGGCAGCCGGGTCGCTCAACTCGTCCGTTAGGGACTCAGGGCGACATTTCAGCTGGAAATGATAAATAAATAAGCTATTGAAACTATAAAACACGTTCAAATTGAGGTCTTAGCTGCCGTAAATGTGTGGTACCCATAAAAACAATGGTTTTATAGTCGAGCCTGGCGTAGACAGCACATTTGGACAGTTTGGGTAAACAAGCAAAAATACTGGATGCTGATTGGGTGACAAAAGTTATAGACAGCCGCGCACGTACTCCTAGGCTCCGACTACTGGTGAAAATCAGACTTAGGACGTCATAGCCTTCCACAAATTTTCATGAAACCACATCTGGTGGCACCTGGACTGGTTCTCCACTGACAAGTAGAACTTCACACGAAAGGACTAAAGAGGTCTAATAGCGAAAAACATCCCTTTATATTTGAGGATGTTGAGGCACTTGGAAGATATAGTTTGTAGATGTTATGCTGCCTCTTTCTATGCCTATATATTTTGTTTACCTTGCTACTAAGCAGCGCTGCTAGTTGGTCGCGCAGCGCGCTGAGATTCTGTTTGAGCGAGGAGGGTTCGACGGCGCGAGGCTCGGCCGCGATACGCTCACGTTTCACCGGCGAATCTATCACCATCGCCATGTTATCTGAAATTATATCTACTTGTATTTTTTGACAAAAAAAAATCAGATAGAACGTTTGTTAATCAAAACTAGACATGTAAATTACAGGCTACAAGTGTAAGTAACCATAAAAATATTCTCGTAATATATAGTTTTTGACCGAACGAGCGAAGCGAGAGAGGTCTAGTGTTGAGAAGGGTCGGTCGCTCGTATGTTTGTATGTTTGTTCGACGATAACTTGAGTACCGTTGCTCTGATCTTCATGATTTTTGGTATACAAGTAGTTGTGGTCCATAGAATTTTTAAGTTCGAACATGAGCAGGATCGGTCAGGGGGTTACGGAGATAGGGGTCCAAAAGGGGATCTACCTATATGGCACACAAACTATACTGCAAATATACCCGAGTGGGGTATCAAATGAAAGGGCGTAACTTCGGTGACAATAATATGGTACCATGGAACTGATCTGATGATAGAGCTGGAGGGAATCTGCAGGAATTATCTCATTATCCATACTTCATAGTTCATTCATTCAAACTACTCGTCAAGAATCGCCTTGACGAGTAGTTTGTCTTTCAATGGTAACCAGGGTCTGATGATGGAACTGGAAGGTGGTCATAGGAACTTCGCAATGAAACGACACAACCACATCGAGTTTGGGCTCGTTAGAATCGGCTTGACAAGTAGTTTGTCTTTCAATGGTGACCAGGGTCTGATGATGGAACTGGAAGGTGGTCATAGGAACTTCGCAATGAAACGACAGAACCCCATCGAGTTTGGGCTCGTTAGAATCGCCTTGACGGGTAGTTTGTCTTTCAATGGTGACTAGGGTCTGATGATGGAACTGGAAGGTTGTCATAGGAACTTCGCAATGAAACGACACAACCCCATCGAGTTTGGGCTCGTTAGAATCGTCTTGACGAGTAGTTTGTCTTTCAATGGTGACCAGGGTCTGATGATGGAACTGGAATGTGGTCATAGGAACTTCGCAATGAAACGACACAACCCCATCGAGTTTGTGTGGTTCTATCTAGCGGGCTCCCGTTAGCTATAGTCATGAAAGTGATGAAGAAGGTTAGCATGTTCAATGTACCTCCCGAATATGATGATAAGATCCAATGTACCTCCTCCGTATAGCTAGAAATAGTGAAATTCCTTAGATTCCAGCCAGCAGGATCCTCTGCCGTTTTAAGACCAAAACAAAAAAAAAAATGTCATTCGATACATTTTTCAATGTACCTTTCGATTTTCGCATTATTTTTTCAGAATAGTTGATAATAAAGAAGAAATTCGATTGGAAAGTTTTGTCCATACAGCAGGGTCCTTTTTATCCCAACGGTTTACAGGTGTATTTACCTTATCAAATTAAAGGATTTTCAATGTACCTTTGATAAGTAAGCATTTTTTTGAAGTACGATTATTATTTAATAGTATTTTTAATAATAAAACATAAATAAATATTTTCTTATGAACGAGGGTAGTTGAAGTGCCAATAAAAATGCAAACAAATTCAAATAAAATAATTAGGTACCTATATTTGTATACAAAAAATGACAATAAAATAATAATCAACTATTTTTAGTCAGATTGAACGTTAAATAAAATAAAACTATCCTGCAGTTCAAAATTCACAAACGAATAGGTGCTTATAGGCCGGGAGATGGTGACCAAAATGACTTAATCATTTGTACCAGTATGGCGGTTCTTCAATGGGTCTAATTACGGAATGACAAAAAAAGAAAATGATGGTCATAGCGCTGGTACCGGCCGGCGCCGGCGGCCCAATCGCATGGGCCTTAATCGAACATGTCGGCTAAATAACGAAAGTCGAACGATTTGTTCCACATAAATGCTTGTATTTTCCGATAGTCGATAAACACTAAGTAGGCAGTACCAGCGCTATGACCATCATTTTCTTTTTTGTCACTCCGTAATTAGACCCCTGACTATCGGAAAATACAAGCATTTATGTGGAACAAATCGTTTGACTTTCGTTATTTAGCCGACATGTTCGATTAAGGCCCATGCGATTGGGCCGCCGGCCAGTACCAGCGCTATGACCATCATTTTCTTTTTTGTCATTCCGTAATTAGACCCCTGAAGAACCGCCATACTGGTACAAAGGTCACCATCTCCCGGCCTATAAGCACCTATTCGTTTGTGAATTTTGAACTGCAGGATAGTTTTATTTTATTTAACGTTCAATCTGACTAAAAATAGTTGATTATTATTTTATTGTCATTTTTTGTATACAAATATAGGTACCTAATTATTTTATTTGAATTTGTTTGCATTTTTATTGGCACTTCAACTACCCTCGTTCATAAGAAAATATTTATTTATGTTTTATTATTAAAAATACTATTAAATAATAATCGTACTTCAAAAAAAAAGGTACATTGAAAATCCTTTAATTTGATAAGGTAAATACACCTGTAAACCGTTGGGATAAAAAGGACCCTGCTGTATGGACAAAACTTTCCAATCGAATTTCTTCTTTATTATCAACTATTCTGAAAAAATAATGCGAAAATCGAAAGGTACATTGAAAAATGTATCGAATGACATATTTTTTTTTGTTTTGGTCTTAAAACGGCAGAGGATCCTGCTGGCTGGAATCTAAGGAATTTCACTATTTCTAGCTATACGGAGGAGGTACATTGGATCTTATCATCATATTCGGGAGGTACATTGAACATGCTAACCTTCTTCATCACTTTCATGACTGTAGCTAACGGGAGCCCGCTAGATAGAACCACACATCGAGTTTGGGCTCGTTAGAATCGCCTTGACGGGTAGTTTGTCTTTCAATGGTAACCAGGGTCTGATGATGGAACTGGAAGGTGGTCATAGGAACTTCGCAATGAAACGACACAACCTCATCGAGTTTAGGCTCGTTAGAATCGTCTTGACGAGTAGTTTGTCTTTCAATAGTAACCAGGGTCCGATCTAACATATTAAGTTATCAAAGACCAAAAAGTATAAAATAAATTAATAGATTAAAAAATTAAAAAAACACGCTTTAATAAAAAAAGTCCAACTAAAAAATAGAAAATAAAATCTAATAAATTTGGATTAAGCATATTGTACTTAAATAGTAAGCGTGTTACATTGTGATTGCAAAAGAAAAATAACGAAGGTGTAGTATCACAAATTCACAATGTAACACGCTCACTATTTACAATAAATTTATAGAAATTTATTACTTTGCCCCAAATCGTCCGAACTCTCTTTGCTTCATTTCCTATAATTATTTATTTCATAATCATGGGCTGTTTTACAATAATAATGGTGGATAGTATTAAATAGTAGGAATGTTCGGTTCTAGCCGATCTAGAGACTCTGATAATTATAAAATTTGTGACTCATTTTTTTATAATTTTTATTGACTTGTTAAATTTTATTTTAGGGACTTATTACAGGACATATTGGCCTCAAACTTCTCTAATATATTCTCGTTCTCGAGCTTGTCTTCTCGTTTCCTCTTACGTAACATTATGATAAGTAGATACATAAGGAAGGAAGGAAAGGAATTACTATCTTCTGGATATTATGTTGGACACATTCAAAATGTCTTGAGTAAAAATAAAGAGTCAACGGATGTCCAGGGTGTGATGATTGAGCTGGCCTATGCTTTTAGAACTTAACAACAACAACAAGTTATGCCTATCGTGTTTGGATTCTCTAAATCATCCAATGTCAGATAATAGCGATACTAGGCACCTATCATTCAAATAAGATAGACCTGTCGTATTTGGAGTCTTTCGTCGTTATATTATACATTTTAGTACTTTACGCTGAAATATAATAAACGCTGAAAAAAACTCGTGAGGTCTCAGTTCGGGGCGAACTACTAGTTACTTTACATCTTACAACTTATATCATAAAAATAACAGAATTAAAATAATCCTAAGAGTGTTGCGACTCTTCATTCCGCCTTTGCATTTTTGTTTTGAACTTAGTAACTTGGGCGGAACAAGGATGTGTTTGGGACCTGGGCTAATAGGAATGAAGAAAGATTTGATGTTTGCATTGAATAGGCTCCGAAACTATAGGACCGATTTTGATAAAACTTGGTATGAGGATACATTGATTCATTGGGAGTGGTATAGGCTACTTTTTATCCCGATATCCCCACGGGATCGGGAAAGTGCTGCTAGAAGTAAAGGGGAAATGGAATTGGTCATAGAGATAGCATAAGGTGTGTGTTAATAGGCTGATGACTGCTGCATTTAATTCCAATAATCCCGGAATGCATTTGGGATCTAAGCATATAGTAACGACTATTTGACGTAATGAATAAATAATAATAACATCCTTAAAAGTACGTTTCAGACATGTATTATAAAAATGACGGCGGCAATTCGTTTTCGGACATCATTTGACTCGCGGAATTAGAATATATTTCCAATGACGCTTTTAAACAAGGATAGGTATTAGAAATATTTAAATAGTCGTGATTATTAGGGGAACTTACAACATAAACAGTAGGTATTATGTCTAATTGTCTAAGTAGTTATGCTCATCTTCTTAGAAGATATAATAAGTAATTACCTAATGAGCCATTACCTACTTAACTCTGTGACAAAAGAAGAACATTACGAAGATATTTTTCTTTACAATACCTACAGTATTGCAGATAAATCGATATAATTGCATCATATTTCGCACTATTAACAACCGTTAGTTTAAAAAAAGATCCTGGTCATCACTTTTTTAATTTTAAGGGAATCATTGTGGTTTCCCCAAGGCTTGAATGCGGTAGGCGAAGGAATTGCCGTGGTTTCCCAAGGTTTAGATTGTGATGACGTGTTGTATGAGTAACGATACGCATTCGTTACATTCAGGAAGTGCGTGACATTATCCTGAGGCGCTAACGGTGCATGCGCCGTAAGCTGCTAGACCGAATACGTCATTATGACGATGTGTTTGTTTGTTTATCGTGTTAATTAGGTCTCTACGTTACTCATACACAATGATCGCGTTGCATGCGACGCAGAATGCTGCGGGTTTGATTCGCGGATATATCATGTCTATTTGGTTAGTTTTGGACTAAATAGCGCTGTGAAAATGAGTAGATTGACGTTGCGACACATAACTGACCTCCAGGTCGCAGACCTCAGTCTATGTTTAGCAGTAGACATCCTGTGGCTGATAGGATGGTGATGACATAACTGATTTGTTTAAAAAACCAAACAAGTTGGTGACAAAACTTTTTAAACTCACACAATTTGCATTCATAGCAAAAAATACAAGCTTAGGACCCGGGAAACTAAGAAGCTGGTGATACCTGCTTAGCCCTGATTTTGTTTTACGTAGCACCTGCAATTGTCTTTTTAGAACTGCCATACCGTCACTACAATAACTTTAACTCACCATTGGTGTTAACTTCGTTAAGCGGCCTGCGGTGCAGCGACACGCCTTCCAACTGGTCAGTTCTTGGCGCTGTAGTGAGACAAGACAGCGGTAAGGCAGCCGGCATGATGCCCGAAGCGAAGAAGTCATGTTGCAGTAACTTGTCGACGGAGGGTCGTCGAGCGGGGTTGGACTGGAGCTGCAGTACGATCATAGCGGCCGCCGGCTTGCGTAGCGATGATGGGATCCTGTGGTGTTGTTAGCAGACTTACAATTTTGAACTCGTCAACGAAGACGTACCTACCTACGACTTCGAAATCATCACTGCTGTAATATTAAAAATCCGAAAGTAACTTTGTCTGTTATGTTTTTACGCCTAAACCGCTGAGTCAATTTTGGTAAGTATAGAATATTAGATTTAAATGACCTCAGACGATATGTTTTCTTTCAATAAATTTGTGGTAGATTGAAGTTGGAACAGACAGTAACTATTTTTTTAGTAGGTTTAGATATTACCAAGCTACAAGGATTTGTTATAATTATTATACAAATTGTTAAGTTGCAATGAAATTAAAACGTAGGTATTGTAATAATTGTAGCTATGTTGCTTCTAAGGCTTGTTATTTAGAGTCAGTTGGAGTAGTTTTTTCGTACTAGAGACTCTTTTTTTTCAGTAGTATTGTCTAAAAGTATGTATGATTTTTTCTGAAGACTATTTCTAAACACAAACAGCTTTTAGGCACAACTAATGAAATGAAAGATAAGTTAACAAAAAGCTTGATATATTGCAGACCAATGACGTGTGGTAACGTACGAGATTCGAGACACAGTGCCAAAAGTGACCCTTCACCACAACATATTGTACATATGTTTCTATTGTACTTACGAACGCTTATTTAACATTTTCGAATTAACTTGATCAGATAAAATGGATATTTAGGAAATTTATAACTGCCGCACTAAGAAACGTAACTTAGCGAATCATGAGTTTAGCAATGCTTGCAATTATTTCTGTTGCATGTGGAAGTGACCGTTTACCAACCAAAACATTAACTAATCACCTGCTGAGTGGAATTTCCAAAGTATATTTCAGTAAGTAAATACCTACCAACTTGTTTAATTGAAGCGCCAAGATAGCGCCAGGAAAACGTATTCCAAAGTCGCTCTACTAATTACTGTGATAAACTTTAATGAAATTCAGGATATTAGATAGGGGACAATTACAAGCGGTCGTAGGTACAATAGTTCTAGATATAATCAACAACCTGTATTGTAGATCGACTGTATTTCGGTCGACAATGGCTCGTGCGTACCGACTACTCAACGAATGCCACGGGCCCCCCAAACAAACGCGCATCGCTAGGTACACTCCCTCGCTATTTGTAAACAAAACATTTTCATATGAAAACAACCAATTTAGGAGTAACATGGTTTTTTAGAAGCTTCTTCATGTTTGCCTCACAATTTTTTTCTTAACTTAAATTATTCTAAACCATAATGCTTTATTTTTGCCAACAAAATAAACTGAGTAGGTGGTAAGGTCTAAAAATAGTAAAGAGTATGTATGTATTATAAAAATATAATGTCAATATCCATAGTCGGCAACTAATTAGGAACATTCCTTAGGTGGTATGAGGGGCATTGAATGTATACTTCATTTCGAGGTCAATGACAAAATAAATATAATCATCAAAATGAGACTTCATATGGCAGAATAGAGTTGAAATGAATCGAGAACCTTCATTTTTTACTCTTCTGCCGGAGTGTTATTGAAGTCTGTTAAACTTTCTTACAAAACTATACTTTGAGTATTCAGTTTAGTCTAGTTTGAAGCGAGATTGTGCTCTGTGACAATATTGAACAAGTAATTTACCTGTATTCACACTGCTTGATTCTTTTGTATGTGTCTTTGAGAGTAGATGTCTCAAACGGCGGCTTCCCCACAAGCAACGTATACATGATGCATCCCAAACTCCAGATGTCCACTTCGAAGGAGTGTCCCTTCTTCGTCAGTATCTCTGGTGCTATGTAGTTTGGCGTGCCGCATAATGTCTGCTTTCTTTCTCCTGTTGGTTACAAATAAATTGATAGGTTCTAAATTCTTTTTATAGCTAGTTTGTAAGATCATGTATGTATTGTATCTTGAAAGCCTTAGATAACTTCAGGTTCCTAGAAAGAGGAGTCTATTACACTTTGTTCAGTAACCTAATAGAATAAACTGAATGTGCAGTGTTGTCATTCAGCCCAGAAATAACTGCTAATACCTTGATTTTCTTGCTTTTATCTGCAATCTATCTTTAACTATTAGCAGATTGTTTAATGGTGGAAATAAACGGCAGAGTTAAATTGTTTTTAGAATAAACTGAATGTGCAGTGTTCATATTCAGCCCAGAAATTACAGCTAATACCTTTTTTTTCTTCTTTTTATCTGCAATCAATCTTTAACTATTAGCAGATTGTTCATAGGTGAAAATAAAAGGCAGAGTTACTCTTTTCGTGATAGAAGACTATACCTATTTCTGTCACTAAGTGCACTTGCAGTGATAATACAAGGACATTGGATACTAATCACGCTGGCAGGTCCTCACCTTCATATTCAATCTTGGCAGCGAGACCAAAGTCTCCGATCTTAACATGTAGGTCATCATCAAGGAACAAGTTGCCCAACTTTAGGTCTCGATGGATGATCCTCCTGCTGTGGAGGTATTGTACTCCGAGCAGAATCTGGTGCATGTAGAACCGGGTCTCCGGCTCCGTGATTGCTTTTCTTCTCTTGTGGAGTTCCATCATTGACTGGGTAAACAAATTTATAAAAAACTTTTTAATTTACTGGGAAAATAGTTTCCAACTTGTGGACAAAGTAGCTACCATACCATAACTGACTTTAAACAAACATAGCTGGGCTGGTCTCTAAAATAAAACAAATAATTTTAACCAGCTATTACAAACAATGACATTTTCTCAAGAACTTTAGATTCTTAGCCCTATTTGGGAGCTGTGATGTGAATGCTAAAAGCATGGGACAAACTTCTAATACTTCTCTTTTAAATTTGGATGTAGATCAACACTAATATTATAAAGAGGAAAGATTTTTTGTTTGTTTGTAACAAATAGGCTCCGAAACTACTGGGCCGATTTCGATGAAACTTGGTATGAGGATACATTGATTCATTGGGAATAACATACGCTACTTTTTATCCTGATATTCCCATGGGATCTGGAGTTATTTAGTATAAATGTATTGACAAAGTGTTTGAAAAAAGACAAAGATATGTTGACTGTGTTATGCAACAAGGTTGTGGAAAATAAAACATTAAAGTCAGCCCACCAATGGGCCCTTGTCCCTATGAAATGGGTCAGGTTGCTGAGTCTCCGATGTCTTCCCTGTTGGATAATAGGCAAAATAATGACTTACCCGTCTTTTACAAAGTTCTAGTACAATATAAATATTCATTGAGTCTTCAAAGAAGCTGTGGAAGCCGACTACGTGTTTGTGCAGCAATGATCGGTGTATCGAGATCTCCTGAGCCATCTTCTCCTTCTGACTGGATTTCACCATCAACTTCTTTGATACTATTTTTCCGGCGTACACCATGCTGTTGGCTATGTCTTGAATCTCGTAACATTTTGCGAAACCACCCTACAATAATGATAAAAGTTTGCTTAGCTAGAATATGGTTCATGATAACAGGTGGTCAAGGGTTAGGGAAATTCGTTTACTGATGCACCTGTTTCTTCTCAAAATACTTTCCTTTTACATAAATAGAGTAAGTTATAACGGATCGTTATGGGCGTTTGTATGTAATTAAGGATAAGGAAGGAATCTGTAAGAAATTATTCGTAAAATGATTGTAACGGTCGTCGACTTGTGTTAATTTTTATTACAAGTTTGAGGTCGTGTAACCTCGCCTATTGAATTGAACCGCTCGGTAATAGAATTCAAAGCGTCAAACATTGCTAAAATACACAAAAAATAATGAATACAAAATGCTTAGCATCACTTACCTTTCCGAAAAACCGTAATCTTTGATAGGTGGAGTTTGTTTGAGGATCGTGAATAATTTCGGGGATTTCTTTCTTCTCGTCTTCTTTGATCGAAGTCATTTTAAACTATCTTAAAAATATAAATTACAGTCAACTAAAATGTAACAATAAAATAAGTACAATTTGATGTTATTGACAAATTATTCATAAAAGAGATTCAAACGGCCGTTTGAACTTTGTGGTTTGAATTTTTTTTGAAGGCTGTTTGATTTGAACGGTTTTGGCTCGTCCAATCACATTTGAGTAATTTCTACTAAAACGGCGGTTGTAAAAAAAAACTACTATTTTAGTTTACAAATGAATGAAATAATTTACACGTAAATATTTTAAGATTGTATATCCTACTAATATTAACCAATAAAATAAAGCTATTTACTTTGATCTAATATTTCAATGCTCGAAGAATATTAATTCTGAAATAAAATAATTAAAAATTCGTTGTGTAGATTTGTACTTGGTAGAATTGCAATTATTATACTAGTAACACCCTAACCAGTAGCAAAAAAGGCAAAAACGAAGAATATATATTTATCTCGCTCGAACTTACGTAAATACTTTAAGAGTGAGCAGGACATAGAAAAATGGTTTTGACATGACATTTTTGTTTTTATCCCGTAAAGGAAGGCAATGAGCTTTTATCACACACAGCCTCGTATTGCGTATTATTTCTTCTTTTTTTTTTTCAAAATTTTTATTTCTTGTCATGGACCTAGAATTATTAGTCTATGTTTCTTGTATCTTTTTTTCGATAATTATATTCTTGTCTACGGTATGTGCTAAAGCTTTTAACGAAACTTCTTCTTAGAACTTTGAAACAATGAGATTAACGCACTTCACTGCCATGGACTTATAAAATCACTGCATATTCACTGCATCTTCACTGGAAGACTTCACACATCTTCATTGCTTAAAATGAATCCATCAGCCCGTGATCAGCCCATTAGCGGCCCAAAAAAAGACAAAGTCTAGTCTAGAGTCTAGCTAGAAACATAGGCATAGGATCCAATACAGCAGGCGCGGCTATATGGGTTAAAAGTATTTCACCTGCACCTTGGAAGAAATAAACGAAAGTTAACAATGGCGATGGGCGGGTTATTTGAAATAAGTTTTTATTAAACTTTCGTATATTTTGATGTTTTATTAAACGTACAAACGACTTCCACTACAAAAATCAATATTATGCATTTAAATCCAATTATCATTGAAAGTAAGCTGGGTGTGTATTTCAATTTTTAGTATAAAACGTAGAAAATCACAGAAAATGATTTCTCAATGCAACCATTTTCTTAAGTCGTAACTTGATCCTTTTTTTATTTATATGGGACTAAGTGGGAAATTGCATTTAACAAAAACACAGTTGTTTACAAAACAAAACTATTGTCTGACGGTTTAACTTTTTTTTATTGCGTAATATAACAATGAGATTTTGGTTTTCCTTGGCGTCGCGCGTCGTCGCATTTAGTTTTAATTAGTTGTTTATGTATCTACCTATTTTATGCGTATACATACGGTCAATTATGTCACGTAGGTACTTAAATTGTTTTTATTTGTTGTGTGGGAACAAATATATTATTTGTATGTTACTTCCTTAATAAAATATTAATAAATATTATACAGTACTTACCTACGTTAGACGTCATTTCTAATTGATTTCCGAAGTTCGAATAATTTTCTAGGCTATGGTAAGATTGTATGTGTAGGAATCTAACACATACCTAAACATAGAAGCAATAAAGTTAAGTAATTTTTTATCACAGTTGCTCATAAAGTGGATTATAATAAACCGCTTTTAGGCTCTTAATTAAACGCACGCGTGCGTTTTACTTTACCCTATCACACAAGTGCTGTAAAGTTATCCCGATATTATGTTAAAGTCGTATCTTAATGCTAATTATAATTACTCAAGTACTTAGATGAAACTTCTGGGTTATTTATTGTTTTGATGTATAAAAAATGGTAGGTACTTACCTACCTACAAAGAGTTTTTTTAAGCCAGCAAAACAGTTCGAATTTTAAAAAGACTTGAAGTAAATGGCAACTGGCCTTGACCATTAAAAAAATTGATTGCCGCGTTATACACAAATTTTTGTTAACTTATATTACTCGCAACTGTGATAAAAAAACATAGTAGTAGATAAGTACGATACGCGGGTGGATTATTGATCATGGCATCTCGGCTTTTTAATGCACATTTTTGTGAATAACAACTAAAGATGGTTTTACTATACAGTCTACTTCTGCAAACGTAAGTATCTTCGATACCATGTAGGTTAATAATCGTCTTCGCCATTGGAGGTTGCGCTCAAGTTGCGCTTTTGATTACTGCCACGGAAGAAATGCTTCGTTGATACCGCGAGCACATCACCAGATTTCAGTAGGAAAATTTCAGTGTAAGGCAATTCTCGTAAATAACATTATTTAAATTACATTTCAATATCATCCCGATTGCATTTCGATTGCAAAAGATACCTTCAAAGTCAGTTTTTTTTTTACAAAAAGCTTGTTGTTGCGTTGTTTACTGGTACCTACCTCTGTGTTTTTAGCGAAGAGACTATCAATATGGACGGACTTACATTTTTAGACTGAAATGTAAGCACAAATAAGGATACTCCGTGATCAATGATGGAGCCCATATCGTCACAAACGAATTATTTACGTTGCGTAACATTTTGTTTCAACGCTAAGTCGCATTGGTATTTTGATGACGTTTGTTTAAGCCAATAGTAAACAAATAGTAGGTACTAAGCTTTGTGCAAAACTCTTAGATCGGTGACGTATTTGCGGTTCGCGTGCCCTTTAATTTGCGGTAGGTATTGAACTAATTATTATGATTAATAATATATAAAAGCAGGAGCGACATCACAGGATGTCAAAAGCAAACTTGCTTCTGTGGAGAGTACGACGTATCATACGGAAAACTTCAGAATAAATTTATTTATTTAATTAAAAAGTGCTAAAAATTAATCAATTGAATTTAAAAGTGCGCTAAAAATTTTAAAATGAAGTTTGAATATTTTGCATTTATTTGTGCTGTGATAGTTTCGGCTGTAAGTTGCCAAATACAGTCAAAACGGCATTGGGTTACGACAGACGAATGTAAGTTACAAAAAAAATTGTCTACCATAAACTAGATCAACTTTATATATTTTTTAATTATCTCCTGGATATTACCTAATAGTTGAGTAGATAACTAACTTCAAAAAGTTAATCTTCCTCAATCCCTAAAAGCTCTCGTAGCACCTGTCAATCACAATTAAGGCACCCCATTTTGTTGTATCATTAATCACAATAACTTGTATCGTTAAAAAGTAATCTTGGCTCTGGCTGTGATGAGGTGATAAAGGTAGTAGAGGTAGAGCCGCGTCGCGACTGACTTGCCCCAGGCCACTGGCCAACTTGCGATGTCACCCTGCATCGTCCAAACTTGGTCGAGGTCAGGAAGTTGTTTACATGTTACCATAGTAACTCATACTCTGTTTAATATTAACTTTCAAGGACGATACATAGATATGATAGAAAGATCATAAATCACTCAGGTTGTCACGTAAAAGATCCAAGCTTGTATTATACGTTGGTTAAATTACCTGATAGATAATAGATAGGTCCATCATTCATCTTAATCACGTACGTAAAGTAAGATAATTGTTTTAAAATCTATATACTAATATTATAAAGGTGAAGAGTTTGTTTGTTTGTTCGAACGTGCTAATTTCAGAACTACTGGTTCGATTGATAAATTATTTATGTGTTGAATAGTCCTTTTTATTTTGATATTCCCACGGGATCGAGACTTACGCGGGTGAAACCGCGGGGCGCAATAATTAATCACTAGCTGCGCCCCGCGGTTTCATCCGCGTAAGTTCAGATTCCGTGGTAATTCTGGGATATAAAATAGCCTATGACACACAGCTACCTCCAAACGATCAATGCAAAATTTCATCCAAATCAGGCCACTGGATTCGGAGATTATCCCCGACAACCTCACAAACGTAACCTCTCAAAATATTAGTATAGATTTATTGGAAAGGATTGCGTGTGTTCCGTACATTTTTTTCTTAACTAAGTAGGTCAAGTTAACAGTCAATGTTAACTTAATTGCAAATTAAGTATCGTTTGATAGATATTGTGATTCTTCGATAAATTGTAGTGAGTATATAGGTAATGCGATTTAAATGGCTATGATTAAGGAAATGGGTTAAGGTCATTTTGTTTTGTCCACAGTGGAAAACCACATCAATCCGGATGATCTTCGTGATTTTCTTAACATTTACGGCGATAATGTAACAACGACTACTGATCGAAGTGATCTCGACTCTGCTGATGCACTGGTAAGATTACTTTTTCCAATATTAGGATAAAACACACCTATCTAAAGAACCCTAATAATATCAAATGTGGTATTTATAAGTACTTTCAAAAACTGTATTCAAATACCGCTGTATTCTATATCCCACTGTATTCAAATAGATTATTTTGTTTTAAATAATTACCTATCAATCTTTCCCATTTCGGTTGTTTGTTGAAAATTGCGTAACGTTTTGACATAGTTCTCACGTTCTGCATTAAAAGCGCATGTAGGTATTTTATTATTATTTGTGTGCCAGTGTTTGTTAAATTACTTACCTGATAATTAATGACGAGGCAGTATAAAATGTAGCACGCTTAAAGGATTTTTAACTATCATGAGTATTTTCATTAGTTATTGATTATTTACCACGTTTTTTGCTTTTATTTTGTGGAGCTCGATATTTCAATGATGTTTCAAGCACCTTTTTCACGAGGCTGGTAAATGGTAAATGACATGATAAATACCTATCCCATTTTAAATTACTGTAGTACACTTGGCTAAAATATTTTATACTTATGGATAAATTATACTAAGGGTATTATGAGGATAAAAGACCTTTCTATTTACTCGCGACTAGAAGTTCCCCAACACATAACTCCTAATTTAACTGTCACTTAAATCGGGATCAAAGTGCTAACGAAAAGTTACATATTTATATATTTTTTCAGGAATTGACAACCCTCCCTTCGGTCCCTGACTTGGTGGACTGTTTCGGTCTAGGGTCGATCTCACGATCGATGCTCAAATTCTTCAATATGAAACCCGACGATTCCGAGAAAGTTAATACACATTTCTACTTCACTTCAAGACTTCAACCTAATAGAGTTCAGGTAAATGATCAATTACGATGATTTAAAAAACCAGCCAAGTGCGACTTGGAGTCGCGAACTAAGGGTTCCGTACCATGTAGGGAGCCCCACTTAAATATATTTTTTTCTATTTTTAGTTATTTGTTTCTATAGCGGCAACTGAAATACATAATCAGTGAACATTTCTAGCTCTCTATCACGATTCATGAGATACAACCTGGTGACAGACATACGGAAAGACTGACAGTGAAGTCTTAGTACTAGGGTCTCGTTTTTTCTTTGGATACTCTAAAACTGTACAGTTAGACTGCTGCTTTTATGAAAAAGTAAAAAAAAATGATGATAAAGTATTGGAGCTACAAGAAGTTTAAGGTGTTTTCTTTTTGTGTAGAATCTAAGTTATTACTAAAGTTGCGCGCGAAATTTAAAGTATAGATCCCAGGACTCTTTAAAAACTCAGGACGATGCTTATAAACTATCCAGGACAGCCCAGGACACCCTAGAAAGCAGAACATGTCCTGGGAAAATAGGACGGTTGGCAACCCTATGATAAAGCAATGCGCGAAATTCCGAGATAGATAATAATAAATATAAAATAATAACTAATTCGTAATTTAATCTCAAAATTTTCCGCTCACAGGTCTTCAATGACGCGCAATTCGGTCTGGAATACGTAGACTTCAAACCAGAAAGGAAAACAGTTATGATTGTCCACGGCTTCATGAGTCATAGCAACGCTTCTTGGGTTCACGACATGACAAGGGCTTTCCTTGAATGGGTAAGATACTGTGGAAAATTCACTAACTAACTAGCAGCGCTCTGCGGTTTCACCCGTGTAACTTCCGATCCCGTGGGAATATCGAGATAAAAAGTTACTTATGCTACTTCCAATGAATCAATGTATCTTCATACCAAGTTTTATTGATATCGGTTCAGTAGTTTCGGAGCATATTCGTTACAAACAAAAAAATATTTCCTTTTTATAACATTAAGTATTGATTCAGTAGAATTAAAGAATTTAGCACGATTCGTTTTAGGAGCAATAAATTCAGTAGGTTCAATAAATTCAGCAGGATTATCTTCTTTAAATATTATAATTCTACTGTACGTGTGTACTGTGTATGTCACTCAACTCCTAAACGACGGAATTTTATGTATGCGTTTCGGTGGTGCCCTGGATCGTTTAGATTTACAAATCAGAGGAAAGGGTACCGGGGGCTTTCTCCATACAAACTATTACAAACGTAGTCGACTGTTTTCTCCCTGGATAATGACACTGGAGCAAATATTTTTGGTGCATAAAACTTATAACTGCCATGACCATGCCCCTATTGTTTGTTTTTTTTTAATTTTTAATTTTTTTTAATTTTAGTTTCTATTATAATTAGAAAATGAAAAAAAAACCAAAACATAGGGGCATAGTCATGGCAGTTATAGGTTTTATGCACCAAAAATATTTGTGCTAGTGTCATTATCCAGGGAGGAAACAGTCGACTACGTTTGTATGGAGAGCGCGCAGGTACCCTTTCACCTTAAGTAGCAAAACAACGTTTGCCGGGACAGCTAGTAATAATTATAAAATTAGCGATATCAATATTAATGAATGAATTATAATGAAATTCTTTCTTTTTGCATTTTAATAGCCCAATTATAGAGATAGGCTTTTGTATTTTTAGACTTAAGCAACTGTACGGAGTAACTAGTTTTTTAAGTAATAGTTTGTTCTCATAAGTAATTGGTTTTCAGGGAGACGTAAATGTGATTGCTGTTGACTGGAGCGGCGGTGGTAATACTTGGAAGTACTGGCGTGCGGTCGCCAATACTAGACGAGTTGGTGAAGACATTACTAGGTAAGGATTTATATAGGAAGACTGCTGGAAACCGGATAGAACCGGTTTTTACTGGAATTCAAATAACTGGATTCTTTAATCCAGATATTACTTGGATTAAGACCTAGAAACACACAATCAATAAGTACGCCATAATTATATAAACTTAAAAAAAAATCCTAGAGATAATCATTATCATTACATAGTATAAAACAAAGTTACTTCCCGCTGTCAGTCCCTTTGTATGCTTAGATCTCTAAAACTACGCAACGGATGTTGATGCGGTTTTTTAAATAGATAGAGCGATTCGACGACCTCTGTGGCGCGTCGGGCGAACACCCGACTGCGACGCAGAAGGTTGCGGGTTCGATTCCCGCCGGGAACAAGTATTTATGTTGACCATAAATTCTTGTTTCTGGTTCTGGGTGTTTCCTATATGTATAATATGTATATATTTACAAAAAAAAAGTATATAAGTAGTTTATCCGTTATCTGGCACCCATAACACAAGCATTAAGTTGCTTAGCTTGGGGCTGGATGGCGATGTGTAATATGTCCTGAAATATTTATTTATTTTATTTATTTATTTATTTATTCAAGAGGAAGGTTTATATGTTACTAATGTTATATTAAATAAAACCTATTTATATGTATGAATTACCTTATGTTTACTTGCCAATACTACGAAATGAGTAAACGTCATCAAATGGTGAATAAATGATTTATTTATAATAGCGGAGTATCTACAGTTTATTAATGGGTAATTTTCTAACATGGTGTTCCTTTTATAGATTCCTCAAGAGAGTAATGGAAACAACTGGTGCCAATGTAAAGAGCTTCCATTTTGTCGGACACAGTCTCGGAGCTCATATCGCATCGTTCGCTTCTTACCAGCTGGGCAGAGTTTCTAGGATAACTGGTAAGAAATAAAAACATTTCATTCATGCATAATTTCATGAAATTTTAAAGATTAAATTGATATGTCCTAACTGAAAATCAAGGTTTGAAGACATGGGCGCTAATTTGGAAGATATCAGAACCTTAGAAACTCCTCACGGAAGATACGAAGCCAAAACAACAATAGTTGATTTTGATACAATTTCTAAACCCTCAGATGGCATGTTTGTTCTAAAATATCAGTTCTGTGGCAGAGTAATAGTCTGAAGTCAATTTTGTCCGTATGTCATTCATAGCATCGGGCAACAAGATATTGAAAAAATCAAGATGGTAGAAGAGCATTCATTTGAACAAGCACACGACATATTAACAGACTTTAGGATAATAGGAGATGACGAATCGGATTATGCCAACACCATAGAAATCCATGTTCGTCCCATACAACATCCATTCACATCACATCATATCACTACATAGTACAAAATAAAGTCACTTTTCGCCGTCTCTATGTCCCTTTGTATGCTTAGATCTTTAAAACTATACAACGGATTTTGATGCGGTTTCTTTTGTGATTAAAGATGAAGGTTTTTTAGATATTAATACATGCATAATACAGCCGTGCGAAGCCGGGGCGGGTCGCTAGTCAGTGACATGTCAACCAGAGGTAGAAACGTTTTTACGAAATAAACTTGACCACACGAAAGTACCTAAGGCAATTGACTAATAATCCCTCTGGTGTTTTCGCAAATTGCATGAAGAAGGCATTCCTTCTTCGTTACTTTGCATTCAAAGTAGCCCCTCAATACATACAATTATTTATTTATTTACTCTTTTATTTAGTTTTCTGATTGTCTTGTGTCGTGTCCTTGTCTAAATGAATGTTTTCTTTCTAAAGATGTCCTTTCTTTGTCTCCAGGTTTGGACCCAGCCCAGCCTTGCTTCGCTACCTCCAATGACATAGAACGCCTCGATGCCTCGGATGCTGATTTCGTTGACATCATCCATACAAACGGACGTATGCTGAAGAAGATTGGTTTCGGAATGCCTGAAGCTATGGGTAAGGAACTTTGGAATATACACCCATCTGTTAGTGAAATAGTGTAAATGCAAAAGTTTGTCTGTTACTTGATTGCACAAAATGCTGAAATTGTATGTATATTGCTGGACTTCAAGAAGAACCAGGAATTGAGCGGGTGAAAAGGAGTTGATAAAGAATTAAGTACATTTCTTACTTTCAATATTTTTTCTTTGTAATAATTATGATTTTGGCCCTTTTTCAGGACATGCTGATTTCTACCCAAATGGTGGTTTGAGGCAACCAGGCTGCATTAGTACCAGTCGATCAATGTGGTCACGTATGGTTTCCAATACAAGTGAGTATTTCTTTTCATATTTTAGAAAAAGTGCGCGTAATCTTTGATCATAATTTTTGAATGTTATATTTAAGCTTTATATCTCCATAAGTTTTACATTTTTTTTTGATTTCATTTCATTAGTCAGAGGAGAGATAAATCATTTATAGAATTACTAGCTTTTGCACGCAACTTCGTCTGCGTCGAATTAGTAGGATGGACCAAGGAATCACGTTGTCCCATACAAACTTTGCCTGGTTGTTTCTATGTATTATAATATTTACAAAAGAAAAGTATATACGTAGTATATCCGTCGTCTAGCACCCATAACAGAAAACTAGTTACTTAGCTTGGGGCTAAATGGCGATGTGTGGAATGTCCTGAAATATTTATATTTATAGATTAATTTTCCATTATCATTGTCTCTGAAATCTCTTTCCGTTCATTCGATTTTAAGCATTATTGTTATATTAATGAGGTTATATATCGTTTCCAGAGTTAAACCAAGCAGTATGCAGTCACGGCCGCGCGTACGTTCTGTTCACAGAATCGTTGATAAACAACAACTGCTCTTTCCGGGCTTATCACTGGGACTTGTCGTATCATGGGTAAATATGTTAATATAACTCTGTTTATGGATTAATTAGGAAAATTTGCTGATAGAATATGTATATTTTTATAATATATTCGCGGTTTACCAAGCGTAACTCCCGATCCCGTGGGAATATCGGGATAAAAAGAAGCCTTTCGGCCGCGTATGTAACTGTGTGTTTAGTAACCAGTTACAAAAGAAGAAAATTTACTCCTTTATATGGAGGTAGTATTAAACTATAACCACAGACTATAACTTATTTCAAACCAAGTATATCATTTAAATCAGTCCAGTACTTTCGGAGCCTATTCAAGGCGACAAATAAACAATTAAATCTTTCTTCCATAAAATATTAGTACCTAAGTAGGTATAGATTATTTTTGGAAATATACCCCTGGTAGCCAAAAAGTTATGATTGATAATTTACTGGATATACTTAGATACTATCCTAACAATAAGTATAATTGAATTTCGTTATATTATTATATGGATCATACCCCTTAATACCCCCAAATTTTAAAGTTCTATTTTTAATTTTCCTATTCTCCGTTATTATTAATTAAACATAAATTTTCAGTGTAAACTCAAGCCTCAACTCCACATGTGACAGAAAGCACTCGTGCGCAGAAATGGGTATCCGAGCCGCCGGCGTCGATGGATCACCGAGAGCTAAGGGAGCTTACTTCGTCCTCACTACGGATAAGGAACCTTATTGTGGTAAGATTCTTCATCATCACTACATAGTATAAAACGAAGTCGCTTCCTGCTGTCTGCCCATATGTATGCTTAGATCTTTAAAACTACGCAACGGATTTTGATGTGGTTTTAAATAGATATAGTGATTCAAGAGGAAGATTTATATGTATAATATAGCCGTGCGATGCCGGGACAGGACCGAAATGCCCTAGAACTCAAAAATATAGGCATGGGAGATTCTTAGGGAGATTCTTGTACATTGCTTTGACTAAAGGTTTAAAACATTCTACCATAGGATAAGCGATGCCTGCTGTGACAAATTTGATTAAAATGTATTCATAAAACTGCGTCAAAAGTTTACTTCCGTTCGGTTCAGATTAAAAATAATGATCATACGAGTTAAACAATAAACATTTATTTACTATCAATGTAATCACATTATAAAATATTACGTAGAATTTTAATAAAAATTAACGATGCTTAACTATTTTCTGATTTTTCATATTGATGGGACCAATTGCAAAACTGAGACCATTTATGGATGGGACATTTTACTACCAAACAATAATAATTATAAGTGTTTTGAGTAGAGCTACTTCAAAGACTGTTAATGACTCACTTCAATCCAAACTATATTAACCTTTTGTATCTATTTCAGTATCAGAAAACAAAACTCAAGCGCATCTAGCTGAACTGCTCCAAGATCTACTTAAAGCTGAACAGTTACAAACAACTACTGCTAAGGTTGAAGTACCACAGTATGCAGACCCTGACCTTATAGAAGAGAATACGGAGAAACCTGTGGTCGAAGCCAGGAGCTGGTGGTCCAGGATATGGTTCGGTTCTTTGATATTCTAAATAGATAGACTAGATTATTTTGTAGATAAAGTAATTAGATAGATGTACTTTTAGATAACGTAAGGTTGGCAGCATAATTGCAGACGTTGGCAAGTTCTAAAATTACTATTATTGGAATTTTTCATTCTAATATTTTTTGTTTGATAAATTCATGAGTTAAAAGACTTTAAACTTCAACAAAACCAGGTGCCTAGAATCTGGATTGTGTTGAAAACATTCTTATAACAGCCGTTTTGGAGCTCTTCGATGGGTCTGCAAATATGCAGCCGACCGTACATCCTTCGAAGATTCTTCGAAGCTTTTTAAATATCACAAACATCACAATCAGGAGAAACCAATGCTTTTATGCATTGGCGTAGGAATGCAAGATAGTGTCATCTGTAAATGTGACAATTATTGTGCCTTTTTCATTACGGCAGGTCTTTAATGTAGGTCAGAAACAATGTAGGACCTGACTTACTGTCCTGTGGAACGCCATGTTTTTAATTCTATAAAGTATTATATGTATTATATTTTATTAGTATTATAAGTACTAAAACTGATATAATATAGGTATTAATTGATTTCACAGTTGGAAATATTTGTGATATTATTCATGTTTTAATAAGTAATTAGGTATGTAGTACTAGATATTAATAAAATTCTTGCAAAATGGCTTATAAATGAACTTTGTACATTAACAAAAACAAGTGACGTCGTGGACCAATTTTAGTCGTAAAATTGTGCGATTTCACAACAGTTTGCGAATGTTAAGTTATTAATAAAACATTTCTTTGTAAAGGTACAGCCAGCGTATTCAGGGATTTGGCAACAAAAAGTTTTTCTTACGATGCTTTAAAAGCTTAATGATTTCATTATTTCGACATTCGTACAAAAAAAATAAAATAGGTGGAAATATATTGGCCATGACGTTAAAAGGACGGACAATTTAACACTAAAAAGGACTATGGTAGGTAACGTAAGAAAAGCTGTTATTTGCTTATTTTAGAAGAGTAGTTAGACTGCAATAAGTTCCTATTCATTCACAAAATGTAGCTCTTAAACGGTAAGAATGTTAAGTTAAGTCAAATCGAATTTATAAAAAAATAGAAATTAAAAAAACTAATCTATAACTAAAATCCTTACTATTTCTTATATTAAGTAACTTTTTAGATGTAAAACATTTTTTTTTTAGTTAATGTAGAGATAGGTATGTCGGGTTACAGGCTCATATATGCAAACTTCAGGTGGTTCAGCTGGTGATTCTGGCGAATTTCATAGTTCATGAAAATAAGTAATTATTTAATGATTTTCATACGAAAATCCTAAAAAATGCCGATCTATTTTTAAGATCAACATATTCACAAAAAAAACGGTTATTTTTATTTCTGTTGCTTGAATTCCATAAAGACATTTTCTACTCCTACCAGTTAACAGGTTTGCATCTATAAGCCAAAGACCCAGTATAAAAGACTGTAATAAAAACTAAACAAAGTTATATAAAATATATTCTTGTAGCATTAGTTTATTTAAATATTAGTTAAAATATTTCGTAGCTATTCTAAAAAGGCTGTTTAAAACAAGTAAGTGTTTAGATTTAGTGTTTTTTTACATTATTAAAAATAAAGTACATTAATAACATTTTATATTTTTCTTAACCTTTTAATAAAACGATGAATATTACGTAGTACCTATCTATCCTTCAATTAATTAATTCCTAAGTATTTCATTAAAATCACAACACCACAGTATACCAAAATGTTGCAGAGTTGCAGTATAATGTGACAAAGTTATAAAACTTACAGAATCACAATAAAATAAACATAATCAGGTTGATAGGTCCCTGTTTATTATAAAAGGTAGCGATTTATTATACACATTGTTGTAAGCTTTAACATTCCAATAATACTAATTTTATATGAAAGTTTGTGTGCACGTGCGGTGCTTGTAGGTTTTTACGTGAGTATTTTTTTAACATATTTTAAAAGAAGCTTGTGATTACCTTTCAAACAAAAAAAAACTAAATAGACACACACAGACACGTCAAACTTAACCCCGTCGTTTTTGCGTCGGGGGTTAAAAAAGGAGGTGGTGCTCAATTAGATTGTAATTTTTTTTTATTGTTACCACTTCACGTAGTACTAACTACTAATCCGATTGTAAGAAAACTTGGTAATTAAGTAGATAGCTATAATAACTAGGCCAGGCTTTTATCCGCGGGTTTTTGCTTTCCGCGAGCATTTTATTAAATTCATTAAATGTAAGTTTGCTGTGATGTACATATGCCCCTGTTTTCCTTTTCTGTTACTACTTACTGGAAACTGGAAACAGACTTAGAGATACTAGAGACATTACCCCGGAAGTAAATAGGGAAATACGACCGTAGGGCGCAGCTAGTAATATATAATTTATTATTGCATGTTTAGCGATAGTTATAACCACTACTAAAGTATTGATGAATAAATATAAATGACAATCATAAACAAGTTCAAGTGGTCAATTATTATTAAAATAATGCCGGATATTTTGCTGAACTGGGTTTTCGGATTCGGCTTAAATATTCAGTATTCGGTAGAAACGATAATTAAGTTTTTTTAAAAATAAGACTGAAAAACACATAGTCAGTGAAAAAGAAGGCATTTCCTTAGAGACAGTTTTCATCTAAACATATAAATATCGAAATCTTAACTAACTGACTGACTGATATTATTATATCAATACAGCTCAAACCAAAGAACAACCGACCGAGCTAAGATTTGGTATAGGTACAATAGTTATTTTGGAAAATTTAACTCTTACGAGGACGACGAATAGAGCTAGTATTGATATATTTACTTAAAAGAATAAGCTGTTACAAATTCCTGTTCATTTTTGGCTTTTCAATTAAAACTTTTCTTCCCTAAGTTGAAGTTACGCCGTTACGGGAAAAATAAATCCATGCCCGATGCCCAGTTACATAAAGAAAGTTAAGTAGGTAAAACCTCAATAAAACTAAACTAAAGTGCGGTCTGAATGTTAAAACCAAGCAGCTTAACCTGAATGCTGGCCGAAAACTTTTTTAACCGAAAATATCAATTAATTCTCCTACTTACTCCTATACATTCATTATAATCACTTGTTTTAATATTGTTAGTGTTGGGTTTTAAAATAATTGAAATTATTTAGTAGGTATCTAGGCAATATAGACATTTTCTAGAACAAATTTTAATATAGGTGAAAAATATTTTGTTTTGTTTTCTTAAAGACTAACGTTCTTGTGTTTTTAGGAAATGATAGATAGGAAGAAGATTGTAGATATTTCGATTAAATTATTAGTTTTATTCAAAGAAAAATTTGTGTTTTATGCACAAAATTGCACTGTAGGTGGATTAAATTATTTGTTTGAAGAAAATGCTCCTATTTGGGGAAGGTAAGTTATTTGAACAGCTCTTAGTGTACTAAAAGAAAATGTTTCATAAAGAACCCGCTAAACCGATGGACCCACCCAAGGCACTTGCGTGGTTCTTAAAATATATTATTAACCTTTCTCTCTAAGAGGGCCTTGCCCCCTGCATTCTGTAGTGGGACTTCTTTATTTAATCAAGATATGATATTTGCAGGTTATTCTGGCTAATAACCCTCATGACATCAGGATTCTTTGCTTACTTTCTATTACTGCCCGTCATAGAGTTAGATAACGAAATCAACTTTACTACTGACACCAGGTAATTAGTAGTTTAGGGCTCATTATTGTCTCTACTTGTGTAGACACCGTTTTCCAATAGCTCATCAGGGATCCAAATGCTCAAAGTATTTACGGAAATATTGTCTGTTCTCAGATATTTAAATTGGAGTACTAAGGTTGCAGCGGTCACTGTCTGTGAAGACCTCTATATAAAAGAAGCGCAAAGGAAGTTAGAAGCTTCATCTTTGTTTAGTAAGCATTTATCTAACTTGCATTCTATGACACGAAGTATAGACTTTACAGTATCAATCAACTACATCTGAGTGTATTAATAAAATCCTATTGGCATATCTTCCGTCCAAGTAAATGCTAGGTACAGTCGGAATACCAATTAGCTGAACTCCAAAAGACCCAGAGCTCACTCGTACATCTGTAAAAATGTAAAGTAATGTTACCTGATTCTGTTTTTTTTAAAACAATATACAATACAATATAAAAAAATAAGAAAATAGGTAAATACTACATTTTTACAGATGTGCGAGTGAGCTCTGGCCGGGTCAAGTGGGGTTCAGCTAATTGGTATTCCGACACTACATGCGGACTTATGAGTTCGGCACACCATTCCCCAACAGACAGTAAGGTGGCAGGTCCGGGCCTGCCCGTCAAGAGCCAGCAGTATCCAGAACGTAAATAGTTTAAATGACATTTATTTTAATAGAAAAACACCTAGCTCACCTCAAATTGAGTTATGGTCACAAGAAATACTTGACTGAGCTTCTGCACGGTCGAGGTTCGTGTATAAACGACTTCTGCTCACCGTGCGGTCATACTATACCTTGCGATGTACCATGGCGGGAAATTATTAATGAAGTAAGTTTTTCAAATACAATTATGGGGATCAGCTACAGTAATATATAATTTTCAAAAAGCCAGAAACTCCAAAGATTTTAAAATAAATGGTATCATTATTATACCTACCTATGGTCTATGGTTGACATAGTTTGAAAAGTTACCTTTGTAACTTATTTTTTTTTTAATGCGCTCCGCATTTGATTCCTAGAAACCCTTGTTTGTTATTCAATGTTCAGAATAAATAGGGAAGGGTTCGGTATCAACTAAGGCGGAACGGAGTAAAAAAATTGTGTAAACAAACACTGATAATAATTATAGTTTTGGCGAAGGCTCATCCATACATCTTTACGATCGTAGAGCTGTATGAATAAAAGTCCGCTCCGCTTTTCAGCTTGATTGATTTTGATTTGGAATAAAATAACGAATAATAGCTTTTATAAAAAACTAGCAGCGCTCCGCGGTTTCACCCGCATAACTCCCAATCCCGTGGGAATATCGAAATATAAAATAATCTATAGCCTTCCTCGACAAATGGACCATTCAACACAAAAATATTTTTTCAATTCGAACCAGTATTTCCTGAGATTAGTGCGTTCAAACAAACTCTTCAGCTTTATAATATTATATAGTAAAGTTAAGTAAGTTCAAAATTAAACAGTAATAAATTAAAACTCACGCAATCCATGTTTATCCACTGTAATCTTAGGTCCACAAGAATTGTGAAGGATTGATTGCTAAGTGTGAATACAACGGTGTACCGATCTCATGCTGCGAACACTTTCACAAAGTAGACTATGAGTTTGGCTCCTGTTTTGCGTTCAACTCGCTTCAAAGCAAGTAAGTATTAGCAGATAGTATTTACATTGTAGTAAACTCATGGCATTTAATTTTCCCAATGTAAGTTTGGTTCATTCCTCTTGACTTTGCGATATTATTGTAGCCATAATTATAAATCAAACGAACTTACCTAGTGAAGTTTGATTCCAATTATACGAGGTTATAGATTGACAGCATTCCATTAAACTTGCAGCAAGGATATCCTAGACCGCTGGTCCACTATATTTAGAGTCGATACTCTAAGGAACAAAAAACAGCCAATACTACCCACTGTGCACCGGCCGGCCACCCGCGCGGGCCTCTCGAGCGGCACCTCATTTATTTCAGAGAGCCGAATGGAAACACAGAATTTTTAATTTTTCTTCCATTTCTAAATCGGGTTAATAATAATGTTTTATTGGGTGGGTGGGGGTGCAATGCTGTCAATCTATAACCTCGTATAATTGGAATCAAACTTCACTAGGTAAGTTCGTTTGATTTATAATTATACTTCGGATAATAGATTGACAGCATTCCATTAAACTTGCAGATGTTTAGAGCACTAAAATGAAATAGGAAGGAAAATAGAAAATATTAAATTGCATCTGCTAAGGTAATTCAATGCGTTTTATTTTAGAAGAATCATAAGGTAAGGAAAGTAAAGCCCTTGATGTGTAAAAACACCATTAAAATAAAATTGGTAAAATATTTAAGACCATCTTCATGGTTTGCGTACAAACAATACCTGTACACGATGATATTGACAATATGTAGAGCATTCGATTGAATTAAAATATTACACAACTTACGTGGAGAATATACCATAAAGACATGATTTTGGTGTGGTTTATAATACCTGCAGATGGGTTCACAAACTGCCTGAAGAGCTCTGAAGTCAAGTTTAATTTCTGGTTCCTTTGGATTCGATTAGACACATCTAAAATTGTTACGATCATTGATCACGAAGTCTGTAATTAAAATTCATGGTAGAAAATGGTAAAAGGTATAGAAGTGTGTTATTATAGAATTAACAATTTTTAAACTTGTATATAGATCAATTACTGACTATAAATTGTAAACATTTAAGGCAAAAGACAATGGTCAATGACAATGGTAGTACTCCCATAATATATAGTCTCGTCTGATTTTACTTATTTACGTAATTTTTGTGGCAATCAATTAATTTTAATATAGCTTCTTAAATGAAAACTAAACATATAAAAGCGACAGGCCTTTTTAATATTATGACCATAATTTAAATTTTTCTAACGTCAATGTTTTTACTCTTTGTCGTGCTGTGCAGAAGTGCAGAGGCACACAGGTTATTTCTAAGAATATCTACTTTTATTCATCATTATCAAAGACATAGGTAATATTGATTTATAGAATAGAGAAATGAGTTTTGGGTTCCTTTCCCATAACGAAAAGTGTTGCGAAAATAATCAGCTGTAATAGTACATTGTTATCTTAGGTGTGAAAGTCACTCATTACAAGCCCCGAGACGGAGTTTGGCGCCCGAGCGTAGCGAGGGCGCTAATAGTTCGAGGGACTTAATGAGTCTTTCACCCGAGGTAAACACTGTGCTTTTCATTACGAATAATACATAAAATTCTTCCTAACAACGAGATTGTATGAGAGACTCCATACTACCTGATCCTCTTACAAGGTTGGGACCAAAGAGGTTATATACATGTAGTGTTATTCTTTGGTGCTACCTAAAGCAAGGAGGTTAGGTTTTGAAGTTCCTAATGTATAATGATACTGATACTGGCTATATGCACATTGCACAAGTCGTGCGAAGCCATAATTTGACATGACAGCTGTCAGTGAAAGCGAAAAGCCCTAGGGCTGGAAGTTTTATTTTCTACACGCTCTTCAGGCATCTTTAGACCTACTTTCGGAGTATGAGTAATGAAAAAACTTAAAAAGCATCTACTTCAGTAAGATACGGGTTTTCCAGATATTTCGGGTGATCAGGAATGTCAGTTTGAAAAAAATAAATAAACCACATGTAGATTATACAAATTCCATGAAACAAAAATGCAAATTTTGATAAAAAATCAAAATTGACAGTGTATGATGCGTCAAGAACATTTTTCATTTCGGTTTGAATATCGAGCGAAATATTAAACTTTTCTCAGTCAAACTCTCAGGTCATAGTAGTCTTGTCACAGTTAGCGATGTTTTCGCGGTCGAAACTATGGTCTCCGCAAGAATATATTATAATAATTTATCACGATTTACGTAAGAGTGTAATATTTAACAAAGATTGTGATTATTCATGATGTTTTGGGAATTTAGTTTAGGTACACCACTAATATTTTGTCCCAAACGCGATATACGCGGGGAATGTAATATTATTTCAAACATAATTAACGCAAATACTTACATTATGCGTGGAGTATTATGATACTCAACACGCCTCCTGTGGAGTTTGTTTTGCTCCTTCATCTTTTCGTATTATTATAGGGTACATTTGACCTTTCTGTATTCTTCCAGCCAAATAGTTGGCCAATGTTATGCCTCAAACACGATATACGTGGAGGACGTGGTGTCCCAAACACGATTTTCGTGGGGACTCTCCTTATACTCCCGTAATTTTCTTAATTTTTTGTACTTCCCTTTAAACACCGTTTGTCGTGTGTTTGTTCTCCATAAAACTGAGTATATTCTATTTTAATACGATGCTCAACACGATTGCGTGAAGAATGTTTGGCCCCAAACACGATATACGCGGGGGAATGTGGTGTCCCAAACGCTTTTGCGGGGACTCACATTAAAATCGGAGAATATGATGCTCAACACGACGACGTGGAGAATGTTTGGCCCCAAACACGATATACGCGGGGGAATGTGGTGTCCCAAACGCGATATACGCGGGGTTCACATTAAAATCGGAGAATATGATGCTCAACACGACGTGAAGAATTTTTGGCCCCAAACACGATATACGTGGGGGAATGTGGTGTCCCAAACACGATTCTCGCGGGGACTCACATTTTAATCGGAGAATATGATGCTCAACACAACGGCGCGGCGTGGAGAATGTTTGGCCCCAAACACGATATACGTGGGGGAATGTGGTTTCCCAAACGCGATATACGCGGGGTTCACATTATACTCCGATAATATGGGGATCATCATCATTTCATCATCTTCCTGCCCTTATCCCAATTTATTTGGGCCGGCGCAGTATGTCTTCTTCTTCCATTCACTCCTATTAGTCGCTCAGCACGATATAGAAAATGTTTTTTCTCCAAACGATCTTCGTCCTGTTATGTCCAATGTGTCATGTTCTGCGAAACTTATTTATTCTTTATAATATTTAAGGTGGTGAAGGTTGTGTTTCAATACAATATGCATGGAAGATGTAGTGTCTCAACTCTCTATGCGTAGAGAAGTAATGCTCCAACCACGACATACGTGGAGGATGTAGTGTTTCAATAATATATTCGAAGAGAAAATAATGTTCCAAACACGATACACGTAGAGATGTAGTGTCTCAAAACTGTAATATAGTTTTATGCATAATATGCGTGGAGAGTGGAGAGGTAATGTTCCAAACACCATATACGTGGGAATGTAGTGTCTCAACACTATATGAGTGGAGAAGTAATGTTCCAAACACGATATACGTGGGAATGTAGTGTCTCAACATTATATGCGTGGAGAAGTAATGTTCCAAACACGATATACGTGGGAATGTAGTGTCTCAATACTATATGCATAAAGAAGTAATGTTCCAAACACGATATTTGTGGATATGTAGTGTCTCAAATCGACACTATAGAAAGTGATTTTTCAATATTTCGAACACGATTTTGTGAGGTTGTAATATCTTAAACACGATTTTCTTAAAAATATACCTACCTCAATACGGTCCACGCAGATTATGATACTTAAACAATGTTTATTTACAAGTACCATTAGATATTCTATATTTTATTCTTAACTTGGTTAGGACTTGTAAACAATAATAAAAAATAACTAATTTGATTCATAATTATTTCAATTATGTAATTTTATACATTAAAATTCCATTTTCTATGTCTAAACAAGACGCGTCTGTGTTCAGATAACTAATATAGATAGGTATTATCCATAGATATATCGTTGTAGGTACCTGCCTATAGCATTGATCGGTAGGCTAAGTTACCAATTACTGAATCGAATGACAAATACTTATAAAATTATTTAAATCACACAAAAAATGGAGGGTAGACCTTGTGTCGTACCCTCATCGTGTCGTCAAACGATTGACAAGACAACTCGAGCGCGAGCGACAAAACAAGTCATTATTATTGTAGACCGAGAGGCAACTGCAGTGAATAGATTCTTCACTTTTATTTTTCAAGTAGGTCTGTATCTGTACTAGCAATGACAAGGCATAAATTCCATTTTATTATGACCAAAGTTCGCAACCCATTAGCATAAGTGCATATTATTATAATGCACATTTTTCTATAATGATGATAAAAAAGTACAAGTCATCATCATTCTAGGTCAATTTTCCATGAAATTCCACATAAAATAAATTAAAATTGAGGTACTTACACCAGATCAGGAATGGATTAAGATTTTCAAACATTGTAATTAAAATAAAATTATTATTTTGCGCGTAATATCTCAGTATAGTAATAATATTTACCTATTTGTAGGTAAACTGTAGGTAAGGTGTGTGTATCATTTTTGTTACACGCTCCTGCGCTAAAAAGAAACTTCAGGTATCTTTTAGGTATTTATTCTGTTCTATACTATACTTATTCTGGTACTACATACTACGATATGGTGGAGTAATTTCAACGAACAGCCTGTTGCGATATCTCGCACGTCTTGTAGGATTAATAATTATGCATTTAATTGTGTACCTACTTTGTTACTAGCTTTGAAGTTAACGTTCAGCAGGTTCTAACGCCTATTGTTAAATACTCTTAGGTTAAGTAAAAACGTTTGCTAATAAGTTTTTTATGTATCTTCGGGAGTTACCCACGAACCTTCGCAACGAAAGTATTGTATTAATTTGTGTAGAAGAAATTGGGCTTCTATTATGCACCTTTTACTTCAATGACTATAGGTCCTGACGTCACTGGTCAGCTCGTGCTAGCGTGACGTCACCACCCAAACGTTTAGAGTTGATAAAAAAGAAGTGAAGGTACATATTTAGGTCTAAATGTCTAAACTCAGTTTTGATGAGTAGAGTATTTCGTTTGTAACGTCTAGTGTGTGTCTAACACAACTATATTATGCGTGGAAATCTTACAGATATTTGATAAATTGATTCCAATCGTATCCGGTTTCGATATAAAGATATTGAAAGTAATTAAAATGCACAACACAGAATGTAGGTACTTTAAAAAAATAGCAATAGTGTGTTCACTTTGTACTGGTTTGTACACGTTTATACCTGTAGTTCGGTAATAAAGTTACTTTTAGACAAGATAACAAGCATTATCAAAATGGTTTTCGAATAATCGGGTTATATGCATTAGAGATTAGGTATTAGGTTATTATTTTTACCTAAAAAGTCTAAATTAATTTCATTTCAACTTCATGAAGGGCAAAAATGACAAGTGGCACACTAAAATGGGTATAAGGCTGTGTAGATTTATATACACAAATGTGTAGGTATCTTAAATACCTATGCAGGCTATAAATTATCAAATCACTCACCCATTTATTTGTTCCATGTTTTAATCATCGAACGCACTCGCGAACCGATGAAATAACTAAATTTATATACCACTAAGCAACGCGATATGTCGCCAGTGGAATTCAAGCGTACGTGTGGACTCCACGGCACTAAAATACTTAATGAGGTGCCGCTCGAGAGGCCCGCGCGGGTGGCCGGCCGGTGCACAGTGGGTAGTATTGGCTGTTTTTTGTTCCTTAGAGTATCGACTCTAAATATAGTGGACCAGCGGTCTAGGATATCCTTGCTGCAAGTTTAATGGAATGCTGTCAATCTATTATCCGAAGTATAATATGCATGTCACAGAGAGTGCCACCACTCTCAGACTGTTGACTTCTGCTACTTTCATAAGTCTAACAAACACTAAAAAACACTTAAAGAACTTTTAATAACTTTGGGGGTTTATCGGGTTTATCTGGCAATTGGTGTCAAAATATACACAAAAATTGATTTCTTTATGCACAAGCATCAACTGAAAACCTAACACTTGTTTTGTAAGGCGATAACTCGGTAACGGATAACAATTTCATGTTGTTGATAAGAACGCATCTGATTACTGATAACAGGGCTGTAATGGCCTAGTTTTTGTAATTTTCAGATAAGATGGACTCTAAAGTGATACTCCCATAAAAAATCGGTGGTATAAGGGTTATTTTTTTTTCTTTTAAGATACGGAACCCTAAAAAGGGAATTATTCAACTCCTCAAGAGAGTGCTAAGAAGAAAATTACTTACTGTTTTATACTAAATTATCTGCCATTTCCATTTGTTGGATTTGAAGACACTTAGATTTCTTATTTATATAAATTTGCCCTACTTAGCCTAATGTCAATTTATCAAGACTTTCTTCCTGGAATGCCGTTATTTGCTGTCTTTATAATACTTTATTTCCTATTTCTATTGAATTATATATTGCAAATATTTCAGAAACGTTACCAGCGCTGATCTATTTTATGTAAACAGAACCACTGGTCCTGGGACATTGTCTTTCTATGTACCACCAAATACATTGGTAGGTAAATTAACTGATGTATAATAATAGCTGCGCCTCGTGGTTTCATCCCGATAGCTTGTGGTACCGCTACCGAATCACATTTTTGGGTCAGCAGGATGATTCACAAACCATCGGAAGGTTTCCGAAACGAATAAAACTGAAAAGACAAGGATGGCAACTCGTCAAAATTTGCGGGAGTGAAAGAGCAGCAAAAAATTTTTTTAGGTTAGGAATAATCCGTAATATCAACTTATAAGGTTGGACAAGGCTACATGTAAAAAGGATACATTGAAACAGAGTAACTAGGCTTAAAACCCGATATTTCTTCAGAATTGGCTCATATACAAGTGAAACCGCGGGGTGCTCTGAGTATTAGGTAATACTATTTACCTGTCATAGATCTTTTCGAAAGTAATTACGTGTTGCCTTTGGAATTGTCTTTATTGAAGTCACTATGCGTTCCTCTCACATATTCCAAAATACCCATTTCAAGCTGTAGCTTTTCCTAATTTAATATAGACAATGACTTCAAATTAAGGTCAATTATAAAGCTCTATTGAAGCTTACAAACTTGGTTATTAATACGATTTACGTAGCCTAAATTACTTTATTCAAAGGTACCTAAGTACCTACTAGCAACCTTTGAATGTCATTAGAATCATATAGATATCGGATGTTATACCTAAAACGACAAAATATGCATGCGAATATTATTTAAATTAAGGCCAAGAATAAATTAACAAGGTCAAACATGTGTAAAATAAGCACATATTGTGCTAATTAAATAAAAAATACTTGTTTAAATTATTTACCTACCTATGCATAATTTTCGTCAACTTTTAGGTACGAATCTGTTACATAAATGGCCGTATCTCTTTTGATTGGGTTGACTAAAGGCAAGATTTAGACCCCATATAGGGACCGTATTTGATACCTATTTATTATTTGATCTCTACTTGCTCCTGAGAAAAAAGGTTATTTACTTAAATACATGATAGAGAGATGGACAAATAATCTGATAAATAAGAACACAACGGTGCAATAACGGTTCTCTTTTCTTCTATCGACATACAGAACTTTAGGAGGCAAGAGATCTACTTAAAATTTAGACACGAGTAATTTCCAGGTAGCACTTACCAGTTCTGAAGAGCTTGCAACTAGCTCTTTAAATAATAAATTTAAGCGTAGAATCGTGGATCGTAATACAGAAATAGCTTACTCATTGATTGAAATGGAGAATGACCGGATGTTGCAAGAAGAACATATCCGCGATAGATCCTGTAGGTTCTGGGATGAAATACCTAACGCGCCACTTCATAAATACAAGGTTTGAACTTTATGATTATTAGTAATTATTTTCCCGGGTCTTAATCGCGTATTTAAGAGAAATAAAAATAAAAAATACGCGATTAAGACCCGGGAAAATAATTACTATGAATACAAATTGTGTGAGTTTAAAAAGTTTATGATTATTAATTAAAATAAATGGATACTAATAGCTACCATATTAAATAAAATTATTTATGTCCAATATTGTTTGTTTGTCTCCACGGTCAATACGACTCGATCGAGTTTGATGTTAGTGTGCAGAAGGATTAAAAACGCGAAAGTTTGACTGTACATATTTGTGTAAGGTATGTCTGTTGTTTAACTATGCGAAAACTAATGAACTGACTACGTTGAAAATGCATGTAAATAGCTGGAACATGGACATGGGTACTTTAACCCCTGAGACCTTTGCCTTGTAGTGGGTGGGCAAATATTGGTTCCCAAAAAAGTCAACCCACACCCTTCGTAGTTGTTTTCAATCGAATATATAATTTGTTTTTTCTAAGTTTGTCTAATATTATAAACAAGAATTTGAGACGCCATTAACTTTATTTTGAGATGAGTGAGTATCGCTGAAGACTGTGGAAACCTGCTCCCTTAGACAAGATTACTTTCCATTAGCGATATCGTCAATTGAATGAAATTGACGATGAAACTTTGTCTACCTATTTTTTTCCTCTAACGCAACACCACGTGACTTCACGTTGGCCTATATCAATTCCATACAAGAAAAATAAAAAAACGTATGGCACTCGGGGACTGCCGCGGTAAAGCTATTGCATCGTGCGAGCTTCGTACAGTCGTACCATATACATACACGTTAAGCGAACGCTCGGCCTAGCTACATGGTAGGCGGAGTGGGGGTGTTAGGTTTAATTTTCGTTACAGAATTTTTGATTCGGCCGCCGCGCTCAAAGCCCGTGATAAAAGATAGGCAATAGCTTAAAAAATAAATCTGTCGATTGGCGATATCGTTAATGGAAAGTAATCTTGTCTAAGGGGGCTATGAATACTCATAATATTTTATTATGTTTCAAGTCATACGGTTATAGAGCTTGCAAGCTTGCTGAAGAAACTGAACATGTGTACGAACATTGTGGCTGCATATCCCCCGTCAGAGATATAGTCTGTAAGAATTATTAATTACTAGCTAAGCTCCACGGTTTTACCCACGTAACTCCCGATCCCGTGGGAATATTGGGAAAAAAAGAAGCTTATATGTTAACCCAGGTCTCCAGCTATCTACATACTGAGTTTTATCGCAATCGGCCTGGTACTTTTTGCGTGTAGAAGTAACAAACGTACTAGAACACAAACATTCACATTTATAATATTAGTAGTAGGATAGGAAGGTAGTGACTAAGGCTTCCAGTCTCGGTATATTTTCGAGTCCCGGGACAAAAATATCGAGACTCGGTTTGGTCCCGGGATTCCCGGGAAAAACGAGACTTTCGAGACTTTTTAAAAATTGATTTCTGTGCCCTTATGTAGGTAGTCTAGGTAGGGATTAGGTATTTCGTTAGTGAATCTATACATATAATACATATAAGATATTTCAATAAGGTCATTAATTTTTCAAAATGTTACAGTGAACTGAAAATAACAAAATGAAAGGAATATAAAAAAATTATCAGATTTTCTCATTTTTGAAGTGGGCTCGTAAAAAAACAAGAGCATTCAATGTATTTTCTGATAGAGAGGACCTTATTTTGTTACAAAAATAACACACAGAAATTTACAAATTTACGAGACCCGTGTAACAAAATATCTGACAATATTAGGTTATGAGGTAATGTATTTTGCAATTACCACAGCCTAACGTAATTTTTATATTAGAGAGTTGCCAGTTGCCATGCCAGTTGCCACTTGCCACATAAGCAGGGTGAAAAATAATTATTTAATTGGAATCTCGAAAGTCTCGTTTTTCCCGGGACTGGAAGTTGCAGTCTCGAGTCTCGAAAATACGAAAAAATCGTCGACTCTCGATTTTTCGAGACCGAGAGTCCCGGGATGGAAGCCTTAGTAGTGACTGTTTTTATCTTAGCTTTAACCTATGGATTTAATTTCGTATAATTTTCATTTCGTTTTATACAGATAAGGATTATTTTTGTAAAAATTACACCGGATTGAATTGTTTGTCAAAATTTCAAGGTAAGTAAGTCTGGGAATAAATCAATGCATTTGTTCATAAAATGAAATTCTACTGAAATTATTATTTTCAGAAAGAGTAAGGTTAGGTTTGGATGTCCATACTGGTCCTGAAGAGCCAGATTGTTTGCCTTCGTGTGAGGAAAGTGAAGTGACATTAGTTGGTCTATCAACGTAAGATTTTACTATAATTACAGTGTGGTTTAATTTAATGGGTCAGTAAGGAATGCTTGTTCCTAGTCGTTCCCATCCCTTCGGCCGTGTATTATACCAGCATCTAGCAACGTGCCCACTAAGAAAGGGTTATATTAGAGAAATATGCTAAATAACTGAAAAAATACAATTTTTTTGAAGACTTTCTCTTCTTTTTGAAATAATTGAACCTATTTAAATTTTATTTTCAAAAATACACTTTTCTGAGTAACTACGACTTTACCACGAAGTGTTTATACACTCGATTAAACTAATTATGTTCAGTATCTCTTTTCATGAATTTTTGTATTAAATGAACTTTTTCTCGTAGTTACAGCGGTTCTAGTACTTAAATATTTCTCTGACCCATTTAATTTAACCATCCTGTATATTATGTTTATGCCAAGCAGTAACTGTAGTGCAGGTGCTAACTGCATATTAGAGTTCATATCTACAGTTGATTTAAAGTAATGCATGTTGTAGGAACATAAAAGCACCGCCAGACGCACCGGGATTATGGGTTGTCATCAAAATGGTAGACCTGCCTCATATGCGGTTTAGGAGAAACGTTCTAAGGACAGACTTGGATGTTGTTGGTAAGATGTTTATTCATTTTAGTAATAGATAGGTACTATGATTCACCCTTGTGTACATGGGTACACCTTTGTCTTTGACTAAACTTTTTAAGTTTGTCTTCTTAATCTCTAAGAGAAAATCTCTTCTTCTCATTCTTCTTCTTCTTATCGTGTCAATGGCTTTTTTTCTTCTAACTGTTTTGTGGTTGCCGCTGATAATCATTGTTTTGGGCTATTGTGGCGGAAGGATTGGTGGCGCCTTTCTAATACCCACTTCTATGAGTAGATCTTGGAGAGTCGTGTCCAGGGTGCGCTGGATGCTTATGCATGATGTAGCACTAGTCATCACGCGGTGAGGCTCCTTCCATGCACCCCATTCTATTCTTCTCAATGGAGGGGGCGTTCTGTAGACTCACATCTTTTAACTTAGTTTTAACACGTTATAAATAATAAAATTACAGAGTTTATAACTAATAACGTCTAACAACTTTATCTAAGTAATTTTTAAAGGAATTTGTACGAAATTTTATTTTTTACCAAGTTTTGATTTCTTCAGAAGCTTTATTAAGTTGTATTTAATATGATCTTATATTTCAGTGTCAATCGGTGGCATCATTGGTTTGCTATTCTGCGCATCGATATTAAGTTTTGTTGAACTCATTTATTTGTTTCTAAGGAAGTGAAACTAATCGGAGTCAGACATTTTTATATATAACTAATATACTAATTTGTAAGAGTAATATTTAATGGTATTCAATTAAAGAACCTTAATTTATGACATTGTTTAAACTAAACCTTGTTTACAAATGTACGTATTTTATGAGTTCAAGTCGCGAAAACCTTAGAAAATACTATTTTTTATTTACAATTATTTTAATAATTTAAATATTTACATTAACACAAAATAACATTACTAATTTAAGAATGTTGTCTTAGTGAAAGATACCTTTGGAAAGCTGTGAGTTTTCGAATCTAATACTCGTCGTGCACCAATAAGATTTTCTATACGACAGAATAGATCAAAGAATGCATCATAAGGAAATAGACATGCCCTTTACAATTTAGAAACCAAGGTAGTATGAATAAACAAAGGCATGGGACAGTCACCAATCCGGAATAGGCACCTAAGGCGTCTTACTCCCAACCTCCCAACTGATCTTACTGAACTTATACCTACTTACTAACTATTACTTTTGTGTATATCGTGTTTTGTTTCTTCCTGTGTTGTAAAAATAAAGTTAATATGTATCTATCCATCTCCCTCTAAGAGGAAACCCTTCCCCTTTAGTGAGACACACTAAACTTTAACTTTACCACAGACTTTTACTTAATGAACACTTATTATGGGCTGTAATAAATTCATCAATCAAACATTTCGATCATAGAATAGTGACATACCTACTAATCATACAATATTGGGGTAGAATAAGTACATTTTTCTAATTTGATAAGTAGAAGTAGGTATTTTCCTAATAACAACGCTATGGCAACGAGAAATCGTTTTATCGATAGGTAACTAAATGAACCAACTAGCAGAAAGTAAAGGTTTGGAATAAAAATTAAATAACTTGGTAAAACGAGTATTGTTGATTAAAAATGGGTAATACGGAAAGTAACGTGACAAGTGGAGTAAAGAAACAAGCTGGAACTTCTCAACAGAAGCTTTATAAGCTAGTTGATATCAAAGGTAAGCTTTTATGCGGTATTAGCACATTTATTTTTTATTTGGTGAGTACGACATTTTGTATGACAATATGGTAATCAGATGATCCACTTTCATATTAAAAAGTATCAGGTACCTTTGCATCCTTTTTAAAGTCAAGAGTAAATTATACCAAGACTCAGCTGGCTAGTATCAATAAAAAAAGCAACTCCGGTAGTATTAGTCCAAATAAATATAAAGATTCACATAATTTTGACTCAAAGGGTAGTAGGTAGGTTCTCGTAGCTCAGGTGAATAAAAACACAGCTACGGTGAAGCGAAAGTCAAATCACACCACAGAGTTTTAGGAAGGTTTTCAATTTCTACAATTCCCTATGTGGATTTCAGAAGTAAATTTAATAATAAAATAATTGATGAATCCCAAGGTGGCGGTCTTCTAGTAGACATGATGAAACGCGCTCAACAAAACAAACAGTACGCGGAAATAGACCACGCCATCAAGACGAAGGTGGAACCGTTCCTATACAACCGAGGCAAAGGACGATACATTCCTATATCGCATCTCGTACTATTGAGGAATAAGGAGAGATCTAGGCACAAACTGGTAAGAAAAAATAAATTTAAAAAGTCTGTTTAATTATTTCATTGTAAATCAATATAAGTAACACGTATAAGTATGTTTATGATGTATTATTTTCTCCTCCCTTTATTACTGGCTTTTGCCAGCACATTCGTGCGCGTAGAGTTTTATTTTTCAAAATCTTTGGTTGCCTACATCATATGCCAAATTGCCCGATCCGTTCATTGTTTTAAGGTGTACTTGATATTTTCAGCCAGTCAGACTTTGAATTTTTAAGTAAGTATATTTATTGATCACGTTATGAACAACCTACCCATCCCTTTCATTAATTCTTGACCATCCAAAGGTTGGAAGAGATCGCTATTACTGATAAGGCTGCCCTATTGTGCCATACTGTCATTTACCTATGATAAGTTAGCATTTAAAGTTTCTATGGTACAATAAATTTATCTTTTATTTAATCTTATTAACTTTTAAAATTGCGTAGGCCTGCACTTGGCATTTGATATTAGAAATACAACTCGTGACTTTCTGCTGTAGAAGGTCGTGAGTTCAAGTCTCGTCGTGGTGCAATTAAAAAAATGCATTTTTTTCCAGAAATTTGTTTTTGTTGCTTTCTTTTGCATAGTCAAAGGGCTCTACTGATTCGGATAGGGTTTTATACTTACTTGTATTGAACAAACAGAACAATGCGAACGAAGCTCCGGGAAAAACTGATTATCGATCATCAAATTTAGTGTTAAAACATTTAACTAGATTAACATTCTTATTTATTTATTTTTTATTTATTTATTTATTTTATAGTACTTAACGGATTAAAAGTGAATAAAAAGGACTTTTATAGCCGAGTGTCAGTTAAAGAACAGCAGCATGACTGTCTAGAAATTCTTATCTGAGAATTTTGAGAGATAGAGCAAACGACAGTCGTACGGCACCAATAATACTAAATAATAATACTATACAATAATAATAATATTATAAATGTCGCGCGACAAAAAAATGTATGTTGCCCACTTGCCACGCGATATCAGTTGTTATGATGCATCAGTGTGTGTTTAGTTCAAACGTTACGTTAGAAATAGAACTTACGATGGTAAATAATTCCATTCCTAATTCCATGTTTAAGAGTTTTAATGTTACAAACCTATCCAATAGCTTCCACCCCTTCGAGGCATGGAGAATCCTGACGAAGAGTTCGACGTTGAAAAAGATTGGCCAGCAGTCACCCAGGAGGAATATGATGCCAACCCATCAGGGTATAGAGAACTGTGCTGGGATTTAAAGGTAGGCTTAGGGAGTTAATAGATAGACAGAGTAACTTAGTAGGGATCAACTATTATAATAATTTGATAAAATTGCAGCTAAAAATATTTTAGGAAAGCATTCTTATTGCTTTTGTTATTGTTATTGGTTGGTTAGCTTACCATTGTTGTTGGTTGATGTAACAACATATTCTAAGGAAGCATATCTCTGTTGTTGGTTATTGTGACATAACTATGCTTATCTAAATACAAAGTCTTAAAGCCAACAATATTGCAAGAAAGAAAATTGTACGTGTCTTATCGAACACTCTCCCTTAAATTCGTAAAAAGATTTTACGAAAATTCAGAAACAAACGCGTCCCATAAATCACTGTGACGGCGATAAATACACATATTTTGTATCAAATAAATGTTTGCTAGAATCCGTAACGAATAGAGTGGAGCGATGTGCCAAGAGAATTCGTTATAATGGAATATTTCCCCATTAAGTAGGTATTCTAAGTACCTATCTAAACGGAAACTGCGTCGCACGACCCTCAGGGGCTCAAAGTTAACTTCGTTGAACTGCTAAACAAGTTAGGGTCTAATTAAACTTGGCTTAAATCTCATTAATGGGGTACAAATTGATTTTGATTTGTATTTTTTTTGCCAGGTTTCGTACGATTTTACTACTGTTGTTTTATGATTTCACTTATTTTGTATGTATTTTTTTTTTTACAATTTTAACAACATACTTAAAGAAATCTATTCGATATTGGGACCATCCTTAACAAAAATGTTGTGTTAGAATTTCTTTGTATAACATATGTTTGACTTAAAACGTGTTTAGATAATTAAATTTGGATCAAGTAAAGCAAAGGAAGAAGGGTTGCCATTTATTCTTATCTATGTTCGAGTTGCAATCTTGATGTTTGGTACACGAGTAGTAAGACCAATTACAATTTTGAAGTTAGAACTTATGCAATATCGGTCGGAAGATATTATTATTATCTTTCGTTTTGAATGTTCTTAAACAGGATAAAATTCCAAATTATTACACCTACAATAATTAATCTACATTATCAGGAGCGTGGCGCAGTTGGCGAGACTATTCTTCATCTTTGCCTGTTGAACGCCACTGCGTTGCTGGCAAACTTGGGAAAGAGATTGCTTCGGTTCTACCCTAAGTTAATCAATGATACTTACATGAGTGACGAGTATTACGGTGAGTTAATATCATTTAGAAATATCTTTCATGCGTGCTTCTAACTACAATTTTGACGGTCAGAAAAATGCGAGCATAACGAAATTGGGTTAGCATCAAAGACAGATACACAGGTCATTTATAAACGATTTCACCCGCATAACTCCCGATCCCGTGGGAATATCGGGATAAAAAGTAGCCTATGTTATTTCCAATAAATCAATGTATTCTCACGCCAAGATTTTTTGTCCCGGCCCGCCCCGCCTGCGCACGGGTGTATTATGCATGCAGCATGTATTATATCTAAAAATTTCCTCTTTAATCACTCTATCTATTAAAATATATTTTCGTTACGGAATTTCTTGATTCGGTCGCCGCGCTCAAAGCCCGCGATAAAAGCTATGCAATAGCTTAAAAAAACCGCATCAAAATCCGTTGCGTAGTTTTAAAGATCTAAGCATACATAGGGATATAGGGACATAGGGACAGAGAAAGCGACTTTGTTTTAAATTATGTAGTGATAGTGGAGTGTAGATGTAGATTCATGCTACAGGTCTTATAGCCAGATCTTGTATACAACTTTGTCTAGGAGTTACAATAGAGAAGGCTGTGGCTTAGGTAAAGCCACCAAAAGCATTCTAATAACGTAGGTAGTAAAAGTGATTTTCAACATAAGTAATTATTTATATCGAAATTGAAATTTTTGAATATTTTCAACACGATCTAGTTTTAGCTAGTTGAAATAAATTGCGGCATGCGGTAGAGAAATGCGCCATAATATAATACTAATTAGATAAAATGCCTGATAAACACGTTGTGAAAATTAAAATTGACAGTGATTTACTAGCAACTTCCTGTGTTACATATTTGGGTCACGGAAGGCTGTTGTTTATATATAATTTTACGTACTGGGTGGATGTACTTAAGTTTTTTGTAAGCTAAAATAATCATAACTAATTAGCTTATTACCCAGTTGGCACAATGGTCACCATGTCGGACTGCCAAACACAGGGTTGCGAGTTCGATTCCCGCCACAGACAAGTATTTATACTTATATATTTTCCTGTGGTCTGGTTGTTTCTATATTTACAAATATATTTACTAAATAAATGTATATAAGTAGTATATCCGTTGACTATATAGCGCCTATAACACAAATCTAGTTCCTTAGCTTGGAGCTAGATGGCAATGTGTAAAATGTCCTGCAATATATATTTTTCTTGTAGCTCTTACTAATTTAAATCAATAAATATTCATAGCTGAATAAAATGTGGCCATTACTTACCCTAACAGAATATTATAGGTGTAGATAACTGTAGCTTGTATATTCCTTAAGAACCTGGTTAAGTTGTGCTAATATTAACTGAGTGTTGTTAGTTTGGATGTTTGTGAGGTAAATTTTTTTAGCCGAGCCGATTTTGGTGGATTTTGGTAAAAGGATACTACGTGAATACTGGGTTTTAGGAACATTTAGTAGTTCACTTGATTCTTTTTAAGATATCGATATTCAACCAGACAAACCCATTTCAGTAAACTGGCTTAAACCCTTTGTAAGAAATGTGAAGTTATTTATAGACATTTGCCTGTTCAATTTTACTGCGAACCTCTATAAATCTGAGTCATGTTTTAGTTAGATATTACTTTTTCTTTATTCTGTGTTCTAATCTTCTTTTCAGAGAGTTTTTCTTTCTATTCTTATTTCGTTTTATCTCGCGAACATTGGATTACGTAGGTTAATTTAACTAAAGTTTGGATTAAATTTCTACCTGTTTGAGGAATACCTACCTAAGTAATTTTACCATGGTAAAGAGTCTGACATTTATGTATAACTAGCTGCCCTCCGCGGTTTCACTCGCGTAACTCCCGATCCCGTGGGAATATCGGGATGTAAGCTATCCTATCTTTCAAGTTGGATCGAACTTGCACATGGTGTGCGAATTTTATTATAATCGGTTAAGTGGTTTAGGAGTCCATTGAGGACAAACATTGTGACACGAGATTTATATATATTAAGATGTCGTTTTTCGTTATTAGTGAAGTTTTTATCATCGACATAGGTTTTTTCCTTGTATATTAGGATGTTTTAAGCTGTAGTTCTGTCTACATAAAGCCAGCGTTACTGGTCTAAGCTAATTTTGCTGTCTTGGTTTAATTAGTGTCGTCTCTTCTATTGATAGATATACCTACTAACTTAAATATTTTTCGTTTTCTGTGGTAACTTATTTGATTCCCTTGTTTTATCAGGAGAGAGTGTACTCCACATTACAATAGTAAATGAAGATCCCACTATGGTAAAGTTTCTGCTGGACGCAGGCGCCGACTACCACGAGAGATGCTACGGCAACTTCATGTGCCCTGAAGACCAGAAGGCGTCCAGAACTGATTCCTTTGATCATGAATATGTTAATGTGCAGCCGGATACTAATTACAATGGGTAACTTTTATTAAAAACTAGCAAAAAAAAAAATTAAAGGAACAAAATAGAATAGTTTTCGATTCTCAGACCTAACTAATATACTTACACAAAAAAATCATACAAGTCGGTTCAGCCGTTTAGGTGGAGTTAAGCAACTAACACCGCGACACATTTGTTTATAAATAGGGATTTAAGAATAGGATTAATTATGTTAAACGGAGAGATAATTATTCTTCAGTGATGTAGGCAATGCCTTTGTTTCAATGTTTTCTTGTTGCTTGTTTAACTTAAATCCAACTAGTTTACAAAATCTTTCTGTAAACATTTTCGTAAAAAGATATTATATGGCGCTAAATCTCCTGAGGGCACTGACTGAATTACAAATGAGCACTCAAAACAACATTTGAACCTTTAAAAACATTGATTCCCGAGTGTCAACAAAAATTGGTTCCAACGTTTGTTGGTGAAATGGGCAATATATTATTTAAACTCCACCAAAAATCTGAAGAATCGTTTGCATACGGTTGGCATACTTATCTGTGATATTGTCTACGAATATTTGAGACAGAAAGAACATGTTTTTTTTTAAAAGCTTGGCCTTTGATCGAGTTATAGTATATGCCTATTTACTTACATATTTATTTGAAGAAAAATATTCTGATACGAATATTTGATTTTTAACCCCTGAGCGACGCAAAAACGACGGGGTGTCATAAGTATGACGTGTCTGTGACATTATAGGTCCCAAACGGTTGAAGCGATTTTGATTTAGTTTCTTTTGTTTGAAAGGTTAATTAGTCGGGAGTGTTCTTAGCTATGTTTGATCGAAATTGGTTCAGTCATCTGAAAGTCATGGGGGATAAAAGCCGGGGTTTTTTTAAATTTCTAATTAAGGCCTTTGTAAGAAAAAACACTGTTCAAACAAGACTCGTGTATTTCAGCTACGTTTATTGGGGGGAGTATCCGCTTAGTTTCGCAGCATGTCTTGGGCAAGAAGAGTGCTTTAAGGCCTTTGTAAGAAAAAACACTGTTCAAACAAGACTCGTGTATTTCAGCTACGTTTATTGGGGGGAGTATCCGCTTAGTTTTGCAGCATGTCTTGGGCAAGAAGAGTGCTACCGACTAATCTTGGCCCGAGGAGCAGACCCCGATAAACAGGATACTAATGGAAACACTGTCCTGCATATGCTTGTTATTTATGAGAAAGTGGTAAGTGAAGCTACACAGAGGCGCTGTAGTCACAATTAAATTCCATTTTCAACCCCCGTCGCAAAAACGACGGGGTGTTATAAGTTTGACGTGTCTGTATTTGTGTGTCTGTCTGTGACATCGTAGCTCCCGAACCGCTGAACCGATTTTGATTTTGTTTCTTTTGTTTATAAGGTGAATTATTCGGGAGTGTTCTTAGCTATGTTTGATTGAAATCAGTTCAGCCGTCTGAAAATTATGGGGATAAAAGTCAGGGTTTTATTTTAATTCTAAATTTATATTTTTTTGCACCGGATTCGTTTACAAACTGGTGTCATATTTTAGATACTTCTACAATCTACATATAAAACAAAGTAAGTATAAGTTACGGTTATTTTTTTACCAGGGTACATTCGACATGGCATACGAAGTCGGAGCTTCACTTAACATTCATAACGTTCAAAACCTAACACCTCTAACCCTAGCTGCGAAGTTAGCTCGCACCGAGATGTTTTTCCACATTCTGAATATAGAGCGAGAGATATACTGGCAGATCGGTGCTACGACTTGTGCCGCGTACCCTTTAGATCAAGTGGACACTATTCATACTGAAACAGGGTATATATGTAAAGATTCAGCACTTAATTTAGTTGTGTTTGGGGTAAGTTTTTTAACTGAGAAGTTTTCTACATTTTAAACATATTTACCAGCGGATTGAAAACTTGTGCTGCGTACTCTTTGGACAAAGTAGATAATACGTATAATTTATATTGGAAATGGGTTTAGGTACATGTAAAGATAGCCCAGTCAGTCTTGTTTAATTTGAAGAATGTGAGTTGAAGTTACAGGCACATAACTAGCAGATTTACAACTAGTGCTGCATATTCTTTGAATAAAGTAGATAAATACGTATAATTGACTTTGACTTTGTATATAGCCCAAAGATAGTGTTTAATTTGAGAATGTGACGTAAAGTACCGGCACATAAGTTTTGATTATTTATTTTTTAAAAGCTATTTAACTTTAAGATTTTAGCTGGGAAATGTCGAGACTCATATTAACGGGTACCATGTGATATTGTGCTAAGAAGAGGTTATTAGGTAACGAAAAATATAGAGCATTTATCAAGACAAGTATCCTTCATTTCCAGGAAAAAGACGAACACTTAGGTCTGTTAGAAGGAATGCTGATTGATCTTCTCAAAACGAAATGGAACACCTTCGTCAAGTTTCGGTTCTACCGGCAGTTCATACTGTTTTCCTGCTACTTCTTGATATCTTTAGTTTGCTTCACTTTGAGACCAGGGCCTCCAGAGAGAGGTATTAATGGTACAGCGATCAATTCTACTACAGGACCCTTGGTTAATGAGACTGACTTGGTTATGGAAAATGGTAAGTTGTTCGTTTTCTTGTGTGTTTCGCTTGGTAGAGTTTGCTACAAATAATAACATGGATTAATAACGTACAATCCACGGTCAAAAGTCTCTGCCCACTGCAATGTTTACAATCCTGTGCAGCACTATTTGAACATTATAAAAACGTAACCTGTGGATCGAACCCACGTTGGTTGTGGCTTATACCACTCACCCAACTAAAGACATAGCTAACATGTTGAACATAATAATCACACTGAGTACTTTTTATTCAAGTATTTATGTTTTGTGTGTAACGTCTATTAGAAGAAGGTCGTAACTACAATACTTGTTGATAGTATTATTGTAGCAAACTGATCATTTACTTATGACTTTATGACCCATCAGCAAATTTCTGGGAAAATTTGCCAAAATTATTAGTACATATTTAAATAATTAGAAAATAATTGAAGTAGGTAGGTACAAACGTATAACGTAAGTACTAACTTACTGTAACAAAATCGATGCCTATAAATAATTTGAAATAATGAGGTGATATTTTGCAGTAAATGAAATATTTGATTAAAAAGTTAAATTAAGCATTGTATTTTATGACGGAGCGTTAGACATACTTGGAGACTAGATTAGAATTAGCAGGTTCGAATCCCACCAGGATGAATATCACAAATCATTTAAAAAAAAATGTTCACTTGAGTTTGTAATATTGTATTTTTTTCACAGAAAACTGCACAATGTCACTGAGCGGAACTGAATTTGACCCTGGAGCTGTTGAAATGATCAACGCTACAAAATCAGATGGATCGCAATGTGCTCGCTTCAAGAGTCATCGCAAAGAGGATAAAGATAAAAGTAAGTATGAAGAAACATGAATATACAACGTGTTTCTGCAAAGAGTTTCTAACACAAAAGGCGGTTCTATTGTACATTTATGAGCTATGAATTGTACGTTTATGAGTTATAAATTGTACATTTATGAGTTATGAATTGTACATTTATGAGCTATGAATCGTACATTTATGAGCTATGTATTGTACATCTATGAGCTATGTATTGTACATTTATGAGCTATGAATTGTACACTTATGAGCTATGTATTGTACATTTATTAGCTATGAATCGTACATTTATGAGCTATGTATTGTACATCTATGAGCTATGTATTTATGAGCTATGAATCGTACATTTATGAGCTATGTATTGTACATCTATGAGCTATGTATTGTACATTTATGAGCTATGAATTGTACACTTATGAGCTATGTATTGTACATTTATTAGCTATGAATTATATATCTATGAGCTATATATTGTACATTTATGAGCTATTAATTGTACATCTATGAGTTATGTATTGTACATTTAGGAGCTATGTATTGTTTATCTATGAGCTATGTATTGTACATTTATGAGCTATGAATTGTACATCTATGAGCTATGTATTGTACATTTATGAGCTATGTAATGTACATCTATGAGCTATGTATTGTACATTTATGAGGTATGAAGTGTACATTTACGAGCTATGAATTGTACATTTATGAGCTATGTATTGTACATTTATGAGGTATGAATTGTACATTTACGAGCTATGAATTGTACAATTATAAGCTAGTAATTCTATTTTAGAAAGATAATTACAATGGAAATTATAGATTATTCCCACTAACTATCTATGATTTCTCTAATCAAAATTTCAATGCTTTTTTTCAAATTACAAACAGAAACTGAAGCTCCCATGAACGATATGGAGAATTGGTGGGAAGATCTGACTGAAGAATGTCGTCTGATGAACTTCGAGTCTTGGCAAGCAAAGGTAAGATGATCTATAAATAATTCTAATAAAACTTTAGATACTTATATTAAAAAATTTAAAATATGCTGAAAAAACAGGTATTCTAAAAATCGTTAGTTGAACAGAATATTATTTTTTACAATGTGTTTTGACAAAAGTATTGTAATACAAACTGGGTTGTATTAGATGGCGAGACAAACAACGTTTTAGAAATATGACCTTTTTATTTGAAAAATTTAAGGGTAACTGGAAAATCTGCTGTTTCTTATTTATTTATCGTATGGCTCAATAAAGTACTGGTACAAGAGGTATGTTACATACGCTACAGCATCGCTCGTGAAGTCCCTGAAGCTGTTTTTTGTGTTTGGAAATAAAACTCAATAATGCTTTAAATAGTAGTCCAAAATCAATATACAAATAAAAACTTCTTACTCCATTTCTGATTATTTTCAAATGAAAAACCATATATCCTAATATTATAAAGAGGTAACGTTGGTAACAAGTTTGTATGTATGTTGGGGGTAATCTATATAAATAGAAATCAATTGCTATTCGCTAGTCTCGTTAAAACTCGAGAATGGCTGAACCGATTTGGCTAATTTTGGTTTTGTATTTGGGGAAGTCCAGGGAAGGTTTAAATGGTGAGAAAGATCGGACTTACGCGGGTGAAACTGCGGGGCGCAGCTAGTATTAAATAAATATATTCGAACTTTTCAAAAGTTGTAAAATAAAAATATGTTCGCCTAGACATCAACAAAAACCCCCTTTCGTGTTATAATACCCTTTTCAAAATGCATTGTATAGACAGTGTGTGCAAAACTGTCGTATTTGCATCATCGGTAAATCTTGTGTCAAGTTCATTTCTAGTTGCACAAAATAAGCATTTTTATTGTTGATTCATAAATTCTTTCGTCCATTGAAATAAATCGATTAGATCTTCAATTCGAAGTTCTTTTGTGATTGATTCAGGTGCGAATAACAGCAGAACTGATGTTGTGGGTGGGTGCTTTGGCTTATGTCGGGGCTGCCCTGAGGGAAGCGAGGTTCCTCGGTATTAAAATGTTTATCGAAAACTTGAGTACTGTTCCATCAAGGTAATTGATATACAAAAACACACCTAACATTTAGAAAATATATTTCCGTAAATACGTTCGGCGTCAGAATTTGAACATGCGTTTAAGTTTTTCTCATATTTACATCTTCTACAATATAAAAATGAATCGCTGAATGTGTCGCTAAGCGCAAATCTCAAGAACAGCTGAACCCATTTCACTAATTCTTTTTTTTGTTGTGTTTGATATTGTCAGGAGAAGGTTCTTATGAAAGAAAAAATAAAGAAAATTGCATAGAAAATTATTACGCGGGTGAAACCGTGGGGCTGAGCTACTTTTAGATAAATACAGATAAATGAGGATCTGTATTGCAGAGGACAGAGGTTCTAGTCCTATCGGGTTGAATTTTTGGAAAATTTTACTAGTTAGCAGCTTTATTACTTCAAATATATATGTTTTTAGAGTAATGTTCCTAATATCGTGTCTATTGATGCTGGTGCTGCCGACATTGAGGCTCGGCTGTGCTGATGTAGAAGAAGATCATCTCGCTGTCATTATCATGTTGACTACAGCTCCATACTTCTTGTTCTTTTGTAGGTATGTTTATTATAATTAATAAATTATTATTTAGGTAATGTATGTATTAGCTTCTGAAAGATCCCCAATTCAGGAAAGTCTAGTATTCTTTCTTTAACTTCTTTATATCCACTTTCTATAAAATGATTAGTTCCGATTTGCATGATTTGCACAGCTTAGCCTTCAGTATAATCGGACAAGATTTTTTGAAGTGAAAACTTCTTTAGCGGCGTTGAGCACTTTTTCTGTAATGGGTATAAAATCTTAAACTCGCGTCAGGACACGTGACCTGATCGAAAAAGCGTAAGACGGATGGAGAGTAGACAGCTATCCCCTCTCTACGGCGCGGCGAAAATGTATGCCTGCTGTTTTTAATTTGGCTGTGAGTGTATTAAGACGTACATATGGTATTTTTTAACAGACGACTATTGACGGACGACAAATGTCGGACGACTATTGACGGACGACAAATGTCGGACGACTATTTGTCGGACGACTATTGACGGACGACAAATGTCGGACGACTATTTGTCGTCCGACTATTTTTTTTTTCATCTAAAACTCTTTTTGCGTATGTTCTCGCGACATATGAGATTTTACACAGATATACAGTTTTCACTTCTGCCTGCACTCCCGGAGTGCGCTGTTTTTTTTTAAATTATTTAGTTCGAAGTTATTCTTGTTTTTTTCCCACTATGTGAAGTCGGGACAACATATTGCCATCTTTATCCATTTAACTTTATTTCCCATCAAGTCCGCATCCACTCCCATTTCCCTTACATACCTACTTCCTTTCGCAATCTCTCCATCCGTTATTTCCTCTCTACGACCAATTACTTCCAAGTTCTGTACTCTTCATATAAATAAATAAATAAATAAAATAAATAAATAAATATTTCAGGACATATTACACATCGCCATCCAGCCCCAAGCTAAGCAACTTAATGCTTGTGTTATGGGTGCCAGATAACGGATAAACTACTTATATACTTTTTTTTTTGTAAATATATACATATTATACATATAGGAAACACCCAGAACCAGAAACAAGAATTTATGGTCAGCATAAATACTTGTTCCCGGCGGGAATCGAACCCGCAACCTTCTGCGTCGCAGTCGGGTGTTCGCCCGACGCGCCACAGAGGTCGTCACAACTATCCAACTAACTATATAACTATCCATACATAGTAGTATTTCAGACTTCTTTCTAACCAATTGATCTTTCATTAAAGCCCTCATTGCATGCCTCAGTGGAGTGGGCGGGAGGGCGGTGCACATTGCATTTTGTGTTTTGGCACTAGGCTCGGAACTAAAAACTAAATAATAAGATAGATCTACCTAGAATCCATACCACATGAGTTTAGTTTACTTAAATCATTGTTACAGAGGTTTCAAAACTGTGGGTCCGTTCGTTGTGATGATATATCGCATGGTGATGGGAGATCTGCTGCGATTTGTTGCTATATACCTCGTCTTTGTTATGGGATTCTCGCAAGGTGAGTACATAGTTTTCTTCAGATAAAAAAGGCACATGACAATAAAATAAGGATACAAAAAAAAGTTAAAATTTATTTTTAAATAGTTTCATGTAAGTGAGTATATACGAGAAATACGTAAATAAATAAAAAAAAACACAATTGAAGAATACATTTATGAAAATGGAAAAGCATGACCAAGGAGCCATGTCCTGGAAAAAGATATGAAGCAAAAAATACTCTACCACAGAAACCGACAAGCTGTCAAAATTCTTTGGTTCCTGGTTTGTGAATCGCGGTATGTCGACGTTTGTCAAAATTCAGAAAGTACTGAACTCCCTCGATTTTCATGTTATATTAATAGCTCTTTACAATTTTAATGTAATAAGATAGAAAGCAGATATCCTAATGGATTGAATAATAAAATAGCTTTTACTAAAGTAATAACATAATCCCATATATTAAAGGGTTATAGGTCGATAATCCCGGGCAGTATAACGAATTCGCGGTCAAGGCTTATGCCTCATAGAGTTACGAATAGGATCTATGAACGGATGCCTGCTTATCCTTTATGTAACCTGTATTTCGCAAATAACAAGAATCGAGCTTAATCTAAAAAAAACTTAAATTGCTTTAGCTTTATCTTTCAATTAAAAATGGTGTTTACAATAAGTTCTATGTACCTATCTATCTTATTTTATCACTAATAGCGCTCCGCGGATTCACCCGCGTAACCGATTTCGTGGGAATATCGAAATACAAAGTAGCCTATGTTACTGTTAATGAATTAACTTTTCTCATTCCAAGTTTCATCTAAATCGGTTCAGTAGTTTCGGAGTATTTTTAATGCAAACAAATAATCAAATCATTCCTCTTTATAATATTAGTATATATCATGGGTTATGCTTCTGATAATTAAAGTTGTTGATAATGGGTGGAATGTCAGACTTAGATGTTAGTAATTTTGTCGTCACGTACCTACTACACCCACCAAAGCGGAAATCAGCAATGAAATTCCGATACTACTCATCGGCAGAATATTGTTAGCTTTCGAAAATTGTATTAACCCTTTAAACAGTTTCATATCATTGTAATTTCAGCGTACTACGTAATATTTCTATCATTCGACAACCCTAACACGCCAGAGGGTGTGGATGATTCCATGTCTAATCCGATGCCGTCTCCGATGGAGAGCATCATGGCCATGTTCCTCATGTCACTTACATCATTCTCAGATTATTATACTGCCTTTGACAGGACTGACCATGAAATTGAGGCTAAGGTAGGTTTAGACATTTATTTTGTCGAGAAACTTTGCTGGCACTCGTGTAGCTTCTTAAGCAGTGAAAATGTTAGAAAATCTCTTTTCAGTGCTTGTCTACGCTTTGTTTAAGTTTCCACTGCTTCTAGGCCTAAAGCAACGTTTGTGGTATGGCCGTTGCCGATAAATAAGAATATAGCCTTAAACGTGATTGTGATCGACTGCGCGGTAATCTAAAGCAGTGGCATCAACAAGCACGTGCTAAACACTTTTGTCAATATTTCAAGACGGTACCTTGCGCCCTAAGTACCAAACATTATCAAGTAATAACTTATTTACACACTTATGTGAAAATGTCAACATTTTACCTTGGTTTTAGTTATTTTAAAATCCCATTGCAAAGCTCTACATAATCTTGCAACGCAACATCACAGAGCTTGTACTTAAAATTAAGCTTACTACGTTTCTGTATATGAAATTGCCATTGTATCAAATGATGTGTATGATGTGAACCTATAACATTTTACGAGCTCAAAAATGGTTAAGTTATCTACAATTTTCAAATTATTGTCAACTATGTGTTAAATTCACTACAAAGCTTCTGTCAAGATAAATATCACAATATAAGTACTTTGTGTTTAAATGTTTGTTGTTTACCTACTGATAAAGGGCTATTAGGTAATTACGGCTACTTAAAGTAAATAAAAGGGAAAGTGGTGTCATATTCACGTTTCGACAATGTCAATGCTTGCGTGAATGAGATTTGACGAATCGTTTTATTGGTAGGTATTGTTACGCGAAAATCAGTTAATAAAACATTTTTAATACACGTTGAATAAGTACTGAAAAGATACATTCTGTGTCAAAACCTGGCTAGGGTATTTTTGCATTTGAGGGGAGGGCTGGTAACCTTACTAAGTCAACAATTTAACTGATTTAGAATCTATTGATCAAGGCAGGCATTTTCTACCAAATTTATAAATACACTTGCCAAGCTGTAGGGTAAAATTATTCTACAAAAGCATAAATCTAAAATTCTAAACAATGAAATAGAACAAAGCTTAAATACAACAGAAGAAAACTTAATATTTAAAAAAAAATCTTTGAATAGGAATCAAGGGTGATACGAAGGACGTAAGCGGCGATACTAGTTTAAAAATCTTCACCATATTTTTCAGCTCTTGTTCGTGATCTACATGATAATAGTAGCCATACTTCTAGTTAACATGTTAATTGCCATGATGGGTAACACGTACCAAAAGATAGCGGAGACAAGAAACGAATGGCAGAGACAGTGGGCTAGAATAGTACTGGTGGTAGAGAGGGGAGTGCCACCGGCGCAGAGGTTGAAGCAACTATTGACGTATAGCCAACCGATGGCAAACGGGAAGAGAGCGTTGGTATTGAGGATCAATCAGAAGGTATAAATAGAGATAAAGTTAGAATAGATTAAGATTGTACTAGTGTGTTCGCAGATTGACGGTACAGGGTTAAAATGTTTTTTTTTAATATTTTAGGATGAAGACAAAGAAGAAATGAAAGAAATTCTAGAAATGAAGAGGACACACGAACGTATTGTAGCTAAGAGGAAGCAAAGAGAGGCTCAGATCGGAGAAATGAAGGGAAAACCTCTACCTCCAGCTAATGTTAGGGACTATCCCATTAAGAAGTAATCTATCTCATTAAGTATATTTAATAGCCTTCAAACTAAATATCAATAAACCTTGAACGTAGTTTCATTTTATAGAGCTAAGTAATAAAATTCGTTCATGAAAACGTGTTGCTAAGTAGCATAAACGATTAAGTAAACATTTTATCACTAAGACTGTTAAAAGCAAATTCATCACTTAAATGTTGTTTGCTAAAGGCAACCGTTTTTATGAATGAATTTATGAATTTGGTGACATGTAAGTGTATGTATAGACAGCATTACATAATGCAATCTATTGTGCAAAAACAACGTGGGATTTGTATTTAAATATCGACCTTTGCGCTACATCTGCAAAAAAAATGGGCGGGATTGGCATCCTTGTCAATTCGATGATGTATTATCTAACGTCCATTGTGAATACAGTTAAACCTAGGTGTAAATTGTGACCGTGTCGCTTTCCACTGTTACCTCATTGTTTGCCTGTCTGGGCTGACCTGACCAGACCGACACACGGTTGCCCAAATATTACTCGTCTAGTAATGTTTACATTTTAATCTTGTTAAAAATTAAACAAGTAATTAAGTAGGTGCCTTATGCGATGACGGATATCTTTCGGTTCGATTTCCAATGTCCTACTTTTACAAAAGTACAAAAGAATTGAAAGAATGAAAGAGTTACAGAATGTGCATCAGTGTTGCTCGTTAACCTTAAGGCCACTGTTAGGTAACTAAGGTTACTCACCTACAGATTATCGCTAAAACAATAGTTCACCACTAAGCATATTGTAATTACGTTAAGAGTGGTTATGAGATTAATACATTTGCCTAGGTATTTATTTCAGTAATCACTAAACGGACCTACCATGAACGTATCATCACTACATAGTATAAAACAAAGTAGCTTTCTCTGTCCCTATATCCCTATGTATGCTTAAATCTTTAAAACTACGCAATGGATTTAGATACGGTTTTTTAATAGATAGAGTGATTCAAGAGGAAGGTTTATATGTTTAATACATGCATAATATAGCCGTGCGAAGCCGGGACGGGTCGCTAGTTGTATAATAATTAAAAAAATCACGACTCCATGACAAGCCCAAATGATGATGATTGTAAAAATCTTATTGACCTCTTTCACAATCCTTTGCCTCATCATTAACAAATCTAAGTAAATTGACAGATTTAAGTTTACTTTGTCCAATGATATTTGAAGGTTTTTTTTGTTTAGTTTTGCAATTATGCCTTCTGCGTCAGTACTTACTTGTAGATAATTTAATTGAATATTTTGACACAATGATTGTTTCGAAATGTTTTATAATTGAAATCACTACGTACAGATTAAAAATGAACTTAAAAATGTACACTAAACAACTACAAAATTGATTTTGTATTGGTATCCGATGACCGCTAGCGTGATATTGCAAATATTTTAGTGTTCATTTATGTTAGTAACATCAATCAAAATTGAAAAGCAAACTCCAAACGCAACAGTCTCGTTTAAACTTACAAACAAACAAATGTATTACAATGTAACTGTGAATCGTTACCCTGCTCCTGAAAATCTATGTCGAAACGCATCCATACGCAAACACGCACGCGCGCAAGATGCGTATGTGTGTCACAACACTCCCTAAGTTCCGAGTCAAAGTGGTGGAGAGTATAAAACCAAATAGATGCTGAGCAGATTTCACACATTGTCAAACGTACGTTCGGAGCCATGAGGAGTGCGGTAAGTGATCAAACGCGAGACAAAAGTGAAATTGTTTGCGTAAAGAGTCAACAAAGTACCTATTATCTTTCTAATGAAGTGTTTACTTTTGTGGTCAGGTTAGAACTGCTCGGATATAAGTGACAATGAAAGTGATTTCGTGTTTTTTCTGCTACAGATTGTGATATTATCCGTGGTTGCGGTGATAAGCGGTGAAGCCCCTTATCAATATTCTCGGCCAGCACAGCCGTTTAACTTCCCACCGGCTCCAGCACCGCCACCACGTCCGCATTATCATCAACATCAACACGCACCGCAGCCTCAGCCAAGCTCTGGTTACAATTACCAACCACCACAACCAGCTCCCCAACCAGCCCCAGTGTATCAGCAGCCTGCCCCAGTATATCAGCAGCCTGCTCCGGTGTATCAGCAGCCTGCCCCTGAGCCGGTATACCAACAACCAGCCCCCGTGTATCAACAACCAGCTCCTGTGTACCAGCAGCCAGCTCCAGTGTACCAGCAACCGGCACCGGCCCCAGTATACCAACCAGCCCCCGCTCCCGCCCCCATCTATCAACCGGCCCCTGCTCCTGCCCCTGTTTATCAGCAACCAGCCCCAGCCCCTGCCCCCGTGTACCAGCAACCTGCCCCCGCTCCAGTGTACCAGCAGCCTGCTCCCGCTCCAGTGTACCAGCAGCCTGCCCCAGCTCCTCGGCCTCAGCCACCTAGCACATCATACGGCGTCCCTCTGCAACCGAGACCTGCTCCTCAACCAATACCTTCCTATTCAGTGCCCCAGTTCCGTCAACAGCCTCAGCCGCAGCCTCGGCCACAACCTCAGCCACAACCACAGCCACAGCCTCAGCCGCAACCACAACCATTGCCTATAGTGTACCAACAACAGCAGTTCTCATCTCAAAGTGGCTATTCGTACCAACAACCTCAACCCAGTTTCCCGATTCAAGCTCAGCTTCCGCTCCAATCTCAGCCCATAAGCAATAACCAAGGGTCATCATCTCTGTCGAGTTATCAGGCTGACAATAATCAGTACAGCACAGGTTCAGCATCCTTCCAATCGAACAGTGATGCCCTTGACTCAATTACTGTAAATCACGTCGAAAATATTATAAAGGAGAGCGAACATAGTTCGGCTCGTGACGCTGGCTACTTGTCCCTTGTGTCCGGCGTTTCGCTAGAAAACGCGAGGCCTAGTATAGAACTGTCCTCATTCACGCACTCATCTCCGTTGAGTGAGGGATCAAGTTCTTCTAGCTCCGCTTCGGTTTCTTCCGCTGCATCTAGACCCTCAAGTGACTACGGCCTGCCTGAAGTCACTGTCAACTCTCAACAGACATCCCAACAATCAGGTGGCGAGTCTGCCGTAAGTTTCTTGCCTCAAAACAAACCCGCCCTCTCTTATGGGCCCCCGAACTGAACGAAATCGCGTATCTATTAATTTAACAATTACAGTGTTGTGTAAATAGTGTTTATTTTTACATTTTGTTACAAAATAAAATAAGAGACCTTTGAATCTTTGTTTTATTGGTTGCACAACACAACATAAACGTTTCAAAAAAGTTACAACATGACGTCACGAAACAGGTTACAAACACTAGTTTACTAAAAAAAACACTTCACTTCACTTAGAATTTTCCTCAATCAATTTGTCAGCACAAATAATTTTCATAAACAGTGGATAGTTGTAAGGAGAGCCTTTTTCCTAAAACAAGTTTGTCAAACATTTACACACCTATTATGCAACATGCAATTTATTAGCACGACCGCAATTGCTGTTTAGCGTAGTGACCAATGACAAATAGGTAAATAATAAGAAATATACTCACAAATGTGATACAGCGGTCGGAGGTCTGTGCTCCAATATCGGACAGCTTCAGAGGTGCTTGCACTATAAACTCCTCTAGTTCAATTTCACAGGGACACTTTCTAGGCGGGGGCTTTGGTACTTGCACTGCTTGACATAGAGCACTCTGAAAACATAAGAAAGAATGATAATAAAGTAAATCTAAGCAAGACATTTTTTACATAGGGTGGCTCTGGCTGCATCGTAGTAGGTTAGGTACCTACTTCACCAAGATTTAAATTTTCCGGATCATTTCACGGACTTAAAGCATCTGATACGGCCTAACGTGCCATATTATTGTAATTTTTAATTTGATATAAAGTAGAAAAGTTAGGCATTGTACGATACCTACTTTTTATCTGATCCTCATTTATTACCTAGTGTATCTACCAAGACCTAGAACGATTGACTAATTACTAAGTCTAAACGCTAAAAATACTCATCAATTATATTAGGTAACTAAAGAACTGCACTTCTATCGTATTGTTCTCGCAGATTTCAGAATATCACTTTGGAGATCGTGGCATTCAAACGTTTCATAATTTATTTATTCTTTTCTTTTGTATAAAGGAATACACAATAAGCTTTTGTGGAGGTTAGCTAACCAAAATCGATAATATATTGTGAGGAAGTTACAAAATAACAAAGAAGATATTCCATTGATGTGACAACATAATAGAAAGTTAAACTAAAGACAAAATGTACATATTCTTTCAACAAGCAATTTTCTTTTTTCCATATAACCTAGTCACTCTGACACACACATATGCCACTCTCGTTTTTATTTTTCTAACCACTAATTACTAAAGGAAATTTGAACGTCTAAAAATTATATGCAGATGTCTAAAGTGTAAACTAAAACTAAATTTATTCAAAATTTCAGTCTATTGAACTAAAATAATAAAATAAATACAAATAACAATAAAAACACATTTGCCTGAACTAGTACAGGCACAGAGGTATGTGTACAGAAAGCCTTGGTTTTGGTATCATATAGAAAGTAAATGGGGGAATAAAACTTGAGTGGAGCATGTAAAGGGACCAACTAGCTAGCTAATGCCACGCGGGGATCTTTTGTGACCACTAACTAAATAACGAACTCTTTTACCTTCTCTGTTTATCTCTCTCTCTCTCTCTCTCTTTATCTTCTCTGACCCAGCAATTTAGGATATGCGAACACTTAAAACACATATCATATGATAATTTCAACAGAACCTGAACTCACATTACAAATTCCCTTATTTCCTTGAGGTTCATATTGCGTTGCGGCATGAACACTAGACTTCTTTACTGGTTCAATGTTCATACATTCACAGATAATATCATTACGTCCGCATTCACTGGATACTGTACGTGTTGTCAGTGGGGTAGCTTGACAAACTACCTTCGGCGGCTTTAAGAAACATAATAAGTATTATTTTAATACCAGCTGCTCCCCGATCTCGCGGAAATTTCGGATTTAAAAGTAATCTTGTCCTTCCCCTTTCCCTAAAATACCGCTATTCCGATCAAAATCGGTCCAGTCGTTTGAGTATGAAGACAGAACAAACCAATAAATAAATGAACAAGCGAACAAGCTTTCGAATTCATAATATTAGTTAGGAAGTTAGGATTTAGGATTAGTTAGGATGGGATACCATAATATTAGTAAAAATTAGTATTAATGGATTTAACCACTTAGTAATTTTGCTTGTTCCATATTATTTTACTAAAACACAGAATAGGATGAATTTGATCATAGGTTAGTAAGAAGGTAATCTATAGTTAGTTATTATTAAGACTATCTACAATACAGTATAGAAAAAAACTGCGAGTCAGAAACGCGCTCGAAGGGTTTCGTACCATTACATTCTCTTTAAAAATTTCAACGCGAGCGCGTCAAAAGGCTAGATGCAATGATCAATTTACCACACTTGTATCGTAATGTACATACCTACTATTTTCACATTCAGTTCACAAAATACTAACAATTTAATTGTAATCTGTCTAGCTATCACGGTTCATGAGATACAGCCTGGTGACAGACAGACAGACGTAGACGGACGGACGGACAGTGGAGTCTTAAAAATAGGGTTCCGTTTTCACCTTTTGGATACGGAACCATAGATAAGAATTATTTCTTACCTGACTAGATTTTATCGGTAAAACTTGTTTTGAAATAGACGGAGAAGCGACTTCTTTACATAAACGTGTAGAAGCTTCGTACTGAGTTTCAACGTCAATTTTGCTAATTGTACCGATTGTACATTGGCAAGAAACATTTACAAAATCATTTTTAATACGTGGAACACTCTTCTTGTACATAGACGAGTTATTTTTATGCATAGAGTCTTTTTTAAGATGTACACCTTCTTGGGTAGGTTTGACTTCAACGGGTTCATTTTTACTTCGATTCTGGCATATATTTGTAAGACTTTGGGATTTGCCAGTTGTTTTTTTCGAAAACTCAGTCGAAACCGTGATAATTGAGCTGTAAAAGTAGAAGTTTAAGTAAAAGAAGTAGGTATTCTTGTATTTTGCAAGTCGTAACCATTTATTATTTTATGAACTTACGATTGACAGCATTCCGAATTTGGTCTAGTCAACTCTTTTGGTTGTAAAATGTAATGGCAACTTTGGTTATCCCTGAAAATTTGCGATTTTAATTTTCTGATTAGGTAAAATAATGTTTGAGCACAAATTATTTTAACAAATAGTAAATTTGTAGGAAAATAAACTAACTTAACAATATCACCAGTTTCATTGTAACCTCTTCCGCGGCACTTCCTCCTCCAAGGACTGTTACATAAAGTTAAAATGTATAAAAAATTACGGTCGGTTTACGGACGATAATTTTACGTGATAACGTCATAAGAAAACAATGAAAATTTGAGATTTTTTTTCCCTTTCTTTTCTTTTATATATTTTATTCCTTTAAATGAGTCTTCTATTCGACACTCGTCACCATAACACAAGCCCAGATGAGCGATATTATTATTAAATACTCTGATGTTATATGATGTGTAACGCATGAAGTCTCACATTGGGAACGGTACGCGTCATGTTACGGTAACATGACACTTTTGTGTGATTGCAGGTGTTCCATTAATTTATTAGACGTTATCATGTAAAAACAAAATAAACAAATTGAAATCGGTTCAGCCGTTCGAGAGCTCGGACATGCCACAGACAGACACACACACACACACAGCGAAGAGAGACAGTAACGTCAAAATTATAACACCCCGTTTTTGAGTCTCGAGTTAAAAATGATGATGAAAATGTAAAGGTTAAGTCTGAAACAGTTCGCAAACCGTTAAAAGGTCTGTTTTCAGATTGAGTACTTACGCGGATTAGTCTAATGTCTACTATTTCGACCGACAGATAAAGTTTATTCAGACCCAAAGTAAACTTTGTAACTGTCTACAGACCGTTTTGCGGTTTTATTGAAAGCTTTTTGACCACGTATTTATAATGTCTAGTTATTAAAGCGTAAAAAATGAGTTCTAGAGAAACGACAGATAGTTATATATTTTCGTAGCTTTACCTTTTCAGTCGCTTGAACTTTGTTTTCAAATTGTTAGAACAGGCGTCGGCACACACACTGAAATTGATAAGAAAAGTTGAACTTTTGAATAAATCCTGAAACATTGTCCTTCCTAATTTTAAATGTGATAGTTTATGTGTTAGTAGTGGTGTATGTACGTTGATTACTCTTTCACGCAAAAACTACTAAACAGATTACAATGAAATTCAGAATGTCGATACCTGGAAACCTGAATTCTGATATAAGTAGCTTTTTATCCCGATATTCTTCTGGGATCGCTTGCAAAACCGCTGAGTAGTAATAGCAAGTTAATAACATTAAGGTGAATTTTTAATTGAGGGCATAATAATAAAGGTAATTTAATAAAAACCTCTATTAAAGGTGCCAATGGGAAATAGCCGCAAAAAATAAAAAATAGAATGAAATAGGTAAGTAGTTACTTTTGGACAATTTTCTCGGTCTTAATAACTGAAGTTTGTTTTATAGTAAGTTTGTAATTATTTTGCTGATCCGGATTGTTTCCTAAGAATTCACCGTACTTCATATCCAACCAAGATGCGAATTCATTCTGTTGGGGTCTTGATTCATTTTTGCTAGGGACATGCTCCTGGTAAAAATGTGACAAGAAAATTAATAATAACAATATTCTCATGTTTAAAAAAAAATCATAATTATACTTATTGTAAAAATGAGAATCAAGAATCTAAACACCTACCAGTAGGTACAGAGACATCATTTTAATAAGTTAATAAATAAATTATACAATAGGAATGCATTACTAGTGAAAAATTCAAACTAGAGTTTCAAACTAAGAAGTCTTTTACCCTTATCTTTCTTATCTTAATATATATAAATCTCGTGTCACAATGTTTGTCCTCAATGGACTCCTAAACCACTTAACCGATTATAATAAAATTCGCACACCATGTGCAGTTCGATCCAACTTGAGAGATAGGATAGCTTACATCCCGATATTCCCACGGGATCGGGAGTTACGCGGGTGAAACCGCGTAGGGCAGCTATTATCACTATCACTACATAGTATAAAACAAAGTCGCTTTCTCTGTCCCTATATCCCTTTGTATGCTTAAATCTATAAAACTACGCAACGGATTTTGATGCGGTTTTTTTAATAGATAGAGTGATTCAAGAAGAAGGTTTATATGTATAATACATGCATAATATAGCCGTGCGAAGCCGGGGCAGGTCGCTAGTACGTATATAAAATTCTCATGTCGCGGTGTGTTAGTTACCTATTACGTCCTTGTCCACCTAAACGGAACCGATTTGTATGAATTTTTTTGTATATATTTGTTAATTTTATTCTGAGAATTGAACTACATCTATTTCTTTTTTCCTTTTTTTGTAAAAGGCAAAACAACGTTTGCCGGGACAGTTAGTTATGTTGTAAAAGACGCAGAATCGGTACCGGCGCGGCGTAGGTATTGCAACAAGTAGGTAATAGCAATGTCTTACCTGGGTGTACCATCTGAAAGCTTTTACGAAGCAATTTGGGTCTCGTTTTCTACGTTGCCTTCTGTTTACCGGCTGCGTCTGATAATACGGATTCTATAACAATGATATCAGTGGGATAGTGGGACCATCAAAACTTAAGGTGAAAGGGTATCTGCGCTATCTCCATACAAACGTAGTCGACTGTTTTCTCCCTGGATAATGACACTAGAGCAAATATTTTTGGTGTATAAAACTTATAACTGCCATGGCCATGATATTTTTTGTTTATTTTTTATTTTTTTAATCTTAAGATAATTAGAAAATTAAAAAACCAAAACATAGGGGCATAGTCATGGCAGGTATAGGTACAAAAATATTTGCTCTAGTGTCATTATCCAGGGAGGAAACAGTCGACTACGTTTGTATGGAGAGAGCGCAGGTACCCTTTCCTCTTAAGGCTTACATAAGACTTATACACACCACTAAGTTTACATATTAAACAACACTGGGCTCACATAAGATTTATCAGGACGAATCTTGATCGCTGTGTGTAAAGCGCTGAAGATTGAAACTGTTACCTTACATTGTAATATAGTAAAACAAAACATAGGACAGGATTATTTTACTTACAGTTTGAGTGTAATAGACAAGGGGATGCCCCATGGTAGGGTAATAGGGTGTTCTGTTGACTGTATTGCCATAGTTTTCATAGAAACCTGTAGCGTAATGGCAGTAATCGTCGCATTCGCAGTCGCTAGAAGATGATGTAGACATTTAAATTCTATTTCAAAACCAAAATGTGAGAAAATTTAGTTTTACTCCGACATTTTTCCTAAAATCCAAAGAGAATAAGTTTATTGTCATTAAAATATAGATAAAATTATCTATGATCAAATCTCAATCACCGACTAGACTACTCCAAAGAGAATATAATCACTACGTTTGACCATTCTACCAAGAAGCTGCCAAGAGTGAAACAAGCTCGGGTCCGTCCATAGAATTTGAGTTCGTACCTCGGTCCCTCATAATATGGTCGAAGAGTCCCTCTCTGGGTCCCTAGTTTTGTTTTGACGTGATAACGTCAAATAAATTGATGGAACACCCTCATTCACAAAAAAGTGTCACGGTAATATTGTGTGACGGTCATGGTAATAATGACCATGACGCGTCATGGTAACTTATGAAACAGAATATTTAATAATAATATCGCTCATCTGGGCTTGTGTTATGGTGACGAGTGACGAATAGAAGACTTTAATAAAGATAAAAAAAAAAAGAGAAAAAGATGAAAAAAAACATATATTTAAAAGGAACTAGCTGACCCGGCAGACTTCGTACTGCCAAATATAGCCTGTCAAAATGGTTTGAAATGTATCATTTTTTTTTGTTCCTTTGACTCTTTCACGTTAGGAACATACCTACATTGTTTAAACAACAGTGACTGCTTGTAATTCAATATGAACTTTATACAATAGCAATAAAGCTCGTTTTAGTTAGAAAACGTTTGTATGGGAAAAAGAAAAGGGCTATTTTTAGGGTTTTTCCGGCAATTATTCGAATTTTTCTCGCCGTAAAAACCATCTTTGAACTTCAACGAACATTTAAAAAAAAGAATTGGCCAAATCAGTCCAGGCGTTGTTGAGTTATGCGCTTACCAACACATTTTGCGATTCATTTTTATATATAAAAAGAAGAAGATAACAATAAGAACTCAATTTTTCATCGTTTTCTTATGACGTTATCATGACGTTATCATGGAATTAACTTTACCCTACAGTTTTTTTAGAATTATTCAAACAAACCTCTGTACTGTTAAAAAAAGTTTTCCTTCTAAATGAAAAACCTCTTTACTGTACTTATCTGTAAATACACCATGTAAATACAATAGAAACCAAGTACCTGTAATCTACAAGGCTTTGCGTTTTGGAATATAAAATGTTAATTTTAAACAACGTACTATTTTTATGCAATTTAGCTTATGTTGTAGCATACGGAAACCAACTTCATAATTTATTAAGCTTGTATACTGAGCAAAATAGTAAGTTTTCCATACTTATAAAGTGTAAACTTCCTTTAGTAGTTTAGACTTATAACCTCGTTTGTGACTCTTTCAACTCGCTCACTCAGCTCCGCTTTGGTGAAAGGAGATGTATGAAAATCATCGTTACGTACGAGTAATAGCGGAGTCCATAATGGGCCTGTTTGGTTCGCAGTGGAAAGCGGGCTTATGCATTCTGTGTATAAATCCCTTTCTCCCTTTGTATATGAAAAATAAAATACTTTTATAAATCAGGACAAACACTTCTTTAAGGTAAAAGGGTACCTGCGCTCTCTCCATACAAACGTAGTCGACTGTTTCCTTCTTGGATAATGACACTAGCACAAATATTTTTGTGCCATCAATCATAAAACCCATAACTGCCATGACTATGCCCCTATTTTCCATTTTTTTTTTCATTTTCTAATTATCATTGAAATTAAGATTATAAAAATTAAAAATAAAAACAAAAAATAGGGGCATGGTCATGGCAGTTATAAGTTTTAAGCAACAAAAATATTTGCTCTAGTGTCATTATCCAGGGAGAGTCGATTACGTTTGTAAAAGTTTGTATGGAGATAGCCCTCAGTACCCTTTTCTCTTAATAAGTAAGAATTGTTTTGACTATATACTCACTAACTTAGTTTCATCCAACAGACACCGATTGCGTGGACAGTATTATACCACTACCACTTAATAAAGAAAAATTGAGTCATGAAACTGGAAGGATTACCACTGCCTTTACATACAGGACCATTGGCACAACTACAGGAGTAGAAGAGGGTAGACATAAGTAGACAGACATCTACCTACTTTATCATAATTTTGGTTAGGTATAACTTAATAAAGTGGGTACCTACAGGTACTGTTACAGGCGCATTTTAGGTCATATTGAAGTATACAATAACTATAAGTAGATAGATAAATTCGTTATTGTAAACACCAATTTCAAATAACATTAATAATAAAATAAATAAAGCTTAAGTCTAAGTGTTACAAAGGGCGGCCTTATCGCTCAAAGCGATCTCTTCCAGGCAACCTTTAACTAAGTATATAGTTCTTCTAGCAGCGCTCCGCGGCTTCACCCGCTTGAATCCCGATACCGTGGGGTTTTTTTTTTACCCCTAGTATCCCACTGCTGGGCAAAGGTCCTTGGGAATATCGGAATAAAAAGCCTATGTTACTCCTAATTATTCAATTATCCTATCAATTATTCTCATACCAAGTTTCATCAAATTCGGTTCAGTAGTTTCGTTACAAACATAAAAACCAATGAAAAAATCTTCTATAATAGATTATAGTGTAATAAATGTTAAGTTTTACTCTGTGAAAACATTCTATTTTTCTATGTATTATGTCTCACGTTTAAATATTTACCTACTTAGTACACAATTCAATAATTCTCTAAGCTTGTTCTTGTTTGACGTGTATTGTATATGCGTTTATGTCTGTGAAGACCTTCCGAACTTATTTTAAACTAGCGACCCGCCCCGGCTTCGCACGGCTATTATTATGCATTATTATGCATGTATTATACATATAAACCTTCCTCTTGAATCACTATCTATTAAAAAAACGCATCAAAATCCGTTGCGTAGTTTTAAAGATTTAAACATAAGGGATATAGGGACAGAGAAAGCGATTTTGTTGTATACGATGTAGTGATAATTATGTAGTGATTTAATAATTGCTTTTTTCAGATCCAGTTAAACAATTCCGAAATATAATCAATCAAGTGTTGTTCGGAAACAATTCAGATGGTACCTTAATATACTATTATTAGTGCGATTTTTTTTTTGAAAATTGAGACAAATACTTAATCAACATGTTAATCGAAATAAAATTGTAGGTATCACCGAAAAAGCGACTTCACAACTACCGGAAGACGTGGATTTGTTAGCACATTTTCCTTTAGGCAAAATTATGCGGTTTGTACATATAGCACTATACAGGTTAATAAATTTATGAGGCTTCCAGCGACTGGAACCGCAATCAACTGGAACCGCGGTCCCGGTTACCGGATTAATATTTTTAAATATTTTTCTTCTGTCGACTGATACCTCTAAAAAAAAACATAAAAAACCTGTTGTTCAAGTCAAAAACAGTACAGTCAAACGAAAAAACGTTTAAAGTAATCATTAAAGAAAAAACTCTTTAATTAAATAATATCATAAATCAGCCACGAATCTAACATCACTTTTGCTGTAGAAAATGGTCATTAGTTTGTAAAAATTACTAGGCAATCAGAAGTCAGAAGAAGGTATAAATCACACTTATTAAATAATCTCTATCTCTTCCATTTTTTTTCCTGTATGTGTATGTGATGGCCTTAAAGGTATTGAAGAAGCTGAAAAAAGAATTCAAATATATCGAGCATGATTTCTCTAGTAACCTTCTACTAAGTTCTGATAGCCTAGTACATACAAACCAATTACCATCATACAATTCACACAGAACGTAACAGTGGTGGTGGTGTGTAAGGGCTTGCTCTCATACGAATCAGTATACCTCCTACATTGTTCTTACACCCTGGTACAATCCTCCTATTATCTGCATATTTTGAAAATAGGCAATCTCAAGCCAATCACGTGCCAGTACAGTACAGAGAAGCAGACCAACGTGGAGTCACCGGCCATATTAAACTTTCTTATATTATATCAATAACTCTATAGCACTTACAATGATTTTTTATTCAAATGTCTCCGTAAACTCATCCCACATGACAAGTGCAAGTAGGGTGAGTATACCAAAGAACCAAGCACGCGCGTGCATCCTACTACCCGGTTTTACAGTCAACAATCACTCATAATTAAAACGAACTCAAATTCTATGGGTGTAATTTTGAAAAAGGAATTTGAACATTTGAAAAAAAGTATTAGTCAAGCACGTCTTTTTTTTTAAATAAAAATAATCAAAGGTTTCGCGTATTTTTTCAATGATATTTTTGAATCAAAGAGTTTTTTTCTTAAATTATTATTCAAACATTTTTTCGTTTGACTGTACTATTTTTCTTGAACAATTGATTTCTTTGTTTATTTGCGAGTGGTCCCACTCGACGGAAGAAAAATAATAAAATAAATGAATCCGGCAACCGGGACCGCGGTTCCAGTGGGTTGCGGTCCCAGTCGCCGGAAGCCTCAAATTTATGTGGGCCTTCAGGGCTATATCCTAAACTAAAAGAGATAGCGAAAAATGCTGCCCGATTTTGACAAAAACTAAACGGCATCATTAGATTTTTGAAAAAGTCATTACCCTAGCCAGGAATCGAACCTGTTGATTTTGCAAAAATCCCATATTTTATACCCATCGATAGTGTTGCTGATAGAGGTTAATTCCTGGAAACTAATATAGTATGGCAAATCAAAGGAAATAGCTCTTTTTTTGTAGTTTTAACTTATTTTCATCTTTCCGTCTCTGGAAAAATAATAGCGTATTAGAGGGGAAGAAATATTAAAATTTTTAAATTTTTTGAAATATGTTCTAAATTCTCTACATAAAATTAGTACAATTGGAAAAAATAGTTTTTTTTGTACAGCAGTTACGTCATCACCTCCTTACTACATTTTTTTCAGGGACAGTACGAGTATAATATGAAAATTACAGAAGACTATAAAAAATAGGTATTTCCTTTGATTTGCCTTGTTAAGTGACAATAAGACTATCTGTTCCGTATAGGAACAGATTTTTTAACACAGTTGCTCATAAAGTGGATCTTATTAAACAGTTTTTAGGCTCATAATGCAACGTATTATGCACGCGTAAGTTATAAATAACCAACTAGTGCTATAATGTTATCCCGATAAGTTAAATAGGTACGTATCTTACTGCTAATTACATGTTAGGTAGATGAAACATTCTTAATTTATCTGGGTTATACTGTTTTGATGTATAAAAAAGGTAGGTACTTACCAACAAAGAGTTTTTAACCTAGCAAAAATAGTTGTCTCTAAAGTCTGTTTATGAACGAAAATATTACGTGATAACGTCAGAAAACAATTAAAAAGTGGGTTTTGTTTTTTCTTTACATAAATATATTTTTTTCCTTACCATTAAGTATATTCTGTTTTTAACCCCCGACGCAAAAACAAATGGAAAAACCCTAAAAAATATTGTATGTCAGACGAGGCTGTATAGGTTAAAAGTCTTTTGCCTGGCCATTCGGGAGTATAATTAACAATTGTAAACATAGACTTATCACAAATATTTTGTTATTTTCTTTTCTTTTCAAATATTTTCTTTTATTCGCAACTGTGATATAAAACGTCGTACGATACGCGTGTGGAATTGATCTTTGCATCTCGACTTCTAATGTAATGTACTATTATGTTCGCTTATTTTAAATCTATGATTGGGGGTAGGGCTTTGAAAGAAAACACAACTTGTGGGTAGATTTCATCCACTTTTCCCGTTTGAATTACGGACGTACCGCTACCACTAGTCTTCGTCTCGCTACCTTTGAACGAGCACATATAGAATAGAATAGAAAATCATTTTTTTGGACAAGCACACGACAAAACATATTTAGAACAGTTGGAGAGTAGTTAGCATATCGATCTCCGTTGGAGTACCTACTGGTCCGGGCCGCGCATCAAGTGTGGAACTTTGTTTCGATTCTTCTCCCATTACCTACGACACATCCTCGGTGGAAATCAAATACCAGCGCCCTATGGACTTGATGAACAAGGACCGTAACGGACACGTCTTCATCGACCAGAACCTTCAGAGCACCTTCGAGAGCAAAGGTCAGTGGTACAAACCCGTAACTCCCATACACTATCCATTGGTATAAAAATATAGGTGATTATGTTTTTGCAAAATCAACAGATTCGATTCCTGGCTAGAGTAATTAATTTTTAAGAAATCTAATGATGCAGTTTTTTGCATTAGTTTTTGTCAAAATCGGGCACGCAACTCCTTTCAGCATTTTTCGTTATCTATATGGGTTTAGGTTAGGTTATAGGACTGAAGACCAAAATTAAAAATTCATCCTGTATTTTCCTTTTCGACCAAGTTAATAATAAGTTATTAGTTACGTAGGTAAGTAGTTTAGGAACGTATTTATTTTAACTAGTAACTGTTTGAAATAGTTCTCCTGATTAATATTCAATAGCAATTTACAATAAATGTTTACTATTAGGTTTGGTAAATCTGTATGCATTTGAATAACTAAATAAATCACTCTTTTTTTATGTAGTTTGTGTGCTTTTAAATAACATTTAATCTAGATGAATTATACAGCGCTAATAACTTAAATCCATGCTAGTCAGGGCGCTGATGTAGTCCTCAGGATTTGTATTGCATGGAGTAGGTTTGCCCAGTACCTTCTCTACTTAGTCGTTCATGTCCAGAGGAAGTGTCAGAGTATTCGCATTTTGCTGTAAAAGGGGTCCGGACATTTAGTATGGGAGACCCATGCCAATCAATAGAGGGTATTACGGTCACATTTACAGTGAAGAAATAAGGTCTTCACACCGAACCTCTAAGGTGTCTCGGAAAAGGGATCAAAACGTGTTGTACTGTGATTTTTCAAAAATGCGCGTTGCATTTCGAGACCCATACGTATCCATAGAGGGCATTACGGCGAACAAATAAAGCGACGCTCCAACGCCATCCACATTTAGGATGGAGAAATACAGCCGAAAACTGCGAAAATTGACTTTTTTTATGAAATTTTTAAACAATTTTTGTATTGATATTTATCACAAAAACCCACTGGATATCCATTATATATCCTCGAACCCTGGATGCAACCAAAGAAAGACCAACTGTAGGTCATCCAAGATCAATAGCTTAGCGTGCCATAGTAAATTGAAGAAGTAGCTTTGAATATTGTCTCTCCCTCCTAATATATTTCTGTAGTGTCTCTTAAATGTTTATCCATCAGAGGGGAGTTATTTTACAATAAAAGTGCGGTACATCTTCCTGTACCTGAGTTCATGTACCGAGGTCACTGCTACCTCAAGCTGACTTTGGACCACATGCAAACCGCTGTTGACGCATTTGGAATCCTTGTGCAAGGAAATATAGACGATGTGCTGCGATTACCTTCTCATTACGTTCTGAAATCTGTTAGTATAATTGAATTATTATTATTAGAATATAAAGGACTAGACTATTTTAACCAAACCTGAGCGTAGGTTACGTAAATCTAAAGGCACTTATCATCAGAACATATTTTAATCATATAAATTACATACCCTTCAGCGTTATTTTACTATAACGCCTAATCTACCTCAAATAAATTGTGCGACCATGAAAAAGTTCAGACATCCTGAAGCTCCTGCGACAGAATGAACCACGTTCCGGCATTTTATTCCTATTTATAGACACAAAATAGTAGTCAAGATGGCGGCGCCCTGACGTATACATTAAATGAAGCACTGTATTGTTGATTTCCTTCAGTCGTTTTCGTTTTGTCACTGACAAGAATAACTTTACAACGACCTGAATAACAATGCAACTAACAATCTGATAAGTTGTATATCAGATGATACAATACAGCTGTTGACCTTACATATTATTATTATAGCAACCTTTCTTAAAATGGGCGATAACGCCCCCTTGTGGTCGCTGCAGGTCTAAAGGGGAGCGGTAAGAGACTCAGGTTGTTCCCTGTTCTAGAGTGAATTGGAACCTGATATCAACAAACTTATTAGCATCAGATTCATCCATCACAATAGTTTTAATATTAGAATTGTTTTTTTTTTTTGAATAAAATATACTCTGTCTGAATACTAAAAAGTTGCGTTTCAATAATCACTCTCATTGGCAGGTGTAGCCTGTAAGAGTTAATCCGTTGTGTGTCTACTACATACTGCGGTCAGGTATCAAGTTAACAACTCTTGCGGGTTGTTTGTTTGTTGCTTTTTAATAGATAGAGTGATTAAAGAGGAAGGTTTTTAGATATAATACATGCATAATACAGCCGTTCGAAGCCGGGGCGGGTCGCTAGTAATAATTAATTTAATATGACGTTATAGTGGTTTATAAGTAGGTGAAAAAATAGGGACAATAAAAAATAATTTATTCTCAAAGTGGTTACTAGAAAAAATAAGTTTGGGAAAATAAGTTTGTATTATAGTATAACAATCATCATATATTGTACCTAATATTCGCAGACTCACTGAGTCTGAATGTAAAGACGGATTACGTAGTGTCAAATGTAACTAATACTTTTAAACGAGATTGACTCTTTTGTTGATTTTGATTTTTTATTTACCTACTGGTGTTTATTATTTTGTTTGAACTTATTGGTACCTAAAAAATGAAAAAAGTTAAAGGTCAACTTACGGTTTACCAAATGTGCAGTATATTCATAAGAAATTAACGGTTTCCTTTCGGGTTATAGGCCCGTGCAATTTCAATGATGAAATTATCCCGCGAAAAGTTGGCAGCCATGTGGCCAGTGGTCAGAGGAGATCTGAAACCTTGGGAAGTCCCGTACGAAACTTTGGAAATCTTTCGACCACTTTTTAAATATTTGACTGGCAGAGAGATGGCTAAACTTAATTTGACTGATTCAAGAGTATTGATGTATATTGGTACGCATGCTGACCTGAGTAGACATCAGGTAAGTGTATACAACAGTGTGTCAGTAGCTAAATTATTAGGAAAAACAGAAATACTATAGTTTTGACCCGCGTGTATAAGAGTTTTTTTCAAAATCGTTTCTTAGCGGATGTCTGCGTCATAATACTTTATAGTTGCCTGGAAGACGCCACCCTTTGTGATGCTCTTGGATCTTTTGAAGTATTTTATAGTATTTTATGTGTCATCATTTTTATCGAAAGGTTAAAAACGGAACCCTTTTACTAAGACTCTGCACTGTCCGTCTGCGTGTCTGTCACCAGGCTGTATCGAACCGTGATAGCTAGACAGTTGAAATTTTCACAGATGATGTATTTCGTAAATAGAGGTACGGAACCCTTCTTGCGCGAGTCCGACTTGCGCTTGTTTGTGTTTTGTTTTTATGGTGCAAATTAAGCGTTTGTCCATAATATATCTAGCTATCTATGTGCCAAATGTTAGCCCGATCCGTCCTTTGGTTTAAGGTGAAAGGGTACCTGCCCACGGCACCCCACGGTACCCTTTCCTCTTAAGCTGTGTGTTGACATAATGTTTACATCAGTCAGTATTTACTTAGAATTATCAAATACCAGCAGCGCTCCGAGGTTTCACCAGCGTAACTCCCGATCCCGTGGGAATGTCGGTATAAAAAGTAGCCTATAGCTTTCCTCGATAAATGGACTATCCAACACAAAAATATTTTTTCAATTCAAACCAGTAGTCCCTGAGATTAGCGCGTTCAAACAAACAAACTCTTTAGCTTTATAATTTAAGTATAGATTTAAAAATGTCTTACTTGACATAATAATTACTGAAATATAAAGCACAGCCTAAACTGCTGAGGAAAACTGACAATATTTACTTTTAGATACTGTTAATAATTACTCTTTTAATTTAAGGAATTTATCGTAGCCAATATCTGGTATAGTCATTAGGCATTGCAGGACTACATAGAAAATCTAATTTAAATTATCCAATTGGAAGCCTAATTCTCGTAGGAAAAATTGTTCGAATTATATTGCAATATCACTCCGATTGCTTTATAATACAAAAAATATTCTTGCGAATACCAAAAGTTTTGAGGGTATTTTCAGTTACTTTTAGGATATTTTTTGTAACCGAAATGCAATCGTAATGGTATTGAAATGAAGAATGGGAATTGGCCTTAAGAGGAAAGAGTACCGGCTCTCTCTCAATACAAACGTAGTCTTATAATTTCCATGACCATGCCCCTACTATGTCTTATCTTAATATATATAAATCTCGTGTCACAATGTTTGTCCTCAATGGACTCCTAAACCACTTAACCGATTATAATAAAATTCGCACACCATGTGCAGTTCGATCCAACTTGAGAGATAGGATAGCTTACATCTTAATTTATGCCGATATTCCCTCGGGATCGGAAGTTACGCGGGTGAAACCGCGGAGCGCAGCTAGTCTTAATATATATAAATCTCGTGTCACAATGTTTGTCCTCAATGGACTCCTAAACCACTTAACCGATTATAATAAAATTCGCACACCATGTGCAGTTCGATCCAACTTGAGAGATAGGATAGCTTACATCTTAATTTATGCCGATATTCCCTCGGGATCGGGAGTTACGCGGGTGAAACCGCGGAGCGCAGCTAGTTTTTTATATATTTTGTTTTTTTTTTACTCTTACTTTCTATGATAATTAGAATATGAAAAAACAAGACATGTAGGGGCATAGTCATGGTAGTTATAGGTTTTATGCAAAATATTTGTGCTATAGTGTCATTATCCAGGGAGGAAACAGTCGACTACGTTTGTATGGAGAGAGAGTCGGTACCCTTTCTTCATAAGAGATCACATTATTGTTTAGGTTGGAGTAGTAGCTAGTCACTATATACGTATAAATTCAAACTGGAGGGAGCCAAAGTATTTGAACTTGATGAACAATCTACTATGCGGTATACCTATCCCTTTATTGAGGAATTTGCCAGAGACTACACTCTTGCAGATATCAAATCAAGTAAGTTTTCTAATTTATATTGTACTAGCTGTTGCCCGCGATTTCGTACGCGTAGTAGTTTTGTTAAATATCCTAAAATCTTCCTCGAGAATCACACTATCCATTGGTAAAAACAGCATGAAAATCGTTGCAGTAGTCTTTGAGTTTATAGCTCACAAATACAAATATATTTATTGAAACTCATTTTACATGAGTTTCACTGAATATATTTAAGTTTCAATAAAACACAGACGCGGCGGACTTTGTTTTATAATATGTAGTGATATTGAAGTTTAGAAGTGAGTCTGTTCCTCATTCATAAAAAAAAACTGAACTAGTTTTAAAGTTTTTTTTTTATAAAGCGCACGTGCCAATCTTGTAGATTGCACAAATTAATTGAAATGATAAATACGCTTAGTCCGAAGATCACGATTCGTACCTAGTTACAATGGCGCCTAAGCGTCTAGACCACAGTCTAGACTTCAAATAGGTATTATGATAAACCTACAAAACGAATACCTACCTATCAAATACATCTTACCTAATCAAATTATTCTTTAGTTGCATTTCTGAGCACATTGTTTAACATTAGTAGATAATACAATTTAATCATTCCAAACGTTAATATACCTAGTTTTTAATTTAATTTTAACGACCCAGCTGGCCCAATGGTCACCATGCCGAACTGCCAAACACAGGTTTGCGAGTTCAATTCCCGCGACTAACTACGCAACGGATTTTGATGCGGTTTTTTGCATAGATAGAGTGATTCAAGATAGTAGCATAATATAGCCGTGCGAAGCCGGGGCGGGTCACTAGTTTATTTACAAAAGAAACGTTAAAAGTAGTATATCCGTTGTCTAGCACCCATAACACAAGTCTAGTTACTTAGCTTGGGGCTAGATGGCGATGTGTGGAATGTCCTGCAATATTTATTTATTTATATTATTACTGTATTGCCCAATAATTATCTGACACTGGTGTTAATTTCAGTTATTTTTTCACATTCGAGCTTGCGATCCGTTGCAAAGAAGATTCTATTTGGCCAAGATGAGTAGAACTCAGGTAAACGAACTTTTAACAAGTAGGTATAGTCGGAATACCAATTATCTGAACTTCATGTGACCCAGAGCTCACTCGCATAACTGTTAAAAATGTAGTATTTACCTATTTTTATATTTTTTATATTGTATTGTTTAGTATATTGTTTAAAAAAACAGAATCAGGTAACATTACTTAGTGGAGAAAAAATATTTCGATTCGACGGAGTTACTATTGTTTTGGATTTTTGATAGCTATCAAATTTCGATTTACTTATGTTTAATTAACTGGAGAAATAAACATAAGAAAGAACTATGTACGGTCCGCGCGCGCTTTAAATGCAAAGTTAAAACACTCATTTTATTCTTTTTCATTTCACTCAGAAAAATGTACGTAGATCTACGAACTTTTTCAACCCATTTTGCTAAATCCGGCAACACTGACTTCAGGGCTAAATGCTAAGAGATTTGACATGCCATTCACAGAGTGGACATGCGGTTTCACCCGCGTAAGTCCCGATCCCGTGAGAATATCGGGTTTAAAGCCAGGTGTTAATCCAGGTGGAGGATAGGTACACAGGTCACACTGTGGTGAACGATTTAACTACTTGTTAGTAGAAAAATATAGATTAGTAAATGGGGTTTGTTGCCGATGTCCACCACTTACTTGGCCACCACTGGGGTACAGCAAATAGTCCGGTCTAATACTGTGCTAATTCTTGCAATATAATTTAAAGTCTTTGGTAAATGACGAATTCTAGGTTAATCTATATCTATACTTACTAATATTATAAAGAGGAAAGTTTTTTTTTTTTTTGTAACTGATAGGCTCCGAAACTACTGGACCGATTTAGATGATACTTGTTATGAGGATACATTGATTCAATAACAGTAACATAGCCTACTTTTTATTCTTATACTCCCACGGGATCGGGAGTTACGCGGGTGTAACCTCGGAGCGCTGCAAGTCTAACATATTTTTGAAGATTCTCGGTAAAGCAAACAGTTGGAGTGCTCGTGATGTGCATCGCCTTGGACTACTCATCACTGAGGTGGATGGGCCGGAACTCGCCACCATAAATCCCGAGGCTTTTGCTGGAATCACAGCCCAGGTACAATCAACGGTCAAAAGTCTTTACCCACCGTAACGTTTACAATCCTGTGCAGCACTATTTGAACATTATATAAAAACGTAACCTGTGGATCGAATCCACGTCGCCGTGTCGGTTGGTGTAGCGGGTGGCGGCTTATACTACTCGCCCAACTAAATGCATAGCTAACATGTTGAAAATAATAATCACACTGAGTACTTTTAATTCATCATGTTTGTGTGTAACGTCTATTTAAAGGTTGTAAGTCCAGTACTTGTTGATAGTATTATTGTATTAAACTGATAATTTACGTATGACCCTTACACTACATTTTTAAATGATAAAAATGTTTCAAAGAATACAAAACGATTGCTTTATTTCAGTTAATGGTAGAAATGTCAACACAAAACCTGAAATACATTACAAAGCGCCAGATACAATACCTCAGTCCAAAACCGTACAACATACTGGCCAAGAAAATGAAAGCGTATAGTGAAGTGTTACGGGTACTCAATTCTGCGAAACAACTAGCTTCTATTTCGAGTTACGTGCTAATTATATATAAGGTTCTATTACTACATTGGTGTAAATAAATCAAAATATTAGTTTGCATGAAGCTTGTATTGCTTTAGCTTTTCAATTGACGGTAAAAACAAGGCGTAATGACCTGCCTCCTGAAGCCTTGCTTCCATCTGAAATAGAAAACAAAAACAGGTACTTAAATCTTAAGTTTCTGACTCTATGTATATTGGACAGACAGTGCACAAGCAAAATCAAATTCACTATCTACAAACGCTATTTTTTCCACTGAAGTTATTTTTATGGGAACTCTAATAAAAAATATTTGGACAAGCTATAAAATAGGATAGATATTTACCACCAAATTACACCATCCTGTTTGTATTGCCTTGTCATGTTTTTCTAAATTTGCAGACTCTTTATCGTGGATAACAATCAGCTGATCCTTATTCGCGTTTTCCGATGTTGTTGAAATAATATTATAACATGGTTCTTTATTGCTAAGTTCTTCGTTAATAGCAACTGATTTTCTTTTGCTATTGATATCTCTAACTTCAGAAAGGCCTTTGGACAAAATAAATTTAGTAACATAAAACGCCCTTTGTGCACTTTTGAGAGACGACGAACAAATAAGGCTTCCCACACACACCCATTTGATGTGAGCGCATTATTTGTTCGTTTCGACGCCTTCTATATGTTTTTAAAGGATGAAGGGATCTTTAGGTGAGTTCGTACCTTTACATAAACTAGCCTCTTTTAATTGATTTCCAGGAGCATCGCAATGTCTATTTTCATCTTCTTTATTTTCAAGTCGGGTCAAAATGTTTAACAAGGACATACAGGATGTAGTTCTTCTTACGGGGAATTTAATGCTTGATACTCGTAATCTTTGTGCTTTATGAGAATCTTCTTCATTATCTTTTTGGTGACAATGGCTACAGCTGAAAATTAGAATAGAAAATCAGTTACATATATGGTCATTGAGCTGGCACCCAGCTATTTCTGTACATCGAAAAAAACTACTCTAAAAATGTATATATAGGTATTATATTTTGAAAGATATTTATTTTATTAATATCAGATTATATTACAATAGATTCATATGTTTAGTCAAAAATCATAATATATTGTTGTTTTAATTAAAGACATTAAAACTTAAAGTTAAATCAAAAAGTTTTTTTTCAATTTTCAAAAGTCGTAGAACAAACGTTGTTTGTAAAGATATAGAGAAGAAGTACTGGGCGTCAGCTAGTGAACCCTATAAATTAAGAAACTGATGAATATTACCATCCTGTTATATGGTCCAATGGTAAAATTGGCAAAATTATCATAAAATCTTTGTTATTGCCATCAGATTTGGGATTATCATTAGAGTTTTGTTTTTCATCTTTTGAGTGGCGAGACTGGCGAGATACATATTTGATAACTACGACTTTTTGATCATCTTTCAAATTTTCTTCATTTGTAATGTTCAACGTGTTCGATGGGCTTGTGGTCTGTTAGGACAGATTTTCACATTGTACAAATATTTTTCTAAATAAATCCCAAAACCACTTTTTCCAAAAATTACTAATTTTTAAAATGACTTTGTTTTTGAACGTCGGAAATACTCGTAAAAGCTTAAAAGTGTGTACAGTCAGTAACACTTTTATTTAAATATTTCATACTTTATTAAATAACAAAACTGATCATAAGGAAAAAATAATATTCGTCAATAGTAAATTAGTGCATTCTCTTTTGATAGTTTTGAGACTAGAAACATATCACTGGATTGTAACTCATTCAACTGCAGTTGTCGGACAACGGTAACTTCAAATGATTAATTGACATTTTTCAAGAAGCGCCATCTATCTGCCACTTGATGAATTAAAGAACAACTTGATAACTACGAGTAAGTAATAAAAAAATCTGGAGTTTGGTGATAAGTTATTTTTTTGCATTAATTGCTTTGATTGAATGTACCTTTTCTGTCAGACGACATAAACAATGTAATTTAAAAAATCAGTCTTTTTGGGAAAAAGTGGTTTTGGGATTTTTTCAATAAGAAATTTGTACAATGTAATAATCTGTCCTAACAGACCGCAAAGTTCGATGGTTTGTGTGTAACATTTGATTCATCTGGAATATTTCCTTGAGATTCATTTTGTTTAGTAATGTAGGGCGAATGACTCATAGATCCGACTGTTGATCTAGAGTTAATGGTACTACTATGGTTCCAAATATCGATACTCAGTCTTAAGTTTACGACATCTTCTCTTCCCACTGAAGTAGACAATTTTTGAACAAATCGATCACTTCCATCATTAGCAGATTTTGAAGGATTATCATGCACATTCTCAATTTTGTCATTAACTGACAACATTTTTACTTCGTCTGTATTTGAAGCTTTATCAACGAAATTAACAGTAGTCAAATCACTAGCAAGTGCTAGTGTACTACCTCGTATATTCAGATAGTTTGCATTAAGTGGTTCCACCTCAGCTCTATACACTGCACTTGAAATATTTTTAATATTATTAAAATCTACAAAATTCTCAATTGTAATTTCGCTTGTAGGTTCTGGATTGAAATCTTTGTTTATGTTAGCAGTGTTCAAAACAACATCTACAGATTTATTCGTTGTATTTTGACTAGCAAATTTTGCTGAATTATTTTTAACACTCAGAACTTTATCGTTTATTGAAGTAAGATTGATTTTATGCGCTTCACTTGGACCATTGTCAACGGATTTCCGAAATTGAATTACACTCGGTTTTGAATCATTGTCATGTGTTTTCTTCTCACAAGTTGAATCGGGTTTACTATTAATAATTTGAATGTTAGATTTTAAAAGATTATCTTGGTCATTCATACGTGTTTCAATAGCATTTACTTTATCTGCTACATTTGAAGCATGATTACAAGACGAATCAGGGACTATATCTCGCTTTTGCGGTTCTTCTTTTTTTACTTGAATATTGTCTTGTTTAGATTCATTCTCAATTTTATTTGTAGGTTTACTAACTGATGTTTCAATGGCTAAGTCAGGATTTTCGATTTGAACCTCTCTTGCTTGAATTTTGTCCCGCTTTGACTTATTTGCTATAACATCATCTTTAAATTGTTTAAGAGTAGTAACGTCAATGTAAATGGCAGATAAATTGTCAGCGTTATTACCATCTATGTTTTTGTTCTCATTTAATGAAATTCTTTTTTTAAAATTAGGTTTTTCATTAGAATAATTCTTTAATTCGTATATAACTTCATCGACTTTAGACAAAGCCGGTTGAGTTGAGTTTCTTCTACTACTTATGGATTTGTAAATTCTACTTTTGCTTGGTAAGTTCCCTTCTGTTAACGAATCACTTTTAGAGCCTAAATATCTTACCGAACCAATATTTTTTTTCGGGATATCAGGAGTTGGAATGGACTTCGCTTCACCGAGTCCAAGACTCTCTCTTCTTTTAAAAGATGGTTTTCTCACTGGCACTGGCTGTGAAGAAGAACCGGGTTTTTTATTATCAGAAAACTGTTGAATAGAACTTCTTTTGTCTTTATTATTTTTAATAGTTGGAAGTATTTTAACATTATTTTGGCTCGTTCGTTTATCAGTGTTCCCAGTTGATTTTTCAACAAATAAGTTTGGATTTTCCGGTGGTATGTTTTCTAAAATCTGTGGGATGTGCACATAAATATAATCATATTTTACAATAACAAAAAAAGTAATTTTCAGGTGAATTGGTAAAATTACCGTTTGTATCAAGATACTTTCTTCTGGAGTCTGTATGCTATTCGCATGAAAAAATTTGACTTCAGAAGTTTCTTTTTGAATTTTTGTCGTCTCTGTAAAATATGTTGCTTAATTAATTACAAAGTTAACTTTTGTGTACCTATTTGTTTTCACTAAATCTATATTTTAATATTGATTTACCTAACGGTGGTACGGTAGTACGGGGGTTCGGCGTATTTGCTGTGGTATTGCTGTGTTCTCTAAGTGATTGTCTTTTCTCCCAAGATCTGGAAAATGAACATTTACATTTTTCAAATTACTTATGACTCTTTTGGCTAGTAAAACAGCTAATATAACAGGCATATATTCAACTATGCAAAAATCATTTACTTGCTTGCCCTAACAAGATATTTCTCATATTCAGCTTCAATAAACGGATCTGGTGGTATGACTGCTACGTATGCTGTTTCATTTTGCAATTCCAAAGGAGTTTTAATCTTATGGCCGTCTATTGTATACAAGTCGATATTTCGGTCTCTGTGAAAATACACACAACAGGTTTTGTGGTTAGTAACTACTTATATTATTCATGTATAAATTAGGTATACTGCCGCTGTTTACAGAGTTTTTATAAATCAGTTTTATCAAAATTATTAGTTAATCTCGGTTTTTGGGTAATATTTCGGTGAAATTAAGTGAAGTATGGGAGCACGTACACCACCAGAGTTTGCAAATCTTGGAAAGCGCCAACGCAAAAATAATGAAAACGATTCCCAGTATTTGTAAAGGCATTCGGCGTTATAAAGGGATATAGGCCAGTTTGATAGTTAAACTCATTGGGCATGAAGATAACGAGGTTATCTCTTTTTTTTAAGCAGGATTACAGTGAATAGATTCAATGTGTGGAAGAAAAAAATCGGTCAGTACAAAGTACAACATTACAGGCATTCAGCAGCGGTCCCTTTAAAGTATTAAAATGAATGATAGGGCTGTTTCCATTATGAATTTATTTTGATAGAAATACTGGGACAGGTTCTCCCACTATTCCCATTGCTGACGATGGCGACAAAAAAACCGCTATCGCATGGCTGTTCTCCAATATCTCTTAGAATTTTATTTATCAGTAATTTATCAGGCCGTCATCACTATCACTACATAGTCACTTCATCACTATAAGTATAAAACAAAGTCGCTTTCTCTGTCCCTATATCCCTTTGTATGCTTAAATCTTTAAAACTACGCAACGGATTTTGATGCGGTTTTTTTTTAATAGATATAGTGATTCAAGAGGAAGGTTTATATGTATAATACATGCATAATATAGCCGTGCGAAGCCGGAGCGGGTCGCTAGTATAAAATAAAGTCACTATTCGCCGTCCCTATGTCCCTATGCCCCTATGTATGCTTAGATCTTTTAAACTACGCAACGGATTTTGATGCGGTTTTTTTTAATAGAGTGATTAAAGAGGAAGGTTTTTAGATATAATACATGCATAATACAGCCGTGCGAAGCCGGGGCGGGTCGCTAGTAAATATTAAAGTGAAAACAGATTCTCAAATAACGCGAACTGCGTTTTTTTGCCGCAATGGAAATAATGGGATATTATTTGAAAAAAAAAACGCTTGTACCACTTTTTATATTTTGTATTTCCATGGAAATAGTGGGATATACCCAACGATAGTTAAGACTACGAACATACTTGAAAGGCGTACTTACATCAGACCATATTGAGAATTCGCCAAATAGTTCAGTGTTGCCGGCCACCCTTCCAGTTGGTCTACTGCAAGGTGGTACTTCCTTGGAGGGGAATAGGACTGTCCATTGTCAAATAAGTATAAATCTATTGCTTTCCAATTACGAGCATGATCTGGAGGAGTAGGTTCGAACATTCTTCATAAAAACTTGTTGTTTCGAAAATAAATTCTATTTGAATTCGATGATGATCATACACATATACATTGAAGTTTGGCCTTTGCGAGATGGTTTACCTGCACTATAAACTAAACTGCAGATTTCGTTTCACATTAGAAATAAATAAAGGTAGGTAACTATAAAAAAAATACTTCAAATCGATTTATTTCATATCATTATTTATTATATTATAACCTACCAAAACAGAAGTAATTTGGAAGTCATTTATAGAAGTGACATGACATTAACTGCCAAACCCAAAGACTGTCTCATGTGCATAAGAAACTCCTTACGACCAAACCAAATAAATAATAAGACAGGCTGTAGTTTGAAAATAGTAGTGTGTGCTATATAATAATGCCTGTCCATTAACAATTTTTTTTTATAATAAGTAGGTAATTGTGCGGTGAGCATGCGGATTTCAAATATATCTTAAAAAATATTTGTTATCTTGAGCATGATCACAAAAAAAGAAAAAAAATCCGCATGAGTTTCTTGTGCCTTCTTCTCATTGGTGGCGCATTCCGTAGGCACGCGTCCTAATTTAATTTTTAAGACGCTTCAAAGTGATGAAATGCAATGCACTGCATGACAGCTATTGAATTTTTTGAAGTGAAAACTTCTTATGGCGCGTTGGGCACTTTTGTGGGTGAGCATTTTCAGCCGTTCTCGCGACAGATTTTGACGCGACAGATGAGATTTTATTTGTGTTAGTCTTTTTGTTTAATTTATACTGCCATCTATTACACAAATTGAGAAACTTCGTTTCTAGAAAGACCGCTATTCGAATGTAGATGGCGCTGATTTAAATTTTTTTTTAAATTTGAATTTGTATTAGACGTCAAATTCTAAGGTATTGTTTAAAACATCTATGAATTGACAACGTAGATTGTTAACAACGTATTTCTAAGATGTCTAGGCAAATAACTTTGGACCACGACTTTTAAAAAATCGAACCTTTTTGATTATTGAGCTTAGAGTTATACTTATTTTAAACATTTCTATTTTTATTTAGGTACAAGAACAGCTGATTTACCAGAAATGATTTCAAGATTAACACATTAGAAATAAAATTAAAATTTTAATTTAACAACAATAATCTAATGAAAACACGTGGGTAACACTTACCTTTAAGCAACAAAATCGATGTTATGTTCTGATTTTAACAAGGTGCAAAATTAAATGTATGTAGGGCGTACTCTACCAGAGAAGTTACTTACGCACACACAACCTAAGGAGCTTGGATTACTCATAGAAATTGTATTGGTAGAACTTACTTGGGTTTACCCACTGTAGTTCTTTGGGTTTACCTCAGTGATGTTTACATCTACAAGGCAACGAAATACTATAGGTACCATGGGATACGAATTGCAATCAAAAATTGAAAAAAAAAGCCATTTTACTAATAAAATATATTAATTATTCAGTTCAATTCAATTCAATTCAATGTCTAGGCTAGCTTAAGATTATTATTACGTGTTTTCATTCGTTTTCTGTGTTATCATTTCACTATCATCATCACTTCACTATCACTATCACTACATAGTATAAAACAAAGTCGCTTTCTCTGTCCCTATAAATCTCTATATCCCTATGTATGCTTAAATCTTTAAAACTACGCAACGGATTTTGTTCCGTTTTTTTTAATAGATAGAGTTATTCAAGAGGAAGGTTTATATGTATAAATTGTATAATACATGCATAATATAGCCGTGCGACGCCGGGGCGGGTCGCTAGTTTAATAATAAAAGATTTAAAATATTTCAATAAAAAAAAATGTAATGTGCAATCTAAATGTGTAATCTTTAAATTATTGCTAAGAGATCAGCAGTTTTTGTAAATAAAAATGAAAATGTTTATAATAGTACTCTAAAAGTCGTAGCACAAAACTTATTTAGGCTAGGCGTCTTGAAACCCCCCCCCCCCCCGACTTTTACCCCAACTTTTATAATGTAGGTATTACGAAGGGGGGGCCTTCGTAATACCTACATTATAAAAGTTGGGAAGTGTAAATATGAGCCAGCCTGCCTAAATATTTTTTAAATTACCTACCAAAAAAATGGTTGCATGACGTTAATGTACGGTAAGTAAAAGATACCAAAAGGTTAACGGTCGCCACACCCCCAAGCGCTACCTGAGGGTGCCACTGTTTACATTTTGACATTTCACTACTTGTTGTTATAAATGTTAGACGAGTTCACCAGTGACCCTATGCAATATGCCTTTGCAATGTTGACACAGTCTTATTTATTTATTCATTCGGATATCCAATAGCTATTATTATACGTACTTATAAACTGGCCAAGTACAAGTCGGACTTGCTCACGAAGGGTTCCGTACCATGTTGCAGTGGAGCTCCTCTTAATATTTTTGGAGTTTACTCCTTAAGAATCGATTTTCATATATAAGGCGCCCGGTATGAGAAAAATCCGAGGGGTAAAACCTACTAACAAGTAACGAAATCGTGTCACGTTTTTGGTGCGCACCTTTAGTGCGCAACTTTCTAATTTGGCTGTGATACTTAATGAGTAAACTCTAGTCGTGCGTCGGAGCTGACACACACACTTTTATTCCTTTTTTTTTCTGTTTTTAGGAAGTATTTGTTGTTATAACGGCAACAGAAATATATAATCTGTGAAAATGTCAAGTCTTCGGTTCTTGAGATACAGCCTGGTGACAGACAGACAGTCGGACGAACGGACAGTGAAGACTTAGTAATAGGGTCCCGTTTTACCTTTTGGGTAAGGAACCCTATAAACATAGTGATGTAACAAAACAACTGAAAGCCAATTACAGGTAGAAAATGATGTAAATTAAACATCCTTCCAGGCATTTATTTCGGTAATCATCGCAGTGTAAGAGAGTTGGGGTGAAGGTGTAATAGGTAAAGGATTAATCAGTAAAAATCACTATCACTACATAGTATAAAATAAAGTCACTTTTCGCCGTCCCTATATCCCTATGTCCCTTTGTATGCTTAGATCTTTAAAACTACGCAACGAATTTTGATGCGGTTTTTTTAATAGATAGAGTGATTCAAGAGGAAGGTTTATATGTATGATACATGCATAATATAGCCGTGCGAAGCCGGAGCGGGTCGCTAGTAATTAATAAATTAGGGACATTTTAAAGAAAAAGAACCTAATTATAACAATTTTACTAACGAAATCTTCCCAAGAAAACTCTAAGTACCAACCGTATGTTATAAAGGCTCATATTCTAATAAATTATGTATATTTTCACCTAAATTTATAGGCAATATCAGAACAAAGAAAATTCAAGAAAGAGGAGTCGTCGCTGGTAAGAACCAGCAACATGACGTATACACTGTACAAAGGATAGTAGAATGTTTTTGAAGGTGTAGATATAAGTAATAGGTAAGACTACTACTTAGGTACCTCCTGATTCGTGGTTAGGCATTGTGCCTCGGCCACCAACGAAGTTCATGCCTTATTGACATTCAAGATTTCACTTTTCTCTCACCTTATTCGTTTGTGACAGTACCATTTCGATTTCTATACCATTGTATGATACCTCTATGTTGTATCTTTACCAAAGTTGAAGAATAATTCGAAACTATTTATGGTAAGTCACAACTGGAACCCTTTTTCAGTTGAATTACCCGACTGCAAGGAAAGAGCTATGTTTTTCGCGCTTTATCTTTGTATGTTTCTAAAAATTTTTATTTCCTCATATCTTCCAAACCACTCGAATGATTTCTTTAATATAGGTATAGATAAAGTGATAATATATTTAATATTTAATTGTAATATTAAACATAAATACAGGTAATAGTGGCAAGTGGCATTATAATCATTCATTATTAAGACGATAATTATAATAAATATACAATGGAGATAATAAATACAGATTTTGTATTCTTTCGAGTGAAAAAGTTAGTTGAACTGTTTGTAATTTGTAAACTTTAATAACACTAATGATAGGTAAGCAAAAATATTATAAGTATTAGTATTTCAATCCTATATTTTGTTTGATTATATGTAATTTAATGATAGAATTTAAGAACGAAAACCAGACAAATTAATATATGAAAACATGGCGTTAGAATCATTACAAATCCAGCACTGAGTCGTTTCGTCGCTTCAAGGAATGATTAACAAAATAAAAAAGTTAGGGGAGACCGATAATAAATATACACCGGCTATTTGTAGCGGCGCGTGCGCGTCGGTCATAGCTCCACGTCTCAGATAAGACATGCGTCACGCACACCACGTTATTGGGATCGGTTATATTCCAGGAAGAAATTACATCTAGTAATTGAACCATTTTGATCCAATAAACGTTTTAAAAGAGCCTTAAAATAAAAAATATGCAGCTAAAATTAAAATTAAACTTTATTAAGCCTGTGTCAATGAAAATGTGACTATAAATCGATAAAATTGAATATATAATAATGTACATAGTAGCTTAAGTTTACATGTTTCTATTTTTGCATGGATACCTGAACGTCCTTGTCATCATACACACTGCAGTTCGCTGCCCAACGTGCATTGCGCCCAGTTTAAATAAGTAAGTGGGTAGATATACAATATACATACATACATAATACTATTCTTAGTAGATAATGGCGCTTGAGAAGGGCCATTTCTTCCGTTACGTTTATATAAATCTATCTTCTATACATATAAAATGCTTTGTCCTGAATGACTGACTGACTGACTGACGGATCAACGCACAGCCTAAACCGCTGATCGTAGAGACCTGAAACTTGGAGGGTGTGTCCTTTGTATGACGTAGGCAACCGATAAGAAAGGTTTTTCTGAAATTCTACCCCTAAAGGGGTGAAAAGGGGGGGCAAAGTTGGTATGGGACAACGTGATTCCTTGGTCCAATCTACTTCAAATTATGCATAAACATTCTTTAACAGAATTAATAGGACAGGTGTTTCGTATTTTATTGAAATTCATCCCGTAACGGGGTTAAAAAGGGGTAGTAAGTTATTTTGAGGGTGATTTCCTCCGAAGTTGATATCAATACTCCTTTTAACTTATTGTATTTTGACACATGTTTGAACACTCAATCCGATTTTATTCAAAAGAGGTTGCACTTTTAGGACACGGCCTCATAGGAACGTAGAATTCGAAATTTAAAATGGTATATAGGGACTAGAACAAATTGGTTATAAAATATACGAATTATTCAAGTCAAGTCCAAAATGTTAATTTATATCAAACCCGCGTAAGTCCCGATCTCGTGGGAATATCGGGATAAAAAGTATGCTACACTATTATGTATTCTGTGACGTTGGTGTTTGCTGGAACGCGTTCGACCGGGGTTTTCTCGAGCGGCTGCAGTTTTATGTGGATTACTTAGGACCTACTAATTGGATTTTGGTGTAAAGTATAACACGACCTTCCTTAAAATAGAGCTATCTGATATTGAAAACCAGATTTTAAATTGTTTAGGCGTTTTTAATTGTACAAGTAACAAACAAACAGACAGACATGGAATTTAAAAACTATATACTTATTATTCTACTACTTTTTCAAAGTCCCATATACCCATTTTTTTATTTGCTTCCAAATACAGACTTTTTGTTCTCTCTTTCTTTATTATAATTACCTAAAGAAGAAAACATGTAAAATACAATTATAAAAGAATATTTAAAATACCTACCGATTCTGGTAATATTAAAACCCACAGAAATATATTAGTGTTAAAACCAATTAAAAAAACCTATTAGAGCCATTTTCGACTTCTACGCGGACGAAGTCGCGGACAAAAGCTAGTTTAATATATCATATTCAATATCATACAAATATTTGATTCAATATAAATGGATTGTAATTTTTTATGATTAGGTACCTGTTTCTTCCATGAATCGGACTAAATCAAAATTTAGGACATTTTATTTAAGTATGGAAAGTAAACATTCTTTATCATTCATTAAAAGTTGAATGATGTGATAGATTAGTGAATAGTCAAATTTAATAATATGTGTGAGGTGAGGATGTGGGCCGGGAGGCCGGGAGGTGCCGGGAGTGAAGGGCCCTGAGCCGGGAGGGCGAGGCGGGGGCCACAGCCGCGGAGCGCCGCAGTTCGCGCGAGGCGCCGTCGCCGGCCCGTCGTCTGTCGCTTATATCGAATGCTCGCGATCGTACTCTTTGTTTGTTGACGAACGCGCGCCTACTACACCTGATCATAGTGTCGTGAGTGAATCGTGTTCTCGACACCCTGTGTGATATCCCTAGTGATTTTGTGTGTTTTGTGCACTCTTAGATGGGGCGATTGACGTCTCCCTAAATACGGTGCGGTGTTCCGGCGAGCCCCCGGGCTCGAGTGTCTGGAGCATGGCGGCTACGGCTCGCCGCGAGATCGACACTGGCGAAGAGGACATCGCCGCCATTGCGAAACAGATTTCTGATCATGCAGAGGCGATATATCAAACTTGGAAGGCGCGTGGCCTTGCGCCCACGGAGATTCTCTCCTGCAGGCCCACGCCCGGCATCAAGCTGACTGAAAGTCTACGAACTAAACCGAAACCTGAACCTAAACCCGATTTAAAACAACGACCCGAAATAAGACATCACCGGCCGGAATTCAGGGACTCCCGCGCTGAATTTCACAGAGAACAGAGACTTGAACATCGAATAGAACCTGAACTAGAGGCGGTAGAGGCTAGTTTGCCGCCAGATCTTGTCCCAGAGAGGAATGGAACAGGAGGAGCCGGTGTTGGTGCGAGACGGGTAGACCCAGCCGTTATGCGGTTGGAGGTCGCTCGCGAAGAAGAAAGGCTGTTAAGAGCCCTGCGCACTGGAGGGGTAGTAGCCGAGCGGTCAGCAGAGCGACCCGATGTAGTACCACCCATATCGTTGGTTGACTATGCCAAGAGCCGATATCAAGACAGATTGGAAACAGGCGCAAGGAAACCCGCAACCGGCGCTGGCGAGCGCCGGTCTTCTCTCGGGTCTCACGTTACCGAAGCACGGTCCAAGTTCGAGGCTCGTGCTCGGCGAGCATCCAGCGCTGGTGCAGGAGAAACTGCCTCCGCTTCGGGGGTTACTCCCGTACGCCCATTCCTTACCCGTGGCTCCGTTGCTGAAAGGGTTCTCATGTTTGAGAAATGCCCTAGCGAAGCCACATTAGAATTAGCAAAAAGAAAATCTCCAGCGGCTACAACTTGGCGAGGACCTCACGATGTCATCAATAGAGCACAGGTAAGAGTAGTTTCCCAGGATATGATTATGCGTTAAGAGTCTATTTATTAAGCTGAAACTGAGTGCAACCTAAACAGAACACGACTACATAACACAAACTGCAAATAGTAATACATTTGGTACAATGTTTGTTATTCATGACGTCAGAGACAGCAACATACATACAGTCGTTTTGGATTGTAGAGACGATATGTGCACGTAGTAGGTACTAGGTGTGGTGGATATCCCGCTATTATTTCATGATTCAAGGCATGAATGCGATGACATCAGGTTTTACGTTTCCATGAAGATGATCTCGAAATTAAATTAAATTGAAGATATATTTCGTTGCAAACGCACATATTTTTGGCATATTTATAAAACAACTGACTGAAGTTTCTCCATTGTAAATAATCTATAAGTTTATGCTAATTCTGTAAATTAAATGAAAGTGTTTAACCAGAACTGTATGCATACAAAATCATAATATAACAACGGTTAGAAATCGCTTTTTTTAATGATATCGCCTTGGATATCCCTATTATAGAATATCACCATAAATTTTATGACAGAATATAGTCAAGACGAGTGGATAATTGCCTACGTTCAATTCTCTTGATCAATCCAAAGTATCAAAATGAGTCCAATGAACCAGTGTACGAGTGCTATTCAATCATGCCGGGCACACTGCACTGTATTTAGAACATCTATAATTTCTATGTCGGTAAGTTCTGCTCTGTTCGTTGCATTTTTGTCAATTTGCCAATTTGTTCGGTCGAATAGTAGACTCATGTGCGGCATCAATTGAGCGTACTTTCATAGAAATACCCAGTTTCTTTTTCAACAATACATTGAACATTCGTGATTTAAAGTTTGTCCTGACATTATTATTGAAACTTAACATTAAAAATGTTAAATTTCTATAAAAGTATATTAAAGTTAAGATTGTGTATATTGTACTTTATCCTGGATTGATTGTTTATAATTGGATGGCAACTTGCGTTTGCAAATTGCGGTTTCACAGATCAGTGAATTCATTCGTGTCTGAAATTACGTGTTTTGTTTGGTTACGATAACTGAGAGCCATCTGTTTTATTGGTGTTCTGATGCGATCACTATGTTTTGTTGACCTATAAAATCACAATGGACGTTTATGCATTCATTGAACTAACTTAAACTATTGCTTTACAACAAATACATAAGTACCTACTTAATATGTATTAGTAGTTCGAAAGTAGGTTGAAATTTTTGTAACACTAAATATGACCGAATTTCATTTTCTAGGAACAGACACTGAATTTGTTCACCAACTAGAATTGGGGAACGAGGACACACTAAAAAGGCTCCCAAAGAAATAAACGAGGTATAATGTACCTACCTACAGATATTTGGCCGTACAGTAATGCTTGTAGAATCACAATCAGCTATAGCAGGATACGATTCCAAAGCATTCGTGTCACCAGAGTGCACCAAGTCGCGTGTAAACATTTTATTCTGAACAATCAAACAGCATAGTTAACAGTTTTTTTATCTTTAACTTTTCTGTGTTATCATGTTAACTAACTTCTGATTCGTGTTGCATGTAAACTGCTAGAGATTATTCACCTCGTCATACGTATCTACAACGGACACAGAAAAAAAAATAGTGATCCAAATATAAACTCGGCGGAACGGCGGGATCGGCTTGGCTGACGCCCAGCGGTGTCCGATGAGAGCCGACCGACATCCGACTGCATCCTAAATACTAATAGAAAACTTTAACGAAAATTAAAATGTTTAATTAAGCTCGATTCGCAGTGTGCTAAGTTGAAACTACGAATATTTACTCGAAAGGAAGTCAAAGTTGCAATATCACCTCGAAAATCAGTAGGAAATAGCCGACAAATTCGACGGAAGTGACTGTTAAATCAGTATCATGCAAGAAACGCGAGAAACCGAGTGCCGCGACCAATCATTGATAATTTAGGCCATAGTGTATATTATGCAACATGTTGCAATGAGACCCAAATGTCATGTATCCAGAACAAGACAATTTTATTGCGAGTGAGCCAGCGAGCGATGTTAACCTCGTAAACTGTTTCATACTGGCATTTACTACGTTACATTACCTACGTGAAGTAAAATTATAAAAAAAATTAACTACATGCACGCCCTACTTTAACACTTTATAATGAAGTAAACATGACAATGTTTACGTTAAAAATATAGATAGAACCTTTCACGGTGACTAGGAAGATGAAGAATAGGTACAAGAATAGGATGGAGAATTTGTGACGGAATGATGGTAAAAAACAAACAAACAGTTTCTGTCGCGATAAGCAATTGTATCAGTGATAGGCAATAACGTTAGAAGGACCCAAGGTCGACGCTCGCATGTTTGCACGCAATCCTAGCGGAAACTTTAACTATGTTCCACAAATTAACCACTATTTTCTAGCTGGTAAACTTGATTGGTGAACTGTAAATAAGGCACCGATGTTAAGATGTAGTTTATTGCATATTAATTTGACTGAAAATGGTTTCTTTACATTACGACAATACTTTCGTTTCTATAGTGCCCTTTATGTGCCATAAAATAATTAAATCGACTCAACTAAATTATTCTCTGGCAATTATGAAACGATCGATAAAAATATTTAAAGTAGTAAACAAAAATACCTGTTTTATGATGAATAGAAGAATATAATAGAATATCATTTATTGGCTACAACAGTAGATACAGTAGATCAATAATAATAAACCATGAACAATGAAGTTATTTGTTGCGAAACGATACCCAACTCAGCATAAAGCTATTCATTTACTGGTCTTCCGCTGAGGCCGTTCCGGTGACTTTGGTTTCAGATGTTATAAATCGAACTGAACTATGGATATTAACATTGACAGGTAAAATAGATGCTTAAACAGATATGTAACACAGCAGTTAACAAAAACATAAACGAAGAACTGAAGGCAGGACAAGGTAGGAAACAAGAAATGAATAAATAAAAAACTATCTTAGCTAGAAATAGGTATTCACTGTACAATATTTCTGGTGTTAGAAAAGCCATTTCGTAATTCAGCAAATTGTGTACTCATTAGAAGTTCATACGCAGAACTAAACGATTTACAGTACGAATCAAACGCTGTCTAAGTGATAGCGACTAGTTGTTCCAATACTTGGTGGGACCAAGTATGGGACTCGAGGTATTTTAGGTTTATAGTCCCTAACCCAACTGAATCTGGAATATAGATACTCAGGTTTACCTGATGTCAATACACGGAATATTATCGTGGTTAGAGTAGGTTAAAATACGTGTCTAATGTATATTTCAAAATTCAGTAGTTGTTTTTGCCCAAAAAAAGGTGACAAATAAAACGAGATGGTATAGGAAAACAAAACGAGCGCAGACATTGATTTACGTAATTCACCATAAATAGAATTATTGACTAAATAGTCAGGATATAATTATGCATCATCACTACATAGTATAAAACAAAGTCGCTTTCTCTGTCCCTATATCCCTTTGTATGCTTAAATCTTTAAAACTAAGCAACGGATTTTGATGCGGTTTTTTTAAAAGATAGAGTGATTCAAGAGGAAGGTTTATATTATGTAGAATACATGCATAATATAGCCGTATGAAGCCGGGGCGGGTCGCTAGTCTTATAATAAAAACGAAACACACCGTTACTTATATAGGTTTTTGTTATGGATACAAGATAGCGTTATCTCCGACCCATATAGAGTTTGATAATTACAAGAAATTATCGCGTAATCACTAAGTTGTAAGGTTGTTGACCGAAATAATCGGCCCATAAAATAATATACTTACTACTATAACATGGACGAACCTTCAAATAATTCAACTATTACCTACTTGTTTTTAAACTAGTTTCTGATTGTCTTAAAGGTTTGGGAGGTGGGTCCTCAGAACATATCGAGTTGGGTATTTAATTGGCAATTTAAATTACTGTCAAAGATTTTTTAATGTATTAAGTATGGACTATTACATACTAAATATTATATATACGTTAAAACAAATAATACGATTCACCTACTTAAATAATAATCTTAAACAAAAAATAAAATTAACAAGATAGCCAAGGTGGCCAAAAGACTGGCTGCAATGCCTCTTTATAAGGACAATGTCAATTCGTTGGCTAAACTTGCAGCGAAGCGAATACTAATAATAATAATAAATTTAGAAATGGATTTATTAAAATGTTGAACTTGGATGGGGGGTTTTTTTACTAAAATAGATTTCATAAATATCTTAAGAGAATAAAAATAGATATTTAATGACATTGATGGCTTTGGTTATAATAGTAAGATGAAACAAAAACCCACTACCAATCACAAAAGGAAGTAATTGTATTATTCTTTTATAATAGGTAATTAATATTATCGATATGTATATTGGTCCGTAAGATATCTATTTTATACGGGACTGTACCTACTAATTTTAAAGTCAGTTACCTGAAATAAATGATTAAAAACTAAATTAATAATTTGAACCACTGTTAGGTACCTACTTTTTAACATTCATGTAAATGTTAATAGAAGTAAAAACAATAAGTCAATATAATATTATTATAAGTAGAAGTGACCTTTGATGACTCAACTGCGTTGTATCATACTCGCGTGTTATGACTTCACTTTTACCGCCAGATTCTATAATGTCCGAGACAAATGTAGATAACTCATACAATATTCGCTAACTCTTGTTTTCCTAACCCAGACCTAATGATATACTTAATAGGATCTCGATTCATACAAATTCACATGTTTCTTAATAAGCTAGCTTATCTCCAATTAGTAAGCAGAATAAAAACAGCGGAAGCACGAAGTAGAGTAGCGTTTATCTATGCAAAAAAACAACTACAAATTAAATGCCTTTTCAAATTAAATTGAGCGATGAAGCTCAGAGTAGACTTTCACTTTCACACGTCGTATCGTGAATTCGTGATCTTTCTTGCATAACTTTATTACATTTCGAGACTGGTGTTTTTAAATGAGATAATTATGTTTGTGCGAATTAATAGCGGAATAAACTTATTGATGTTTCTGCTAGAGGTAGATTGTGATAAAATTTACGATCTGTCGTCAATGGCTTATGAACTATGTACGTAATCAATGCAATGAGTAATTTTATCTTCATTGTTGTTCAATATTAAAAGAAAGCGCTTAAAGTAAATACCACTTATTTCCAATCCAACAAAATTATTGATTCCTGTGTCAGTCGCAGTTTACTCCGTAAGTTTCTGAAAACTGCAATATTTTCCTAGATCTTTTTAAGTTAGTTAGGTATTGGAACTTTCCCTCTTATTACAAAAAAACTGCAAAACCATAGTTTAAACCTGTACTAAAAGATCTAGGTTTTTGTGTTAGTTTTGGTTTAAAATTGATTCTTATTACAAAAAGTAAATAGATCAAGGACCAGAAGATCCCTGGTTTTAGTCGCAACCATAGACAATAGATAGCAAACTTGAAACAAACCATTCTTTTGTTCGTTCAGCGTTCGAAACACCGTTCCTTTTCACAAAATGGTGGTAAGTGAGTAAAATTAAAAACTTATTTAAGAAATCGAATACTAAAGTGATAAAAATATAAAATTGTGTGTTTAATTATTGTGAAATAGCGTGACTTGTATTTGTTATTCTATGTTCGCGATTACGTTGTTGTATTTAAATACATCAATTTATGTAGCGTATATCGGAACGCGGCTCGAGTTGAGTTGTCAGAAGAGGCTGTATAGGTTAAGCCTTTTGCCTGGCCGTTTAGAAGTATAAAACAAAAAAAAAATTACCTAAAAAATTGTAAACATGAAAATAACCTAAATTTCTCAAAAACATAAGCAAACGTAGTGATTATATCCTCTTTGAACATAAGTACGTACTAAAAATATTTACTTATTTATGTTTTTAGTAGGTTTAGGTAATATGTTGTTAAAATCTGTGAAAATTTCAACTCTCTCTATCACGGTTCTTGAGATAGAGCTTGGTGACGGACAGAAGACGGACGGATAGCGAAGTCTTAGTAAGAGGGCCCCGTTTTTCCCTTTGGGTATAGTACCCTAAAAAGGAGCGAGAATTGGAGTAACGAGGAAAAGGTGAACGTCAGAATTTAATTTTTTGAGGTTATAATCTGCGGACTAAGATAGTTAAACTAGGGTGCTCGGCAGTTTAACTTTGACAGGACAGACAAACCTGGTTTTAGCGGTAAACTTCTTTTTGTAATAACGTTTATCTAAGTCCATGGTTTTAATCTCACTAAAACGTAGTTTAATTTTTAGACTTCGTTTTGGAATAAGGGGGTATAGGTTTTTCACCTTAGAACATCGATTGATATGTCAAATTAACTCCACAAAATGTATACTTAAACCTACCTATAGTTACAACAGCTGAATAATTTAACCTTCAAATAAGGTAAAATTTAAACAGTTTGTTACTCAAGTTACTAAAAATTTATTTGAAGGTTAATTAATAGTTAGATTTTAATTACCCGCTACATTATAGTAATGTTTTTTAGTTATCTTGAAATCGAGTCTAAATCTTGATTCAGGTATTTATAAATACCCAATAAGTAAGTAGGTATATACTAAAAAACCAATACTTATTTTACTAAGAACTCAAGATTAGTCTGAATTATTATTTGCCATAATATATTGTTGAAATAAGTATAGCTGAAAGCACAAAATAATAGTCCAACTTAAGTTTAAAATCAGAAGTATGAATAAGTAGACTTTGTTTATTGTAAACCCTTACCAGAATAGTATTACTTATATATCTAGATAGATTAAAAAAAAAAACAAAAAAATATACTTAGATAATAATAATAATAGATAATATTTAATTAAAATAGATATTTTAAATTATTTTTTTAACAAATTTTTAGTGAGTGTTTGAAATGTACCCGTAAAAGTATTTTATCTATGTTACCTAATTTTCAATTTATAAATATAAAATTCAAAGTCCAAACCGACTTTAATATCAACTTACAACTCAAAGTAATGTACAATGTGCAAGAATTTTGGAGAAGTTCAATTAATTATTTTCCCGTATTTTTATTTCAAAAGTGGATACAAGCTCTCATCTACGTGGAATCCAGTGATAAAAAAGTATCGCGAGATATCTCCGGATATCTTCGGATATAGTGAGTGTGGTGTGCCGCGGCTCTTATGAATTTTTATAAAATCGAGGTAGGTGACCTACCCTCGGATTCTACCCTCAGCTATCAGCATGGGAGGACAACGCTCGCCGCTGCTCCAGTCTCCTCGCGACCATGACTATTGTAACAAAGTTAAAACGTGGAGATGAGAAATAAAAATACGCGATTAAGACCCGGGTAAATAATTACTATGAATACAAATCGTGTGAGTTTAAAAAGTTCATAAGTTCAACTAATACGTAGACGTAGTTGCTGATAAAGAGTAAAGGAAAGAAGGGTTTATAGAACTGTTTCGGAGAGTAGTTCTCTTTAAAAATACCTACCTATGTAATCTGACCTAATGATCTCACAACAATGCTCATTTTGCGTGTAAAACTGATTTGATGTCATTATTTAGTGCTAATAGCAAATATGGCCAAGTATTTGGCGAAGACGTAGTAAAAACGAGTCGAGAGATCCTGCGAACAAATAGACAAGGTCACGACAAAATACAAGGTGATCGTGATAAAACAGCAACTTTAACTTTAAATTGTGTTTTATTTAATTTTAATGATGATAAAACACCTGCATGTTTTGTAAATAATTTTTCTATTGTATGGAAAAAATAAATATACTTACTTATTTTATTGTGTAAGTTTACATTGTGTCGTAGTAAAAACTTATGTAGACACATAAGCAATGATTTCTAAGTATCAGGAAATAGCAAATTTAAAATGTCATTATTTTCGTAAAAAAACAATAATTAATGTTCTTTCGATATTTTTACCAATGTTACTTGTTGGCTGAATTCAAAATATTTCATTTCATTACCAATTTGTATTTGTTGTGTGTGTAAATGGGCTCACAAATGGTGTAATTATATTGGTAAAATTGTAATTAAACAAAACATTGTTAAGATATTCATTGGTATAGAACAACAATAGTAGCTAGCTGCCTACGATATCGTAAACAATATTAAAGCGGCGAAAGCCAATAGTAAACAAGTAGCAAACATTATAGTAAGTATTAATAATGACGTTTAACTTTACTTTATTGGTTAGGTATGGGTTAGGTATTCATTTTGAAATTGTTCTAAAACAGTAATTTGGCTGTGATTTGGCGCCGAAAAGTTAGATTGACAATTTTAAAAGTTAAAAAACGAATCACCTAGATTGGTTTTTTTTAATTTATCGCTCAGTATTAATCGATTAAAAACTCTCAGATTGTCGCTTAAGTTTACAAACTAAAATGTTGCTATACGTCTATGTTTAATGAAACTAGATATTAAGTACTAACGTAGTGTTTACCTATATCCACTGATAGTAATGGTAGGTAAGTGAAACCTTTTACAACATTAGCGTATGTTGCATGGCTTGACAATAATCTTCTGTACCGACCTACTTGACTTTTTTATTTTAATTCCTGTGGCGCAAGTAGGTTACATACGGTTTTATAATTTAGACAAATCATTATGTTTGGCCAGTACCTTTTGTATAACTACTACCCGTTTCACCAGCGAAAGTCCCGATTCCGTGGGAATCGGGATTCGACCCTGGTTCTCCTGGTTCTAAGCTACCTCCCCACCAATTTCCAGCCAAATAGGTTCAGGTGTTCTCGAGTTATAAATGGTGTAACTAACACGATTTTCTTTTAAACATTTATTCCTCTTGAATCACACTATCTATTAAAAAAAACCGCATCAAAATCCGTTGCGTAGTTTTAAATATTTAAGCATACATAGGGATGGACAGCGAAAAGTGACTTTATTTTATACTATGTAGTGAAGAAGATATAATGTGGGCTTCTGAACTAGATAAATTATTTTTGATATACTTAATAACATTATTAGATAAAATTACATTTAAATTATTAATTATTACACAAAAAAACCGAAGGAGCATAAAAGTAGCAGCAGAGGTTTTTTTATAATATAACTTGACAAATATCGCTTAATTTAGCAGTAATATGCACAAAGTGGCACTCCAACACCATTTAGTAAATAAATGTTAGATTCGTCCTCAGTGATTTCCTGATCAGTTCCTGGGAAAGTGTAAGTATGCTTATTCAATTTTCCTCAAAACACGGTGTTTTCATTTTTCTTCCTTTTCCTTATTCTTAAGAAATTGTATGTGTTCTTACACTTACTTCGGTACTTGTACTGAAATAATATTTAAGTCACTCACCGATTTATACCACGTTTTCCTTATATCTTCAAAGTGCTTTGTTTCGCTATCTTGAAGTAACCAAATAAGAACTTTTCCAGGAACTAAAGCGTAAAGTAAAGTAAGGAATCCATATCGAGCTACAAATTGGTCTCGCCATACTTACTTTAATTGATGAGTTATGACTCTAACTTCATGCGCCACTAGTCACCAGTTAAACCCACAAAGAGAGCGAGTTGAGTCGTTTTGTATGAATTATTTATCGTCTAGTAGATAGATACTTAGCTAGTTAGCTACCTATAAGAACATTCTTCTACAAAATTAGGTATCTCGTTCGTAAAATAAAGCGCAAAACCACATTACCTTGCCAAGACTTGATGTTAATTCAGTTTCAACATTTACAATGTATATACCTACTTACTTGCAGCTGTATAAACATTGTCATTTATAGTTTTAATCGTTCCAATCACAAAAAGTGTTTGATTAAACTTTATTTAAATGTCCCCATTACCTATAGTATAGCTTTTCCAAAAATCTAATAATTAATGCTCTTTTAGTTTTTGTCTACTTAAACCTCGGTACAATTTTAAGCGTTTTGGATACTTATCTCTTTAGATAAAGATTTTGCTTTCAAAGTCTATTTCAAAAACTCACCTTGTATTACATTAAATTATTTTAATTAGTAATAGTAAGTACTATTGTCACAAGAAACAGTTAAATAATTGTTGAGTAACTTTGATACTTCACTTAATATCTGCAAGTAAAAATAACTTTCTCATACTAGACGTAGTCTATGCTTACTTAATTTAAAATTCTCTAGAAATGTCTACAAAGTTAATAAATCGATTTAAGCAAAGAATATTAAGTACCAGTAGGTATATTTAAAGCTAAAAGGCATACCTATTTTAATAAACATATGATAAGGACAGTACCTATACTTAAAGACTTTGACTTGCCTTTTATTTAAAAATGCCTTTGAAATTCTACCTTATATTTGCTGAAATTTTCGATACAACCAAGCAAAAAAATGCTTTTCGGTAACACTACAAACAAAATATTTCATTGTAATAATTTATTATACAGTATAGTAGCATAAATCTCAATACATTAAACGGCTATGAATATAATTTGGCTTTCTATAGAGTATGTTATGTAGAGCGTGCGTAATAATTATGTCGCTCGCAAACGAGGCAAATAGGGGATGTATGACAATATGAATTATAATAACTAGCTAGCTATGGTCAGGGAGTGTATAAGCCTATATCCTATGGAATCATAAGTCACTTCTGTTTTCATTAAGTTACACGGACAATGAACCTGTACGAATCAACTCTATTTGGGAATATTTGATCTTGTACATTTACGTGTATGCAAAACATCCCTAGACAATATTGATAGTATTGTAAAGCAGATCAATTTATTTTTCTTACTTCAAATAGCAAACAAGTATAGTAATTTACCTACCCATTAACAACCTCAATAAAAACACAGTTGCTTCAGAATTACAATATTATCAAAGTTCAACAAGATAATTCGTTTTTACAAAAAGCAATAATGTAAAAACGAAATGAAATCGAATCTTTATGTAAACCTATTGAAACGATGACATTTTAAATTAACGGGTCTCGGAGTTTCGAATTTCATATGAGCCGAATAAGCTATCAAAGAGTAAAATATGAGTATTTGCGCAATTTGGTCAAGCATGAACCCACACTCTTAAAATGAATATTCTGCATCGACGCGATATTATACCTAAATGTCTACAGTATTTGGTTACACAGAAAGCTATAAAGGCTAAGCAAAGCATGTTAGAATGTAGACACACTAAACTGTGATGTAGGTGGGGTTTTAAAGTCACAGCAGCACAATATTAGTAAAAAACATTATTGAAATAATAATATGTTTCTGCCTACTAACGCAGTATATCCAAAAACACAGTAACTGTAGATCTCTACTCGTTTCTATGATGAAAATAAAACACAAAACAATTAAATTTATTTTTCGTCACTAAAACAACATAAGAACAGTAATGGCACCTATAAAAATATAAGTCACCTACGTGTTTTCAGATATTATGAAATCTCGATTGAGATTTAATGGCTTCAAGACGACCTTGGTCAAGAGAGCTTTTATTATTCTGTATATTTCTGATTCGAACCAGCAGGGAACTTTTGATGAATTGATATATTGTTCCATTCGGTTCAAGAAATCTATTATGTCTTTGTAATCTTATTGTTGATGCGACACCATAGGGGCGGCTAGTTTATCCAAGTGTTATTTATTATAAGCCTATTGATTCGTTTCGTTTGCTGTATTAAAATTAGAAACATATAGACAATATTGCTTAAAATAAAATAAGGAATGAGTATATTAGAGGATGCCTGAAAGTAGCACCGGTTACTGAAAAAGTAAAAGGGAACCGTTTGAGTTGGTATGGACATGTGACGAGAAGAGACTCATGTAACTAGAAGAGTGATGAGTATGAATGTAGAGGGATGGATAGAAAGAGGATGACCTAAGAAAAGATGGATGGACTGCGTGAGACAAGACATGAGAGAGATGAATGTGAACGATGAGATGACGACTAATAGAAGTGAATGGAAGAAGAAGACATACTGCGCTGACCCCAAACAAATTGTTATAAGGGCAGGAAGAAGAAGATGATGATAGACAATTTTGTTTAATTAAATCAAGTTCATTTGTGACTAGTTTTGCCCGTGACTAGTCCCCATAGAGTTTCAATTTTCCAAAATCCTTTTTTATCTGGATGTCTACGTTATAATAGCTATCTGTTTTAACCCGATCCGACCATTTTTTGGACTTTGAATTTTATATTTCTAGATTAAAGTTAGATTGTAAAAAGTTACCTAAAATACCACATATATCTGTATCTTTACACAGTGGATGAAGACCGTTTACATAAGTGAAAACAACGTGGATCCCGTAAATGTTGGCATGACTTGATGTTGACAAATGAATGGTCAAAGAATCCCGCATTTCAGCGGTTTTGTGGTAAATTTAAACACCTGGATACCCGCAACCGTTGTTGAAAAGCGGTGTAAGCTTATTCGTAGATACCTTGACTTTAATTCCGCAGATCGTGGGTTCGAATCCCGGCAGGCCGTACACCAAAAATGTAACCTATATGTGCAATAATTGACATTGCTTTTACTGTAAAAGAAAACATCATGATGAAACTTAGGCTTAGTTGGCTCCAGACGTATTTACAAATTCTTGCCTCTGGACACGGTCAACTAAGCTGATAGCGTAGTATAGATGCTGGGCAAGCCTACTCCTTTCTCACGCAAAAAGGTCTAGTTGAGGAAATACACCACGCATACAAGTACAATCGTCTATTATACGGATTATGCGGACATTTGAAACATTATTCAGGTTTTGAATTAAAATCTAGTATATCAGGTACGAATCAAGTAGCCGCGAAGTCGACTGCTCTGGTTTCTTCAATAGCTCACGGTATCATAAAAACCTGTCATAGTACCACGCAGTCACCGTGTCCATAACAATAAAACTTTTACCTAGAAGTGAACAAAGCCATCACGTGCTGCTGGCATTTCCCATAGCGAATAGTAAGCGGTGAGAGTGGCTCATTGAGTATGCGATGTGGGAGCGTGAACTGACCGAGCTATACCGCAGCAAACGCCGTGGGACTCTCATTCATCCAATGGAAATTGTCTTTATGGTGCATCCGGAATCATTATGCACCTTTATAAGCATAAAACGAAGTAAAAGTAATGGGCACAACACCAGCACCGCGTATGATGTCAATGACAGTTTACAGTGTTTTAATGGTTTTACTATGTCTGCGTCAGTGGGACTGCTTAGGTTCACGTAAAAGGGTCATGGAATGCTCGCAACTTTTAAATTCAAGTGTCATGCTTATGTAGGTAAACTTCACTCAAACCGTGTGGCCGTGATGCCCACGCAAAACATTTGTTTGCAATACATGTATCTGTGTTATTTTCCTGTTGTATACTTATTTCAAATATGGAGAGCATACCTACGTGGAACCAACGTGGAATTTGTCATAGCAAATGCATGACGTACGGCAAGTAACTGTTTGATTTTCCACATCCTTCTTTGAGCCCATACTTAATGTTTACACTCTTGATGTCTTAAAGACAATGGGCAGTCTAATCGTAAAGTTCTGGTGAGAGATAAAATGATGCGATCAATAATCGAGGTACTTTGTAACGCGGAAGGAAAATGTGAAAATGCTAACATGAAGCAATTCAGTAAAGAAATTATTACAATAATATAATTGACTTCAATTTGGCGTACTACGTTGACTGGTAACATTTGCTCGCTCCAATTGACCATGACCGTTACGCTGATGGATCTTCATTCATGCATTACGAATCATATTTTTATTGAGTATCTACTTATTAACCGGATAGTTATGTTATATTTCATATTTGTTACGTGGATGGTCAATGAACGGACACCTTCCTACTCAATGTGGAACGTATTTGAAAGAAATTGAAAGAAACTTATTTTTGGATACTATTAAAAAACAAAATAAGTGCATCAGTGATGTAAAATTAAGTACGGACACAATTTAACCCAAATACGTAGATCTAAGTAGGTACCTATTCTTACAACAGTAAAAATCATCAGTAAAATTGAATCCTATAGTCATCCATTTTACTACTTTTGATCCGATCTTGAAAGTTTGTAAGGTCTATAATTGGTCTTGGTTAAAGTTTTATGAGTTTTACAGGGAATAGATTTGGAGCTGAAAATTAAAGTCAAACGAAACTTGGTTTTGTTTGATTTATCTTCCTATTGTAATTATCTATTAAGTACTTAATATTAGCTCTCGAAAAGAATTTTTATATGTGTATATTGAACATAATGAAGTTAATTTGCAAAAGAAACTGAAGCGTAGAATTGACCTACTGTTCTTTTCAAATGATGGTAAATGATGTTAATACCACATTTGGTTGTGATGAGAGGTACTACTAAGAACCAGTTCATAGACAATGCCCACCTGTTCTGACCTAAACTGACAGACATGAGGTGTTAGTTTGTTGCTCTACCTACTAATAATAAATTAGTAGAGTCATCGTTAAAAGTTTTTTCAATATTTAATACTTTAGGTCAGTTTTTAATTGCTATATCATTGATGAAGTAGTGTACTGCGCTTGGCTTAGAACTAGACAGCTATTCACTCGCGACATTCCAAACTGATTTAAGTCATGTTAAATCAGAGCTGTATATTCAATACGGAGGTACTTTCTGGACCAACATCAAACCTGCATTCCAAACATAACTCATCCAAACCCAAGCCTAGATTACTGCAGTATTTAATGCGGTACTCGTATTAGTGAATAGTTGCCGTGTTCCGGTGCAGCTGTTGTGCAAGCCACAACCTCGAGGCCCACGCCCTCCTCCGCACCCACCTCTCTCTTCACATCGGAGGACGCATGACACTTGTGATTTTTAAACATTCCTACCATTGAATCCGCCAACACTTAAATCTTAAGCAGCCTTACCTATAAGTTTTTGTTGCATAGATAATTTTCAGAAGGTTATATTTTGCTGAACATATTATTAATTCAATAAAATTTAATAAATTGATATTTTGATAGCCATTCATAGCAAAACTAAATTTCGCACGGTTCTTAAATAACAGAGTATACTGTTTGACTAAAGATCAATTATGTTTTTTACTCTTATAACAGCCGTAAGCAAAGTATCATTAATAAATATTCGCATTGGCTCCATGATACGGGAAGGAGCCGTCAAAAACCTACTTACCTTGGGTTTGATATCAATTTGTCATCTTAATGTGAAAGCTTATAAAAAAATGTCCACGAAATATCTTGTCTGCTTCCGGTTTTGCATAGTACCGTTTACAACAAAGTAGTTAGGTATCTATGAATTATTAATTAATTTAATCATTTAAAAAGTTATATCTACCTTCTCAAAACGTTGTATAGCTTGGCTTTTGTTGGTAGTAAACAAGGCTTATCTAAGCTTTGGTCCGATTGACTCTATAGACTTTAGTATGATGGTACCAACCCATCATACCCAATAGTACCTTCTTAATATTCGATAATATTTATAGGTAGGTAGGTACGCATATTAAGTATAAGTACACAAACATAATAGATATCTGTAGATAAAAATATATTATTATTTTGTTATTTTCGATTTTTTGTTATTTATCGCTGTACTCATTTTATGATTTTAGGTAGGTACTTACCAATTATTTTTGATTCGCTGTAACATAAAATTAATGAAAAAGACCTTCATCAAACAGATTTTACTAAAATTATTACAAGAACGTCTGGGATTTAGAATAAATAATCAGAAAATAATTCAGAGCATTCCCTATAAAGTGTTTATTTTAAAGCCAGTATTTTATTTAAACAGCCTCATTTTATTCTTTATACCAAATTCTATAAGTGTTTTATTTAGGTTTTTAAGAATATTTTTGGGGGTAATCTCTAACTAACTTTAATGATCGACAAGGCTATTCGTCTTAAAAGAGAAATCAATTCAACTAGACCCTGAGATTTAAAAACAAGTACGTATCCCAAATGTCACAGTTTCGACAGATTTAAGTGCATTTACCTATTTAATTCCAAAATTACGAAGTCATTGACTGATATAATTGAGTTTATGACAAAGTTTAGTTACAAAAAACAAACATCGGCATCGTTTAGCTTTTAGATACCATTAGTAAGTTTAATTTTGTTTGTTATCTCTTTTATACCCTTGTATTTCGTACTTTGTACCTACATGTCTCTGTGTTTTGGTATTTTGTGTACATAAGTGTTCTATATACTATTATTTAAGATTACTTACAATAAAGCTTAAAATAAACTACCTACAATGCTTCAGCCAGATTAACACAAACAAATCTCAATATAATATCTGCAGAACACTATCCATAACATTAATATGAATATCCATACAATAAACAATGAACTCTCGAATACAGCAACATACCTATACATAAACGAAGTAATAAATCAAGTTAGCTTCAGTACGATTTGGATAGAATTCAACAATGCAAAGTTATAGCTGTTATAGGCTATGTCCGAGGCGGGTCGTAAATTCGTGAGAGCAAAGGGCCCGTTCCCGGTCAGTCAAGATACGGGTCCTAATGAAGATTTATATGGCCTATCGTAGAACTAAGCACTGACCAAATGTGTACTCGACGCTACATATGCGTTGGCGGGATTTTATTGTACGATTAACTCGAATTGCTAGACCTTTTTACTACAGTTAAAAGTATTAAAACCAGCTGGGATCTTAATTGAAAATCTTTTGCCAAATCTTTAGTAGAGACGTCCAGATCGTAGGTGTATATCAAGTTAAACTCGTGTAATATAAAGTTGAAACCACTTATTATTTATGTTCTAAAAGTAAAGGTAAAACTGACCAATCACTATTGAATAGCTTTGTTGATATTTTTCTAAAACTCATCCAAGACGCCACATCAGGCGCCACGGTGATGTGCCAAATAGTCGTATCATCATATTTTCTAGGTGCAGACCAAACTTCGTGCTCTTTTAAACTATCTATTAAGTATGTTGATTTTAAGTATCTTATTTATGTTGATGCTTTTCAAATATCATATGTTACGGGATTTATATTCTAATTCCTTTTTGGATAAATATCCTCATTTGAATATCCTAATTTGAAAGGGTCGCTTTTCCGTATTCTGTAGGCGTAGCTACACCTCCATTCTTATATGTGCTTACCTAATATCTGTAGTTATTATATGTAGCTTTAGGTAGATATGTGTTCCCTGGATCGTTATTGATTATGTGAATCGTTTTTATGCCTTTTATCGCGCCCTGTGCTATAACAGTTGGCCATTCTATTCAATTGAAATGTTTTCGTTACTTTCGTTCTTTTCCGATTTCAGGGTAAAATAAAACGCGCAGTCAAGTAAATTTTTATACTTAAATGAATGTTCGTTCGATTTTCTTTTACTGCAGAATCTACCAACAATAATATTGTACATCACAGTATCAAATATTACTGATATTTCAATGTGATAATGAAACACATACCTAATATCTATTTAGTCGTGTCAATATGCCAAAATTGTAGTGGCTGCAACCCTACTACTGGGACTTATGCCAAACCTATGAATCTAGTATGTTATGCCTTGCTTATGCCTAGGTATTATCATATTCTATGACAGTTTTGTACTAGACAAAGCGCAATTAATTAACCCAAGGTTAGTTCAATAACACGGTTGAATGGCGAACGTGGATTCACCATTATTTGTTATTTTATCTAAGTAAATCCAACAATTTGTCCCAGAATGTTGATAGCAGTATCAAGGGAATAGGCGGCCTACTTCAGTACTTTGCAGCTCTTTCAATATAGTGGGTAAGGCGGAGAATAAAAAGTAGGTAGGTAGGGTAGGTAATAAAAACTTGAATACCTTTTATGGTTCAATAAACGTTACTTTTATCTTTATTGTTTTGTTGACAAAGTTCGTACTTTGTAAGTCTAGAAATTAAGCTAGGACAAAAATGGTTCGAAATATTATTTGAACTTTCGATTGGGTATCAATCAGATATAATAAAGCAAAACAAACTAAGTATAAAGTAAAATAAAGTTTTTTACGTACATACAATGTTCAATCAATTGCAATTACTTTTTATTTAGGCGTTAGATTGCCGACAATAAATCCAATTAGAAAAATATATATTTTTTATTAGAACCAATTTCAGAAAGTACAAATAGTGTAGGTATTTTTGTATAATAAATAATAACTAAGTATAGTGTTTATTTTGCGTTTTGGATTACAAAGTTTAAATCTACTCTATTCAAATTAATTTGAAAACAGAGCAAGTATTTTAACTTAAATAACTTAGCTAACTGAGCTTTAAGCTAATTTATTTCTATCATTAAATGGAGATCATTTTCATTTAAATTGGTGAATTTGGCAGACTCTGATTCATAAATTAAACGACACTTGAATTCCTATATTCGCAATTCTTTGATATTTTTAACCTTGATGGTATATTCAACCCTTAGATAAAACAGAAGGCCAATTCTCGTAAATAACATTGTCCAAATTACATTTCAATATCATTTCGATTGCATTTCGATCACAATTTCGATTGCATTTCGAACAAAATATTTATTACTAGCTGCGCCCCGCGGTTTCACCCGCGTAAGTCCGATTTTTAAATTCTCACCGTTTAAACCTTCCCTAGACCTCCACGAATAATTCAAGACCAAGATAAGATAAATCCGTTCAGCCGTTCTCGAGTTTTAGCGAGACTAACGAACAGCAATTGATTTTTATATATATAGATTTTATAATACCCTATAAAATAATAAATAATAAAAGTAGCTCAAAACAACCTCAAAGTTAGCTTTTTGTAAAAAAAAATGACTTTGAAGGTATCTTTTGCAATCGAAATGCAATCGGGATGATATTGAAATGTAATTTAAACAATATTATTTACGAGAATTGGCCTTCAGGTCACATTGCCAATAAGCAGCCATAGACGGTATTAACATGTAAATAAATAAATATATGTAAACCACAAATATTTGAGCAAAAAATATGAGGAGTAAAATACATACTCAGAAAATTGAATTCATATACTCGTATAAGTATGGGTACTTGATGGCTTAAGGATTTCTGAGTTCATTCCACTTCAGGAAAAATTATATAGTATAATCTACAATCAATAATGAAATCTTTGTATTTTAGCACGATTATAATATTTATTACAAATACACACAATATGTGAACATACTTCTTAAATGATACTTTATTAAAGCGGAACTGATCCCAAATCATTTACTCATTATAATTGAAATTAAATCAACAAAGAGTACCTTCGTATAAATTGTAATGCTAATTTACCCATTGTGATGGACAAGGAAACAGGAGCTAGTGAACCGCAACAATTTGTATCGGGATGTCCTTCCACGTTGTGTTTGCCTGAATGTTTATTTATCGGTTAGAGTTCAAACTTTTTGTTTGGCAAAAAAGTTTAAAAAGTTAAATTAGTTCATGGATAATAAGCACTTAATGTAGGGCATGGTGTTCCCTCACAGAGGGAAGGTTAAGGCATTATTGTTAATGTCCTACACGGTGTGGAAGCTTGATCAATTCTAGAAAAATCTTTACAGCTGGGAGAAAAAATAGTAGATTATTTGCCATAAAAAAGAACAATATGCTGTACAATATTACAAATGGATTTATAACAACATGCTCTGAAGGTAAAATGTTATGTATCAGCAAGATTACACAGGAAATATTCTAGTCGAAATTGGTGCGTCGCGTCGTAAATTGTACACTTTAAGGCAAATAATTGTAGTTTTATAGAATAATTGTGTTGAGGGTATAATAATGGAGGGTCCGTATTGTCGGAGGAAGCTCTGGACCGTGTCGAAGTTAGTAGGGATGTACGTAGAAAAAAACATAATTATTTCCTGGTTATACGTTTATTACGTGTATTTTTAAGATCGAAATTCTGACACTGTTGTTGTTGCTAGAGCTATCATCATCAAAACTGATTGATCTATTTTAACTACTTTTGTATTTATAAAAATCAATGCTATCATTAGTGTTCTTATCGCCGTATATCGGGGTTAGCTACCTAACTTGTAATGACCAATGCCTGCCATACATAACACATTTTGTTGTAAATAATCTTTGTTTTGACAACCAGCCCTAGCCTCTGTCGCGAGTGATCACCAGTGCGCGTCCACTGGCGGCGGCGCCCGCGCAGCGCTCTTCTCAATAATGATGTAATCCGTTGCGCGTCGTCGCCGTCGCGCGCGCAAGGTCGCCCCTATTGCATGCGCGCGCAGAACCGGTTCCATGTGTAGGTATAGTAGGTAGATTATTAATGGCAGCTATTTCTTTTTTGCGTCAGATAATATTGTTTGACCACATCATTCGATTGACATCGATGACATTAGACTAGATTTGAATTTTTTTAATTAATATTCTCGATAAACCGATTCTAGTTTTAGAGGTTTGTATGCTGTATTAATTAATCAGTTCCGTTTCTATTGGTGTTAGTTGTGTAGGTTGTTCTCTATCTCTAGAAAATAGTCTTGAATAATATTGGTTTACTTACTAACTATTATATTTCCTCCTCTGTAATTAAATTAATTAAACTGATCAATCTAAAGTAACAGCTCGTGTTCTAAATCAACCTTTACCCTTTTGAATTTAGTTAAGATCTTCTTCTCACTAAGTAAATAGTCACCGGAAATATTTTAATTTACAGTGGCTTTTGAAGTCCATGTTTTGAAGTTTTTTATTTTTAGTTGTTAGTTGTTGTTGTTACCTATTTCCACAATAGAGCGAGTTTTACGGCTCGGCTACTTATTTACAAGTGCAGTATCTCAACATATGTTCGCATATAGTTTCTCACTAGCTCTACTACTAGACTTAAGAAACCTTATAAATGACTACGTCTGCGAATTAAGGAATGATGTATACTCTGAGGATTCGCGATTAGCGATAGTAGGTACATGTAGGTAATTTCTGTTGATGTTATAAACTGAAGGTTATTGGTTCATTAGATATTACATGTACAGTGTTAACCTAATAATACCAAAGCTTAGCATAGAGTTAAATAAAATCTAACTTGGGGCAGTTTGAAGGTATTTGGTAGTAGGTCTCATCTCCTTCTTACCCCCATCCCGGCTTATCATGGTTGGGGGTCGTGTATTTTTACGCCAGGTCGTGCGATCCTGGGGAACTTAAAAGCAAATATAAATTCTTAGACCAAATAAATAATCATCACTATAGCTGTAACAAAGTATGTAAATATATTAAAACAAAGGGGTAACATAATGGTTACATAAATGTCGATCATTTCCTTTATTTTAAAGGAAAACTTTTTGATCCTCTGGACTGTTTGATCTATGTCAGAGTCAGTCAACCCAAATAAGTGAATGGTATCATTTTATTGTAGGTACCCATTTGAACAAATATAAGTTATTAAGAACACAAAAATCGTAGGTAGAGCAGAGCAGAGATAAAAATCAAGGCGACATAAGACATACAAAAATAGTTACTAATGAATATGAAACACTTCACAAATTATAAATTATGTTTATTTAATGAGTGGTTATGATAATTAGATAACTTACGTATAGAAAGATAACAATATTACAAGATCTGTGACCTCGACTTTCACTACAAGTGGTACAGCTTTGCGCTTTCCATTTTGCTAAACTTGATTATTAACTTCTATATAATAACGGAGTTTAATAATAAAGTGCTAGTAATTGCACAGATAACTAACGATTCTAGCCAGTTTCAGGCACGGTCAGGCAAGTGTAAGTAATAAGGTACTTACGGAAAATCTCTAGAAATAAATTCATAAGAAATCTAGTAATTTGTACTAGGTAGGTATATTAAACGTAAGCGGGACATTAAGCGGGATAAGGTATATATTTACTAACGAAAAGTACTTATATAAGTATTTTATTGGTGGCCTGGAAGAAATAGCTTTCAGCGATAAGGCCGCCCATTTGTGCAACTTGTTCTTTCTAGCTTTTACTTTACTTTGTGTTTATCGTGTTCTGTTTCTTTCTGTGTTGTACAAATAAAGTTATCTATCTATCTATCTTTATCCGCTGCCTAGCCACCATAACACAAGGCTAGTTGCTTAGCTTGGGGACTAGATGGCCCTGTTTAAAGTGTTCTAAAATCTTTATTTGTTACTAGCTGCGCTCCGCGGTTTCACCCGCGTAACTCCCGATCCCGTGGGAATATCGGGACACAAAAATAATTTTTCAATTCGAACCAGCAGTTCCTGAGATTAGCGCGTTCAGACAAACAAACTCTTCAGCTTTATAATATTAGTATAGACTAGCGACCCGCCCCGGCTTCGCACGGCTATATTATGCATGTATTATACATATAAACCTTCCTCTTGAATCACTCCATCAAAATCCGTTGCGTAGTTTTAAAGATTTAAGCAGTCAAAGGGAAATAGGGACAGAAAAAGCGACTTTGTTTTATACTATGTAGTGATAGTGAAGTATAGATATTATTCATTGTAAAAAATGTTTTGTTTCTTAAAAGGTATATATGATTAATCACTACATAGTATAAAATAAAGTCGCTTTCTCTGTCCCTATTTCCCTTTGTATGCTTAGATCTTTAAAACTACGCAACGGATTTTGATGCGGTTTTTTTATAGATAGAGTGATTCAAGAGGAAGGTTTATATGTATAATACATGCATAATATAGCCGTGCGAAGCCGGAGCGGGTCGCTAGTATAATATCAATCAAACAGACAACAGTTAAATTAACATTTTATTTGTTTAGTTTATATTAGAGCTACTTAATTAAGTAAGAATATAAATAAATAATTTATTACGAGAAAAAAATAATTAAAATTAATTAATCTTATAAAATAATAACACTAAAATTATAAGATTTCCGCGTCACCAGTATCGGGTAGGAATTCATCTATTGCAGTGTTTTGATCATTCTCCGCTGCTTCAAAATTCGGTGACTTAATTTCATCGAGTTTACCGTCCATTGATTTAGTTATACGATTCTCAGGCAATTTATTGTTACTTGGTGTTTTTTCAATTGATGAAACATCTAAATAACCATTATCTTTATGTAGTGTGGCATTCTCTTCATTATCTGCAATCTCTTCTGTGCAAGTATTTTCTAATTCTAGCTTTGGTACATCTATTGCGACAGAGTTAATGTCATTATTTTCACTAACATTGGGACACGTTTCCTTTGTTACTTTAGTGTTGTCTAGGTCTTCCAGTTCATCTTCAGTTTCGTTATATGGTGAAATTTCAGGTGCTTCGCTTAGAAATCTACCTTGGAAATCTTGTAAACTTCCATTATCTACTTGCATTGTATCTAGAAGTGGCACTCGCTTACTGATATTCACTTTTATGATCTCATCAGATCCATTATCTATATTTTCAATATTTTTGAAAATTGTGTTCTCTGGTAAATCGTCGTTTATCGTACTGTCAAGGTCCAATAACACACTACCAAAATCATCATTTGATATATTTTCATCTTCGGTAAAAAGGATTACATTTTTATCTTGATCTATAATTGTTTTACAATCAAAATTATTATTTGTTTCGTTATTAGTTTCAATTGATGTATAGTCGGTTAGGATGATATTATCATGTAAAGTGTTGTTGGTACTTATGATGTTGTTACATTCACTATCTTCAATACAAAGAATGTCTATAATGGCATTAATTATCTCATCAGTAAATTCATCACTTGATATTTCATCATCTGTGGATGGATGATCTCCTAAAGTAAAGTCAGATTTAATCTCGTGTGATAAAGACTCTGTCAATGTTTCTATTTCTGAAATCAACTTTATATCTGGCCCTGTGTTTTTACTTTCTAACCAACTGCTCCCAGTAATTTTATCCTCGGAGTTATGATCGATGGTGTGTGCATTTTCATCGACGTCTAGAGCATCTAATAATTGAACCTGTGGTACACTGTCTTTTTCTTTTTTATCAGCGTACAGAATACGAGTTTCTAAGTCTGAATTTAATAAAGATTGGGATACATTTTCTTCTCTATCTTTCATTTCCCACTTGGACTGGTCAATATAAATATTATTGATCTTTTTTAAATCATTTCCGTCATGTGATGGTGTTGTTTGATCATCCTGCTTACTGTAGTTTATAGTTTCAGGTGAATTAATTTTGCTTTTTAGTGTATCAGATGACACGATAGAAGTCGTTACGTTATCTTGTCTAAGCGTTAGACCATCGACTACATCTGTAAATGAATCATCTTCGTAGACATATTCATAGTTATTTGTTACATTGGCATTTTTTATTACTTCTTTATCCGTATCATTATCCTGATTAAGGATTATGTACCCATTAATTTTATCCGATACATCACTTATAGCTAAATTATTTTCCTGTGTAATATTGATTTCACTATTCGTTTCTAAATCATTTAACATAGTCAAATTTTCCGCTGATTGGTCATTTGAAGAAAAATCTATGTTATTTGCTGCTATTTTTTCACTATCTTGACTGTTTTCATCATTATGATTAATTGATTCAAGTAATATTTTCACCAAAGGCATTTTGTTATAACCAGAAGTGTTATTTGATGTATCAGTTGTAGAAAAATCGGCGGAAACTTTTTGATTGGTGTAATTAGTATTCTTTTCTATTGTAGTAGCATTCAATTCTCGTGTGGTTATATTCGACATGTGTAGTTCCTTCAACAGTTTATTAGCCACGTTGTCAGTTATATTAGCCATTATTGTGGTCAAATTATACTCAGTTTCATTGTTTTCTTTTTCATTTTGTTTTAGAATAATAACATTAGGCATTGGGTGATTTTGTAAAGTTTTGTTCTCAAATTCTTTGTCTATAGTTACACCTGCTTTATCTTGATTCAATGGTATTAGCGTATCTGGTGATTCGGTTTTATTTTCCAGTTGTATGTTATCCGATAAAGTGTTTTTAAGATAATTCGCTTTGGTCTTTGTTAAATTTAATGTGTCAGGAACGTTTAACTCTATTGTTTGATTTGGTACACTGTATTTCTCTTTCAAAAAACTTATAACGTCAGGTGATTCAATATCTCGCTTTCCATCTATATTAATAAACTCTACGTCATTCATATTGTATCTATTTGTATCATAATTAACATTTTGTCTATTTGGATAAAATGCGGTAGGTATGTGAGATGGAACAAATGCAGCTGATTCCACAATAGCCTCTAGTATAGCTTGTTTAATTTTTGGAATCAATACATCAATAGTGCCATCAATTTTAGAATTCACAATTGCGTGTTCAAGGTCAGATAATACAATATCAGTATCTAGTTCTCTTATTTCTTTCACTTCGTCCAACAATTCGTAGTTTGCTAATGGCCCTGGATTTGTAGGAGTTAGTGTGTCTGTACGAATCATATCGTTATGTATATCTGATAATATTTTAGTTGGTTGTTGTATTTTATAAACGTTATGTAAAGTTTCATTTTCAACATCATCTAATATTGATACAGTTTCTTTGATATCTGTGATATTTTTTTCTAGTTTCTCTACTTTGAATACATCACTAAGTACTATTTTCTCAACAATTTTAGTTGATATATCTGGTTCTGCTATACTTTTACAATTGTTTTCAATGTTAAGAGTATGGTTTAATAATTCATCAAACCAAGAATTAGAATCATTTATCGACAATTTGACTGGCACCAGTTCTTCTGTTGATTTGTCATGGTCAAAACTAACACATATATGTGAGTCATCATTAGTTGTATTTACATGATTATGGCTAACAAAACACACATCAAAGTCATCAGAGAGTAGGTCTGAAATTTCAGTATTTTTTCTGTCGTTTATTACATCTGAAATAGCGTGATTAGTAGTTTCGTTTTGGTTCTTATGAGAACAATTATTTGCCGAGTTGCTATTTTGTATAGAGCAGGATGTGTTAGATTTTTTGGCAATCAAATCTCTGAGAACGTTTGAACTCTTGGTTACAATTTTAATTTTCCTTCTTTTAGGTTTTCCTTTGGGTTTAGAAGTTTTCGGTACATTATTAGACATATCAGATTTATCATTATCATCTTCAAGTTTCGATGTGGTTGTTGTGTTAAGCATTATGATTTTAGCGAATGTTTTATCGTTTGCTTGCAAAACGTTTACATCTAGATTTTTGCTTACTGGTACTGTGTTGTTATTAGGCGTTAAAGCTAGTTTATTATTTACTATTGGTTCTGTATTGGTAGCATATTTTCGTTTTTCCATTGAATTCGATTGTATTAATTTCTGGTTTTTTTGTGGTTTATAAATGTTTTCATCGTAATCAAAATAAGGATTATGTAAGGGAAATGACAGTTGATTCCACAAACTTGGAGCCCATGTTTCAGAAGCAGTAAGAGGAAATTCCATTTGTGGAAACGCTTCTATCTGTGACAAGTAATTTTGTTTATTGCTATTAATTCTCCCTATTGGTATTTGGTCAGGCATTTTTAAACTGCCATATTTTCGCTTTATCCTTTTTTCTTTTCTGAAATTATTTAAAAATTCAGAGTGGTCTTTTACTTTGACACTAGGAGATTCTTCTAAAATAGTTTCAGGGCGAAATGGTTTCGCATATCTCGCTGGAGAATATTCAACTTCAGGGAAATTAAAAGACTTCAAAATTGTTTGTGGTTTCCTGTTAGCCGATTGTAATATATTTTCCGAATTGAAAAGTTTATTATCTATATTTATATTATTCTTCTGAAATATTTTTGTGGAATCTCTTTTCGACCATATTGGTGGCATGGAACATATACATGCTGTCTGAAAAAGGTGATAAAAATACATTTAAGTAACTGCACACTCATGAGGTTTTTGTCATGTTTTTCTGTTATGAATTAAATATATAATTATTTTTTTGTATAAAAATTCCTAGTTTATAATTATAACTTACCAGAAAGGTTATGACAACTAAGCACACCAAAACCACTTTTTCGCGAAATCCCATTATGTCGTTTTCAAACGTACATTAATTGAACAGTATTTATAAACTTTTCATTAAGTTAAATGTCATAACACAAGAGACGTGACGATCTAATCAACTATAGATAAACATTTCTGAGAAAATGTTTTAAATTGCCGAGTGTTTGATTAATCAAATTGCAGTCTATTAAATACATTTCTTTTGATTACAGGTATGTCAACATTACTATGAAAATGGGTTTAAGATAAGGTAAATAAAAATATATTATAATAGTAATTTATTAGGTAGGTACCCTATAATAAAAACTAATAATAAAAATTATTACTCAACTAATAATATAATTCATTGGGGCCCGACTTGTATTCATTAAAGTTACTGTTTACATTTCCTAATGGCAATTTTTAAACTGATGATTTATATTTTGCCAGTTTTTCATCTTTCAGAACATCTCTGTCAATCTCTATAAGTGTAGAGTTATTTAAATTTTCTTCAATAACCTCTAATACTCGAAATATTTCAACCAAAAACTCATCCGAGTCGTTTGTACTATTGTTATCTTTATCACTGATCACAATTATATCATCAGCGTCTACATTATATGTATCATCGTAAATTATTAATTCAGTTTCTACACTTTCTATGTTATCTTGTGCACTGTCTTCACTATTTGTTTCTTTATAACTTCTTTCAGTATTGCTTTGTAACATAGTATCATTGGTTTCTGCTGTTTCTGTATTTACTGATCCAATTTTGGAAGTCGTTAAGTTTTCCAAAACAGGTGAATTGATAATATTCTCTGTCTCAATTGCACTCGATTGTAGATTACTCATAGCTTTTGAAAATATACCTTTATATTCGTCCTTAATTTTCGCGTGTATTTTATCTGATGCTGACTTGTCATTCAATGTTTTAAAAGTTGATTTAACATAATCTGGAAAAGGACTAGGCATTGCCTCATTTTGATCTTCGTCTATTATTGTCGGGGAGTAAAAAGGTTTTGAAGAGTCCACAATGTTCATTGGATAGTCCATACCGAGAAAAGAGGAGCTTGGAGTATTGACCTTCGATGAACTATCTTCCAGTTTAATATTTTTAGCTGTATATCTCGCAGGAAGGACAGATTCTGTGTATTCTTTATTTGAGAATATACTTTTTGACGATCTTGATATCTTATGGTTTGTTTTAAAACCATGATTATCCTGAGAATAAAATAATATTTATTACAAAAAGATAATTTCTCAAAATTAATGTTTTGATTCAGAAACTTAATAGATACCTTAATCAATAGCACCAAAAATGTTATAATTAAATTGAATAAGTTCATTGTTAGTTACTATTACTTTCACCAAAAGAAGCTAAAACAGAATGACCATCTTTTTATAGCCTCAAAGTACTTATTTATTTACATAGTCATAGACAAAAAATGTTTCACATTTTCTATTAATAATTTCGAAATAATTAAATATTACGTGAAAGTTACGTAAAAATTACGTCCCTAATCTTATCTCCGTTATCATAATGTCCTGTAATGGCACATTATCAATTCATCAGTTTACACACACATTTCGCAGTGTTGATAATAATAGGCACAAGTGCGTACGCAAACTTGTGACGAAATTACGTGATTTTCCATTAAAATGATAATAGCCAGATTATGGTTGAGCTGTTTTATTTCGTTATCAATTTATTGAATGGAAGAGAGACTTAGTATTGTTAGCAACCGCAACCACCGCAATTGCCGCAGCCTCCGCAACCTCCACAGCCACCACTGTATCCTCCGAAACCTCCGAATCCACCTCTACCAGCGAGAGCAAACAGCAAAAGAGGCCAGATCTCTTCCATGCCTCCTTTGTCATTGTCGTAGATCACGGGAGGGTAGCCGGGGTAACCGCCTGGGCCGGGGATGTATGCGCTTTGAATCCATTGCAGCTGAGGAACAAAACAGAAACACATTATTTTATTGCAATTGCAAATGGTGATCAGAACTAAATGATCTCCAAGTAACAATTTTTTTTTGATGCGACAACAAACTCCAAGAGGCGTGTTTTCGCGGACTTTTATGAATTAAACTAAGCCTAAAGAAACTACAACTTGATACAAATATTTACTTGGCTTTTACATTATGCACAAATTGTGGGAGACCAAAACTGTTAGAAAAAAAACTTACGTTAACCAGCAGAAGAAAAGCGAACAGTGCAATAGATTTGTAAGACGTCATGTTGAATGCTTCCTGTTTCTTTCCAACATTTGCTTTTATACATTTTGGTAATTGAATTCCTGTATCTTCTTGTAACGTTTCTCAATATTTACCTATGTCCTAGTTTCGAAATTATGTTTCCGTTATATTTAAGGCACGTATTTAAAGATTAATTAAAAATGCGTGTAGGTATCCAAGGTCGTCAAACTCGTGTTTTAAAAAATTGGACAATAGGACTAAGTGGTGTGTTATCATTTTTTTATTCTGTGATGTAAGGCTATATTTTAATACCCACTTACTCAGAGTGTTGTCCGATCTGGTTAGATAGATAGTAGAGTGTATAATATTTATTTAGAACGTGATAGTTTTGTCTATTATTAATGCAAATTTGATGAAATTTTTAGTTTCTAAAACAATAAGTTGTTTTATAAGCCTACCTCCCTGCCTCGCGATCGTACACTTTGCTCAGTTTTCTCTGACAGGTTTTGGCATTAGTGTTCTTTCATAAACATATTTTAAAGCACTTAATGCACTTTCAGTAACATACCTACAATAAAAATTCACTCTATATATAAGGTTATTGTACGAAATATCTACGTTTTTTATGTTTCTTACTAGCTTTTAGTTTTATGTTTTTGCTGTGTGAAGTACAAAAAAACCGTTTCTATCTATCTATCTATCTACTATAAGAAACGACGTATAAGCCGATAGTTAGCTAGTTTAAATTATACTTTTTAACAATTCCAATTTCATGGTGGCAAACTTATGTCAGATGCAGGGTGAAATTCGGTCATTGAACTAAGATCATTATGTATAATTATTTTGTGAATGTTGGGGTGTAGTGGGGTGATCGCGTTCCTATTCCGCCTAGCCGGTCTCGACTAGAGACGGTGGAGGTAGGGCCATAAAATCGTTGTCATCCCACAAATCTCTTACTAGGTGGCTCCACGTGCCACACCCTGGTAACCGCGTCGGTTCGCGGGCTAAACTTGGTAAGGGAAGGGTTTCATTCGTTACTGTAACGTGAAACCTAGATGAGACTCCCAAACACCTGTCAGTCTCATCCAAAAAGAAGGAAAACTAATAATAAACCCGGAACGGCATCTCCGTTAGGCGCAAGCCAGGTGCCTGCAACCGACCCGGCACCACACGTATAGACTCGTCTTTCCTGTGGATCATGTTGGTGAGGTCGAGAGGGTGGCGTAGGTTATGGGCATGCCTGCGTTGCCAAAAAGAAAGCCGTCCCAGGCACAGTAGCGTCCGTGGAGAGGTCACTTCACCTGTGGTAGCTTCGCTACCCAGAAAACAACACGGTTAGTGGCAGTCACCGGTTATAAGTCCGCACACATAGGCGTAAGTGAGGGCGCCAGGGGTCACTAATGTCAGTGGGAGGGTCCATCGTAGACCCACTGAGCAGGTACCGCCCGCTTAAGCTGGGCAGCCCCCAGCCAATAAGGTCCTGTTCCGCCTCAGCATCGGTTTGTTTCCTGTGGGTGTAGGAAACACCGGGTAAAGCCGGACAACTGATGCTGTAAATTCGTGCACCTGCGTATAGTAATATTTTAAGGATACTACCAAGAGAGATATGGTTTCCTTCAATATAGATCACAGCAACTGGGAAGAACTCGCTGATGAGAGGCCCGAGTGGAGGAAGTGTTCGCTGGAGGGTAAGGAACACCACGACCAGACCTGGTTTGCCACCCTGGCCGACAAACGTGCAAGGAGACGCGCTACTGCCACTAATCAGCCAACTACATCCACCTCTTTGTTTACCTGCTCGAAATGTGGCCGATCTGTGCGATCGCGCATAGGGTTATTTAGCCACCAAAAGAGCTGCCGCGGCTCTACTTAAATCGTCTGCTTATAGACGGAATAGGCCAATGATGATGATTTAATTTTCGCCTTCATGGTCGTCAAGCGTGATTCTTCTAGTGGTTTTAAAGTTGAAAGACAGTCAGTTTTACTATGAAAAGATTCCACGCTCAACAACAAGAAAACGATACTTAAACTAATGGAGAATTTCGATTTCAGTGTAGCACACGATCCGATCAAAGAACGAATTAAACGTTGCTTTTGAGATCATCGCGTATACACAGCGTTACAGGATTACAGGGTTTTTAAAACCAACTTACTTAAAACACTTTATTTATAAGAAGAGATCGGACTCGGACGGCTTGACGTCAATATTAATTAAACTAGCTCTGCCCCAGTGCGCCATCAAACGAGAAAAGAGATCTCACTAGTTTAGTTAACTGAAGTGATCAACTGAACTAATCGGAATAAACGTACACGTTTTAGGCATAGGTTGGCAATTTTGTGCTTTTGTAAAAGATTGGAGGAGCAACATGAGAGAGTGCATAAAAACGATAGGTGTTCACGTATCTTAAGACTACCACTTGGACCTTGGCGTGTTGTTTCTTGACATTCTATGGGTTTTGAAAAAATATGATTTGTATATTGTGGCATTATCGTGGCTCCCTACAAGCGATTTAGTCGCAAAACCTTGTTGTATGTTGCTGTAACAAAACTCACGCATCAACAAACACTATTATAATATAGATCAATAATATTGATCTATATTTTTCTATACTGTTATTTGATTTATTGCTTCAGACAGCAAAAAGTAAAACTAGATTAGATTCTGTAGTGTCTTGTAGAATAAGCTCGCACCTTAAATATAGTTTCTTCACATGCTTGTTTATTTGGCTCACATAGATGATTCGCGGACCCTTCAATCTAATTTTAAATTATGTCCTTCGGCCGCCCTAGACGAGGGGATCCGATAAAAGTGAAAAATCCTCAACCGCTGTCTGCATGAACTAAAATAATCTATCTATTCTCGAATGTATTACACAATTCATTATCTCCTAACTTAGTGTTTTCGTACACATACACGAGCATAATTTACTCGGATAATGATGCTCCACGACTTTGACCTACGTGTTCTATAATTATACCTGCGTTTACCTTTTTTGGTATTATTTTTCGCACAACATCTACGCCTGAAAGGAATTTTCCTATCCATTGTTTATAACGCAGTTTTTTATTTAGTTACAGCGAGATAAGTTACATATTTAGGTGGATAATTATTTTATATTATAAGGCATTTATTGTGTTTAATTAAAATTCTATGATTATCTGTTTACATGTTTCAATTATGCATGATGAAGAAAAGAAAAAGACAAAATCACTTTAATTGTTTTATTCATTTTCATTACTTATTAACTTTATCAATGTCTTCGCTATTTTTCTTTACTTCTTTTTTGTTGTTTTCCACTTGAACATTGGTCGAACTAGAAGTGCTAGGCAAAACAATCGTTATGTTTATCTTGCTTGGTTTAGGACTCTCTCTAGGCTTCATATTTTCTGAGACGTCTCCACCCATTCCAAAACCTGGATACCCGTAGTAAGGATACGATGGGGGGCACCTCGGGACATGAGGTTCTTCTCTTGGAATTTCGCGCTCAGGCTTATGGCGATGTCTACCTTCTCCGCCAAGAGCGAACATCAGGGTTAGAAGCTCCTCGATATCGAATTCTCTCTCTCTCCTACAAAAATCTCCATAACCACCGTTGTTAATGACAATGACAGGTTGACCAGGGTACGAAGACTGCAGTGATGTTATTTCAGCTTCTCCAGGGTAGTTAATAGCATAATAAGGATCGTACGAAAAAGGATAATTTGTAAACGAATCGTAGCGTCTGCAAGAACCGAGGCTTTCTTGGTTAGTCAATGTTGAAGCTGGCACATATTGTACTGGCAGAGAAAATGTATTAGTTGGGATGTTCTTTGGAAAATAAAGTCCGTTATTCCATTGACCGTAGACCAGGCAAAACTGTAAAAGATTCGAATTCAAATTATTTAATATTTTTATTTTATATTTTATAATTATTTAAGTTTTAACACTTAATAGACTTATTAAAAGTAATTTATTAATAATTACTTACCTTCATTAAGTAGAAGAAGAAAATTAAGGGAACTTTATTAAAGATCATTTTGTTTCTATGTACCTACTAACTGCCAAGATCCCTGACCGTATGAGGGAAAAAGATATTTTACTATTATTTTATAATTTTTCTATTAAGGCTTTCATAATTTCGAAACTTACCTATACTTGGAATTTTGGTGGTTTAAAAATAAAACTATTCAGTTAAAAGTGTATTTTTTTTATTATAAATACGTTTTCTTAAACTGCTGGGGGCGGCGCGCAAGGTGGACATTGATCGGTCTTGATTATAAGGCTGACTTCATTTCCAGGACCTTCAGTGTAGGGGTCGAACGGGGGGTAGCCAGGTATGGATGGAGGTAGGGGGCAGGGGAAGGGGAAAGGAAGGAAGTTGGTTGGTCCATTGTTATTGCAGTTACCATTTCCGTAGCCGTTTCTGCAGCCTCCGTTGCATCCACCACCGCAGCTGTTGCATCCACCGTTGAATCCACCATTGTATCCACCATTGCATCCACTATTGCATCCGCCATTGCATCCACCATTGCATCCGCCATTGCATCCACCATTGCAATTGTTGTTACAACCACCTCCGCATCCGCATCCTCCATTGTAACCACCATTTCCCCATCCACCGTTGCATCCCTTTCTGCTCATCATCAGAATGAGCCAGTACAGCCAGTGGTGGTTAAAGTCATCATCGTCGTCTAAAACGATTGGAACACCGCCGTAAGGTCCAGGGTACCCGTATTCAGCCACAGCTGGCACTACCGGCGTTGGAGGAACGTACTCAGGCTGAATCAAGGGCTTGATGACAGCAGGAATGACAAACTGACTGACAGACTGGATTCCCGAGTTGCAAGGAGGTACTGGTGAACCGCATGATGTTGGAAAACTGATTTGACTGTGGACACTGCAAACCTGAATCAAAAAATACTTGTTATAAAAGGGTCTTGAGTTGTGCTGTTATTTAAATTATTTTCAAGAGAGAACTCACCTCAAAAGTCAATTGCAGAGCCACTAAGACAAATAGCTGATGGAAAGCCATTATAGGAAGTTTGATACTTTAATTTAAACATACGGCCTATTTATATATTAAAAGATGTCAAAATATCTTGGTTACTGGGTATTTTGTGATGTAATTTTTTTTAGGGTTTCTTCGGCACGTTTGTTTTGGCAACCGATAATACCGACCATACTGGTGGCATTCCTTTTCGTGTTTAGCAATATGAAACTTAAAAGTATGTAGTAACATTTTCTGCTTAAGAATATTCGTGTAAATACATGTGATTTCTACCTGCTGTCATGTGTTAATTTCCGAAATATTACATTCTACGCTTTTCGAGACCTTAAATAGTAAAAGTGGTCGTCTTCTGTCTTTATTAGCCAATCCTACGTGATATTGTATGCCCGTAATGAAAATAATAGTATACTTATATGTTTTATTTCCCTATACAAAACAACACGTTTTTATGATGTTATGATTGGATTGTTAGTTGGGAATGGTATGGGATAGGGGATGTATACGGTGTTGGCACCACCATTGTTATTGTTGCATCCAGATCCACATCCGCCGCGGGCTCCAGAACCGCATCCTCCGAATCCACCCAAACCTCCGCACCCATCCGCTAACAGAATAAAAAGCAGCGGCCAGATATGGTTCATATTGTCGTCGTTAGAAGATCTGACTATGATCGGCTGTTGTCCTCCGTAGGTATTCGGCCCATAGCTACCAGCGAACGTCGCATGGACTAGCACCTAAAAAATAACACTTAGTTTAGTTCAGGCTGTTTCCGCATTTTTAACCTCTTCATTTGGGCCATTGTGTGTAAATAACACTTGTTAGTTTAGTTTCTTGTTAAAGATAATTAAATTAATTTCATTATCTTTTTACTTACATTAGTGCAGCCAACGAAAAATAAAACGAACCACAGTGCCTTTGATGTCATTTTAATTAACTCACGTCACTTTGTTAGTATAGCATTAACATTTATACAAAAATCTAGTAACGATTGCTAATATTATGTAATTGATTTATTTTATCAAAAAAGGTATCTCTAAATTGCCTCATTGTATTTTATAAACATGTCACGTATGATATAGAAATAACCATTCTTGGAAAAACTTAGTTAATCCTAAATAGCATATGCGTAGGCTTTCAAGGAAAATTCCTCAGCAAATTCAATATCTTTCTTCTTTTAGGCAAGGATAACATTTTGATTAGATCCCTGCCTAATACCATATTATCATGAATTTCATGAAAGAAAGTCTTGTAGGTAACGATATAAATCAGTCAACAACCGAATAAGTACATATTTTATTATAGTCATTTATTTACTCATAGATTTTTTTTAAGTTAATATGTATGTAGGTATTAATTTTCAATTTTCTTTTAGTAGATACTTATTATTTTTATGCAATCATTTTTCGTTTTTGTTTTTATGGTGCAATAAAGTGTTTATCTATCTATGTTCGTACCTACTTACTTCTACTAAAATATTGACAAATATTTTAATTATAGTTAGGTATTTTATAGAACTGTCTGTCTACTTACCTACTATTGAATTAGTAGTATTAATAAATATACTATGTTAATACAAATAAATTATTAGGATCTTTAATTTAATTGTTATGTTTTTTCATATACTGAGTAGGTACTTACATCTCTGAATATATATTAACACTAGCTGCCCTCCGCGGTTTCACCCGCGTAACTCCCGATCCCGTGGGAATATCGGGATGTAAGCTATCCTATCTCTCAAGTTGGATCGAACTGCACATGGTGTGCGAATTTTATTATAATCGGTTAAGTGGTTTAGGAGTCCATTGAGGACAAACATTGTGACACGAGATTTATATATATTAAGAATTCTTTAAAAATAACATAATTGAAATTTTTGAGGATAAAACGATTCTAAGGTAACTAGATTTTCTGTCTATCCATCTGTTTTTACCCGACTAAACTAATACTAAATTATGTTTTTGACATGTATGTATGTATTTATAGGGTTCACTTTGAGGCTATGGCTTCAGTTTATTGTAGTCAAAATATGTTTACAATCCTAGAAGGAGGGGGAACAATAATCCAGGTCCGAAACCAAGGCGGCGGCCAGGGCCGTACCGGCGACAGCCTCCGTCACAGCAGCCCCCTTTGCAACCGCAGTTGCCGCCACAGGGACTCCCATAGGTTAACTGAAAGATGATGTATAAATAAGTAATGCTAAACTATGATAGAACTATAATTTTTCGCTTAAATATAAAAAAATAAATATCATAGTCCATTTTAGGATGAATTAGGTAGGTAATCTCATTAGCAAACATTTTTTTGCATGTAAATAAAATAATTATTCAAAGTAAATTTTACCTAATTTTAATAAAATTTTATGCATTTGAAGATTTGGCAACACCATTCTTGACAGCGAGCCCTATTTTGAAAATTCAGGGTAAATAAGGGTAATTATCTAATTCTTACACACTGTCCATAGTGTCCATCTACGATTAATTATACCTATACACTATTATTACACCTGCACCGAACTAATAATCTTAAGTAGTCCTGAAACAAGCTTAGTCTTTATAAACTTTATAGGGACCTGTGTACAATTAAGTGTGGATGTATATGGATTTCAAAGTAATACTATTAAGTTTTGCCCGCGACTTCGTCTACGAAGAGTTAGAATATTCCAAAATATTTTTTATAGGATGCCTATGTTAAAACAACTATCGGTGTGTTAATCCCGATTCGTCCAGTTGTGCGTTGATCAGTCAGTCATTGAGAACTCTGAATTTCATATTTGTAGATAATTATTATGTTAAAAATAAAATCGAGTTTAACTCACCTCTATACTGATCAGGCAGATCAAAGCGAAGAGTACAATCAAACTTTTGGTAGACATGATTGACAAACTTTTTGAGACTAATAATTAGAGATACAAAACTAATAGTTTTATACAAAAGTATTATCGATTGCTTCTTTGTTAAAAGTTATTTTAAAACGTAGATGACGCAGTTCTAACAGCAGGTGGTGATAATAAACAGTTTTGATGATTCAATTTATTTATTCAGTGATAAAAATGTTCGTATTTTGTTTAACTAAAGGAATAGAAGTAAAAATCATTTTCGTTGAATTTTTTTACTAAAAATAACACTTAATAAATTAAAATGATAAATATTAGGAACGACATTTGGTTTAATTGTTACTCTTCGTAACCTTCCTCGTTTTCATCGTCATATTCTTCATCTTCATCAGAACCTTCTTCACTGTCATTGTTTGTAACATTTTTCTTAGAATTATTTTCCGTATCGTTTGATTCTTTAAGAGCCTGGAGCTTTTCTTTTTGACCATAGTTTTTTTGGCTCGAATACCCGCTGTGAATTGTAGGTTCCTGATTAGGACATCCACAACCGCATTGGTTGCAGCCGCAGGACCGTTTATCATTCAGCATGTTTAACAAAAGTGGAAGTAGGGCCTTCATCCCAGACGACTTTTCCTGCCTTCCATTTAATAATCCCGGAAACATAGCCGGCATAGGGTTTTGATTACTTGAAGGACTCTGCAGCTGTGACATCAATGCTGACATTATAGATTGACCATCCCCTGGGAAGTTATTACTAGTTTGAAGTTTTGAGTTGGCTTCATTTGTAGTTGGCAATTGAAGTCTGTACATAATAGGTGTTTGCGCTAACTGTTGGTTAGACAAAACTGGAATTTCTGAGTACTGAGGACTTTGTAAAGCTAACACAATGGGCTGACTCTGAACCTGGTTTACTTGGGAACTCGAGACGGGAATTATGGAACTTTGTACGGTTGACGTTTGCGAACTTGCCACATTTGTAGGAGTAGGCTGGCTGACATAATTCGCTTGTTGCGAGGTAGCCGGGGCTAAGTAATATTGAGAATTTTGAAGTGGTTCACTTTGGGGCGTGATAGGGACAAATCGGAAAGTAAAAGACGGCTGAAGTTTAGAGGAGTCTGTTTGAGAGACAACTTGATTGACGTTAGGCTTATTTGTGAAAAAGGTCATTGGAGATTGTTCGGTATTCTGTTTTGAAGTACAGCCGCATTTTGCTGAGGGATTAACGTTGGACGTTTGATAGAGTCTAATATTGTGTAGAGCAGAAAAAATGTCTGATAGTTGATTCGAACTTCCTGGATTATTTTGAACTGTTAACTGAGGCTGTAAACTATTAGTTTGTGTAGAAGGGGACGCGTAAGATTGTTGTAAATTGCTTTGCACGTTTCCTTGCTGAGGAATAGTTAGTTGGAATCCTGGATTTTGCATTAGATACGGTTTAGTCCCTGATTGCTGGGCAGCACCTCCATTGGTATTTAAGCCTTGTTGACCGCATATATTCTGAAAAGTAAAAAAAAAATCATTAGTTATTGCAAAGAAACCTTAGCGACATTATAACTGTTTTTAATATCACAATGTTAAATATTTATACCTGTAAATATAGCAGTAAAATTAATATACCCCGACTAAGAGATGCTGCCATCTTGAAAAATTCGAGTAATGGTTCGATTTACCTTCTTATATACATTCTACTATCTGGTCTTGAAATCTGACATAATCGTATGTATATTATCTACAACTTAATAAGGAGTGTTATCGAGATGTTTTGTACTCGGGTCACGTTCAAATAAATGAATGATGAACAACGATAATGTTTATGATTGCAATTCGTTTTCGATGTATAAAGCTCACAAGATCATAAAAGAAATTAGATAGGTACAAACTCATAAAACTATTGTGAAAGGAATACATTTTGGTATGGACAGGTACATGTTTCCAATAATTTTAAATAAAATATGCATGCGTCTTTGCTTAAAGGCATATAACAGCAAAGAAACGCATTACCCAACCTTTTGATTATCAACCTATAAACACAGATCGTAATATCCATGTGTAAGATTATGGTACCTACTGGACGTAAAATGCTTGCGTTTATCCTGATCTAGCACGGCAAACCACCCCTCTTGCTACTGTGCCAAGATAAAAAGATACCTACATCTCTTTGTCTCTTTAAAGGATAGATATAACAACAAATATAAGAAATTATAGATATAAAATACTAGAATAACGTCTGATTATTTTTAGAGTAGGATAAACCTACTTTTTAAAATCAAAGAACTAATTTAATTTTATGTATTTTGTATAATTATGTACCTTCTTGTACTATCTGTGATTTACCTGGAAATAGCATTGCTCAAATGTCTTTTAAGGCTGAAATTTTATAATAATAAAAAAATAATAAATAATAGTTTATTAAACAAAAGTGTTACAAAAGTAGGAGCAATAACAACGGACCTCGAACTAGGAATATATCCTGTATCTCGAGTGGCCAGAAAAGATTACAAAAACTAAAAAAAAAAAAAAAAAAAAAAAAAAAAAAAAAAAAAAAAAATATATATATATATATATAAATTAGTATTTCATAAAAATGTGTTCAAAGTCAATTTTAAACTTAATCTTCGAATCCAGGAAATAAAAAACGTTTCAGGAGAACGTTAAAACTAAACTATACATAGTACTATAGCAATTAACCTAGGTATAGCCATATAGCCTAGCTAAATTTAATGTTCGACGACCCAGTTGGCACAATGGTAACCATGCCGGACTGCCAAACACAGGGTCGCGGGTTCGATTCCCGCCTCAGACATGTATTTATGCTTAGATATTTGTCTGTGGTCTGGTTGTTTCTATGTATTATAAGTATATATTTACAAAAGAAAAGTATATAGGTAGTATATCCGTTGTCTAGCACCCATAACACAAGTCTAGTTACTTAGCTTGAGGCTAGATGGCGATGTGTGAAATGTCCTGCAATATTTATTTATTATTATTATTTATTTATTGTTCTTTTTATTTCTTTTTAAGTACCATTAAGGCACATATAAGTTTTCTCTACCGGGATTGCCTTTCTATCTATTAAAAATTAATTAAATAACAGAAAAGTTCTAAAGTTACACGCCGATAATTTTCCTCTATGAATATTGATATAAGCTCAACTTTACCTATATGGTAGGTACTTGTTTGAAAGTTTCTCTGAACCGGTATAAATAATATTTAGTTGAAAACTGGAGGATGGAAGCTTTGCCATTCAACTTGGCTATTCTGTCAGCATTTTAGGCTTGCTTCAAATCGAAAAACTAGATTTAAATAGTTAGATATTTTATTTATTTATCAATTAATATGACTATGAGATACATTTTTATGTAATTACAATGTCAATCCTTAAAACTAAAAAACAAGTTAACTATCTAGTAGAGACACTAGTATTTTTCGCACTAGCTCCTGAATTACTCTTGCTGTTACTTGTGACATTATTTTGCGTGTCCGTCTCTGTTTCGGTATCCGAATCATTCTTAGTAATAACGTTAACAACTTGTTTTGTTTTCTTGTCATCTTCATCTGGTACATCGGATTTGTCACTGTTTCCGAAGTTGATTATAGGATTGTTTGTAGGTATAGGTATGGGGTAAGGAATTGGGACAGTGTTTCCGGAATTCCCGTTACAGCAGCAGCAATCTCCGCAGCCTCTGCCCCTATTCGTTAAAAGGAGGACGGTGAGAAGGAGGCCTACGTCATCGTTGTCATTGTTTCCAACGTAAGAGAGAGCTCCATTGTTGTAGGGCACTGCTACGGCTCGAGCTGATACTTTGAAATCCTGTAAATATACAGAAAGTAATTTTAAAATAAAATCAAAGAGAATACAATAATTTATTTAAAATAATTCTTCTACTCACGCAAAGTATCATCAAGCTTGCTACCGCTATCACCAACCACATAAATTTATCTTTCATGTTTTTCCCAATTTTAGTACATTAAATTAAACTAAATTTAATTTATCTACCAATATTTTAAGAATAATGAAGCCTCAAAAGAATTAATTAACACTTATATTAATTTTCGTTATCGATATTGTCTCATCTTAGTTACTACATGTTACGATATCACATAATATCACGTTTACTTGAATGATAGTAGTGATTATAATTATAACGCCTGTGAGTGGTTTATGCCAAATGCCGATGTATAATCGAAGCTACATAATTATAACTACAACGCTACACAGTCAACGTTAAAGTAAGATGCTGGAATGAATTCATACAGTATACATACTGCAATAATATTCATACAGTAGCCTTTCTAAGGGCTTGATAAACAAACACTGCTCATTAAATTCACTTTCTGTTGTAATTAATGGATATGTGACACTGCCAAATTCATACCTATTAAACCTGGCCAAGAACTTGTTCGTTAACATTTCTGGTTGACCGTTCATAATCTTGACCAATTATAATGTTTGTACCTACCTACCTAATAGCCACAACACACGCAATGCGAGGTGAAAGATCTTAGATCTTATTTACCAAACAACGGTAAAGTTTTAGGCAGTAGGGAAATAACATTGGGGTAAAAAAAAACGTTTACTTAGTTAAATAATTAAAATATTTATTATTAGTCATTGATTATTGATAGTATTTTCTTATTTGTTAAAATAAATTAATACTCGAAACTAGACCTTATCTTCGTTATCTCTATTGAGAGATAAGCGAGATAAAAATGCATAAACTAATTAAATACTATGGGATTGTTTGTTGGCACAGGCATGGGATAGGGTATCATAGTCGGTCCAGAGTTGCAATCGCAACAACCGCCCCCACAATTACATCCTTCACCTGCGAACATAGCAACCAAAAACAATGGTAACCAACTTTTTGACTTAGACCTTCTACTCTCTATTATTATAGGGGGCAAAGGATACGGTTCAAACAACTCGACCTCCTTCGTATCTTCCTCAATCAAAGGAGCTGGTGGCGCTGAAGGTGGCGTTACTAAAATTATGTTTGGAGCCGGTATCATAGGTGCAGGCATATTGATATGTAATGTTATAGGAATAGGGCACTCTTCTATTTTTGAATTTTGATATGGGACGTTGTTTATGGGACCTGTTACTACAGGAGGCAACGCAGTCGTTTGATAAACTTGTGCTGCATCATTTGTTGGAATTGTGGGTATATTATTAAAAGAGTTTCTCGATGTGGGTATAAAACCTATGGATGACAAATCTTTTGTCAAAGTACACGGAGGTTGAGAATTTGCAGGAGGTACTAAGGGCGGATAAGCGGCAGGGAGCAAGGGAAGTGGTAGTGGGTTTAAGCTTGGTATTCCAATTGGACCTTGGAACATATTAACTGGCATTGGTGTTGCTGGAATTGGTACAATAGATGGTTGTAAATATGAAGGTTTGGGTAAAATAGGAGCATTATTTAAAGGGCATTGCTGTGGTGGTAATATAGAATTTTGCTGAGCGGGTACATTAAGGTTACCTTGTTGACCAAAAGGGTTAAGGTTTGAAGATGCCAAAGAATGTGTTACGTCGAATTGTGGAAGGGGATTATTCAAAGGTCCAGCTGGTAAAGCACAAGGAGGAGTTATTGGATTTAGTGGAAGATTTTGGCCATTTAGATTATCTAAAAGACAATTCGACGCACAATTTTCCGCCGGGCAGGGTGGGGCAGTATTTAACGAGGGTTTCAGAAAAGAATTTTGTCCAAATAATAATGATCTGAATGGATTTAAAGGTAAGAATGGAGGTGGGAAGTTAGGCAATTGGTTTGACGGTAATGAAGGGGGTAATGGATTTAAAGGGGCATTAGAAGCGTCACTACATGGAGTTGAAACTGGAAGTGTTGAGACAGTTTCAATAGGTCCGATAAAGTTATTAGGAACAAAAGAAGAAGGATATGGAGGAACGATATTATTTTGTATTGTTGGCTCCTGTGGTGGTATTCCAGGAAACTGTGATACAACAGGAAAACTAGAAGTTAGTGGTTCTGGTAATGGCTGAGGATTTGAATTAAAGAATCTAAAGGGATTTAGGCCAGAGAATAGTGGTGGGGGTAATCTATTGGGTTGTGGGATTATACTTTGAGTTGGTTGAGATAGGGCATCTTGTGTGCATTGTGTACATTGCTCCCTTTGCGGTACAGGTAGATTTGCTACAGGGGGTAAACTCGTTTGAGGATTACTTAGCATTTGTTCCCTAGGTACTGAAAACAAGTTAGGTATTCTTGGCGGTAAAGGACTCGGTTGAAGAGAGGGTAGATTGGGGTGTTGAACAGGAGCTGAAGGTGGTCGCGATCCTGTAGCGACCGTTTCAATAGGAAGTCTTAGAACATTTTGCATAGGAGACCTAACTTCCGGAAATACCGGTGATCTTGAACACTCTGTCTGCATTTGTTGTGGTAATTCGGGTCCTTTTTCAAAGTTCCTTAGCGTATTGATTTGCTGAGGGGTAGGACCACCTGGAGAACCTGGATAGTCGTTCTCTCTCAAATTAGGTAGTTGTGGTAATGGTCTACTTGGCACCACATTTTGAGCCCAAACACGCACGTTCTGCAAAATAAAAACAATAAAATTACTTAACTTCGCTATTTGACCATTATTTCTAACAATTGAATTTAATTAACTTACATTCTGAGACGTAATAATGAAGACTGAGAATAAAGTCCATGCCCATGGAGAGTCCATTTCGAACAATTAACCACAGGTTATTAATTAACTTAATATACCTTGTTTTCATCACGATGTTACATACGAATTTTATCAAAATGTAGAAATCTGTTACATAACTGATTATAATCGTTATAATAAAGTGTAAAGTTATGCAAGTGCGAATTATACACCTGTTACGATAAAGAACAATTTAATAGAAAATTCAGAAGAACCTTTCAATAAATCATTCCAGTAATTAGTCTGGCCATAAAGTTCAGACCAGTATTTGAAGTGATTAATTCATTTAAGCCCTTAAGATCCCTAAATATATTAACATTTTAGACTCCAAATTATTTGAACAGCTACTATTATAGCATTAAATTCCGTTGATTGGTTTTGTAATACTTACTAACTTATCTATTGTTATGAAAACTGATATTGTTCTGTTACATTTATCTATTTTACGTTTTTGATTATTTAATAGGAAACATAAAATGTGCTGAGGAGTGTGTCACCATTATTTTAATGGCTTTGGCCGTTAAACATCTTTAATCAATCAAATTTGTGATGTTCAACGGGTATGATTTTAAATTAACCATTTTTAAAACTTAAACAATATGTCCTATTCGTTAATGAACGATTTTAACATAATATTGGATGTTTATAGAGTGGCAACGCCCCGATTTTCCAAAAAAGTCTCAACAATGGAGAAGTTTTGCCAAAAATGAAGGTTGTTATCGAAAAGCAATCTTAGTAGGTGGTTTACGAATTTATGGTCATTTTATGTTGGAGTTAAATTGAAACTAAGTTTTTTGGCAAGGGGGCTTGCATCCAAATTACGCATTAATGCCTTTTCAGGTAATGAATTAAATGAATATAAAAACCAGAAGCTTACTTTGTAGCAGATAATTTAAGTAAGTAGGTATACCTTAGTATCTTAATACCTACCTAACAAAATAAAGTCATCTGGTAACATTGAAGTATGATATTTAGAACTAAAAGCAATCGGTATGTCTTGTTAAAGAACTTAGCGCGAAAATTTGTTTAAAATATGAAAAAAAGAAGAATGCGAAATGGTTTAAATCGAAAGTGTTATGATTTCGTGTGTATTTACTTTAGTGATTGTGTGGAAGTAATCTAAAACCCCTTAATATGATAATAAGTTTAACTAAATCTTCGTTTCGAGGAGCATAATTTTGTTTGTCATCTTTGTAGTAATGGTACGGAAATGGGTTTCCGCAAGACCTCCATTTTCGTGGAGGCCTTACTTAAGATAATGAAGATACGAGAAGTGTTGTAGAGCAATTTGGGCGTGTTTAATTTCCTCGATTACATTATAAGTCTACATCTATTGTACCGCATAATACTAGAGCATCATTATCGTGCCATTTTAACAATATTTTCGCGTGATACGTCTTTAAAAGGCGAACGCTAGTCTTTAAAATATTTTGCTAAATTATGTAGGGAAATGAAGCTTTTTTTTTTATATGCTCCTCTTGTCACCTTGTGGGATGTAGAGTGGGAAGGTAAAGTACAGTTAACTTTATTATAATAGGTCTGTTTCTATGCAAATCAATCTAATAAGGAATGGCATGTTTATAAATGGTCTGAGACGAAATCGTAAATTAATTGTCGAACTGAAATCACCCAAGTACAATACCTAATGTGCTTATTTGCGTCATAAAGTCTATAAATATAAAATTTAAAGTTTTGACTGACTGATATTATGTCAACGTACCTACGTAGCTTAAAACTCTGGTCCTATAGATACGAAATTTGGAACGTGTGTTTTTTTGTGAAATGATGGTTACTTAGGATTTTTCGAAATTTCTGTCATGGGAAGACTTATAGATAGATAGATAAATTCTTTATTGTAAACACCATTTTAACCATTTTTTCCATTTTCACTTATGTGATGAGCAATCTATCTAATTTAAGTTAAAATCAAGCTGTAATAATACTAACGTCTGGTTAGTATTATTACAGCAAAACGTATAGTACGTAAACTTTTTTTAACAAATATGCTAGCAAGCCGATACGAAAAACAATATAAATAGTGTCAGAGTAACCCGTAATTTGGCAACCGCTTTGATTTATTAATATTTTACTTATAATATTTGCGGTTAATAACTAGGACACGACGACGACGACGACCTTAAATACAAAATGTCACTTGCGCAGGCGCCGAGTTAATTGCTATAGTAAGTATTTTAGGGCAAGACGTAGACCACAGAGTATTAGATGGGCCGATAGCTCGACTATTGCTCAATTTGGATAGCAGACAGACGTTTACGGTTTCTTTAGTAGGTATACCTTCAAATTGAATGATCTTCAGCGAATTGTTGGCCGATCGGATAGTACTCTGTCTGCTTTGCCTTTAATCTCCAGCCAGCAGTTTCGTAATGCACTCAATGAAATGGGCGTGAAATTATATGAATGGAGTTTGTGTTGAGTAATTTTGGGCCATGAATGAATCTTATGAAGTTAAGTAGGTTGTATCCAATGACCTTTTTTATAAATTAGACCCTTTATCTCTTTAAATAAAGAAGGACTGCTATATATTCTGTGGTAAAGACACTTTTCGGTCCCGCTGAGTTTGGATAAATCCATGTTGTCTTTGTTTTAAAACTTTTGAATACAATATTGTAGAAGACCTATTGTTTTCTTGGTGTTAGAAATTTGTGTAATTTGTTAAAAAAATTTGCAACCAAATCGTTTCCATTATTTAGCACTACATTTTGGTAGTGCAAAAGAAAATATTCTAGTTTAACACCGTTTTAAGTAGAGAAACCTACAAAACCCTTTTCAAGGTTTTAAGTAGGCGGTCTGTAGGTAGACTTTATTCAGAGACCCTCTTCTCTTTCTCCGACATTTTTATGGTTTCAATATTATTTTTACTCCCAGTTTTTCCGTATAACAAAACACTTTTGTTCGAAAAGTACGCCAGTTCCTACCAATACAAATATTATTTTTGTTAAGTACCTACTCTACTTTCTTCTTTAATAAATATGAAGTTTTACCACGTTATACCTTAAAAATTTTGTTATACCTACCTACCTGTGTAAATAGCTTAAGGCCAATAAATACGATCAAAATTTTGTTTAATATTTATCATATTCATTGAGACGATATTCTTAAAGGAGCCACAAAATTCTGAATACTTGAATAATAATATTGACCTTTCCATCTAACCAAATGATATATACAGCAATGTACAGCAACATTAAATCATGCTATTCAAGACAAATCAGCGCTGCTGTAATGTCTTGGTCATACTGTATTAGATAAAGCAGGCTTGCCTCCTCTGACCTTAGTTGACCATGTCCAGAACAAAGTCCTATAAATACAAAATTCTAAAAATAGCGATATTCATAATTTCAACTTAAGAAATAAGGATGATCTGACCGTGCCCGGTAGTAGGCTCCGGAAAATAAACAGGTCGTTTAGTAGCACATGTGCGCTTTATTGTAATAAATTGCCTAAAGATGTATATGACATGTCCATTAACAGGTTCAAAATTTTTATAAAAACAGTAATTGGGCGGTAAGGCGTAACTATTATGATACTTCGTCGTACCTTAATGATAAGAACCCATGGACATAACTTTAATTGCTCCATTTCAAATAAATCTTCAAAAATATTTGTTATCTTGACCTTTGTGAGCATGATCACAAAAAAACCCTTGAGTTTCTTGTGCCTTCTTCTCATTGGTGGGCGCGTTCCGAAGGCACACATTCTAACTTAATTTTTTAAGACGCTTCAAAGTGATGTAATGCACTGCATAACTTCTATTGAATACAATTTTTTGAATTTGAACAAAGAACTCACCAATACATCTGAAGGCAAGTTATCAGCAGGTTTCATCGTACCTACTTATTTCATAAAAGGTTTTGTCAACTCTCCCATTCATGGCTCTACCGACATTTTAATCCGCATTTTCATTAAGGTTGAATGTTTCGTATCGCTAAGCAAAGTATTCCGCTAGATGGCGCTTGTTTTCCCCGAAAGTATTGTTTTATTTTATTTTGCTATAATTGACGTGGAATTAAAGTATTTGTATATATATTGCCTGTTTTCTAGTTTGCTCTGAACATATTTCAAACATAATTTAATTTTTTGGAAGTCACATTTTAATGTATTTCCAAAGTACAATTTTTAACTCTTGTCACGATATAAATGACACGCACACATACAAAACAATAAACTGTAGCAACTATAGACTATATTTGACGTAGTCCTACAGATACCGATTGGTGTAGTCATTTAGAGCGGCGGGGTAGTGTTCTGAAGAGCCCCGGTTCAAATCTCGATACAAATATTTTTTTTTAATGAAAATATATTTTTGAATAAATTTTCAAAAACAGGATCAATTTTATGGTAGGTACTGTTAGTAATCATTTTTTTTTTAAACTAGGACGAATTCTGAACTATGCAAATTGTACTAGGTCTGAATGAAAAGAGAAAAATAAAGACAAAGTAATGTACAAAAAGGTTTATTTATTTAAAATTAGTTCTATCTTATCTTATATCGCGGGCTGACATAGCCAGCAACACTTCGACCCCTTGGGATCGATTAACGCAGCGATCCCACTAAGAGGAAAAATCCTATGTTCCTCGAATGTAGTAGCCCTTCACTGATTTCCCACTCTTGCGTGTGTTTCTTATCAACGTAATCCTTTACGGCCTTTGTGATTGTGCATGCTGGCAGGCCCGTACATGGTTCTGGTCCAAGCATAGCACTTGCCGATCCTGTTCTTGCAGCTCATCAGCCTTCTCATTTCCTGCTATTCCTTCATGGCCTGGGACCCAGAGTAGTCGTAGTTTGTTCCTACGGCCCAACTTGTGTTTAATAATTCAATCACTTACAAGACACTAAAATTTCCTCAAGGTTTATTTTCAGTAGGTGCTCAGATGGATGACACTTTAAACACAATAGTAGGAATATAATAAATGATTATAATATTTTATTTTTGGTTTTTCTATTTATTGACTACTTGACATCTCTGTTGACTCTCCGTTACCTAGGTAACAAGCGCGCATCTAGTGCGAGGCAAAGTATCGACTGGGTGTATGTTGCCAGTGTGTACAACAAACAGTACCAAAAAAACAACAAGACTGCTTGGTTTTTTTTCTCGCGAATTACTATACTTCATTTATATTTTATTATATTTTTATACTATTAATTAAATGCAAACAAGTATAAATGTTTATTTATTTATTATATACGTAAAGTGATAATTTGATAAGTCTATCAAAATAACGTATAATTCAAGTATCAAAAGTGACGCGACAGTGCCAAAAGTTACATAAAATCTTGCAGGTGTAGGTCTGGCAGCACTGAGTTGAATATCATGCAATTGAAAATATTTTGATTTTTATTAGACAGATTAGACGGAGAGGCAACGTCGCCCTTATCCAGCAAACTGTATTGCGGCTCTGCTCTAGCGTAATTGCGTGTTCCTGCTTCCACACACAACGCGACAACGTCGCGTGTTTCCACACATCTATGCATCACTTACACTATGACCATACGTCAATATAACCGTGCACCACTACATACGTAAAATTGGTCTCTTTTTTCACGCTGAAACAGAGTACTTCCTGGATGTTAAACAGTGATATTTTTGGTCTGCCCCTACAATAGCTTAAATTAGGCCTACTTTAAGTCATAATAAGTTAAATATCTCAGTATAAAACGTAGGAATCTCTAAAACATTTAGTAGGGAAAACGTATAACCTTAACGTAGTGATAAGCCAGGTTCAATGTACGTCAGGTTCTAGCCCTCTTGTTTATCTATCCGAGCTTGTTTGCTCATCTAAGATAATGACAGGTCTATTTTTAAGACTACGCAGAGAAGTTAACGTTGAATTATAAATGTTTTTAATAGGATGCATGAAATAAATGACGATGATGATTAGGTTGATGATTAGGTAAGTATCGGATGTTAAACTTTAATACTGAGATTTGGAGAATTTACCAATCAAAAGAACAAATAACTATATGTACCTACCAGCAAGGCGTTAGCACATATAGATAGTCAGACGTGTCAATCGACGTGGCAATCAATCAATCAATAATTCTATCAAATCGGCGAAATGTCAGTCAAACCGACCAATATAAAGTCAGTTCACGATTTATAACTGTACGAATCTTGATAACTAATGAAATACGCATTCCTGCAGAAGCTTTTACTATCGGAGACAATCTGCCTCTCAATGACGCTTAACTTTTATCGCAGCGTGTTGCTTATAGTGATTTACCTCGCTCCATCCGCCATTGTGTTACTAAATTAATTCATTATTTGTAACTAAGATACTATGCCCATAGTTATCTATTCTGTCTCTGTCGTAGCGAGCGGACTGCATCTTCTCTAGGGAGCAAATCGTCCCAGTCCAAAACTGGGAACACTAATGCGAAAATAAGGTGATTACTGATTATAAAAACATCACATACTTGACAAAAGAAAATAGACAAAGAATCTACATAGAAGGAAAAAAAACAGAGTCGGATAAAAAACGACAGATAAATAGGTATAGACCTAAAAAGACGTTAACACAAAAGCTCAACATCAATGTTAACCTAATTTGAAATCCAACAAACATTTATAAACATAAAATGCATTTCCGCAATAACAATCTCCTATCCGCCCACAAACGGTACTAAAAAAGGTAAAGCTGCGTCATCAAGAATCTAAAGTTGCAAGAGTGGATAGCTTGACTAGCTTGAAATTGAAAATAATTAAGCTAGGCACCTGCGAGGATTCTATTCAAATGAAACGGTGGTGTGTGGGTGGTAAAAGGTCGCTGGCAAAGTTAATATAAATCATTTATTTGCTGGAGTACCTTTTAAAGATCTTAAAATGAAAACATAGAAAATGTATCTATTCTGCAAGCAGATGTGCTAATAATTAAATAGGGAAGGATAGTGACATATCCGTAAAATATACCTATAATTTAATTAAACTAAAGTTAAACAATGGGTTAGTAGGTGTACAATAAATTCATAAAAAATATAAAAGCTGGGGAGAAGTCTTTAAAATAATTTAGTCTTCAAAGTATTTGCAGTGGTCGCGGGGTAGAGAATTATATGTTGGAATGCACATATTGTAAATATTTTTATACGATATGACAAAGAGTTTTAAATATTATATCTATCAATTTGCCTCTTTTTTGCCGACGACTAACTAAAAATACATGAGACAATCTAGAATTACAATTTACTATCGACCTATAGGTATTAAATTCTGACCCCGAGAGAATTAAAAAAAAAACATGTTAGTACTCATTTAAAACGCTGAGGTACCAATGCAAAATTGAATGTTTCCACACGCAGTGGCTTATTAAACAGTGTTCAAAGTAGATAAGTAATTACATAATAACGTTGTAATGTAATTTTAGATATCAACGCCAACTAACCCTAGTTTTAGAACGTAGATGACCTAGAAAAATTCGAAGGTCAAGCTTGCTTAGCGAATTAATGAAACCTAGATTAAACTGAGAGCGTACCTAGTAAAGGGGCGATAAAATGAGATGGGTAATTATTAGGCTAGGTAGGTATATAAGGTTCCTTCATTACTGAAAATCAAGGCTTTCAAAGTAAAGCAATATCCATTGCATTAATTAAAATGTTTCCCAACTCAGCTCAGTCCAATGCTTCACTTTTGTTAGACGTGTTATCTTTATTACAAAACATCTAGAAACTTTATTATTTGGCAGCAACATTATTATCCGAGTTAGTACTTTAAAAGGCAAAGTTGGCGTTCATAACTTTGATTGAATAAATATCCTATATCTAAGTTTGACGTCACGACTTCACAAACTAACATAAAACAATTTTCCGATGAAATTAACATCAAAACTTCGTGTGAATGACATTTTAAAATTTACACGTTTCAGTGTTTCGGGTTGTTGTATTTTGTGATGTATGAGTTTGCACTATAAAGTTGAATATAGCATGTGTTTTGGTAATTCAGTAGAGCTAAGTGTCCTTGACCGTGATGTGGCCTCTGAAGTCTGAACGCCTTCAGCGCAAGCATACTTCAAATTAAACATTAAATTTTATTCCACCTTAGTCAACATTACCTTCTCCAATTTCAAAATTAAACGGTTTTTAATGAGACCCTTAGGGACGTCTCTTCTATCTTAAATCATTAAAAGTTTTATGAGAAATATCGAAAATGTTTGTATTCTGCAATATAAAATCGTTAAATTAAAGGAAAAGCTACAAAATTAATATATTTATTAATTTTGTAGCTTTTCTTTTTGTTTGCCTTCTTGAAGAATATAATAATGACGAAATAATAATAGAGGTGTGCTAAACTTAAAAAGCTTTTTAACAGTTATTTTTGCGAGAACAATTCTGAAAATTGAAATAAAGTAGCTTTGGTAGAACATATTAATACCAATCACCAACTAATATAAGTAACTTAATAAAAATACAGTAAACAATCCTAATTTTTACACCTAAAGACGTCCGGCTAATCTACCTAATTTGTTTTATCCACAAGCTTATAAAAAGGATATCCTCTTTTTAATTAAAGTCTATCCTCTTGTCTTATTTTAAAACTCAGTCTAATTAACGACTTATCCAGATTAAGTCTTCAAGATAAGCTAACTTTTTGCCGTCCATTTGGAAATTAAGTTCTATAAAAGTTCAAATCCTGATCCTAACTTAATATCACTATCACTTCATCACTTCACTATCACTATAACTACATAGTACATAGTATAAAATAAAGTCACTTTTCGCCGTCCCGCGTCCCTATGTCCCTTTGTCCCTATTTCCCTTTGTATGCTTAGATCTTTAAAACTACGCAACGGATTTTGAAGCGGTTTTTTTTAATAGATAGAGTGATTCAAGAGGAAGGTTTATATGTATAATACATGCATAATATAGCCGTGCGAAGCCGGAGCGGGTCGCTAGTTATTTATAAAGTTTGTTTATTTATTTTTTGTTTATTATACCTCTTCACAGTCGAATGACTGGACCGATTTAGATGTAAATCGACATAATCGTAGCTTAGGGAATGGAGAAGAATGGAAAAGAACTTTGATCCCGATTTTTTTTCCGGGATCAAGGTTTAGGCGAGGGCAGCTAGTTTAGTATAAAGTGTAAGTAGGTAGGTACTTTTTTCCATTAGTTCTTTGGATAGGATGATACACTGAGACCCAACCAAGCTGGCCTGTTGCCAGTTTCGTCACTATCATTCTATCTTGACATTCTACTTACAAAAACACTTTGAATACCCTATACTGAATTTTATTATGCAGCCCAAAGACCAAGAATGTTGAGCAGGTAAAATATCTGAAAGTTCCCTTATAAAATGAAATCGGTACATTCGACCATTTTCATATTTCATACCCTCTGAAAAATCGCACGCATTACATCCTTACAAAATGATAAAGTGCCTATATCAAGATAAGTTAGGAGATTTTATTGGGCGAATGAAACATGTCCGATAGCACGTCCCGAAATCGATACCAGTCTGTATTAATACCAAGCTATATCGAGAGCATCAAATATGGACCTAATGGATACCCGCCACGTGGCAACTGGTCGGGATCAATTCAATTGTAAACCAATATGTCAGCAAGATATAGATGCCCCTTTCACCAGTACCCTTTAATCAAATACTTACCTAAAACTTTAACCTTTAACAATTTCAGATATTTATTTACCGTTCAAAAATTCAGTTAAAAATAAGTAGGTCATTGGTTTTTATTTCCGATTACTTTCAGCAGTCTAAATGAAGACAAAAGAAATATCTACATATTTTCATACTACATCTTAGCACAAAGTTACTGTTAATAAAATTTCGTTTATTTTCCTCCACGAAGAAAGAATTTCTTCGTTTGTGAAGGAAAATTGCTTGTAGTAATTTAAACTCCGCACACATTTCCCCTGAAATTCCCCATAGTCTGGTTTGCCAGACTGCTGCATCTTTTCCGGGCCGATCAATGGTAGCCATGGTAACGCGTCTGGCCTGAAATACGCTGAAACCAAAACACGACAAGGATACAATGATGTTGAATCCTGGACGCGCGACAGAGACAGCGTTTAACACTTTGGACGTGAAACGGACAGAGGTGGGACGAAATCACTTCAATCAGTGGACAACATAAGGATAATCTTGTAAAAAAACTAGTTTCAAATTGAACAACTTTTATTTAGAATTATGTATTTTTGTCCTGAAGTTACGATTACTGGGCTAAACGGGTAGTGCTGAATTTGTTGAGCTACAAATATTGTCAAATTGCCGTTTGGTATTCAATAGATCAAATGTTTGAAACAAGTCAAATGAAATTAACTTATAAATTTACCTGTTTACAATATATAGACTTTAATTCCAAAGTCTTCATTGACTGACTAACGCATTTCGGAATTTCACTCCTAAGAAGGTGAAATGACGGGCGAAGCTGCGGACAGAAGCCAGCATGTATAACTAAGCATAGTTGGTAGATATCTAACACCGTTTCCAAATTTAAACATGCCACCTTTCCAACCATATTTTGCTACCGATTATTAACATTGAATGATCAAAGTTAACTGTTGCCTGGTTAGTTTGATAGATCGTTAATAGCCCATAAATATTTCCGTCAGTAGACACCGCCCTACACAAAAGCCCCGAGGGAAGATCAAACTAATGCAATAGAATAAGATATTACTACTTGGCGCTTGATATTTTGAAGATAATCAACAAGAAGCTTAGTATCATCTTTTAGCCAGCTAGTAGATAGATCAGGTAGTCAATCTGTTGCTTTAAAATGTGTCTAATAATATCTACATAGAAACCTGTTCAAAATATTCCTAAGTAACTTTTTAAAACATCAAAAGGACACAAAAAAATAAACTGTAGAATTTAAAAGCAAATATAAAAAAAGGAATGCCATAAAATATTTATTAGAGAACACATCGACTCCACAAAACAAAACCAAAAAGTATATCCCGTTTCAAATAACTTTTGAGCTACCTTTTAAACTTATTTAGATTTTTAATAATATTATTTTTTGCATTAAGCTTATATAATTAAATTAAGTTTTTAATATTTAACTATTATATACTGGGGATAAATATATTTTTTTATACTTAGTAGGTAAGTAGGTAATATTTGTAGTATTGTGCTTATAATAAATGTAATGTCTGTATCTGTATAATTATATTACATAAATACTACAGATCCATTTCAAAATAAGTATGTATATCTATTTATGCCTTTAAATGTCTGTTATATCTCCTATCTCTATTAGCAATGAAAAGTTCAAGCACCCGACGTGTAAAACGGACACTAATTGATACTTAGAAGTGATCTAAATAAGTTCTAATTATGTCGACACGTCTGCGTTACCAAGGCAGATTTATCTGCCTTACTCGTTTCTAATAGATTTTTATAGTTGGGCCTTGCTACTCCCGCGATTTAATCTACGTTCGCGTGGTTGCTTTTCGTGAAGAAACGCATATGGGTTCGTAATGATTGAGTTTCATTTCATACGTTTTTTTTAAAGCAGGCAAATATGACGGTACCTTGACAAACGTTTTAGTGAACATTTATATGTTCAACTAGTCTACTTTTTTTACAAATAATAGGTCAGCGTTTGACCACTACCTGATGGTAGGTGACGATGCTACCTTAGATGTAGTACACTTTCCTAGAAGATACCTATTCACCCGCGACTTGAAGACCCGCACGCCAGGAAAGACAGACGAAGGCAATTGATTGTATACTACTTTCTAAACATCATCATCATCGTCATTATTTTCTTACATAATATTCTGTGCACAGATGTTATTATCTGAGAATCAAAAAACATTATATCAAACATTATAATATTTATTTCTACCAAATAAATTATTAGGTACGACCATTTTCACAATAATGGCCATTTTATTAAGACACATTAACATCTCTCACCTTTGCAAGGTTAAAAGCATATATTTATTACAGTCTCCTCTTTTAGTACCTCCTTTAACAATATCTGTCTGCGAACGTAACAGTAAACGTTTGTACTGAAATGAATAATTCGCGTTTATTTGCTTAGGTGCGAGACCCTGTAATAATCGACGGCAAGTCTTTTATTTTTACATCAAAAATATTAAACTCGCAGCAATTTAAGGTGCTGCTTAAATTCTGATAGAAGATGATAAAAGTTACGACGGTCACTTGAAGTAAAATCTTATTTGCTTCAAAGTCATAAAATATATTATGTAAGGTACTTTTTCAAATGTTTTAGCTTTCATTCGTGGAATCTAGCACGTGCTAGCGCCACAGAGTTTTTATATCGAACAGTTCAGTTCTCACCGTTTTCAGTTTGGGCCTAAAAAGTATCTAAGTTATTAACTTTAACAGCAGCCACTGGAACCTAGTCATTAAGCTGTAGCCTGGATAACAGATTTACGACATAACGAGTGTCACAACTCTCGGAATGGCCCTCCAAAGTCATATTATTTTTCCCTTTAATTAGGACTTTATATACGTATCAAGGGAGACGAGGGTTTATGGTCTTGTTTAATTTCTGTTATGATTCTAATCCGACCTTATTTAAAACGACCCTGTAGGCAATATTTAACTGTGGACTCTGTAAAAATAGGTGTCTTTCATCTGAGAGAGGTATGTCAGTGCGACAAAAATAGCCAGACTAATCCGTAATTATATTTATTAATTTCTTCCAACAGCTGTGGCGTCTATTTAATATTTTCTTTTATTTAATTTATACTTTTTTGGGCATATATCTTTAAATTATCAACTTGCCTAGTTCAAACTTTGTAGGAGATATGTCTAATATCATATCTATCATCTGAGCATATATTAAAGCGGCAGACGGCTTCTGGATCAATTGAAAACTGAATGTTTTTAAATGCCATAAGAAATGCTCGAAGCATAAGTAGGTACATACATTTATTTAAGTCCATTCTGTTTGCTATTGATATAATAATATTTGACACTAATAGAAACTAGCATTTATTGCATGAGACGGCACGCGACAGTCACAATTTATTCATCTAAACACAATACTATTCCGTTTCTTAAAAAGATCGCTTATTGTAAACTGAACCGCCTTTATATGGCCAACAGATTATAATAATTGCAATAATGATTACCGCAAACGTTTTCTGTCATAGTTGCTATGTTGTCGACTATTCCCGTTTCCCAATTTGGCGTGGTTCGAATGTTCGTATGCGCGCGCGCCTATATTTATACCACGTGGTCGGTTGTACGTCCCGCCTCCTCGCATCTATTCCTACGTTTATATTTAGAACTAGGGAATCCATTGCGAATTGTGTGCTCGTAGTGTGTAGGTACCGTTAATAATTGATGATTCGTGAGTCAACTCAAGTGTAACGCCGATAAATCCTACGCCTTGCTCAAATTGGAATTTGAATCGAAATTTTGGTTATATGGCAACATTGTTAGAACATCTTCTTAACAATTTTTCATCGATTTTGTTAAAACAAATAGCCAATTCAGGAAGTAATAAAGAGAGAAACGTGGGTCGACGAAGTTGGATTCCTAGACGGAAGTCTCTGTCATCTCATCACTTTGTATCCCATAGATTTTCAATAACTTATCAGTCATAACGACCGACTCAAAGACTTTATGCTTTATTTGCCCTTTATTTCAATGTAATTCTACCGCGTCTCTAAGATATTTCTCACTTACGCAACCAGACACCATTTATCGCCTGTTTTTCCTACTTATTGTTACGATTCGCGCAAAAATAACATTCACACCTATTCTAGACGCTTATGAAATGCTATGTGAATTCGACTGTGTGAAATAAGGTCTGTACAAAGTGGCATGATGAGTCGACTAATTTAAGTTTATACTCTATCTGCAAGACGACCAAGAAACAACAAATGTCGTGGGAAGTTACAATAGAAAAAAAAATTGTAGCATGTTAAACCTTTTAGTAAATGATTTGTATGTGGATGACATAAGACCATGTTTAATATCTCAGATTTAATATCTTTTATTTGTTCCGTGTTTGTCTTCATCATTGAACTATTATTTTCCTAAAGTAAAATCACCGTTTTTCCTGAGTTTTGTGCTCTCCTTGCTGATTTTATTACTTCCTTCGACCCCTTTTGGTAAGTTTTGGCCCGATCTTCTTCCATTTTGTTCTGTCTCTAGCCTCTCTTGTTGAAGATGTTTTGTTGGGTGTTTTCCAATGTCATACAAACTATATTATGTTATTGCACGTGCTGGGCTTTTGTTGCCCGTTACCGGAACGACCATAGCATTATGCACCAGCCAACATTATCAGCTGAGTCCAACAATAAACATTATCGTTAACAGCACGCAGACTTCTAAACAGAGACCTAACTTTCTTCGGTTTTATTTAACAGTAGTATATTATAGATAAAGTTATCCACCTACTTTATTTCTATTGAGCTATTTGGTAGTCCCGTGTTGCGGTGAACAGTGTATCGAAGTTTAGTTTTATGATAGGCATTGCGTATACTTCCCAAACCACAAACGGTGGATGGAGTTTGTAACTTCTAACGTAGTAACTGTAACATTATTTGTTTTTCTGTCTAATAAATATGTCACAGGAGAATGGCGAAATCGGCCGTATCCCAGAATGCCTGGTGTTCTGGAAAAAATCAAAAACAGAGTAAAACTGTTTTGGAATCTATCTGTACGTCTGAGTGTAAATTAAAATATCTTCAATTTAATTCGGCAAATTCTATGATTTTTTTGTAGAACAGATAGTTTTGGTAATATTTACCATTATAACAAGAACTTTCATTAACGAGTCGTGTAAATCAGAAAGATGACTGGCAACATTATTTATTGTGGGTATTAAGTTATGTCAATATCATTAAAATGGTTAATCTTGGACGAAATAATAGTTAGGTACATAGTGGCTAATAGATCAAAGCCAACCTAATTAATGATTTAGTTTTTGCATTAGCTATAGGTAAGTTCAAATTTTAACGAGTAACCGAACTAAACATCTGGCCACAAATATACAGCAAGCCTGCAGACAGACACCGCAAATTGACAATGATGTGTATCTGAACGGAATGACCGTAATGATTAATTTCTGTTGTAATTAATACAACTACGTGGGAGTAGCCAGTTTTGTTAAGACTTTTGAAGATTAGCATTATTTATAAGACTTAAGTTTTCAAGAAATAATTTAAAGTAAGGATTAAAATGTTAACCCAACTATATAATTTCGTTCCGCTCCTTGTCAACGGTTTTCCTTAACTTGTTAGAAAGTAGACGTTGTAATTGGTTGTAACATCTCACTTAGTTACACAATAGCGTTTTCCATAACAGACGTTGTTGACAACGTATGGTCATTAGCTATGACACGAACACGAAAGTGTGAAATACAAAGACTTAGAAACGATACTTTTCGAGTTGATTCTGCTCATCCCAATCTATATAGCTTGCCCGACGACACTGGTTTGATTGACAAGATTTGTCAATCAAACCAGTGTGGTTTAATATTTATTCTGCATCAAGTTTTGTTATTTCTGCTTCTATCTTTCATTCATTCATTCTTTCATCTTCTTGTTTTGAATAGGCACTTATTTATTCCAAAATTAATACATTTTTTGCTTCCTTCTGATATCTTCCCATTTTATTACGCTACTATAATAAATACAATTCTACCCCTTTAATCTCCACAATTTAGTTATCAAAAAACGAACTCAGCAAAAAACGGAAAACCTAACCCGTTTTTTCGGCTGTAACTTTTCGTAATCACACGGTAATTTTCTGCTTCTATAATAACATTGTGGCCGTATTTCGACGGAAAAAATGTGAACGGAACTGAGAAAGTAATTTAGGAAAAGCGTAAATCGAAGGTAGAAATGACTCAGCAAATTTAAAATCTTTGATACAAATCTGAACTCAAGAATAATGTTAGTTATTGCAGTTACAAAGTATAACTATTAATGACCAACAGAGGAACAAACTATACGCCTCTTTTGGCAGTGCCTCACACAATCTAAGCCAAACTTCACACTTTACTCTCCCAATTTGGTTCATAGACGCCTTCTGACAACAATCAGGACACTGAACTTGATGGGCAAAGAATATTCTAAAGAATGTTTATTTTAAAATGATGGCATATACAATGACGTGTTCGCATGTAGGCCAAGGAGAGTCCCGAAACGTTCGCGGTGGGTGATTGGTGCCAATATCGTGAAGATAGTGAGATACAATTGATATCGGAACGATTGGAATGTGATCATCGATGCGACATTTACTAACCGATTTAGTTAGACGAATCTATATAATCATGATCCGTTAGATAGGAATGGACAATAAACTGCGGTAGGTACGTTTACTTTGCTAATGCAGTCGATCAAAGAAACATTTTTTCTGTAGTTGCTTCAAGATATTTTACTATACATTGAAATCAAATTCGTTCACGGACATTTTACTTACTTATTTCTTCTTTTTAAGCTACGACGAATGATAAATTCATAGAGATGGAAAAATTCGCTTCGCCTAACTTCAATTCCAAATCTGTATTTCTTCCTACCTATACCTATCGTCTATTTATAAAAGCAGCAGAATCACTGACCTGTAAACAATTGATATTTGCCGCTCTGGCATACCTATATGAATATACGCTTCCTACATCGATATTAATTTATTCAGATACTTAAGAGGAAAGGGTACCGGGGGCTCTTTCCATACAAACTATTACAAACGTAGTCGACTGTTTTCTCCCTGGATAATGACGCTAGAGCAAATATTTTTGGTGCATAAAACTTATAACTGCCATGACCTTGCCTATATTTTTTTTTAAATTTCTATGATAATCAGAAAATGAAAAAACCCAAAACATAGGGGCATAGTCATGGCAGTTATAGGTTTTATGGCACAAAAATATTTGTGCTAGTGTCATTATCCAGGGAGGAAACAGTCGACTACGTTTGTATGGAGTACTATGGAGACAGCGCAGGTACCCTTTCACCTTAACATCGCCGTAGGTAGCTAGGTAGGTGGCTGACATAAAAATGTGTTTCCGTTTCTTTCCTTTCCCTTTATAAACAAATCTTTTTTCTTCACTTACAGAGTTATGCCGCGTCAGCACCTCCAAAACCCGCGTCGGCGCCACCGCACACGACACTGCAGCGCTCAGTGCGGGGTGCGGCCAACAGCGGAGCCCCAGCGCGAGTCATCCCGCGGTTCCACTTTCCTAAAGGTCGGCCGCCGCCCGCACACCAGCAGGACCATGCACTGCACAAAGTGCAATCTGCCTTCGCCACTTTTCCTAATAGTCAGGTAAGTTTGATCTAAGTCATTCTAAGTTAAGAGAATCATGAGTTTTCGATACGCGGCGCGTATCGTGCGATAGAGAGAGTTTAAGTTCGGTTGTAATTGCCTTCATTTTGCTTTCAAATAATGTTGCGGGCCGTAACGTTTTTACCCCCTTTATCCTTCACAAAATGAAATAAATTTGGTCTCATTTAATTCGCTGCATCTTATTCTAGGTTTATAAGTTTTTCTTTTTTGGTAATTCAGTTTAGTCTATTAAAAAACAATTTAAACGCTCGATGAAGTTTTTAAGTCAAAAATATAGATATTCGGATACGAATAACTTTTATCTTAGGCAATATTTCTTTAACATAAAAACGGTTAAACCTAGTTTTCCATTAGATCTAGAACATTTTTTTAAATTATCAAAATCGGACTTCCTTTATGAGGATGTTTCGATAATAAAATTGTGAACGACTGGTATGAGTAGGTATAATTTAGTTAAATAAATACTGGGTATTAATTTTTGCTGGCAAAATATTTGCCAGAAATATACGTTTAATTAGCAGGTAGGTTACCAATTATGGATAATCAAGAAAAGATTTCCCACGGATAATAAAACTAAAATTAGGCATGTAAAAAAATTAAAATAAAGTATTGTATTAAACTCAAAGTACCTAACAAACAATGACATAAAAACACATAAATGAATCATCTGCATTAAAATATTTTATGTAGGTACTTACTTATTTTATTGTTTTAATTTCAGTAGGTAGGTAGGGGTAGGCTAGAACATAAAACAAAAACTTGAATATTGAATTTCCGTTTTGTATGCAAAACGTATGCAATTTCTACCAAAAGAAAATGCTTGAGAAGAAAAAATACACTAATCAGTTTAATTTAGGCTTTAACCTAGGCTGGAAGAACAAATCTAGTGTATTAGAGAACTAAATCAATAAGATAATTATAAATAAAGACAAAGTGCTATGTTAAACATTTTACAAAAATAGTCTCTCAATTTGTATTGTAGTTTAGTTTCGTAGTCTGTGTGTCATGCTTAACATGAGACACAAAAGTACACAATTCCCAGGATCGTAGTTAGGTACTACTTTTAACCACTGTAGTCATAAAGTTTTATGTCACGAAAAAGGTATAGGTACCTAGGTACTTACTTAACCGCTATTCCACAAAGTAATAAAAATATAAACCTCGGCGAAATATTCTTAACTATAGGTACTTATAAATTCTAGTAAAGAGAAACAATAAACCTGCAATCAATAAATGGACAGGCGTCTGGAACAAATAAGGGATATTTATCAAGGGACCCGACGGAATCTCGGCTATTTCAATAAGCCCTCGGAAAAAAACAATCTCGGTTGGACGACATCCAAAATCAGTGATCCATCTCTTATATCTGCACGCAGATATCTGTCGAACTTTATGAGTGGTAGCTATTTTGAGATATCCGGATATTTCAACTAAAACGCTGACAAAGCAACTTTAAGTGCTTAGAATAGTTACAATAAAACATAGTGAACACAAATAATATACTTCCTACTAATAATGTGCATACCTACTTTGCATTGAGTATAATACTCATACTGTTTTATAGGTGTAGAAATTAATCGTACTTATAATGATTCAGCATCATTGACAAAAAACAAGTGCAATTGCTCCCTTTATTATTAAACTAAACAGGCATATCTATCAGCTTTCGAAGAGCACACAGAATTTCAGATCGATAATCAATATCCATCCAATGAGCACACATAGCTCAGGTTATATCCTCCAATAGATTAACTTTTGCATGATAATGACTCAGTTATCTACCTACTTTAAAAGAAAATGTATAAAATATGTACTTTATGCCTACCTACTCTTGACATCTAATAATTGTAATATCGCTGCGTGCGAATAAAATCTGTTTCCGTGAATAATTACGATGTTGTGGAATGCGAAATGAAAATGGTAAATGTGTTTTTGGATTTTTATTACTTCACCATTTTGGAGTCGTGTGCTTGTTTAGATTGGTTTCCTAAAAATCCATGTCATTGTTTTTGATTAATGCTATTGACGTGACAACGTCTTATAAATTGGTTTGCCGGGTGACACTTCAAGAAACTGCGTTACGCTCCGCTGACGTTATGCGCTCACAATGAGAGCGAGTGAGAGGCACGCGGGCATGGTTAGCCCGCCTAAGAGCGAGAGAGACAGACATAAAAAGTGAAAGGCACGCGTCCCTTCCACTCGAGCACAGTTGTTGTCACGTAAAACTTTCGCCCGTATACCGACTTTACAGGCAACCAGTTTTTTTTTTTTATTCAAGTCCATGTATCTATGGTGAATAATGTAAGTGGTGTCATAAAATTGGCAAATATGCTATGGAAAAATATTAAACATAGCAAAAGTACAGGAGTAAACAAAGTGTGATGAAATCGCATGAACCACCACCAGCTGTTGCGCAAACCAATAAATGCACTTAACCAAAGCATCATCACTAAATCATAACCTGACCTAAAAAAAATATTCTTAAGACTGGAGTATGTATATACACTATCGCATATCGCGTCCATCATTTGGAAACAAAGATGGTATAAGTGCAGCGTAGTTTGGCTCGGTTCCAGAGATTCCAACGGGTACAATATGTGCTAGGGAATGCCCGAGTAAAGACTCGGGCATTCCCTAGCTGAACTGTAGAAATACAGCAAATAACCTTTGCTTATCTTGTATACCTGTTAATTTGCATTTGCACTTTATCATTTATCAATTTAAAGAGCTATTTGCGAATCAACTTGTATTCCTCTTCGTCACTTGTGACTTTGTTAACATTCCTACCGGTAAAACAAATTGATCAAAGTTTCCATTGCATTCCAGATTCATGTTAAAGTAACATAACGGCAATGAATGCTGAAAACGCTCGATCAATGCGTGCATCTCGTCGAGACTTGAGTGTCAAGTACTAAATCAAAATGTCGGGTTCTAAATTGACATTCCCGAGTTATCTTTAGTCGTCGGCAGCTGCTTTAAATTAAACATCCAACAATAGTTTGCTCTTATAAACATCAAACGAATGTCTTGAGCTTCACATTCCATCATCATTTTTTTTCGTGGTTATTTTCACAAATGTAAATTGTGGTTTAGATAATACTTGTCAAGTTAAAGCATTTCACTTCAACTTTGTTTTGCAGTCTCGGAAAATACCTCATAGATAGATAGATTCTTTATTGCAAACACTATTTTTAAATTACATAAAATAAAATAAAAAACAAAAACTAACTTATCTACCGGATGATAAAAACTAGTATCCCTGAGAGGCTTTATCATTCAGAAAGAAAATAGGCAGAGAATAAATAAAAAGGTTGCCGTAATATCTAAAAAAAAATGCACTTCCTTGCTCACATTAACAAAACTTAAGTCGCAGTTATTAGAACGCATTTAAACAATACCGAACTTTAAGTCACTTTCATTCAAGATTGTATCGCAGTGTCGGCAACTTGCATACACTTAATTCTAACGTTATCTGATTGACTCAGACGGTGTTCTTACGAAACAATATTACAATGAAATGTAAGTAATTACTCTTGAGACACAATAAAGATAAAAAGAAGGCCTTTATCTCTGTCTTGTTAAAAGAGTTACAAAGAAAATCATGTTATGTGTGAGCTATTAAAATTATCATTTGTATCTTTTTTCTTTGTTTGACGTTATTTATCGATGTTTATGGCTATGGCTTTTATAACTAGGTCGTTATACCTACTAAATTAATAGAACTACATCATTAATATACAATTCAGTTTAACTTTTCTATACTAATATTATAAAGGGGAAATATTTAAATGTTTGTTTATATGAAATGAATACCTCCTAAAATGCTCTTAAAATTAATAAGAAAATTTGGATTTTGCTCACGTATGGTTCCATTTATTAGCTGCTAAGTACATTAATTAATTATCTAGCAACGTTGAGATGCGTAAAAGACTTGAAAGTGTAAAAGACTAACGATATTATTTAATTCAAATGGATAAAATATGTAGGTAGGTACTATTACCTCCTACTTCTCAGTTAAACTAAGCCCGGTAGAGAAAGCCGGAGAAAACGAAGATGCTATCATCACAGCCGATTAGTTACTTAGGTATTCTGCAGAGCGGATGTCCAATTACAGACTGTCTGCGACGAAAATACAAGGCACTATTTCACTTCAGGCGTTAGGCTAAATAGCCACTTCGTTTAATTATCTATGATGGTGGAGATCAAATTTTAATGAACAGCCTTTACGTGTATGCTATTCATTTGTATTGTTTGTTTAGATATTACTAATTAGCAAAACACCAATGTATTTTTCTTAAGAAAAAATTATGTGCGCTAATTGACATTGCTCTTACGGTGAAGGAAATCATCGTGATGAAACCCGCGGCTTAGTTGGCTAAGTTCTCTCCTCTGGACATGGTCGACTAAGCTGAGTGGGTAGTAGGTGCTGGGCAAGCCTACTCCATCTTCACGCAAAAAGGACCCATTTAAAAAGGGTCTTATCGCGGAAAACAGCCGTATACAAGTACAAGTACTAATTTGCGCTATCGTAATAAATAACACAAAATATAACTTACTTAAATACAAGTATCTGAGTCTTTAATATAAAAGATAGTCTCGGTTGTCTGTAAGTTCACGCATAGGCACCGACAACTGTCTGGATACAGTAAATAACTAAATGCTGTTAACTTTTACAGCTCAACATATTTATATCAATTCTTTAGGACCCTATATGTATAAGTACAAATGTACTAAATTCGAAAGTGCATCTTCTAAAATTATTATACTTCTATAGGTTTATTTAAAAAGAAAGAAATATAACAAAATAAATAATTAAAATAAGTCTCCCTAGGTAGGGTGCCCAAAAGGCTCGCTGCATTGCCTCTTTGGATGGCAATGCCGATCCGTTGGCCAGCCCTTTGGTCACCTGAAGCTAATACTAATAATTTTGAAATATTTTTGTAAAAATCTAAGGCTTCTGGTCCCCACGGGCCCATGGTCTCCGTGGCAAAAGGCAGAAACATATAGTAACATATAGAAACAAATGTACTTACATTTTGTCCACCTTGTTGAAAGAGGTCGAGTGTTGAGGCCGTGGGAACTGCCGTTTCAAGGATGATAGGTTTATACCTCCACATGATAATACATAATGCAAATTACTTACGTCCTTACTTAGCGTTACAGTACAGACAATGTTTCGGTTCCTTTTATTGTAATGCGTGCGCAATAGGAAGTGTCTTCTTGTTTATCTATACACTAGCTGCGCTCCGCGGTTTCACCCGCGTAAGTTTCGATGCCGTGGGAATATCAAAATGAAAAGGAAAAGTTCCCCGATAAATGGACTATTCAACATAAAAAGAGTTTTTCAATTCGAACCAGTAGTTCCTGAGAATATTGCGTTCAAATAAACAAACTCTTCAGCTTCATAATATTAGTATAATACATACTTTTATTATGGAGAGTTTAAATAAATAAATAAAATAAATAAATATTTCAGGACATATTACACATCGTCATCCAGCCCCAAGCTAAGCAACTTAATGCTTGTGTTATGGGTGCCAGATAACGGATAAACTACTTATATAGTTTTTTTTTTTGTAAATATATACATATTATACATATAGGAAACACCCAGAACCAGAAACAAGAATTTATGGTCAGCATAAATACTTGTTCCCGGCGGGAATCGAACCCGCAACCTTCTGCGTCGCAGTCGGGTGTTCGCCCGACGCGCCACAGAGGTCGTCATTTAAGTCAGTTTAAGTTGGTAAGTTTGCAATGAATAATATTCTTCCAAACTACTAGACCGATTTTGATTATTCTTGCACAGATATAATTGTAAAAGCTTCATTATTAAGAAATTAGAAATATATTTTATTTTGACTGTATTATTTCTAGTTACAAAATAACCGTACTTATTTTATTTATAATAAAGTTTACAAAAAATATTGAATTTAAATAAGTAGGTATATTCTAGGTATATTCTTGTGGTTAAAAGAAAAATACAGGCATAATAGACATTCCATTTTCAAGATTGAGAGTGAAGAGCGGATTGCGATATTCCTCGAGTCGTCGTATAAGTAGTTACTATCTATGTACCTAATAAATTAGGCATATTTTACTTGTAAAACATATTTCGATATCAAAACAAATAACAGGCATTTTTGAAAACAGGCCCCAAAATTACAGAAAACGACATTTGATAATCCCCCCAACCAAGCACTCACTACAAACTCATTAAAATTCAATCTTCGTCGGATCATTTTCTGCTTAATATCCCGATTTCAGTAAATATTTTTTCAATATTTTGAAAGGAAAATCTCATCTCCGTCTTCAGATAGCCTGGGGTAAGCTAAAGATTTATGTAGAAGCGAAATAAATTAACTTGACATTTCTAGATCAGATATTTTGCTGAAAGGTTGATTTACGACTTTTGTAGAGAAAGACCAGAATCGTGTCTGCTTAGTCCTTGAACTTTTTGCATCTCAGTCATAGCAATCATTGTTTCGTGTTTAAACCGTAAAACTACAGTAACCTTGATCTTCATTGGAAGCATCCGCAAATCTTTAAGTAGATTAGCTTCTGTAGGTAGATTGATGGCAATTTCGTAAAAGGAATTCAGGCCATAAAAATAAAGCGAAAAGCTCGCCTCGTGTGTGTATAAAGAATTATGTCATTGTTTCTGAATATGGGTATCGGAAATGGAGCGAGCGTCTCTCTCGGTCTGTCAAAGGGTCGTTTGTGTGGCCCGAGACCCGCGGCCACTTGCGACCCCTATTCAACATTATTTGGGTCAATCGCGGCTCTCTTGAAAAATTGAAATACGTCAGCAAACATTCCCGATTGCTTTCCTAACTTGCCGGAGCTCGGTGAAAAGTGTGCAAATAGAATAAAGTATGACGTTTTTAAATATTTCTCACTGCGGTCTTCGCTGCAGTGGGCTCGTCGACGCTCAGGGACGTTTTTTATTAAATTCGTAATGTTGGTTCCGTCTGATAAGAACACGTTTATTTTAGTTAGAGACTCTGTAATTTATGAAATACCTGTTCAAATAGTATTAACAGCGTGAAACTAAGAACGCTCGTGTCGATAGTCATTTTGCAATCTATTTGAATTCTAGGTCAGTTCCTACTCTCAGATAAGTGGCGTGCCATTACTTCCAGAAACGTAGGTCGTAATAGCATGATAAATCTTGCAGCACAACACTTGATAGGATAAACTTGGATTACTGCTGAATTAGATTTAACTACGCTCGATTATATTTGTTCGAAACTAAGTTGTGGCAACCTAGGAGAATCTAAAGTCTTCGAAATAAGTTAGCTGAAATGTCAAATTTATTCAAGAACTTCGTCAATTAAATCATCCACTCTGATATCCTAAAGTTATAAAGAGCTACGTAAGTGAATTAAAACAAAATATTAGCTTAACCCGTTATTGACAGAGTTCCTAATTTAGCAAGAAACGCCTTTTCAACTGCCTAATTAAAGTTTGTTTGTATTTAGTCTAACAAACTGTTTTCTTAAACGATACTTTGGCTAAGATAGCTAAAGTTTTTAGCTTTGTTTGAGTATCTTGGTCATCGTTATAAAGTCGCTTGAGCCAGCGATTTTCCAAGAGATTTTAAAAGGTTGTTTTAAATATGAGTTTTTTTAATTAATAAGCGTTTATATTATAAAACTTTGAATGAAAAATTGTCGAGGTTCGGTTAGGTTTGAACGTAATTTCATTTTGTACCAGAAAATGTGGACTTCATTAGTTACCTGTCTATTTCTTTCATATTCGTTTTGACGTCTCAAAATTTTTAATATAGTACCGTTTATTAGACTAGTGTAGAAAGTATCAAATACATCCAATTCAAGGACAGTTTTGTTCATTGAACTATCAATGATAAGTTACAATGACCTACTTTGCCTGTTGGGTAAATTGTCGTTTTGATAATATAATATGTAGGTATCTGAAGTAGGTACAGGTGTCTGAAGTAACTAGGTATATGTTTATCCTGCTTATTAAACTTCATGATATTACTTTTTTAAGTAATTTACAAAACGAATCGGTCACAAGTCGCCATAGTATAATAACCAGGTATCACTACATAGTATAAAACAAAGTCGGTTTTTCTGTCCCTATATCCCTTTGTATGCTTAAATCTTTAAAACTGCGCAACGGATTTTGATGCGGTTTTTTTTAATAGGTAGAGTGATTCAAGAGGAAGGTTTATATGTATAATACATGCATAATGTAGCCGTGCGAAGCCGGGGCGGGTCGCTAGTATAAGATATCATAACTCTGCAAGTGTTAGTATTTTTTATAATGAGACGTGCGCTTTATAAGCTAGGCGATCTTGAAACTGAAAGGTGTTATGTGGGTTTGAAGGGGTCTTTTTTTGTTTTTTTTCCATCAAAATAGTCTTGCATTTGACCTTATCTCACCAGATGGGAGATGGAACTTGAAGACTCTAAGGTTGTAGATTTGGGGGAACAGCGACCACATCTTAGCAGTGCACACGAGAAAGGTGGATGCGTGATGCTTTATGATAAGTAATTTATTTGTTATTTTAAATGCTGTCGATAAATCCTTTCATTATAAAAATCCGGTTTAATGACTTTGTTCGGATGCCGCAATCCGCATAATCCTCTTATTCAATAACAGGGGCTCATAGACTGAATGAAATATTGCGGGAAATGTGGTCTCCATAGACTCACGTGAATAAAGTTTTGATTGGTCAAATTTTTGTGCAAAATCGCAGAGGACCTTTTCCCGCAACTGCGTGTGAAAAAAGACCGTTTTTTTTTACAAAAGGACGTTGATTAATCGAAAATGGCATTACGTGTAGTAATGTTTCTGGTGGTGAATAAAGTTATTAATTATGTGGTTGTGTCTCTTTTGTTGTTTTTGGTGTTTTTTGTGCAATGTGTGATATTAAATTGCTGGAGAGTAAATGGATTGAAGGGTTGATAAAACATATACATATTCTAAGCTATCTACGTGCTACCTAGACTCTAACTTTGTGGTATAGAGTTAACATACTTTTATTGTTAATGGGACCCGCCACGCTATTTGAAGCGGGATATCTATACTCTAACTTTGTGGTAGACATACTTGTTTGCTAATGGAACATGCCACGTTATTTGTAGAGGGATTATGCAGATTATTGCACTTAGCCGAAATTTTCATTTCTTTCATAGAATCCGTAGCTCAAAGACACCTAACCTACCAAACACCCTTATTTTCTATTTGTTTTAATCAAACTAAAATAGTTACGAAAATTGATACCTTTTAGAATCAATACATCTAGTCCATTTACATCAGCTCTCTCTGATCATTGTGATGACAATTCATATCATGATCTCAATGACATCTCGTCAATTAAAGTACCTACAACGAATAGATAGGTAACCTAGTACCTACTGTGAAAGTAAAGCACAGTAGAAAGAAACGTGACAATTAGCTGCGTTTGGCACGTCTCATCGGGAGCATTTCGTCAAACCTACTCGCCCATCGCCAAGTTATAAATACAGTATACAGTCGAGTCCCTTCCTGACCTACTTTTGGGGCGTTGACATTATTGCTTAGAAGGTACACCGAATTAGGAGACCGACATTCCCAAAACTAAAATGTTGATATTTCTTAAAGAGATTTACTTCTTAGAATTCGATGCTAGTAGGTATTGCTAGTTCGATTAGTATTTATTAAATATCATTAAGGTGAAAGGGTACCTGCGCTCTATCCATACAAACGTAGTCGACTTATTTTTAAAATCTTAACTTCCATGAAAATCAGAAATTAAAAAAAAATACGGGCATGGTCATGGCAGTTATAAGTTTTATGCACCAAAAATATTTGCTCTAGTGTCATTATCCAGGGAGAAAACAGTCGACTACGTTTGTAATAGTTTGTATGGAGAGAGCCCCCGGTACCCTTACCTCTTAAAAAATGTCGCCAACTCTCACAAAAAAAATAGTGGGTCTAATGAAATCTAATGTAGGTACAAATAATCATACCTATGAATACTATTTATTAATTTTCATTCATATAAAAACATTTCACCTACTTTGAAATGAGGTTTGTTGTGTTTATTTAATTTTGATGATAATAACAATTAAAGTGTTAGTAATTGAAACAGAATCGCTTATTCAATAATAATAGCATATAGGTGAATAGGCGATTCAGTTCGATTCAATCAATTACCTAATTGAACATTAATTGCCGTGAGAGACTTTAATTAGATGGATATCAATCCAAAGACAATGGGCAAGGGAGTGTGAATTGAAAGATTGCCTCCAAAGTAGAGCACGAGTTGCATATTACAAACAATGGTCGTTGTTTATTGAAGAAGGCACGTGTTACCCACGACCCATATTACCTAATAGCGGAAGCCTCGCTGATGGCCCACGAGCAGACGTGCGTGACCACAACACTCAGTTAAACCAAAACAGCTCATATAACCTAACAAATAAATATGAAAATACAAAAAGTTTTCGCATGATATAGGTGTGACAAGTGTCGCCTAGTGGAATTCAGGAACGGATATGAACGGATATATGCGAAGATGACCTCTTTTGGATTGTAGTTGTACGATTATGGAAAACAATAGAGAATTAGCCTCTATGTTACTCCTACACAGTTTCATTCATAAAAGTTTAGTACCTAGGTTAGGTAGTTTACTACTAGATATCGTAGCTTAGGTACAGTATGCGTCATTAGTCCACTATCAATGAGCTACAATCACTACATAGTATAAAATAAAGTCACTTTTCGCCGTCCCTATGTCCCTATTTCCCTTTGTATGCTTAGATCTTTAAAACTACGCAACGGATTTTGATGCGGTTTCTTTTAATAGATAGAGTGATTCAAGAGGAAGGTTTATATGTATAATACATGCATAATATAGCCGTGCGAAGCCGGAGCGGGTCGCTAGTAATACTATAAACAAGTCGACAAAACGACCTTCTTCTAATAGACGTTACACACAAACATAAATACGAGAATTATAAGTACTCAGTGTGATTATTATATTCAATATGTTAGCTATGTCTTTAATTCGCCGAGTGGGTATAAGCCGCCACCCGCTACACCAACCATTTTGAGTGCGTCTGTATGCGTTTAAAATAGTGCTGCACAGGATTGTAAACGTTACGCTATTAGTGGACTTTTGAGCGTCGATTGTACCTATTGAGATTCAAGATTTTTGAGGACTAGGATGTAGATTCACTGACAATGTGTAGATCTCACAGAAAGAATGAAACAATTATTTTTAAGTGTTCACTGTCTGGTTTTTCCATAAATCGCGAATATTTTTCCAGGACTGGCATTTCAATTAAAATAAGATTTATTGGTATAAAGGAGAGGATTAGGTAGGATTTATAGGTAAGTAGGTAGGTTATTTTTACAATTGAACAGACAATCTCTAAAGCCTTTGTAGGTCTACGAAAAACGACATAAAAGTTGAAGTAAGAGGATCAAAGGACTTTATCTAAACTTTTTGTGGCATTTGAAATAGACGAAACTGATTGGGTTTACTTACTCAGATTTAAACTTGATCTTTTTTCTGTGTTTGAATATCCAATAATGGATTTGTTTTATTTGAGATTTGAGACTTACCTTTGCCTATAAGGTGTTAATTCAAGTTCTAAAAACCCACACTTTGAGGTTCGAATCCTACCGAGACGTTCGAATGTTTTTAATGTTTTCTTTTTTTGCTGTTGTTTGTTTATGTTGCAGGCCTTAAAAAGTAAGCATAACACCAGATAAAATCCTTATGTAAAATAGATACAGTGATTAAAAAACTTAAAATCTTTTTTTCATTGCTGCAGGTTCCTCGAGAGAGCTTCAAGCACATAGTGAAAGCATGCGAGTGCCCGCTCTATTGGAAGATGCCATTATTCCTCACCACACAGCAGAGTCTCCACGTGCCTGTTGATGGACATAAATTCATCGATTTTTGGAGAGAGTGAGTACCTACTTCTTTCTTTTGTTTCCTCTTCTAACAAATGAACAAGGCACAGACTAAGCTGGATCTAGAAACATAAAATTGTGGTGTTACAAAGCATGCAAACCTTTCATTAAATCATTAAATATGAACACTACGGTTGTCAAAAGTCAAAACGATTTGTATGAATAATACTAGCATTAAACGTAGGTATATTTAGTAAACCTAATAATGTATAGTACTAAGTTGCCATACCCATACTCACAGCCCGTACTCCGCGTAACCTTGGTGCCAAAGTTTAACGTTAGGAATTCAGTCCTAGGTCAAATGCTTATGAGCCTTAGGTACTTAGGTACATTCCCTCTGGCAATAGGTTCCAGAACATTCGAGTTGGAAGTTAAAGGTATTTTATACGAGATTTAGTGTTAATAGATACACTGAAATTGAGATTTGATTCCTTTTTGTGTGCTTTAAGTGTGGTATTTACCAAGTTCAGGTAAGTAACTATTACTATTAGGATATTTTAATAGGTTGGTAGGTTGATGACAGTACCTAACATAAATAAAAGGTAATATGTTTTGATATACGTTCTGACCGTTGATTATAGGGATTTTTTGAGACGATCATTAAGAATAGAATTTTGTCATGACACGTCACACCTATTTCTCTGGATGTATAATATTTCTCTAAAGCGGTTTATTCCTAAAAGTTTTTAATAAGACTCATGATTTTTTAATTTTGTCACTAAGGATGTCTACCCAGTGCCACGACCAGGCCTCAAGGTTTGTGTACGTGCTGACCCGAGGGAAGAGCAACGTGCTCGCGCCCGAGGACTTCGTACCGCTCGTGCAAGACGTCGTCGACACACACCCTGGACTCTCCTTCTTGAAGGAGGCTACAGAATTCCATTCGAGATACGTACATACTGTAAGTAAACATACAAAACAATTCCTAAGTCCCTTTTAATGTTTCCTAGTCCAACACTCGGGTCATCTTGAGGCAACTTAAATAAGGTGGTCTGTTTAAAGAAAGGCTACATAATTCATCCACAGGACGATCCGTTACTGAAGTCCAAAACCCGTAGTGCGAGTTTTATCGTAATCTATCACGTTTGCGTGTGCAAATTTTGTATAAAAAGTTAAACTACACAACTACTACACACTTTCTACACAAAAAAAACTTGCAATATGAGGATAGTTCTTATGAGATAAGGCAATCAAAATGTAGGTAAAACGTTTTTAGAAATATTAAACTACAAGTCTAATCAATTTTAGACTGCCCTTCAACTTTTTAAATGTTTTTCTGTAAACAAGCACACTGCGAACTAATATAAGATGAAAATAGCGAATGACAAAACTTGTGTAAGTCATAGTACAATTTTTACGTCAGTTTATGCGCCCGCGCTCGCGCTTCGCTGCTATATCTTTACTGACTCATGTTCTGAGAAAGGTAATTTTAGACAGAAATCAATCAAAATAAACATACTCTTTTAATTATTACTTAGTTTCAACAAAGCGCAGTGACATCATGTTTGATTCTTTACCGTATTATCTTTCTATATTAATATTTTCCTTGGAAGCCGTTAATGTGCTGACATTTTTTTTTTAATTTTATCGTCTGGCGCCGGCGCATTGTCATCACCAATTAAAACTGAATTAAGACCAAACATTGCAATTATACCTAGAATGATTTTCATGTATTACTTTACCTACACTTTGAATTAACTTTTGTGAACATTTGTTGTGGTTAAATAAACATTAGTTAAGTATACTAAAATTAAACCCATGCTCGAAGTATTCCTGAATGAATAGGCAGCCGTATCAAAGTCTGGCTATTAAATCACGTAGCGTGCCCGACAAGTCTTGAAACTTACTGAAAACTTATGAAAACTTCGTCGTATGATATAAACTAGCACTATATTTATCCAAGACTTACTTTAGCTTATTGAAATAAACAACACTCCTTAGGGAAATTTCAATATTTGTAGACTGCACTCAGATGTTGTAAATCTGTCACTTAGTTTCTTCTAGAAAATGAGAATATTTAATACTAGCAGCGCTCCGCGTTTTTACACGAGTAACTCCCGATCCCGTGGAAATATCAGGATAGAAAGTAGCTTAAGTTACTCTCAATGAATCAATGTATCCTCATACCAAGTTTCATCGATCAGAAGGCCAATTCTCGTAAATAACATTGTTCAAATTACATTTCAAAATCATTTCGATCACAAATGACACCCTCAAAGTAGCTCAAAATACCCTCAAAGTTAGCTTTTTGTAAAAAAAAACTGACTTTGAAGTTATCTTTTGCAATCGAAATGCAATCGGGATGATATTGAAATGTAATTTAAACAATGTTATTTACGAGAATTGGTCTTTCAAAATTGTTTTGGAAGTTTCGGAGCCTATTCGTTACAAACGAAACACTTTCCTCTTAAATTAGTGTAGAGTATTTGTATTTAAATACTAGCTGCGCCCCGCGGTTTCACCTGCGCAACTTTCTTAATTTTTTCTTCCATAAGAACCTTCTCCATACAATAACAAACCCAACAAAAAAAGAATTAGCGAAATTGGTCCAGGCGTTGTTGAGTTATGCGCTTACCAACACATTTTGCGATTCATTTTTATATATAAGATTTAAAAGCCCAGCTTTTTCTTCTTATAGTGTCCGGGTTACATAAATTAAAACATATTATTTACTCTTGCTGAGTTACGTTAGTCGTAAATCTACTTAATAGGCTTTTAACTTCCATTTAAGATGTTAGGCATTCCATTACACACAACTCTATCTAGCCCAAACTAAGCATTTAGGCTTGTAATTTATTATTAGAAGATCAAATGTATTATAGTCTTTATATTAAGGCATGTCCATGCCAAACAATGCAATACACGAAACTCGGCGATTTCTGGATATCTGGACTTGTTATCCAAATAAAAAGTAGCTTTGTTAACTAGGTTTGAAACTATCTTCATAGGGACCTACCAAACATTGGAACAATCGAAACTTGACTATTTCCGGATACTCGGACAAGATATCTGGATTTAAAAGTTCATCCTATTCTCCAGCTATATCTTTACCGATTTTCAAAAACCAAGGTTCAGTACTTTTTGCGTGATGATTGAACTTGAACAGACAAAAATTTCAAAAAAGTGAGGAGTTTGGTCTGTGTCGTTTACACGTAGGTAGGTTACCAATTATTTTTTTTCGATATACATATAATGATGAAATCATATAAGTATAATTATTGTTTCAGGTGATCGCTAGGATATTTTACTGTGTAAACCGATCGTGGTCAGGCAGAATATCGATACCTGAACTGAGGAGATCGAACCTGCTGCAAGTCATACAGCTGCTAGAGGATGAAGAGGATATTAATCAAGTTACGCAATATTTTAGGTAAGTCTAAGCCTTTAAAATGTTAACTATACGTCTATGTTTGTCTATATAACAAAGGTCAAACATTCTACCCTCAAATCTAGGACAGGCAAAGTAATATGATCAGAGCTATATTGCTATTGAGATGGGCAAATGATTGGATCTTAGGATGGTGCGGTCAGTTTTTGTCTCATTAGAATACCATTTACCTAGGTCTTAGCCATATAATCTTTGCGAGATTAAATATCTACATAGGTAATTTGGTAAACTTATTTCGTACATATCAAAAATTGCAAGATTGAAAATGTTGTTTTGACCTCACCAGATTTTAATAAAAAGTTTAATAAAGTTTATTAAAGTAGAAAAACACAAAAGATATTGGTTGATCAAGCGGAATGTTTGCATATCTAAGCTGAAAAATGAAGAATAATAAAATGATGATTAGGCTAAGTAAAGCTTGGTGTAGCATTAAGAAGTAGGTAGATATGTCAGTTATTAAACATTCAATAAATGCAAATATTGCGATGTTCGTTTGTTTTTCAATTAGATATCGGTCTATCTACGTGCTATTGGACTAAAAATTAACATAATATTCACTTAATGTGAACTGAATTTACCAAACAGGCTTTGCAAATAAAACCTATAGGCATTACTAGTGTCGACTAAAATCTAGATGTTATTGTTTTCAGTTATGAGCATTTCTACGTAATATACTGCAAATTCTGGGAACTGGATAGAGATCACGATCTGTTTATCGACAAACACGATCTGGCGAGACACAATGACCATGGTAAGTTGTTAGAATGTTATGTTTACTTAGGATATTTACTTACACATAAGTACGTGGAGAATGTACCTTTATAGAAACATGTTAATTGAAATTTTGCGACGAAACATGTTGTCAAGTAGCTAGGCAGGCACCAAGTAAATGTGTGCATACAGATCAAAGGGAAATAATAGGAAGTAAGAATAATAGGACTCTAAGGAATTTGTAGACTACTAGCATTTTTTCTGTTCATAATAAACTAAATTCTCGGCTTGTCCTTAGGAAACCTTCAAAAATATTTAGGTAGCTACATGAACTGAGAGCAAAAAGAACGGGAATTGGTACCACAACCCTTTGATTATTTAATCTAAGATTTCCCCATCATCTTACAGTAGGTACCTACTTAATAGTCGAAATGAATACTACTTATCGTCTACTATTTGAATCTATAAGATCAACGTTGTGTTGCTTCCAGCATTATCAAGCCGTATGATCGAACGAGTGTTATCCGGCTGCGTGACGCGAGGGAACCAGAATAGATTAACGCCGGATGGAGAACCGAGGATGTCGTACACGGAGTTCGTGTGGTTCCTGCTAGCTGAGGAAGACAAGACGCATCCTACCGCCATTGAATATTGGTTCAGGTAACTAACTGCGTAATGCTTCTTCTTCTACGTCTTTTCGTATTGTGTAGGCTTCGCTTTTAACGTCACAGTAAATGTAATTGCTAGCGTATTAAGTTTTTCAAACCTCGAATGGCCTCAAACCTAACGAATGTTACCAGATATAGCAGCTAAAACTAACCCGTAGTACGAATCTGAGTAGAAATGATAGTGAACGACGAAAGCGTTTTAAGTACCTACTTACCGCGGTAAGTGCGTCGGCTTCAAACCAACGCGTCGGTTTACGCCGACCCGCGCCCCACACTGGGCGAAATTTTGAGCCTGTCTTTCATAGGAGTTTTGAAAAATTAAGTGGTTTTTGTCATGTGTTTTAAGTACGCAGGATTGTTGAGGACATCAAAACATTTAAAAATAAGTTATTCTGGTTTTTTTATTTCTAAAAAACACTACAAAATATGACTTTGTTTTTTTTTAAATAATAACACCATAATCACATATTTTTGAATGTTTTGATGTCCCCGACAATCCTGCATACTTAAAACACACGAAAACACTACTTAATTATTCAAAATTTCTATGAAAAGCAAGCTCAAATTTTTGCCCATTGTGAGACGCGGTTTGGGATATCGACGTCGGCTTGAAGCCGACGCACTTACCGCGGTAGGGCCCCAGTATAAATCGGTTTATTCCACTATGATCACCTGAGTGATATCACCTGAGTGACCAAATTCTACATTTTTGTGTCCTAAAATCACCCGCTGGCAAATCACCTGGGTCATCAAATTCCACAAGATTTTAATAAATCACCTTTTCCTGCGATCTTAAAATATTACTTATTATTAAGTTTCCATCGCTGTGGGTGCTGCCTATACCTAAAAGAGCGAATACCTAATATACCTATCGAGTTGATGTAACATCGATCACACCAGACGAAAGTTTTCTTGTACGAACATGGAAGCTTTGCAATAAATCTATCAAGTCTACAAAACAGTAGATTGCGCTTGTTGAATGTCTAATAAATTCCACGTAGCGTCGCCAACAGCGACTGATGTCCACAAAGTTTAACGTGATCGCATGCATGAGGGCACTCTGCAACTTTCATACAGGCTTGTCACGTAACTGAACATCGGGATTATAATGCCTATTATATTACCGCCTTTAACATACAAAGTTACACATTTGGAGCTTTTGAAGACTGTGGACTTTCTTTCAACCGATAATATAAAGCAGGGCGATAAATTAAATAACTGACGAGTCTGTGATTAACTTTCATTAAAAACTATCGGCGATCTATCGTACGACTGATGGACCGCTAAAGTCTGCATCTACTCTAAGTTGCAACGTATAAACTATACATTCCGTATTCTATTGCATTCCTACTTCTTCTGATATAATTAATTCAGTTACGCGGCGGGAGCACTTCATGAAGAGTTAAATTTTTAATGCACTTTATCGGTGGAGAAGATTAAATTACTTTAGCTACGTCTTATAGATTCCCCTAAGATTAACTAAGAGTTCGTAAGTCCTTTTAGTTTATCTATTGTCTAGGATTTCTTTAAAATGCTTAATTGCACTTAGATGGATGGATGTTGATTTCCAATTTCTAACTACCTGCTTTTTACTTACGCAGTGGTATAAGTAAATTGTTATTGTCTTACTTTAATGATAAGAACCCATGGACGTGACTTTATTGGCTCCATTTCAAATATGCCATCTAAAGTATTTTGTTATCTTGTTCTTTGTGAGCATGATCACAAAAAACCCCATGAGTTTCTTGTGCCTTCTCCTCACTGGTGGGCGCGTTCCGAAGGCACACAGCCTAACTTAAGACTATTTAAAGTGAACCCATGCACTTTACATTTTTTTTTACTCTTACTTTTGCTATATATCAAATCCCATTCTTTTTTTTACAGATGTATGGACGTTGATGGTGACGGCTACATCTCGATGTATGAGCTGGAGTACTTCTATGAAGAACAGATGCAGAGGATGGAGGCTATCGGGATCGAGACCTTGCCATTCACTGATTGTTTATGTCAGGTAAACAAACTAACATTGATGATTTAAGTATATTATTTGCTTAACCGTAATAAAATGAACAAAATGAAATGAAATATTTACTTGCCAGAATATAGTGAGTAAATTAAGATGTACAGTACAATATATGCTCATATTGAACCGAGTCTTGGTGTGGAAATGTGTCGACTAAAAATAAATGGCTTTGCACAGAATACCTACACCTGTAACGTACATAATAACGATTAAAAGACGATGCTCTGACTACTTGTTCATCCATTAGTACAAAATGAATGTGGATGAATATCTTCTTCATTGCTCTTTCCCACTTTACGTGTTGTCATCTTTCCTAACTTTGTTGCTTGTTGTGATCTTGACGGAAAATCTATGTATTTACATTCAATAACCATTCAATTCTATCTAAAAACAAAGACAATTTAGCATTGATAATGTTAATACAGATCTCAGGTATATTTTAAAATTATGGCCTTTCTACTTCAGATGCTTGACATGGTCCACCCGACGGAACAGGGTAAGATCACGCTGACTGACCTGAAGCGGTGCAAACTTACGCCAATATTCTTCGACACTTTCTTCAACTTGGAGAAATATTTGGACCACGAACAGAGGGATCCTTTCGCTACTCAACGGGACTCAGATTGTGAGGTACGGAGAAAATAACCATAGCATTATAAATAATTAACACCCCTCTTACACTAAAATTACAAATAGGTACACATGATGGTGCCAACCTTCCATAAAAAAATGGTTGACTGTGAAGTCGGCTTACAGACGAAAATTTTAAGAAAACATTGATCATAACCATAGCAACGATAATACGTTGCTATGGTTACCTTGTTAATAACAAGACTCACGGCGGGAACGTGAGCGATGATGTCACTTTTTGGTGAGTGCCGGTGTTCATCGAAAAAGACCCTAAATTGTTTCCTTGGTCTTCATTCCAGATGTCAGAATGGGACAGGTTTGCAGCAGAAGAATACGAGCTGCTAGTTGCCGAGGAAGGTGGAAGCGATGCCCAGGACCAAATGTAAGACTCTCATACACACATACATAACAATAACACCTTATTATATACATTTATATATTTTACACGCGTAATAACTATTATTTTATTGTTTCTCATCACAATCCAGGCAGTTGTATAGAGTCATGAGAGAATCAGAGAAAAAGAAGTGTATGCTTAAGTTCTATGAACTATGCCGAACTAAAGGACTTAATGGATTCAGATTATACAAATAAATTACTTTTATTTGTCATTTGGTAAAGTAGAATGAATATATGATACGCACTAGAAAATATAGTACCTACCTACATCGAGCATTGTGGTGCATTTTGTAAAAACACGCATTTCTAGATTGTTTAGGACCTGCACTTTTTAAAATCCTGGACCTAACAATAGATCGAACGAAATTCTCCGATATGTTCTGAATGCAAACACAGTCACACTTATATCTTATGTCTATATTTTCCTATTCTATAGATCGTACTGTCCTATTAGATATTTTCTATATAAGTATTTTATCACCATCTTTTAGTTGCTCATTTTATATCTTCTCCATCCTCTATCTACTTATACCTTAATAATATTTATTATGTAACCCATGTATGATAATGTAGAATATATTTGTCCACCTGAGTATATATATTGTAATTTTTTTCATCAGGGAGGAAGACAGATCTGGCTATGCTAGGGTAAGAATGCGTTGGTGATTTATAATCGAGTGTTGTATTGTAATGTGCACTGACCACGTCCATTCCGACCACTGTGTCTTGGACCCCCGCCTTTTGCCTGAATATAAGAGCTTGTTAAATACAGCGGGGCCACCTTTTATTGGTCAGAATTTGAATTTTGCGCTTCCACCTGTCGACATCGCACCGACACGCGACACGAGGAATGTTATACTTACTTACCTAAAGACACCTCTCCTCAAGTCTGCTCGAATGTGCTTGGAAAGTATTGTCTGCCTTACTGATGAATATATTCCGAACCTTATAAATAATTTATGTATGCCCTTCTTCTGACTAAATACCTACTTTCACATATTTACATGCCTTACCGAAAAAATATGAACATTATTCTGCTTTTGTTTTAATAATCCAATAATCATTGGCATGTGACGACACTAACAAAGATATACATAACTTATCACTTGCATTCAGTACATAATGGCCGAGCCTTCGTGCGCTCTACCGCGAACACGATCGTACTAACGTGTTGTCGTGTTTCAGCTCCTACGATGAGACAGATGAGGACTGTCTGTCGCCGAACATGGATGACGTCACCAACACCGAGGTGGTAGAGGAGTCCAGTGTCGAGGAGTCAACGCTGAGCGAAGGCATCAAGCCGGCAGAAGGTGCCGCGCGGGCCGGCTCTGGCTATGTCAACCTCAGCTCCATCTACGCGCTCGGAGCGGACCGTTGGAATCCCAACCAGTCCAAAAACGGTCAGCCCAACAAAAAGCTCCCAGAAAAACCCGTCCCTCCCGAGAAACCTGTCAGCCTTATGATGGTTAATGGCAAGATGGACAACCGATACGCGAGCTTCGGTAACAATAGCTTCTTATACTCGCAGCTACTGGGCACGAGTGGGGCGCGAGCCAAGGACCCACCCTCCTACACGGCAGCAACGGCTGCATTGTTCGAGAAAGCCGTCGAAAGTAAGAACTCGCCGACGAAACCAAAGTCACCAGTGACGAGTCCCGTGAACGGCGTCAATAAAATATCGGATAACTACGAACGAGCGGTAGCCGAGCGGCTCAGCCCGCAGAGAGAGATCTCTAGGTTGAATCGGAGTAGCGTATTTAGTAAAGTGCACACCGGTGTCGTCTCCGGCAAGGTGAAGAAACCACGCAGTCCCGAAGACGACGACGACGACTACGCCAGAGACAGTGACGAATGCTCCATTTAGGTATAAAATTATAACCCCCAGTGAACGCCAAAGATTACACAAAAGTGCTATTCAATAGACGTTTGTAGTTTTTTGAACAGAGAATTAATATTTTTTCAACGTATCGTATTAGTTGATACGTGCCTTGTGAACGTAGCGACGTAGACGAACCGAGTGATTAGTGTAGTGTAGAGAAGTATCGACTTTACTGTATTTAAATATCGATATCGATGGACTTGAGGACTTGTGTTTATATCGTATATCGTATAGACTAGTTTCAGCATTTTTATCTAGTATTTACTATTTAAATGGTTTATAAATTAATTTTTAATTATTTTAACGTCTCAAATTAATTAACCATATCAAATGTGTGTATTGTTTTGCATTACTACCTAAGTATTCATTGTAATGTAGCAAATAATATCGTTGAACTCAATGATGTTGAATTTAGACGACATTTACCGCTGTATCTCATAATTCACTCATATCATTTCTCCATCCAAAACAGACGATTAATAACATTATTTACCTACAAGTTTTAATCTCTCTAATCTAAGACCATAAACAGACAATCGTCCATAGAGCTTTATTATTTTAGCTTATTAAACGATCAGTATGATAAACACGCACATAATGATTAGAAAAATATTAGTGTAGAAATATTTTTGATAAGATTCGTCATCTAGGCCGATCTATGTTCGCGAATAAGTAATGGAAAAAATTGATTAGGATTTATCGACAGCTAGGAATGTGCATCACTACTAATCTTTTACTATAAGACTATGGATTTTAAAGAAACGAGGATGTGTGTATGATTAAATTATTAAAACGGGGTATTTATTGATGGTAATAGCATTTAGATGTAGAACAAAGGACCTAAATCAATTTTATGTTCATTTTCGACCTAATAAAATTTTTAATCTGTTCTTACTTGGGTATCTAGAAAAGGACCAATGAAATGCCAACTGAGTAGTATAAATTATAACTGTCCACACCGTCTGAAGAAATTTAGGAATAGGTACCTTCCTAACTTAAGACAACTTAAGGCCGCAGACGGGGAATTGTCCGGCTCTGCTCGCAAATGTAGATAGTCACAGTCTGCCGCAGACTGTTCCTGTAGGTATCCGTATTGCAAGTTTATCATATAGCAAAACGATGAAACGCGAAAGTTGTGTGGAAAGTTGAAGCTTTTTTTGAAGATACAATTTTCATGCTTACGTTTCCTACACGTAAAGTTGGAAATGAATAGATATTTTCTAGGAAAGCATGCTACATCTGTGACATCATTGTCACCTACCATCAGGCAGGCGTGATAGTGGTCAAACGCTGACCTATATGTAAAAAATTGGCACTACGGGTACTGTTATCGCTTATTAACCAGCAAAGCGTTTGTGTTACTTATCTATTATAATTTAGGTAATTAGATTGGGAAATGTATATGTGTTTGTGTGGTTAGATTTAGGTACAAAAGCTTCTAGGGAATGCTAGGTCGTATGCTCTAGTCTACTGGTGCTGAACTCCAACTGACGGTCTATCCAGTGGAAAGGCTCCCCACCTTGGGACAATCTATCGGTTATGCATTTTCTACGAAAATGTAGTATTAACTAGATTGCCGCTGTGTGGGGAAAACATTGTATTGAACAATAATTTTTTTCCACAACCAAAGATATGGTTGTTATTGTATTGTTAGTTTTGTACTTAGGTACCTAAGTATGACATAATTTTTAGATGAAATTGTTTTAGGTTTTCCTAGGAAATACGTTATAGGTATGTCATACCTAAACATTTGGAATAAAATATTGTGCCTAATTTTACAATACGTTGTTATGACCCTCGAGAACCCATACACTTTTCTAATTTTGGTAGGTACTCTCGCTGGCAAAAGTGTTTTATCTGTCAGTTATGAAATCAATAAACTTGAATACGTTTAACTAGTCATTTCACCTACTTATCCATTATTTTAAATCTATCTTACCAAGTATTAACCAAACATAATTGTTCACATTTTTTAACAAATTTTATTAAAACGTTGTGTACTTTTAGCATAATTTTATTATTACTTATAATTTAATTAAGTCACATTATGTATAAAAAATCTAGTGCTTAGTTGATTCGTATGTATAAAATAAGTATAATAAATTATGCTTAGTTTATTTTAGGAACAGAAGTAGATATTTAGAAAAAAAAAATTATTACTTCACATCTATTTATGTAACAAACTTTAACCTTAGTTTATTAAAATTATTTCGTATCAATGCATAATTTTCTGGGTCGACGTTTCTTTAGATAATATATCTCTTACACAACTAAGTTTAAAGTATTCTAACGCTACGTGCCATTCTATGATGATTTTTACCTTTTTATCTGATTAGAGATCTGAATTTAAAGAGACTTTCGTTTCAAAATTTCTTCACAAATTATGTATCTTTCTTAAATACCGTCTTTATGATTTGATTGTTAAGAAAGACGTAAAAGTAGGAAATATTATTATTAGGTATGTTTGTACCTACCTATTTGAACTTATATGTGTACAACTACCTAATTAAGTTACATTAACCTTTATTGTCAAAAAATAATAATTAATTTACTTATATTTTATTATTATTTTTTCTGCATCATACCTTTACTTACTTACATATTCCTGAATACTGTATACTTATTAGGTAAGATTAATACCTACTTACCTATGTTCTGAAATATAGGTAGGTAGTACTTATTTTAAACGACCATACAAATATATTTAATTACCTAATGACAAAGTTAATTTTATTTTAATTTTTTGTTGCTGACTGTACTGGAAAAATGATTATCGTAGGTAATTTTTTTACATACTTATACTAGTTGTTTGTGGTGGTGTAGAAAATGGTGTGTTGAACGTGAAATTATGGAAACAAATTGTTAAGAATCCCCTGTTCGACGGGTTCAACTCATGGACGCACGTGGCTAAAATTATAGCTATTTCACCTTACACTGTTTAGGAAAAGGAAAGGCTCAGTAAAGAGCAGTATAAAGATATTACGCATACAACAATTTCAGCGTCAGAACACTGCCACACACTACATTACATAAACACGTTCGGGCTCGCTTCGGTCGTTACCGCCGCGCGACTCGGCGCGACACATCACACACACAGTGACAACAAGCTTACGGAACTGCGCGAGTGTAAACACCGCGTGCTCGGCTTGCGATCGGTGCGGTGGTGAGCGCCGCCGTGCGAATGTGTACAATCAACGGTCAAAAGTCCACCGCCATCGTAACGTTTACAATCCTGTGCAGCACTATTTGAACATTATGTAACCTGTGGATCGAACCCACATCGGTTGGTGTAGTGGGTGGCGGTTTATACCACTCGGCCAACTAAAGACAGCTAACATGTTGAAAATAAAAAAACTTGAGAGGTGTCAAGGGACACCCGGATGGAACGAAGTTCCTTTCGATGAATTAGTGAATAAATTGTATTTTTTTTTTAATAATCGTCGCGACACCACACTGTTCAATGCGAAATAGAAAGACGAAACGAAAATAACTGGCTTGCTTTCTATGCAAAAAAGTGTCGTTACAACTTTTAGTCTTATTTTTTTCCGTATAGCCTCCTTTCGCAACGCGCGCGCGTGTCACACTGAGTACCTTTAATTATTAGACAGATAAAAACGAGACAAAACCGTCTCCATGGTCTTATCAATTTTTGAAGTGAAAACTTCTTTAGGCGCATTGAGCACTTTTTTACCAGAGAAGAAAAATCATGAAAGTCGCGCCATCGTTCATTTCATCAAAATCGGTGTAGCAGTGTTTAGGTGTTGCGAATAAATCAAACAAACATAGCCTGGTTGCTAACATCCCCGCCCCGTCGCGCGTTCCTCTATTTTCAAATTCTATGATTCAAACCTACCAGCACATGAGTAAATAATCTACTCATGTGCTACCAGTACGTACGTTTTACCTGTTTTGTAAGTTCGAAATGTGAAAAAAAAAACAAAATAGAGGGAACATCACAGAGCTCAGTAAAAATTCTCGATGTTCTGTCTATTCTACAGGCATTAATTATTCTCTATGTCAAAAGTTGGATAGGCATTCTAATTTTAAATTGGTGATGAATGATATTTTGATTTCCTATATACACAGAATACATATTAGTTACTATGTACTATGTACTAATAGTTACTAATCGGCCCTTTATAATATGTAATAAAAATAATAAAAAAATAACATACAGAGGAATTGAGAACCTCCTCCTTTTTTGAAGTCGGTTAAAACTTATTACACAAAACGGACTTATTTTTATGCTAATTCAAAAGTCCGAAACCATACGAAATAAATCCATATTGATCCATAAATTATAATTATTAGTGTAGACGTGCGAAGTGAACCAGTAAATTGCTGTTTTATTCATTTGAATCGGACATTTTGTTTTGAAGTTATCACGAGTTTACGACCGGGCGCGTTCTATCCGCGTCTCGCCTACTGGAACGGGAGTTACGCGGGTGAAACCGCGGAGCGCTGCTAGTTAGGTATGAAGACAATCTGCGACCCGTTCGCGCCACGCGACACGCCGACCGCCAGGCGCGAGCGCCTACCCTCCCAAAATCAGGAATAAATTTTATCAAACAAAAACTGATTTTTAGAAAGTTAGGGTACACAACTAGTGTACCACTTTGTGTCAAAAATAATTAGTGAAGGAATTGTATTTTTTTTTATATTTTTAAGCTATTGCATAGATTTTATCGCGGGCCTTGGGCGCGGCGACCGAATCAAGAAATTCCGTAACGAAAATAAAACCTAACTCCCCCGACAAATGACGGACGATATTTACGGACGACTATTGACGGACGATTATTAACGGACGACTATGGACGGACGAATATTGACGGACGACTATTGACGGACGACCAAAAACGGACGACAAATGACGGACGACAAATGTCGGACGACAAATGTCGGACGACAAATGTCGGACGACAAATGTCGGACGACAAATGTCGGACGACAAATGACGGACGACAAATGACGGACGACAAATGACGGACGACAAATGACGGACGACAAAAAACGGACGATAAATAACGGACGACTATTGACGGACGACAAATGACGGACGAAAAATGACGGACGACAAATGTTGGACGACAAAAAACGGACGACAAAAACGGACGATAAATAACGGACGACTATTGACATGCAATGCACGATGCAATAGCTTTACCGCGGCAGTCCCCGAGTGCCACACGTTTTTTTTTATTTATATTATTTTTTTGCAAATAATCGTCGCAACACCACACTGTTCAATGCGAAATAGAAAGACGAAACGAAAATAACTGGCTTGCTTTCTATGCAAAAAGTGTCGTTACAGCTTTTGGTTTTTAAGACGTTTCAAAGTGATATATGTATATATACATAAGCATTGAAATAGTTGCATCTACTCACCATAAAACAAGCCTAGTTGCGCCTAGTCACCATAACACAAGCCTAGTTGCGTCTAGTCACCATAACACAAGCCTAGTTGCGTCTAGTCACCATAACACAAACCTAGTTTGGTCTAGTCACCATAACACAAGCCTAGTTTGGTGTAGTCACCATAAAACAAGCCTAGTTGCGTCTAGTCACCATAACACAGCCTAGTATCGTCTAGTCACCATAACACAAGCCTAGTTGCATCTAGTCACCATAACACAAGCCTAGTTGTGTCTAGTCACCATAACACAAGCCTAGTTGCGTCTAGTCACCATAACACAAGCCTAGTTTGGTCTAGTCACCATAACACAAGCCTAGTTACATCTAGTCACCATAACACAAGCCTAGTTGCGTCTAGTCACCATAACACAGCCTAGTATCGTCTAGTCACCACAACACAAGCCTAGTTGCGTCTAGTCACCATAACACAAGCCTAGTTGGGTCTACTCACCATAACACAAGCCTAGTTGGGTCTAGTCACCATAACACAAGCCTAATTGCGTCTAGTCACCATAACACAAGCCTATTCGAATTAAAAAATGCGAAATAGAAATGAAAATATCTGGCTTGCTTTCTATAAGAGAGAGAGAGACAGACAGAGAAACATGCGCACGCCGCACGGCTTACAATTACTTACTATAGCAAAAAGTGTCGTTGCAAATTTTCGTAAGATTTTTTTCCGTCTAGCCCCCTTTCACAACGCGCGATATGGAACTATCGTTCCAAAAAATGTTTAGGTACGTTGACGTTTTTTGTATTTATGTATATTTTGTTCTTAGTTATTATACCTATAGCAAATATAAATTACACAACTAAAAAAAATAGACAACAGGGTACATAGTAGGTACATACTCGACACTCGTACTTACATATTTTTTTAAGGTTTATTTGAAACTTTAATTGTTGACGGGTAATTAAATAACTGTAATATTTTAATAGGTAATTAATTCACTGGTAAGTAATTAAATATTCAGATTAATTATATTACATACTAGCGACCCGCTCCGGCTTCGCACGGCTATATTATGCATGTATTATACATATAAACCTTCCTCTTGAATCACTCTATCTATTAAAAAAAACCGCATCAAAATCCGTTGCGTAGTTTTAAAGATCTAAGCATACAAAGGGACATAGGGACGGCGAAAAGTGACTTTATTTTATACTATGTAGTGATAGTGAAAAAGAGAACCCTCAAACGGTACCAGAGTTACGCAACTTGTACGTAAATATTGCGGTAGGTAATTAGCGCTGTGCAATTTGAATTTGGCGCGAACGATATGACCTTCACGGTATGACACGAGCCGAAATTACATGTGAAATTCACCGGCTAGGTAGGTAGGTACTCGTTCGTCGGTTCGTCGTATAAACTGTTTTTATTGGATGCGAGATTCAGATAATAGTTCACTATTGGTTGGCAAAATCACTGTCACTTGTCTTCATTGGTCCCCGTGCGACTTTGGCAAACATTACGACTATTCGTCGATAGCATCACACACACATTGAATGCTAAATCGTTACGTATACATTGCTGGTAAAGCCAGTTATACAAAAGTATTCGTGAAGCTATAGCGCGCATTGGATTACATCTCCCCCCGCTACCCGCGTGACGGGGTGTTACTCTAGAGGTGAAAGGTAACGATGTTTTGAACAAAATACGGGCTGGGAAATTTTGTAAACAGACCTTTCGAATTTAGAAAAATACGAAAAATCTGCAATATGAATCCTTTGAAAGTTAAGTTATTTGAACTAATTGATAAATTTACTACTTGATGTAGGTTTCTTATTTGATATTATATTTCTCCCGGCGTAGCTATTTTACCCGTGAAATACGCATTATTTTTACTAAAAATACTGAAGTTTTGATGGCTATAATTTCCAAATTAAATATAATTTGTCTATTTCGTCGCCTACATGGGCTAGATATAGACTTGTTATGTAGATTTAACTTTTGTTTTTTCAAATGCCATAACGAATAAATGGATAACACTCTAAATTCATTTGTATGGGAACACGATCGACCAGCAGCACCTTAAGTCTCCTAATAAAGTACATTATTCACTGAACTTATTTGTTTCTTTCATTATTTTACTATCCACATAATATGAGTATGTGCCTAATGCTTACCTAGGTACATCACAGACCGCCCCCTCCGGCTCTATCTACCTACTTATCTAAATACATACAAATAAATAGTGGCCCGCGACGAAATAGTAGATAGATAGATAAACACTTTATTGTACCATAAAAACAAAACACAAAATTAATTCTAACAAAGTACTTACATGATATTAAAATAAAAATAAAAATAAATTTAGTTAAATAAAAATTAGAAAATTATAAGACACAAAAAAAACTAAAAACTAAAAATGAAAAATATGGCACAATGGGCGGCCTTATCGCTAAAAGCGATCTCTTCCAGGCAACCTTTAACGTAGGTAGGTAAGTAGGTACTACTTTTTCGTTAAAAATACAGATAACAAAAAAGATGTTAGCTAAACTGTTTCTATGTAAGAGGTGACTCATGTGGATTAAAGTCCAGCAAAATGCAGAATTGTTAAAATACGAAGAATTCATACCCACCGCACTACCAGTCGACACTACCGGTAGTGTCGTAGGGATTTTTGTCCCTTATAAACTACTCGCCAGTAGTTAACATCTCCGTGCCTAAAATACCAGCTTAGTCAACCATTTTCTCTATAAAATAGTCGTTGGTCTGTAAAAATAAAAAGTACTAGGCAATCAGAAGTCAGTAGGAGGTATAAAATCTACGCTATCTATAAAAAATAACGCTATCTCTCTCTTTATTTAACTGCTCTCTTTCCGTTACTGTGTAATTTGTTTGATAGTAATTTGGTCTGTAAGTACCAGGCAATCAGAACTCAGTAGAGGGTATCCTACAAAAAACTGTCAGATACCTATCTAATGTGAAATCATGCTCGAGTTAATTAATTGAATTATTTTTCCACTTTTCTTAGGGTCAGTATGTACCTAAAGGGTAAAAACGGGACCCTATTACTAAGACTTCGCTGTCCGTTCGTCCGTCCGTCTGTATCTCATGAACCATATTATGCTAGCTAGAAAGTTGTAATTTTCACAGATGATGTCTGTTGCCGCTATTACAACAAATCTAAAAACAGAAAAGTAAATTGAAGAGAGAGAGAGAGATAATCTGCTAAGTGTGATTTATACCTTCTACCTTCTACTGACTTCTGATCGCCTAGTACTTTTTACAGACTAATGGGTACTATTATTTGGAACAAGTGAAAGTGGTGCTGGATTTGTGGCTGACCTGATTTTAGTTTATTTCAATAGTTTGCACCAGGCTGTAAGAACTATGTAGGAGGTCGATTCGTATGAGAGTAAGCCCCACACCACACCATCACTTTCCGTTACCTTACTGTGTGAATTATATGATAGTAATTGGTTTGTAAGTACTAGGCTATCAGAACTTAGTAGAAGGTTAGTAGAGAAATCATGCTCGCTAAATAATTTGTTTTTTTTTTGGTTTTTCAGTGCCTTTAAGGCCTTTCTTGCTTTTCATACCTTCACATTCTTCTTCACAGAAAAAAAATTAAAGAAAGAGAGAGAGATAATCTAATAAGTCTGATTTATAACTTCTACTGATTTCTGATTGCCTAGTACTTTTAATAGAACAATGGGTAATCTCAGAAGTAGGTAATCTATTCTTTAGTTAAAGCAAGTAAAAGTGGTGTTAGATTCGTGGCTGATTTATGTTTACGTAGTATTTAAATTCTCTTTGATTTATGTATTTTTGTTTATTTCAATACATAGTTGTTCACTTTCTATTTATAAGTAATTTGAATATTTTTCGCATGAAACGCCTTTTTTATCTGACAGTTTCTAAAGCTGTCAACGTCAAATTATAGTAAACCTTCAACTTCAATGTCAAAATAACATTTTTAACTGCCTACAGTTTTTAAAGCTGTCAACGTCAAATTAAAGAGGTCGTCACAGACGTAGCTATATTTTATATTAATATACTAAAATATATCGACGGTGGAAATTTTAAATGTAGTAATGGACATTTCGTTAAATTTCAAAGTTTATGTCGTATGATTTTAAAATGTTTCGGGTGTAAGTACTTAAACCATTCGATTAATATAGTAAATATTACAAAGAATTTTAAACTGTGAACCACTGTGACGTCATTTCCATGAAATTATATTTCAATAAAACATATTAATTTTGTTAACTAACTACATAGTAACTACATAGTATAAAACAAAGTATCTTAGATCTTTAAAACTACGCAACATTTTTTAGGGTTCCGTAGCCAAATGGCAAAAAATGGAACCCTTATAGATTCGTCATGTCTGTCTATCTGCCGTATGTCACAGCCACTTGTTTCCGAAACTATAAGAACTATACTGTTGAAACTTGGTAAGTAGATGTATTCTGTAAACCGCATTAAGATTTTTACACAAAAATAGAAAAAAAAAACAGTAAATTTTAGGGTTCCATACTTAGAACTGAAACTAAATTTTTTTTATCAAACCCATACGTAAGTGTTATCTATGGATAGGTCTTCAAAAATGATATTAAGGTTTCTCATTTCAAAATATATTTTTTCTAAACTGGATAGTTTACGCGAGAGACACTTTCAAAGTGGTAAAAAGTGTGTCTGTAACTTCTAAAATAAGAGAATGATGAAACTTAAATATATGATATGCATTATTACCATGCAAACTTCCACCCAAAATTGGTTTGAACGAGATTTGGTGAGTAGTTTTTTAATACGTCATAAACCGTAAACCACTATTTACCCTTCATTCATGTGTTTTTATCACTAGCGCCATCTATTTTTTGCATTTGTTTTTGCGTCGAGGTTAAAAAATAAAAACAGAATACAGTGGTACGGAACCCAATACTACTTACGCTAATTCTTATTCAATATGAAAAAAAATATATATTTTATGTCAAATTGAACTTTTTTATTTTTGTAAGGGCCTTACAACACATAAATATACCAGATAGAAAGACTTACGACGTCTCAGAATTAAAAATGAAAAACAAAACCAGTCAAAATAATAACCCATAACATTATTATGGGTTATTATTTTGACTGGTTTTTTTTATCGTCGCTAGTGATATAATATATCCCATATTATGGGATGTATTATATCACTAGCGACGCTATATTATACTTATTATACATATAAACCTTCTTCATGAATCATTCTATCTAATAAAAAAAAATTGTGGTCTGTAAAGTCTGTTTCCGGACGACAATTTTACGTAATAACGTCATAAGAAAACATTGATGGTAACCATGGCAACGATAAAACGTTGCTATAGTTACCTTGTCAATAACATGAGACGTTCCAGTAACGACGCGTGACGTCACACTTTTTTGAGATTGCAGGTGTTCACCAATTTATAAAACGTTATCACGTCAAAACTGCATCAAAATCCGTTGCGTAGTTTTAAAGATCTAAGCATACATAAGAACAGACAGCGAATAGTGACTTTGTTTTATACTATACTAGCGACCCGCCCCGGTATCGCACGGCTATATTATGCATGTATTATACATATAAACCTTCCTCTTGAATCACTCTATCTATTAAAAAAAACCCCATCAAAATCCGTTGCGTAGTTTTAAAGATTTAAGCAGTCAAAGGGAAATAGGGACAGAAAAAGCGACTTTGTTTTATACTATGTAGTGATAATGATAAAGTTTTTTATGTCATAATCAGATTTTTAAAACTACGCAACGGATTTTATTGCTGTTTTTTTATTAAATAGAATGATCCTAGAGGAAGGTTTATATGTACAAAACATCCTTAATATAGCCGTGCGAAGCCGGGGCGGGTCGCTAGTATCCATATATTTGAAGAGATATCAAAATTTTAATAACACAGATCGATAGGGCATGAAATGTGCTATACTACGCAATATGAAGTGTACTTTCGAGAAAATGTCCCTTACGACATTTTAAAGTTCCACCGTCGATATAAAATATGTCGAGCTATATCGGTCGACATATTTTAGTGACGTCATCAAATACCTAAAATATATCAAAATATATCAAAATGTATCTTTTGATACCGTAAAATGGGGTGATTACAGTTAGAACAATGGCTACCATGCCGGACTGCCAAACACAGGGTTCGATTCCCGCCTCAGACAAGTATTTATAAATAAATAAATAAATATTGCAGGACATTCCACACATCGCCATCTAGCCCCAAGCTAAGTAACTAGACTTGTGTTATGGGTGCTAGACAACGGATATACTACTTATATACTTTTCTTTTGTAAATATATACTTAATATACATACAGACACCCAGACCACAGACAAATATCTAAGCATAAATAATTGTCTGAGGCGGGAATCGAACCCGCGACCCTGTGTTTGGCAGTCCGGCATGGTGACCATTGTGCCAACTGGGTCGTCAAATGCTTGGATATTTGTCTATGGTCTGGTTGTTTCTATGTATTATACGTATATATTTACAAAAAGAAAAGTCCATAAACTAATAGTTACCGATAAATGGAATATCTGAAACCACCTTCTCTTTAGAAAACTCTTCCAGCGGTTACGATTACAGGTTACAATTTAAATAAAATAGTCGCTTTCGTCTCGTCGGACTGGGTTTGAATAAATAAATATTGCAGGACATTCCACACGTCGCCATCTAGCCCCAAGCTAAGTAACTAGACTTGTGTTATGGGTGCTAGACAACGGATATACTACTTATATACTTTTCTTTTGTAAATATATACTTATAATACATAGAAACAACCAGACCACAGACAAATATCTAAGCATAAATACTTGTCTGTGGCGGGAATCGAACCCGCAACCCTGTGTTTGGCAGTCCGGCATGGTAACCATTGTGCCAACTGGGTCGTCATATGAATGTTGATAGGAAACCCTATCCTAAATGAAGATCTGATCAGGATCTTCGAAATGATGAACAGATCTGTACAGCGAGATTAAGCAAATTGCTTAGTTTTCCATTTTCACTAGTAGAATGGGCACATACACTAATAGGTATCGATGAATGAAGCATCTGAAAGCACCTTCTCATCACCTAACTCCTTAATGGGTTACGATTATTTTGCGTTGCAATTTGAAGAAATAGTCGCTTTCGCCTCATGGAGTAGAATTTTCGGTGACAGCGGCACTAAAAATGGTTAAACCTGAACGACAGTGGCAGTAAAAATGGTTAAACCTGATCCAAAAACTAAAAAAAACCTGAAAACAAAAACTAAAAAAAAACCGAAAACAAAAATAAAAAAGTGAAAGTGAAGTTTTTAGGTTTTTTTAATGTATTTAAAATTTACTGTTATCATTGTGAAAGGAAGTGTTTTGTGCCATAACTACTTGTTAAATATTCGTTGGTTCCTTGTGACCCTGATTAATTAATAAAAATAGTAAATTCAGTTAATTTTTTATTTTATTGACAATAACTCCTAGCTCTCTCGTCTTATAAAAATTAATAGTGATAAAACAAGAAAAATTTTTGTTCCGGAAATATCTCGTAACTAATAATAGTCGAAACTTGTAACGAAGATTTTAACACTTACATTTAAATTTAACAACCAATACTAATAATAATAAGAAAATAATGATTAATTTATTACATTTACATTGAACTTAACACATTTAATGCAGAAACTTACTTTTAGCCAAGACGAACAGGTCCCAGCACGTTCTCAGTTCAAACTGCGCGTCAAAATTTGAGAAAGGAGATATTTCTGAAAAAAATATTTTCTAAATAAGATAGGTCGAATTTCTATAAGCGTATTTTTAATACTTTTAAACGTCAGATAGTTACGAATTTTCGGTACAGGAAAGTTGCTTACATTTTTATAACAGATGGCATTAAAATCACCTTTGAGTAAAACTGGCAGTTAGGAGTTGTTGCTCGGAAGCGGTCGATATATAATCTGTGGTCAAAGTCCAAAATTACTCGTCAATTCACCCCGTTTTACGGTATTTTTATATTAATTTATAATATAGCTACGTCTGTGACGACCTTAAACCTTCAACTTCAATGTCATTGTCAAAGTAACATTTATTTTTGTAATGTCAACGAGGGTAGTCCAAGTTTTCGAAAAATTAATAATTTCGATCCGTTACAAGAATTGCTTTTCTCTTACGAAAATGCCTTTTTATGCCGTAGCAAAAGGCCGAGCCAGTGGTATCTTCATGAGCTGGCCTGACTGCGAGGCTCAAGTTAAAGGGTTCTCTGGCGCAAGATACAAAAAGTTCGATTCGGTGACTGCAGCTCAAGATTTTATCAACTCGCATGGAGGAGGTAGCAGCAGCATTGCTCAATCGAAACCCAAAAGTAACCAAAATAGCTCTTTAAACTACAGGGACAACGATACCAAGCTAAAAAGATCTTATTCTACATCAAATAAAACATTTACTGCATACGGGAACAATAATAATTCTTACCATGGGAGCAAAAATAGTAAACACGAACCAGAAAGTAGTGATGATGCTGACGATTCCTTCCAATCCGATGACCTAGAGACCATAATAAACAAACAGATGGACGATATAGAGATGCGACTGAAAGATTCCATAAAAGGTGTTGACAAAATTATGAAGAAAAGCAACAGTAAATCAGATAAACAGGGTAGAAAAACAATTATGATAGAGCCACCTCAGCCTAAGAGAAAACGAGGAGGCAGTGACTTTGAAATGGACAATGAAGGGTACGTTCAGGTGTATACTGATGGTGCTTGTTCTTCTAACGGTAGGAGTGGAGCCCGAGCAGGCCTCGGCGTCTACTGGGGCGAAGACCACGCGTTGAACGTCAGTGAACCTGTCTCTGGTCGAGCAACCAATAACTGCGGAGAGATCCAAGCTGCAACTAAAGCTATCAAACAAGCTTTACAAAATGGAGTCACTAAGCTCACTATTAATACTGATTCTCAATTTCTCATCAATTCTGTGACCAAATGGATGCCGGGTATGCATAATTGAAAGAACAACCTTTTTTAACTCTAGATACAAAATGATAGGTGTCTTAAAAGTTTCACCTAAGACATGATAACCCCTAAAGTTAACCGATTCACATGATTGTTTTTGTTACTTGAAAACTTCTTTTGATTTCATTGCTTTCTTTTACGCAACAGTACCTTTGTATACTAATTTGAGGGTTTTTAATAAGATTATTTATTTACAGGTTGGAAATCAAAAGGATGGAAGTTGAGATCGGGAGAGCCTGTCAAAAACGAAACAGACTTCAAAGATTTGGATAGCGTTCAAAACAAACTAAACATCAAATGGAATTATGTAGAGGCCCACAGAGGAGTCCATGGAAATGAAATGGCTGATCAATTAGCTAAGGCAGGGGCAGCTATGTATAATAAATGATTTATTGTTGCACTTTATATACAAGACTGTGATTCCTTTAACTTAGTTGATTATGTTAGATAGAATTAGATTAGTGTGATTTTCTTTTAGGGAGTAAGTAAGTCTGTCTGTCTGTCTGTGAGGCGAGAAAATAAACTCTTCATTATAAGTGAAATGACCACTCTGTTTCAATTTGTACCGTGATTTATTAAATCATAATATTATTAAACAAGTATTTTTGGGGCTAAATGATTTTGAGATTTTGTTATTAAGTTTGTAATGTAAACATGTTTTTGTGAACTATCTATTTCTTTTATTACTTATCTTTCCTATCATTAACTGTAACCCAAAGCGTATAACTGTTTTTTGTTTAAATCAATGTTGTTTGTTTAGCAAAGAGAAATACTATTTTATGTTTCAAATCTTTATTGAAACCTATTTTGTACCTTATGTACTACAATACAAGCTTTAAAATGAGTGATAAAAAATATTTACAATCGAAATACTAATATTATTTCGTTACAAAATGACCTTGCATATAAACTAACTGACAATATAATTATTGCTCAATATTTTAGTACGACCAAAAAATATACATTCGTTTACAAAAATTTACTTAGCATCTTAACAACTAATGTTTCACTCACGTTTGGGCAGTAATAGTGTGTTTGTACAATTTAATCACAATTTAGTAGGAATACACTACCTGCTCGGAAAAACAAACATTTACAAATCCATTCATTTTATTTGATGTCCCCCATCCATAACCATAACGCGTCTGTCAATTTATCATGATGTAAATCATAAATATAACTTAAATATAGCAGTCTTATTCTATAGTTCAGGGCCAAAATATTCATAGCAAATCGGACATGGGAGTATTTATTTGACAATAATATGCACCAATCACTGCTAAAGCGCTTCATGCTGATTGGTCCATTTTCTGGCAACGTAATTATCCTCGCGGCCGATTCGTTTATTTATGCTCGTTATTTACATTCAGTAATGTAGTTGCTACAATTTTGAGCATAGCCAATATTGTATTATTATGACTACTTTATTAAAAAGTAAGATATTTGAAATCTTATGCATTAAAAAATAAAATATAGATAAATACATGATGTATTTAGATATGATCTTCTAATATGTGGAGACCAATAACTTAATATAGAATTTATGGTACGGTAGATAGCTACTTTTTCCTTTATAAAAAAAGTTTCAACTAAAATCAAATAAAAATTGAAACAAACATTTTTAAAGAATGAAAAAATAAATCAAAATTTGATAAAACAATTCGAACGCAACTAGTCATAATATTCACATAACAATTTTTCATCTTTTTTTTTAACAAATTTTGTTTTGACTATTTACATTATTCTGTATTTAAATAACAATAAAAACAAATGAAATTGTAAAACTGTACCAACCCCTTGTACATATTTTAATGCCTCATGCATTAAAAATAAAACATAAATAGTTTCAGACCTTTTATGACAGAAATAAAATGCATAAAATAGTTGGCCTCTTAATATATTTCTAATTATAACTACTATATATATATATATATATATATATATCAATGATGCAAATGACTACTGTAAAAACAGTTTTCTTAAGGCCCAGATAAACTTTTTATTACAAAATCCATTTGTAGTGTTGTTTATGAATATAGCCATAAAATGAGCGAGCTATGAATGTTTTCGGACAGTGACTTTTATTGTCTATTTAACACTTCCTGGGACACTCTGGAGAATCAAACAAGGTATCAAACAATAATTCTTATGGTTTTTATAAATATTGCTGCCTGAGACTTTAGTCACAATTTGCAACAAGCCATCTCTTCAGAGTGCTTTGATACACTGTAAAATTAACCTTACACCTTTGTATCAGAGTTTAGTTAGTGTCGACTCGACGGCTTAGGTGCGCCGAGTCGCGGTGTTATTCACGTGTAATACTGTATGGTGTGGGAACGGCGTGAAGGTGCCGGTGTGATCACGGACGAGGAGTTGCTCGTCGGCGCCGCGCCCACGATCAGGTACCCACCTGATGTCACTACCTTCTTAGCGGCGGAGTCTTCGTTTAAAAGCTGGTGATAGATAAATAACTTAAAAAATGTACAATTAACTAAATGCGTCACACACTCTGGAATAAATACGGGAATCCAAAGTCAAAGGAATCATTCACATATTTATAATATAACTAGCTGCGCTCCGCGGTTTCACCCGCGTAACTCCCGATCCCGTGGGAATATCGGGATAAATTAAGACGTAAGCTATCCTATCTCTCAACTCAAGTTGGATCGAACTGCACATGGTGTGCGAATTTTATTATAATCGGTTAAGTGGTTTAGGAGTCCATTGAGGACAAACATTGTGACACGAGATTTATATATATTAAGATTAAGTAAATTATTTAAAAAAAAACTGTCTCCTTATCTTCCTGTGTTCTTATTAGTTTTGTTACTAATATTGTTGTTACGGACTGACAAACAAACTTTCACATAGATTTGCTTAGACCTCAAGATAGCAGTTACCACTCAGAAAAATAAATATTGACTTTGCAGGATGGAATCAAATAAGCTCAACATACACAGTAAGGGGATTTATAGAACACTAGCTGCGCTCCGCGGTTTCACACGCGTAACTCCCGATCCCGTGGGAATATCGGGATAAAAAGTAGCCTATAACCTTCCTCGATAAATGGACCATCCAACACAAAAAGAATTTTTCAATTCGAACCAGCAGTTCCTGAGATTAGCGCGTTCAAACAAACAAACAAACAAACAAACTCTTCAGCTTTATTAGTATAGATATGTACGGTCGGAGTTAGAATTAGATACCCACCGTAAAGTTCTAAAATTACTATTATTGGAATGTTTTTATTCTAATAATAATATTTATCAAATGCTAACAATAGCGTTTTGGAGCTCTACGGTGAGTGACGATTCTGACTTAGACCGTACCTTTATAACTTACTTGTTTATTAATAATGAGTGGTGCCACGTTCTGTGCCGTCTGCGGCGATTTGTATGTTCCGACGCATTTCATAGTCTGGTTGCCGGTCGCACTATCCTCCACCATACTTACTGTGGAACAAATAAGGTAAGTACAGTCGGAATACAAATTAGCTGAACCCCACGTGACCCAGAGCTCAATCGCACGTCTGTAAAAATGTAGAAAGTATCACTATCATTACATAGAATAAAATAAAGTCACATTTCGCCGTCCCTATGTCCCTATGTAAGCTTAGATCTTTAAAACTACGCAACGGATTTTGATGCGGTTTTTTTAAATAGAGTGATTAAAGAGGAAGGTTTTTAGATATAACACATGCATAATACAGCCGTCCGAAGCCGGGGCGGGTCGCTAGTTTTTACCTATTTTGTTATTTTTGTATATTGTATTGTATAGTAGGTATATTGTTTAGAAAAAACAGAATCAGGTAACATTACAACCTTACAGATGTGCTAGTGAGCTCTGGGTTACGCTATCAGCTAATTGGTATTACGACTGTACCAATAAGTTGAACCCCACCAAAAGCTTTTCAAATAATGACTCGTCAAGTTATTCGCAAACATTTGTGCAATAGTAAAATATCAGGATCCAACGGACGGGTTGACATCACGATATTTTATTGTACTAAGCCGCGGCCCCTAGCTATATTTTATTTTTGTAAATATTATGATGAGGGGTTGGTTTTATTTCTTTAGTTTAGTTTTCGTAGGTTCCATAAGCTCAAAAGCTACGACAACGGTTTTATCAGAGTTAGTCTAGATTCCGTGGGAATATTGGGACAAAAAGTAACCTATATGTTATTCTTCGTAGGTTCCATAAGCTCAAAAGCTACGACAACGGTTTTATCAGAGTTAGTCTAGATTCCGTGGGAATATTGGGACAAAAAGTAACCTATATGTTATTCTTCGTAGGTTCCATAAGCTCAAAAGCTACGACAACGGTTTTATCAGAGTTAGTCCAGATTCCGGGGGAATATTGGGACAAAAAGTAACCTATATGTTATTCTTCGTAGGTTCCATAAGCTCAAAAGCTACGACAACGGTTTTATCAGAGTTAGTCTAGATTCCGTGGGAATATTGGGACAAAAAGTAACCTATATGTTATTCTTCGTAGGTTCCATAAGCTCAAAAGCTACGAAAACGGTTTTATCAGAGTTAGTCCAGATTCCGTGGGAATATTGGGACAAAAAGTAACCTATATGTTATTCTTCGTAGGTTCCATAAGCTCAAAAGCTACGACAACGGTTTTATCAGAGTTAGTCCAGATTCCGTGGGAATATTGGGACAAAAAGTAACCTAAGTTATTCTAAGTCTCCAGCTAGGTAGGTAGCCAGTAGGTTTTTTGTGGAGAGGTAACAAACTTACCTAGTGGAAATTTTTGCCGTTACAATAAACGGATTTATTATTATAGTAGACTAATTCATTGTCCACTTACCATTCTATGAACGCACTAACCTATGATGGAAGTCTTGGGCGGTTGTGCTGAGTCCTGCGCGTAGACCCTCACAGCCGAGCTGGCGGTCGCACCCGGCGCCGACGTCGGCGTGATCTTACAGCCCACGGTGAGCGCGGGCGTCTTTATTGGCGCACTTTTCTGCAATACCAGTTTTACAAATACGGTAAAAATCAAGCTCACATGAATATAATAGTTGCAACACCGCGTTAGAGACTATTCATTGAAGAAACAAAAACAGAAGACGCTAAATCATAGAAGATAATATTTCATTTAAAAGGAGCCATGTACTGCCTCAAATGGGTAGGTAGCACTTGATGTGTTCCACCCGAAGCAAGCGATACTGTTCGTTCAATGCGTCATTATTTAAAAACTACCTTAGATACTCACTGGTAAATTATCCGTTTGAGATTGTTGTCTAGATTCAGCATTCTCTTCGTTATCTAATTCCTAAAATAATAATGAAAATTAATAAAAATAGAGGCATAAACAATAAGCTTAGTTGTAAAAATAAGCGGAAGTCCAATGGAATACTGATCCAAGGTCATAAGTTCGAATCGAACAAGGAACTGGTGGAAATGCGTTCTATAACCTACGCAAAGCAAAATATGTGTTTTGTAGCATTTTTCAACATCAAGTCAGGTTTTATTTTGTACCAAAGTCTCCGCAAACTATTTTCAAAAATGCAAGAGAAAATAAACTACTCCAAAATTGGCAACGGGTGATTAAATTCACGCGATGGAATTTGAATTGCTTGTTACCTGTCCCCTTTGCTGCGTGCAATGTGTAAAGTGTTGCGGCCAATGCGCGCTTTGACACGGATAGTCGCAGTACGAAGTGTTCCAACAACAGTAGAACTGAGCTTCTTGACAGCAGTTCGCACACCTGGACAAGTGACATATTTACATTAGGTGATAATTTTACACATAATAACGTGCTAAAGGTCCTGAATTGCATGTGAAGAGATGAATCAGACTCATAGGTCCACCCTGGTCTTAGACAGTAAGGAATGAAAAGCAATTTTGTCCTACTGCAAAGGCCTCCATTTGCCTTGCAGTGGGACAAAATAAGCTAGTAATAAAGGCGACAAAGCGAATCAAAAATTTGTGTAGTGTGAGTTTGCATTCTTCTGTCAGTATGTATGTTGGTAATCCTTTACAGGTAGTTTTTGATCTAGATGAAACTTGGTATACAGCTTCCCATATAAAGGGGGCTACCAGATATCTCCGCTTTATTATATATTAGATTCGATTTTAATCATTCATTTTTTATTTTAAAGGCACATTCACGTGGGTTCTTAAAGATTTCGTTAAGAACCTACAAAAAGCAGTAAATTTCTCATGTTAAGATTTTTTTACCATTAAAATCTACCCTGTTAATTACTAGGTAGGAATAATGCAGCACTTGAAACCACTTCTTCATACAAATCTCCTCAAACTTTGTGCTCACAAGAGTTACTGTTCGCAGAACTACTAGTAGAAAGTAAGTTGAATAATTCATACTAACCATTGTTTAGCCTTAGCAGCTTTGACGGCCGTTTCCAGTTCGAGTTGTGCCGTCCTCCGGATTTCGGTGACAACACGTACCTTTTCCTTCTCTAAAGACGAACGCATTTCCGCTAGGCTTAAATCTGTTAGAAAAAACATTATGGGTTTTAATGGTCGTTTTTTGATGACGTACTACTAATCGCGCGTTTCTTTGTAAAACGAACTAACCGTGATTATGTTTTAACTCATCCATTTCCTGCTGATGCCTCCATTTCATTTGTTCCAACTGTAGTTTCAACGCGTGCGCCTGAACTACCGGCTCCTCTACCCTCTCTATCGTGTCTTCTAGAAGGTTCCGGAAGAAATCTGTTAACTGGAAAGGCACAAAAAGAAATTCAAATGACAATAACTGGATTAGGACATTCAGTTTAAATACACAAAGACGATACAAACTTATAACTTCCTGTATTGATTAAAAAATTAGGTCTATTTTCGGTTGTTGACCCAAGCCCAAACTATTCGTTTATTATAACACTAGCTGACCCGTGCCCACTTCGTTGGGCATAATGTTAATAAATTAAATTATCTATACTTATATTTAAAAAAAATACTTAAATATAAAAGTTAGACATATGCTGCTGTCGTTGACTTTTTTGTAGGCATTTTCAAGCTCCACATCTTTTCTCTAGAACTCAAAAATATATCTTTCATAGTTAAGGCAGCGTTCGTAAGAAACGCTTTCATTCGACCGTTTTTTCTCCGATTCACTTTGCAAAACGGACTACCACGTAAAAGCCTTTTTATTTTTTGGTTTTTTATATAACCTATGACACTCAGCAATAATGTGGCTTTCTATTGGTGAAAGAATTTTTAAAATCGGTTCAGTAGATCCCGAGGTTACCCCTTACAATTTAACAAATATACAAACACACAAACTTTACTTCTTTATAATATTAGTATAGAAGTATAGATTTAGTACAACGTAAGCTGTTTTAGATGGGAGCCTTTAAAAAGTAGATTACCTTAACAGCATTCTGATTGAGTCTAGCTGTGAGAGGTCCTGCGGTAGAAGGCGTAGGTACCACACCGAGCGCTGCGTAATCTGCTACAGGGTTCATCAGCGTCGTCGGACGCTGTTGTAGCCGCGGCAACTGTAAGTAACGCAAGTTATTAATGAGATAAAAAAAAATATCCTAAATTTAGTAGTGATAACTTGTAGATAAGGTTATGTCACTACAATCTTCATTCGTAAACAAAATTAGATGATTCTGAATATTCCAGTTGGAAAGTTGAGGTCCTGCCGTAATTGAGCAAAGTCTGAACGGCGCGCCGTTCAGACGCGCGATCGCGCAATCGCCGCGGCGATTGCTTTTAATAATTGCTTTTTTGATTTTAAGCAGAATAACCACCAATCAGAAACGCGCGAAGCTGATTTAGCGGGTCCATTTTAGAAAAGGCTCAAGCCAATATAACTCGGATGCGCCTTTGTTACTTTTAGAATTTTTGCTAAAGAAAGAATCGTTAACTTTAAAATACTGCCCGGATAAGTTTAAACTCAAATTCTAATCTTAGAAACCGATTTGATTGCGAGTTCCTAGACATTGTAATTCAATGTTTGATTTTACACATCAAAATGTGAGTTCCTTAGCTTGATTATTTAAATTGCATCGATATAAAAAGCTTACCTCTCCCGGTGTCACAGTTTCACTACTTTTGGGTGTTAGAGAGACGTACGGCGGCGCCGCGGGCGATCTTTCCGGTACACCATTCACTAGACCTGGTGTATTCTGGGAACAAATACAATGATTTTAAAAGATAGGTCATAACATAAACCTTAATTACGTTACGCCTATTCCATCCATTAAAAGTTGTTGACGCTGTCAAATTATCTAGAATAGATGTAAATGTTTATGATGACCAAATTGGCACAATGGTCAACATGCCAGACTGTCAAACGCAGGATTGCGGATTCGATTTCCGCTTCAGACAAGTATTTATGCTTAGATATTCGTCTGTGGTCTGGTTGTTTCTATGTAGTATAAGCATATATTAAAAAAAGAAAAGTACATAGAATACGTAGTATATCCGTTGTCTAGCACTCATAACACAAGTCTAGTTACTTAGCTTGGGGCTAGAGGGCGATGTGTGGAATGTCCTGCAATATTTATTTTACCTACTCACCTCAATACCTCCGAGAGACATAACAGGCTGTAGACTGAACATCCACTGACCATTGACTGACGTCATTAATGGCACTGTGTGTACCGTGGTCTGGCCAACGGTCGGCACCTGCCCTACACTCGACACTTGGTTGACGGAGCTTATGTTGGCTAGTGGAGTAGCGGTAGACATAGTTGGTGGCGACGTATTGTTTGGAGGCGTTGAGATTGTTGGCCGGAGCGGTGATGTTACTGTATTTATTGAGCTCGCTGGAACATAATTTATTAAATTAATACATAGTTTGATTTTAATAACTTAGATATATTTAAAATATAAAGTTATCTTGCTCATCTCCGCCATAAATTATCTGTCCAAATAGGTTCAGCCGTTTGACTAAAAAAAAAATATATACAGACAATCTTTTGCATTTATAATATTACTGGAAACTCGTTTTTAACGTCATTTAAAGTCTGAGTAATAAAAGACGACGAAGGGGACCAGATAGGTAAATATTTGTTTGTTAAACGCGGCGTCAGAAATACATTATCTGTGAAAATTTCACTCTCTAGCTATCATGGATCATGAGATACAGCCTGGTGACAAACAGACAGGCGGATGGACAGCGAAGTCTTAGTATTAGGGTCCCGTTTTTACTCTTTGGGTATGGAACCCTAAAGCGGAACGATATAACGCCAAAAATGTAACTGAAATGCTCAATTTACTCGATCACTAACCTGAAGTAACAGGTAATATTGGCCTCGGGCCCGTATTAGGACCATTAGACCCCGGCCTAACACCCCTTACAGGCGCTTGCGTTATCGGCGGCTGTATCGGAATGTACACCATAGAGTTCTTTCCATTCAGCTCCGATCTACCTTCCTCTGTTCTCTTTGGTTGAGGGAACGTTTTTTTAGCTCTAGGACGTATTTCTACCCGTGTTTTCTTAGCAATTACCGTAGGAGCAACAACGACTTTGTTTATCCTAACATCTCGTAACGTTTGTGCCTTCTGACCCTGCGACTGTGTTTGAGGTGTATTCTGAACTTGAGACACAGGTCTCAATTTACAAGCGTTCATTAAATCCATCTTCTCCATTTGTCGTTCCTCGTTTTCTTCATCCAAATCGATGGGTTCAGCTTTGATTTCTACTTGAACATCATCACTTTGATTCGGTTCTGTCATTCGAGCGAATGCTTTGACACCGAGTCGGCCTACAACTGGTTCGGTATCATTTCGTAGTTTCTGAAGTTTGGATACAGCATCTTTCATATTACGAACGTTGTCTGTACTAGTTGCTGTGAAAATACTCGAGTCTGAATTAGCTTCAGTTACTTCAGTAGATATAGTAGATTTAGCGATAGTTGTAGTCTTTTTTGTGGTTGTGCTTGTGTTTTGAGCAGTCGTTGAAAGGCTCCGAACACTGCTTATTGTAGGAAGACCAGAATTTGAGTTTCTTGTTTCTCTAGCGAGAACCGCTAAGTTTATATCGTCATCGAAATGTGGACTATCATTCTTTGATGGAATAACTAGTTTTGCTTTCAATATAGTTTTATTAGCGTTGCTATTATCGCTATCTTTCTTTGATGATTTATTGGCATTGTTACTATCGCTATCTTTCTTTTTTGAACTTCCTTCCTTAGATTTTACTTCTTTTTCTTTATTTGAGTCAGTGTCGGTTTTCTTTTCAGTACTTTTGTCGGCTTTAGGAGTACTAGTTGCATTAATAGAAGATCTATTCCGAGAGTTTCGACGTTTTTCTTTTTCATTGACTATTAGTTTCGCCTTATTAGATTTCTGTGGATTAGTCTTATCGTCTTCTTTCGGACTAGGTTTGGGTGAAACTTTCGTTGTGGTGAACAGTTTGGGGGTTAATTTGTTAGTTCGGGGTAACGCGACTAGTTTAATAGGAGTAACTCTTTGAGATTCTTGATCGGTACTGCTCGATGGTTCATTATCTTTAGGTGATTTATCTTTAGACTTTGTTTCGGTCACTTTTTTAACACTTTCCGTAACTTCTTTAACAAGTTTCTCGTCTTTTTTCTTGCTATCCTTTGTTTTATCATCTTTGCTACAGCTCGGTTCATTCTCAGCTGATTTATCTTCGGGTTTTTTCTTTTTCTCTGCCGTGTGTTCAATTATTGTAAGTACTGCTTCTTCTAAGTTAGATCTTCGACGTTTTCTCGATGGTATAATTTCAATATCTTTCTGTGTTTTTGTGGGTTTCGGAGTTGTGGGTTTCGGAGTTGTGGGCTTCGGAGTTGTGGGCTTTGGAGTTGTGGGCTTATCTATTGTTTTATTCCTGTAAAAAAAACGTTAGATTTTTAATAGAAATAATACTTATTATTAAAGTAAGTAAAAACATGCTTAATAGTTATTTACTTTTCATTGTCGTTATTGTTTTTACTTGTATTTATGTCATCTTTAACTGTGTCTGCTTCAGGCTTCTTAGCGTCATCGCTTTCACTTACATCTCTGAAAAAATATTATACAATGAAGAAATGAAAAACCTAATCGAAATCAGTTACAAGTCAAAGGGTAATATTATGGATTTTGGATACAGTACATTATGTATTGTACATTTTATTAAACGAAATAAAGTAAATTAGAATGATTACTTCGTTTTTGAGATTATAGCTCAGAGAGATAGACATAAACAAATACGAACCCTTCATTTGTCGAAGTTTTAGAGCTCTTTGAATTGGATCGCCTCTTGTCCTTGGCTGCGGCTGGTGAATAAACTTTATCCTTTATTGCCATTTTTATTTCACCTTCAAACGAAGGAATCTAAAATAAAAACGTAAATTCATAATTACAATAGCAGAATATGCAAAATAAAATGTGCCATTGGCGGAATATGCACTAAATTTCCACAAAATCACGAAAAACTTTTTGACTAAAAATGAGCACTTGATTTAAACTGCACTTTTAAAAATGTCCATCTGATGCAAAAATGTGCACGTGATCGATATAAGTACCTACATATATACCGATATACACACCCACTCGATATAAAACGTGCATTTGATGCAAATTCTGCACTTGATACAAAATATACATTTGTTGCAGAAATGTGCATATGAAACAATAAATAGCAATTGACATAAAACGAGAACTTACCATCATTTTGAGTTGTTCAGTCATTTTGGTGGGATCATACTGAGTTTTAAACGGTGGGTATACGAATTTACCATACTTTCTCGATATATTTCGTATGTGATGTTCTGCTTCCTAGAACATAAGGTAAATATTTAATAGTAAGGGCTATTTTGTTTAATAAATTGATTAAACTTAACGTATGGCAGTGGTTTAATTACCTGCATACTATCAATTATATCTTGCCGCTTAGATCTAAAGTTGTTTGGATCTTTCTCCGAATAAAGGAAGCAGTCCTTAGCGGGTACCCAGGCACGGTCGTGGGCTCCAAAAAACCTCACGTCGACTAGACCTGAACTGTTCACTGTCATGCCCTTGGCTGGCCAGTACGGGAACCCTGAAAGGAACGAAAGTTTGAAAACTGAGTGCGTGAAACAGCTCTAACAATTTTTTATATGTAAATCCTGCTGATGCGGAAAACATTCTCTAATAAAAAATAAAAAAAAATATATACCGACGAATTGAGAACCTCCTCCTTTTTTGAAGTCAGTTAAAAATAGATATTTTTCGGTAGTTTCACATTCATAAATAGACATAGATTACCGTCGAGATCTCAAAAAAGGGATTCCAAGGGTAAAAGCGCGCTGTAACACCCTACACGCCTGATGGTTACGTTAGAGCAAGAAAACTCAAGTTTACTCGGTGCGAAACTAGATGGCGCCACCAGAAAAAATAGATCGCGCTATCATTGTGTTTTTATAAATTACCTAGTTTGTTAAGAAATTTTGTTATGCAATTCCTTTTGCTTTAGATAGCTTGGGTATAGCTTCGGTACCACTGGACTTTACTTAACTATCTACAAGTAAACATAGCTCGCTTTGAGGAAACGCTTCCAACCAACTTTGGGACGTTTACTTAGACGACCTCCTCATTATCCCCTACGAGTTGTCTAAAAGTTGTATGGGCATACTACTTACAAATAAACGCTGTATGAAGTAACGCGTCGTGTGGTTATTAGTACGTACGTTAAGATCCTACCTGGGCAACGGGGAAGCTCTGCACAGCGGGGCAACCCTACTACAAACCTCCTCCTCGCGTACTCTACTGGGTGCTCGTCCTCACCCTCCCCCTGGACTAGAACAGCCCCTAAGGCATAGGCGCTAGCGTCCGTTTTGATGAAATAGGGTTGGGTTTCATCAGCCTGTCGAAGGATTGGAGCTGTAGCTAATCGGTGTTTTAGCTCGTCGTAGGCATCCTTTTGAGCCTTATCCCACTCCCATGGAGCGCCTTTCTTCGTCAATTTAGTCAAAGGTTCTGCAATCTGAGCGAATCCTTTTATGAATCGGCGATACCACGAACACGTTTGTAGGAATGAGACCAGGTGACGAAGGTTAGAAGGGGGTGGCAGGTTGACGATTGCTGTTACCTTTTCAGGGTCCATTGCCAGCCCTTCTGGGGTTATGTAGTGCCCCAGGTATTTGACTCTAGAGCAGCTGAAACGACATTTGTCAAGGTTGACAATAAGATTGAAGTCTCCAAGTCTTCGAAAGATTTCGCGAAGATCAGAAATATGCTCGTCAAAGGTTGCCGAAAGTACTATTAAGTCATCTAAATACGCCAGTATCTTTATGCCAGAAGCCTTCGTTAGGCTTAGCTTCAGTCGATCTATCATTCTTTGGAATGTTGCCGGTGCATTCCGGAGTCCGAATGGCATGCGATTAAATACATAAATTCCAAATGGGGTGATGAAACCGGTCTTTAGTTTGTCTTCTTCCTGAACTTCGACTTGCCAATAGCCTGCTTTTAAATCCAGGGTACTCATACATGGGGTTGGTTTGGCCTCGTGCAATAAGTCGTCCAATCTTGGAATTGGGTAAGCATCTGGTATGGTTATTTCATTAAGACGTCGATAATCCACACAAACCCTTATTTGTCCGTTTGGCTTTGGAACGAGGACAGCGGGTGCCGCCCACGGTGTGCTGCTTGGTTCTATAACGCGATCTTCTAACATCTTATCAATCTCCTGTCGCAGTATCTCCTTGCGAGGGGGAGAGAGGCGATATGGAGGAACTGATATCGGCCCTTTTCCAGCAGTATCAATTTTATGCGTTACGTATTTAGCAGGGTTAGCGTTTGGAGTAAAAACTTCTTCATGTTCTTGTATAACCTTGAGCAGTTGTAGCTGTTGTTCCTTGTCCAATCCGTCACTAATTTTCGTTTGGAAAAAGTGACATCGAATGTGGTGACAGCTCAACATCATCTCGGTTTACATTGAGTTGGGCATCCCTCATCATGTAGTCCCAGTGCGGGGAGTACCCATCAAAGAGTGGGGAGGCCGGCCTAGTTCGTTTAAGCCGGGACTTTGATGTATTAGTTCTTGCTCCCTCTTTTGGCTCTATTGCCCTTATGTCGTGTTCTCTAATGTGTAAAACACAGGCGTCCTCTGGTCTTCTTTTTTGTGAGGCATCCTCTACTGATACAGGTGCAATAGTGTTGGCTATAGATGAGACAGGTGAAGCTGGTCTCTCCCTGAACATTACGAAGTCCTCTGTGTATAGTTCAAAGACGTTTTGTTCATCGTCGAGGAAATGCCACGTATACTGTGCCAGATTTAAAACCATCAAGGCTTGTTGGATAAAACCTACTCCAAGAAGTGTAGTGTTTTCCTTCGCTTCTGGCAACACTATGAAGCTGGTGGGTATAATTCGCCCGTTTATCAAGATATCGGTCTCGACTGTGAGTATTTCTTGATATTTGGATATCCCATCTGCCAAAGTTATGTGCCCATTCTGTTTACGAAACTTGCATCCCTGTTCGACCAATTTGCAGTAAAGGGAGTATGACGCGACGTTCGTCTTAGCACATGTGTCAACATACGCACTCCCAAAAATTCCGTTCACCGTAATGTATATCATAGGACGTGGCTTCGGTCCGAATCGTATGTTTAGTGCGCAAAAACTTATATCTTCTTTCTTCACGACAGTCGATCCTTTGCCGGCACAATTTCGGCAATTGGACCTTACTACTCCCGGAGTCCCACAACCGTAACAAGAAAATTTAGGTTGCGACGGAGATGGTGCTTGGGTAGCTTTAATGATATTCGATGTAGTGGCTATGTTACCCTCCGCCTTCATCTTCTTACGGCAGACGTCGACTGTATGCCCTGGGTTTCGACAGTAACTGCACTTCACCCTGCCGCCGGTTCGTGGCACGAACGTAGTGGCGACGCTTCTATTCTTTTGACGGAGGACATCTTCAACTGAACGTGAAGCATCGAGAAGCTCCTCGTACGTCTTGACCGATGACCGAAGAATTTTATCTTTTATCTCTATGCGCAACAAGCCAAAGATCATATCAATTTGCTGCCTTTCTATGTGTTTCGGTTCCGGAACTAAAGAAAACAGTGCTCTCTTTCGCGTTAGGAAGTCTTCAGTACTTTCTGTGGGGCCCTGTCTCTTTGTACATAGCTCTTCATAAAGTAGGTACGCTGGTTTCTGCGGCGAAAAGTTTTTCCTCAATGAATTTTCAAAATCTTCAAGGTTGTTTATACTGTCCTTTACGCCTAGCCACCATTCTGCAGCCTCTTCACGGAGAATTAACGGCAGACCCTCGATCACCTCGCTCTCAGACATTTGTTCTTTTCGCATAAAAAGTTTCAACGCACAGATGAAGGCCTCGACAGTCTTAGAGTCCTTTTTGCCATCGTATGTCACGGGACCGGTTGTGTATCCGGTTGGTCGAGGCGTGATGTGCTGTAGAAGTCGCTTGAACTGGTCTTCTGACATAGCCATTTTCGGAGTTTTTTTCGAAGCTTTCGGTGTTTTATTTGAAAATGTTGTAGACCGACCAGCTCTGGTAACGATGTACTTCGGTTGCGTTAGCGTTTGTGGTTTAGTACGGCCCGAGTTGTGCGCCAGTTTGTAGTAGGGTTGCCCCGCTGTGCAGAGCTTCCCCGTTGCCCAGGTAGGATCTTAACGTACGTACTAATAACCACACGACGCGTTACTTCATACAGCGTTTATTTGTAAGTAGTATGCCCATACAACTTTTAGACAACTCGTAGGGGATAATGAGGAGGTCGTCTAAGTAAACGTCCCAAAGTTGGTTGGAAGCGTTTCCTCAAAGCGAGCTATGTTTACTTGTAAATAGTTAAGTAAAGTCCAGTGGTACCGAAGCTATACCCAAGCTATCTAAAGCAAAAGGAATTGCATAACAAAATTTCTTAACAAACTAGGTAATTTATAAAAACACAATGATAGCGCGATCTATTTTTTCTGGTGGCGCCATCTAGTTTCGCACCGAGTAAACTTGAGTTTTCTTGCTCTAACGTAACCATCAGGCGTGTAGGGTGTTAAATAACAGCGACAACTATTTTTTCTGCTTGAATCCAGCGGTATTATGCGGAAAATATTCTGAAAATTACTTATTTTTTGCTAAATCTACGGTCATAGATAGACATTTATGTCGACATGTCACAAAACTTTAAGTGCCTACAAGAAATAATGAGAATCAAATGGGCTGTCTATATTTATGCTGCGCGGTATCAGTAAGGACTGCAAGTCAACCTTATTTCATCTAATCCTACTAATATTATAAATGTGAAAGTTTGTGTGTGTGTGTGTATGTATGTTTGTTACTCCTTCACACAAAAACTACTGGACCGATTGCGATGAAACTCGGTATCTAGATAGCTGAAGACCTGGATTAACATATAGGCTACTTTTTATCCCGATATTCCCACGGGATCGGGACTTACGCAAGTGAAACCGCGGGGCGCAGCTAGTATAAGGATATATCTCGGTAACTAAAGTACGGTAAGCTGTACAAATCATTTAGAATAGAAATAAATACCTATTATGTATTGTTGAGGTACAAAAATATAGACTAACCTTTCAACTTAGCCCACAACAGTATATGCGGTGTAGAACAAACATCTGTGAACCACGTCGATCTGCGAGCGTGTGCGCCGGAGTAACACTCGGGACACGCTTCGATCTCGCCCATTTCCGCGCGGCAAGAACGGACTAAAGCACGCGCGCCGCCAGTCAATTTTGATTGCACTGGAGAATCATTATTAAAGTATGATAATTTAATAGAATTGTGATTAAATTAAAGATTTTTATAAATATAGCATCATGTCCAAGAGCCTGGAGTTCGTGTGATAGGCGAGCGTATCGGACCTCAAATCGCGTACGTTTCACGCGTGAGTTGAACTCCTTTGTATCGAAATCGAACAGTATCGAAATAAAAAGAAAAAACAAAGTATTAAATAACATTTAATAGATAATTGATTTAGGTAGAGAGTAGAGATTTCTCATTCATCGTTAGGACGAAATTATATAGCAATAGACTGGGCGAATGAACCCACAAATCATTGTCAAGGCATTGCATACGCTAGCTTAGGGTATAAGACCATTCGCATAGGCATAGAAAAATGAAGATGAATTGTGATAAATTAAAAATGATTAGTAATATTGGGATTAATTACAATTAGAAATAATGTCAAAAATATAGTATATATAAGCAATAAAATATGATTTTTTTATCAAGCAAAAGCTGGTAAGTATGATATTTTTTAGAAAGTAGGTAGTTAGATGAGATTTAATTATTGTAAAGTTAAATTCCTTTACCATGCGCTTAAAGCTGTCGAAATAGCGACTTATTATTTAAGTTTCCAGTCTGAATCAGGTATTTATATTAATTCACATTTTAGTTCAGTAATTGTAGTTTTTATGATTTATTTATTTTTGTATTACTTAATTTATTTGTTAATTTAGTTATTTATTTTTTGGTTGGATTTGTAATTTGTAAATATTTTGCTATCATTCACATTCTGAATATTATAATTGTTACATTATTATTATATAACTTACTGTATGGTTAGAAAAATCTAGTTAAAAAAAATAGGTTACCTCAAAGCAGTGCAATGTTAATGACGATGAATGATGATAATATAAAATTATAAAGATTTAACGTACAAAACGCCTGCTCACATGTGTTGAATATAATACTATTGTGCAGTATCCATTGCGTGTCGGCGACGAACGCTTCCGTGCTGCCATAGTGACCGTCAGCGATGTTCTTCTTCATTTGATTTAGGTCCATTGGGTGGATTACGTATTTATCGTAGTCGGGAAAAGAAGTTCTGTCGACTGGGTTTAGAAAGGGCTCCACCTGTAAAAAAGAGATTACAATTTTAATTGCACTTACGGTGTAGGAAAACGTGAAGAAATCGGCATTTTTATTATAAAACTAGCTTTTGCCCGCGACTTCATCCGCGTAAAAGTCGAAAATGGACCAAGGAATCACGTTGTCCCATACAAACTTTGCCCCTCTTTTTTACCCCCTAAATGGTAGAATTTCGGAAAAAAATCTTATCGTTTCCATCCAAGTTTCAAGTCTCTACGATCAGCAGTTTAGGCTGTGCGTTGATCCGTCAGTCAGTCAGTCTGAACAAAGCATTTTATATGTATAGTATCCATGCCTTCAAAATGTGGTAAGTTCTAGAAATTACTACTGTGGACATATTATCAGTTATGTGGCTCGCAAGACCAAACTTCCCTTTGAATATCCTATGAAAAGTGATACAGTGCGGTTGGCAGGCAAGGGTTGAAGATATAATTATAGGAGGGCTTAGGTCTCCTATAATTTCCTCTTCCCGTATAGGTCACCCCTTCCGTTTTTGACGTACATTAATAAATTGAATAATTGGGGTCGCCATCTGCGCCATCCCATACACTATACAGGATGGATTTTTAAATGGGCTTTTTAAAATTCATTACCTATAGTCCTAAACTATAACAGACAGCGAAAAATGCAATAAATGTTTTCTGATTCTAGAGTTGCTTGCCTGATTTTGATAAAAATTAAATAATTAGTTAGGCATAATTTGATTTATAAAACGGATTTTTTTTTCGGAATGAACAGGTTCAATTCCTGATGGCGTAATGCCCGTTTCAAAAATGTAAAGATGCAGTTAATTTTTTGTTGCTAGTTGCGTGCTAGTTTCAGTATTTTTCGCTTTTTCTTATAGTTTAGAAAATTACCCTAAAGACCCATTAATAAAAAATATCATCCGGTATAGTTAGGACATTTAGTTGTGGAGTGTTACTGCCGATAACCCTCTTGGTGAGGACTTAGGACTACCTTAGCATAGAGGGGTGACACCACAAGTTCTACGGTTTAGCGAATGCATCAAAAAAATACAGATAATGCAATTGTATTTTTACTCATTTTTGATAAAACTGTAAAAAAAACACTCCGTTGCGCTCCGCGTACAAAAGTTCGGACGTTACTAGACGCTACTTTTGGAGCAAGTACGCCAACTGGCTGGTTTTTACTTCACTGCTCTTTAGAAGATTCCTGGACTCGAATGTTTAAAATTTTCTTTCAAGTAAAGTTTAGTGTTTCTTTTTCCTTTGGATTTGCAAATCAAAATGAAAAAAATATAGATTTGTAAATTGAAACAGCTACTACCTTCATGAATTTATATAAAACATACTTATCTTATAAGTAAAAAATTGGAAAAACCTAAAATTGGAATAATCTTTTTTTATGTTTATATAATATTGTGACTGGAGAATTCGGGATCGCGATCGTTGTAGCTACTGAAACCGGTTTTCAAGTCTAGTATTATTATTTGTTTAGAATATAAACCAAGATTAATCCAGAATAGGGTCACTAATGTTATGAATAGTGAGAAAGGTGCAAAATATTCAGATTAAATTAACCAATCACGAGCTGAAGTTACACGCGAGCGGGCGTAATGCTTTCAAGCAGTTCCATAGACTACATTTTGAAGTTAGGCATAAGATTCAAGTAGATATCCAACCCTCTTGTTTTAAAAAGATAGTTACATACTTTACTTTCTAAATTTATTTCTTGAATTAAATAGATTCTAATGAATTGCGTAATAAATCTATCCTAATATTATAAAGCTGAAAAGTTTGTTTGTTTGTTTGAACGCGCTAATCTCAGGAACTACTGGTTTGAATTGAAAAAATATGTCTGTGTTGGATAGTCCATTTATTGAGGAAGGCTATACTTAGGACTACTTTTCAATTTGACTTACACGGGTGAAACCGCGGAGCGCAGCTAGTAATTTTAATAAAAGTTATTTTACCTATATACATACTTTTTGGATCTAAAACATTAACTTATTTATTTATTTAGTTCGGTAACCTGTGAAATAAACATTTTGTTTCTCATACTACCGACGCGCCACTTATAGAATTGACACACACACACACAGACAACGCCCGTTATTATTAGGCGTGGTTAGAGCGGGACAAGGCATACTATCGATTAGTGAGTGTTAGAAAGAGAGGGGGTGATATCAAGCGGGGCGTTGCGTAGATAACTCGACAAGGTCATATTGAACACCAAGCCGTGCGTACTAACTATTAATGTAGGTATACGTAATCTGTGTTCGTGTTTCATTCCTGCATACATTTCAATGTTCGTTTTATTTGCTTCATGCGCAGATACGCGGAGAAAGTATTAAACCATCCATATTATGTATTGATTACAACTTTAAATTCATGTCTTTGTCTTTCTTTTTTAATACTTGTGTATGTATTTATTGAAAGAATATATGTCTTTCTTTTATAAGACTTGTGAATGTATTTATTGAAAGAATATATGAATTAGTCAATAAGAACTTAATTTGATTAAGAAATGATGGAACTAACATACTTTCATACCATACCAATATACATATTTTTAAATGACTTGGCCGCGCTTGGAAACCTTTTTAAGTAAAACTTTAGTTTAATTATTAATAATTTGTCTCGCTCCTGTCAGTGACATTTAACGTCAGTGAAAATGTGACAAAGCATTTGCGTAACTAAAGTTTCATTGAGGAACGTTTTTGAGTGCGTATAATGCCTATACCATCTACATGTAAACATTTTCTACCATGATATTGGTTACTTTCTTACAATGACGACAAAATGGCCGCCATTTTGTGTGGAGGCTAGGTATGACGCCACGGGCTTGTACCTATACAGCTATTAACTTAATTAAACCAGCTAATTACGCAAATAAAAAAAACGAGTCTATGGGTCTTAGAATAAGCAGTAGAACACGAATGCATAGTAATTAAAATCCATATCTCTGTTTTTTCCATCTGAAAATCTTAATCCACTGAGTAGAAACTGAAATATCAGCGAAACACAGCGGTCGCCTTACAAAATGCGCTCCGCGGCTACTTTTTAACTCGATTTGCGTACAGGATCGCAAATACCGGGGTGAAACATGGGTGCAGCTGGTTTTAATTAAAAGTCTAGGTACGACAGAAATACGTTATTAAATATGTATTTTAGGTTTTTCCTAATGTTTCACTATTACATTCATCATGCGAAAGTTAGTACGTATGAAAGTAAGTAAGTAGGTAGAACCTGGAAAAACTTATGAGTAGGTTTCTTTTTTCGATATTTCCATGTGGTTAGGGTTTGCAAGGGTAAAATAACAGAACAAGACCAATATTAAAAAAATACTTAATATTAGCGGGTATGGATTTATAGATTTAATTTGCGTGATTGTCTCCGTCACTTATTTATGTTATATATACAGATATAAAATATAATCAATATTTACCCCATTGAGATCCATCATTCTCTCAAGAGCATATTTTAGCAGCTCACACAGCATACCAAGTGTTGTTTTCTTCATTGCTGGCGATCTGAAAAACAAAGGTGTGTATTTGAATAATAATATTCATCTTTACCTACATCAGCCCCCTGGTTCACAAACCGTCGGAAGGCAACCGAAACGAAATTTTTGTGCTTTTCTTTCACTCCCGCGACTTTTGACGTGTTGCCATCCTTGTCTATTCAGTTTTATTCTTTTCGGTAGCCTTTAGATGGTTTGTGAATTTGCCTACTGAACAAAGAAAAGTCACATCATTTTAACCATGATTTAGTAACAACTAGCGACCCGCTCCGGCTTCACACGGCTATATTATGCATGTATTATACATATAAACCTTCCTATTGAATCACTCTATCTATTAAAAAAACCGCATCAAAATCCGTTGCGTAGTTTTAAAGATCTAAGCATACAAAGGGACATAGCGACGGCGAAAAGTGACTTTATTTTATACTATGTAGTGATTTCGCATTTATAAAATTACTAGCATCGCTCCGCGCTTTCACCCGTTTAAGTCCTGATCCCGCGGGAATTTCGGGATCAAAAGTGTTCTATGTCCTTTTCTATCCCCTTAACTCTATGCCGATTTTTAACCAAATCGGCCCAGTCATTTGACGGTGAAGAGGGAACAAATCACTACATAGTATAAAACAAAGTCGCTTTTTCTGTCCCTATTTCCCTTTGACTGCTTAAATCTTTAAAACTACGCAACGGATTTTGATGGGGTTTTTTTTAATAGATAGAGTGATTCAAGAGGAAGGTTTATATGTATAATACATGCATAATATAGCCGTGCGAAGCCGGGGAAGGTCGCTAGTTATATTATAAATCTGAAAGTTTGTTTATTAGGATTAGGTAAGGATTAAGTAAGTTATCCCCCGCAAGTTCGCCTACGTTTTGTTTCAGAGTTCCTAGAGTTTTAAATTAGGCTAACATAGACCTAGATTTAATTCAATAAACATTCCAGTTAATATAATTTAAGACGAAACCTTGCCTAAATAATTACTTACCTAGTTTCAGAACTCTCGGCTTGTAAAATCTGCATACAATCAGGGCAAACCCAATTCTTCTCTGGAACTACTTTCCTCTCATTTGCTGTCAGACACTTGTAGTGGAACGACCTCGGACACACGGTGCAAACTACTGGAGGGTGAGCCTTCTCGCTCATTTCATGTTCCACAATGTAGTGGCATCGCCAGCAGTATGGGTCTGAACGTAACTTGTTTGACTTTTCGTCATACTGAAAGGAAACTCTTTATTAATAAACCAAGAGCTGTATTAGGTCCAGTTAATTAGCTTAGTTTTGTGAAGGTAGCACTAAGTGCCATAGCCGGGACAGTAATCAGGCTAGTTTAGTCAAGGTGTGCATAACCTAGGACACCAAACAATAAAGCATTATACTGGTTATCGAGTAGTAGTTATGTCTAACTATAATTGTTCATATTACGAAGTAGCTAAATCTTGTTAATAAATTATATAAAACCAGTATCAATTGAGTTATCTTTTTTACAAATGGATTTAGATCCATGGCTCAACAAAACTGTTATAAAAATTATAAAGTCCTATTTCAACTTTAATTTATATTAATTATACTGACAAATAATGCAGCCATCTTGTTGTTGAGAAATGAAACAATTGACTATCAAAGACAGTATAAAAATAGTGGGAGGTTTTATTAAAACTTACTGGTTCATCAATTTTCTTTCTTTTTGGTGTGCTCGGTGCTGAATTTATTTCTAATGTAGGTTTCTCTTGTTCCTTCTCCTTGGTGCTTGTGTCGTCTTCAGACATAGCTTCGTCAGAGTCTTTCATGACTTTGGAAGTAACAGAATTTAAGAACTGTTTGCATTTATTCACGAATTCAGGGTTTTGAGACCTCATAGACCTTTTTTGGGCTGTCTTATCAGATTTCTCACTGCAGTTACTGATTTGTGAGTTATTACTGCCTCTTCTGTTACCTTGGATTCTATCGGCGTCAACAGAAGTGTTCAGGTTTGTGTCTGGGTTCCTTGACTTTCTAGTTTTACTTGTAACTTGATTGCATTCACTTATTATCTTAGATTCTTTAGCAGAGTTGATAAGGGACTTTAATTCTCTGCTAATGCTTTTGTTGTGTTCTTTCTCTGAGGTGTCTGAGGCTTGTGAGTTGGAATCCTTGTCTATGTCCATTGGAGAGGTATCATCTTTAAAGGAATTCTCAGTTTGATCCAGTATTACTTCCTTTTCATTTGGTGGAAGTACTTTCCCATTGATATTGGTAGTTATGAGTGTAGATTCTTTGATAGGGGATGGTTTAATGACCTCCTTAGGAAGTAATGGTTTTGTAACTTCCTTAGTAATTGTTGCTTCTTTAGTGGGTGATAGTTTTGTTGGTTCTTTTGTGGCTGATAGTTTTGTTGGTTCTTTTGTGGCTGATAGTTTTGTTGCTTCTTTTGTGGGTGATAGTTTCGGAACTTCCTTAGTGGTTAATGGTTTTAGAACTTCCTTAGTGTTTGATGGTTTTGGAACTTCCTTAGTGGTTGATGGTTTTGGAACTTCCTTAGTGGTTGGTGGTTTTGTTGCTTCTTTAGTAGGTGATAGTTTTGTAGCTTCCTTAGTGGTTGATAGTTTTGTAACTTCCATAGTGGTTAATAGTTTAGGAACTTCCTTAGTGGTTAGTAGTTTTGTTGCTTCTTTATTAGGTGATTGTTTTGTAACTTCCTTAGTGGTTAATTTTGGAACTTCCTTAGTGATTGATAGTTTTGTAACATCCTTAGTAGGTGGTAGTTTTGGAACTTCCTTAGTGGGTGATAGTTTTGTTGCTTCCATAATAGGTGATTTTGTTGCTTCCACTGTTATATCTTCTTTTGTAGCTACTGGAACAGGTTTCTCAAGCATAACTTCCTTCAAAGGAGATATATCTGGTGGCCTGTACACTTTCAGTGGAGCTTTTAGAACAATTGTCTTGATTTCTAAGCTACTTTTGACAGGAGTCCGTTCTGTGCTCTTCTCTTTAATTGACTTAGGTGGAGAAGGTTCTGTCTTAGTGGAATCAGCAGTTGGTTTTTCTGAGGTTTGATTAAGTGGCCCCTTGACTGGAGATCCTGAAACTTCTACATTTAAGGTGACTTCTTTTACAGGATAGCCTGACTCAGTCACTTTTTCTGTAACTTCATTTATGGAAGAGCTTGTGCTGGCCACATTTTCTACCTCTATGACAGGAGATTGTACATTACTGACCTTTTGAGGTGAAATTTTTGAAGGAGACTTCTGTGTCTCTTTAGAATCAACGTCGCATCCACTAGAAGAAGTTGTATCTTTGTCCGAAGCTTGTGGCTCAGTTTTATCGTCTATCAGAGACGCGCTGGTTACAGTATCGTCAACTTTTGGTGTGTCTTCACTTTCTATGGTAGAAACACTGTCCTCATTGACATTTTCCACCACAATTATCATTTCGACATGTTCGTGTGATGCTGTCACCTCCTGGGACTCCAGCACGTCGTCCGTGGTTGAAGACACGTCTGTCTCCATCTGACCCTCCGAATTCTCGTCCATCACCTGTGAGAGAACCGTTATTTGATATTTTTAGCCTGACCTGATAATATGTTATTGTCCTATGTGTGTGTAATATGTGACAGAGGCGTTTGTCAATTGTTGTACTAACTTATTATGTTACGATTCAGCAACCGGCCAACATAAATTGTTCCAAGCTCTAAGATCCTGTCTTGTAGCTAGTTCTACCAAGATACAAATAGGACTTACCACGCGTTTTATTTTTACAGAGCTGAAACTAAATAGTAACACCGTTTAGCTGTAGATCCAGTGTCACTGAATCTTTATATTTTAGTGTCTTATTGAAAATACAGGCTATTTTGTGACCGAAAAACAATGAAACAAAATCTACACATCGCCATCGCACGGTATACATTAGTTTTCTAAAACTTGAACAGATGGCGTGTCAAACGGCAGTTTACTACTTTTGTCTCTATTATTACTATAGTCTGTCTCTCTCAAACTTTACACACATATAGTGCTATCCTTTTCTAATCAATGCAACCATAGCTAATGCTACTTCGCTCTTTCAGTAATGAAGTTGGCTGCAAATAGGGATGGGACACACATACAAACCAAGCTCATATTTCTTCGGTTTTTGGCCACTCACTTTCAATAAATGCTTTTACCCTATCCATCACGTTTTGACATTGATAGATGACATTTTATAAATTGGACACTGGCAGATCTAACAGAATCAAAACATTCTTAACTCCCCCCCCCCTTATACTTGAGTTTTGGGGATCCTCCTCAATAATTTCCACGTTTTGGTTGAAATTATGGAATTTATTGAGCTTATTCTCATCAATAAATTGGATGGTGTTATACTAAAATATCCTCACCAGGAAAACGTCGACGGAACAGTCTGTATTACTGGCCATCACTTAATTTTAAGTTCTAGAAAAGAAGGTGTCAACGAGTTATGGGTTTGTATTTATATTCTAGCAACAATTTCCATTCAGAACCGCTACTAATATAATCTAATAATCGCTACTAATTTGAATCTACTTGTATACAACCTATAAAACCATGCCAATAATAATATACCGTTATAGTTTTTCCTAAATCAATGTTTCTACCTAATTTACAGCTTCTTCACAAAAACATCGATAGCATAGAAAAGAAGGAAAATAAACCCAATAACGGTGTTCCCCAAGGTGGCTCTCTATATCTGAAATGTAAAGACTTGAGAATATTCCAACTGGATATAGCATCATCAACAGAATTGACCCTCGTTGCTCAAACTTTAGAAAACTTATCAAGTTTGACTGATGCTGGACTGGCTTATCCGTTTTTCTATAGACACATGCTTCCTATTGTTGAGAATGGATATACTTTGTATAGGTAAGTAATTAAAATATGTGCCTACCTAAATAACGAAATACTAAAGTACTAACGTTAAGAACTTATTGACACTCTGTAGTTTTCTCATCATTTTATTTTTAGCATATTCCATACCACTGCAGGGCAAATGCCTCCCTACCACTGTTCCCTGTTTAGTACCAGCTGGGTCCAGTCCTTAAGATGATAATACTGACCTAATAAGAAATCAATATCTCATAACATAAGTTAAACAACAATTTCAAAGTTAGTGTCATAGGTATCAAATCCGAAATAATTCAATCATTTTGTGGAAATACCAGAATAACAAGTAACACTGCTTTCATATTATCCAACTGAATTATCTTCCAGTTAAAAGGTCATTCTGATAGGGATCCAAGTAAACTATGTGTAATGTCCATTGCTAGTTTAGGTTGTATTACAACAAAATTGATGAACAAGTAGTTTAGGAGAAGACCTACTACAAATAAAATAACCACTCTACTATTGTACTCATAACTTCTTTTTTTAAAGTAATTTCAAACAGCTTATAGATCGGCATAATTTTTAAATGCTACTACAGAAAAACAAGTCGCTTTACAAGATTTAGTTCTAAACATTTGTTGTTTGTATTATTGTTCCTAAACATTGGCACAGGTGTGCTAGGGGACCACGCCAAAAGCCCAAATCAAAATCGATGTGTCAAATTATGGCAATATTGTCAAAAGGTTAATAACATTTGTTTAAACTTTTTTCTCTTTTTACTTTCAGCATAGAAGGTGAATTCACAAAGGTTCTAGCGACAGAGGAGTGGCGAGTTTCCAGAGTAAATCAGAACTACTCAGTGTGTTCTAGCTATGGGAAAGGAGTGGTCGTGCCTAAGAGTATTGATGATGAGACACTGGCTGCAGCCGCTACATTCAGGCAGGGTGGAAGGTTTCCAGTGTTGTCTTACAGGCATAATAATGGGGTGAGAAAATTTAATTCCTATTATTTTTACATGGAGAGGAACCTGAATATTATGGATTAAAGTTACAGCCAATATTATTATTTTTATGTGGGTACATAATGATTGAAAGTGAATTGGTTGTGATTGTGAACAGGAAACCAATATCTGTAATATTTCAACTCATTTTGCAGCTTTGGTTTTTGTTGGACAGATGATGGCTGCCATGTGACCACCACACAAATCTAAGCTGCATTAACAGACTCACTTTTCAGAACTTTGTTTTTTTTTCTTCTTTTATCTACTCCTTCTAGCCTAATCAGATATGATCTTCATGAATTCAGTTTGAATGGGTGATCCTACTAATATTATAAATGTGAAAGTGCGTGTGTGTGAGTGTGTGTGTATGTATGTTTGTTACTCCTTCACGCAAAAACTACTGGACCGATTGCAATGAAACTCGGTATCTGGATAGCTGGAGACCTGGATTAACACATAGGCCACTTTTTATCCCGATATTCCCACGGGATTGGAACTTACGCGGGTGAAACCGCGGGGCGCAGCTAGTATTCCATAAAATGAATCAACCCCATAATGTAATTAGCCCTTAATAATTAATCAGTGATATTCCTTAGTGCAGCTCAAGCACCAGCCACCTTTTTAAGGTGTGTAAAATACACTGTTTATGTTTTTACAAGTCCTTTGCCAGTTTGTTTCTATGATTTTGCAGTTTAATAGTGGGGATTACTTACTAAATTCAGTGTAATTTTTTTATATTTCAGGCAGTATTACTCCGAGCGGGACAACCTCTTTATGGGCCGAAACACCGTCGATGTCGCCCTGACGAAGCTATCTTAAACACAATAGTAGCCGTCGGCACTAAAGGCGTTATTTACGACTTAAGGAGTACCAACTCCATATCCCAACAACAGAATAAAGGTAATCATTTAGAAAACTGAATGCTGCATATAATTATTAGGTGATAGCAGCTCTCCGCGGTTTTAGGATTAAAAAAAAGCCTATGTTATACTCAATGAATCAGTGTATCCTTATACCAAGCTTCATCAAAATCCTGTAGTTTCCGAGCCTATTTGTTACAAACAAACAAAAAATCTTTCCTATTTAGAATATTAGTGTAGACTATGGGATCTATACAATATAAAGAGGTAAATTTGACTGATGTTCAAAGAGTTAATATTCGGAACTTCTAGGCTGATTCTGATAATTATTTTACAGTAAGACTACTACAAAAAGTATTTTTTGATTTAGTTGTAATCATTCGCATGAGATCACAGAGAATCGGCATTAAACGAAACGACACAATTTTATGGGCTACTATTTAATCCGATATCGGGCCTTACGTAGGTAGCCACCATAACACAAGCCAAGTTGCTTAGTATGGTGCTAATTTTATAAAGTGGTTAAAAAAAAAGCTTGAATTAAATCTCATACATTTTCCAGTAAACGCCATCTTTCTGCCAGTTGAAAAAATAATAAATTTACAATCGCATTTATTGTGTTTAGGCTTTGCAAGGAACTATGCTGTGTTTCAGGAGGAGGTACTGAATCAAATTCAAATTATTCACAATGGAAAATATACAATAGATCTATGGATGATATAGACAGTCAGCAACAACTGCTTGATAGTTACTCTAAACTTATTGAAGGTAAACTCAAAGTTTTCATTTTAAAACATTTTTATCATTATTTTTCTAGTCCTGGAAATATTTTCGAGTTTATTACGAACTAGCGACCCGCCCCGGCTTCGCACGGCTATATTATGCATGTATTAAACATATAAACCTTCCTCTTGACTCACTCTATCTATTTAAAAAAACCGCATCAAAATCCGTTGCGTAGTTTTAAAGATCTAAGCATACATAGGGACTGACAGAAAAAGCGACTTTGGTTTATACCATGTAAAGATGTGCACAATTATCATTGAACTAGTTACGTCCTGCTATTATCGCCCGAGTCATTCGCCATAAACTATACCCATGTTTCTAAAAGAGGGTCCAACAGTCGTTGAAGATATCGTCAAATACCTGAGTCATGTTTAACGCCAAGACCGCAAAGGTTCGATACGGTATAAATAGGAAGAAAGTATTCGCCACTGCGCTCACACCATACTCTCCCGACGATACTGATAGCAGTCTTTATAAGACTGATCGAACTAACGAGAGAAAAACCAAAGGAGGCGCTCTATTAACATATTTTAACAAGATCATCCTCCTCATCAATCAAGATCATCATGACCGATCCACCATTGTATTGACACAAGTTTTTGCGCTGTCAAATGGCAGTGAAATGTCAAAAATATAATCGCAACACAAAGCCATTTTTTTGACCAAAATTTTTGTAAATTTATTTACAGTTTCTGTAGGTCTAACACACAGGTTAGTTCTGTATGGAGTTTAACGGAGATTAAGGTCTTTGATTTTACAGACATAACAAGTCAGTAAAAACAGACAATAACTCTCACCTCTCATTTCAGCGTGCAATGATCGTGAGATATCAAGTGACAAGTGGATATCGAGATTGGAATCATGCGGCTGGCCGGAGAATGTTAGGAACTCGTTACATACTGCCTGCATTGTTGCCCAGCACATTCATCAAGTAAGTTACATATTGAAGTAGGAATTAAGGTATTTATCCATTATATAGTCCTCCTTATCGATTTCGATAACGGCGACATTTATTTATCTATTATCTCGTCTCCATAGTACAAGCGTGTTGGCCTAGTTACCTCGGCTTTTATTCCGAAAGTCATGGTTTCGAACCCGGCCGGCCATGCACCAAAAAATCTATACAAATATTATAAAGCTGAAGAGTTTGTTTGCTTGTTTGTTTGTTTGAACGCGCTAATCTCAGGAACTACTGGTTCGAATTCGGAATACTTACAGAAAAAAATATTTTTGTGTTGAATAGTCTATTTATCGAGGAAGGCTATAGGCTACTTTTCATTTTGATATTGTCACGGGATCGGGACTTACGCGGGTGAAACCGCGGTGCGCAGCTAGTAATTTATATGCACTAATTGACATTACTCTTACATGAAACCCGTGGCTTAGTTGACTCCAGAAGTATTGACAAGTTCTTTCCTCTGGTCGACTAAGCAAAGGACTTCGGACACGCCTACTCCATCCTCACACAAAAAGGTGTAGTTGCGTACTATAGTTTGGCATCGTCGTGCGCGACCGTCCTGCGGGGTGACAGATGGTGGCGGCGTTGAGGTAATTGACACGATACACACGGGAGAAGTCTGCCCGGATATATCTTGCGATATATTGTATCAATTTGTGTTGTGACGTAATGTAAGATTAAATAAAAGTTGCTTATAAGGAGTTTAATTATTTATATTGTTGGTAGTTAAAGATAAAGTAAGTAAAAAATGAAAATATATGCACTTTCATGTTCACTCTCTCTTTGAAATTCTTCTTTGTCGTCGTCGTCATCATCGTCTTCATTTAGTCGAAAAACAAATCTTAAAAAAACAACGTTAATATAAAAAATGACATATTTTTTTACAATATTAAGTTTAATTAATTAGATAGCCCGAGCAGATGGTGCCGGTGGTGAAGCTTCACGTCTGCCCAGTCAGCACACCAATAATCAATTATATGAAAAATAATGTGTAATAAAACCCAATGCATCGACAAATACAATCTGATTTATAATATTCGTCTACATTTTTATGACATGGTGGTCAAACTTTATAAACAACAGTCTAAGTATTTCGTGTCGCCAGACTCATCCTTAGATCGTCATCTCGTGTGGGTCCAACTCAAAGTGGCATAAATTTAACAGCACGTGTTGCCGCTTCGAGTGCGCGGCCGAGACTGTCACAAGTTGACGTGCAATGCACGCGTTACCCTTCCCCACTACACCACCCGCTACCCGCTGATATCTTCAGTACCTCGTCCCTGCCACCGTCTGTAACGTCCCAAGGAGGGTCCGGCACGAAGTTGCCGGACTATAGTAGTACAAGCTTTGATAAGTCTAGAAGGCATAATGTTAAATATTCGAGAACATTTATTGTAATGACTCGCATTTTGTGTCCTGAAATGTAAGTTATTGTTCCAGAAAGCAGAACCTGTACTTATCCATGGAACGAGAGGTGAAGACGCAACACTATTAGTATGTTCTCTAGTACAAATTATACTTAATCCGGACTGCAGGACTATACGAGGGTAAATATTATACAAAGTTGGTTCCGAAAGTGAATTTGCTGTTAGGTTGTTTATTGTGGATAGGTAAAAAACATTCCTTCACATGATGTTCTAAAGTATAAGGTTTGGAAGATATGAACTACTTTTTTTTTTCATTTATTTGCAAACGCAAAATATATGGGTCAAAACAATATTATATTCGGCATAGTTCACATATGAGCTATGTTGTGCATTGCCTAAAAGAAAAAAACCTTTTAAAACTTCCATGATTACCATGGAAAGTTGCGGGTTCGTTATTTGTTGCTTGTTGGAGTATTTCTGTATCACTACATAGTATAAAACAAAGTCGCTTTCTCTGTCCCTATATCCCTATGTATGCTTAAATCTTTAAAACTACGCAACGGATTTTGATGCGGTTTTTTTTTAATAGATAGAGTGATTCAAGAGGAAGGTTTTTATGTATAATATATGCATAATATAGCCGTGCGAAGCCGGAGCGGGTCGCTAGTGTATAATAAACTACGGAACCGCCCCAGCTTCGCACTGTTATATTATGCATGTATTATTACATATAAACCTTCCTCTTGAATCACTCTATCTATTGAAAAATACCGTTGCGTAGTTTTAAAGATCTAAGCATACATAGGGACAGACGGCGGGAAGTGACTTTGTTTTATACTATGTAATGATATGTATTTACAAAAGAAAAGTATAATAAATATTCTATCCGTTATCTGTCAACCATAACACAAGCCTAGTTATTTAGCTTGGAACTAGATGGCGTAGATCACCTACATTTTTTTTTACGTAAAGCGCTATGTTGTTTTGTGTTTGCCTTTGATAATGACCCTATTTCCTTAACCCAGGCTACAAGCTGTTTACAACGTCCTACATTTTTGAAGTGAAAACTTATTTTAGCGCGGTACACATATTTTTAGATGGGATAAAATCTCTGAACTCGCGACATCGTTACGAGACGCAGCTACAGTGTGTGCATATTATATGCATGTACATATATTTTGTAGTTGTTTAGTAAATAAGTTTTATTTTATTTTTTTACTAGCGACCGCCCCGGCTACGCACGGCTATATTATGCATGTATTATACATATAAACCTTCCTCTTGAATCACTCTACCTATTAAAAAAAACCGCATCAAAATCCGTTGCGTAGTTTTATTGATTTAAGCATACATAGGGATATAGGGACATAGGCACAGAGAAAGCGATTTTGTTTTATACTATGTAGTCATTATAAGTTTTCACTTCTGTCGGCACTACCGGAGTGCAATTCTTTTTTTTACTTAATGCGCATGTTGTTTTGCCTTTAATAATTATAACACTTATAAGTATTTAAATAAATAAAATAAAATAAATATTGCAGGACATTCCACACATCGCCATCTAGCCCCAAGCTAAGTAACTAGACTTGTGTTGTGGGTGCTAGACAACGGATACACTACTTATATACTTTTATTTTGTAAATATATGTATACTTATAATACATAGAAACAACCAGACCACAGACAAATATCTAAGCATAAAAACATGTCTGAGGCGGGAATCGAACCAGCAACCCTGTGTTTGGCAGTCCGGCATGGTGTGCTAACTGAAACTTAACTTATTTACGATTTATTTTGACGACCTCTGTGGCGCGTCGGGCGAACACCCGACTGCGACGCAGAAGGTTGCGGGTTCGATTCCCGCCGGGAACAAGTATTTATGCTGACCATAAATTCTTGTTTCTGGTTCTGGGTGTTTCCTATATGTATAATATGTATATATTTACAAAAAAAATAAAAAAAAAAGTATATAAGTAGTTTATCCGTTATCTGGCACCCATAACACAAGCATTAAGTTGCTTAGCTTGGGGCTGGATGGCGATGTGTAATATGTCCTGAAATATTTATTTATTTATTTATTTAACTTTGCTCCAGGCTACAAGCTCTAATCGAACGCGAATGGCTCCAAGGCGGTCACCCGTTCTACTCCCGTCACCGTTGCGGTCCGTACGCCGCGTCACAGCCTCGCGCCGCGCCCACCTTCCTACTGTTCCTAGACTGCGTACGACAGTTCCTCGAACAGTTCCCTTGCAGTTTCCAGTTCAAACAAGCATTCTTGATCACATTGTTCGAACATTCGTATTCTAGTCAATATGGTGAGTCGTTTTAAACTAACAGATGTTTAGTTGTAAGTATTTTAGCCAATTTCATGAGCTTTTTCGACAGTTGGGATTGTTCATTTATTTTAAGCTATTGCATAGCTTTTATCGCGGGCTTTGAGTGCGGCGACCGAATCAAACAATTCCGTAACGAAAATAAAACCTAACACCACCTACCATGTAGTTCGGCCGAGCGTTCGCTTAACGTGCATGTATATGGTACGACTGTACGAAGCTCGCAAGATGCAAAAAGCTTTACCGCGGCAGTCCCCGAGTGCCACACGTTTTTTTTTAAGAGGACAAACGTAGTCGACTGTTTCCTCCCTGGATAATGACACTAGAGCAAATATTTTCGTTGAATAAAACCTATAACTGCCATGACTATGTCTTGGCTCACGGTATCACCCGCGTAAGTCCGATGTTTCTCACCGTTTAAACCTTCCCTGGACTACGACAAACATTTCAAAACCAAAATCATCTACATCAGCCATTCTCGAGTTTTAACGAGACTAACGAACAGCAATTGATTTTTATTTATATATTGTGCATGTATTATACATATAAACCTTCCTCTTGAATCACTCTATCTATTAAAAAAACGCATCAAAATCCGTTGCGTAGTTTTAAAGATTTACGCATACATAGGGATATAGGGACAGAGAAAGCGACTTTGTTTTATACTATGTAGTGATAGTGAAGATAAGACATAGGGGCATAGTCATTCATAAGTTTTATGCTACAAAAATGTTGGCAATTGCCCTTTCCTCTTAAAGTAGCATTATATAAATTCCAGGTACATTCCTCTGTGACACCGAGGTTGAACGTGAAACCCGTGGCGTATACAAGCAAACGACCAGCCTTTGGTCGTGGTTGAATCAACCGGATGTGTTACCTACTTACATCAACCCGTTGTACGAGCCGACGGCGGGAGTCATCTGGCCTTCTGTCGCGCCTATGAGCTATGTTATATGGGAAGGTGAGAATTTAATGAAAACTGTTAAGTGCGAGTCGGACTCTCGCACGGTTTTTTAAATAATTATTTTAATTTATAATCTTTCCTTGATAGTTTATTTATATGAAATTGTAAATAATAACATCAAAATGTTTTAAAATTAATGTAAAATAGGTACACTTAATCTAATACCTACCTATTATAATCAATTATTTAGTTTTCAATGCATATGTTTGCATGTGTACTTATACGCTCACTCATACAAATTCGTAAGTAATTATTTAATCAAACATATTTCTCAGTAAGCGATTTATTGTAATCTTATGGGAAATAAAGAATCTTAAACCTTAACGCCGTTTGTCCACCGCCGCCGTCACCGTCACGTCAACGAGAACGAGATTATTTGGGGCCGAGTTTAAGATGACGTGACGGCGATCGTTTGTCCACCGCGCCGATATATCGGTGGCTCAGTCCTATATACAACTTTGTCGTGGGTGGTAGTCGGCAGTGTTGCCACCTTGCCCAAAGATTAAGTTGCTAAACATACCGTAAAAAGTTGCTACTTCCGAAAATAAATACTCTGGTAAAAGTTGCCAAAAGTAGCTAAACATAAAAAGGCAACATATAACAACAATTTAAATAATAAACGTCGATTTCGAAGACATTTAGATTCCCAGGCGAAAATGAAATCATAAGTATCGAACAAGACTAGGCAGCCTAGGTAGTCTTGTTCGATACTTTTGAATTTTGTGAATTTATTATATTGTAAATTTATTATTTGTTTGTAAACGCAGTATAGACTAGGCTGCGTTCACAAACAAATAATAAATTCAAGTGACAAGACTCTGTCTCTTTTACACTTTGAAGATTCTCAATAAACTATCCTGTTGTCAGGATAGTTTATTGAGAATATCTAACGGAAGTGGTTTGGAACGCAACCTTAGTACATACATAGACATATTTGGGGTTACCACTTCATAATTCAAAATCTTACCAGAACATTAGTTGCATTCTGAATGCATCTAATCATGTATTCTTCTTCCTTTAATAACACAAATTGAAATTGATTGAGACGATGGTAACTTACTTAAGTAGTGTAGCTAATAAATTTAGCAACTAAACTATTTCGTAAATGTGGAAAATTGGCTAAAGTAGCAACACTGATTGCCGGCACACGTCACGCCGCCGATCTACTCGAATCTCGGCGGCCGGGATGACGGTTCTCGGGTGACGGACTTACGGTGGACACGCGGCTATAGTAGTCTATGTATCAGTACTTCGGCGCCGTCATCTCGTTCTCGTTGACGTGACGGTGACGGCGGCGGTGGACAAACGGCGTTAGGGTTCCGTACCATGTTGCATGGGAGCCCCATATCTATATATATATATAAATCAATTGCTTATCGTTTGTCTCGCTAAAATTCGGGAACAGCTGGTCCGATTTAGATGATTTCGGTTTTGAAATGTTTGTCGTAGTCCAGGGAAGGTTTAAACGGTGAGAAAGATCGGACTTACGCGGGCGAAACCGCGGAACGCAGCGAGTAATTTATATTTTTCTATTTTTAGTATTTGTTGTTATAGCGGCAACAGCCTGCCTAGCATGAAGAACAAAACACGATACGATAAAGCGATATCACGCGATATAACTACATCAACTCTCAAAATATTATAGATAAAGCCGCCGTGTTGAATTTTTATTATAAATTGCGATAAAAAATATGATCAAAATTCAACATGGCGGCTTTATCTATCATATTTTGAGAGTTGATGTAGTTATATCGCTTTATCGTATCGTGTTTTGGTCTTCATGCTAGGCTAGCAGAAATACATCATCTGTGAAAATTTCAACTGTCTAGCTATTGCGGTTCATGAGATACAGAGACAGACAGTGAAGTCTTAGTAATAGGGTCCAGATTTTACCCTGTGGGGACGTAGCCCTAAAAACGTTCTAAAATAGATGCATCTATTTCGACGAACTCTTGTGGTGCGGTGTGCGACTTCCCGCTCGCAACACAAAAGGTTGCAGATTCTATTTGCGCTGTCGAACAAATTGGTCTTGGTCTGGGTATTTTACTATGTATGGTACAGGTTGTGCAGCGAATGGTGAGCGCTGGCGGAAAGTGGAAGGGGTATGCGCAGAAGTCAATTTTTAGGTCTGTTTGGGCGGGGGGACAGAAGCGAAGGGAGGGTCAGTTGCTCACATCATCGCTCTCTGTTTAGCACACACGTCTTTAGCTGCGCTCTGTCCAGCTCCCGCACGTCTAAGTACTGTCGCGCACATAAATATTTACCATCACTCGGTTAACATTGCAGCCGCGTAGCTAACTTTACCCAGATCGAAAATTCAACTTTATACAGAAAAACTGGTAATCATTGGTGCAGGCATAGAAATCCATGTTCGTACCTTTGTTCAGTAAATGTACAGGACAGTATTAGTTCCGTGGTTTGAAGTTCGCGCCAAAAACAATAGAAAATATAGATTTGACAGCAATCTGACAGTTTAATTAAAGTGACAGTGACAGATTATCGATCAATAGAAGATCAGTAGTCAATAGGTAGTTGTTTCAATAAAAGGAAATATGTTTATTTAATTTGAGTTCCATATTAGTAGTCTATCTATAGTTTAATAGTGTAAATTACAGTGAATAAATATACTATATAATAGTATTTAAATTAATGTTTTTCTGGTTGGGCAAAATCATATACGGTATGTAAACAAAGTATGACGGTTTGGCTGTAATAATTCTGTGCGCGATTGTACATGCGCAAACCATCCCCACCAATTTCCGCCAGCGCTCACCATTCGCTGCACAACCTGTATGTATATCTATACTTATAATATTACTAGCTGTTGCTCGCGACTTCGTACTCGTGGTTTATATACCAAAACTTGAATCACTCTATCTAATAAAAAACCGCATCAAAATCCGTTACGTAGTTTTAAAGATTTAAGAATACATAGGGACAGACAGCGAAAGCGACTTTGTTTTATATACTACTAGCGACCCGCCCCGGCTTCGCACGGATATATTATGCATGTACTATATCTAAAAACCTTCCTCTTTAATCACTCTATCTATAAAAAAACCACATCAAAATCCGTTGCGTAGTTTTAAAGATATAAGCATACATAGGGATATAGGGACAGAGAAAGCGACTTTGTTTTATACTATGTAGGGATGTAATGATAAAGCTGAAGAGTTTGTTTGAACGCGCTAATCTCAGGAACTACTGGTTCGAATTGAACAATTCTGTTTTTGTTGGATAGTCAATTTATTGAGGAAGGCTGTAGGCTACTTTTTATCCCGATATTCTCACGGGATCGGGAGTTACGCGGGTGAAAACGCGGAACGCTGCTAGTATAGACAAGCCTAGTTATTTAATGTGGGTGCTAGATGGTGTTGCGTGTAATGTCCCACAATGTTTATTGACGTGACAACGTTTTATAAATTGGTTTGCCGGGTGACACTTCAAGAAACTGCGTTACGCTCCGCTGACGTTATGCGCTCACAATGAGAGCGAGTGAGAGGCACGCGGGCATGGTTAGCCCGCCTAAGAGCGAGAGAGACAGACATAAAAAGTGAAAGGCACGCGTCCCTTCCACTCGAGCACAGTTGTTGTCACGTAAAACTTTCGCCCGTATACCGACTTTACAGGCAACCAGTTTTTTTAAAAGCTACCATAGCTGCAGACACACAAACATACATAGGGAATAAACTTATAATTGCCAGCAAGAAATATGTAATAATCACAATCCCAATCCAATATATCGGGAATATCGGGATAAAAAGAAGCCTATGTTACTCCCAAGAATTCAATGTATATTCATAATAAGTTTAATAAAAGTCGGTCCAGAATAGTTTCAGAGTCTATTCCTAAGAAAACAAAAGATTTTTTATGTTTTTTGTTTCCAGAGCTCTATCTCCGCTGGCTCATAGAACAACATACAGAAGAAAGAGAAGAACAATATAAGCTAATAAGAGAGAAAGAGCATCAACTACGGACCCAGGCTTACCAGTTACGAAGAGAATTATTCGACGTAGCGGCTCAGTACTACGCACGGCAAAAGGTTACTTTATAAAGCGGTAAATGTAACTTTATATTTTGTTAAAATGGCCTTTTAATAAAGAGGAGAACAATGTACGCTAATAAGAAAGAAAGAGCATCAACTACGGACCCAGGCTTACCAGTTACGAAGAGAATTGTTCGATGTACCAGCTCAGTACTACGCACGGCAAAAGGTTACTTTATAAAGCGGTAAATGTAACTTTATATTTTGTTAAAATGGCCTTTTAAGAAAGAGAAGAACAGTGTACGCGAATAACAAAGAAAGAGTAAGAACTACGGACCAATACCTACCAGTTGTAGAGAGAATTGTTCGATGTACCAGCTCAGTACTACGCACGGCAAAAGGTTACTTTATAAAGCGGTAAATGTAACTTTATATTTTGTTAAAATGGCCTTTTAAGAAAGAGAAGAACAGTGTACGCGAATAACAAAGAAAGAGTAAGAACTACGGACCAATACCTACCAGTTGTAGAGAGAATTGTTCGATGTACCAGCTCAGTACTACGCACGGCAAAAGGTTACTTTATAAAGCGGTAAATGTAACTTTATATTTTGTTAAAATGGCCTTTTAAGAAAGAGAAGAACAGTGTACGCGAATAACAAAGAAAGAGTAAGAACTACGGACCAATACCTACCAGTTGTAGAGAGAATTGTTCGATGTACCAGCTCAGTACTACGCACGGCAAAAGGTTACTTTATAAAGCGGTAAATGTAACTTTATATTTTGTTAAAATGGCCTTGTTAGAAAGAGAAGACCAATATATGCTAATAAGAGAGAAAGAGCAACAACTACGGACCTAGAGTTACCAGTTGAAGAGAGAATTGTTCGACGTAGCGGCTCAGTACTACGCACCGCAGAAGGTTACTTTTTAAAGGGGTAATTTTGTAGCTTTATATTTTTTAAGATGGTGAAAAGAGACTAACCTATGTGAATGATTGTCTCAGAGCAAGGGCCGAAAAAAAAGTTTTTTTTTCTCCAGTCTACGGCGAAGGCAATGTTTCACTTAGATTTGGCCATCATTAGTCAATTTTATTCAGTTGGAATCATTCGCAAGAAATCGCCTTAGATGCCAAGTTAAGATGTGTAAAAACACTTAATAGGGATGAATCCAGATTTTTTATGTGAGCATTTTACTTACTTATGCTGGCTTATAAACCCGATCTTGGTCTCCGACATTAAGAAATGAGATTTTGAATGTTGCCTAAAATTCAGTCGTTGTATCCGTAAATATGACTTAAGAGGAAAGGGTACCAGGGGCTCTCTCCATGCAAAGGTAGCCGACTGTTTTCTCCCTGGATAATGACACTAGAGCAAATATTTTTGGTGCATAAAACTTATAACTGCCATGACCCTATTTTTTTTTATAATTTAATCTTAATTTCTATGATAATTAGAAAAAGTCATAGTTATGGCAGCTATAGGTTTTATTGGCACAAAAATATTTGTGCTAGTGTCATAATCCAGGGAGGAAACAGTCGACTACGTTTGTATGGAGAGAGCGCAGGTACCTTTTCACCTTAAATTACCAAGTATACATTAATATGCCTAAGCATCTCGTACCAATAAGGATGCGCCTTATTATAAGTCAATATTTGTATACTTACCTTTTGCGAAAATTGTATACATTATAAATATCTATGTAATATTATATGAATGTGTATTATAATATTTTAATCAATGCTACGCTGAATTTATTAAGCTTTAATGGCCTTATTGATAAAAAAAAACACTTAACATAAGTTTCCAAAACTTCTTACGGGCTTATCAAAATTTTCCAAGACGCTTTTGTCTCTTGTCTATGTAAAAAAGAGACAAAAATCTTTTTTTAATATAACAAAAGGGTCTAGACAGACAGACGGACAATCGAATAAACTTATGAAGGGTTCTGTTTTTTCCTTTGCGAGGTACGGAACCTTAAGGTGCCTAAAACACCAATAATGATAATGTTTTAAGTATTAGATCTATAATTAGAGATAAGACTGCTAAGTAGTCCTCTTAATCTAAATGGGATATATTATATATCTCATTAATACAATTATATATCTATAAATTAGTTATAATATATAAGTTTACGTTTATACCTGTGTATATAATGGAAATTTATTTAAGGATAGGTTTGGATCATCTTTACATAAAACATTTTTTAATTACCCATAAATTACTAAAAAATTGCAGCTAGCGCGAATTATTTTAATATGTCTTATGTTTTATTTAACATTCCAACCATGTCATTATAATAATTTATTTAAATATCTGTTTACTTGTAAAATATATAATTAGTTATTATTTGTACTTAACTTATTTATAGTTTTGTAGATTTTATTTACGTATTATTAAATAAAGATAGGCCTAATTTTTTGTATGTTAGTAATCTATGTATTATGAACTAGCATCTAGCAGCACCTCAGAGTTCCACACGCGTAAGTTATTTTTTTTTTCTTTTTTTAAATGGTGGACTTATACATGGTGTCCCGTAATGAATGGATAAACGGGCACCTACGGATAGAGGACATTGTGCCGGTTCAGAAAAATAAAAGTTATGCTCTATGAAAGTATTTTTATAAAAAATTAATAGGAATGAAATGCTGTAATACCACATATTATACTATTTCAGGATCTCAATGAAATAGGCCACTTTTTTACATTTGAAACTAGGGTGACCGAAAACGAGGGTTTTTATACCGGGAAAGGTAAAGTTAAAAAATTGTAAAATCATGAAGTTTGAGTTAAATCTTAGTTAAAAAAAACTTACGATATACCATAAAAATAATTATTTGCATTCACTAGCATAATATTTTTCCTGGAATATTATTTAAAAAACAGATTGGAATAATTCCTTCATTTGCAGTTTTGGCATCAAAAAACAAAGAGATCGACTTTAAAATTTTGAAAATGGATATCTCTGAAACCAATAAGTCTTTCATAGAGCGTAACTTTTATTTTTCTTAACCGGCACAGCGTCCTCTATCCGTAGGTGCCCGCTTATTCATTCATTACGGGACATCCTGTATGTATGTCCAAATATACGATGGTCTTTTTGTCGAAATCAGTCGAGCCGTTTTCCCTTGAATTGGTAACAGACAAACTTTAGCATGTATATTATTAGTTGGGACTTTATTTCAGTGTAATATACAGGGTAATTTTTTATGTGGGCTTTCAGGACTATATCCTAAACTATGAGAGATAGCGAAAAATGCTGAAAGGAGTTGTGTGCCCGATTTTGACAAAAACTAAAACTGTATCATTAGACTTTTGAAAAAGTCATTACCCTAATCATAATCAAACCTGTTGATTTTGCAAAAAAATAATCATCCTATATTTTTATACCAATCGATAGTGTTGCTGATAGAGATCAATTCTTGGAAACAAACATAGTATGGCAAACAAAGGAAATGGCTGAATTTTGTAGTTTTCTGTAATTTTCACCTTTCTGTCTCTGGCAAAACAATAGTGTGAGACATAAGAGGACAAGTGATATTAATCTAAATGAAAATCTTGACATAAAATTTGTAAAAACAGTTCATATTTTTAGTGCAGCAGTTTGTTACGTCATTGGCCATACCTCCTCACTGCATTTTTTTCAGGGATGGTTGTATGAAAATTACAGAAGATTACTAAAATGAGCAATTTCCTTTAATTTGCCAGACTATGTTTGTTTCCAGGAATTGATCTCTATTAGCAACACTATCGATGATTATTAATTTGGAAAATGAACAGGTTCGATTCCCGGCTAGGGTAATGACTTTTTCAAAAATCAGCATTTTTCGCTATCTCTTATGGTTTAGGATATAGCCCTGAAGGCCCACATAAAAAATCATCCTGTATATTTTTTTAATAATAAAATATAAAACTGCCGATTGAATATGTAAAAGTAATCAAATAGGATTTATAAATAATAAATATGAATTATACCAAAAAGTGTAAAGTTAAGTCAATTTGAAATTATATGAATTTGTTAGTCAATTAAATGATTGCACAGCAGTTTGTTGACCTTAATTATTTACTAGCGACCCGCCCTGGCTTCGCACGGCTAAATTATGCATGTATTCTACATATAAACCTTCCTCTTGAATCACTATCTATTAAAAATAACCGCATCAAAATCCGTTGCGTAGTTTTAAAGATCTAAGCATACATAGGGACAGACAGCGGAAAGTGACTTAATTTGTTGACAAGTAAAAAGCAAGGTTAGGTAGGTAGTTCTAATTTAAATAATTATTAAGAGGAAAGGGTACCACCGCTCTTCCATACAAACTATTACAAACGTAGTCGACTGTTTTCTCCCTGGATAATGACCCTAGAGCAAATATTTTTGGTGCATAAAACTTATAACTGCCATGACCATGACTATTTTTTTTTAATCTTTTTTTATATGATAATTATAAAATGAAAAAAAAAAAAAAAACAGGGCCGGGCATAGTCATGGCAGTTATAGGTTTTATGGCACAAAAAATATTTATGCTTGTGTCATTATCCAGGGACGAAACAGTCGACTACGTTTGTATGGAGAGAGCCGGTACCCTTTCACCTTGATTTCTTTAGAACTTTTTAGCATAATAGATTTTTAGGGTTTCGTACCCAAAGGGCAAAAACGGGACGCTTTTACTAAGACTCCACTGTCCTTCTGTCTGTCACCAGGCATCTTATGTATGAACCATGATAGCTAGATACTTAGTTGAAATTTTAACAGATGTATTTCTTTTGCCGCTATAACAACAATTACTAATTACTAATAGGGTTTCGCTTTACCCGGTGTTTATATAATCTTATTAATTCTTTTTTAATAGGATTTCTTAGATCATTGGAAAATTGGTTGGTTTACAAAAAAATACCACCAAAAAACTCCAGTCACAAGGACTTGCCTCTTTATTTATGTAATTTAAAACCTAAACACTGAAAAAATGTTCAAATATTTATTACTTAGGTACTAAGTTATATAAATTATACGAAAGGTACGGTCGGCAGCATAATTGCAGACCCACCATAGAGTTTTAAAATAACTGGTATTGGAATGTTTCTAATAATTTTTGTTAAGAGTTAAAAATCTTTAAACTTCATTTAAAGCAGGTGCCTAGAATCTTGCTTGTGTTGAAAACATTCCTAAAACATAGTAAGTAATTATATTTCCGTAAACGTCGAGGTAAGAGAAATAAAAAAATACATACAACCGAGTCGAGGACCTCCTCCTTTTTTGAAGTCGGTTAAAAATACGCGCTATGACCCGGAGTATAAAAAGTTTATTCTTATAACAGCCGTTTTGGAGCTCTACGGTGGGTCTTCAATTATGCAGCCGACCGTACACTACGATATGCCATACCGACCGTATGCAAAGTACACGAGAGTTCACGGCCGAGTTTTTGTCAGTTATCGTTCATCTCCATTGTTGAATGCATTTACAACTGAAGAGCATAAAATTACGTTAGGTACTTAAATACTTTAGTAACGTAACTACCTAAGTAGATAAATATCTGTACCGACCTATTTCAATATGAAAATGTTTTTTTTTGTTATTGTAAAACTACATTGTATGTACTCGTATCTATTTCGAGTACTTACTTCCTGCCGAGCAACAACCTTTTGTGGGTTTTGACCTTCTTTACAATCTTGAAATGAAATTATTTATTTGCTAGAAATATGGTACCTATAGTAGCAACCCGCTCCGACTTCGCACGGCTATATTATGTTGTATTATACATATTTATAAACCTTCCTCTTGAATCACTATCTATTAAAAAACCGCATCAAAATCCGTTGCGTAGTTTTAAAGATCTAAGCACACATAGATCTAAGATACATGTGACAGACAGCGGAAAGTGACTTTGTTTTATAGGTACTAGTTATGTACAGTATAAATAAATAAATATTTCAGGACATATTACACATCGCCATCCAGCCCCAAGCTAAGCAACTTAATGCTTGTGTTATGGGTGCCAGATAACGGATAAACTACTTATATACTTTTTTTTTTTGTAAATATATACATATTATACATATAGGAAACACCCAGAACCAGAAACAAGAATTATGTATGTATTAAGTATGGGTCATAAGTAAATGATCAGTTTGCTATAATAATACTATCAACAAGCGTAATTGGAGTTACGACCTTCTTCTAATAAACGTTACACACAAACTTAAATACTTGAATGAAAAGTCCTCAGTGTGATTATTATTTTCACAAGTTAGCTATGTGTTTAGTTTTATGAATGGTAAAAGCCGCCACCCGCTACACCAACCGACGACGTGGGTTCGATCCACAGGTTACGTTGTTACAATGTTTAAATAGTGCTGCACAGGATTGTAAACGTTGCGATTGGCAGAGACTTTTGACCGTGGATTGTACCTAATGAAATGATACATAGGGACAGATAGCGGAAAGTGACTTTGTTTTATACTATGTAATGATGATGATGACACTTGTTCTTAGATCTATTTGTTTGTTTCAAATTACTACGGAACTACCTACATTTGTAAGCCAAATGTAGGTAGGTCTATTGATTTATTGGTGGAGCTAATTTTGTTCAAGTACTTACATAATTAAAAAAACGCATGAAAATCCGTTGTGTAGTTTTAATGATCTAAGCATACATAGGGACAGACAGACACATGAAGCGACTTCGTTTTATACTATGTAGTGATAGTGATTTACTTATTAATATTACACACAAAAAACCTAGAAAAATACAGAAAAAATGCGACCAAGGGATTTGAGGATGTTTTGCTGATTATAACTAGGATCTTCAGCGTGGCGAGCGGGTACGTAGCGTAGTGCGTAAACAAGGAGGGTTGTCAGACCGCGTAAGATATTGCTTATAATTAAACCCGCATGTTATTTCATTCTGGGTTATCACATTTGATCACGAACTGAGATATTTTGCTCCGATTTTGGCTTCCTGTCTTACACTTACCTATTGTCTGTGAGATCCAAAAATAGTAAGGACCTATTCACCAATATGGATAGATTATAACACATAGATAAAGATAAATACCTAGTATACTTATACCTATCCATTTACCAACACTCCAATGCAAAATCTGGTGACGACTCAGTTGGCACAATGGTCACCATGCCGGACTGCCAAACACAGGGTTGCAGGTTCGATTCCCGCCTCAGACAAGTATTTATGCTTAGATATTTGTCTGTGGTCTGGTTGTTTCTATGTATTATAAGTATATATTTACAAAAGAAAATTATATATGTAGTATATCCGTTGTCTAGCACCCATAACACAAGTCCAGTTACTTAGCTTGGGGCTAGATGGCGATGTGTGGAATGTCCTGCAATATAATTTATTAATTTAATTTATTTATTTTATTTGCTAATGGAAAATTATTAATTATTTTTGTATTTGTTTTTTATAGGTCAGCGTTTGACCACTATCTCACCTGATGGTAAGGTAAGTGACAATAGGTACGGTTTAATACGGCTACATTTTAGACTGCATGCTGACGTTGATGTTATCTATATCAATACTTCTATTACAAAAATACAATTTTTTTTACTATAAGTACTATATTATCTACTACAAAGCAGCGCTCCGCGGTTTCACCCGCGTAACTCTCTAACCCTTGGGAATATTGGGATAAAAAGTAGCCTATAGCTTTCCTCGATAAATGGAATATCCAACACAAAAATATTTTTTTCAATTCGAACCAGTAGTTCCTGAGATTAGCGCGTTGAAACAAACCAACTCTTCAGCTTTATATATAATACTAGCGACCCGCCCCGGCTTCTCACGGCTATATTATGCATGTATTATACATATAAACCTTCCTCTTGAATCACTCTATCTATTAAAAAAACCGCATCAAAATCCGTTGCGTAGTTTTAAAGATCTAAGCGGTCAAAGGGAAATAGAGACAGAAAAAGTGACTTTGTTTTATACTATGTAGTGATATTAAATAATTTAATCTGTAATAATATCACTACATAGTTTTTTTTAATAGAGAGAGTGATTCAAGAGGAAGGTTTATATGTATAATACATGCTTAATATAGCCGTGCGAAGCCGGAGCGGGTCGCTAGTAAACTATAAAGAGGAAATATTTTTATTGTTTGTAACGAAGAGGGAGAGGATACATTGATTCATTGGGAATAACATAGGCTACTTTTTATCCCAATATTCCCATGGGATCGGGAGTTACGCGGGTGAACCGGTGAGTGCTGCTAGTAAGTAAAAATTTATATTTAGGTAGGTACTTAAAAGTTTTATTTCTAAAGGAAAATACTCATGTTTTTATGTCTTTGATCCCATCCCATTTCATACAACGAAATCCATTAAAATCCAATTTGAATATCCAAGACGCAGTTTATGCTCCAGTGATCCACACAAAACAATTTGAGGCAATTTATTGAAAAGAGATAGAAGTAGAGTCTGTCGGCTTGCTCGGTAATGATGCGGTTGCTTGTTGTAATGACTGCTGAGTCGTTCACCCCATCTGATTCTATCTAGGTAGCTGGTGTACCTCTGGTAGTAAACTTACATTCATCTAGGAAAATAAAAATATATTTCAGTGTAGAAATCGCAACTTCCCCACTGCTCAACTTCATAGTTGAGTTCAACGATGAATAGTGATAATTGCGCAACGGAAACAAAAGAAGATAGACACAGAAACAAAAGACGATACACTCCCACCACACCAGTCATGTCAATTTAACACTTTTGGTGCTAAATTTGGCACTTATTAAGTTTAGCATAAGTATTTGTTTCTCGTCTAGCACCTAGCACCTTTTTTAGCACTTTTTACGGGACCCTTATTACTAACTTCGCTGTCCGTCTATCCGTCTGTATGTCACAAGGCTGTACCTATCTCATGAACAATGATAGCTAGAGAGTTGTCACAGATGATGTATTTCTGTTGCCGCTGTAACAACATTTTTTTTGAGTAGGTACTTAGGTATGTTTTAAGAATTTTAGGTTATTTTAATGTTTATTTAAAACTATGTATTAAAAACGATTTTGTGTATGATAGAAAAATAGAAACCCCTATTCACAATTTTACAGTAGGTAAACCCTACTCTGACGACCCACCGACACCATGCCGGACTGCCAAACACAGGGTTGCGGGTTCGATTCCCGCCTCAGGCAAGTATTTATGCTTAGATATTTGTCTGTGGTCTGGTTGTTTCTATGTATTATAAGTATATATTTACAAAAGAAAAGTATATAAGTAGTATATCCGTTGTCTAGCACCCATAACACAAGTCTAGTTACTTAGCTTGGGGCTAGATGGCGATGTGTGGAATGTCCTGCAATATTTATTTATTTATTTACTCTGTAATACATATTATAGGTACCTAAGTTCTACTGAATAAAAGAAAAAGATGTTGAACATATCACAAAAGAACAAAACAAAAGATGCAGTTTCAAACACATTCGCCGTTCACAGGTTAGCTAGAGCAAAGTTCAAAGTAGGTAGTTTCCATATCTAGTGCATCAACACGAACCAGTATTGTGCTGCATCGATGTTGCATCGCTTTCTCCGCCGCCAGTTGTTTCACAATACCACTGTATATCTAAATATCCCATGTGAATTTGTTATGCAATCGTCATGATCCTTAGTAGGTGTAGGTACCTAGGTAGGTGCAATCGGCTGCGTATTGCAGCCCTCGGTAGAGTTTGAAAATTACTATTATTGGAATGTTTGCATTCTAATAATTTTTGTTTGATTAATTGATGAGTTATAAGACTTTAAACTTCACCTAAAGCAGGTGTCTAGAATCTTGCTCGATGCTGAAAACATTCTTATAACAGCCGTTTTGGAGCTCTACGGTGGGTCTGCAATTATGCAGCCGACCGTACTTGCATTCAGGTTTTTGTAGTTGGGTCTTTGCATTAGGTTGGAGTAGGCTTGCCCAGCACCTAGGTATAGGTACTAAACTCCTAGCTTATAGTTATATACCTACCATTGACTTTCTAGATGTTATTATAGCACATGAGTAGGACTTCTCTACTCATGTGATTATAGTAAGGTACCTACCAGTAGCGTAGCGAAGGGGCGAACCGCCCCGGGCGCCACCATTAGGAGGGCAGCAAAACTGGGAAAAAATATTTTCTGCGGTCACTGACAGTCAGTCACAAATTATTTTTTCAATAAATAGCTGTTACCCACTTTACTGCACATCTTGAATTTCCTTCCCGCCCAATACAGTAATTGCAAATCACGAGTCACCCCGCATCCATATAAGGTTTCTCACAAAACCCAATAATGTTATTTTTATGACGTCAAAAGGGCTGCAAATTATGACTCCGCCCCGGGCGACAATGACCCACGCTACGCTACTGGTCAAACCTAGCCAAATATCTTAAAAAATCATTACATTTTAATAATAAAATTATTAGGTACATTTTAATAATAGAAGCCATTTGTTTTTTATTTAAATCATAAATAATGATGATGAAGCTTTCTATAAAACAAAAACACGGTTGCAACAAAAAAAGAAAGTTTAATAAGCCTCGTATAGAACTGTTCTACCTACAGCCTATATATACAGTAGCATTCACAACACATTGTTTTCCGTACAATATATTGTGAAATTGAATTAATAAATAACTCGTTGCATTGTGTACAACAATAAGACTTGTAATTATCTACAAAACGCAAATGCATGGACTATTTTGTTAAACAGAGTGTAAAGCCTTTGTGCTTCCGTATAGGCTGTAAGAAATCATCGCCTCTTATGTTATAATAGCTGCGCTCCGCGGTTTCACCCGCGTAAGTCCCGATCCCGTGGGAATGTCAAAATAAAAAAAGTAGACTAAGTATAGCTTTCCTCTTTAAATGGACTATCCAACACAAAATATTTTTTTTAATTCGAACCAGTAGTTCCTGAGATTAGCGCGTTCAAACAAACTCTTCAGCTTTATAATATTACTAGCGACCCGCCCCGGCTTCGCACGGGTATATTATGCATGTATTATACATATAAACCTTGCTCTTGAATCACTCTATCTATTTAAAAAAACCGCATCAAAATCCGTTGCGTAGTTTTAAAGATCTAAGCATACAAAGGGACATAGGGACGGCGAAAAGTGACTTTATTTTATACTATGTAGTGATTATAAGTAGGTATAGATAGGACGTAAAAAGCTGTAAAGGCTTAGAAACTCTTTTATTACCAGACTGTGGACGGGTAATTATTTTATTCTATTAGGTATATTCTCAACTATGCATGATAGCAAAATCTAAGTAAATTAAGAACGCACATAAAAATATTTCTTTTATTACCTATACCTACGAAGCGTCAACGCACGCAAGTAGGTAGATACTTCAAGATTTAAGTATCGTTCAATTCGCCGTGAGCGTTGATAATCAATTTTACTAAAAGGTTACATCATCGAATGCCTACGTCAAAGTTGACTAAATATTTGTAACGAACTTTTTTGTAAAAGTACCTACATTTTAAGATGTAAAAGTTATGAAATCGGAAATTTTAGGCCTCTTTTGCGAGAGACACGTTAAACCTTTGGTTATTTTAACTGCTGTACCTACCATGGTAGCAGTCCTTAGTTCAAGTTAGAGGCCTCCGAAGAACTGAAACTCTTAGATGATAATACACACTGGTAATTACTACTCTAGAAGACGAAGATATAGGTACTAGAGTTTGATTTTGACCGCTGATAAAAGCAACTAATGGGTAACTAAAAAGTAGTAAAAATATTTTTGTATTTTTTATATTACCTACTTTCCCGAATAGTTTACGACATTTTAAGAAAAATAATTTTATTTGACATTTTATTTATTAAACACTAGCGACCCGCCCCGGCTTCGCACGGCTATATTATGCATGTATAAACCTTCCTCTTGAATCACTCTATCTATTAAAAAAAACCGCATCAAAATCCGTTGCGTAGTTTTAAAGATTTAAGCATACAAAGGGATATAGGGACATAGGGAAATAGGGACAGAGAAACCGACTTTGTTTTATACTATGTAGTGATAGTGATATAGACTTTTCGCTCGCTCGTCGCCGGGGCGATATCGATAAAAAACAAAATGTAAAACTTTTCTATTGCTTTTTAGTATTGTTTAAATGCTTAGACCTATTAAAACTTTATGTACTACTAAATATATGTACCTTCCTACTAATAAAACTTTACTAATATAATTAAATAAACCCAAAATAATATGATAATATTTTGAATTACTTACTATCAATAGGTACTGAAACTTTTTTTTCTCTGAATGGTTTCGAGATTATACCTTACAAAAATATTCTCGTCAATTTCGAATAAAATACCTACTGAAGACTAAAGCGCCATCAATAAAAAACTTCTAATGTCTTTCTCAAACTTATTTTAAAGCATATTTCCAACATCTAACATCATGATATAAGTAGGTACTTACTTGGGTACCTACAAAAGATTTCTTGAAGTGAAAAATAATCCTCTAAGTACCTAATTTTTAGTAAATGTTCTGTTTAAAATAAAATAATAATAACAAGTAGGTATGTATTTCTAAAAAGTATTAAGAATATTATGCATATCATTTTAGGATATTTTTACTTTAACCAAGAAATTATTCTATAGTGTCTCTAAGGAGAGGATTACTTTTTGCCTTTTTTTTTCTATGTAAAAAAGAAACAGTCAGTTTAATACCTTGATTTCCGTTACAATCTAGCAACAATCGGAATCGTGTGAACTTGAGTTCTATTCAATATTATAATGTCACTACCTACCTACGATTTAATGTAGAGTGTGAAGGTAATAGATACCTCCTACAAAAAGCACAAAAATAACAGAGAACTTAGTAAACTCCATCAATGACTCAGTAGGTACTGGAGAACTGTTGTTTCAATTATGAAATTGTTTTTAGGTTAAGAACAAATTGAAATAAGTAAAATTATTGATTGATGAAATTGTTTTAGGTTAAAAACAATTATAGGTTAAATTTTAGGTTAAAAACAATTTCATTATCGGCAAACACTCCTTGGGTAAAAACCCAGGCTGTATCTCATGAACCTTGATAGATATAGAATTAAAATTTTCACAGATACTAAAAACAGAATACCTACCTATAATGCTACGGAACCCTTCGTGCGTGAGTCCGACTTTTCAGTTACATTTTGACCGTTTTATCATGTCTTGATGTCTATCACTATACCAAAAGTAAAAAGTTGTTAAAAAGTTCGGGATGATTTAATTACCTAACCTAATTTTTTTACACCAATATTTTCCTATAAGATAGGTGCCAATGATAGTGTTCTCATCGTCATATCTTGCAAATTTCTGAAAACTGTCAGGGACCTTTTCGAACTTTCAATAAAAAGTAAGAAATTCTTCTATTTTCATACTTTTTACATGGTAATTCTTAGTGGATACCATGGTTATCGTTACAAACTGTATGTAGATTGTAGATGTACTGTAAGATATTTCTATGATGCCATGCTCGGGTTCCTATTGTTAGACATAATTACTAGGTATTTAGTAGATGATGAATGGACTGTGAAAAACATTACTTTAACATGTAAATTCGTATCTGCTTAATTTGACGGAGTATATACCTATAAAAACTTAATCAACCTACTAGACTTTACTTTGATATCATAATTATAGGTTCGCTTAGAGCGAATAATTATCCAAAATTAATACTTAAATGAGTTATATTTGCGGTAATGGGGTTCCAAGTTTGGAAATGTAATATTCAAAGAAAAACCCCGCATATTGTAAAATAGTATTTTCAACAGAAAGGTATAGGTACATACCGCGATTATTTTGTTTTTGTTTCGATAGCTTTATAGCTTCCATGGTCACTGTACCACGTATATTTGGTCTAGAATAGTGCAGCTTTCCGCCATTGGAGCTTTTCTAAAAAATAAAGAAATAAATCTACACCATACTAATATTATAATAATATGTGAAAGTTATGTGTGTTAGTGGGTATGTTTGTTACTCCTTCACGCAAAAGCTACTGGACTGATTGCGATGAAACTAGGTTTGGTGATAGCTGGAGACATGGATTAACACTTAGGCTACCTTTTATCCCGATATTCCCACGGGATCGGGAATCGCGCGGGTGAAACGACGGGCAGCTAGTAACAAATATGTAATGAAATTCTTGTAAGCTAGTTAGGTGCTTCGTTCACCTAACAATAAAATTTCATTCGAAAACTCAAACTTGATAGATAGGTACCTACGTAATGGAGAAGCAAAAAGTTGTTTACGATCTTACGAACTTCGTAGAGTAGGTACCTATATAGCACCATGTCCGTTACTGCTACGAGAACCGAGATAGGTAGGTACAAAAGGTACGCATCTACTCATTCCATGGGCTATTGACATTTAAGCTTTAGCCTGCAACAATAATAAATAATTTATTTCAGGCTACAAAGGCCCATAGATATATAACGTATAGACTAACATATATAATTTTCTAACAAAAATTGAATGTGTTAATTTTAAGCTACCTATCTAAAACTATGTTAGTAGCATATCATGACACTACACCTTCGTCTTAGTTTGTTCTTGTGGAATTTGTCCGCGGAAGCGACGGTACACCACGTCCTTCGGCCAGAAGCTTTTATCCATAACGCGAGGCAGATAGCAGTAACAAAGATTTGAATTGTCCAAAATCCTTTCTTACCCGATGCCTACGTTTTAACAAATATTTCACTATTTATTTTAAAGGAAAAATGCGTCTTAAAAAATTGCAACCGAGACGAGACGAACCCCCCCCCCCCCCCCCCCCCTAATACCGTCAGGTGCTGTTACTAATTTGTCCTTTAAAATATGTTCAAATAGCCCAGTGCAGGCCACGCCCTAAAAGTAAAAAAATAATCGAAAGTATCTGTATGCCAAATAGTTCGATCCGTCTATTGGTATGACCTGTGCGTTGATATAATATCAATTACTTATTCGGAATTTTGATAAAAAAAAAAGTTTATTAAAAGAAAATAGGCAAAGATTACAAAAAAATCCACCAAACTTAAAGAAAGTTTGTAGGTGGAAAAATATAGAAAAAAAAAAAAAAAAAAAAATGTATAGATAAGTACTGTTTGAGAGACAAAGCTCGCTCGCTTTACCAAGAGCAAGACTATGTTTAGGAAAAACGAAGTAGGTAGAGTTTTGCACGTGAGAGAGAAGTCGCTTCGGGTATTGCTTTCTCCATACAAATTTCCCTATTTATCTACTTCCTGAATAATGTCTTTAGAGCATTTTTATGAAACCTGGGTGTGGTGTAGGTAGGTACTTCTCGTTTTCCTTTTTTATGGCAATGTGAAATTTCAGGAAAGTTTAGTTAATTGTTGGAAAAAAAGAAAAAGAGGGATGTTTTCCAACAGCAAATTAACCAAGAATTCGTTATAAAACATACTCTACAGTGATTATTCAGGAAGAAAATGAAGAAAGCAAGCCCGTCAACATTAACTATTAGGTACCTACCCTCTTAATAATCGATCTGTTTCCATTTTCACACCAATAAATTATCGGCTCTATAGAAAGGTTATCACTATGGAGGTTTTGTTTAAATTAATAATACTTACATAAAGTAGATTTACACTTAAGAATGGTCAATTTACTTTGAAATAAAACTAGTTAGAAGACACACAAGTCAGTATTTTATTTTTATCACTAAATATAATAAAGTAGCTTGGATTACCAATACGAAATGTTCTCGTATTTAATACCTTAAACTCAATATCTGTTCGTTTTAATCATACTTACCTTGAAATATTTGATTTCACGAGCAGTGAATCTGAAACATACATAACTATATTTTCGAAATATTGTAAAAAATGTGTAACGAGATTGCAGTAGATATGTGGGTTCATGTAGGTGCCTATCTCCAAACTTTACCAAAATAACAAAAAATATTGAAGTAATCACGGTTTTTTTTAATTGGAAAAACTACCCTTAGGTAGATATTTACGCTAAGTTTTGGGAATTTTTGAATTGTGATACGGATAACGCATCATTTCCATAATGTGGCCTACTGCCAATAATCGCGTGTCATGTCTTGAAAATGACTTGAAACTTTCCCGAACTATTCATGTAATTTTTTTTAATGTTTATTATTACACAATGTAATAAAGGTATCTTTAGATAATAACTGTTATTCCTATTTTTACAATTCGTTTGAATATATACGATTTCCGTACTATAGAGTTTTGAAAGCTTGTCATAGGTAGAACTTTTAAGGCCGACCCATTCTAATTTACCCTTATGTGTAAAATCAATGCAAGTTAGTACCTACTAATTTTACGATAAATCTAACATTACGATTGTAATTAAATTTTATTTACTTTGTTTTCGCTACTTGTATTATCTTTATGGAATTTTATTTAAAGCTAGGAATCCGGTTTTCGATTGGATGGCGCCTCAACTTGGAATTAATTTATGAACTCTAAGGAAATTTATTGGTATAAACGATTAATAAACTGCTTAATACTTATTCGGTTTTGTCAGTAAATGGCTTTTTTTTAAATACCGTTAAATTATAATTTTTCTTACGTCTTTTCTTTCTCCTAATTAATATTCCTATTGTAAATTATGCTAAAATTGCTTTCAATAATTTCTTGTTTCCGAAAACACGGTGAAGTGACCTTATCGACTATTCAAGGCGATTAATCTGAGATGACCTATTAAATGTGGAAAATCACAAAACGCCTATAATTTAGTTTTTTTAGTGTTGTGTAATATTACAACTGTTTGACTGTTGCTCCCTGTGATTTCACCCGCGTAAGTCCCAATTCCATGGAATTATTAAATCGGTTCTGTAGTTTTTGCGTAAAATAGTAGCTATAATACACATACGAGAGCACATAAGAGTAACAAACATACACACACAATCTTTCACATTTAGGTAGATTAGTTTAGTTTACTTTCACGGGGCTGTTTTCGCATTTGGGCCATTGTGAGTAGGCCATTTAGGTAGATATTAGAAGAATAGTTAGTAAGATAGGATGGTAAGAATAGGTACAGATAGAGTAGGCATAGGTACAGATAGAGTAGGCATGCATCCGCTAAGAAATGATTTTGGAAAATTCAAACACCAGCGCGGCCAAAGACGCTGGCAAAAGCCATAACAAAATTACAGCCTAACGTCCTAAAAACTTAAGTAAAAATAGTTGGGTAGCAACACAACAAACCAGATTTAAAGGCCCAGTCATTAAGGCAGTCATGGCCACATCGAATTTATTAACAACGTGTTTACATTGTAATCGAAAGCAGTTTTATTGAGTTGTTCATCATTTTAATAACTGATTTTTGAATTATTATGATGAAATATCAAGGTTAAATATAACATTGTATGATTTTAAGTACTTTAGGTATGCAGTGAATGATGAATGTAGATCATAAAGTTATACTAGGTACAATCGACGCTCAAAAGTCTACCGCCACCGTAACGTTTACAGTCCTGTACAGCACTATTTGAACATTATAACAACGTAACCTGTGGATCGAGCCCACATCGGTTGGTGTTGCGGATGGCGGCTTATACCACTCGGCCAACTAAACACATAGTTAACATGTTGAAAATAATAATCACACTGAGTACTTTTAATTCAAGTATTTTGTGTGTAACGTCTATTAGAAGAAGGTCGTAAGCCTTTATTTATTGTATAGTCTGAGGTCGTAAGTACAATACTTGTTTATTGTAGCAAACTGATAGTGGGCTTATGATGCATACTGTACCTATTTAGTTTAGTTTAGTTTTACGGGGCTTTTTATACTACCATACCTACCATTTATTTATCTACCTACTTCTATTTAAAACTAGCAGTTAGCAGCGCTCCGCTGCGCTGTTTCACCAGCGTAAATTTTGGTCCCGTAGGAATTTTGGGATAAAAAGTAGCCTATTTTACTCCCAATGAACCAGTGTATCCTCATACCAAGTCTCATCAAAATCGGTTGATTAGTTTCGGAGCCTATTCGTTACAAACATAAAAACAAACTAAAAAATCTTTCCTCTTTGTAATATTAGTGTAGATAAACAATTGTATATCGAGAATACACTTAATATTTTCTTGAGATAGGATATTCCGATTTTTCCAGTCCATCGCGTGCTCGTCCTCTTTGATCTTGAGAGTTTTGCGAAGGTTGAGCCACTCTCGACCACCGAGGCAGCCGGCTCATGTTCCACTCGACACTGTTCTCGGAAATTTTTATGACTCAGTGGCAATTTTAGGTGTCTGTTGTTATTTCGTAATAAAAAGGGTTTAATTTGCTACTAAGTACCTAGTAGCTACCTAAGTAGAGGCTTAGAATTGAGGACAAATGTCGTTGAAATCTATAATGGACTTATCAAATGTACCTATATTCGCTTTTCTGGGCCTTTTCAACACCTCCTAATTCCGCAAGCGAATCATGAGTTTTCGATACTCGGCGCGAGTAAGTAAGTATTTTCAAAAATGACCCGTATCGTGCGACAGATAGAGTTTAAGTCCGGACGTAATTGCCTTCATTTTTCTTTCAAATAATGTTGCGGGCCGTAACGTTTTTGCCCCCTTTATCCTTCACAAAATGAAATAAATTTGGTCTCATTTAATTCACTGCACCTTATTCTAGGTTTATACGTTTTTCTTTTTTGGTAATTCAATTTATTCTATTAAAAACAATTGAAACGCTCGATGAAGTTTTTAAGTCAAAAATATAGATATTCAGATAGTAATAACTTTTATCTTAGGCAATATTTCTTTATAATAAAACCGGTTAACCTAGTTTTCCATTAGATCTAGAACATTTTCAAAAATTATCAAAATCGGACTTCGTTTATGGGGGGGAAAACGTTACCGCTTTTTGTTTGGAAATTTACAGCCTCACACTGGTCTTAAGTAAAAGTTAGGTAGGGTACCGCCTACTAGCATTTTAGTAAACAAAACGACCTAAGCCACCAATGTTCTCATTGAATGCTATTTACATGCCAGAATATGATTCAACAACTTAGATACAACCATCCTTATCTATCTATCTTATCTTGATCGGAATTACCTATCTCTAGTCCAAAAATAACTCTACAACCGTAAAACTTTGTACAATTTGTACTCATAATTTTAAGCGGACCATAAATAATTTTATATCCATTAAAAAGTGGCTCGCGTGACAACGCGTCGTGGCTCGCCAAGGAAATTTGAGCCCATCTCTCGCGTCAGTAATGTAACAAATAAAAGGTCGATGTACAGCCTGTCAAGGATCGTTTTGAACTTAAGGGAAAGCGACACAAACCTCACTAATAATCAAACCGAATTTGGACCTTATGCACCATGCCGGCACATTAGATTATTTTTTTACTAAATTTAAAACAACCTTGGAAAGCTCTACCGTCTCCAGGTCCCTCTTTCCCACTGTTACGCTGAGCACATGCCCAGAGCCCCGTGATCGCCCTTAGTTCCTGCCAGATAATTTTTTACACAATTTTAGTCAGTACAAAAACTGATCTAAATAATCACAAAGATCAAATTATTACGGTTATAGCTACCGTCATTTTTAACATTTGTCAATGTCAAATATCCATTCGCGTCATTTGCGAATGGATATCATTAATCTGATACGTTCATACCCTCTTCAATCAACATAGATTGTTCTTAAGTACTTACCTGTGAATGCTAAAAGAGGAAGTTTTGTTCTCTCAAAGTCTAGGAGCCCCATTATCCCTATATGCCCTGGGCCTCCTATAATAGGCTAAAGACGGCCCTGACCGTCTCAGATGCCTCGCCTACATCCGCGCACAAAAGAAATAGTAACATCACTCGCTCGTCCACAAGTGTCATTAGCAGCAACAAAGTTCTGGCTCATTCCACTCTGTTACTATTTGTTAGGGGCAAAAAGTGCCTTGTCCACAATAATTACGGGACCGGCTTGGAGAGAGCACGTAATTCGTCATGTTCTGCTCGGTCGCTTCGTTTCTGAACGCATTCATAAACTTTGGTACTTCCCGTCATCTTTGTCCCTCACGAATCGACCGCGGGAAATAGAGATGCCTTTGTCCATAATTAATCAAGATTAGTAATTAATGACACGAGAAACACATGGGTTAGTTCTCATTCTTTATCATAGCATCATTGTGCTTTACAGAGAGCTGATACTTAATTTATTACTTATTAAAATCCAATTTTAGTTGGAGAAATAGCTGACTATTTCTCCAATTAAAATTGGATTTTAATAAACATTTCTATTTGTAGCTGTGCTACTTCCATAATTGTCGACGCAAAACATCTATCAATCAAAACACGATTCTTTATTGTTTTTATCGGAGAGAAGCGATTTAACTTCAGCAAATAATCTTTTATTTTAGACGATGACTATCGCTTAATAAATTGTTTACTTTTATGTCTTTTTAGGGTTCCGTACCACAAAAGGTAAAAAAAGGAACGCTTATAAGATCACTTTCTTGACCGTCTGTCTGTTTTTTTTAATTTTACACTGATGCTGTCAAAAAATCTGAATCGCGGACTATTTAAACCTCTTCCTAGAAAAAGGCGGTTGAACTGCGGTCGAAAAACTTATGGAAATACATATAAAAATAAATGTATTCAGCAAAAACATTAGTTTTACAAAAAGTATATTATAACAATGAATACTTAAAACATAAGTTGCTACATTATAATTAACACAAGGTTTGCTAAATAGTAATAACCCTCACTAACCAAACCACATCGTCTAAACGCAATTAAAACTTAAACTCAGTTGTTAAACTTAAAGTTTCTCACAGTAGAACAAATTGGTTGTCGTTTGGAAATGAACTGATGTGGAAAGTGAGGGTCGTTGAACTGACAATAGACAATCAACACTTACCGATCAATTGATGCTGACACAATTGATTAGGTATTTAATACATCGGTAGACACGGAGTTAAAAATAAACTTTTAAGATGGAATCATTGAACGGTTGGTACAACAACGGTTGTAAACATCTTGTAAAGAAGTTTCAGTCATTCAATCATATCGATTTTATACATTATCAATCATATCGATTTTATACATTACTAGCGACCCGCTCCGGCTTCGCACGGCTATATTATGCATGTATTATACATATAAACCTTCATCTTGAATCACTCTATCTATTAAAAAAAACTGCATCAAAATCCGTTGCGTAGTTTTAAAGATCTAAGCATACAAAGGGATATAGGGACGGCGAAAAGTGACTTTATTTTATACTATGTAGTGATATGTGATACTTATACCTATTGTGTCAGAGAAATAATGGAACTTTTTAGGGTTCCGTACCGAAAGGGTAAAAACGGGACTAACGGTTCCCCTGGGGAAGCATATTATAGGGGGTCCACGAAACCTTCCGGTCCCCCCAGTCCGGGGGGGGGCGTTAATCGAGAGATAGTTCTTGACAGGTTAATTGTGAACCACTCGTCTATTACCTACTAAGACTTCACTGTCCGTCCGTCCGTGTGTCTGTCTGTCACCAGGCTAGGCTGTATTTCTAGATAGTTGAAATCTAGATAGTGATTGCTAGATAGTTAAAATTTTTACAGATTTTGTAATTCTGTTGCCGCTATAACAACAAATAATAAAACAGAAAAAAAAATAAGTGGGCAAATACAACATGGTACGGACGGAACGCTTCGTGCGTGAGTCCGACTCGCACTTGATCGGTTTATTGGATAGAGTCCGGAACTATTAAAGCCTTTTTTAATAATTTGTCACAAAGATAAAAACCAACTTATACCGAATAACCCATAATTTTATTAATAAAGTCACAATATTTGAAAATTAAAACGCAGAAAAATTATCCAGTTGCATGGTATCTAAGAAATGGTTATTCATCAAAAGGATTTTTATGTAAAATAAAGTAGCCATGAGTGAGTAGGTATATTATTATACCTAGACTAAGTATTTTTTTATGTACAACGAATGTTGACCTCTATACTATATAGTAAGTGGAAAGGGTTTGCACAGAACTCCCTTCAACTGTCCTCCAGAGGTCATCATCCGCTGCGCGGTCTTCACTACATAGTATAAAACAAAGTCGCTTTCTCTGTCCCTATTTCCCTTTGACCGCTTAAATCTTTAAAACTACGCAACGGTTTTTGATTTTGGTTTTTTTTAATAGATAGAGTGATTCAAGAGGAAGGTTTATATGTATAATACATGCATAATATAGCCGTGCGAAGCCGGGGCGGGTCGCTAGTTAAGTATAAAGAAGTAATGTATAAAGAAGTAAAGTAGGTAGTATTTAAATAAATACAAATTAGAATAAAACACAATACAATCACACTCGTATACTTGTTTTGAACACTCATATGTAAATTCAGCAAACAACGAAACAGAAACATTAAAAAACAGATCTCTAATCTTCCAAATAAGTCATCTTGATACAATAGCACAACGTCTACCTATTAACAAAACAGTGGCTCATTGAGGTTTCGTTTTAAAAGCCTTTGTTTGTGTTTGTTTCTTTTCCATATTCAGAGAAACATGGAAGTAAAAAAGACTTTGGAAGATGACTGAAAAAGGGCTTCGCGGCACGCAGGACCTAAAAACAGAATCATACGGTTAGAACTCTATGATTTGAAAAGATAGATCTATCTAAGAAATACTACTAAAAACTCTAAAAACATTTCAATCATTTGATTTGATCGAAAAATATCACGAAAATGCATCTAAAAAGTATTTTAGTGAGTAAAACCACATCCAGGCGTACGTTTGATAGATTTTTAACAAAATTTAGGTAAGTACTACCGAATTACTATTATATTTGAGAGATTATAAATGTGAACCTTCTATGTATTATCCAAAAATCTCTAATTGCGCACCATCTTTATATCCATCCACCATTGTATCCAGTATCTTTGGCAGTCCGATATTGAGTGAGTGCCATTAACTCCTGTAACCCTCTTGAAAGTCAAAGTCAAAATTTCTTGATTAAATTCAGTTGGAATCATTCGCATGAACTCTCATTAAATCATTAAATTTAAAGTTAAATCATTAAACATTAAAATTAAAGTGTGTTTTTAGAACACGCCCACCAATTGTGAAAATAGACATAAGAAACTCATGGGGTTAGGGGGAAAGATTTTTGACTTTTTAGCTATATTTATATAGACATTTTACAACTACATACCTACTTACTTTCTTTAGAATCCTCACTATTAATTTACTAGCTCTTTTTCATTGAACTAAAATAAATCCTCTTACTGTAGACACTGCGTCTGTCTTCATTCTTTGCTTCCTACGCATTTCAATAGAAATCCTGATGGTTATTAATCACAGACGGTAAGTCTACCAAATGCTTCTATAATCTTTCTATAATAGAAATAAAATAAAAAATGTTTAGATACTAGCTATGCTCCACGGATTGGTCGCCCTTAGGACCTATTTTGTTTTAAAGCTATAGAATAATGGATTTCATCTAACTTAAAATTAAGGAGAGACGTGGGTATTTCTTTCTCTACACAAATGTTTTCCCCTATTTTCTTTCCTAATAAGGGCCGGCCTCACTTAAGCAATTATTCTTTTAAAAAAAACCTAGGGTCTTCTGGACATTAAAAAATCTATTTTAAAAGAATTATAGAATATATTTTCTTTGGAAATTTGTACTTAGAAATTTTTTTTGAAGCTTTCTAAAGTCGGTTAAAAAAGAAAATAAACGTAATACGCATATTATGTTATTATAAAGGTATTTGCTAAACTAGGATTTATTGAAAAAATATATGTAATGCTATAGTTAAAGGCGTTATTCCGAAGGAAATACAAGATAGATAGATAAATTCTTTATTTATAAAAACACAATTTTTTAAAAACAAATTATAATTGTATGAAGAAAACAATACCTAACCGAATACGCTCTCTTAAAACTTTAGAATTATTTCATGTGATGACCTACAATTTAAGTGGGTTTCTAACCAGATAATAAAGTAAGTCACTGAAACAAAGAAAAATAAAACATTTCAAACACCGTTAACAAAACGGTAAAAAAAAACAAAATCAGGGTATTCGTGTGAATCTAGAACGATGAGGGTACGCAAACAGTTCGGAGGGGTGATAACACTCTTTCATCTACCCGCAGATTTGACACGCGCCGCGATTATGATGCGGGCGGAGTCGCGTGCGCTTATTGTAGATTTATTTCTATTAAATGAACGGAAATAATAAAAACAATACATAGTTTTTATTATTTATGTGTTGGATTAGATTCATGTTTTATTTAAAAAGAAAATAATCAAGCCATAACACTCTAAAATAAATATGTATCTTGGACTAGGTATGAGTAAGTAAGTACTTGCCTATCTATCTAGGTATACCTCGGGCAGCGAATGATGAGCTCTGCGGTAAGTGGAAGGGGTATGCGCAGAACTCGATATTTATAAGAAAATTGAGTTCTGCGCATACCCCTTCTACTTTTCGTCAGAGCTCATCATACCTATGACTTATTTTTATAATGATATTTTTTTAGAGCTTCTTAATTACCTTACGTTTAAGTTTACGAGCTATAAATCTAAGTATGAGCTATAAATCTAAATCTAAGTATGAGATTTTTACATACAAATTTAAAAAAAAATTAAGTAGCCTAAGTAAATTAAGTAAAAAATTAAGGCGCCTCTAGTATTTTATGTAAAAGTTTGCCTTTTACATAAAATACTAGAGGCGCCTCTCGGTTTATCCGCATTAGTGTCTATTTAAAAGTGACATTGATAGAGACACAGAATACATTATACTTATAAAAACTAAACTCTATCAGCCCTTTATATTATCCGGAGGTCGAACTTGTAAAAATCCTTTCTTAGTGCTCGCGTACAAATGATCGATGTCGCGTACCTACGTCCTGAAAGGAACGCCCCATGCGAAATTTCAAACTCGTAGCTCTTGTAGTTTCAGAGACTTCTTGATGAGTCTTTTTCTCTTTTATCTTATTGGTAGGTAAATAAAATTATTGAAACAGTGTTTTTCACCAAACTCCTCCGAAACGGCTTGACCGATTTTTATGATTTTTTTGTATATATTCGGTAGGTCAAAAAAGACGTAAACTATTTTTTATTCCAAATAAAACTATCAACCGTACGAAGTCGCGGGTAACAGCTAGTATAGGTATATAAAGTATTTTGTGGGTCAATCACTTCAATTATGTCAACATAATAATATCACCTACATACACTTGTGAAACACTTTTTGCATCAACATAATTTTACCTACGTTGCACTAACAATAAGTAGATAGGTAAAATACATACCTATTAGAAATGAATGAAACTCAGCACGATGGATGACGCATATAGGTATGCCTTTCCGCGTAGGAACTACACATTAAAAGCGTTGAACATTGTTTATTGTCATCGGCAACCGGGGGCAGCGAAGCGCGACCGACCGGAGAGGAACAAATATACAGTAGCCAGTAGTTGCTTGTAAATTAGTTATTTAAAGGCCCCATCTAAGTCATTACCAAACGTCAAACACAAAGCGGGAAAGTTCAAAGTGCTGTGGCCAGCCGCTTGACGCGAGTAAAGATGAGCTTACCCATATTATTCAGAGCTTGACAGAATGGAATAAAAACAGTTTATTTTGGGCAAACTTTTATAGTAGGTACCAGTAGAACGTCTTGGACCGCATCGTCACTTACCCTCACGCACAGGTGTGATTGTGGTCAAATGCTGACCTATCATTTGTATAAAAAAAGAATTCTCATTTCAATGCAATAATAGTACATTGCGATACAAGTGTGGAAAGTTGATCATTCCATAGAGGCGGTTTATGACGCGCGAGCGGAACGCGAGCGTGGCAAAAGCCGAGATGGAATGATCAATCCACACGTATATCGTACGACGTTTTTTATCACAGTTGCGAATAAACAAAAAGACTTGTTTTATAACAACCTATGACTTTTTATTATTATTAATAAAAAGTTTTTAAGAATTTTTGGTTACCTATGTTTACTATTTTTGTTAATTACACTCCCGAAAGGCTAGGCAAAAGACTTTTAACCTATACAGCCTCGTCTGACATACAATATTTTTTTAGGGTTTTTTTTCATTTGTTTTTGCGTCGGTGGTTAAAAACAGAATATAATGGTAAGGAAAAAATATATTTATGTACTTAAAGAAGAAACAAAATAAAAACAAAACTCAATTTTTAATTACCTATTTTCAAAGACGTTATCACGTAAAATTATTGTTCGTTATCAGACTTTAGAGACAACCTTTTGAAAAGAAGAAAAAAGGTACCAACAAAGAGTTTTAAGCCAGCAAGGCTTAAAAACTCTTTGATGGTACCTTTTTCTATACATCAAAACAGTAAAACCCAGATAAATTAAGAATGTTTCATCTACCTAATATGTCATTAGCAGTAAGATACGTATTTGACTTATCGGGATAACGTATTATTTTAGCACTAGTTGGATTTTTTTTTATCGCACGCGTGTATAATACGTTACATTATGAGCCTAAAAGCGGTTTAATAAGATCCACTTTATGAGCAACTGTGATAAAAACTAAATAACCCAAAGAGGTTGCATTACAAACATCCGTCATAAGTTATGACGTATTTACGACGTCACTTCCATCTTTTGGGTTTTGCAAGATAAAACGATTTTTAGGACGTTTTTTGGTTTTAAAATCCTACGTGTCGAATTTTTAATGGATCTAAAATTGAAATTGATTGAAGAAATGGAAGTAGCTTAGGGAAGTAGGTATACCTACTACCTATCTACAGAAATAGATATGCTCTCTTATAAAAAAATGGATATCTTATCTCTGCGATCTAATAAAACTATATAGTACCTACTAGATTTACTTAAAATTAATATTCTTTATAAGATCTTCCCACGCATTTTACAAGAAGTATGTTCATGAATTTAAATACTTAAGTAAATACCTCGGGTTATTAATAAAAATAACTTAATTACCTACCTTATTAATTACTTACGATAAAAAATCTTACAAAACGTTGAGAATTGCCTACCAAGTTTTGTGTATGCAAATTAAACGTCCGTTATACATGTTTATCCTTAAAATAATCGCGATTTAAACTGAACATTGTAAACTCGACACGTGGCAGTTTATAAAACCCGGCCAAGTGCGAGTCGGACTCGCACACGATGGGTTCCGTACCATCACCTCTGTGGCGCGTCGGGCGAACACCCGACTGCGACGCAGAAGGTTGCGGGTTCGATTCCCGCCGGGAACAAGTATTTATGCTGACCATAAATTCTTGTTTCTGGTTCTGGGTGTTTCCTTTATGTATAATAAGTATATATTTACAAAAAAAAAAGTATATAAGTAGTTTATCCGTTATCTGGCACCCATAACACAAGCATTAAGTTGCTTAGCTTAGGGCTGGATGGCGATGTGTAATATGTCCTGAAATATTTATTTAAATATTTATATTTATCACTATCACTACATAGTATAAAATAAAGTCACTTTTCGCCGTCCCTATATCCCTATGTCCCTATGTCTCTTTGTATGCTTAGTTCTTTAAAACTACGCAACGGATTTTGATGCGGTTTTTTTTAATAGATAGAGTGATTCAAGAGGAAGGTTTATATGTATAATACATGCATAATATAGCCGTGCGAAGCCGGAGCGGGTCGCTAGTGTTGTATAAGACCCCCACTTGAATATATTTTCTTTTCTGTTTTTAGTATTTGTTGTTATAGCAGCAACAGAAATACATCATCTGGTGAGATAAACTGTCTCGCTATTACGGTTCATGATATACAGACTGGTGACAGACAGACGGACAATGACGTCTTAGTAATAGGGTCCTGTTTTTGCCCTTTGGGTACGGAACCCTAAAAATTGTCTAAGTGAATATAACATCAAAGTAATTACTTCGGTTCTATTTCCTAGCTAAACTGAATAGACTCTTCCATTCTTATTTAGTTCATAGTATACGTTACGCTTACGGTGTGGCGAAGCTATCGTAATTTTAATAAAAACATCACCCTTTCCTTGAAGTGGGGTAAAAAGAGGTTGTTCTAGCCGTATAGGATTCGTTCTATGACTTTTGAAAACTCGAATTTTTTAATTTTTTTATAATGTAGATACTATTGAGCGACTAATCATTATTTTAACGTTACAAATTGCAGCTATAAAATTAACTTGTGCTGTGTATACATTCTACGCTTAAGTTTTAATTAATACAAATTAAGTTATATTAACTTGTGAGTGTACCAACCTAATCTAACATTCGTAGATGTTATCAAGATTATGTTTTTAAGATTAAATAACTTACTTTAAGACTATAAACTTACGTACCTACCTTACTCTACCATATTTTCAAGCAAAACATCAAAAACAAAAATGATTTGTTTCTTTCATTCCATATTACAGACACGATTGTGTGAAACAATGTAGTATTATCCATTTGAGCAAGAACCTCTCCACACTGGTTATCCTGTTTTAAGACGAGGACTATGGCCGTTTGGTGAGGTCTTAGTAAAATGGGCAGGGCGTAAGGTAAAATACATAGACGAAGACGAACGAGTGCACGTGTAGATCAGGGGAGTCTGACCGGTTTTGTATAGACTTGGTGTAAGGATGATTGTGTACTGAGACGATTAAAGCTCCCTGCAAGCTATCACGGCCATATCACAGCATCCTATCCTACTAATATTATAAAGAGGAAAGATATTTTGTTTTTTTTTTTTTTTTGTAACGAAGAGTCTCCGAAACTTCCGGACTGATTTTGATTTATTTGTTTATTATTTATTTATTAATTAGGACATAATACAATTTCTTACAATTAAAAACCTAACTAGGTTTATCTTGGCATCTAGGTACAATCGACGCTATACATATATTTAAGTTATATATAAGTTTCAAGAGAATTCATAAGCGCTCAAAATAACTTTTAAATTAATACATTTAAAATATTATGAGAAGAAAAAAAATGCATACGAATATCATAGTAGAATATATACCCACCCATTGATTGAGTGATGAAACTTTGTATGAGGATACATTAATTCATTTCGAGTAACATAGACAACTTTTTGTCCAGATATTCCCACGAGATCAGGAGTTACACGAGTAAAATCGTGGAACACTGCGAGTGATATGATAAATGTAAAGTATGTTAGTTACTGTTTCACGGTAAACTATACTGGGCCGATTGCGATGTAACTCTTTATATATATAGCTGAAGACCTATGGTTTAACAAATAGGATATTCCCATGGGATCGGGACTTAAATTGGTGAAATCGCGGGGCGATGTATGGCTTCGTAACGTGGTTTCGAATAAAAAACCACAAAACACTCTTGCCTCCGTATTCGAACCATAAGGGGGAAGGGCCAAAACAAAGTTTAAGAATTGTACGAGATTCAGATTTAAACCAAACCTTGTCTGAATAATAAGGTTTAAATCTATGTCTAAATCTAATGGTTCAAATATAGGTACTTAAACCTCGTTTTGGACAAGGGGTTAGGGTTCATTCTTCACTCTTGGGCGTTGGTGTACCAGCATCCTAACTAACAACTCAGTTCTCCATAGGGCCTCCACTATTACACTGCATTACCATAGGTCCGACAACGGTTTTTATCGACCAATAATATTACAATATAAGGTTCGTATGTTGGTTTTATAGCTTAACAGACTCGTTGAAAGACTTTATTGAAAAATAGAGGCAGTGTAGTGCTTGGAACGATCATTAAAGTTTGCATCAACGTATCTACCCAATATCTTTAATCTTATTAGTCATAAAAGTTATGAAATTAGTTTTGAAATTTAACCAAACGTAAAGTGCATGTCCATAATTTACTTTTGTCATTATTGCATGAAAATTACCTACTTTTATTTATTATTGTTCAGTACTTATAGTTATGTGTACCGTTTGTAATTTAAAACAAAAGTTCCTTTTCGTTTCTAAGCTTATCCAAATTTGAAAAAACCTACTTTTGTCGTCTTTTTCTACTTAATCCCTTAATACATAAAATTCTCGTGTGGCGGTTTTAGTTACCAAACTCTACTTAAATGGCTGAAACGATTTGTATGAATTTTTTTGCGTATTTATATTCGTTAGTTATGAGAATTGAACAACATCTAATTTTTACTTTTTTTTATGGCAAAACAATGCTGTCTCGGGAAACATTATTTCGTTTTTGTGTAAAAGGGGTTTTAAAGGGGTTTTAAAAAGGCTTTTAAATACTTATACCAAAATAGTACCTTCAAGAAAAATCTCCGCTACAAAAAGCAAACGACAATTTTCCATGCAATTTAAGTTCTTTGCGAAAAGCATTTTGGTAACTTGGTACTTATCGTACCGCTTTAGGTACCTACCTATTATCAATAGAGGGAAGACGGTAGTGGGGCTATTGAATAAGGCTCTTCTTAACTAAATAACTCTGAATTGAATGGTATACCTACCTACCTGTTATATCCATCAAAAACATAATAAATTATTTATGCATGAATAATAAACTACACAATCCATCGATATAGTTTAAGACCATCACTAAGTGCGTTGGTACTATGGTTCAACTAAAGAAAGAAGGAAGGAATCTGTCAAGTCACGCCAAGCCTCGCTGCCGACGGCTCCGAGGCGAGGGTAACAACCGAAAACTAATCAAAAACACCCGGAACTAATCATTTTCTAATTATTACTTACAAAAATGTGAATTTCTACTCTATCTTTGAGAGACATATAATTTTTGTTCAACTAATTCTGTATTCAAATACGAAAAGACTTGCAAAAACTTTAGAATACCACTTAATAAGTTAGCTATACTCTTTTGAAGATAAAGTTCATAATGTATATAACCGTTATTTTGGCGCGCAAACGGTCTGACCCGGATGTTTCCCGCACTTTTTACGCAGAAATACTAGTCATACGTCATACTAGGTAGGATCTACGAGCCAAACATATAATTAAATTACAAATAGTGAATAAGACGAGTCTCTGAAGAGACTGCAAATAAATCGAGAGCAATCAGACGTTATACCGTGAACTGAGCGATTAGACCAATGTCGAACCAGTTTTGTAGCCGTGTGAATGGTATTCAAGTATGAGAACACTTTGGTTGATGGATCAGGGATAGGAAGGACATAGCAGCATACCACCCACCTACTTTATAAGAGTAGTTATATAATACTAGCTGCGCCCCGCTGTTTCACATGCGTTAGTCCCGATCTCGTAGGAATATGAAAATAAAAGTAGCCTATGGCCTTCCTCGATAAATGGACTATCCAATACAAAAATATTTTTTCAATTCGAACCAGTAGTTCCTGAGATAAGCGCGTTCAAACAAACAAGCTCTTTAGCTTTATAATATTTATAAAATCTACACTAATATTATGAAGAGGAAAGATTTTTTGTTTGTTTGTTTGTAACGAATAGGCTCCGAAACTACTGAACCCATTTTGATGAACCTTGGTATGAGGATAGGTACATTGATTCATTGGGAATAACATAGGCTTCTTTTTATCCCGATATTTTCACGGGATCGGAAGTTACGCGGGTGAAACCTCAGAGCGCTGCTATAGTACTTAATATGAATTAGAAATTACGGAAAAATACACCTACCTATATAAGTCAAAATCAGTTAAAAATTGGCACAGAATCTTATTGTCATTTTCTATTGTTCCTAAAATGTCTTTGACCATTTGGATTGTTCTTAAAACTCCAGCTCGTTCATGTTTTATAGGATACTAGCGACCCGCCCCGGCTTCGCACGGCTATATTATGCTTGTATAAACCTTTCTCTTGAATCACTCTATCTATTAAAAAAACCGCATCAAAATCCGTTGCGTAGTTTTAAAGATTTAAGCATACAAAGGGAAATAGGGACAGAGAAACCGACTTTGTTATATACTATGTAGTGATTTGTCTAAAGTTGAGTATAAAATTATTACTGTTATCTTCTGTACCAACAGCATAGTTGAATTTTAAAGCAATGGATGTTAAAAATCTATTATCAATACGATATACATATAAGTGTGGTAAATTGATTGTTGCATCTCGTCTTCCTACACGCCCGCGGGACCTTTATTCCTTCACTAGCGACCCGCCCCGGCTTCGCACGGGTATATTATACATGTATTATACATATAAACCTTCCTCTTGAATCAGTCTATCTATTAAAAAAAACGCATCAAAATCCATTGCGTAGTTTTAAATATATAAGCATACATAGGGATATAGGGACAGAGAAAGCGACTTTGTTTTATACTATGTAGTGATTATCATTACCAGCACTTCCTAGTATGTAGGAATCACCAGTATATTACCAACCAGGTATCGACCGCGCCCGCACTAACGTTAGTTTGCTCCTCGTTCCCCTAGACGTCACTCCCTCGCCGGTTAATTTATGATATTATAGCAATGCTGGTCATAATTATATTAATACTTCGTTAGATTAATGTGAATGACTCACATTAATTTCTTTCCTTGATCATTCCAAATAAGCTTTTGTGTAGAGTTGAGAAAGATTTTCGCAACTTAGTATCTACTGCACTTAGGGTTACCAGACGACAGGAATTTTCTGGACAAGTCCGGACTTTTAAGTCTCCGTCAGGGAAACAGGTGTTTGGAATTGTCAGGAACTAATAGGCAAAATGAGAAAAACAATGAGATAAAAATTTAATGTCAAAATATTTATTAAACTGAAACGATGACAAAGACAAACAATAAAATCAAAGTAACGTCTATGTAATTTAGTCAAGAACAAGGTGAATCGTTAAACTGTGAAAAAAATGAGCGTGATCACATGAAAAAAAAACCCCATGAGTTTCTTGTGCATTCTTCTTATTGGTGGGCGCGTTCCGAATGCACACATCTTAACTTAGTTTTTAAGACGTTTCATGTGATCTTTATACGATTATATTAAGCATTCAAATGATATTTTTTTTTAAATTTGACTTTGACTTTAATCTGAAGATTCGTTTATTAATTATTGCTCCAATAGCTCTAGTCCTTTATATCAGTCATATACAAATCGTTACAACGAACTGCGTGTTTGATATTGTATTGGCTTATAGGTACTAATGTGTGTGATAAGAAAATTTCAGGAAATAAAATGCAAAGTCAGCAGGGATTTTGTCAGGAAATTTCAATTTTGAATCTGGTAACTCTAACTTTACTATGCAGTTTAGGACGCTCTGCAGCATTTGGGATACTTATTAGATGAAATAGGCTTACCGCAGGACATTCTTTTAAAGCAGCAGGTCACTAGCTCAATTCTCTGTGTAATTTTTGGAAATGCATTAAGTATTCTTAAATAGGTATTACTAGATATTATATGCCTAGTGCTGGAACTATAAAAAATAATAAGACCAATAAATTATTATCTGAAATATACAGTAAGGAAGCAGTAAAACATAAGTATATAAACCTAAACCTTTTATAGATTTATTATCATCTTACGTTTCTAGTATACTTTCTTTAATAGTTCAAAGTCTATATGGCTTTAAATTATCCAAATACTAGCGATCCGCTCCGGCTTCGCACGGCTATATTATGCATGTATTTTACATATAAACCTTCCTCTTGAATCACTCTATCTTTTAAAAAAACCGCATCAAAATCCGTTGCGTAGTTTTAAAGATCCATACAAAGGGAAATAGGGACAGAAAAAGCGTCTTTGTTTTATACTATGTAGTGAAGAACGAAATTGACTTGAAAGTTGAATTGATGTTTGTTTCTGCTTATAGTTTCACAAAGCTTCTTTAAAACGAATATATTCTGTTAAAAGTCAAGTCTTAGGTACTTAAGTAATGTCTGAATCAACATGATAATAAAAAACTAAACAATATTTTCATATACATCTACTTCTGGAAAACACGTCCTCCCTACCACAAATGAGTTGGTTTTATGGCATTTTCAATTTCCTGTCATCATAACATTATTATAATGTTGGTGTAGAGCTGTCACAAATAGGAAACGATTTATACTTGTAAAGTTTGTAATATTGATAAATCAGGGCGTTTACCGACGTCCTTTATTCAGATCCAGAACTATTATAAATCACTAGCTGTCCTGTCCTGGCAAACTTTGTATTGCCATTTACAAAAAATAAAGGAAAAAAATGTTGTTCGATTTTCAGACCTAACGAATATACACAAAAAATTCATACAAATCGATTTAGCCGTTAAGGTAACTAACACCTCGACACGAGAATTTTATATAAATAGGTATAGGCATACAAATATTATCACCTTTTGTCATAAATATCTTTGTTAACTTAATCTGATCTGTACCTATGTTACGTGTCTAAGCCTAAACCGGCATACCAATTCTGATGAATTTCGGTGTAGAGATGGATGGGACCTTGGAGAAAGACATGTGATAATTACCACGATTTGATCCTGGAATTACGCAGGTAAAATGGGCGGGCGCAGCTAGTTACCTAACTTGGTACCAATAATAGTATCTATACTAATATAATAAAGCTGAAGAGTTTGGTAGTTTGTTTTTACGCGCTAATATCAGGAACTACCGGTTCAAATTGAAAAAAATATTTTTGTATTGGATAGTCCACATCGAGGAAGGCTATTTTATATTTCGATATTGGATCGGGAGGTACGCGGGTGAAGCCGCGGAGCACTGCTAGATAAAACTAAGTACAACATTAGAATACTTGAAGTGCGAAAGGAAGTAACGTTGTTTTATAGGTTCCTTGTAGTGGTACAATCATTATGCCTATGTTTATGTGCGATAGGCCCAGAATAGACCGTTAAAATAATAGACAGTTGCTATTTTCACAAAAACATCCTTTCCGATCTATATCATGTGTGTATCTCAAATCTAGCAGCAAGTATCTTCCATAGTTATCACGTCATAAAGTTGTGACAGAGAACATTTTATGAAAGTCTTTTATCAATAAACGACGTATTTTATTAGTACTTCGCTATATCTATTGCGGTAATAGATACAGCGAAGTAGTTTAGTTAAGGAATATATGTTTGACTTCGGCCCGTGGCTAAATTACCGAAGAAAAGACTTCAACGCGATCCTCAATAATTTTCTAAAATAACACTAATTGGACATTGGATTATAATTAGTTGGAAGTAGCTATGAATCATACGCTGACATAAAACGGTTGCCAAAACAATAATATCTAAAGAATTTTGTTATGTCAGTTCTTTCTCTGGGAAAAATTGATAAAAACAGTGAGTCATTTATTATACTTATTTTTTAAATATAAAATGTAAAGACCTGACTGACTTATTTATATTATAGCACAGCTCAAACCCAAATAGACAAAATGGGGCTATGGGATACAGCTAGCCATTATGACGTAGGTATCCGTAGGAATTGATTTTGGAAAATTCAACTCCTACGCGGACGAAATCGCGGGTAAAGCTTTTTTTTAATAAAGATTAATGAAAATACTTAAAAAAAAAAAGAAGGTTTAAAGTACTTATAATTACTTAGGTACGGTCGGCTGCATGATTGCAGACGCACCGTATAGAGCTCAAACATGGCTGTTATAAGAATGTTTTCAACACTAGCAAGATTCTATGCACCTGCTTTAGTTGAAGTTAAAAGTCTTCTAAATCATGAATTTATCAAACAAAGAAATATTAAATTGAAAACATTCCCGTTTTAGTAATTTTATAACTCTACTGGGGGCTGCAATTATGCAGCCGACCGTACGATAGCGAACTTGGTAAGAAGGAAGGATGCAATTATATGCGTTAAACACTCAAAATTACCTATCACGAAAATACATTCTTCAATTTGAAGTTAGATAATTTAATGGAGCGTAATACCTTCTTTAGTGGTTCGTTTCTGTCCGTCACGGCCCGAGGTCGATTCGTCAAGGCTTTGAAAGAAGATCACAGGGGGGGAGGGTATCTACCTCTGAACGTAATAACAACAGGTAATACTTGGAGTACCAACTCGTAGTAAATCGGCCTGTATAAGCAGGGCTTCCTGCAACGAATGACTATGCAAGTTATCTATGATAAATAAATAAAAAAGCCTTTTTATTTGCTCCTATGATCTAAATACATTTTGTTTAGTACATTGGAAGTAATAATGAAATAAAGTAATATATGATAGTATAAGTAAGTAATAAGTGTGTTAGTTAAGATAATATTTATTCAAATTCTTCCATAGGAATTCCCGTGCGGATAGGCCTCCTCAAGGTTGTGCCATTTTTCCCTGTTTTGTGCCAATCCGAGCCAATGTTCGCCTGCGGTTTCGCTTAAGTCACCTGACCCAGTACAGTGTTTGATCGGACGTCCTTATTTGCGTATTCCAATTCTTGGATTTTTCCACTTTGTAATAATAATGGAAAACCATGGGTGTTTATTGCATGAGAACTCTACTCTTTACCTATACTTGCGAAAGACATTAGGTTGGTCCTACATGTTATGCGTGCACTCAGTAAAAATATAAATTGATTCAAAATACCTGTGTGACTGAAATTTTAAGAACCGTAAACAAGTAAGTACCTACCTAAAACCCCACGTCAAAATATTGTTGTGCTTGATCCCACATAAAATTCACTAAAGATTCCAGTATCACCAGTTTTGCACATTTGAAGCACATTATGATACTACAAGCTTTTTTATGACGCCAAATAATGGCGAATGCTTAAATTAAAGGCTTTAAAAATAAAATTTAATTATTTTGAAACTTATGGGATCACAATGAGAACCTGTTTTCTCGAATTGTAACACGTAATAAATAACATTTTAATGCGGCTGTAAAATTCGTCGCAGCAAGTTTTCACGGTGAATCATTAGGTTCGTTGAACTCGGCCGGCCATCTTAAGCTGGCCCAGCCCTGGAGGCTTCTACCCCTAGCTAGACTTTGTACAAGATAACAAACTGCTGCTATACTATGTTTATTTTTTTTGTATTTAACGAGGTTTTTCTGACTGTCAAAGGTACCTTTGTCTTATTACTCTATTTAAAACAAGGGCGTTAAAATCTTCGAAGACGGAGTGCGTTGAAGTCTGTTATATGACAGTAAAGTATGACGTCCTTCCATTACATCGAACAACAAGTTTTATGGTTGAGGATAAAACTTTAGTAAATCTAACGACTATGAATCTTGAAATCCAGATCACGAAAGCAAAAAACGGTCTTCACCTACTTTAACGAAACATTCAAGTACTACGAACGTACCGGACCGAAATTTTTCGTCCGGTCGTCTTTTGTTATTTGTTGGCATTTTCTATAGTCAGCTGCAAGCTTTGGAAATTTTGCAAGTACATGGCCTAACTGTGGCCTAACTACCTATTTTATGAGTCTCGACTAAAAGAAAAAAAAGAAGAAGAAAAGTTGGAAGCAGGTACTTCTAACTTTTCTTAGTACTTACACCTATGCATGTTTAAAGCATTTGCAACTTCATCGGCGTAGGAGTTGAATTTTTCAAAAACTTTCTTAGCGGATGGCTACGTCATAATAGCTATCAGAAGGCCAATTCTCGTAAATAACATTGTTCAAATTACAGTTCAATATCATTCCGAAAATATACCCTCTAAGATTTCAAAATTCCTTCAAACTACGCTCTTTGACAAAAAAAAGTCTGACTCTTTATTTTTTTTGAACAATGTTATTTACGAGGATTTTGCCAAATTTTATCTCGATCTTTCCATTATTGTCTAGTTACTTAGATTGTGGCTAGATGGCGATGTGTGGAATGCCCTGCAATATTCTCATAAATAACATTGTCCAAATTACAGTTTAATATCATTCCGATTGCAAAATATACCCTCTAAGATCTCAAAATACCTTCAAACTACGCTCTTTGACAAATAAAAGTCTGACTCTCTATTTTTTTGAACAATGTTATTTACGAGGATTGTGCCAAATTTTATCTCGATCTTTCCATTATTGTCTAGTTACTTAGCTTGGGGCTAGATGGCGATGTGTGGAATGCCCTGCAATATTTATTTATTTATTTATCTAGTAATCTACAGCTGCAGTATATAGGTAGTACGTTTGTACACATTGCCTGATCGACTGGTACTTATCTTGTGGTCGTACAATTTTACTGAATAGTAAACTATTGCAATCATAGTAAACCGAACAATCCAACATCAAGGCATTGCTATTGCGTCATGCCGACAATAAAATTACTATTGTGTTTCAACTTATCCGCTCTCTGACCAGATAAAGAGGAAATTGCTATTTGGTTTGTTCTTTTGAAGTGTTTTTGCTGTTAAATTTATTTAGATTTGTTATAAAATGTTGTATTGTTTTTAGATCAAGGCACTATGTATTTTCTTAAGTACTTACATACCTACTTAAACTCATGTAATTTTATTTTTGTCTATTCAATTCATACAAGTAATTCCTTATAACAATAAATTACTACCTGTAATAATGAGGCAAACGCCAAGGTTAAAGTTAACAGCATCTACAAAATACTCGTATTACAGCGCAAAACGTCCAAACTGGATGCTTTTACAGTACAATCAGGAGCCAAAAGTGAAACAGTTGAGTTTAAAAACGTCTATCTATAGCAACTCTTGAACGTAACGTATAATTTTGCTTTGGAACCTGTCTGGCTATAGGCGTAGACCTCATATTTCTATACATTTCCTATTTACGTCAAAGTCTGCTCAGTGGGTGTACGTTTATGATGATTACGCAATAGTAATCACGTATACTTCAACCATTAAGTTATCAAGTCACCGACCGTAAAGTAGAAGGTACCTTGGTTCCGACGACGAACGTGTCGTCGACGATGAAACTGTAATTTCAGATTTTAATCTCCTTGCTGTGTTCATTTCTTAGAAATCAGAATTGTTTACATTGTAGAGACCGTCTCTGGTACCTATTTTTATTTTTTTAAGTTTCTACCAATAACATTTTGCTTTTTTAAAGTCAACGCAGATAAAGGTCTTCATCCACTATACCATAACATATTACCAGCAGCACATGAATTTGTTTAAATGAAAAATAATACGTCAAAAGAAAATCGACAAATTACCGGAAAAATGCCGGTCCTGTAATGTTTCTAACATGATAAAGTAAGTTCGTTCCATTTTATAGGAATGGAAAGGTATTGTGAAATAAGATGCATCTTGTTCAATGTAATAATGTCTGCTGGTAATTAACAAGATGTATATAATTGTTATTTAGTCTTTATTTTACTTATTCCTAATATTAAAATGGGTGTGAGACTTTTTTACACACGTAGGTAGCCTTCCTTTACCATAACAAATAATTTTTGGATGATGACCGACTTTTACCCGACTGCGGCGACGCCAAAATGGAGGTTTATATTTTATAATAAGTAGGCTACTCTTGTGCGAGTACGTTTTTGAAAGAGTCTTGTAATAAAGAATATTCCAACCAACATAGGTACATACAGAGATAGGGGCGAAAAACATTACCCTTTTCTTACAGGCGGGTAATAAAATAGGATTTCCCAGCCATTTCATTGCCATTAAATAAAACTACCATTTCCTCTACGACAATGAATACTTACTTCTCTATTAAATGTTATAGGTAGATCTAGGTATATCTAGTGCGGTTACCTCGCTAATAACTGGCGTGTTCCCATCGTCACGAGCCTCGACTTCTCTGGAACAGCTAATGATCACACGTGTGGGAACATTGCAGCTTCCTTGTTCGAAGATACCACTATATCTTTGTCATTATGTCATTGTATTTAAGACTTTAGGAAAACGTAATAAAGGTCATTAAATCAGTAGAGAAAGTTTGTTTACCTATCCGATTCTGCGTATGCACTTCACCGTTGGTTGCACTGAAGGTTTGAATTTTGTGATTGTAAAATGAATGAAAGAAAATGTAAGTAATGCAAAACGTAAGTCTTATTAGATACCACTTTGGCCAACGGATCAGCATCGCCATCCAAAGAGGCAATCCAGTCCTAGCCTTTTTTTGGGCACACTATACCTAGGAAACATATTTATTTTTTCCATTAAATTAGTGATATATACCTACTTATAACTTTTAAGTGAGGTAAAAATATTCAGTTACGAATTCTGTTGGGTATGTGTATCTAATGATGATTTTATTATTTTCAGAATCAATGGCATCCTCATACCAAATTTCATCAAAGTCGATCCAGTAATTTCGACGCAGTGATATGTCATCTCACTGTTTCGGAGCCTATTCGTTTTAAACAAAAAATCTTCCTCTTTATATTAAGTAATAGATTAAAGTCTTACCAAACCTACCATAAATCATGGGTCGAACATTTTTCTACTAAAATGTAATTCATGAAATTTCTTCCTTTAATTACCTAATTAGGTAGCTTATAATTAATTGGGTATTTACCGATTCTTACCGATATTGTTGACAAGTTAAATTTCTTACTTCCTGTAGAAAGTTTTGTAATGATAGGTAGGTAAGTGTCAAGTCAAATGTCTATTTTACATACGAGTAGGCGATACAACTTCTATTGATCTTTTATCTCGTAACCGGGAAATAATTAATTTGGCCCCTCATAAAATTTGGTAGGTAGATGATATGATACCATTTTTGGCAAAGGTTAAAAAGCCTTCCATATCATTAATCTAATGTCAAATATTAATATACAACCGTTTTAGGACAAAAATTATCAGAAAATCTACTTCAATGGCTGCCGCTGAATTATAATAAAATTAATAATTTTATAGGTCAAATAAATATATAATTAACGATGTCGTGTTGTAGTTAAAGTGTTTTTTTTCTATATATTATTTCAATAATAATTTTTGATATGGTAACACAATATTTTAAATAATTGGGTAAATAGGTGGGTGTGTCGTTGTTTAAATATTAAGTAAATACATATACCTACTTAGTAGGTACGAGTATTGTAAACTCAAAATTCTTTATTCATTTGTACTCACTTACATGAAATCACATTATGAGAACAATGAGAACAAGGCACAAGAAACTCAAGGGTTTTTTTGTGATCATGCTCACAGGTCTAAATCACAAATATTTTTGAAGGTATATTTGAAATGGAGCAATTAAAGTCATATTCATGGATTCTCATTAAAGTACGACGAAGTATCATACCTACCTTACCGCACAGTTTATCTACTATATAAAAATAAGTCGGGTTTTCCTTCCTGACGCTATAACTCCAGAACGCACGAACCGATTTAGATGATTTCGGTTTTGAAATGTTTGTCGTAGTCCAGGGATGGTTTAAAGATCGGACTTACGCGAGTGAAACCGCGGGGCGCAGCTAGTGCTTTATATTTTTTTGTACGGTCAACTACGGTCGGAGACAGAATACCAGACCCACCATAGCCATGGAGTTCTAAAATGACTATAATTGCAATGTTTTTATTCTAATAATATTTAGGTATCTGATAAATTCATGAGTTGAAAGACTATAAAATTGAACTCGTGCAAGACCTTAGAATCTTGCTTGAGTTAAAAACATTCTAATAGCAGTTTTAGAGCTCTATGGTGGGTCTGCAATTCTGACTGCGACCATACTTTATACCTATCTCTGAATAATGTTAAAAATCATACCTTCCCACCATAGTAGATAAAGTATCAAAGTGAGTGGTTCATTAACCTGGCCTTGTGGCCTTGCCCTTGACAGCTCGGAATCGAGTGATCCCATACAACATGCCATGGCCACACTGATCTCACGTGACTGATGACGACGTACTTCGTACCTTTGTAGTATTTTTGTACTAAAAGGGTAAGCAAAGCACTTTTACAGTACCTATGTAAAGAAAACCCTGGAATCCCTCTACATACATGTAGGTAGTTACTCCTCGAACCATAACCAAAAAAAGTAAAAAAAAAAATGTAGTTAGGTACCTACCATAATTTATCAAAAGTTTTGGAATTTTGACAACTATCTAATTAAAATTTCAAATATATAATATCGAGTTCTGCGCATACCCCATCTGCTTACCGCAGAGGTCATCATTCGCCGCGCGGAGTAGGTATACCTACCACATTTCGAAACCTAAAAACTCTTAACTCCTCGGTAAATTATGATAATTGTCCCGAACTTTAAATTAAAACTGAAATAATTTAACAGTTTAAACATAATTATATGCAATTCTATGGCGGACCTCCACTTTTGTTACCTACCTGTTCATGATTAATAGGTTGATGTCTTTTTCAAGCCCAGTCACACATGAATAGGCACAAAACAAATTAACACTAAACTAATCACTGCAAAAATGTGTAAAACACGAATGTTTAAACTTTTCCAGGTATATTTGTGACTCAACAGCAATAATAACTCGACAAAATGTCCTTTGAAACAGTGGCACCGGCCGACCGAAATAACGAACAACTCAGACTAAGCACTTACAGTATTAAAATCTGCCGATAGTCAATAGGCTGTACATTCTGCTTTAGACGAAAAGCTAGGCAAACCTAGGCTTCCATTTAGGCATCATGTCTTCATTGGCATCCCGCTTTTAAGGCAACTCGATCATAAGGGAAAATAATAACAAACTGTTAAACGGGTCATATGTATGCATCTTCTACGTGTTCATTAATTATTGGGCAGACTTAATTGTAACAACGCAACGCGTAGATTAGACGCGCCGTTAAATGAGTATAGTTTTTTTTAGTTTAAAAGTTCAGAAGTGGTATCCAATAAAATTTTGAAAGAAATATACTTGCGAAAATTTACATACATGATAAAAACTTAAATTAACTAAATACCTGGCTACATTTATTATCTAGTAACAAATTGATAGTCCAAATGGGAAAGTCCTTCAGAAGGTTGTCCAAAAGGCTGGCTGCGTTGCTTCTTTGAATGGCGATGCTTATCCGCTCTCCGATGTAAAATTCCAGCCCTTTCTCTACCCGAAGCTAAAACTAACAATTTTTAAACTTCTACGATTGTTATACTGTTTGTTTGGTTCGTTGTCACTAGTATTATTATCAGTTCCATGATGGAACTACTGGTGTTTATTAATCACTAGTTCCATTTTAAAAGAATATGGAAATAATGGAACTAATGTTGAATTTTTTTTTAGTAGTTCCATTTATAATAATCTGAAAATAATGGAACTAACGTTGAATTTTGTAGTCACTAGTTCCACATTAATTATTTTACGTACTTGTAAAATTTTTCGAGGGTTTATAAACACTAGAGATAAAAGCACTTAGTTCTTATAATAATTATTTTAATAAAATCAACAAATATTTTTAATATTTTAACCTTTACTTCGTTTTATAATATGTAGTGATAGAAATCTCATAGAATCAGGAAACATTTATTGTTTGCCAATGAGTTTCTTTACCTGACAATACTTAATGGGACAGGACTTGTTTGTCTTCATATTAATGGAACGTAACCGGGACGATGGCGATGTTTGTTTGTGGAGCTTTCTTTTTAGTTTACAGGTATCGGTCAACCATTTAATTTGCAGTCTGATGTAAGTTTGTCCTAAGATTTATTCCACGGCGGTAGACCTTTTCAACATACGTTGGAAAATTACCTACGTGAGTTAATGTGATCTCATTTTCATAACTATACTTACTGTATTTTAGACATAAAGAAGATGTAATTTGAACCGTATTTATATTGGTATAAAGTTTGTACAAAGTTAAGCTTTCTAAGTTACGTTCGAAGCGAGCTTCCTTCTACGAATTTAGAATTTTGACCGGCATATTACTATAGGTACATTTGATATGGAATACGTGACACGTCATATTATAGCTACTAATGTACGTATAAGATACGCTCATAAATTCAAGAACGATTAGAGAATGGTTGACATCCATGGACAAAATAAAACCATGCTCCTACTTATCCACACACACACACACATTGACTACATTTCGCTAACCTTACGGCAAAGTTAAAAACGAACCAACACAAGGTTTTTCCTTTGACGCATCGAACTTGTGGCAAGTTCGGTTAAAGTTTAAATTTTTGTGTGGAAGATAATACGTGACATTCGTACACTGGAAACTACAAGAACATAGCCAAGACTGCATTTCGATAAAGTTACAGCAAAGTTTAAAACCAACAAGTCGTTCTTCAAGTTCGTTCAAGTTCTTTTGCCGCATAGAACTTTGACTTCGATTAAAGTTTACATTGTTGTGTGGAAGATATACCTATACGTGACATTCATACACGCAATAGAGGTAACTTATACTCTATTAATAAAGTCCAAGACTGGCCAAAGGCTAGATTTTGTTAACATTACAGCAAACTTTAGTATTAAACGAACTGGCGACAAGCTTTTTCCATTGACGCATCGAACTTGTGGAAAGTTCGATTAAAGTTTACAATGTTGTGTAGAAGGTAGGTAAGCTCCTCCAACGATCAATAAGAGCGTAGTTGTATTTTTCATTATTATATCACGAATAACCACTAAATTCCATTTCCCGACCATCTCAACCGAGTGCAAGCATTCGTATATAAAAATATTTTTCTATACAAACTATGAATCGTTATTTTATTTATAGTAGGTAGGTATAATTAAGATGATTGGTCATAAAGTCACGATTGCATATCACGCAAACACCAGTCGTATGAGCCGCTGTAGTTTGCAGGCGTGGCGTCTATACTTATAGCTTGGGAGCTGCCCATATCATTTGAGTGACTGTTTTGGGACCGTTTATATAGATACTTCGTATGAAATATTATTCTTGATTTTGACCTGAAGAAATTCGAAAACCAATACCAGGCGACTTAGGGCACTATCAACAATAATATTGCATGCCAAGCAAACAGTAACACAGTCACATCCGTACGTTAGGGAGCTTCCCGTATGATTTGAGTCATACGGGAAGCTCCCTAACGTACGGATTTAAAAAACAAACAAAAAAGCCTATTATATTGTACGTTTTAGAATCTTAATTTTCATCCGATAGACGAGTGTGTAATCTATTTTCTTCCTTTCAATGTTTTCTTGATAATGCATCAAAAAAAAATTGCGGAGATAGAGAAATAATTGAAAATTTCCTTCCAAGAAGCGTGGAATGGGAAGAAGGAGGTGCGCAGGCGCCGCGTTGCCGCCACCGGCATTCCTGTTCACCGCAACCCTATGTTTATCACTGGTTACCTTCACAGATCGGTTTCCTCTTTATATAATACTGGCTGCGCCTCGCGGTTGCACCCGCTCAAGTTCCAATATTGCGGGAAATTCATAAAAATCCTTCTTCTTCCCCTAAACTACCACTAAATCGGTTCAGTCGTTTGACCGCGAAGTCAAGAGGGAACAAACAAACAAACAAATAACTTTAAGATTTATAGGATTTTGCTCCCAAGTTGATATGGACAGATTAGCTTTAAGTTACATTATAAATTATCTGTTACGTATTTTATTTTATCTGTATTTTTGTAGAAAAAGCATTAATTTACTTATACTTAGGTACAGAATATCCATCAAACAGTATATTTTGCTGTGTGATGTCATAAATCATACATTTGTTATGGATATGGACCTTTGGACATAAGTAGGTTGGAGGAAAATTACTCATTCCTACTTTAATAGCTAGGTAAATAATACTTATACTTACCTACGTACCTACGTTTATAATAGTTCACATTCACACGTAGGTAGATATTGTGTATCGTAGGTACGTAGTATGGGCACTTAAACTACATATATTATATTACTAGCGACCCGCCCCGGCTTCGCACGGCTGTATTATGCATGTATTATACATATAAACCTACCTCTTGAACCACTCTATCTATTAAAAAAAACCGAATCAAAATCCGTTGCGTAGTTTTAAAGATTCAAGCATACATAGGGATATAGGGACAGAGAAAGCGACTTTGTTTTATATTATGTAGTGAAATAACTAGCGACCCGCCCCGGCTTCGCACGGCTATATTATGCATATATTATACATATAAACCTTCCTCTTGAATCACTCTATCTAATAAAAAAACCGCATCAAAATCCGTTGCGTAGTTTTAAAGATTTAAGCATACAAAGGGAATAGGGACAGAGAAAGCGACTTTGTTTTATACTATGTAGTTATGATTATATTTCCCTTTACAAAAATATTTATTTACAATTAAAAATACAAATAAATGATGTCACCAGCTAGTCAAATAACCCGTCCCTTATCGTTCCCGGCCTTGAATTGAAGCATTGCCAATTTGCTTCATGCATTGCCACGCCGAATGGCGATGGCTGGCTAAATGCTGGCTAACCTCTGCGCCAGAAACTAGCCGGAACGGGAGTCACATTAGAATTATATTATACACTATTATGGTTAATGTAGATCTGTATGTCTGTAATTACTTACAATTACCTACTTGTAATTAATAAATCTCACACAGATCTACAATAACCTCAATATATGATAATATGTCGTACTTGTAATATAAAAAAGAAGAGTTCTTTGAAATCAAACACACGACAAGCATAAAACACATAAAATTAACTAAAACATAGAACAACAAAGGTATTTATAACAAAATGAAGTCGTGTGTAGTGTACCGAATGGTATAATTTCTAAAAAACATAAACGTTCCGCAATCGGGTAAAAATTAGTCCAGTGGAATATATTTAACCATCAATTTGCGCGGTAAATGATAAATGTTCTTAAGAGTCATTAAAGTCATTAACGTCGGTACTCAAATCTAGTATTGTAAAGTAGAAAAAGTGAGTGAATGTAGGTACCATTCTCAGATTTATTGATGCTTTTGTGTAATCGATGATCGAGGTTGGTAATGAATTTCTAGAGGGAAGAGAAATGGTATAAGTACTTAACTTCCTTGCTCAGAGGTACCGACAAATCTTAAAACTATCAGTGAAGGTTATAAATAATAACTCTTCGACCATAATGTCGAAGTTGCCATCTAAAAAGAAATTAAAGAAGAATAGATGAACTTGACGCACTAATCCTCAGAATAATAAGAAACCAAGAAAATAAAGATTAGAATTAAGGTGAAAGGGTACCTGCGCGCTCTCCATACAAACGTAGTCGACTGTTTCCTCCCTGGATAATGACACTAGCACAAATATTTTTGTGCCATAACACCTATAACTGCCATGACTATGCCCCTATGTTTTGGTTTTTTTTTAATTTTCTAATTATTATAGAAATTAAAATTAAAAAAATAAAAGAATAAAAAATAACAAAAAATAGGGGCATGGTCATGGCTGTTATAAGTTTTATGCACCAAAAATATTTGCTCTAGTGTCATTATCCAGGGAGAAAACAGTCGACTACGTTTGTAATAGTTTGTATGGAGAAAGCCCCAGGTACCCTTTCCTCTTAACGCTGGCTGCTATCAAATCTTAAGACACGCACAACAAAAATTCGGTTTCAGACTAAGAAAAAAAGTATCAAAGCCAAAAATACTACCTCCATCTAAATATATACTTATTGGTAGATATTTTTGGCTTCGTATCACAAAATTCGTTTTCAGACTGAGAAAAGAAGCCGTGCGTGTAACCACCATAATGGTGACTTCACTAGACTATGAATTGACCATCAGTGGGTGGAGTGGACTTAGCCATCGACATTGTACTAAGAACAAATTGTCGTGGGGACAGGAAATGGCGCACACGCCACCGCAATTAACCATAAACCAAGTGACCACCAAGACACAGATATTACAGCGACAATTAACGTCACGCAACTTTGAGCCACTTTAATGGAAGGCCTTTCTAAAAGCTAAGAACCCGTTTGTGTATTTTTTGATGAGTAATCATAATTTCATTTCTCACAGGGGCGGCGCAGTAGATTAGATTTGATTTCTTTGTAGTTTTAATAATGTTGACGATCTATGAAAAGTTGGATTGATGGATTTCCAAGTTAGCTTCATGTTAATTAATTTTGTCATGTTACTATCGCATTGTTTTATTTTATGATCAAGCGGCTGACTTGCAGTATTGTAGTATCTTGTTTAACTTATTTGCAAGCCAGCTACACTGTCGTCTGTTGAGTTTTGGTATATTCTGTGACATTAAGGGAAAAACTACAAAAAAATCCCACCAATCACAGCGTTTTAAAGGGACAAATCAATGCGTACCAAACCCTTATTTTCTATCTTATCATTATCAGTCAGGGACTTATAATTAAAAACTGAGAGGCGAGAGAAGCAAAATGGCATATGATTATCAACCTTAAAAGGTGGGACCGCACAGATTTGGCCGTTTGCTAAATGCGGACATTGTATAGGAGCCATATTACCTGCCGGTCTTTGTTTGATTGGACTTGGCTGCTAAACTTGACGGTTTTTTTTTAATTTTTGCGTAGTCTGAAAATAAAAATCTTACTCATTTACCCAATTTAATCGTTTATAAATATCATAAGGTTTACAGTGAGGTATTAAAAAGGAATCACTATGGACGTAAATATATCATCAACATATTTTCTCACCCAATTCTCGAATATTTTTTCCATATTATCAAAGTATTTTATCAACATTTACATCTAATTTCCTGTACAATTAGCATTCCATTACAAAACTGCCAACTATAGTTACCTAAATACAGGGGACGAAATCCGCTTGATAATTATTACGCTTTTTATTAATTTACCCCGAGTTCAAACCATCAGGGGTGTAAAGATTGATTGTGTTATGCCATGCATCACAATGTGTGAATGGCTGTGTGGTTTAGTCATGCAACCATAATAGTAACACAAGAAAGATGGTTTAGGTTAGAATTCTAACCTTACCCAAGATGGGTTAGGTTATAAATTAACCAGCAGCCTTAATAATAACACAAGAAAGATGGTTTAGGTTACAGTCATTTTTAGAGTTCCTAACCTAACTGTTTGGGTTAGGTTAGAAACTAACCAGAAGCAGAAACTAAAAGTGCTTGGAGTCTCAAATTTTGCTTGGCGGTTCCTTTTAACATAAGTACTAACTTAAAAAGGATTTTTGGAAATTTTACGTCTAAAGTGGTAAAAAGGGCTTATAAAATGTATAGTTCGTAACAACTATTTAATACTAGCTGCGCTCCGCGGTTTCACCCGCATAAGTCCCGATCCCGTGGTAATATCGGGATAAAAAGTAGCCTATAGCCTTCCTCGATAAATAAACTATCCATCACAAAAATAAATTTTCAATTCGAACCAGTTCCTGAAATTATAGTTCTTGAACTTAGCGCGTTCAAACAAACAAACTCTTCAGCTTTATAATATTAGTATGGATTTAGTGTTTTTAGGAAATGTACCTACTTATATCACTTTTATAGAGACGCTTACGCAGGTATAACCGCGGGACTCAGCTAGTTTATTTATATAGATAATCACCAAGTTCAGACACCCCATTCATAACTGACCAGATGTGGAAGCGAAGCACCCCGCGTGACGCGTAGGGTCGGGACATCAACTGTGACAAGTGAAGCCAGGTGCACATATTATTAGCAAAATGGTCGAGGTAGGTAGACAGGTATTTTGTGCAAGCATTACGTAATAATAATACTGTGGGTAAATTTTTAGGTGGGTACAATCAGGCAGAAAAAGTAGAGGCTCGTCGTAGTTTTTAAATTGTCCTGTATCACGGGGCTATGGAGCCCCTTGGACCTTTGGAAGGCGTGCGTGGAGCCGAAGCCAACACGTAGAGGCCCTTTACAATAACAAGTATAATAGCAAACAATGGGGTGGATTCTAAACCGGCGATCCCTGTCTACACTATAAAGTGCAACCAAGGATAACCTCCAGTTTGGATAAAACTATTGATAATCTACAAGACAAAACTACTTGAGCTATTGTGATGGGATGGTAGTGGACTAGATACTAGGGAACTACGGATATTATGGCGTCTATGCCGTAACAATGTCCAATAAACACGTAAAAATGACAAAAAATATAGCGATAAGTAGGTAAACTTAGATTCTACTGTAAACCCAACTAAATGACAGCTTATTCCCAAAGGCCCATGATTCTATTAGAAATGCTTCCTGGGTCTGAATGGGTCTATATCAATATCTAATATCAACGCACAGCTCAAGTTAATGGACAAACTGCACATTTACATATACTTAGCTGTGTAGTTTTTTTTTTCAAATCGTCTAATTAGGGGACGTAATTATAGCTACGTTCTAGATAAATGTATAGATCAGCTAAGCCAAGGATGTCAATAATATAATCAGCATGCAGCACTAATAATTACCGAGCAGCGATCGTTGCAGATTGATAGTTTTTGTAATAACGTGGTCACACGCTAACGTGGACAAAATACACTTTCAAGGCCCTTAAAGTAAATGCTTTAATAGCTAAACTGAGTGAGTACCCACCTAATTGATTAGCCACTCAATATTTACACAACTTGGTAACAAAACATTGTGATTTTCACAAGAGAATAGAAGGTTATCTCAAAACTTTAATGTGAGATACCTAAAGTTATTTTACCAATACATTTAACCTGTACCACGCCTGATATCAACAGCTAACAGGGTATACATTTCAGAATGTGACATCGTTGGCAACACTATTGCCGTCGGCCGGCGACACGCACCATGCTTTGCAAATTGTTCATGGTTGCACAACGCGCAATGTAAAATTGTCGTATTGCGTATCTAAATTCTATACCTGCTAGGTATTTCCCTACTAACTTACTACCTATACATATACCTGTCTGTAAATAAAAGTAGGTAGGTACAGTCACATTACGAATTAGCTGAACCTCACGTGACCCAGAGCCCACTCGCAAATCTGTAAAAAATACAGTATCTACCTATTTTGTAATTTTTTTATATTGTATTTTGTTTTGTATAGTATATTGTTTAAAAAAAGAGAATCAGGTAGCATTACTTTACAACCTTACAGATTTGCGAGGGAGCTCTGTCACGTGGGGTTCAGCTAATTGGTAATGTGACTGTACCTATCTTTGTTGCTGTTTTTTAAAAACGGGAGCCTATTACTAAGACTTCACTGTCAGTCCGCCTGTCTGTCACCAGGCTGTATAGCTCTCATGAACCTCGATCGATAACTATAGAGAATTTTTTTCAGATTATATATTTTTTTAGCCGCTACGACAACATACTAAATACAGAAAAATTTTAGTGGGGCTCTTAAACAACATGGTACGGTGCTAGTCCGATTCGCACTTGGCCGGTATTTTTCTTCGGTCTGCGACCAAAAATGCGTTCGCACGCCAGTGTCAAGTTATATTTTGCATTAAATTCTACTGACTTTTTTTGTGTTTCAAAACAGTCAAAGTCCGTTAAAACAAGATAAAACGGTGGCAATTTTACCATTACCTGGTTGGAATTTAAAGGCAACGAGAAAAGTCCGTGTTCGAAACTGTTATTATTTGCATCAACTTCTCTGATCTCTTAAGTCCCAAAGTGCATCGTATACTTTTGGAAAGTCATATAGCATTACATTCCTTTAAATATTCCGTTTCCGAGCCACTTTAGAGGTTTGGTGTGAAGGCATTATTTGTTCGTCGTAATACCTTCTATCGATAGGTAGATAGGTACCTATAGGTCTCAAAGTCGACCGCGGATTAAAAACACTATTATGCGAAGCTCCTAAATGTCTCCGGACCCCTTTATTTCTAGTGGCGCCATCGCCACCCGTTGTGGTATTGTGAAACTTAAATTAAATAAAAGCACGAAGGCAGTCAGAATAGATTAGAACTAACTTAAATAAAATACAGCTCAAATGATAATTAAGGCGATTCATTCATCAATGCACCGGCACGTTTTAATTAACTGTTCGACTCACTGTGTAGGTAATCTACCTTAGTTACCCGTTCCGTTTTATTCACATTGGAGCATAAACACATGCGACAACGACAGAAAAGATTAATAAAACTTCATAGTGTGTTCATAGCCTAAACCTAAGTAATATCTACCTAATATAAATCGGAAAGTTTGTTTATTTGTTCCCTCTTCACGGTCAAACGACTGGACCAATGTGGATGAAAATTCAAATTAATCCAATCAAAGTCAATCAAAAAATCAATCAATCAAGTCAAATTTGTCCGCGGCGGCGGCGTAATCGGCGCGGTAGACGGCGGAAATAAAAGTAACATGACATTACGTTTTAATTAACTGTTCGACTCACAGTGCAGGTAATCTACCTAAGTTACCCGTTCCGTCCTATTCACATTAGAGTAGAAACACATGCGACAACGACAGAAAACATTAATAAAACTTCATGGTGTGTTCATATCTTAAACCTAATAGGTAGCTACCTATACATATTATAAATCCGAAGGTAAGTTTGTTTATTTATTTGTTAGTTCGTTTGGATATTTGTTTGTTTGTTCCCTCTTCACGGTCAAACGACTGGATCAATTTGGATAAAAATTGGCATAATGGTTGTTTAGGGGACAGAGAAGGACATACGATACTTTTGATCCTAAAATTCCCGCGGGATCGGGATTTACTGTAACGTCATGAAACTCTATACTGAATGTCTTCTATAAACACAAAATTCAAGTCCTAATTGATTGCCCAGAGACATAAAATTTGGATGGTGTTTTCTTTGTGAAATGTGGATCCAATACGAAAGGTTTTTTCGAAATTCCACCCCTATGACGGTGAAATGGCTGCCTAAGCAGCGGACAGAAGCTAGTTTTATATAAAAAATAATCGTTATGACTAACTAGAACCATGGTAGAAGGTTCATAATTAAGTTTCCATAATATAGCCAGATTTACACAGTGTGACTCGCATGTATGAGATACCACTTGCATGGTTACTTGGACACATTCGTAGCGTTTAAACACGTGATCTTAATTTATTTAATCCTCCTTTATCATCTATCAGATGAATGATTGTTTAAAAGATCACTCAATCCACACGCACATCTCGGACGCTGCTCTATTCTTTTGAATACACCCTAATCATTTTAAAAACAAAATGGCGTCATCTAAGAATGATTGTAGTAAAACTTCCACAAAATAAAATAGATTTTACCTAGTTTTACTTTCATATATTATAGTACAAGCTGCGCTCCGCGGTTCCACCCGCGTAAGTCCCGATCCCGTGGGAATATCAAAATGAAAAGTAGCCTATAGCCTTCCTCTAATGGACTATCCACCACAAATAATTTTTCAATTCGAATCATTAGTTCCTGAGATTAGCGGGTTCAAACAAACAAACCAGCTGTTCAGCTTTATAATATTAGTATGGATGGTTGGTAATTTTATTGCTGCAAATAAATATGTCTATTCTATCCATTGAACTACAATTACTAGCGTATTCTATCCTATTAAGTACCTATCTGTAGATATACCTAACGAAATATCAGTGTCGTTTATACGTCCATATTGATGTTCCAGTGTGCATTTAGGTAGGTAGGTACACTAGGTATTACGTACTGATTTAAATAAGCACTATAGACGAGTAGGTAGGTAAGAATCATTTCCTGGGAGTACCTACCGCTGATTGTGAAATTGTGATGCGTTGCATTGTTTCGTCATTGTGACTTCAACAATGGCTGCGCACTTAATGATATCCGCGGAACCTGCCTTTTACTTTATACTTCGTGCTTGGGAAGGTTGTCTGATGTTTCATCCAATAACCTAACTAATGTCTAAGTGTAGATGACTAAATTATTATTTTGTGACCTCGACTACACGACTTTGGTCAAATTAGTCTTGTGATTGGATTAAGAACTTACGTAATTGCTGTATCTATCACAGACTCTGCCGCAAAATCTCAAGTGCGTAGTTTTGGTACAACTAGGTAGTCTTAAAAATTTTTTTTGAAGAGTAGGTAAACGAAATAGGTAACTAAGTTAAGTGCCTGCCTGCCTATGTTGAATACACTTGAATTTCCTTTTAGTTAAATCTGCATCCCCCATTTGACGGATACAAAATGTAACTCCAAGATACGTGCTAAACAAAAATATAAGACAATTATGTCTGGTATATTTGATTGAAGACAAAAAAATCTCCTTTCTGCTGCCGCGCCGTAGGTACAGATATTATTATATTTTAAGTTATATAACGGTTAAAGGCGCAACCGATGTTAAACTGGAACATAACATTTCGAGCGCATTCTGTTTTCATTCTGCTTAACACCAAACATTGATTGAGGTACGATACCTATTAGGAACAAGGACAAAATTCTTGGTGTGGCTTAGACCGCCTCTCAATTAATCCAATCAATTGGGTATTTAGTGCAATCTACTTGACAACGACGACGACGGCTTAATAGAGTAGGTAGAACGTTAGAAATATTGAACTAGACTGCTATCGATTAGGTAACTATACTCAAAATAAACGAACTAATTCACAGAAAAAAAGGGTTTCTATAATTAAAGCTATCATATTCTGTCTACAGACACTAGAGAATATTTTTTGATTTTAGTAAAAAATCTTTAAAGTAGGTAGGTATTCTTAATTAACAAGCTATATCATAAATTAATAATAAAGGTACTGCTTATTATTTTCAAGAACGTTTAATTAAACAAGTTTTTTTCTCTAGCGTCTATAGGGAAAGGGCTATTTCTCACTTTAAGAAACCTATTTTTCTGTGTTCCAGATGCCTCGATAGATAGCAGTAGAATCTTTACATCAAGAAACTGAAAACTGAAAAAGCAGTAAAAATCGACGCAGTTTGTAAAAACAAGGCGGTATGGAGTCACTCAGCCGTCTTTGTCTTCCTTGATTAAGTAAAATAAAATATATTATTATATATCATTCTCTAAAAAAAAAAAAACCCTCATTTTGTTTAAAATTTAGTGTCTCAAACGTCGTAGTTAGACCTAAAATTGCACATACGTAAAGGGTGCGAAAAAGGCTGATACCCTCTTGGATGCTGTTTTCCTCAAACAAAAATGACTAGGTACACACATTTAAACCGAGAAATTCCGTATATATCGGTTCTCATAAAATCCCATAGGTATTTCCGTTGCTGAAAATTTTGTACTTAGTAACTTACCGTTTAAATTTCCTATTAGCTACTTAACAATAGTAGGAAAATAGGTATTTATAAAAGTATTAAGTAGGTAGATGAATAGTTACTTATATATTATTATTAATTAATAATTAATTTATTAAATTTTTATTTTATTTTATTAATACTATCACTACATAGTATAAAACAAAGTCGCTTTCTGCCATTGATTTAGAATACCTTTCCGCTGTCTGTCTGTCCCTATGTAAGTACCTACTCGATCTTTAAAACTACGCAACGGATTTTGATGCGGTGTTAATTTTAAGAGATAGAGTGATTCAAGAGGAAGGCCTGCAACCTTTAAATAAAGTGATTCAAGAGGAAGGCTGCAGTATATAAATACTGCTATTAATATACTGCAGTCTTCCTCTTGAATCACTCTATCTCTTAAAATTAAAAAACTACCACGCTACCAAACTAACAAAACTACCACGCGTACGAGGTCGCGGGCCACAGCTAATAAACAAATTATTCGATTCGGTTTGGGTAGGACGTACCTATTTCGCGTAATGTTAATGCGTCGATAGCAAAACAGAGTCCAATAAACTTGGCCAACTCGAGTAGCAACCACTTCATGGACGCACGTGTTCCGATACAAATCACATAAAAAATAATATCGCTAACTTGTCGGAACTCTATCGATTCGGTTCAATTTACTCAAGGCATTTTCAATTTTAACTTTGTGAAGTAAGGTATAAAATTGTAGTGCTTAATATTCGTAGCATTTCTTGATGTAGCTGTCGACTGTCCAGTTCATATTGAAGTATTGGACACTTGGATGCATCTCACGTCTTTGAAATAAGGTGCAAGTCGCACGATGTAAACCGTAGCTAGTAGAACAAGTTTGGACGCTATGCCGATACCAGTCAGGGGCACTTTTTGTGGCTAAACAATGTAGCAACCATGAAAAAAAATTGTAACGCTGGCTCTGGCGGTTACCGAGAATCGTTAGCGCTGTTGCTAGCTATGGTTTCTGAAACTCGTATTTTATACGTTTTGTTGTAAATTTTCTTGATACCAAGTAGGAGGCCTTTTAATAAGTAGTTACTTAAGCTTACCATTAAGTATTACCACCAATAACAATCTAACTAGATAGATAGGTATAGGTACCTACTATCTCTACAATTTAAAAAATTACTTCGTGAACCTTTTGCTGCCCGGATAAAATCTGTTGTCATCGGTAAGGATAAGGAACAATACCTATAGTACCTATAGACAAATAAAAATTCGAATTATTAGAGAACTCAGTCATAGAAATGTAGTCAACAATCTTTAAGACTCTCTAAAGGACCAAAAGAAACAACTTTCAGAGAGAAGTTAACACTTGGACATTCATCATCAAGACTTTTATTACATTTTAATACTGAGACTATGTTCCTAATTGACATTAGGTACCTAGTACATGTAGGTACTTGAAAAATAGCACTCACTGGATGATAACCCGATTAGCAAAGAAACCTGCCGGATATTGATCAATTTCAATCCGTTGAACGCATGTTAAACGTTACATACGTAGGTATCTACGTATGTACTTAGGTACATAAATTACCTATGTTTTAACGCAGTTGTGAAATTATAGTACTTATACCTATATATTGTTTACTATGTAATAAAATGATGATGAGATGGCTTCATAACCGCATCATTACAAGAAGTGATCTGTTGCCTGTAGATTGTACCTGTTTATAGCCTTTTGTAGGTATACATACCTATGTATACCTACAAAAGGCTATAAACAGGTAAGTATATACCTAAGTAAGTATATACCTATATACTTAGGTCTTATGCTGCGATGTTTCTAGAGCTAGAATGAAGCAAATAAAAAAATACTTTGCAATAATTTGAGTCAAGATCACGATCTTTAGAAGATCGATCACATCACAAGTGAGATGAGATCCAATGTGAGCTTGTTCAATATGAAAACTATCCAGATAACCATTTTATTTTAAACTGACGTTGTTGTTTTCCTTTCGACTGTACTGAATCTCTGTCCTACTCAGAATATGGTCTAGTCAAATAAGAATCTAGTGTACCTACTCAACATTAGAGCCGCTGAGATTCTGGCAATCTAATTATCTGACCTACTCAGAAACCGAAAAAATAAGAAATCAGATTCTTCAGATTTTGACCTAAAATCTAAATTGACTTTCTTCGTTTCTGACATCTCCCGCCTAAATCCATAGTCCTTTGGTATAGGGATTTGACCGCAATCAATTTCTTCCAATACATAGGTTAGGTATCTGCTTAGGGACGTAAGTTATCCTAGGGACTCACCACCTAGCAATATACTTATTTAGTTTCTCGCCTATATTTGCTTTACTTCTTCCTGCTATCGCAACGAACTATTGACCTTCGACGGATAACACCTGTATGCCTTTATAAGGAGTGTATGTTTGAGTGGGTGTATTTCTGACAACGCACTTGGTACCTCATACCTATGAGTCTGTGATTTAAGTGACGTGTAGGTACGTACCTACTCGCTTAACTAGAATTCAAAATATTTTATTTGAAACAGACTTCGTTAGTTGGTATCTAGCCAATCAACTCGGAGATGAGGGTTCAGGGGTCGCAAGCTATCCGGTTCTTCTATTACTGCAAAAGGTTCATTTTAAATTAAACGGAATCTTCTTACATTTTAATGAGATTCGTGATAAGTAGTCAAGAGTTACTTAAGTATACTTTCAAGAGTAATTCATGCAGCGCATTTATTAATGAAGAAATAAGAACACGACGTGACGTATTATACAAAGAAATATAAAAGAACGCAGTGGGAAATTATATAGGTACCAACGACATCAAATTAGCAGGAACTGAGGAATCATCAACAGTTGAAAGAGCTTAATGTTACAAAGTTACAGTTGAGGTGGATATAAAAATACATTATCCAATCGTATGGCACACATTATAAAGATCTTGAGGGAACTATTACCTACTCGAAGCGATTAAATCATAAAAAGAATGGATTGTGGTGCGCCTGCGCCGCGCCCGACCGCGCGCCTCTCGAATCGACACCGCAGCTATTCGAGAGCCCCGTAATGACAGCTCGCCGCCCTCGACGGGCATCGCTATTAGATCTCATTACGCCACAGTCACGTACCGCAGGCAGAAATGGATTTGTCTTTGCAAAAATAATGATTGCAGATTGCAGACCGCCTCAAAGAAAATTGGATTCGAACGAAACAGGATCCAGGGATTGGCAGTTCGCTTCGCTGCCCTTGGGGCTGTGGTCGTTGCACTTCAGTGCTGCGCACTTGAGTATTCTCTTTTCTACGTTTTCAAACAACTTTTACTTTAGGTAGATATTTACATAGGAACATGAACTAACATATTCAGATTATTTTTCATCGTTTCTTTGCTTTGGTTCTGTTGTTTAAGTCCATTAAGGTTGAGGTATATCTGTGGTTAAAAATCTGATTTCATGATTAGGTACCTACCTACTTAAAAGAGACAGTGCATCTGTGTAAACAAACAGAATATGAAATTCATCAATTTTATCTCAATGCTTAATCAACTCAAAATTATTTGACAACGCAATCAATTCAATTCGATACTTCGTTGTTTACGTCACATAAATCCAGCAAACGTAGGCGGTTATGACCAAATCTGTGCAACGAACCACACTGTAGGTATAGGTACAGGTATTAATACCTACCCAGAGGTACCTCCTCTATGATTCAGTATAGTTACGTAAAATTGTACTCGCTTACAATAGCCGTGCCTAATTATAGTGTGAACATTACCTACATACCTCAATGTAGGCACAATATACAAAATAATGACATGGAACGGACATTATCTACACAAAATACATTGCCGAATGGCAGTTATAGCATGTATCTATTTTGGCTATTTAACAAACAGTAGCTATGGGACAAAAGTGTGAGTACAATATTCTATTGTAAAATGATTAGAATCTCCTTTTTCGAACACGCCATCCCACTTCTGATGTCGATCAGTTATTTTGAAGTTTTAGATTTTAACTATCATAAGCTCAATAAAATTAAGGTCGCGGGCTTATGCAGAGGGCTGTGTTTTGCTTACTTACCTATCTTTTTAGAAGCTTGTTCAACAGAATAGTGGTAGGAATTATTTTTTTAATTTTACAATTTTTTTATCTAGTTAACTTTTCGTCTTCGACTCGGATACACCGGCAAAATAATGATAGTAAATCAAGAAGGATTACTTAACTTACTTTGTGGCAAGTTGAACTTAATAAGTTTTATTCGTTGTCTGAAAGTATATTCATAACTTGTCTAACTTATCTTAAATAGGTACCTACCTACTTACTTATAACTTAGATTTAATGAACATTCTAATCCATCTAAAGTAGGCCATTTATTACTATAAATTTAATTTACAACGCCTAATCATCGTAATAAATTAACATAAACCAGTAACTCAAACACGTAGGTACCTATGTACAAACATTATTAGACATCAATTTCACGGTGCGCACATATACTGCACCTCATTTATTTTCGTACAAGTAATATAACACGATGTAATTTATGTTCTATACAAACTGTTGTTTAATCTGTGCATGTTACTTACTACAAACTGTTACTTAATCTGTGTGCGGGTCGTCAACCTCGTTCATTTCACACATAAATCTTGTTCACAGCCCCGAGCTGGCTTGCTGAGCAAATTACACAGTGTTACCCGACCGAGGCCGTCGAGGGCCGTTATTATAACTAATTGGCGACAATCAACTCGGCTACTGCTTTTGTGTACTAGAATTCTCTCATCATTTCAAATGATACGGATTGATTTCAAAGTTTCCGTTGCGTAATAGAACTTACATATGCTTCAACTTAATACTACTAGGTAAGTACTCACCGAAGTTAGTACATTAAAAAATACGGTTGCAATTCGGGGGTGCCGACAAAAGTGAAAACTTATAAAAAAAATTGTACTTACATGCATATATGCACACAATTTAGCTGCGTCTTGTAACGGTGTTGCGATTTCAGAGATTTTATCTCATCTTAAAAATGCGTAGGTACCGCGCTAAAAGAAGATTTCACTTCAAAAAAGTACAAAGTGCAGAGCGAAGAATCTTCTGATGCGACTCGTAGCAGAGAGTCGGTCGGTTCACCCGCCGTCGTTGTTAGGTCAACTTACGAGGCCTAGGAAGCGTCCTGAATACTCTAAAACTAGAAAGTCAAACTACAGAAGGACGTCCACTGCTGAACATAGGCCTACCCCAAAGTTCCAAAACTTCCAAAACGATCGGTCTCCGATGATAATCACATCCCAATGACATTTCTTGATGGAATTTTCTTTCCTGTTTTCATCTCCTAAAGTGCAAGTAAAGTTATTTATAACACAGATGTTTAAGAGAAATAAGAAGTCCAGTATGTATTTCAGGCCCACATTACATGTTTTATTATGTATATTAAAAAAAGAACTTACAAGTTTTGAATATTTTAAAACAAAAAGGCTAATTTAAAATGAAATAATTACACGAAAAAAAAGAAACACCGAAATCGGACAACCTTTAGTAGTGAAAAGACTTAGGCACTTATTTCTTTTTTATAGCAGTATAAAAAGTAAATAACCCATTTAAATTAACCATAATAAATACTAGGTAAGTACCTTCTTTGTTTTTCTACAATATTGTTGACTATTAAAGTTAAAATCACCAGATAAAACTGGTACTTCTCAGCTGGCCATCTAAACGCATTAATCAATTACCCAAGCGAATTTACTGCATATTGCGTCGGAATATTTGTTGGGCAAGAACAGGATGAAATAGATTAACGTAAAACCTAAGTACCTACTTAAGTTGATATTTAATATCTACATTTACTTACATTAGTAGGTATCTTGGTATAGCTCTTTTAAGCTCCGTGATATTTAGCTGAAATCATCGTGTTAAATTATACATTAGCACAAAACAACTGAATAGATAACGCTAGTACAATATACTGTGATTATATTTTATTAGGTAAAGGTTTTAAATTAAAGGACAGGAAAGGTACCTATAACAAACGGGGAAAATGTATACAACTGCCATAATATGTACTGACTTCCATTTTGGCATTATCTATGGATGAACAAACTCCATGTGACCATGGGGAAACCCCAACGTCAAAGCTGTGATTGTCGATAATTTTAAAAACACGCGTCATTCTACTCTTCATACATAAATGAAACTTCCTCCGATGCCCTTAACCTTTGTTCTAAAACGGGCATAAAACATTTTACGACTTAGTTCTGCTGCTTCACAACTGTTTTACATTTTAAACCCTCTCAAACTACTTATTCAAAACGCAGCCATTTTAGTTTGAATAAGTTTAGTTTTGTCCTTCGTGGAACTGGAAATTAAAGCAATTCTCGAGCGAAATGAACATTTTTGGATGTAAAAGAACGCATTAAGCTCCATGATCAAATGTTTCTCGAAACAAAAGTGCTTGGTCAACATAGTCCGTTATTTTTATTAATTTGAATCAGAAATTAAGAAGTCTTTTATGCATGTTGTGTGTTTATTTTTTAATGTTTCGACGTCTCAGAGAACATGTCTACGTCCTGCATGCGCCAGGTAAAAAGTTTACAGATCGCGGCGCTCGCGCTGAGTAAGTATGCCCGTACCGCTACAGTGTGTGAGCATTGCACTAATGCGTTAAACAAAGGGAATCTGAGGTCGACTGGTTCCCTCGACCCTCGCGGTTCGCACGGCCCAACGCCTAACGCGGAAGCGTCATGTTTACACGACAAAAAAAAGTCGTGAGCACGCGCAATGCGCATACAATGCTATAAGTTCAGTCATTCTTCATGGGAATAACTGAATGTCGCATTGACTGGATTGTTTATCGCGTCGTCGGCTTCACGGACGTTTCTAGAACTTCACAGGTGGGGTCGTTAACCGTCATTTTTATTCGTGTCGTTAAATTTTAGCAATGGCTTTTTCAAATATGTATTTATTGCGTGGACAATGTACCTACTGTAGTACTAATCTATTGCGATGCAATAAAGTCGCGAATAGCCTTTTCGACTAATATACCTAGATACCTAGACAACGTGTCTGAAAAATCGAGCCAGGAATCTTCAGCAAAATACATTATTTTAATAGTATACGAACATGTTTATAAGCAGGAGTCGTATTCAAAGTCAAGGCTACGTCATATTCCCGTCACGTTTCATTCATAAAACATGGTTTCTAGAATCTTGGGGAAATGAGGTTAACCTTCTAAGTATATCCCCGCAAAATGTTTGAGGAAAACACCATTATTTAAGCGTTCAAACATCATAAATCGAACTTTAATAGTTTATGACGGTTATGTACGTAAGTTACTCGTACCTACTTGTAACTTCACGGCTATGCATCGCATGTATTTAACCAAACATTCAACAAAACAGCTTGATATTGAAACACGTCATAAACTGTTCGCAGAATAACAGCCTTTTGCTTTCCTAATGAGTAAATATATTTTGAGGAAAATTTTACGCTTACACGATTAACACGAGCATGGCTACTGACCCGAATGTAATTCTCACTTTTTAACAAAACGTCCGCAGGCGACCAGAACCTTACATAATTATGTTTTTTTTTCGAGTTCGCCTTTATTCTTTCTACCTGGCCGTGGCGGTACCTGCCCCACTATATTCAGTACCCGGAACTCTATTAACCAACTCCACGAGGCATAAAAACACGTAGAAATAACAGACGACCGCCATGATGGACAGACCGTAATTTACCCTGTCGCTTCTCGGCGAAGCTTTTGTAAAATTGCTTTTGTCGGATAGAAACCAACGATTTGAGGGTCGTTATTATTATGTCAGCTTCGAGAATGATTTCGAGAATGGATCGGTTTACGTAAATAACAGGAGAGCCCGGTTGCTTGCACGAACCGCAAGCGACATTTGAGGCCATGAAAGATCAATGTTTATGAAATATTGCCGTTTCTCGAACTAGTCTTTCCTGGTTTAGCATAAATTCAAATGCTCTGTTACTTGCCTTGAAGTTTGACAAATGAGTTTAGCTTTTTTTATAATTTATGCAAATTATTATAGCCTTTGGTATGTAATGCATCATTGTATATTTTAACGTGCGAGATTGATGGTATAATTAACGTTTTAAAATAAAATGAACAAGTTTACATTTCCTTTATGTTAATGAGTTCTAGTAGGTAATATTCTTTTGTATTTACAAATATTACCCACAAAAAAGTTATAAGTACCTATTCTAATAACATATTTTCCTCTTACTCAATTTACCTATCCCTTACGTCATATTTCTTAAGCGTTCAAAAGATATCTCAAAAATGTAATCGTTCTTTAGAGTATTTTTTGTTAGAACCACGATTCCGCGCGACTTAATTGCAGTCAAATGTCAGCTAACATCAGCCTTGACAACGCTGCCGACCAGTACCTACTTAATAACAGCTTACAAATATTTTTACAGAGAATTGAATACGAACCGGCTCGCAGTGAAGGATTGCTATTGTAATTTCAAATACGAAGTAAGGAAATGCTAAAATTGATTGGCAAACGTTTTGAGATGGAGCGGTGTGATGCGAGGGTAGGTACTCGTTTACCGGCGTCGACGACGTCGAGGTGGCGGGGCACGAGGGAGGGGAGGGGAAGGTTGTCGGCCCCGTGACGTCACCGCACTGACCACTCCGGGAACGCCACAATGGCCTTTCTCAGAAGGAGCAGATGCGCTCGCGCCGCTATCTGCCCCGTGCTCCCCACTGCACGTGACCTTCCTTACCGAATATAACGAACTTCTTACAAACCTGCATCTCTGTCCGCTGACCCTCGAATAAACGATCTAAAATATTTAAAGTCAAGACAGACAAGCGTTGAGTGAGACAACGAACCATAAAAAAACTTACTCGTTTAAAGAATCAGCACGGAGTCTATATAAAGGACATAATATTTCGGGCGTCACGGCAGGTACCAGGCAGGTAGATGCGGTCTGCGCGCGTACCTGCGCTGCGCCCGCTCACAACGTATCATTACACTAATGATACCCGTCGTCGTCGGTATAATGGCTGGCTCACGAACACGACGCTGGCTTCGACGAAACTCGCAACTTCCATGGATGAGTGTGGATCTAGTCATGGTGTATAAAACATGCACTAAACCTCCACTCATCGAAAGAAATTGACCTTCTCGTCGGTAGGGCCGCTTCTAGGGACCGGAGCACGTCGCACTGCACGCACGCACTGATCGTTAGCGATGTCACGTCCTAGTCCTACCACCTCGACCGATCGAACCGTTCGCGACCACGTTGCAGATATTTATTATTTGAATGGTAAAATTTATAAAAGAGAAGGCGCACCGTGCGCGGCGGACGCGGTCGTCCAGTCCGCGCGCTCACTACGAAATAAACGGTCGAGATTTGAAATCTGGGAACGTAGACGCTGCGCGTACGGCGCAGGAGGGGCGCGCTACAGCCAATGAGCGTCGAGCGCGCGCAAACCGGGGAGACGCCCCGCGCACCGCGCCCGCGTCCTCCCGCACTTCCCGCGCACGATCTTATCTTTTCTTTACGAAAACGTTATATTCTTTCCTACTCGGGCGTCCGTTCAACCGACGACACGGGCGGCGGAAGTGAAATGAACGCGCGCGTAAACTGCACACATGATACTTGTGCAAAGCATTATCATATCGCCTCGCACACCTGATGCACTGCTAATCTACTGTTGTGAATGAGATTTGATGAGACTTACGCGATAAAATACACAACGAGTAGGTAAAAAATGTTTGAAATTAAGTAAAACAAAACCTAAACATCCAAGGAATTCAATCTGAAGGATTAACAGTCTAGAACAAAAACACCAATATTTGTATAAAACCGAACATTTTATTATCTTCACAAAAAAGGAAACATTTTTTATACACAATCAAATTACGTGTTTAACGGCTTAATTGGTGCACACTAAAAACATACCTTCTACAAACAAAATCAAATATATTATTTGTACCTATCCAAAGATTTACATTTAGAAATAGTAAAAATCGAGGTAGGTTAGGTACCTAAATAATCATGAATCATGCATGAATTGATAAAACGTTGTTATAATCGTGGAATGCACCGCGAAGTATGTAGGTACCTACTCTAACCTACTGCTCAGTAACAAACCAACAAAAATCCTTATACTGTAATCGATTTCAATGTTATACATTACTTATCGATCGGATCGAGTCGTGGAACGCATACAATGCAATATTGCATCGAATCGACTTGAATTACCTAAAGAAAGAAATATCATTATAAACATGTTAGATTATGTATCCATAGTTATTATTTTCCCGGGTTTTAATTATAGCTTATTTTATTTATCTTTTTAATTTTATTGCTCTTATTACCTCGACGTTTCGATCATGTTACAATAGTCATGTTCGCGAGGAAATACGCGATTAAAACCCGGGAAAATAAATACAATGAATACAAATTATGTGAGTTTGAGTTTGTTCGCATGTGACTAATAGAGTACCTAATGAGTATGAATGTAGAGGGATGGACTGCGTGAGACAAGACATGAGTGAGATGAATATGAACGATCAGATGACGACTAATAGGAGTGAATGGAAGAAGAAAACATACTGCGCCGACCCCAAATAAATTGGGATAAGGGCAGGATGATGATGTTGATGATGTGATCTCCGAACAGTCCCGTGGCCCAACTCGTTGTACAGAATAGTTGAACCACCACCCCTCGCACTCGAAATATCGAGCTCCACAAAATAAAAACAAAATGATGGTGAGTAGGTATCCAATTCTTACCCAACTACGGCAAAGCCAAAAGCGAGGGTTATGTTTTAGTATTAGTGTAAATAATTGTTCCTTCTAGCTGCAATGACTTTTGAAAATTCTTAAGAGGAAAGGGTACCGGGGGCTCTCTCCATAGAAACCTCTGTGGCGCGTCGGGCGAACACCCGACTGCGACGCAGAAGGTTGCGGGTTCGATTCCCGCCGGGAACAAGTATTTATGCTGACCATAAATTCTTGTTTCTGGTTCTGGGTGTTTCCTATATGTATAATATGTATATATTTACAAAAAAAAAAAAGTATATAAGTAGTTTATCCGTTATTTGGCACCCATAACACAAGCATTAAGTTGCTTAGCTTGGGGCTGGATGGCGATGTGTAATATGTCCTGAAATATTTAAAAAAAAAAAAAAAAAAAAACGTAGTTGACTGTTTCCTCCCTGGATAATGACACTAGAGCAAATATTTTTGTTGCATAAAACTTATAACTGCCATGACTATGCCCCTATGTCGTGTTTTTTTTTTTGTTTTTGAAATCTAACTTTCCATGATAATTATAAAATAAAATAAAAACTAAAACATAGGGGCATAGCAATAGCAGTTATAGGTTTTATGACACAAAAATATTTGTGCTAGTCTCATTATCCAGGGAGGAAACAAAAGACTACGTTTCTATGGAGAGAGCCCCCCCCGGTACCCTTTCCTCTTAAGAATTTTCAAAAGTCATTGCAGCTAGAAGGAACAATTTACACTAACAAAATAATTTAAAACGCCCTTTCACTAGAGACAATTCTTAAACATACTTTCGCGAGGAATACCGCGTGGTTATTACTATTAAAATAGTGGATTACAATCAAGCGATATATCTTAAGGGGGGTCCATACGCCAACGACCTTGGTACACAGCCTACTAAATAGTTACTGGCACCGGTCACCTTCGTTGGTGAAAATTGTTGATTGTTACGAATGTGTTTTGTTTTTCTTAAAAGTGCTAAGATGGAATTGTAGGTGAGATTTTTACCGACATTTTGGTATGAGTTTGAGCCAAAAATGTCCTATGGTTTTGAAGCTATCCTAAAATTAAGAATTAAAACTGGTCTAGCTTTGAAATGACAAGGAATTTTCGCCTCAATATAACCCCAAAATATCGATAAAAATTTCACCTACAATTTCATCTCAGCACTTTTGAGAAAAACAAAACACATTCGTTACAATCAACAATGTTAGTTGTAAGCTACGGGTATTTCTAGCGCGTTGCGTTTGGCAGCATAAGCAGCCTTAATTCGGATTATTATTAGCCATAATAACAGTACAACCGAGATCAGTCAACTGCATGACCTCGGCGCCACCGTCTAACAATCTATGAGCGCAGACAGCTAGTTTCTCGCTTATACTGCACTTTTGTTTGTTCGTTAAATGTCCTGACGATACGACTGTGGCGCTCAGTTGTTCGAGCAGTTGTGATGCTGAGTACGCGTCCATTAGGAACCTGTAAACACGTGTTTGTATAATATATGCCTAGCTGCACCCCGCGGTTTTTTAAATAAATATTGCAGGACAATTCACACATCGCCATCTAGCCCCAAGCTAAGTAACTAGACTTTTGTTATTGGTGCCAGACAACGGATATACTACTTATATACTTTTCTTCTGTAAATATCACTTCACTATCATCACTATCACTAGGTACATAGTATAAAACAAAGTCGCTTTCTCTGTCCATCCCTATGTATGCTTAAATCTTTAAAACTACGCAACGGATTTTGATGCGGTTTTTTTTTAATAGATAGAGTGATTCAAGAGGAAGGTTTATATGTATAATACATGCATAATATACCCGTGCGAAGCCGGGGCGGGTCGCTAGTATACTTATAATACATAGAAACAACCAGACCACAGACAAATATCTAAGCATAAATACTTGTCTGAGGCGAGAATCGAACCCACAACCCTATGTTTGGCAGTCCGGCTTGGTGACCATTGGGCCAATTGGGTCGTCGTTATCCGCGTTAGTGCCTAAAAGTGATATTATGATTTCCTAAAAACATAGTTAGGAATATACCCCCGAACACTGAAAGGCTACTTAATCATAAGCAGCGTTTAAATTGAAATTTAAGTGTAGGCTTCAATAGAAAGCATACACTTAACGTCAATTTATACATAGCCTTTCAGTATTCAGGGGATAGACACATAGAGAAGAACTCTCTGCCCGCGTCTTGTAGATGTTCCCCCAAAACTACAACTTATTGGAATCTTCAAGGTTAGAGTGAAAAGCTACCGTGAGATCGAAATTGTAGAATTGTGTATTAATTCTACAATTTCGATCTCACTGTCTAAATACAAGCCATGCGTAAAATAAAAGTATTTATATTATAATACACGTTGCGACCCGCCCCGGCTTCGCACGGCTATATTATGAATGTATTATACATATAAACCTTCCTCTTGAATCACTCTATCTATTAAAAAAAACCGCATCTAAATCCGTTGCGTAGTTTTAAAGATTTAAGCATACATAAGGATATAGGGACATAGGGACAGAGAAAGCGACTTTGTTTCATATGATATGTATTTAAATTAAAACATAGGTAGGTTACTTTTTATCCCGATTCCGAAATTACGCGTGGGAAATCGTAGTTCATTGCTAATATTAAAAAATATGTACTTACTTCTCAACAAACTGTTCCAGTTCACTATATGTCTTGACATTTAGGTATTCATTGACCAGACTCTCAGGCACCAACCCTGTTACCTGTGTAAATGAAGGTAACAATATATACAATACGTAATTATTAACTAAGTACATTCAATATTGCACATATATATTTAAAATTATATATATAAAATTTAAATATTAACACAGCGCCATTTAGCCCCAAACTAAGAAAGTCTTAAGTTATGTATATTTAAAGATGCCCTCGGGAGCTTTTAGTCCAAAGGTTATAATTATCCATAGAGTATAATATAAATTAAATAACTTACCACAACACGTTTTCAGAAGCATTAGTAAAAAATACATGCAAAACAACTCATAATCAATCAAAATCATAGTAAAATAGTAAAGCAAAAAGCATTCAGATTAAATTAAAGATAAGCCCAAGCAACACAAACAATTTTCAGTGAAAGCTGTTCCTAATAAGCTTGAATGATTAGTTCACGCCGCCGCGCGCCGCTCATTAAAACTCGCTTAAAACTCATGCAATTAACAATCACATGTCTTCTAAAAGTCAAAATAAAGTAATCAGATTTGTTTAGAAAAATCAAGTGAGTTTGAAAAAACATTTAGAATACGTATTTTTAGAGAAAATAGGTACCTAACTAAGTTTAGTATAAAATTTATTTTAAAAAGAAATTTGTATTGATTATTAGAAGTTCAGACTTTTTAATAGAAGGTAAATAATTAAATACAAACATAATGAATAATGTATGGTTCTCAATTTTTTTTTTTTTCAGTAGGTATTCAGAAAAACACAGAAGTCGGAAATCATCATGCAGATTTTTTTGAAAGCACAAAGGTTAGTTCACACAAGCCGAAATAAAAGAAAGTCTCAGTTCACCTCAATAAGGCCATCCGCTGTAATCTTGCCGAGCAGCCGCTGGCAACACTGTAAAGCCGTCAACGCGCGCCGTAGATCTCCCTCGCAGGTGTCGACTGCTTGTATGAGTATGTCACCATCACCCACGTCTACCCCTTCCGCTTCACATATTTCACGTAACCTGACGAAGAATTCCTTTTTATTAAGTACTAAAACCCCGTGGGTAAATTTCACCCGCGTAATTCTCTCTCCCATGGGAATATTAGCATAGAAAGTAGCCTGTTACTGCCAATGAATTCTCATGAAGTTACATGAAAATCAGTCCAATAACGACGGAGCCTATTTCTTAAAAAAATACGGAAACATAATGTTTGAATGGTTTCACTAACACTAATCATTGCAATGCCCTATTAAGTGGGCAGGAGGGCGGTGGACATTGCACCTTGTTTTGGCATTAAACTCCGAACTAAATAAACGAAATATAAATACTACTGTAATTAATTACAAAAAAAATTTTCATCTTTGTAATATTAGTGTAGGCAACAAAAGTAGAGCCTCGCTGTTAAATATTTAGATTGCTATCTTAGTTATTAATAAGTTTACAGTTATTGTTTAAACTACTATTTAATATTAAATATCAAACTCAAGTAGGAGTTCAAAGCCTTGCTTGAGATAGAGTGGGCCTTTATTTTTATGGCGAATTAGTATCTAAATATTGCACTTGTTTAATTTTTACAAATTAAGTTTTACTATACGATGTATGCTGGCTATATACAATATTTAAATTACCAAGATCATTAGTTATACCTTTTAATTACATTGTCTTTAGCAAGCGGCCTGAATCGGAACTTGGAGCATCTGCTAGTGATAGGCGGGATGATCCTCGAGACATAGTTACAGATGAGACAGAACCGAGTTGTCCTTGTCTCTCGTTCCATGGTGCGACGGAGCGCAGCTTGAGCGGCCGTTGTCATGGAGTCCGCTTCATCGAGGATCACTAGTTTGTATGGTGGGCATGGTCTACCACTAAAATATATGAAATGGACACCTTAACTAAGCATTTTTGATGAATATATGGTAGTGATTGTTTTATTATTACAATTAATTGTCTTTAATATATTTATGGGAGTCTTAAGCTAAAAAAACCACTGTTTACTTAAAGGTAAACAAAAAAAGTAATTTATGGAACTTTTCAAATAAATTCATTGAAATTGTTTATTATTGCGATCATGTTTAAAAAGTTAAAGATTGCATTGAGGGCTTTAGAAGGTTCAAAATATAGAGCATTCTTAATAAAGACAAAACTTACTCTGGTCTGGTACTGCTGACAGTAAGCTGAGCAAAAGACTTAACCTTGTCTCTTATTACTTGTATCCCTCTCTCGTCCGAAGCGTTCAATTCTAGCACTCTATCACGAGATATATCCCCAAACAACTGTCTAGCAGCCGCTAGGATAGCACTCGTTTTACCCGTACCGGGTGGTCCGTAAAATAACAAGTGAGGTAAATCACCCCCTGATAAACACTCTCTGAGAACCTGTATCACTTCACCTTGGTCTACTATATCGTCAATAGTCTTCGGCCGGCTGAAAGAACACAGAAAAACTCTTGAAACACCGTAAAACATGAAGAAATTGCCTAAAATAACTGTGACATTTTTTTTACTTACTATTTCTCGACCCATGGTGCCGGTGGCTTCTTTTTCGTCGAAGTTTTAACTCCTGACGTTGAAGGCTTATCGGCTGCGGATATTTTACCAGTTTTTAGGAACGCCTGCATTGTACTTTGCTAGTTTTTCATTTAGGAAAATATACAAGTATCAGACAATAACCGCGGTTTTTAAAAATGAAGTCGGGAACATGTTTTTTGACAGTTGACAATTGAAGACAACATGACAGTGACAATTACATGACATTTATGTTTAGTGATGGGATCGTTAATGAAAAAAAGATCGTCAATTTAGTCGATTAATCAACATGAATTTACCGGTTTTCGTATACTCTGTGAAACTTAAATAGAGGTTGATGTCAGATTTAGTATCGTCTGTGGAGCACAATTTGACATTGACGTTGACAGTCATTTATTTATTCCTGTGTTCTTTGTTTTGGCGGCGCTGGCGCCGGTTTCAACAATTAGTTATTAGACAAAAACACAAACAGAATGGCCACTAGATCGCAAAAGAAAGCCAACAAAACACCAGCAACTCCTCCAATTAATAAAAGAATTGAAAACTCGTGGGTACTCTTAGCAAAAGGTGTGTAAAACTTCGCCGATGAGAAACTTTATCTGAACTTTTGTTAAAACTTTAATCTTTGTTTTTACAGAATCTTTGCTGGAAAACGACAGTTTTACAATTATAACGCTTCCACACCCAGCTGATGGTAGACCTACGCAGTACAGTTTAGATGAGAAACATAAAAAGTTATACGAAGTGGTTTCATACAATGAACCGCACCGCTCTTGGTTTATAGGGGAAAGTGTGAAATCAGACGGCAGTATACAGTTGCTTACACCTGTAAATCCAGTATTTTTAGGTATGGTTTGTATTGTACCCTATTTAAAGTAGGTAAGATAAACAAAACAAACCTACATAACCTAAAAATTTCCTAGTCAATAAATACATACCATCATCATTTATTATCATCCACCGGACGTCCACTGCTTAACATAGGCCTCCCTAAAAGACTTCCAGGGCGATTGGTCTCAAGTCCTCTGCATCCATCAACTTCATGAAGTAGAAAAAAATAAAAATACGAAATTTTAATTTCAATACTAATATAGACTAATATTATAAAGCTGAAGAGTTTGTTTGTTTGACCGCGTTAATCTCAGGAACTAATGGTTCGATTTAAAAAAATATTTTTGTATTGGATAGTCCTATTGAGAAAGGCTATAGGCTACTTTTCATTTTGATATTCCCACAGGATCGGGACTTACGCGGGTGAAACCGCGGAGCGCAGCTAGTATTAATATAAAAACGTCAAATAAACCGCCCCCCTCAACATACTCAAAGACAGATAATAATGGTTGTGTAACCTCTCTACAGGCTGCATAAATCATATTATAAACCTATTATTCATTTCAGTGTTACCAAAGTTAATAGAGCAGTGTAAAAGTAGAGCTGTACCTCTGGAAGATTTACTATCGGAAAAAGGTTTCAATAAAATACTAGATTACATTGAAAGTCTAGACTGTGTTGCAGATTTAAAGGTAACTTAATCTAAGTTTTAAATGTTTAAAACTTGTCCCTTTGCTATACAAGGTCTTCTCCATCTTTTTTCTCATAATATAAAACGTTGCTGCCCGTGGTCCACCAACAGCAGTGGCGGTCTAAGGGGGGGGCGGTGGTGGCGGTCCGCCCCGGGCCTCCGATCTTGGGGGGGCCCCCAAATGCCTCCGCGTTCCCCTGATCAAATCCAAGACTTTAAACCTCAGTACTTATCTATTTAACCTGTATGTTCTGCAATTTTCTATGGTTCAAAAGTTATTTGGACTTTAGTAAAATTTTAGTATAAATCAGATTTTAGCCTGAACTTCGCAACTACAGCCAAACTATTAGGGCCCTACCGCAAGCCGACATCGATAACCCTACCCGCGCCGCACAATGGGTGGAATTTTGAGCCCGCCTTTCGTAGGAATTTTGAAAAATTATTATTTGTATGCAGAATTTTCGGGGACATTAAAACATTACGGACAAACATTATTATTAACATTATAAAACATTTCGGGGACACAAATAACTATTCTGGTTTTGTGATTTAAAAAAATGCCATATTTTGTGGGGTTTTTAATAATTTTCAAAATTCTTTGTTTTACAACATTGTGCGCCTCAGCTGTTTGCCGTCGGCTGTCAAAATGACTACTATGTCGATTTCGACGGACTTAGCGCGGTAGGGGGCCCCTGGTCTGTGATTCTGCCTGTTTTTTTAAACAAGTCGATTAGTGGACCTTTTGTACCCCTACACCAATTAGATCTATAAAACTCCTAATACATATTACCATTAAAGTTTTTTGACGTGATAACGTCTAATAAATTGATGGAACACCTGCATTCACAAAAAAGGTGTGACGTCAAACGGAAACAAAGTATTTAATAATAATATCGCTCATTTGGGCTTGTGTTATTGTGTGACGAGCGATGAATAGAAGACTTATTCAAAAGAAAAATTTAAAAAAGAAGAAAAAAAAAAATATATATATATACATAAGCACATGAGTAGAGATGACCAGAGACTAAGGTTGTTCGGAGCTGTCAAAATGAATACGTAATTGTGACGTAATCATGTAGGGTTGGCACAGGTGGATTATATTAAATAAAAAAAACTTGAGAGGTGTCAAGGCACACCCAGATAGAACGAAGTTCCTTTCGATTAATTACTTAAGGAGTTGTAATAAATTAATGTTATTCGTTTTTTATTTTTTTTTATATCTACTTTTTTTTTTGTAAATAATCGTCGCGACACCACACTGTTCAATGCGAAATAGAAAGACGAAACGAAAATAACTGGCTTGCTTTCTATGCAAAACGTGTCGTTACATCTTTTGGTCTTAACTTTTTCCGTCTCTTTTTTCGCAACGCGAGATAAGGAACTTCGCTCCAAAAAAATGTGTAAACTAAGTATCAGTGTCTTTTATTATGGGCGTTTATTTTAACGCGGTAACAATGTAATCTGAATTGATGATTAATCTATACTTACTAATATTATAAAGCTGAAGAGTTTGTTTGTTTGAACTAAGGAACTACTGGTTCGAATTGAAAAAATATTTTTGTGTTGGTCAGTCCATTTTTCTAGAAGGCTACTTTTTATTTTGATATTTCCACGGGATCGAGACTTACGCGAGTAAAACCGCGGGAGGCAGCTAGTAGATAAATAAATGAATGATGAACATAATACCTAAATCAGAAATTTTTATGGCTTACCGAGAAACTTTGATGTCACAGAATTGAACGTTAAATAGATAAACGTTGACATACTAGAATTCACAAGTAGTATGTTATACAAACATATAACTATGCTTTCCGTCGTGTCTAGTCACTATAACACAAGCCTAGTTGCTTAGGCTGGAGCGCTCACTCACTAAATCGTTTCCATTCTTCCTCCATCCCTCTCTATAAAAGAAAATCTTCTATCCGTGGTCTGGTCACGATAGCACAAGCCTAGCCGCTTAGGTTGGGGCACTCACACACTCAATTCCCACATCAGTAAAGGTACATATTTAATATTTATAACTATTATATCTGTCGCGTCTAGTCACTATAACACAAGCCTAGTTGCTTAGACTGGAGCACACGCTCACTCACTCACTCAATCGTTCCCACCCTTCCTTCGAAAGAAAGAAAATTATTTAAGTCTTCTATTTCGTCACTCGTCACCATAACACAAGAATGGTCCACACTCACTCCCTCCCTACTTAAGATCAAATTAATAACACTATATTTTATTAAACAATATGAAACAAACATGCGACGCGTGATGTTTACCGCTCGCATGCGAGTGTGACAGCCCTGAACTTGGGCACTGGCCGAGCCAGTATAGACCGGTTTCTCTCCGTACATGATGTGCCGCCAGTGCTCACGCACACACGCGCGTCAAGCTTGTAGTAGTGGACTTGTCAGAGAGCCTTGTATGACACATTAGTCTCTGGTTGTATTATTTACTCATGTGACATAAGTAAAGGAATAGCAAAAAGTCTCAATTTTCCATCGTTTTCTTATGACGTTATCTCGTAAAATTATCTTCCGGAAACCGACTTTACAGACCATTTGTTTTTTTTTAATCCAATGTTTACACTTTGAATTATCTTTGTATGGTTCTAAATAAATATTTTACACGTTATTTTTTTCTGCAACCTATCTTAAAAACTACTGGCTTTCATCACTACATAGTATAAAACAAAGTAGCTTTCTCTGTCCCTATTTCCCTTTGTACGCTTAAATCTTTAAAACTACGCAACGGATTTTGATGCGGTTTTTTTAATAGAAAGAGTGATTCAAGAGGAAAGTTTATATGTATAATACATGCATAATATAGCCGTCCGAAGCCGGGACGGTTTGCTAGTGGAGAATAAACCCTGAAAGTTTCTTTTGGCTAGAAGTAGCTTAGGGCATCATCTTGATAGTTCAAAAAGGGCCAATAATTTAATTTCACTAAAAGTCCAAATAATTTTTTAATCATAGAATATTGCAGAACATACAAGGAAGGTTAAATCGATATGTACTGACTGAAGTCCCTCACAACCCCAGCAACCGATGATCCACCCCCCGTGTTATAATAAAAAAAATAATATAAAAAAATAAAAAAAACTGTCTTTTCTTTTCCTTTTGTGGATCGATTCGTATTTTATTTTCCTCACCCATACACATTCCATATTGTAGGTGGGTATGTATGTTTATTTAGCCTTAATAATTGAAACTGAATTTAAATTTCGGTCGCCAGATTATAAATTATAAATTATTATAAAAGCTGGGGCCTCATTCAGCTTTGTCGCCCCGGGCCTCTGACGGGCTTAGTCCGCCACTGACCAACAGAGTTCATTTGGATGTACCAGCGGTGATTTTTTTTAAGACAATGTTACTTTTAATTTGGTTGTTATTTATACATATATAATTAAATAAATAAATAAATAATAAATATTGCAGGACATTCCACACATCGCCATCTAGCCCCAAGCTAAGTAACTAGACTTGTGTTATGGGTGCTAGAGAACGGATATAATACTTATATTACTTTTCTTTTGTAAATATATTATAATACATATAAACAACCAGACCACAGACAAATATCTAAGCATAAATACTTGTCTGTGGCGGGAATCGAACCCGCAACCCTGTGTTTGGCAGTCCGGCATGGTAACCATTGTGCCAACTGGGTCGTCTTTATCAATCATGTCAATTATGTCTGAAATATTTGCATTAGTAAGCTACTATTAGAAAAACAATTTTTTTTATTATAAAATATGTATGGATGGGCCAATAGTGTGAGAACCAAACTACTTATTTATTATACGCATTTTTTCTGAAAATTCTCCATTTTAAATATTATTAAACCTTATTATGACCTCACACTTAATTATATTTAGTTCATAAATCTGCTAAAATGTGGATCATGTCCTTTGAAATAAATAATTTCAGGGTCCAGCAGACATGAAAGCATATAAATACAATGAAGAGAAGACATTGGCCTGGCTATATGAAAGAGTTCAGAAAGTGGCCAAACTCCTTAGAAGTAAGAATATTCATGTGACGTCGGGGGCCGTGTCTGCTACATTTGTTACTAGTAATGTTGCTAATGACAATGTTGATGAAGGTGGGCTTACTTGAGATTTAATTTTGTAGAATCACATAAATTAAGGTAAATTTTTGATAAGATAATAAAAGTCAAATAATAGTAATTTTAAAATTCTACGGTGGGTCTACAATAAAATACAATCTAAACTTCGAACTTTTTCAAATCTTACTAACTAGATGGTATTTTGAAGTGTTAAATCCACACTTAGGGAAAGTAAGAAATTGAAAACATTTTTTCTCATTTATGGACTGTTATATACAACCATAGATCTCTTAGTTGGGTCCTTTTTGGCGGGTTTTATCAGGGGGAGAACCAGTAGCTCTTCCATAGATGCCACTAGATGTGGTTTTGTCAAAAAAAATTAAACACTAATCCTACGCTCCCGGTGGGATTCGAGAAAAGTAATGTCCTATCAGGAGCATGGTTTAGTTTATGATGTTTGCATCTTTTAGCTTGTGCGTTAAAATTTTACTAATATCTCATTATGAGAGAACAATTTTTTTTTTTTTTAAACTCCTTTTCTTGTACTGCAATCTGTCACACTGAGGATATTCGGCGGTAGATTTGACAATTATGTTTTTTTCTGGCATGACGAGTCGTGGGCGATACTGATCCTATATGATCCAGTCGCATGTTAATAACCAATAAAAAATATTATTATGTTCCAGAATTTTATCTAAAGTATGCTTTCGGAATCGTCTCAGAATATCTACAGGAAGACCTAATGGCCAAACTAGAGAACAAATTCGATTTCAAGCCAGAATTAATAGAGTCCATTGGCAACAAACGCAAATCTGAAGTTATTGACAAAGAAAGCAAGAAAATGAAACATAACGTATCCAGTGAAGCAGAGAATGGATTAGATATTTCAGATTTTAAAACTTCTGAAGTGAAGAAACAAAAGCCGCTAACAGCTAAAGAAAAGGCTAGACAGAAAGCGGCGAGTGGAACTAAAACAATTTCTTCCTTTTTTACAAAAAAATAATGTTATTTATTTTGTTCAAATAAACACTAAAAGTATTTAAATTGTGAGAATTATTAAAGACTAGCCGTTCTAATATGCTGGGAAACTAAACCATCCATTCCTTCAAAAACACGTAAAAGATCTTGGATAGATTTTTCGAGTATTTGCGAGACACCAATAACCTTTACGACGATTGACTAAAATAATGATAATACTAATGTATGGAATTATTTTTCAGTTTGGAAGACTGTCATTATGGGTCCTATTCCCCAAAAAGAATATTTTTTTCCGATAAAAACCGGTAATTTCCGAAAATGCTAACAACTGGCAACATCATCGTCGCCATTATCAAACGTCCATCCGCTTCGCTCGGACTTTCAGTGGAGTTGATAGTTTACGGACATTTTTTATATTTTAGTGGTATTTCGGACAATCTAGACTCAGTGTAGTGAAACTAATGTGATTAATTTTCAATTTGCCGTGATTAAAGACTTCACTAAGTGGTCAATAGTAGAAAAATCGCGGCCAATGTCAGCAGGCGTGTCAGATCAGGTATTTCGCATTTCCTTGATTCCTGTGGCTTTTATTTGTAAAGTTATCGTTTCATAAAGTAAACATTAATGTGTGTATTTTCTTTTCTTTCATGTGCATCGAATGTGTAGCGGATGAAAGGGCAAGGGAATCAAGGTAAAAATGGGATTTGTAAATGACGTTGCAAAGTGTTTTCTACGAATACAGCGTTACCGGTCGGCTTCGCATTCGTCACTCATTGCCGCTATACTATCATTATTAGTATCACAGATGTGCACAGACTCCCCACTTTCACTTTCTAATTATTGCAAGTCAATGCTGCTGTGGAACAGTTTATATAGCACTCATTACATTACCTACACACTCATGTAGGTGGTAACCTTTATTTGATACAGTTGGTTGAACTACAAAATATTGACACCCACTCACAATCAATATGAATCCCACATTCCTTCTTGTGGAAATAATTACCAATAAATTACCTACCTTTATCTATTCCAAACAGTAACAAACAATGTACTTATTGTTCTAATACTATAAACCAACATTAATTATATTATCTGACATTGGACCTAACACCTAAAGAATAATTTATTTCAATTATATGTAGTTATCATAAATATTTGTATGTAATGTTCCAGTGACAAATGTTCCGAAAGATCAACATTTAGAAAGTGGCGGTGAAGAGCTTGCCGAGGTGTCATGGCGTCATCAGCAGCAACAATCATACGCGCCACCCATCTCTTCAGCGGCCGACCCCTACAATGCAGCAGGTTTGTACGAAAATTGCTTATAAGGGTTCCATAAAAAGGTAAAAAAGGAACCCTTATAATTTTTAGGTGAAAAACAATCTGACAAAGATATTGTTATGGGCAGAGGTTACTATTTAACATCTGGTGGCTCATACAGTCACTTTTATGATGTAAAGAAAATAATTAGGGACAGTGATCCTTACAAAAAATATATTTAAATTTAAATGTCAACTAGATTGTCCTTTTGTGATGTTACTAGTTATCTTAATAGTATCCACATAAAATGTTTTCATAATGTCTAGATTTGTTACAAAATCAAATCATAGATAAATGTGATGCAGACGTCCCAGGGTGTAAATATGTTTTGGAAGATATTTCTATTTCTACAAATGAGATGTCTCATTTTGGGCTGAAATTGTAAATAATTTGTTACAGACAGATTCTTGTTACATGATATTGTTTGTTGTCATGTTCCCTTTATTTGTTCCTCCACCAAAATGTAATGAACTAAAATAAGTTACAACTTTTTTTTTTTCATGAAAAGTACTTTCAAAGTTTGCAAGACAAATTTATATATATTAAGTTAGGAAGTTAGAAATATAAGCAGAAACATACATTTACAGTATATTTTTGCTTGCGATAGGTAAGAGTTACCAGGCTAAATGTATTTGTTCTAGCTAGACTGAACACTTAGAGCCTTTTCTATTTCTATCTGTAATAGTAGGATTATCACGTGGATGTTGTTGGTGTCTTCTTTAGGTGCTGAGTAAGAAAATATAGGTGGTGGTGCATTGCATAATCTTTATCTATTAGATGTTAGATAATCAATTACCCCAGTGCACATATGGTGCAGTAGTAATCTGACTGTAACATGTATAAAATTGTCAAAAAATTGTCTATTGTCCCTTGAGATGAATACAATATTTGCAGATAGTGGTGTGGTTCTGTTTCCTTTTGAATTGTAGCCGACTTGTTTGTTTCGATTAAAGTGTACCATCTTTTGCATCTTGTTGCATTATTATTTTCTCTTGTTCTATCAGCCAATATTGGTATTATCACAATACAATATCTAGCCCAAGTCCTTAAGAAAATGGGATATCTCCTTTGAGGAAAACTATTTTCCGTCGTTTCAGGTTATTACGGTACAACAGCACTTCCTTATCAAGCTTTTGGAGTCGGGGATGGGACATGGTCCACCAATGGAACAGACCCGATGACTTTCCTCGGAGGATACAATCCTCACGATTCTTATGGAGTTGAGGGTAGATAGTACCTATTTATTCTGTAACAAGAGAAAAGATGTTACATTTTAACACAAACTCAGTTGTTTAGGAAACACCATCACCATTGTTTAGGTCCATTTTAGGTCATATAAAAAAAAATTGTCATTAGGTTATAGCACACAAAGAGTAAACAGAAATTCTTCCTTCTGTTTTCCTATCATTTTAGGGGTATTAATATCGTCCCTTACATTATTTTAATTTGATCATACTGTCATTCAAAAGTTTCTTATTAGTTGTAATGTTTTCCCTAATAACCTAAAGAGAAATATTAATTTCGGAATTATGAATTCCAGGAGTATTCGGGCCATCGACGACACCATTCTCTACAGCTGCATTCGGGCAGCCCGCGTCGACATTTAACTATTTCCACGGTAACGGCGACTACTCGACCTGGGGTCAGTTAGGTCGCGCGAAGCAATATGACGATTACTACAGGACCGACGTGTATATGCCGGACGGCATCAAGGCGATGGAAGCGGGCGTGCAGGCGCTCGCTCTCGTCGACCACAAACCGGACAAGGAGCGTCCAGAACTCAAGGACGTCTCTGCCGGATCGCAACCCAAAAAGATGACGTGGGCCTCGATCGCGAGCCAGCCGGCCAAGCCCGCGCCTGCCTCGCAGGGCAGCGTTGTTAAGAAGAAAGGGCCCGGCATGCCGCCGCCGCCCATTGTGCCTGGCAAGCATAACATGGATATGGGCGCGTGGGAAGGGGGAGTCGCCAGCGCTCCGCCACCGCCACCGCAGCTGCAACCGCCGGCGCCGCCCGTGCCCGCACCTTTGCCGATGCCGGCGCAGGCCTCGCCGCCCGCGCCTGTACCGCAGCAGCACGTGCAACATATTGCGCATGCCCCACGCCCTCACCAATCCCACCACCAGCCACCGCCGGCGTGGGCACACGCGCAGCGTGCGCCTCCGCCGCTACAACCACGCGCACCTATGGTCGCGCCGCCGGTCTCCGTGCCGCCACCAGTACCCGTCCCTGCTCCTCCGACATCGCCCCACCCGCTCCTCGATGAGTTGCGAGTTAAGAACGATTATAATCCGAAGGACTTTGATCTGACGGCGCCATTAGCCCGTTTTTTCGTGATCAAGTCTTACTCGGAGGACGACATCCACCGTAGTATCAAGTACGAGATCTGGTGCAGCACCGAACATGGCAACAAGCGACTCGACTCCGCTTTCCGCGAGAGAGAGAAGGAGGGTGGCATGGTCTACCTGTTCTTCTCTGTCAACGGAAGTGGGCACTTTTGTGGGATGGCGAAGATGATGAGCGCCGTTGACTACAACTCTAACTCTAGTGTGTGGTTGCAGGACAAGTGGAAGGGACAATTTCGAGTTAGGTGGATCTACGTCAAGGACGTTCCGAACATGCAACTGCGTCATATCAAATTAGAAAATAACGAGAACAAGCCGGTGACCAATTCGCGCGATACTCAGGAAGTGCCGCACCCGAAGGGAGTGCAGGTGTTGCGTATAATGCACTGCTACTGTCACAACACGTCCATATTTGACGACTTCACTCACTACGAGCGACGTCAGGAAGAGGAGGACTCGCGCAAAGTTCCCGTGCACAACCACCAGGACAACAACCGTGAGGAGAACGATGGGGGACGTGGATATCGCAACTATCGAGACGGACGGGAGGGGCGCGACCATCGCGAGCCGCGCGAACACCGTGAGCAACGCGATCCTCGCGACCATCGCGAGCCGCGCGAACACCGTGAACAGCGCGATCTTCGCGACCACCGTGAGCAGCGCGACCAGCGTGACCATCGCGATGGACGTGAACAACGCGATGGACGTGAACAACGCGATGGACGTGAACAACGCGATGGACGTGAACAACGCGATGGACGTGAACAACGCGATGGACGTGAACAACGCGACCATCGTGACCACCGCGAGCATCGCGAAGAGCGCGACCCACGTGACAACAGAGACCACGGCTACCGTGAACGCGACTCTAACTATAGACCCCATCACAAGGTTCGTTTCTTTGATATTGTTGTAATACCTATCACTACATAGTATAAAACAAAGTCGCTTTCTCTGTCCCTATGTATGCTTAAATCTTTAAAACTACGCAACGGGTTTTGATGCGGTTTTAAATAGATAGAGTGATTCAAGAGGAAGGTTTATATGTGTAATACATGCATAATATAGCCGTGCGAAGCCGGGGTGGGTCGCTAGTTAGGTATAATATTGCTGTGCCATTGTTAATCGTGATTGTGATTGTTATATTTCAGGAGCGAGACGGTTCCCGTGGTCGCGGTCGTCCTCGCAACTGATGCAGCGTTCGGTCGAGAACAAAGCAAGGACTGGCTTCTCCCCATAGACGACTAGTAGGAGAATCACTTATTGGTTCCACATCGCAGCACCGCGACCGCGTCCGGTACAGGACCGGATCCGTGACCGCGTACGTACGCACATTACGATAACGAGTCTATCATTCGAACGTGACTCGTGGGTGTTGCGTTACATACAGAACAATTATAATGTAACAGGGAGTAAATGATTGTTAAAACAGTGTGAATAGATAAAAAAAAACTTTCAACAAATTAAAATGTGCTAATTAATAAATATTTCGTACTGGAACATTTAACACAGACGCCTAGTGAACAGAACTTTAATTAAATACCGTAATACGCCGAGAGCGGCGCGACGACGAGTGGAATTGTGGACTTTGTTTCAAATTTGTGGACTGAAAAAAATATATAGTAATTTTTTATAACTAGGAAATTCTGTGGTGAGAGGAGTTACTCCTGTATAATCTAGGGACTTGTGAAGATACAATCAATATCAACATCATTATTATACTGACTGAGTGTAGTGTTACGTATGCCGCATCATCGGTGTCATCGTAAATGTTAATATCAGTGATGAATAATTTTATATCGCAGATTAATGTAATCATAATGAGGTGTGGACATTTTATATACATTTTTTTAATATCAATTTATATGACTGTTATAAAATGAGTTCTCTCGTGGCATTGAGTACATAATATGATATTCATTTTTAATCCCTGTTTTAAAAAATATATTTTACAAAAGGTATTGTTTCAACAATATTTTGTTCACATGTAACTGTATAAAACTCATGGAGGTAGGTTTTGAGTGGTGAATATTCCTTGTAATTTTTAACTGTGTACATAAATGTATTTTACTGTATTAAAAACGAAATTAATGTTTGATATTTTTAAGCGCAACATCATTGTGACGAGAGAAGTTTGACAAGCAACAGTAAAGCGGGACTTACACTGTGCAAATGCACTAATACAAGTCCATACAAAGTATGGAATAGATGAGTAAAGGGTTGTAACATTCTGGCATAGTTTACTGTCAGCCATTTTTACTCACTTTTAAAAACGCTATCTTTCAAACCTATGGCAATGTCCACAGGTAATTAAAACAAACAACAAATATCATGTAACAAAATCTCGTAAAGTGTCAGGTTTTTCTGTTAAGTGGCAAATAAAAAATAACACTGGCGACGCTTCACATCGCCACCAACAGATGGCACCACTAAGCCGATTGTAGATCCTAGATCGCGCAAGCGAAGTTTTTCTGAAGATAAGCTCATATTATTATACAAGTTCCAACGAAACATCGTTGGGCAGCTGCCTACCGGGTATAACACCTGCCCGGTGGAAGATCTTCCCTTTAGTTAGACGTACATACCACTAAGTACCTCCAACACACTACAATTGTTTAAAACGGGATGTTAACCATGTAAAAATGATCATGTTAGTTTTATTTAACTCCTGTATTTAAAAAATTGTCTAATCAAAAATTGTATAACAATTAACAGGCAAACCTGACACTAGTTACATGACATGTATTGTTTTTATTAATATTCTCTATACATTCATTGCCAAAGGAAAGGTGGAGCGCAAAAAAAAAATTTAAGGTTACTAATATTGCCAGTCTCCACACCTATATGTTACTACCCTCTTGTATGGCCACTTAAAAGTGCACTTGTATAGTGTAAAATCCGCTTAAGCATGAATACTTCCATTTTATTACAGTGTTACTATTTGTATGCATGTATTATGTACATCCCCACCTTGATTTTAAAGTGCCTTCATCAGTTGAAATAAAATAATAACATCGATTAAGTTCTTATTTTACGATTGTAGTTTCTAAATAGTGCTAGTGTCATACCTTATGGTATTTTTTATTTTAAAATACATTTGTAGTTGATATCTTTTGCCAATTATGTTAGGCATATTTTTTTGATTTCTTTGGGTTAATGTTAATTGCTCATTGAGAGGAAAACATGTAGCTTTTTGAACTGAAGTGTTTCTTTTCAAATTGTGTTATCTTATACATACATACAATTATAATAAACCTGATACTGAATTAAAGCCTGTCATAGGATGAAATGTAGATGTATTTTGAAATAGCCTGACCTTCCTTTTATCCTATAGAAACATGTATGTCCATTAATTTACCTATCTACCAGTGGAGTTATTTAAAGAAATACCACCCTATTTCTTTAAAGAAGCTGATAAAACTACAATAACAACGAAAAATATATTTAATATGTGAGTAGTGAAACAGGTGCATATGTCTAAATTCGTAAAGGTAAGTCGACAGGAATCGGGTTGTATGGAGCCCTCGCTACTGCTATCTATAGGTTGTATGTATATCCCTACCCAAGGGCGGATCCAGCTTTGGCGCCAGGGGGGGGTCACATATAGTTGTGGTCAAGTCAAGAACTTATAATTTAGTTTTGATAGCAATAGATACAAGTAAAAAGTAGGTATTTATTAATGTACGTACGTACTGTACTTAAAAATATTTATTCTTTATTGTACATTTGAAGAACTTAACACATTATAATAACTTGTACATACAAGGTGTCCGGTAATGAATGGCCAAGCGGGCACCTTCGGATAGAGGACACTGTGCTGGATCAGAAAAAACAAAAGTTATGTTCTATGAAAGTCTCTTGGTTTCCGAGATATCCGCCATTTAAAAAAAAAAAATCACTCCGTTCTCTATGTTTTTTGATGCCAAAACTGCAAATGAAGAAATTATCCCAATCTGTTTTTGGGATAGTATTTCAGGATAAATGTGCTATCAAAAATGCAAACAATATTTTTTATGTTTTTTTTTTTTACGTTTTTTTTTAAACTAAGATTTAACTCAAACTTTATGGTTTTTTAATTTCTTAACCTTAACTTTAACCAATCCATTTAATACCAAATTAATTTCTAATAAAATGAGCAAGAGCATGCTTTTTGTGAAGTAAAAGTAGTAGGTACCAAATTTACTTTATTGTACTTAAAATATACAAGAAATTTTAGTTCTGAAATTCCCCGAATTTACTATGAAAAAAAATAGGTAAAAAAACTTTTTAAGTTAAACGGTTTTATGATAAACATACATTGCAATGTTTAAGATAAATGTACTAAAAACCAAAAAATAATAAAATAGATACAGTCGTGGGAATTATAAACATATGCATAGACTAGACTAAAATAAAAATAGGTAAAAAAACTTTTTAAGTTAAACGGTTTTATGATAAACATACATTGCAATGTTTAAGATAAATGTACTAAAAACCAAAAAATAATAAAATAGATACAGTCGTGGGAATTATAAACATATGCATAGACTAGACTAAAATAAAACCGTGGGGCACGTCAATTGTCTACAAATTATCGACTTAATGTGCGATAGAAGAATCGTTTAATTCGTCGTTAGGCAGTTGGCCCGCAGACGATGAGGAAATTACTTACTATTTTCTTGCTCATGGAAATTCCAATAGTTATACACTCCATGTAAATAAAAGAGATGTTTCAACTAGTTTATCGTTGGACATTCACACTGCTGGCTGGCGAGAAATCGTTTCACTGCTCGTAGTTTGTCTTTAATCGACAAAACATATGATAAAAGTACTACTCGCTCAACACTATGAAACCCTAAAACTCGCTTATAATCGAGCTTGCTAGCTTGTTTCCACATTCTAGCCCTACTTATCACACGTCCATCGTTGTCGGTTGACGACCTAACGACGAATTAAACGATTCTTCTATCGCACATTAAGTCGATAATTTGTAGACAATTGACGTGCCCCACGGTTTTATTTTAGTCTAGTCTATGCATATGTTTATAATTCCCACGACTGTATCTATTTTATTATTTTTTGGTTTTTAGTACATTTATCTTAAACATTGCAATGTATGTTTATCATAAAACCGTTTAACTTAAAAAGTTTTTTTACCTATTTTTATTTTAGTCTAGTCTATGCATATGTTTATAATTCCCACGACTGTATCTATTTTATTATTTTTTGGTTTTTAGTACATTTATCTTAAACATTGCAATGTATGTTTATCATAAAACCGTTTAACTTAAAAAGTTTTTTTACCTATTTTTATTTTCTAGTTTTTAGTTTTTATTTCGCATTCTGTTTAATTCATTTAGTGCTTCATTATTGCAAGGTTTCTTGCCCGTTAGTTTATTGCAGTCCAACTCCTCTATACGTAGTCCCTGCAAAGATCTTACTCTACTAAGAGCCACGTAGGCTTGACCTTCTTCAAACAGTTTCGCACCTAAGTATACGACTGCGTGATCCACAGTGCTGCCCTGCATTTTATGTATTGTAGAAGCCCATGATAGTATTAAAGGCAACATTCTTCTTTCAGCCGTCCCGTAATTGTACTTAGCTGGAAACTGTATGGCTTTCGGGTGTATAAGATGTACTCCGTCTCTTGCGAAATCAATTCGGATGGAAGGTACATCTGTTGCATACATCTGTGTTCGACGAAATTGAGGCCAAACGATTTTGTTGATGTAGCCTATAGCGCCATTTACTAGTCCTTTTGAAACGTCAATATTGGACCGTAGCATGACTTTTGCCCCCACAAATATTTCCAGTTCCGTTGGTAAACCCCCAGTTTTGTTGATATCAGCTGGTATTATAGTAGCTATATCCACATTGTCTGCATTTCGTGTGGCGTGTACTAGCTGATCCTGCGCTTTTATTTTGTAAATGCGAGCACCACTAGTAGTTCGCCCCGAACTGAGACCTCACGAGTTTTTTTCAGCGATTATTATATTTCAGCGTAAAGTAGGTACTAAAATGTATAATATAACGACGAAAAACTCAAAATACGACAGGTCTATCTTATTTGAATGATAGGTGCCTAGTATCGCTAATATCTTGTAAGAAATATGTATACATTACTTGATGCTTTCACCCTGTTAGCTAGTAAGAATGTTCGGTGCTAGTGTCATGGTTATAGTTTTTTTTTTTTTATATCCGTCAATGTTCTGTCAAAAGCTCATCTCGAACACTTCCTCTTCGTGAATCGTAATGAACGCTGATAATTTTCAATCTAATTTTAACTTAGTAATCTTATTGCTAATTAATATTGTGGTACCTTATAAAATATATAGCAATTGCGGCATTTATCATGCGAGAATAAATTGTTCCGCAATTCAACCTGAGCTTTCATTTTCTTGGACCTCTTGTCTCGCTCCTGTTAAACCACGCGCACGCTATATCTGCCTAAGAGGTTAAGTGCCCAGCATCGTGATGTCGAACGAAGGAAACGACCCGCAAATGATGGAATCCGGCGCGGGTGTTCCACCTAATCGTCCATCATTAGATACTAATGGCTTGGAAGCTGAAAATGGAGCTGGAGGCGTGAGTAATTATGGTACATACCATGTTGAAAAGCTTAGAGGTTCAAATAACTATCTGTCGTGGAAGTTCTGCATGAAGAATGCTCTTATTTTGGAAAAGCTATGGAATTGTATAAAAAATCCAGATGTCAGCAGGGATCCTGATAAAGATGAGAGAGCGTTGGCTCGACTGAACCTCAGTATCACTAGCGATCTGCATCAGTATGTGAGAGATGCAAAGACTGCAAGAGAAGCTTGGGATAAGCTGGCAACGGTCTTCGAGGACAGGGGTCTCTATAGACGTGTTCTACTGTTACGCCAACTTCATCACATTCAATTTCAAAATTACCAGAACATGAATGATTACATCAATGCAATAATGACTATAGTGTCTCAGTTATCTGACATTGGGAAAAACATTGAAGATGGTGAAGTAGCAGAGATCTTATTGAGTGGTCTGCCCTCGGAATATGACGCTCTAGTAAGCAACCTGGAAACAGCCTGCATTAGTTCGACCCTTTCGAGTGAGTTTGTACGATCAAGATTACTTCAGGAGGAGCTACGCAAAAACAAAATGAATAATGGACATACCATTGAAAAAGCGTACCTTGTGAAAAAGAAGAACATAACTTGCAACTACTGTGGGAAGATTGGACATATAAAGGCGAAATGTTTCAAACTACGCAAGGAAAGGAAAACAAAAAGTGAAGAAAAGGCATTTGTTATTACGGAAACTGCTTTAAGTGTGTGCCAAAGTGACTTTATAGTGGACTCTGGTTGCAGCAGTCACATGGTTAATAACAAAAACTTATTCACAGACTTTAATACTAAGAAATGTTTAGTAAGAATTGCTAACAATGAGCAATTATCTAGTGAAGGATCAGGTAATTTAACGATTCCAAATTATAATATTAAGATTGAAGCTATGTTCGTTCCGAAACTGTCCACCAACCTACTCTCTGTCAGTAAATTGATTAGGTTAGGTTATATATTAATATTCAACAAAGAGGGGTGTCACTTTTATAAAGAAAACAACTGTAAAGTTACAGGTACCGAGGTAGGTTTTGCATGTGAGGTAAATGGTGTTTATAAACTAGGTGATGCTGCTGTCAGTTATCACATGTCGCAGCCATTGGAGTGCTCTTCAGATTCTCTTAAAGAAGTTAAGGGGATACAGAGTGCAATGTTGGTGTCAGCTTCGGTGTGGCACAAGCGGCTTGGACACTTGAGTTATGGAGGTATGTGCACACTTCGAAAACAGCATGCCCTTATGTTTCAGAATAATAAAGAAGAACTATCAAATTGCATTGCCTGTTTGGAAGGAAAACAGGCTGCCAAACCATATCCTATTCGTGAAGCTAAGCGTGCTGCTGGGGTGCTCGATCTGATCCATTCTGACGTGTGTGGTCCATTTGCTGTTGAAAGTTGGGGCGGCGCTAAATACATATTAACCTTTACTGATGACTATAGCAGAAAAAGTTGGGCATACCTACTTCAAAGGAAAAATCAGGTATATAATTGTTTTCTTTTATTTAAAACTTTAGTAGAAAAACAAACTAGTGCTAACATTAAGATTTTAAGAACAGATGGAGGTGGAGAATATTGTAATAAACAATTTAGTTCTTACCTCAGATCTCAGGGTATATTACATCAAGTTACTGTTCCCTACTGTCCTGAGCAGAATGGGGTCTCGGAGAGACTTAACAGAACTTTGATGGAAAAGGTTAGATGCATGCTACAGGAATCTGGTTTAAGTAGGCAATATTGGGGTGAGGCTGTCATGACTGCAGTCTATTTAAAAAACAGAAGCCCCACAAAGATCCTAGACGGCCGATTACCTGAACAGGTGTGGACTGGTTCTGCTGTTGACCTAAGTCACCTTAGAGTTTTTGGTTGCATTGCCTATATGTTAATCCCAGAGCAAAAACGTTCTTCTAAATTAGAATCTAAATCTAAAATGTGCATATTTGTTGGTTATGGAGATACTACTAAGGGTTATAGATTAATAGATCCTCAATTTCCTTGTAAGGTTATTTACTCTAGGAATGTATCTTTTCTTGAAGGAAAGTTTTATAAAGATGTTGACAACTTAAAACTTAATATTTTATCTTCAGATAATCATGTTGATGTCTCAACTATTAACATTTTACATGAAAATGACAATCCTAATTTATTAAAAAATACAAATAATAATAATAATAGTAATCAATCTGAAGAACAAATTTTTAATCATGATAAAAGTTTAGGTTCTGAGAGCAACTGTGATCTTAATGAAAATAACATAATAAACGAATCTAGTCAAAGTGATCTAACTAGTGATGCTACCATGGTTTCAGGTGTCGACTCTGAATACTGTACTGGGGATGAAGATGACGAGAACCTGGCCTGTCCGGAGCACGACAGCACCTTGGGCGGCAGCTATTCTCACGGTAACCTAACATCACTTCGAGGGGAAGTGGCAGAGCCTGTCCCTACACGTCCCGTACGTAGTACTCGTAATGTTCTACCGAACAGGTATGCAGACTATGATCTTTCTTTGATGGTTCAAAATCAATTGGAGCCTCTTACCTACTCTGATGCAATGTCTTCTGCTGATAGCGACGAATGGCGTCTAGCTATGCAAAAAGAGTATGAGGCTTTAATTAATATTGGTGTCTGGAAATTAGTAGATCGCCCATCAGACGCGAATATAATTAAATGTAAATGGGTTTTTAAACTTAAAAATGACTTAGAAAATAAGGTAAGATATAGAGCTCGTTTAGTAGCCCGTGGGTTTTCCCAAAAACCGGGAATTGATTACAGTGACACTTTTTCCCCTGTAGTACGTCACAGCACAATACGAACCCTGTTTGCTATAGCTAATGAATTTAATTTAGAAATTGATCATTTTGATGTAGAAACCGCGTTTTTAAATAGTGATCTGAACGAGCATATCTTCATGGAACAACCTGAAGGGTTTAATAACAATAAAAACAAAGTTTGTAAACTATTAAAAAGTATATATGGCTTAAAACAAGCTAGCCGTATGTGGAACTTAAAGGTACATAAGATACTAACTGATAATGATTTTGTACAGAGCAAATTAGAGCCCTGTGTTTACATTAGTAAAAGTCCTAATAAGTTAATAATAATTGCATTATATGTAGATGATTTTTATATAATAAATGATTGTCCTTTAACTAAAAATAAATTATTGAATATGTTACAGAGGGAATTTATTGTTAAAGATTTAGGTACTCTTAAGACTTGTTTAGGTATGAGTGTAAATCGCGATAAGATTAAAGGAACATTGACCTTAAGTCAACATATGTATATTAAGGCAATACTGTCGCGATTTAATATGGAAAAATGTAAACCAGTGTCAACTCCTATGATATTGAATTGTAAACTAGATAAACCTAAAGGAGACTGCCTAGATGAAAATAAGTATAAATATAGAGAACTACTAGGTTGTCTCATGTACTTGGCAGTATGTACGCGGCCTGACATTGCTTTTGTATGTAGCCAGTTAAGCCAGTTTAGTCATAGTTTTGATATGTCACATTGGCATGCAGCTAAACGTGTATTAAGGTATTTAGCAGGGACTTTAAATTATGGACTATGTTTTTATAGGACTAATAATTTAGATATTACTGCATTTACTGATGCTGACTGGGCCAATGATATTGTAGATCGTAAATCATATACAGGCTTTGTGATTAAACTAGGCAATAATACAATTAATTGGGAAGCAAGAAAACAGAGATGTGTTGCTTTATCTAGTACGGAGGCAGAATATTTGGCAATTAGCGATGTTTGTAAAGATTTATCATTTTTAAGAAATTTTTTAGAGGAAATTTTACATAGAATGCCTTCTATAATTGTATATAACGATAACCAAAGCGCACATAAGTTGCTAGAGTCAAAGGAATATAATCATAAAAGGACAAAACATATAGATTTAAGATACCACTATGTAAAAGATTTGATCAGTAATGGTGTCCTTAAAGTAGAATATTTATCAACACAGGACATGATTGCTGATGTATTAACTAAACCCTTGAGTTCCATAAAACATAAATATTTTATTGATATGATAAATATAAAGCATGTAGAATGATTGCATTTGTGTTGAGTTTATCATTGAACATTATTGCTTGAAATGTAATGTCATGATAGTGTTTGTACTTGTTTGTGAATGTAATTTAATACTCATATATGCAATGTTATGTAATGTATAAGGGGAAGTGTAAGAAATATGTATACATTACTTGATGCTTTCACCCTGTTAGCTAGTAAGAATGTTCGGTGCTAGTGTCATGGTTATAGTTTTTTTTTTTTATATCCGTCAATGTTCTGTCAAAAGCTCATCTCGAACACTTCCTCTTCGTGAATCGTAATGAACGCTGATAATTTTCAATCTAATTTTAACTTAGTAATCTTATTGCTAATTAATATTGTGGTACCTTATAAAATATATAGCAATTGCGGCATTTATCATGCGAGAATAAATTGTTCCGCAATTCAACCTGAGCTTTCATTTTCTTGGACCTCTTGTCTCGCTCCTGTTAAACCACGCGCACGCTATATCTGCCTAAGATATCTGACATTGGATGATTTAGAGAATCCAAACACGACAGGCATAACTTGTTGTTGTTGTTGTTAACTTGTTGTTAAGTTCTAAAAGCATAGATCCAGCTCAATCATCACACCCGTTAAATTTGGATTAAGAATATTGTAAATAGTAAGCGTGTTACATTGTGTTGTGATGCTACACCTTCATTATTTTTCTTTTGCAATCACAATGTATCACGCTTACTATTTACAATATTCTTAATCCAAATTTATTAAATTTTATTTTCTATTTTTTAGTTGGAGTTTTTTATTAAAGCGGGTTTTTTTAGTTTTTCTAAACTATCAATTTATTTTATACTTTTTGGTCTTTGATAACGAAATATGTTAGATCAAACCCATTGGCCCAATGGTTACCATTGAAAGACAAACTACTCGTCAAGACGATTCTAACGAGCCCAAACTCGATGGGGTTGTGTCGTTTCATTGCGAAGTTCCTATGACAACCATCCAGTTCCATCATCAGACCCTGGTTACCATTGAAAGACAAACTACTCGTCAAGACGATTCTAACGAGCCCAAACTCGATGGGGTTGTGTCGTTTCATTGCGAAGTTCCTATGACCACCTTCCAGTTCCATCATCAGACCCTGGTTACCATTGAAAGACAAAGCAAGTACTCGCCAAGACGATTCTAACGAGCCCAAACTCGATGGGGTTGTGTCGTTTCATTGCGAATTTCCTATGACCACCTTCCAGTTCCATCATCAGACCCTGGTTACCATTGAAAGACAAAGCAAGTACTCGTCAAGAAGATTCTAACGAACCCAACCTCGATGGGGTTGTGTCGTTTCATTGCGAAGTTCCTATGACCACCTTCCAGTTCCATCATCAGACCCTGGTTACCATTGAAAGACAAACTACTCGTCAAGACAATTCTAACAAGCCCAAACTCGATGGGGTTGTGTCGTTTCATTGCGAAGTTCCTATGACCACCTTCCAGTTCCATCATCAGACCCTGGTTACCATTGAAATACAAAGCAAGTACTCGCCAAGACGACTCTTGACGAGTAGTTTGAATGAATGAACTATGAAGTATGGCTAATGAGATAATTCCTGCAGATTCCTTTCAGCTCTATCATCAGATCAGTTCTATGGTACCATATTATTGTCACCGAAGTTACGCCCTTTCATTTGATACCCCACTCGGGTATATTTGCCCTATAGTTTGTGTGGCAAAGAGGTAGATCCCCTTTTGGACCCCCTGTCTCCGTAACCCCTTGACCGATCCTGCTCATGTTCGAACTTAAAAATTCTATGAACCTCAACTACTTGTATACCAAAAATCATGAAGATCAGAGCAACGGTACTCAAGTTATCGTCGAACAAACATACAAACATACGAGCGACCGACCCTTCTCAACACTAGACCTCTCTCGCTTCGCTCGTTCGGTCAATTATTTCTGTACAAATTCAATACAGCAGAGTTGTGGTCGTTAACTTGTTGATTTGTGGGGTATACCCTTAACGCTTTGTCTATTGCAAACTCATCACTCGTGTCTTGAAGAAGTCTTCCCATTAAAATACTAAAATGTTGGGTTGTTAGCTCACCGACTCTCAAAGCATTCAAAATATCAATAAAAGTCTGGTCACCTTGCTGACGCATATTTTCAGTTAATTCACACAGCGTGAATAAACGCCAGAGATGTGTAGCTGGTTGGAGATGTTCTGACTGTTTGAAAACAGGTGTTCCTGATCGTTTTATAGGAGGCAGTTGTAAAAGATCACCGAAAAGTAATACGTTTACTCCTCCAAAAAACTCATTTTCACAGTTCTTAATTTGCCTTAATCGAGCGTCCATCATGCATAACCATCTTAGATTTCAATTTTGCATAATAAATTGTATTCTACTTGTTGAGACCTTTCATTTGATACCCATGTTGATGGGATTGATAAAACCTAAGTTATCCGCCATTTTGTAGAGGCCGCCATCTTGGATTTTAATTTTATCTAGTACATTGTATTCTACTAGTTGAGCACTTTCATTTGATACCCATATTGATGGGATTGATAAAACCTACGTTATCCGCCATTTTGTAGCGGCCGCCATCTTGGATTTCAATTTTTTATAGTATATTGTATTCTGCTTGTTGAGCCCTTTCATTTGATACCCATATTGATGGGATTAATAAAACCTAAATTATCCGCCATTTTGTAGCGGCGGCCATCTTGAATTTATAATGATAATGAATAAACATAATTGTATTGTCACCAAAATCCAAAGTGTATACAAAATTTCAGATTAATCGGTTGACAGGAAGAGGGTGAAATTTGAATTACTAAATTTGACCCAAGAATAAAACAAACGGGGTGAGCTAAATAAAACCGTTTAAAAACCGTTTAAAAAACCGTTTAAAAAAGGAAGAAAGACAGCTCTGGCCGACTTGAATAGGAATTAATTTTGTATTGAATGCTGGCAATACCACATATTATACCATTTCAGAATCTTAGTGAAATAGGCAACTTTTTTATTTATTTAGCACTTTATGATTTTTTAATTTTTTAAGAACTTTAAGCTTTCCCGGTGTAAAAAAAAATGTACCCTGGTGCCAAATTTAAAAAAACGTTGCCTATTTCATTGAGATTCTAAAATAGTATTATACGACCATGATATTGCCAGCATTTGATACCTAATGGTTCTAAATTAAAAATAATTTTTAATATGAAACCAGGGTTAAAAATATTTTTTAATTTGGAACCAGGGTGACTAAACATTTTTTTACACCGGGAAAAGTTAAAATTCAGGTTAAAAAATTAAAAAATCATGAAGTTAGAGTTCAGTCTTAGTTTCATGTCATAAAAATTATTGTTTTTATCCTGGAATATTATCCAAAAAAGAGATTTGAATAATTCCTTCATTTGCAACTTTGGCATCAAAAAACATAGAGAAAGAAGTGAATTTTATTTTAAATGGCGGATATCTCGGAAACCGGAAGACTTTCATGGAACATAACTTTCATTTTTCTGAACCGGCACAGTGTCCTCTATCCGTAGGTGCCCGCTTATCCATTAATTACCGGACACCCTGTATATTGCCATCTCGTTGAAGTTAAGTCGTTCCGATACCGATTGAGGTTAGGTCTAGACGTTATATGGCGCGGTAAAATTCAAATTTTCGATGCGTTACTTCCCAAATGTTGGTCATCATACAAAGTTATTATATTAAATTAAGTAATTAAATATTGAAGGTATGTAGTTACATAAAATCTGTATGGTGACAAAATATAAAATATAATATAAAATCATTATGTTCAATTAGTGGTCCACCTAAGTCCTGGAACCAGCTCAGGGGGGGGTCATGACCCCCATGACCCCCCCCCCTGGATCCGCCCTTGTCCCTACCTATGATTTTATGAGAACCAATGAGGTCTGTTGTGAAAAGATAAGCATGACGTGGTTAGAGAATGTTCTGTATGGTATGGTCGAAGTCTACGAGACGCATGGTTCTCTGTCGCTATAAACCTCTTTTTTTTAAATCCGTTCAAACATTAATTGACGATTCCTCTATGACTGTAGTTGTATGGTCGAAGTCCAATAACAATCTTTACCTATTAGTTTAGGGCCGATTCTACTGGTAGATTATGAAGCGCTCGGGATGCATTTCTGTTCATCACTCTAAAGATCCTCACAAAAAATTTTAGGACCCACTGAGATAACCCCCCTTTCTGATACAAAAACAATCAATTCCATCAGTTGAGCCGTCCGTCTTGAAATAATTGGTGAATAAATACATTTAAAAAAGTCATACGCAACGAAGTCGAAGCAAGCCCACATGCATGGCATGGCAATGGCATGGCATTATTTGCACTTGGCTTTATGCAGAAATCGTGCGAAGCCATGAATTAAAAAACAAGGTCGAGCAAATAGAAAATAGTTGTCAGTGTCAAAATCAGAATTGAAATTGGTGGCTTGTTGTGTGAATTGAATTTTTTGAATTAAAATGAATGAAAGTAAAAGGTAGATTAGCTGTTTTATCCGTTCAAATATAATGCTATCTATTATCAGCTCATTAATGTTGCTAAAGTGATCAACGGTTGTGATAAACGTAGGAAACTGTGTTGTGTCTAATGGTGGCTTGGTGTTTGTTTTTATTCATTCATCTATTCGTCGGGCAGCAGCTTGCTTGACAGCCGTGCGGTGCGCGAGCCCGTATTCAGTAGATCGCTCGCAGTCGGGCGTCGGGTACACTTCCAGGTGGTAGCTGATATCCTTGTAATCAGTTTATTTTCGGCATTGTTAATGACTTCATGTTGTATGAGAAGTTTAACTCAAATTACCGAATAGGAACCGAAAGACAATCGATAGACAGATAAATTATGTGAACTTTGTATAAGAAATGGGTCTGCTTGCTTGGACACAAGTAAATAAAACATTAGACAGATTCGGTGTGAGTGTTCTGCCGAAGATATTTTTATTAAAATGAGACATGCATTCAGTCGAAATGCAAAAAAGTGTATCAGTGCAAGTAGATAGTGATTTCGCTCTGTTGCTGCCCAGCGGTGTCTATGAAATTAAGAAAATGGAGCCGAGATCAAAGTTACGGAAAGTCATTCTTTTCTGTTTGCTCCTGTCACTGTTTGGGATGGTCGCATTTGGATATTTCTGCCCTGACCAAGTGAGTAACTACTTAGGTATTGTAAATAATATTAGGTAATGTTCAACGTATTGTTATCATCAAAACATATTTGACGAACACTAAAAACCCAAGAAAAAGTTGGTTTCGCTGATAACCTTTGTCGCTTCTTTGTGACATTGATGCAAGCTGACTTAAAAATAGGTTATTAATGATAATTAATCTTAAATCTATATTATGCTTCTGATTCCAACAAGTTTGGTTTTTAGGCTGGTAACAAATTTTAACAATAATTAGGTAAAAAGTGTTTGTTACAAAATTGAGTTTCTGTTATCAATGGCAAAATTGCAAAATTGAGTTTTTGTTAACTGTGTCATTCTACAATTAGTTCATTAGAAAACTACAATGAAGAAAATGATTAAATTCAGCAGTTAACAGTTATTCTATTATAAAACTATAAGAAAGAAAATATTTAAATTCAGCAGGTTTAAAAACGAAAAGATAAAAATAGGAACACAATATATTTTTTAGCATGTATTAAGCACCTACTTACCTAAATAATTCCTGAAATTAAAAATGACCAATAGCATTTAATTGAGTAGGCATTTAGCATTTATGGTTATTCCCTTAATCAAATGGACTAATATGACATTTCAATTGTTAGAAAGAACAATCCTTTGGAAAAAATTGGCAGTTATTCCTATTATTAGTCCATTTCATTAGTGAATGGACTGGAAAATAAATAATGATTGTTTGTATAAGTCTTATTTATTGTTTAGTAAACCATGATTTTAAAACTAATGTTAGTGAAACTTTATACATAAATAAATATTTCTTTAAACACCTACAAAAGTATTAAATTAATATGTGTTACTGGGTCAAATAATTTGGCCAGATTAGTTCACACTGAATATAGTCTGTTAATAAACTTATAGTTAATCTAGGTATTTTATCATATTCCTAACTACATACATACCTTTCCCTAGGTTCTCTAAGCCTCATAGGGCTACATTTTCTTTGAATAAGTTTGTACCAAGAACTTATTCTACATGGAAAAAATTTTGACGTACTATGAAAATCTAACAATTTTTCGTGTTTTCCTTTTTTCGTGTTTTCCTTGGTTGTTTACTATGAATATCGTATCGTTTGAATGTCGTAATCTCGGCGGGTTCACTTTGTACTACTTTGTTTACCCCATCTGTTTCACCCATTTTCAAGACGCGACACTTTCGCCAAAAACGGATGCATCTCGTTCATCAAGTGTGCTTTATCTAAGTAGATATTTCCGTTGAGTTTTTGTTCGACAAATCCTAAATACCGCAGCACCTGCTACCGTCACTGAGTTTTTTGTTCTAAAGACATTCATCTTTTTCAATGTATCTGTTGTCGTATTTACCTATACATTTAGCGCCTTTTAAGAGTTTATATTAAATCGCATTGTTTGGTTTTACATTTGGGTAAAAGTTTGCAGCCAATAAGAAATTCCGACGTTGGGAGCGAGGTTTTTAAGATCGACTTCCAACTTCTTATTATGGTCATGGAGCCGCCAGTCGCATTTTAAAAGTACCTACCTACCTTAGTTGCCTAAAGACAAAAGTCGTATTGCATCTTGTGCACGCACGGCATGTTTTCTTGAGTAGAGCTCCGCATAAGGGGTCCGCTTACTGGCTTGCCTGCACATTGAATTGATAATGGACAGGACACCTGGTCACTTTTACGCACCTACCTACCTATACTAATACCTATTCGTATTCTTAAACGGTAAATAATGATTACTGAATGAAAATATTATAAGTAAGTAGTACAGTAAATGTGCCTGCATTGTTAATTTGTGCCAAAAAATTAATAGGTATGTTACTTGCCATAGTCTAAAGTAGGCTTTAATTTCTCTCGCACTGTGATTTTCAGCTCAACATGCGGTTTTATTGTAGGCAGTAATGTCAACACATAAACCCAAGTAATTTAAGATTTGTATGTTGTAATCAGGGACTTAAATACCGGTAAAATACAGTAACGTTATCTGTGGAATTGCAAGATAACGTTATTTGTGAGAGAAACGATATAACAAAACGATATTATTCAAAGCTTTGAATATGTATAACGTTATAATAACGTTACGTTATATTGTCAATTTAACGTTATTAAAAATATTGTTATTCATACAATAATGTTATAATTATTGTTTTTATGCTATCTCTTTTACTCAAAGTAATGTTTACTTTTTCTTCGTGTGAACTATCGAACGCAGTGCTCTCTCTGGCTACGTAAGGGTGTAATCTATAGGTACATGTACGTACTATGTAATAGTATAAATGGGAAAGATTAGATTTTTGTTTGTTTGTATTGAATTTGCTTCAAAACCACTGGACCGATCTGAATAATTCTTCTAGTGTTGGATATCTCAAATATCGAAGAAGGCTAAAGGTTACATAACGTCCTGAAATTTACTATTACTTTGTTGTTAGATATATGTTTAGTAGGAATAGGTAAAATTTCCGAAACACATTTTTTTATCATAGTGAATCTACGATTAAAAGTAAAATAAACCAATCAATAATGTAGCGATAAATTTTCACAGTGCAATTAGTATATACCTAATACCTACCAACCACCTCTTCTGCGGCCAAGCAACGTTGCCGCTGCGTTCGAAACCGTGCGCGAGCGGTAGTACCTACCAGGTACCACCGCTCGCGCGCACACGGCGGCAACGTTGCACGCGCGCGCTGCCGCACAGTGGCTCGAAACGGCAAATGATGGACATAGGGCTGTTTTTGATGCAGATCGTAAGCCGTCAAAATATGAAAAAAATGTATGAAACGTCACATGTTTTGGTCTCTAGGTTACAAACCAGAGCAGCTTACGCACTCCAACTTTTAGGCATGTTAGTTCAACTCATATCTCTCATTTGACACCACAAACAGCTTGCTATATCGATGACTTTGGAAAATAGAAGCCATTGAAAATACTCTATTTTCAATTGAATTTTTTATGACCAAATCTTTAACTATCGTGGTTTTTTTTACTAATCGCTAGAGCTTCTTTATAAAAACATAAAATATTTTATAAAAACATTCAAAACATTAATATTTTCCGAAAAAATCGGCATTATTTAAAAAAGTACTAGAAATTTTGGCCTTTAGCATCAAAACCAAAGTCGATAACTTTCATCACTGAGGCGTGTTAGTTCAACTCTTTACCTTTAATAAGGCACCACAAACCACACACAAACAGCTTGATCCATTTGCGACTTGCGGAGCATTTAATTTTTTAGAGTAAAAAAATTATAAGCAATCTTTAATATTTTTTTTTATTGCTGCCTATCGCAAGGGCTCTTCGGAGAAACATAAAAGATTCTATAAAAAAATTGAAAACATTCATATTTTCTAAGGAAATCGGCATTATTGTAAAAAAATAAATATTAATAAGCCGATTTTCTTAGAAAATATTAGTTTTTTTTTTAGAAAATACTACACATTACTACCTACTTACTATCTACTTCTTTCTTAACTTACCTTTAAAACTTTTTCGCAAACTAAACATTTTGAGGTCTTATTATTATCCTCAAGATTGAAATATCTGTAAACTTTGTTGATTTTTTTTCGATCCATTTCGCTTTTACCAACTGATGCGCAAATTCCGCCGCGCGTGGCGCGGATTTGTAAAATGAATAAGTTTGGCAACGTCGCGTATTTATCGTTATAATAACGTTATTTTTGCAGTTAAAATTTCGTTATGTTACTCGTAAAACGTTATACAAAAGATCGATAACGAAATGTTTGCTGAGATACCGATACTATTATAACGTTTTTATAACGTTAAACATTCTGTTATGGATAACGTTTTAAGTCCCTGGTTGTAATGCTTCACGCGGTACCCTATATTGCTGACATTTCAGGAGTTTCGTATGATTACTACATTAATTTACCAAAGTTATGTATGAAATATGAATCTTAGAGAAATATCATTAGATTTCAACCGTATTGTAGAGCAATAACGTTGAAAATGGCAAGCTTATCGCTAACGAAGTACGCCGATGGATTTAACTTCTGGCGCCGGATCATATATCTCAAGATAATCATATTCAATACCGAACGCATCAGTGCTGAGTAATCCGATCCTTGAAACCCTTTGATCGACACAGGGTCGTTCCACGAGATTGGAAATGCGAATAGCGAAGTAAAATGGTACTTCCACCCAAGTGTCTAACTTAAAATGTAGCAACCAGCTTTATTGATCACCTAAAGTCTTGAGAGCTCATCGTAAAACCCTGAGTGCTTTTTGCGTAAACTACCTCTGAAGTTTCTAATGCTAATGGACTCGACCACTTAATCATACATCTGAGTAGGGCAGCAGACAACCGAGTAAAAACTAAGCTTGATCTTGAAACTTTTAAATAATTTAAGGAGAAGCTGAAGTGTAAAGAATCTCATCAGTAAGACAGTAGGTAGTAAACTATTATCTTGATAAATGATATTGTTATGTTACACGTACGAATTGCTGACGCAAGCGTATGGGGCTGCTCGTTTGGCGCTGACTGAAACTGTATATTAATGGGGTGTTCTGCCCACTTCATTAGAAGAACAAACAACCAGCGAAGGGTACATGCCCTTTATCTCGTCACCCTCTTAACCCCCTAAGTATGAACGCAGACTCAGCCGTAAGGTATTAAAACATAATTTCTTTCAGGATTGGGTTTTGTTATTTTGGCCGAGGGCTTAATAATAAGGGAAAAGAGAAACAAATTCGGCGAAGGTTTAAGATTTTTTCATCCCTTGGAAAGATCTGCGAGTTTCCAATTAAAATTGAATCGAATCCTTTTCACATAATCGTGCTGTTTTGCAGTCCTTTTGAATTAACTTGTGTAACTAGATAGTTAATTTTTATGTAGATCGTTTTTTAGGTACTTCAAGAGGGAAAAACGGGTCCCTCAGGATCACAAAGTTCCGTCTATCTGTCTGTCAAGTGTGTTTTTCTCAGGAACGGGTAGAGATAGCGAGTTGAAATTTATATCAAACTAGCTTTCACCCGCGCCTTCTCCCGCTTATGAGTTGAATTTTCCAAAATTCTTTCTCATTAGATGCCTACATTATAATAGCTATCTGTATGCCAAATTTTAGGCCGATCCGTCCATTGGTTTGAGCTTTGCGTCGGCGTCAGGCAGTCAGGACTTTAAATTTTATATATATAACTAGCTGACCATATATAACTGGCTGATTTGTGAATCTAACTAAACCATTCAGGGCGCCATCGCGCCACCCAAACGCATACAAGAAGATTTATTCAAATCGGTTCAGCTGCTTAAGAGGAATTCAGTGACATAAACACGTACACTAGAATTATCTAAATAAAGACTAGCTGTTTAGGCCGTTTAGCGTTTAGGTGGAGATTGGTAACTAACACCGCGACACGCGAATTTTATATACATATATATAGGGATAGGGAAGACACGAAGATCCTTCTATTAGGTCCCTATTGGATGTGAAAAACACAAGAAACAAAACAAGATCCTACAGCACAAGTACATTTCCGAAAAACTGAAGAGTGAAGATTTTTGCTTTTCTCATTACATTAAGCAATAGAGTTACTGAGTTAAAGTTGGCGTAAAATAAATTGGCTGCTCAATCATAATAATAGGCGTCCTCTCAAAGTCAGTGATCTGCAAAATAAGGTTTTTTTAAATAAAGTGTAGGTACCAAACCTTCGGTGCGCGAGTTCCAGTCGCACTTGGCCGATTATTTTAATTATGTTTCAATAAACAACGTAAACGTTACTGGCTTTATCGATGTAATGTTTAAGCTTAGCGATTAAACCATCTACTCGAAGATGAAAAATAAAATCTTATTACTCTTAAAAGCAACTTGATTTCGTCGTGTCTGAAGGGCTGGCTGGTGTAACAGAGGGGTGGCCAAAAGTTTCAAGGGCATTGTGTCCTATCCAATACCCTAATAATTGGCTTCTTTTTTCGATTCATCGCCGTTTTAGTTTCATTTTAATTAATATTAGGCCCCGTCTTTTCACAAAAGCAAACTAAATTATTAATTTTAATTGTAAATAGAGGATAACTAACCTAGTTGGTCTGAATTCTTACTCATATTTAATTGTTTGGTAGGTATAAGTATTATCTTTGTAATTACTCAACTGCGGTTTTGCGGTTTTAGTATTATCTCTCTAGGTACCTACCTACGTACTTAAATATACTTCATAGGCGCCAGTTAATATTTATTCATTCATTTTCTAGCTCCAGGATATTGAGTAACCAGTATTTTTGTTGTATATTTTATTGATAACGAGTAGAACCCAGGAAAAAATGTATTAATTATATTAATGCGGCGTTATCGAAGTTTTAATATCCTGTTTATTACGATAAAGCGAAATAATAATATCCAATTACGGACCTAGTTATCGATTTAATTAGGTTTTTTTGTCGAACTTTTATACCAATTACGGCTTGACAGAAAATGATAAATGACCGAATTACTTTTGTTAAAAGTTATTATAAATTCTTGTCTAACTAGCGGTGGTAACTTGAATTGTTAGTATTTAGTTGTAACAGTTCTCTCGACTCCGCCTTTCTGATGATTTATTGTTGTTTTTAGGTGTGCGCGCTATCGGCAAGGGAGCGGGTGTCTGAGTCTCTAGCGCTTACGTACGCTGAAGCTCCTGGCAGGCCGCTGCCCGACGTGATAGCGCAACCCGGGCTGTCTTACGACGAGGTGCTACATGACGACTTCAGGTTCGACCTGAACGCGCACGATGTCATGGTCTTTCTTCATATACAAAAGACTGGAGGGACGTCATTCGGGAAACACCTCGTCATGGATTTGGATTTGAAGGTAAAATATGTATGTTATCGTCATTGATGTTGTTTTATGATTTTAAATAATTAGTTTTTACCAGTTTTCATTTGTCCACGTAGTGGTTGAATTTTCTTAAATCCTTTCTTAGCGGATGCCTACGTCATAATAAAAACAGTTTGCCTAGCCCAATCCGTCCATTGGCTTGAACTGTGCGGTGATAAATCAGTCACTCACGTTTTCCTTTAATATACTTATTTAGATTCAATTCCTCTGGTGATGTTGATGATGATGATATCTACTACCTATACCATGTCGGTCTCGACTCTGTAGCATAGCATATCATAGGAATCTAAGAAGACCGTTTTAATCCGTTGCATACGCTATCATCATTAATGAATCCATGGAATATGGAAGTAGGTGCTCAAGTGCGATTAATAACTATGCCCTAGTTATGAACATTGCTTGTGCTATTAGAAGTGAGCTAGGGAGAACTATGTTTAGGTATTAAGCCTACTTGATGTTTAACCTTAGTTAAAAACAAACAAAGGGATTTAAGCAATGTTTAAACTAGGTACCTAGTTGCGTAAATATTAACGATACCGAAAGGACTCACCCACAAGGCAACGGGTTGGGTTACGATGTGGGTTTGTACGTAACCTGCCTTCTGACGCCTACAGGCAACCTAGGTTACCTAACTGAGCTACAGAATTCATTATAATTTATAGTTCTACAAATATAATTAACTTACAGCTGTCCATGATTTTATGCGTTCCTGTGGGTATAGAGGGATAAAAAGTAGCCTATCACTACATAGTATAAAACAAAGTCGCTTTCTCTGTCCCTATATCCCTTTGTATGCTTAAATCTTTAAAACTACGCAACGGATTTTGATGCGGTTTTTTTTAATAGATAGAGTGATTCAAGAGGAAGGTTTATATGTATAATACATGCAAAATATAGCCGTGCGAAGCCGGGGCGGGGCGCTAGTATTAACTAATATAGACCCCCACGGTATTTAAAGTGTATTTATTTATATCTAGTTTTATTAAAATCGAAAGTTCTTTCGGAATCTTTACGTAAAAAAACTTCTAGATAAAAGTAGACATGAAACCTTTCATTGGCTTGTTAGTTGCAAATTACTTAATTAGTGTTGGGTAGAGAATGAAACTGTTACTGACAGAAAGCAAAACAAAAATAGGAAAATCCGTGTGACTTTCCCTAATCCGGGATTCGTAGCCAACTCCATTGTTAATTAAATGCCCAAGCTTTTCCGGACTGTCACTGGAAGAGTAAATATAAGGGCTTATTTTTGTGTTTATATACTTTAAGATAAATAATGTAGGAGGTAATGGAACTGATAATTAATGGCCAAAACATTTTCCTCAATCAATAAGAAGAATGTGCTGAATAGACCCCTAAATATTTACTGTATGTTTTGTCTGTAAAAATCGGAATAACACAGTCGTTAACAATAAATTAAGCGTAAAAATAATGAATTGTTTAAGCTCTCAATTCGTTCAATAGACCTTTTAAATAAATTAGAAATGGTAGGTATTGTTTGTTTTATTTTCACGGCAATTTATAAAAGGATTAAGTTTTGCGACCGTTTTAACTTGATTAATTTCGTCAAATCTGTGTTTAGCAAATATATTTTTATTATTTAACTTTGACCAATTCGAACGTGGTTGGTGCTAATTTATGTAAAGCATTCAATTAGAATGATCAGAATGATACAAATTATTTTTATATCTTCTTTATGGTAATTCGAAACTATTGGGTTGGTCAATTCGTGGTTTGAATAGTTAAATCTTTTTGTGAAGTTCCCAAAGTTTTTATTTTGTAGAAATATAAAAAAAAATCTGCCAAGTGCGAGTCGGACTCGCGCGCGAAGGGTTCCGTACCATGTCGTATGGGAACCCCACTTATTTTTTTTTGTTTTTATTATTTGTTGTTTATAGCAGCAACAGAAATACATAATCTGTGAAAATTTCAACTCTCTGGCTATCACGGTTCATGAGAGACAGCCTGGTTTTACAGCCCGTTTTTACCCTTTGGGTACGAAACCCTAATAATCAGAAATGTTGTATATTGTTGTGTAATTTTTTCTTACTAGCAGCACGCGATTTCTCCCTGAATCTAATAAAAAGTGTCCTATGATGATTAGGTACAGTACTCCCCAGGTTTAATGGATCCTCAAAAAAAGTTTTATCACAATCTGCCCAGTAGTTTAGAGCTTATTCATTAAGGTGAAGTAGGACCTGAAAACCCCTAACCCTTTCGCACGCGCGCGCCGCGCGATGACTCTCTATCACATTCCCCCGCGCGCCGCAAAATGACCGTTTGACCGAAAAACTTGTAAAAATAGACGATTTTTTAGGATTTTCACGATTTTTTTCTATTGAGGCAAATTACTCTAATCGTGTTTCGAAGTGTATGACAATACAAAGTATTTCTTCACCTTTACGACAGTAGGAATATCATTCTATGGATTTTAGTGATTGATACCCAAAAACTGTTTCTAAGACACCTCTATCGCGCTTCTGGTCATCAGCACTTCGGCTTAATAACTACATAAGAAAAGCTGATATAACTCTGCATGCTTTTGTTAAATAAACATTGTATATTGTGGTAATGTCAAGGTTGTGGAACATCTGCGTCAGGTAAGTTGAAGCGTAAACATTGTTGATATGGTTTACCGTTTGATGAAAATAGAAGTGCGAAGAACGAGTGAGTAATGTTAAATGCGTAACACGTCCTGTTAGACATTCTGAGTGGGTTATTATAGCGAGGCGCGCGGTATGACGCTGCACAATCGCTGCAAATGGAGCATCGTTTCAGAAAAATCCCGTGTCACCCTCGAAGGCTGACTTCCTTCGTGATTTAGCCAATTCTTTTCTAACGAAACCCTGTTAGCAAACATCGCTGTCGGCTTTTGTAATTAAATTACCATTCCAGACGCAAACGCATACTCTTTATTCGTACCAATCTACGTTGGAATACAATACAGTTCATTCAGACTTTGTGTAAACAGAAATCAATTAGTGAGCAATCTATTTGTAACAGAAACGTTTCAAGCGGATTGCGATCTCGTTTAATTAGTTGGGCTCTCTATAAAGGTTTGCAGTTTGTAATCTTCCCTAAAACTAATGAATGTGGGTTGTCTAAACCGTTCCGCTTAAAACTTTACTATGGTACCTTCTCTACAATGGATTGTCAAATACGTAGGTAGATTCTCGACATTATTTCACACCATACTAGTTTTATGATGAGCTTTGTGGTCGTTCTTCAAACGTTTTGAGTCCTTTGTAGATAGAGCTTTTCGGTTTAATTAAATAGAACTTCGATTTTAATATTTCTACACGATGAGTATGGCGGCGCGGGGCGGTGGAGTAAAACCAGGGTTGATAAAATTATAAAAATTTCGGTGTATGTACGTACAGTATGCGTCATAAGCCTACTATCAGTTTGCAACAATAATACTATAAACAATTATTGAACTTACGACCTTCTTTTAATAGACGTTACACACAAACATAAATACTTGATTTAAAAGTACTCAGTGTGATTATTATTTTCAACATGTTATATATAAGCATAAGCCGCCACCCGCTACACCAACCGACGTGGGTTCGATCCACAGTTTACGTTGTTATAATGTTCAAATAGAGCTGCACAGGATTGTAAACGTTACGGTGGGTAAAGACTTTTGACCGTCGATTGTACGTTTATCTACTTAAAGTCGCGGCATCATAAATTCAACGTTTCGCTGAAAAGTCGTGTAAGTTGCCAATTCTTTAATAAAGTTGGCAGCGTATCTCCAGCCGAAGTCAGCATCAGGTGTAGTAGATTCTCCATAAAATGTGTTTGGCTTGCGGTGTTTCATAAAAAGTAAGTGTATTAAAAACCAATACGTACTTAAACTAAGCAAAGTTATGTTGTGTATGCGTTAGTACTCATACTCAGTGTTTTACGTTATCTCATTGGTATTCCTTAGTAATAACAGCTATTTGAATATAAATTGAGACAAGTGGCTTCATTCACGATAGCCTATGGCTATAAAATTTGTCATTTCCGCTCATGTGTAATGGATTTTTTTCCATAGGATTTAAATATTATTTAGGGGTGGAAATGTTTTTGAACGATATCGGAGGGTAAAGAATTATTTATGTAGATTTCGGTAAACGTTATGAAAAAGGAAATTTGGTGTAAGTACTTATTGATTTTACTCCCCACACCGATTCATAATTAAAATCTTGGCTTTGTGTCCTTACAAATAGGAATATGATTAACTGTGTTCAATGTCAAGTTGCTTGCTTATAAAAAATACGCGACGAATTGAGAACCTCCTCTTTTTTTGAAGTTGGTTAAAAATAATATGGTCGATATACCTACTTCCTACTATCCTACTAATATTATAAAAGTGAAAGTTTGTGTGTGTGTGTGTGTATGTATGTTTGTTACTCCTTCACGCGAAAACTACTGAACCGATTGCAATGAAACTCGGTATCTAGATAGCTGGAGACCTGGATTAACACATAGGCTACTTTATATCCCGATATTCCCACGGGATCGGGATTACGCGGGTGAAACCGCGGGACGCAGCTAGTAACTTAAATAATAGCTAAACGGAAAAAACCATTTCAATGCGTGTGGTCTTTTTTTAATTTTAACGGTCGAAATGCACACGTTAATCGATAACATATTTCTAAGAATAAGCCACCAAAATTGAATGGACAACTGTAATATTCTTTGACTTAATTGAATAAAAACAGATACCGGTTAAAGGTCAGAGATAAAACAACAAAGATGCTTATTGAATCTTCATGCCTCACGTACGCACTTTCGCGAAACTTTCAAAAGGACCTTTTATTCGGCCTCTTTGATGAATGTATGAGATGTGTAATAAAAAGAACAAGTATAAAGAAAATGTTACCTAATGCGTGCTGAAGAAAAACTTTTATAAAGCTAATAAAGGGGAAACTTGTTGAAGTTTCTTGTTATAGGGACTAACTTAATCTGAAGCTTTCTTATAAAACAAAATTTCGACTACAGCGCCAGGTTAAAACGTGAATTCATGTGTGATACTTCCAAAGAATCTTGACTTGTATTAGTTTATATTTGAGTCACTTTATAACTATTATATTATAACTATTATAAACTATACTAACTATTAAGCTAACTATTATATCACTTCACTATCACTACATAGTATAAAACAAAGCTTTCTCTGTCCTTATATCCCTATGTATGCTTAAATCTTTAAAACTACGCAACGGATTTTGATGCGGTTTTTTTAAATAGATAGAGTGATTCATGAGGAAGGTTTATATTTATAATACTTGCATAGTACAGCCGTGCGAAGCCAGGGCGGGTCGCTAGTTATATTATAAAGATGAAGAGTTTGTTTGAGCGCGCTAATCTCATTCCCACGGGATCGGGACTTACGCGGGTGAAACCGCAAGGCGCAGTTAGTATTCAATATTTTCCAATTTCCAATATTAATACTCAGTTCTAAACTTCTAAATGATATTTATGGTAGCAATCTGTTTCAATATGCTGTAATATGGATTATACGCGCCTTGTCACAAAAGCTATTCGTCACTTACGCAACACGTCATTATTCGCGTTTGGACATTTAAGCTGATTGTTGACATCGCTATCATTGAAGCTAATGTTTAATTTGCAAGTGTAGTGTCATGGAAGTGCTACTAACATAGTTCTAAGCTATCTATTAACACATTCACTTATTGTTATATATAATATATAAAATATGTATGTTAGTCTATAAGGTATGTATCTATGGGTCTTTGTAGCCTGAAATAAATGATTTATGTATTTATTTTATTTTATTTTAATTTATGTTTGTTCGAATTAAATCCTTTTTAAGTTCTCTATTCGCAGGTGTTTGCATAACGGCCAATTCATTCAAATTGTTTACTACGTTTTTTAAATGATTTCATTCAATGACACCAGTTAAAATATCAGATTTCTTAATCTTTCAATTCGAAAACGCAGCTACCGTCGTCTTCGCCGTGTTCTATTTTAGTTTTAAAATAAATAATATACTATGAAGGGTTGATACGTTGTTCTTGTTTGCTTTGAAAAAACTAATAAGCCCCCTAGCTACATACACTTTCCGTGGTTATAGGCAAATTCAAACTTAAGTTGTTGGTAGGTGGGAGTAGTTATGAAATATCACATGAGGACTTCTGCTACTCAAATCTTAATTAAAATTGGAATATATCTGTTTAATATGCATATAAATAAGATTGTATAGATTTTTGTTAAAGGTCTGAGTTTAAATACGTAATGTTTCCCGCGAATGTTTCTGTTAGTTTTAAGGTTTAAAACGGGCGGTACGGAATGGGGCCGCGTTTCAACCGCACTGTAAATATTTTAACGCAGAGCCGTTTCGGCACCCGCTTTCCTTTCCTCCACACTCCACACTGTGGGATTTGTATTTTTGCCGTATTACATTGTTTACGTTGAATGCGGTGTATCGGGCTTTCGTCTCTCGTCTCGTATGCAGGATGTTAGTGGTCGGTTTCTGCCTGCCTTTTAATTATTCCTTTGCTCTACCTAATTGTGCATGTTTTGAGAGTTAATAAAAGATGTTTGTTTTTGGAATGGTTTTATGTTTTAATCTAATTACGGAGATGGCAAACATTATTGTTTTGTGCGGATTCAATTATCTTATTTTTTTTCTATTCAATCTTTTCTTAATAGCTTTACTTATTAAGTGAGATACCAACAAACGATTAGGCACTATTTATACACTGTTGCTAGAAAACATTCACCATTAATATTATAGACTGGAATAATTACGAAATAAACGCTTTAATAGTAACAGTTGAAGCTATTCTAATTCCGTGTGTATTTAAACAACAAAAGACAATTAATGTATTCCGGTACCTATGTACCTACTGACCAAACTCAATTCTGTGTGCTCAGAACACGTTCTATGAATTTCTAGTTGTCTGTGCTTTGTTTTACGACATTACTATGCACAGGTACATGCTCTACCTCTATTGTTGTAGACGAAAATTATACTTTATCATCGACTAGCATCACCTCGCGGTTTTACACACGTAACTCCTGGTTCCGTAGGAATATCGGGATAAAAAGTAGCCTTTAACATACCCAATGAATCAATGTATCCTCATACCAAGTTTCATCAGAATCGGTCCCGTAGTTTTGGAGCCTATTCAATTCAAACAAACAAATCTTTCCTCTTTATAATATTAGTATAGATAGATCACAATTTGTTTGTTTGTACAAAGGGGTGGAATGGGAAGCCGTATGTAAATATTAGACATTACTGTTGTGGTCGAGGGTGTGATTGTCCGATCTGTCGGTTTGGTCCGCGTTCGCCGAACCGATATCGAGCTTACTCGTAATTTCCGCACACATTGCGATCCCCTCTCGAAGAATTCGCACCCGATGCGATGGAGGAAATGAAAATCCCTCTCGTTTAAGCGTACTCCCCGAACGATATCGTTTCTATTCGCTTTTAAGTGTATCTATTATATTTATGGATCTGCCGTATATTTCGTTCGATTTGATATAACAAATTGAATATTTCTTTTACAGAGACCGTGCAACTGTCAACGTGCTAGAAAACGGTGCCATTGTTTTCGTCCGCACAGCAACGAGATATGGCTGTTTTCGAGATACTCCACCGGCTGGAAGTGAGTACCACACCTTTTGTTCTCTAAAACTGTTTGAAGCCCTCACGCGGCTACAAAAAAATATAGCGACCGCGCCACAACCGACTAGGTAATAGTTTTAGACGGGTTGCATTCACACAGTTTTTGTCTATACATTTTTGTGGAGTGACGAATAGTTCCCAAGCTGTGTAAACTGTAACACGTGTCTTATTACCATCTCATAAGCTCCCGAGGGTTACGAGAAGCCGTTCGCACCGCAATAAATTCATGTCAATGTTGTCATGGAATTATTGTGTCTAAAATTTGAATTTTAATAACAGTGATAAACTGTAGCCGGCTCTGATGCTATTAAGAAAATTAGAGCCTTTTGTTATGGATCCTATTCAATTAAACTTGTGGTTGTTGGAATTGAAACTAAAATATCATAGGAGTCGTTGATAATCCTCAGTAAAGGCCGGTAGAGCTAAGCCCGCCCGCCCATAAAATCAGTTTGCATTATACGTTAATGCCATTGAATTTCATAATATTATCATAGGGCCCCTGTTGATTACATCACCAGCGGCGCCTTTAGTGTCCTTGGAACGTCCCGTTCGGGTCATGCAAATGTGCCGAATGTAATAAATATTAGTTGATGTAACTAGTAGTATGCAAATCACTTCTCCTGTCTATTGTTCGCCGCCCTTGGGATTATACCCGTTCGCGCCCGATGGACGTGGACGGAATCTACTATTGAAATTTTCGATTTGTTTGATACCTTACTTCGCATATATCGTCAACATTTGGCTGAAGGATTTTCACTGTGAAATTTACGCTCAGGTGCTATTTTCATCTAGATCGGTAGATGAGAATAGCACCTGTTTAGTGTGCACAATTTCATTTACTTGTATTAGATTGTTAAAATAATGAAGCATAAAAGTTTATTTTACTTTTAATTGAGTCGAATTAAACATTTCAATTTGGTTTGCCAGCTCAGAGCGGAGAACAAATATGACTTCTTGTTATTTCACTGAATTGCTGCTATTAGCGAAAACACAGAAACGTTAGTCGAGAAATATTCATAGAAATAAACGTTTAAAGATAATAGGTTCAATCTATTCGTCGAAGCGGCAACGTGGCTTTCTATTGGGCATTACCATGGAAATGGCTCTATTTGCGGAAATATACATACGTACTTAAACCTCATTGAATAGACTGAAGAAGAGACCAAAATGTGGATAAAGTTTTTCCTTTTTAAGCTGCTTTGTTGCGTCCTCGAAAAAAAGAAAAAACAAAAATCTTTATCCTTAAATTTTAAATTGAACTGGCTAGACATTTATTTTCAAGATGAGAGTTATAAATATAAATATGTTATAAAGATATATGTATATATATGTATGAGTATATTTAAAAAAAACTTACATTAAATCTTAGAAACATCTTAGTATGTACAGTCGGCTGCATAATTGCAGCCCTCGGTATAGATCTAAAATTACTATTATTGCAATGTTTTAATTCTAATAAATTTTTTTTGCTAAATTTATGAGTTAGAAGACTTTAAAAGCAGGTGTCTAGTATCTTGCTTGTGTTGAAAACATTTTTATAACAGTCGTTTTGGAGCTCTACGGTGGGTCTGCAATTATGCAGCCGACCGTACCTAATCTCTACTTTATGACACTGCGCGCTGGGCAAGTGTTGACGACACCTGAGAATGGACAATGTCTATACCAATAATTGTTATTACGTACCGCTGATTTTGTGATTTGGTGTCTCATTGCTATTCCAACCAGTGGACCGTAAATTATCTGGTCATCGGATGCGTGTCGACTAATATGTAGAACCCCAGTAAGGGTACCCATTGTAACTTTAATAAGACCCAACATATCACTGAACTAGTTATAAATTGGAACATTCGAAACTATCAATGAATATCAATTGGCCTACTATTATGTAATATTGTTTAATTTTTGTTTTATGTTCGATTCAATTTTGTGGAACGCTTCGTCTATTATATCTATTTAGCAGAACAAGTCCTTGGCCTTTAGCTTCCTAATTTGTTAACCATCAAAACTATTGGCGGGACAGTATTTGAAGCACCAACCCACTAATTTGCATGTTCTCTAATAAAGCCTTTTTGTCATGGTGTCACCGTGAATTTAAATATCGTAATTTTCAATATACACCAATAAGTAGGAAAGGTATTCATGTGTTTTATGTCAATAATTTCCTTCGCTTACTCAAGACAACTTTTTAGAAAAGGAAAACACATAGCAATTACAATACAGTAATTTGTCAGTGGTTGTGTGAATTGCTACTGAGGTGATCTTGCGTATCAAACGACAGTTATTGAGTGAGTGTTTGAATTTAATGCCGGTATATCGTATATTTTGTAAGCTATTTGCGGGTGATAAGGCCCACCTGCCATATTAACTAAATATTTAGTAAAAATATGAAATCTACTTAAAACAGGTCATTCATTATATACATATTTACTTTATTCTCGATCTGAAAAACAATTTATTTATTTATTTTCTTGTTATTCCCTCATATCTTTCATAACACGTTGAATTTCTTTAATTAAGGTACTTATCGTTAGATTCGTCTCACTAGTTGCAAGTGTTCTATGGTGAATTTAGTTTTTTTTTTAATTCTTAAAAGAAAACCTTTTAGTGGCCCTTATTACGTAGGTACTTATAGGTACGTTACTACTTAATTTAAGGTTCGAGTCATCTGATCAAACGTCTCGTCACAATTGTAGCCATTGACGGGAATTGATCGAGCCAGCCTTACAATAGGTCGTTTACTGGATAAAATATTATAGATACCTAGTTTAGGATTCTTCAAACAAGTAACGACCTAAGTATAACTCTTTTCAGAACTTTACCAACTACTAACTACCTATAAGACCGTCAGGAAACCACTTGTTCATAATTGATTTATGCTTCTCTGTAGTGTTGGAAAATCTATTTCCAGAGTTATTAACGTACAGGAAGATGTCGAGAATGTTCTCATTAATAAAAATGGTTGGTATCACTATCACATACTAGTTAACTTGTTGACTATTAATTTGGTAGTCAACGCTGTGAGACCTCCCAAGCGGGCGGTCGATGGGGAGGTCGCTCTACTCATTCCTCTTCCCATATTTGACAGCTTGTGCCTCTTTAAACTAAGATTAGCGTCATTGTAGTGTGTTTACGTACCTTGTTTGAACAAATTCCCTAAAGAAGGAACACTGTTAACCTGTACGAGTGGGCGTATTCTACCTTATTCGGGATATACGTCAGATTAATATCACTCACTTTATTACTCGTTGGATTTCGAAGGTCGCCTTGTTTGTCGACCTAATTGTCCTGATTGAAATCAGCCAAGTATCATTTTCATAATCTGCATGTGGGTGTTGCAATGTGTTTACCTACTTGTGTTTTTAAACGTCTGAACGCTATGACATCTGGTGTATTAACCATTTTATTATGGAAATTGAGCCATTAAATGACAATTCATATTCTGGTATTTGCTATGAACATAATTGTATAATAATTGTGGATGTTGTTAGCATATGCTTAATTGGGTTAGTATCTGTTTAGGAATCTTGATTGAATTGGTTTCTGGTTGCGTTTTATCTTAATTTGTTGAGGAGTTCTTCTATAATATTACTTATCTCTCTTTTCAGCACTATATTTCAATCAGTATATCTGTCATTTTTGGTTATTGTTACTTCTCTCTTGTATACCGGGATCAATTACCAATATACAATCCATATGAAAAGTAAATTGAGAAGGTGCCATCCATAAGTGGTCGTAAATTCATTTAACGCTTGTATCATCTAAGTATCTTGTGATGTCATATTATACAGTAATAATTGCTTGCTACTCATTGCTACTATACATAGGAATATTATGTAAATTACTATCTATGGTGTTATTTACTGTTATGGCTTTGGTTACACTAAGTTATTTGTTGGATCTAGTACCCTAGAGTTTGGCTACCGAGTCTTGGCCCTGGAAAAGGGCGGCAAAGGAGATCATTCATGTTTCTAATAAAAAATACCCACAAAAAAAATGCCGGCTAGTAAAAAAATGTTTTTATCTTGTAGAGAATAACATTTTAAACAATGTTTACTAAGGCAACAAAGAGCTACGATCAACCATCGTTGACTTATTTTACATTGAAAAACCAAAATATGAATTTTATAGAGATCCGTTTGACCACTTTTAAGATATTACTACAGAAAAAATATGTAAATAAGTAGTACTTAAATGGATAAGCTTTGTGTTTTTATTATATTTATATACATAGGTATATCCAAAGACTCGGTAGCCAAACTCTAGTAAGTTTTTTTTAGGAAAACGCGGACTCACTTAGCTGTCGATGCAATAAGAACTTGCTCCAGTGGTGATGGAATAAATTGTATTGGAGCCTGTAATGTCAGGCAATCTACGAGATACGTCTTCTATTGTATCTGTAATGTAAATGTTAATATTATTGACAGTAATCCCAATGTTTCCATGTTTGAATTAGAATTTGTGTAAAAGGAAACGTTCAATTCTCTCCGGCTTATCGTGCCGCTATTGAGAATCAGAACGAATAACAAGTCCAATATTCACGAACTCATTCCGGTAAATATCACCATTGCGAATAATCTAAAGTCTGTCACAATTCCCCGGTTTCAATTGCAACGAGGCGGCGCTAACGAGCTCGGTCTGCTTTAGAGTTGGGCTCTGCCGATGATCGTGATCAACACCCATCTTAATCTCATGCCCTAAACTTTGAATCAAATACCGAAGAGCGTCGTGTGCCGGCGCCAGTAGGAAGACATTTGTCTCAAATAAGCATTATGTTTTAGAATAACGTCGTCTCATACAACTTCCTAAGAACGTTTATTGCTTTTGTTTTCTTTGACTTCCGGAGTAATCGGAATGCAAACAAACATGCCTAACTTTGGAAATTGGTTGGGCAGATCTAAGTAGCGCAAATAAAGTTAATGAAACAAAAGCGCCTGGAGTGAGCGGTACACTACATTAACGTTAATCGTATTTATAGGAAAGTTTGGCCGTGATCCCAAGTTTTTGCTCATATAGCAAGCAATCTGAAAGTTGATCTTTATCTGCGTGCGTCCCATAAATCGCGATAGAAAGAAATAGGTGCGCATCACTAGCGATTCTATCTGGTGGCATAATCTATCACGTTCTCAGCGATAGTCGACCGGTACGCGGTTATCGTTCCATCGTAAATTAACTCAAATTATCTGTCGCCACTCACAGAGCTGTCTCCCCCATCCCCCGATATGTCGGAAACAGTTGCCTACATTCTAACGTGATAAATCTCCTGACTGACTAACAACACCTACTCTTAAAGTTGAAACGAGCCCTGTTTTACATCAAAATAACATACTTCATAAGATAATATAAAGAATAATTATGTTCTTGTTAAAGTTAACATAGTAAGTGATATTATTTGTGTAGATTTTTATTCTTTTAATTTACATTTGGAAATGGGATATTAAGATACCTGTGGATTCTACACTTATGTTATTGTGTATTTTAAGTCGTAATGTACGTTTATAGTTTACGGAAAACATAAGTACAATAAATGAAGAAATGCATCGACAGGAAGATATCTTTGTTCGTGTTCAACAAAAGATTGCAACTCGGCTGTTTCTCATTCAGCGCCTGAGGCTGACCTTTCACATCTTTGCTGGACATCGACAAACATCCGTCTTGTTGTGCAACATTATATGGACGTGTTTAGATGAAACTTTTTACAAGACATCGAGATATCGTTTCTTGTAACAGGGCATGGAAATTGTGTCACGTCCCTGCTTTGCATGTTCACTGTGCGAACGCTATGCGATTCCAACGTGCACGTTGCAAGTCTAAGCCTTTGAACATTTTAATATTATTTACAAACGTTTTGCAAATATAAATTTAAATTAAATTCCGCGCGTACTGATGATGACGCTTCTAGTTAATATCAACGCAAATTGCATATTAGTCAATGTCAAGCGTTGATGTTAGAATAATAGTGCGTGACACACCAAGGCGGCAGCAACTGAGATATCTTTACTGCTGGCTGAGTAGGTATGATAAACAAGTAGAGCTATCGTGTGAATTAATCGTTCGTTCACCTCCTAGTTCATTAAGTACCTAAACTTCACACGTAAAGACAAATGTTTATACGACACTACTAACTCAATTTGTTGTGTATAATATTAAATATTCATTACATTTTTTAACGACCGATCATAAAATTTATTACTATTATGTATTATTTGAATAAGATAAAGCGAACAAGTCAATAAATTTGTAAACAAAATGTTTTCGTAATTTCATACAGCTCTTCGTTTACTATTACCGTAATGATACTTGTTTACTTTACTATTATTTTATGAACTTTGTCTAAACCTTTACGGCCGCGTCATTGTGTATAATCCTTCGAAATCCATGTTTACGACCAACAATGGAGCAGACTAAACAGTCGATGAATAAATATCCACTACTCTTGTTAGAATTAATGAGCAGTTATGTTCGGAAGATCACTTGAGTTGGCACAGTGCGCTGGTTTTAACTGAAAATTATGTCCGGATTATGTCCTATTAATTGTACTATAGGAACGTGGATTTAGCCCGAAATAATAAATTATCAGTTTAAAATATGGTGTTTGCTACATCTGGTTGAGCTTGATTTCGCTCCTAACAAAGGACGTGGTAACGAGGGTGTGACACTCGCAAACTTAATTTACAATCTTAATCTATTAACACTGCGTTATCTACTCTAACCCAAATTATATTTATCGTAGGATGCCGCCCGCGCCGCCGAAACGAAACAAGCTCTCGTAAAGTCTAAAATGTTTTATAATGAAGAATGTTAATTATGTATGCCAAATCAGTTGAAAGATTATTACAGTAAAGCTTGTACAAATACACTAGTTTTTGCTGTAGTCAAAAATATCCATAAGTTTTGATTTTACGGGCGTTTAAACTTACGATAAATATTGAGTCCCGCTAACAGTCACGTGACGCGATTGTGACGTCAATTTACAACGTGTCGCACGTTTACTTCTATAAATCGAAAACTAATTTACGTATCGAAGTAATTATTTCACTTGTATTTTTTATTTTTGACAAAGAATATGGAGAGCTAATATACAAAATCAGGTAACATTCTTCATTCTGCTGCTATGCTTGCTTATAGCCTAAGAAACTTCATAGGAATTTGCATCTGTACCATGTAACTAAAAGAACTGTTCGTCAAGTACAATTAAAGACACTTTGATGTAAAGTTGATCTAATGAGGATTTATGTGTTGCTTGTAATTTAAATACGTCGCTTCAGTGACTGACAGACAAGTAAGTACCTACAGCAGTTTCTTCACGTAAATTAATGGCTTTGGTGGAAAGTGTGAACGGTACGCTATAATGACAGCGAAGACGCAATAACGTAGTCTTAGACAGTTTGTGATTAGGCTGGAGAACAGTATTATATTTTATTTTCCCTTTTAATTTATTACTTGCATGTATGTAGTGCAGTAAGTCCTGTGATATGGTTTTGTTTTCAATTTGTTTAATTAAAATAAAAGCTTTATTTAAAGACAAAGGCTTTTAAAATAAATCAACACAAACAATAAAGCGATAACGACTTTGGCTGTTTTCTAACATATACTTGTTCGGTTATGTTGTATAGGGTCACGTCATCGTTCGCTATTGGCTCTCGGTTAGCGTCGGTCGGTGTTACGACAATAAATTAACGACAATTGCACTAATTGTGCAGCTAATGGTTCGTTCAGTGACGCATTGTCTAGCAGTTCTATCTGAACATTAATTAACACGGTATCCGGAAATATTTGACGCGTGGGAATGGCACTCTCGCTCCCCCTATTTTCATCTCGCGTTTGTGTACCCCACTAATTTTACCAACAACGGAATTTTCTTTATCACATTACGTGATTCGAATGCTGGACGTTTCCTTTCAGTTTCGCTTTCTACGATTGTATATCAAACGTGATAGTTTATTGGAGTGATAGGCACGCACTTCCTTCGCAATAAATAACCAATGTTTTGTATATTGGTTGGAGGGAAAAGAATACGGTCGGATGGGAATCGGGAGTCGGCGAGCTCGCAAAGCGCAATGTGGCCGACGATGAAATTGCTTTCAACGTATAGAGTTCGCGTGAGCTGCGCCGCCAATCTACGACCGATATAAATCTACAAGCCTGCCGAGTTTGGAATAAATTGCAAACTATAAGGATCCCTCCCACTCGGCCGTATATCGGGCGACCGGCCGCGCCACGCGATTCCGACGATTTGTCACGTCAACTGATACTTTTTGGTCGAATATTCACCTTATACTGCTATATTACTTGAGTTTTCTTTCTCCCTATAAGTATTTTAGTATTTTTATCCCTTTTGCATCATTGAATTGTCTCTTTGATTAATGATATTTCTATCCAATAGTATCACTTATTTATGATATGATGTAATCGTTCCAATGAAAGTAGGCAAAAGGTTTTCTGATATAAAACAACCTTGAACAATATTTTTTCTATTTCCTACCGTTACCAATATTACATTACCTAAGGTTCAATAGAAGATGACAACGGTAATAAAATATATAACGTATCCTTGAAGAAATTGCAATTTTGAGCAAGTGGGTAGAGCGTAGGATAACGTAAACCATGAATAGTAATTTCATTTTATAGTGCTATAAAAATAGCACTGGGAACATTATCCTGCCCAACGACGACGATGGAAATTTCAGATTGAATCCGAACTGCATCACCTTATCGTCAAATAAGTAATGTTTAGCGAGATGGAATAAAATTTTACAACGGATATTATTGTGTATTCAAATAGAGATTTAAAAAGTTAAAAAATAAAGAATAAAAAAGTTAACATTGTTATATTATGTGAGGCTCTGCGTTGTAAATATCAATGATGTCCTCCAAGAATTATGCTATGCATGTATGTCTGATGAATGGCTGCTGGTCGCTCGTGAACTGCGGTTCATTGAAACATTCAATTACAGAGAACGAGACATTATTTTTTCTTCTTTTATTTAGACACTGCTAAATGTGAGCACTTCAGATTTTAATCACATTCGTTTGCTCGTTTGTCGTCCATTTACGAGATTTAAATTACGTTTGATAAGGATATTATTAGTACTCTACTTAAAAGTCTTACTGGACGTTTTAAATAGGTATCTATTCCAAATAATGGCTATATTACTATTGGTTATTGCAGTCAAGGTGTGGATGATAAAGTTATTTTTAGTATTTCTATTATGGAACTTAATCCATCACTAATCGTGGTGACTTGCTCTAAATGACTTGTGTCAGACCACCCGATCAATTCGTTTCGCTGTCGAATTGATTCGTGATAAAATAATACGTCGTGGTTAGGCTACAATCGAAATCATTTAGTTTTTTATTAGTTCTATTTTATGATCGATCACTGTTTACATTGTAAATGTTTCGTCACTAAGTGTATCTATGTTATTGCTTAATAGTGTTTCTTTGTCTGAATTTATAGCTGAGACACTCGGCCTAGTTGAGTCGTACGTAACATACGGTGTTGTACCAAAAGTTTTATATGAGGGAGACGTGTTAAAAGTCGACTGCAGAGATCCGATTGCTTCCAATGGGGAGTTGGCTGGCTATGGCAGGCTACACATGGCAAATGTAACAAAAAATCGGGTTGCAACTGAAGCCATTAGTTCAATGTCTCGTAAAATCACGGCCAGAATTTACCGGCATGAGTTGTCGTAGGTGATAATTTAGTTTAATAAAGTTGAGAGAATAAACTTTTTTGTAGTGTCCGTTTTATTTTGATGTGGTTGTTACTTGTATGGTGCACGTATTGTAAACGCATCAGGAAAAATGACTTTACCATTTAGTTTTTTTTGTATTTATCAACAATTGGGGTAGGTACGCTCTTGTCTGTCTTACATACGTATTCTAATGCGATAATTCAGCTTCTAGTCTAGGTGAGGCGGTCATTTAGTAATTCTACTTCAGTACTTTCCAAACGTCTAAAACGGATTGTCCAATATGTTCTTTGTGTTCGTGAAAAATTCACATTGTGGCGGTCGGGTAATAAATGAAGCAGAAGGCGTACAGTCCCTCGGGTCGTGGCCCGTAACCCGTAACGAGGTGCCTTGGATCTCGAACTAATGTGGCCACATTACACGCGTCATCAGACCAGCTTCTGTCCCAGCCTGCCTTCCCTACTAAACCTGAGGGTATGTCATATGTATATACGCAGGTGACGTAACGCTATCGTATTTTGTTGCCGTGATACCCTCATACACCGCACCGTTGTCAGGTGACAATATCTGCTTGTTATCTGGGGAAATATGTAAATTACTGGGCGCATCCATTCCACTTCTTTGCCGAACTATTTATGATCTGAAAGCTTAATAAGGAAATATAGGAATAATTTTGATAGAGATTTTAAAGGTTTCTCTACAATTCAAAATCTACTTTAAATTCAGAAGTTGAACAATTCGTGGCAACTACCAATGGGAATGGAAACTTTCAAAATAAGATTAGATAGTTTAATTGAGTAAAACTCTGAAACTTTGCGGGTTCTGAACTAAAAGTCCTACAATTATTAAATGACGAACGATGTTGTTGTATGATCCAGCCATCTTAATGTTTAATTTAATATTTTACAAAGTATTTTTATTTTACAAATTTAGTCGACTTTGAATACGTAATTTTTGCGTAATGTTTCCTGTTCTTCCGAACGGAAAATGTCTTTGTTTGGGCGCGGATGCTTATTACGACAGGTCTGGGAAATTCGTTCTGACATGAAAGCACCGGACCGCACTTAAGAGAAGCGCCATTGTGCAGGTCGCTTGCTCACACCCACTACAATGCAAAGCACTTTTGTTTTATTACGGTTATGTATCAACATCGGTAGCACGCGTTTATTTAATGGGACGTCCGAATACTGGGAAATTATGGAGATTTAAGGAAAACTCTATTTTTGTTTACTGTTTGTTAAACGAATTAGATTATCATCTTTATTTCTTTGGTTTGTTTTTGGACAGACGGCGAGTGTTGAAGCTCGTACAGTTATTAATTGAAGCTAACCGAACAAATCGAAACTAGTGATGCTGAAAATAGAAATGTAATGTAGTGTGAAAGTTAATGTGTAAGAAGCATTAGTAATACTGAAACAAACGAAGCTATGCATGCAGTAAGTATTTCTAGTAGCATTGTCCTATTTATTGAAAGTTGCTACTAGTTTACGAATTGATATAATATCTCATTTGCAATCAAATTGTGTTTATGGTATTTGTTTACTCGTACCAATTATAGACGCACAGCACTAATTATTGTGTATTAATTTATTAGGTCGTGACATTACGTATAGTCATCGATCAATGTTGATTAATTGCTTCGTTATCAAAACGATTCTTCGTGAGTGGTAGGTTCATAATCGAATGAATTACACGCTAGGGCTCTCCACGCGTCTGTGGTAGTGAGTGAATGGGAATATTGAGCTCATTGGTCCAAGTTTCGCAGCCGATGGTGATAATACGATGATCGATCAACCGTGCCACTCTCGACCCACTCCATTTGGAAATGTTTCCTCAACAGGATGTGAAACAGTCGTGTTTATCCCCTTCTTTATACTACATACATATTTTGAATGTACGCGTTTTATTACTGCAATTCACGTCTGGCATTTTCCATCCACATTAATCTATCATGCACTAATCATTCTCTCCATCCGTTTGACTATTAATCGAGTACTTGTACGCTTATTAAACAGTAAAATTATTACCCGTATGTTAATAATACTCGTCCATAATATTACATTCTGCATATTAACTCTAGTTGTTTAGTCTATACTTATTAATTATAAGAGATAATAGCAGTAAATCATTTTAAAGTAATCGTTGATCAAGTTCAAGGAAAAATGTTGGTGTTGTGAATGTCGATGTCGTGTAAACACGCAATCTCTAATACCTACCTTCCTGTAACTCGAGATCATTGTTTGTTTCAAGAATAGTTATTATCACCGGCATCTGTTTAAAAATTAAATATCTATAAGATCCAGGTGGTATCGGTATATAACTTGCTAGAGGAAGCGGTGTGTATATGCGCCAGCGCAACAGTGGCGACATTGCTTTCCCACGGGCTAATTGATGAAACTGGTATTGCATAGATACAGCTTCTTACCATTATTATAATCGATGTGTGTACAGATATCGATTATTCAACGCCCACGTATAAGAGAAAAAAATGTATAGTTAAGCGGTATCTTTCTAGTAAATGTGTAGAACTAATTGGTGCAAGTATCGATAAATGCCGGCGCGGTATTCGGTTACATTCATATTACACAATCAAATGACAGATTAAATATTATAATGGCCTTTATTTGGTACAAAGTACAGATACAGAAACGTAGTATATTTCACTTCAAAGTATCTTATTGAATTAATCCAGAAACTTAAATGAATGAATAGATTTTCAATTAATATATTTGTTATTCGGATTTTTATCTTAAACTTATCAGCAGTTTTAATAGTATCTGTCTGTTTTACATATCCTACACTAGTTATTTCGTTACAAGGTATGTAACATATTATTTCAGAGATAAGACAATAAATTGTATTTAACAAGCTGCAGCTATCGAGTGGCCAATAGCAATTGCAATAAAATTATTATGCATTCGTAAGATTTATGTCATCCGCTTACTTTACAAGCGTAATGAATATTCTATTTTTAATCTTGCTTCCTATAAATAGTCTGACAATTCAACGTCTTCCGTGATGTTGTTTAGAAAAATATTTTCATAAGGATTCAACTCGCTGCTGTCCATGCGTCGGTTAGGTACCTATTTAAAACAAATCTTTATGTTCTCAGTTTCCTGTAAATATTGTGACAGACGATTAAGTATTCAGATTGTGCGGTTGTTGTCTCACTAATTTTAGACACGGTTATTTGGAGGGCGATCGGGCGTATAAACGGTTGTGTACCAAATGGCCATTGGGCACTTCCTATGTTATTGTGTGAAGTAACGTTTTGTGAGTTCTGAATTCAACATTAGATCCACAGGTCACGTCTGGGAGTATTCAGAGGCGGGAGACATCACGCGTATCGTTTCCGTTCCCCACTTGTGTTCATGTCGTTGTATGTATGTGAGACTCACTCCCAGGAATGTCTGATGGCTCATGCAAATTAGTTGAATACTTGCTGCGAATGTTTGTAATTGTATTTCACTAGAGGTTTGAATGGTATTCAAGTGGCTTCGATACGGTATCTATATTTGGCATTCGCGTTTTAGTAAGTCGAACAGCTCTTTAAATAACCTATTGATTGTTAGTTGAAGTCTGCAGTTCTTAGAGTATATTTCTCTGCCATAGATGCGGTTGATTCCTAAGAGAACTTTTTTGGTAGAACGACAAATGCGTCGTCTATTTTAAGTCGATGCATAAATGAAGAAAAGCTGGTTGTAAAACGAAAAGCTTCGGTAGTGTTTCACGGAGTTCACCCATGGGATGTAGGGGTTGGAACCGGAGGATGCAATGTTTTACAAGTTCGAAATAGACCGGTGCGTTGATGGCTTGACGCTTTTGAAGTTGACAAAGCTCGCTTGATTACACTGCCCCCGCTTCACTTTTTTTTAAACGAAAACGGTGTTGAAAAAATGTGAATATTTTTAAACAATCGCTATAATATGTCTAGTACCTACCTAGTAGCGCGAAACTGAGTGATTACGAAGTGCAGGAGAGGCGACTTAATCATGTTCTTCGACTGGATGACGGAGTCTCGCGTCTATCCTAGTCTACACTAATATATAAAGAGGAAAGGTTTTCTTTGTTTGTTTGTAACGAAAAGTTATATCTAGAACACCTTTCCCACACTCAATATTGCCCGCGAGGATTAATCCGTTTAACCCCTTTAGCTATCAGTTAGTATTTACTGATCCTCCCGGTTCTTGTTTTTCTTATTTGTATACTAAATGTACTTCCTCTATTAAATAAGCACCGTTCCATCATTTCTCTAAGCAATGTTGAAGTATTCTGTATCGAATTGAAATAGCTCGGTTACTTATATATTAAAATAGACACGTCTTCGTCGCTGCGAGAAGACGATCTGACAATTGACAGGAAGCAAGTAATTTCCTCAATCTTGCGAAGTATAGGTAGGTACTTACTTAGTAAACATAGAGTTATCCCTTTCGCGCGATTTGAACAGCTATAGATGGAGGCACGTGACGGACGGACAAAGGGATTCCGACGACGACGAGACGTTGACGCTGTAATGAACCATGACTTCGGTAGCTTCCCTTCCATTGTCCACCGACGCCTTGTACCACGTCTTATTCCCCTTTGATGTTAACTCTCGATCAAATTTATTCACGCCACAAATATTGCAGCTTTTTAAATTGTGTTCAATAGCGGGAACTGCTCCAACCCTCTTCCACTCTCTTAATAAGATTTTTATACGGTAAACAAGCGTTTCTGATGCCCGATGCTCAACAAGCAGAAAATTAAAAAAAATTACAAACAACATCCCTTGGGATTTGTTTTGTGAAGTAATTTCTGTTCGTTCAAGTAATTAACTTTGTGGGTTTATAACCAACTTAATGGTTAATGGGTGGTATAATAAGAAAAACGTTTCATCTTCTCTGCCTTAAGATTTCATTTTATGAATTGGTTTATCAATTATACCTGATGCAATTTATACATTTATTAAAATAACATTATTGCAGTAGGTATACTAATTAAATAAAATAAATGAAAAAATAAGGAACTTGCATATATTTACATTAATCTTATAACTTCTATACTCCATTAGAAGATAATTTAGAATATTATCGATCATGATTATACTAATCAATACGACTATTTGTTGTTATTAGATAAAAAATCTTGATTTTTTATCTAATAACAACAAATAGGCAAAATAATATAAAATTCTAATTTGAATATTTATGTTGATAATAATGTTGTTTAAAATTTAATCTACATACCTAATAGTCTCTAATATCAAGTCCACCATGTGTTACGATATTGCCTATGTAGTTACTTTACCAATATTAATTGAGTTCACTGTAAAAGTGTAACATGGTAATATTTTTCCTTTCCTAAACGTTTTAATATTTTATTATAATTTTCTAGCACCTGTGCAGCAAATTTATCGTGAATATTTGCTTATAAATAAATAAACACACTAATATTATATAAGAAGGAAGGCTCTTGTTCCAGCGTTCAGCGAGGCAACATCACGGAGAGCGACGTCGTATCTAACGTTTGTCGCCCTTATCGGTCGGAGTCCAATCCTGATGATGCGTCGTGTAGACGCGAAACACGTGTCGTGGTTTTTATGAATGGTGTCACTAATACTAATACTAACTTTTGCTTGTCAAGTTGTTCAAGTGGGCGGGAGGGCGGTGCTCATTGCATTTTGTGTTTTGGCACTAGGCTCGGAACTAAAAACTAAATATTAATACTTCCATTACAGGTATTATGGAGTTCCGAAAAGTAACGCCGGATTCAATCAACTATAAGAAGGAAAGCCTTTTTTTTCTTTGTAACAATTATTATGCTCCGAAATGACTGACCGATTTTGATGAAACTTGGTATGAGGATAGGTACATCGATTCATTAGGAGTAACATAGGCTATTTTTATCCCAATATTCAGGTCAGTAAAACCGCAAGGTGGTACTTACTATAATAAAGGAATAGAGGCAAATATAAAAAAAACAGTCAATTGTGAGTTGGACTTGGGAACGAAGGGTCCGTACCGTGTTGTATGGGATTCTGTTTTTGTATTTGTTGTTATACATAATACTAGCGACCCGCTCCGGCTTCGCACGGCTATATTATGCATGTATTATACATATAAACCTTCCTCTTGAATCACTCTATCTATTAACAAAAACCGCATCAAAATCCGTTGCGTAGTTTTAAAGATCTAAGCGGTCAAAGGGAAATAGGGACAGAAAAAGCGACTTTGTTTTAAACTATGTAGTGATGTAAAAAAATTCAGCTTTCTAGCTATAACGGTTCATGAGATACAGACGGATGGACAGTAAAGTCTTAGTATTAGGGTCCCGTTTTAACCCTTTAGGTACAAAACCAAAAAAGTGGATCTTGAAAAAAATGGTAGAAAGAAAATGTAAAGTTGTTGAAATTGATATTTAATAAAGTTTCACTTTAATATGATATTACTCGATGTAGTACATCGCCAAACTACAATTTTTCAAGTTCATTTTTGTTTGATTTGAGTATTATCATAAATGTATCACCACTACATAGTAAAATTTGCTTCCACGGCAGCTCGTATCCCGTCACGGAGGGACGTAGCAAGTTTATCAAAATTCAGAGCACACGCATCGCGACATCGACATTTTTTTTCATCTCCTGCCTTCGACAACTTAACACGGTGGATTGGGAATTTCGAAATACTCATAAGACCTTCTTGGTACCTTCGTCGAGCATCTCTCGCATATAAATATTCCACAGTAGTGACACAAATTATAGTATCTACGTAACTTGTATGAAATACTTGACATCTCCTTTTATCTATAAAAAAAGAGGACCCAACGTGAGTATTATGACGCGTAAAATTATATGATTTACTTCGGTGACCCAAACGAAACACACATATTATTATAATACATTACTTATATACGATATACAGGATGATTTTTTTTAAACATTCAGAGCTATTCTGTAAAGTATGAGAGATAGCGAAAAGTGCTGAAAAGGGTTGCGTGCCCAATTCGACGAAAATATTTATATATTTTTAATTTTGTTTTTGTTATGTGCATACCTAGTATAAAAACTCGCCCAGAAAATGTAATCTTGTACCATACCGATATAACCAGTAAAAACTTTTGACCAACCTCTTCGGTCAAAACTAGTTGTGACTATTTTTCTTAACCAAAGTTAAGTTGACCGATTCAGAGCTTTGACTGTAACGAAATATGTACTGTACAACTATTTTTATTATTAGGTACCTAACCTTTAACAAGAGCTTTATTATGTATGACGCTCTATAAAACTAATCACCACTCTTTTTATGGTAACCGACTGAAATAAAAGTCGTAGTACTAAAATAAACTTGAATTGTACCTTTTGAGTAAACCTTAAACTCGTCCTACATATAGACATACCTACTTACGACCCAAGTGGAACGAGTTGATGGTATTTTGTGTACAGCATTCAAACTCAGTTCATCCTTGAACTTGGGTAAAAACTAACAAATTTTATAAGAAACACAAATCGATTGATCAAATACAATCAAAATCGGGCTACGCGTTTGGTCTGTATAGAAAGCCAGGAAGGAACAAACATAAATAGACTGATAAACACATTACGTCCTATCTAGTCTGATAAAAAGGTAGGGTTATAAATTAGTCGTTTTATAACTGTGCACTAGATAATTGTCCTATTGTGAAGGGACAGCGATTCAGTCACGCGAACTGCAAACTACAACATTGCAACGCTTCACGTGGATGCACTACTAAACACAATTAACAATGTTCATGCCATGACCGTAGGTATTTTCAATAAACTGACATTGGATTTGATCCAGTTAATTAGCTTGGTTTCGTATAATTAAATCCAGATTGTGCCGAGCCTATTATTGATTAGAAGGTATTAATTACTGCTCACAACGGCGAGCGATGCCACATTTCATTAGAAATGATTGAATTGAAATGTCTAATCTACCGCATAGCCGCGCCCCGTCCGGGCGGTCTATCAAATAAGACCGTAAATAGACAGACAACGTTAATTTATTCACTATATTGATTTTGTGAAGATAATATGAATCTATGTAACATTTAACAGTTGTGATTGAATGCATTAGTAGTGTGGTGACTGAGTTTTGTTTGGACAGAAATACACGCACGCGCTTCCCGATGTATTTTTGTTCTCTTCCATCGACAGGTATGCGTAACGTACGTAACTCGTCACAAACTTCAAGCGCCAGACGTGTTTAGTTGTTCACCATTTGTCTTTTATGTTTCATGTTTCATCATAATAAACATAGTTTGAAAACCGTTGACCTTTGTTGTGAATTAAGAATATTTTGCAACGTAAAATACATTATTCTCCTACATTTTATTACTTCCATTTATACAATTTGTGGCATTGGTTGAAAAGTTTAAACCGAATTATTTTAATGAAGTAAAATTTCGGGTAACCGCTCATTACCAGGAAATGTTTTGTCTATGAATCGAGGTAAAAATCTTTATTTAGGGATGTTTGTCGAGGACTGAACTCAACAAAAGAGTTAACGATTCGGCACCGGCGGGCAACTTGTCGGGATAATCCGGATTATTCCGGATAATACTGAAACGTTTCCCTCTGATACGTCTTATCGGCGCGCTCAGAGAAAGGAGCCTCTCTTCTGTAAATAATATCCATCTATCGACATCACCCATCGTTTTATTCCATTGCCTCTTATAGTCGTTATGGTTTATTCTTGTTATAAACATTGGTTCATAAAGTATAAAGAAAATACTATAAAAATAAATTCCATTTTGAATGAAGTAGTTAGGTAGTTTATGGAATTAGATACCCACTTACGTTGTTCAATTTTATTAAGAGCTCTAATGAAATGTCAAATATTGAGTTATAATGTTATGAAAATCGAATCACACTTTTCAACGCATCAAGAAATAGTAGGTAGTTACCTAGCAAAGAATATATCTGAAGTAAATGTTAAAGAGCGGTTCGGTATACTTACGTTATTTACCCATAATAAGTACCTACGTTAGTTACCTACTACGTGAAATCTAGTCTGTCGCGTTCATTCATCAAAGAGCCAACAATTAGGGATTTCGTACCGACACCGAGGCCCATACATCGGAGTTCACCACAATGAAGATTTTCATTAAATGGAAAAAGGGTCGGTATGAAAAGAGACGTAATTTCGTTCTCGTGTTAACGCTACTGAGCCAGTGGAATCCTTTGGCTATCCAATTATTATACAGTCTGGTTTAACTTTAGACACTGCATTGGGACCTTTTAACTTAATAATGAACCTTTTATTAATCAGAATTAAATTAGGCCGCAGGGTTCCGCACTGTGGTACATGTTGGGTAGCCCGTTTCATTTCATTTGCATATGTATTATGTATTTTTAAAATACAATTAAGTAAATACCTACTTATGAAAGTCGCTCTCCAAAATGTGTTTGGAAAATCATAAAATGTATATCTATTCTTCTATATATATAAAAGAAAGTCGTGTTAGTTACACTATTTATAACTCGAGAACGGCTGAACCGATTTGGCTGAAAATTGATGGAGAGGTAGCTTAGAACCAGGAGACGGACATAGGATACTTTTTTTTTTTTTTTTCCTCGAAAATTGATGGAGATGTAGCTTAGAACCAGGAGACGGACATAGGATAATTTTTTTTTTTCGATATTTAAACGAGATCGGGATAAAAGTATGCTACACTATTATGTATTCTGTGACGTTCGTCTTTGTTGTAAGGCGTTCGACCGGGGCGGGGGTTTTCTCGAGCGGCTGCAGTTTTTTTGTTGATTACTCAGCACCTACTAATTGGATTTTGATGTGAAGTATACCACGACTTTCCTCAGATTTCACTCGGTTTAGGCGTTTTTAATTGTATATTATGTAACAAACAAACAGACAGACAGATTTTTGTTCTACTACTATTTCGAAGTCCCACAGACCCATTTTTTTTTATTTGCTGTATTATATAAAAATCAATGCCACTTAACTCAAGAACGGGCTCACCTATCCAAACCAAAATATGTTTAAGCTTTGTTCGGACTATTTAGTAGATGGTTTATGTGAAGTTTGCACAAAATCGGTCGAGCGGTTCTTTATTTATCACATTTCTTTTTTATGGCAAAACAACGTTTGCCGGGACAGCTAGTTTTGAATGTGCAAGTGGTCATAAAAATCTGAAGATGAAAAAATTGGCATGTAGATTACATTTTCTGAATACCTACAGCTTTCATTCTTTCTGTTGCGAAAATAATTGCTTTTCGACTTTAATGTTCGTAATTTATTTCTAGTGATGATAATTTACTTCTTCAAATTCTTAGATGTTATTATATTTTTACTGTAATAAGTGGACACTACACCCTAGCCGCCATTGGATTAAACAGCTGAATGGTATAATAACTCCTCTTGAGTTTTAAAGAGGTGCCTACCTAGTCTTTAATAAAAGCAAAAATATTCATATATTTACATTTATTGAAAATGAAATTGCAAACCGTAAAAGACAGACCTGCGAAAGGAAAAATAGAAAAACAAGTGAGCTTTTGTAGCGCTGGTTGTGGGGACAGGGTTCTCGCTTTTTGCCTGCTTTGTCTTTACGGAAACAGATCTCATTAGTCTACAGTATTGCAGACGAGGTTCAACACTCAGCGCTGACAGATATGATGTGCTCAAAGCGTAAACCTTATCCAATTAGTAAAACTTGAACGACGCGACGAGCTAGACATCTCGATGACTATACTTAACATTTTTTTTTCCACGGCATTAATAAGATTCAAATTAAAATCGCCATGTCTGCGCGCTGTACTGTTACTTATACAATGGATTACTTATTCTAATTGTGTTATAAAAAAAATAGGGAACGAGATCGCAGATAAATTTTGTAGGAGCCGTATTCAATAACAATGCTAGTAACTTTTTAATGTGGCCTCTAAACCTTAATCAGATGTGACAAGCTCGTAAAAATTCCGATACCTGATCTAGCTCCGACATTGTTACAACCGCGATAACAAAACACTTTGGACGTTTTTCTACTATCATTAGGAAAGAATGTTAGAAATACCTTTTAACAAAATTAACGCAGATGTAGATATTCTATAGTGAAAGCTTGACACGAATTGATCGATCACACAACGACCACCAAGTTTTTGTTCAATAGATAATGATCACGTTTGCTTAATTTCCTCTTATGTAAGCTAGGTTATCTTTATGATGGCTGTATTTTAATTTGTAATAAATAAAAATGAATCAATCCTTATTAATTTGTTATTGGGAGTTGGGACACCGGCCCGCATTGATTCGTCTGCTTATACAAAAAATATCAGGGTGCGTGTAATTAATTAATGATATTCGATCACGCTATATCTTATTACTCGGTCAGTCCCCTAGAGTTTTAATTTCGTTATTCCAAAGCTTGCAAAAACAATTATTATCTGGTAACATTTTGGAAGATACTTTTCGTTAAGGTATCTGAGATATTTGACCAGATATCTCGCAGTATTAAGCTCGTTATTTTTTCGGACGACATTGTCGTTTATTATGGTTTGCCAATTTCACTTGTAGGTACAACGGGTGTGTGAGATCCGTCGGTGAATGAACCATGCATCATGTTCGAAGTGATGTACCTTCTCGGTCACAACATGGGGAAGTGGCGTAGTGCCAATACAATCCAGACCCCACGGATGTCGGGCGGTACTGGACGCCGCGCTATCGTCGCCTCCTTGTCTATTTTCTAATGGACAATAACATTTTGTCAACAGTGTTCGAGCTTGGATATAGATGCTTTTCAATAACGTTGCTTCCACTCCCATTCTTGTATGTATATTGTATACACTATCATCGTATTATGTTGCATGGGTTTTGTAACAAAACGTTATACGAAAACGTTTATCTGATTTAACAAATATAGTTAACAGGAAATCGTCAATGTATCTCCAAAGCTCTAACCTTATTTACATTTATTAGAACAGATGCCTCTGTGGCATTTAGAACCAGTACATATTATGGCATCATAAAACGACTAAATATAATAACAATTATCAAAATAGCTTTTGCAATAATAACCATTATTGTTAACATAGCGCTAAAGACATTTGGCAAAATTTTGTAACCATAGTCATTCCAGCCCTTGTAATTAGAATAATAAAGTATTAATTGCACGTAATAAAGTGTAATTGGTTTGGGAGTGTTTAGGCTGAATGCCAGCCGCTGCCGCTGCGCTGCTCCCGTTGCGATAAAGCGTATCTAGATTAAACGCACGTTTAGTATAAAACCCGCCTTTCTCGCCGCCCGCCCCGGTCGAGGCCGCCACGCTGTCTCATCCAAACCAAATCTCTTTTATCTCTAAATGAATGCGAACGAATATGTTGTTTACGTCCTCGCTTCGGATTGAAGTCAGCGATCGTGATGCCGATCGTTTAAATGTCAATCGCGAGCGTATGCGATGCCGACTTTGTATCGATTGGGTATCCAATATTATATCGTTCTAACAGATCAGGGGTGGTGTGCCAACACTATCTACAGTTACTGTTGTTATTAGTTCCATTAATTAGTGCGCTCATATACCTACTTGTAACACCGGTTAATATATTGTCGTATTATACACATATAAACAAATCTATCTGCATTGTGATGATTTATTTCGTATATTCGCGAGTGTTGAAATCTGTGACTTCATACATCACTTCACTCGGAATTCTCGTCTTGTAGCAGAATTTTGTTGAATTGACATTTCTATGTTTGCTCGAATGTATACTGATTTTATTTATGAAATTGTCGAGTAAGATTTTTTATATATAAGGACATTTAAAACTGCAATAAACATATGATTTTCTCACCAATTTGGTACAAATAAATCTAATTATACAGCTTGTTAAATAAATAAGACTCGATAAAGCGAATTGCCGGAAGAGTTCTGATAAAAATTCTAAGATTAACAAATTTATGGTTCACCTTTGACTAGAGGCACTTGTTTAAACCGAGAGTTGGCTACGTACGTATTGTGATACCGATAACTTCTGACTCAACCTGATTCTTTATTGAGGTTTTATTTATATGGGTAAGAACAAGGTTAAAAAAATAGATATAACAAACAATAAAAAATGTAAATGGCAAAGTTGACTATGATCTAATTTAGGTGTGGAAAGGTGATGTTTTTACAACTTTTTCTTTTCCAAATTCTAACACAATTTTAGAATTTCAAGTAAAATAAAATTTAAAAGAATTTTGCATTCGTTATTGGTTTTACGCCCACTCTGTTTTATTAAAATACGTTGAAAGGTCAGTGGTCTACCATTTGTCATTGCCTAACGCCAATATGGAAAGTCGTCATTACATCACGTCTACATTTTATTTAAAATTCCCGCGTTTTTCGATCATTTTTAGGGATCCGTATCTCATCGGGAAGAGACGGGACCCTTATAGAAACACACTCGGTAGCTTTTTCTCTGAAGTCATGGTATTATTACTTTGTTGAAATTATGCAGACACCAACTCCAGAATAACATTTTATTTTTCTTCATGCGTACGAAACTACGGAACCATCGAGAGGTTGACTCACACTCTACAAATACAGCCCCGATTGGTATGATGATTGCCTCCTTGTCACCAGGTGCGGGCTCCATGCTGACTTTACGGAGCTGACGGCGTGCGTGGGCGGCGAGCTGGACCGTCATGAAGGATCAGCTGTCCACCGACGTTACTTCTACATCACGCTGTTGCGAGAACCTGTTGCAAGGTAACCATTATTATTGTTATTTACCTGTTTGTGATTCAATTATAGGGCACGATTTTTAGGGTTCCGTACCCAGAGGGTAATAACCGGACCCTGTTACGCCCTTCACTATCCGTCCGTCTGTTCGTCTGTCCAGTTGTCTGTCACCTGGCTATATCTCATGAACCGTGATAGCTAGTTTAATTTGCCGACCTCTGTGGCTTATTGGGAATACTCGTATTGAACGAAAAATATTGCTTACCTGCAATATTTTTCGTTCAAGACGAGTATTCCCAATAAGCCACAGAGGTTTTTCGTTCAAGACGAGTATTCCCAATAAGCCACAGAGGTCGGCTTTGCTTAGTTTGAGATAAGATGACGTGTGAAATGTCCACCATATTATTGTTATATTTATTTGTATCATATGCTCTACCATGCGGAGAGTCAGATACTGTGTTCTATCGAATTCATCTCTATTGATTCATTCATTACTGAACTGTTAATAAGTTTAATCACTTATCGAACTTGAAATCGATTGTACGTACTTACGTCAGACTTCCCAGAAGAATAACGAAGTTTTCTACAAATGTTGGTGATTTAAGGAAATGGCGCCGCATTTTTCAGTCGCTCTTCGACAGGACCCATCTGATTTTCAAGAAAACCCATTTCTATTGTAGATAACGCATTTATATTTCAAGTGGCATTACCGCAACCGGTTAAAGTCTACCGATGCTTGCACAAAGAAAGTAGACAATTTAAATTCAATTTAACTTTTGTATGACGTCAGAACGCGAAGCCTTATATGAACACCGTCTATCGAGACACGAAACTCTGTGCGGTTTTCTATCTTATTTAGTTTGCTCTTAAATAAAAGTTGTTTCAATCTTATGTCCTTATCCTGGTCCTTTTCAATGTACATATTTACTTCGGCATAAAAGACTTTCCGGAAAAGAGTACTCTTCTCTATCGCTTTTCGTGTTTTTCTTAGTAATGGAAGGTGGATTAAGATCTTTTCTTTTTAAAAGTGTTCTTTGTTGAAGAAAAACATTAAAAGTAACTTCATTTTACCTTAAAATATAAACATCAAAGTGTAAAAAATTACTTACTCCTAAAATGAAATTTAACCGTCGTAAACTTAAAAATATTTAAATTAAGCATTTTGCAGTGAAATTGCAAAATACACAGGCAACTGCAAGAACTTGACCGTGTTTGCTCTCAGAAAATAAAAATATGAAATTGGATATTTGGCAAATAAAAATTCGCTCCGCGTGTACATTTCTTTTGCGTTAACTAGTAAACTGAGCTACTTTTATTACAACCCGAACCCTCCGCAATAAGGGTTGACGTATATAGCGGATGTGGGATTAGTAAATGGAAAATATATTTTTACTGGCCTCTATATTTTTACGAAGAGATATCGGCTATTTATAGGCAGTACCTATTGCTTTAAGTAGAGTTTGTTTTTTTTTATATTAATTTGTAAATAGTTTTATACTTTCCGACGAATTTACTGCAAGTATAGCATTCCTAATAGATCACGGGTATCAAACCGTTTAGTTATTGAATAGCTCTAAGGGTTATCTCTACCTACTTCTTTTTTTTGTGGTCTCGGCACTACTCGGCACAACATGTTTTTCTTCTCGATATCACTCTATTCCCCTATTAAGTTCGTGCTCACTCCACTTTCCTCCATATCCTCCCCACCGTAATTCCTCTACTTCTTTGACCGTCCTCTCGCTCTACGATATTTTAGTTCCAAATCCCGTACTCTTCTGGTGACATGAGTAATGAGTATCCTCTCTCTCCGCATGACATGGTCAAATCAAGCCAAATCTACTACTTGTCTTCAACTTTTCAGTATGACTCAATGATAATAATTGTTTCTAATTCTATCACTTCCTGTCACACCACACATCCCTCTCATCATTCTCATCTCTGCTACGTGCAGTTTCCTCTTCTACTTAATTAAAATTATCTAATGACTGGTATTGTACCGCTCGGTAAGTGAGCGCCAAACGCGGCCACATACGCGGCAAAGCGGCGCGAATCGTATGGTAATATCAAAGAGTAGCTATATGTACTGTACATCCAAGCATTTGATCTACGTGTTGTCGCGTATATCAGAGTTGGATTGCATCGCGATTTGTTGCTTTCCGTCGCTACCCTAAGACAATAGGTAACAGACAACGCCCAACACCGCCAAAACTAAAAACATGAAATTCTACGAACAAAAGTTCTATTAGAAAAAGATTTTCTAAAATAAGCGAATCCCTTTGGGACATTATGGCACGTGTTTCCCAACTGAACATTAGTGGGAATGGGAACATTAGTTCCCATGTTGTGAATTGTTGCTGAATAACTTATGTAACAACATCTCTCCCCATCGAAATACATCAAATAATTTCGTCCATATTGTCGTATACGCTCCCCTTATTGGTTTTTATATCGCAATATAAAGGTAATAGTGATTGTGATTGCGAAAACGTATAAAATTTAATAATAAAAATATCTAACGTTCATTCTGGTGAAACTCTAAATGAATAGTAGAGTAATAAAAATAGGATTCTGAATGTACATCTCTAGTAACTAAAATAAAAATGAAGTCGGTTAAAAATAAAGGACAAGTCGTTACATTAGAATCATTTATTTCGACGAAAATACTTACTAACTAAACTTAGCAATGTGTACTATCTTTATAGCGAAAGGTACACGAAATTAAACATTCTTGAAATTCCACAGAATTTGAACTGAGTCTATAATGTACTTACTAAACTAAACCGGCCAAGTGTGTGTCGTCGAGCCACGGTCAGTGTAGGTTCCGTAGTAACAATGTGTGAACTTAAAAGGGGTTTATTAACGACTTATAACAACTTCATCTAAGTATTCTTCAACGGAATCTGTACGAAACCCTAAAAACCAATATTTTCAATCTCGGCCATGCATAACTTAAACAAATGACTTCTTAATCTTATACTAAATAGGCTTATTTTAAATATATAAGATTATTTGGATGTATTAGTGAGAGTAATTAAAGAACGAGTTGTTATATTAATGTGGTCGTTAAAGCTCAGCGCGGTGTATAATTATAATCGTTTTAGTGTAATTTATTAAAAGCCGGAATGCGATCGATCAACCGTGAGACATTATGTAAATAAGTTTTTGCAGTGTTGACTACTAAAGTATTTGATTTTAACGAGTAAATATACTCTCGGTATTTATGGTAATTATCGGATATTTTTATGTATTATGAACGGTCTGGTTCACGCTTGCCTTTTTATTTTATTTCTTACTAGCGACCCGCTCCGGCTTCGCAGGGCTATATTATGCATGTATTATACATATAAACCTTCCTCTTGAATCACTCTATCTATTAAAAAAAACCGCATCAAAATCCGTTGTGTAGTTTTAAAGATCTAAGCATACAGAGGGACATAGCGACGGCGAAAAGTGACTTTATTTTATATGTAGTGATTCTTTATCAACCTTAAAATAGCAGATTTTCGAAATTTACTTTTGAGAGTTTAAGATATTTCGGAACTAGATAGACTTTGATTTTGAGATGCTCCAAGTTTAACCAGTTCTTCTCAATATCTTACTTTTACTCAATTGAAGTTTCAACTTGAGTAAGCTTTTTGTTTTAAACTAAAATTAATAAAGGGTTTACTTTTCCACTTCATTAGTTTTAATTCCTTCCTAACTAACTAAACCCATTTCACTGTACAAAGCATTCGTCCGTCGGTTGCCGCGGGCATAAAACTAATATCAAAGTAATCTATGCAAGTACGTAGACTTATACACTTATTTTATTTCATAACAGGTACTTGTCGGAGTATAAGCACGTGAAACGCGGTGCCACATGGAAGGGCTCTCGACATTGGTGTCAGGGACGCACCGCCACTGGTAAGTTTTTAATTAGTTTTTAATTTAATTACATTCTGGTATCGTGTTGGTTGGTGCAATTTTCTTTTCGATCTATTTATGTATGGATTAACGAAACGAGCTAGTAGTCCGCCTGATATTAAACGGTAACTCTACTTGAATTGGTCCCTCGAGCCGGATCTGAAAGCCTAGTTCTTTTCCTATACTAGCTGGACATCTATTCCTTTCTCTGAACAGCATACAGCAGTTATGTCTACTGGTTCATACACTTTTAGAACTTTTAATATTATCTATACCATATTTTTTAGGGCTAGAATTTAGTTATTTCCAAAATTGTAGTCTCTGAATCCGATCAGAAATTACCTACTGCTAAAAGTAAAAAATTACAAATAATATCTGTCTTGAGGAAAATACTAAGCTAAAATAAACTCCTGCTTTTTAAACAAGTAAAGCTATTAGAACTCAAGTAGGTATTGTCCGTCTACAGCGTCGCTTTCTGATACAATGTTAGAGAAAACCTATTTACTAAAGTTTTCTCAGTGAATGGACAGCTAACGGGTCTCGAAACTCGTAAAACAAAGCGTTTACAAAGTAAATACCTAATACGGTGGTTTTACAGTGGTACCAATTGAGAACGGGTTGAAATTTGTTCAGTTTTAAGGAAGGTTCGAGATAGTATGAATGTATCAAAGGCTGTGCCGCTTAGTCTTGACATAGTTTGCGATAAGCCTGAATCACAGAATACATAACAATACACCTAAATGAATAACTTTTCACGCGTGTTTAGTTTCTTGCTTCCGGTTTGAGCTTGACCAGATGATTGATCTTATTCTGGGCATCTTATTTTGAAAGAATTAGGTGTTGAAAAGCAAACAACACATAATTTAAACTTTTTCCATCATTATAATCCTGAATGCTAAGGAAACATATAACCGTATCTTCTTCACGACACGAGTCAATTACAACATTATTTTTCATGAAATATTCAACTTCCTAAGGATATAGGTAAGTAATATACAGAAAATGGCTCATAAAAACTTCTCGGAAATTTGAATTTGTTGACTGCTCTTTTCTTGCAATAAAACATGGAATAACGTTATTCGTAGGTACTTTTTATACAACAGATATTTGGCTCGGGACTTCTGCATAGTTTAGATCACCGATAAGGATGAAGTATTGCCTATTTATTTATTAGTTGGTACAAAAATATATTCGTATAATAAAGTACAAGGAGACGATGATATATAACCTTTGGTTATTTGGTTCTTTTATTGTTCGCTTGTTTTTCCGCTCTACTTACGTACATTTTATTGAAGTAAAAATATGTTTGGTGATTTGGTTATTTGGATTCATCCAAAGCAACATACCTACTGTGGTTTCAGTCACTGTGTAGATCAACTTGCGACTCCGGTGTTATGTCTATCAACACTTAACTAAATAATGTTTGTTTATTTTATACTATGTCGCCTTTCTGTTCCCAGACAAATAATGACTATACTGACAGATTGACTAATTAAAAAACTTTTAAATCACTGTATCTGACAACGGATAACCAGTTCAGTTTTTGTTGGCGGCCTCTCTTAATGATTATCATCGTGAAAAAATGCCATTTTTTACATTATTGGTTGAAATGATATCTAGATGACTTACTTTAAAAAACTCACTCTTTCATCTCAATGTTTTTATTTATTTTTTAATCTGCGTGCTTTTTCACTTGCTAGGTGTAGTTATACTTAAAATCACTAAACTTTTTTAATGTTAGATACCCACCTTCCCTCCACGATACTCGGCTTTACGAATGGTCACTGTCCCACTAATAACATAAAAGATGGCGATTGTTGCAACGTTTTTACCGTCGGTCGTCGCGTCGCAGTTAAATTCTGGCTTTTGTTATTTATATTTGTATTGTTTCATGCAAAAGCACAATTGTAGAAGACCATTTCACTCTAAATGAGCAAACATTGTCGTGTGTTTAAATTTCATACAAATATTACATTTTACGTTTTAGCTTTAAGGTGGACTTATGATTAAACTGGTTCTTAACACGGCAATGGAACAACGAAGTAACGTACTTACATACCTCACAGATAATATTATAAATATTACAATCATAAAGGACATTTTGATTTATACAGTAGACGGGCTGGGGCGTACCTTTTTATTGGATAAATCAAATAAGCGACACAGAAAAAGAATTTCCAAAAATGAGATTCTTCTCATACTATTTACCTTAAAGTGGAAGCTTTAAGATGGATAACTTTCCAGATAACCAAAAAGGAATATCGTTTCTTTATGAAACCGTTGGATACCTACAGCAGAATCACAACGGAAAATAAATATAAAAGAAAATAATATCGTTTAAAGCGAACAGGCAAACACGTGAAGGAAGCGCCGTGAATTTTCATACAAGGAAGTACCGTCGCGCACTTCCCCTGTTCTTGAACGATCCTTTGATCCCGTAAGCCACTTCCATATCGACTTTATTACATACTTCTAGTAACCGTAGAATCTCCGATAACTTTTAAGCCTTTGAGCTGCGTTGAAATAGGAATCGCGATCGAAAATGTAATACTTTTCATTCCGAATATACTCCGGCTTACAATATCGGACATATTATTTAGTACAATAGTTCTCTATAAAGCCATTTACTGCAAGGAAAGGTAAACTTCGCGGATTTGTACAAGAATTTAATGTTGTGATACAACGGATTGATAAACTTTTCTTCTCGCTTGTACTGTACAATCAACGTTCAAAAGTCCACCGTCCCTGTAACGTTTACAATCCTGTGCAGCACTATTTGCACATTATAACAACGTAACCTGTAAATCGATGCCACGTTGTTTGGTGTAGCGGGTGGCGGCTTATACCACTCGGCCAACTAAAAACATAGCTAACATGTTGAAAATAATAATCACACTGAGTAGTAGGTGCTTTTAATTCAAGTATTTTTGTTTGTGTGTAACGTAAATTAGAAGAAGGTCGTAACAAGTCCAGTATTATGGTAGCAAACTGATAGTGGACTTATGACGCATACTGAACATTAGATTCAGGGTTCCTGAATGGGCGGCGGCATTGGATGCAGTTACAACAGTAAACATCGATTGGAGCTTTGTACTGAACGATGTTCACAATATATTCACTTATTGAATTGGATTCTTGGTTTTATGCAACGTCTTTTGTTGTAAGGTTTAGTTGAAGTCAATATCGATTCTATTTGAATATTTTGTTGCTCAGCTATAATATTATTTAAATTCTAGAGTTTAATAAAAACATAGTTATTTGTACCTAAAATACAAGTAAGTAAATACATTATTTCATCGCATGTTGTCACCTCTTTCTTCAAGTCGGGCATGCGATCGCGTGGTTAAATTAACCAACCTTACGCATTTTATAATAAATGCTTTAATCTACATCGCATCGAATGTTGTTTGTTAAATCGTTTCATAAATACTGTGTATTTTTTATATTATTTTAAGTAAACGAACTCCATAACTAAAATAAAAACTAAGTAAGAAGAGAGCATTATTTTTGAAGATAGAATTTATTCTAAAATTACGTGTGGTTGGATTTGAGTTGAGCTGCGTCTTTTACTCACTGCATACAGTTTATTCAACTGAACTTCATTACGCCAACCTCATTTTGGGGTTCCGTATCCAAGGGGTAAAATCGGGACCCTATTACTAAGACTCCACTGTCCGCCTGTCTGTCACCAAGCTGTATATCACATGAACCTTGATAGCTAGACAGAAAATTTCACAAATTATGTATTTCTGTTGCCGATATTACAAAAATTACTATAAACATTTAAAAAAAATAATGGGGGGCTTCCATATAACATGGTACGGAACCCTTCGTGCGCGAGTCTGACTCGCACTTGGCCTTTTTTTTGTATGCTTAATCTTATAAGTACGTCTTATATCTTGTAAGAAGAATAAAGTTATTTTGGGTTACGTTGGGTATATTTTTCTTTTTCTGAATTAAATTCGACCTTACATAAACTTAGATTATCTAGCCAGAACACTAAAGTTGTCCTCATCATTTCATGTAAGTATGGAACTCGGAGATCCGGCCATTCGTCCCACGCTGTTACAGATAGTTGCAAGTTTCGGACTCAAATTCAACTTGTCACATACCATGCCAGATAGGTTAGAAGTTTGCTAGAAGATTAGGTTAGTTTTGGAGACTAAGCGGATATCTGAAGTGCTTCGTCATGTTTGAAAGTTACATATATTATTATATTAATAATATATTTCTAATTAATCTAATGACCATTCTAGTGATCTTATAATGTTAAAATAATAAATATAAATAACCATATTATTATATAAGCAAAACTACTGGATTGTTTCTGGCTGTCTGTTTCTATTTCTTTGTCTATCTGGTAAATTTAGCTCTAAACCGTCCGAATAAAATAAATAAATAAAAAAGTTTCATAAATAAAAGTGTAGTAATTGTAGAGTAGATACTGATCTCATATTCTTTATTGTTAACATCATTAACATGATGATTGATGCTTGTTATTAGAAGACTTAATTACCATTCCTACTGAGAGTTAGATAAAAAGTCGATTGATTTGATAATTGCCTCTTTAATTCTACTGCGATTTTATATTGCCACGAATTTGCGATACGAAACTTAAGTAGTGAAGTTGATGTTGCAATTTACTAGGCTATGTTGTATAACGGTGTATATTTTGTGAAAAATAAAAATAAGATATGCTTGTTCCGAATTCGATATGGCTTCGGATTTTATACCCCTTTCATGTAAAGCTTTCTATGCAAAAACCGAAATGGTATAAAGTGTTCCAAATTGAGGATAGTGCCTAAATCGTTGTTTTATGTTTTTGCTGGTTTTCTTTTTCTGAAAAATTTATTGTTCGTTCACTGTCTTTAGTACCCAAATCGTTGTTTTATGTTTTAGCTGGTTTTCTTTTTCTGGAAAATTGACTGTTCGTTCACTGACTTTAGTACCCAAATCGTTTTTTTATGTTTTAGCTGGTTTTTTTTCTTTTTCTGAAAAATTGACTGTCCGTTCACTGTCTTTAGTACCCAAATGGTTGTTTTATGTTTTAGCTGGTTTTCTTTTTCTGGAAAATTTACTGTTCGTTCACTGTCTTTAGTACCCAAATCGTTGTTTTATGTTTTAGCTGGTTTTTTTCTTTTTCTGGAAAATTTACTGTCCGTTCACTGTCTTTAGTACCCAAATCGTTGTTTTATGTTTTAGCTGGTTTTCTTTTTCTGGAAAATTGACTGTCCGTTCACTGACTTTAGTACCCAAATCGTTGTTTTATGTTTTAGCTGGTTTTCTTTTTCTGGAAAATTGACTGTCCGTTCACTGACTTTAGTACCCAAATCGTTGTTTTATGTTTTAGCTGGTTTTCTTTTTCTGGAAAATTGACTGTCCGTTCACTGACTTTAGTACCCAAATCGTTGTTTTATGTTATACTGATGTTATTTTTTGGAGAATTGACTGTCCGTTCACTGACTTAAGTACCCAAATCGTTGTTTTATGTTTTAGCTGGTTTTCTTTTTCTGGAAAATTGACTGTCCGTTCACTGTCTTTAGTACCCAAATCGTTGTTTTATGTTCTACTGGTTTTCTTTTTTTTGGCTAATTACTGTTTGTTTACTGTCTTTAGTACCCAAATCGTTGTTTTTTGTTATACTGATGTTATTTTTTGGAGAATTGACTGATCGTTCACTGACTTTAGTAGCCAAATCGTTCTTTTATGTTTTAGCTGGTTTTCTTTTTCTGAGAAAATTTACTGTCTATCACTGTCTTTAGTACCCAAATAGTTGTTTTATGTTTTAGCTGGTTTTCTTTTTTGGAAAATTTATTGTTTTCTGTCTTTGAGGAAGTTACTGCTAAACTTATAATAATAGTTGAGTATTATAGACTTTCTATTTCATTTCATTGTTCAGAGAAAGCAGATGCGTGACTTGCTTTGGTTCAGTTGAAAATTGAAGCGACCGACGCGTCAGACGGCCCGACTATGAACATTAATTATAAATTACGATCATGAAACATTTATTTTCTACGTGCCACCAACTTCGCGTCATCGCGTGACCGTGTTTTTCTATCGATACTTTAATTCCTCAAATAAAACTAAATCAATGTTTATGTTCTATTCGTGTTTGCTCACTCTATAAATTATTATAATCACCTCCTTATTAATAAATATTGACCATTGACCACTATATAAATGTATTTTATTATATTCATATACTAATATTCATATAAATTTGCGTTAATTTAATTAACCGTGAAATATTCCGTCCGGTTTTTGTATTTACCTAACGAACGAGTAATATGTAATTTAAGAACCATTGAACTATCAAAGAGGTTCGATTAAATTTAAAACCGACTTAAACTTCAACTTTAGTAATGGCCTCTCTACAGGCTACTAACGCCGTGGATTTTCCAATGTTGCATGTGGGAGTCTAACACCAAAAAGTTTTACGTATACAGTTTGTAGATTTTCTGCGACTTCATATTATGTAAGTGCAATTATTTTCCCTTTTTTTAAGTCGGTTGAAAAGAATTCCCCGCCCTAAACCCCCCACCCGTTCTGGAAAATATTCATTTATACATTAATATTTTATGAGCAATACTTCAAAGATACCTTTTTACCTCCATTAAAATTTTGGCATTAAATTTGAATCACCATTTCTAGAGCGAATTCTTCAGATTATAATTGGCATCACAGCATTACCGTTTAGGCACGTATAACCCAAATTCAGGCACGATTATGCGTGTAAACATAGGCAGGCATTGATTGCCTCCGCAATTTAATACTAATCTCACTTCTCACTGTGCCTAATTAGGATTTACAGAGGAAACTTTACTATTCTACTATAGCAGAATACTACAGATCTATTTTTGTTTAGCTGCGGAGGTGCCACCTTGCTACACTGGCGAGACATGGCGAGGAGTGACCTTCGAAGAGTTCACCTCCTGCCCGTGGAACCTCGCCAACAACCGGCAGACACGCATGCTGGCTGACCTCGCACTAGTCGGCTGTTACAACGGAACCCTCAGGCACAGAACCTCGGAAACCGATAGGGTACTCCTTGCCTCAGCGAAGAGAAACCTAGCTGCAATGGCATACTTTGGACTTACCGAGTTTCAAAAGGTAAGGACCCGTTCATGTTTAATTTGTTTATCATATCACTGGAACATCTAACTAATAAAACGTGTAAAGTTTACTTATCTTTCTTATCAATCAGATTAGATATCAATTGCTATCATTTGTGTACAATGTACTGAAAGATACGTAACCTAATTGCCTAGCCCTTACCGGAAAGATTTCTATATTTCACCTGTATCCTGTGTGTATCATTGCGTCACATTTATCTATCGGATTCTATTGAAATACACATATTTTATTCTTATTCAATAGATGTAAGGTCGGAAGTAGGTTGGTAAACAATTTAAATTCAAACAATTTGATACAATATTTGCAATATTCTGTAAATTGTAAACAACTAACAGTGTTAAGGAAGCACCTAGTTTCACCAGTAACATATTGCTTCACTTATTTCTAAGAAATATTGTCCGTAAAACAGGACCTAACTAAACTTAGGTCCTAAGTACAATAAATAACAGCCGACCAGCGTCCCGCACCCGCAGTAGCACAATATTCGCTATTTATAATACAACAGTTCTCAACTCTTTGTACTCAAACTCAATTCTGCCGTGCCGTTGAAAGCTACGATAAATTGAAAAGTTCAAAAATACGTTCAAACTACAAATGTTCGCGAAGTTTAAACGTATTCGAACAATTTCGTTACAGAGAGTACAAATACGAGTAATTGAAAAACATTCAAAATGAAAAATCACACTAACTTTCTTGAAAGGAGGGTTCCTAACTCATAAAATGAACCTATTGAATTTATTGTGTAACTTGAGGACTATAAATCAAAGCAATTTTGGACGACTATAAGTTTTATGGTTTTGAAGTTTTTTAATCTGCCGCTTTTATATCGAGGAAATAAAATCTTCAGATGGCCTCAATTGAATGTAAGAAGAGAATGTAAAAGCTGAAGAAATATTAGCATTCAAGGAAATGACAGGCTAATGCCAGATATTTGATTTTAATATTAAACCCACATGTTCATATAATGAAAGCTTCAACCAATCTTTCAGTTCTTAAATTATGTATTTGCAATAATCATGTCATATGCTTGTCTGTAACAAATGGCAAACATATAATCCAGTGCTCGGCGTCGTAATTTCATTTTTCCTTAATAATGGAAATACAACAGCAAACGAGAAAAACGCTAGCTTTCCCTCCGAGTAGCGCGTAAAGTGCGATTACTCTTGATATTTCATCTTCCCTAATAATCATATTATTTCTCCTTAACACCTCCCTTCGCTCGAGCTTGTCTCTGTCCACGGAACCCCCTCTTCACTTGTTATCACAATTATTTCCTTACAGGCGAAAATTTTCTTGTCTATTTTTCTCTTTATTTTTTTGGGGTAAATTACATATTTCGCAGATAATTTTTTTCTTTTATTTATCTCATCAAAGTATCTCTTGTTTTAACGTTTATGAATTTGCACAAAAATTTTACTCGGAAAAGTTAGAAGTTTGTTTAATTTAGTAATTTAGTGTGGTCTTGGTCTTACTGTTTCATTTCATTCCGTTTTAGAAGTTTTGTTATTTTTGCTTTATGTCCGAGAAAAGTAATCGTTATTCTAGTAGATTGCGATCTGAAAGCGGTCTTTATTTGTACTTAAATATCCGCATCGGCATTTATAGTCGATTCGTCTCCAGCCGTCCGAGCAGTCTTTGTTCCGCTGAATATTCATTGGTGGTTGGCGGCCACTACTGCACGTTGCCCGTTTTATAGACGTAGCTGGATGTCAGATGTTTTACTGCCGCCTCACTTGATTCCTCCTTTGTTTCTCACCATTTCGTCCTTTATTTACAAATGTACTCGTCTTTAGTTTTAAATGTTATTGGCATATTTCTATTGTTTACGAAAGCTCCTTATTATTTTTGCTGACTTCGAGTTTCGTAATTGCGGATGAAAATTTTCAATGGAAAACCGAGGGAGCTTTGTTTGTTGTAAATCAAATGACTTCTGAAAGACCGATTGTTATTATGCTATTCATTAATTAAATCGAAAATTTATCTAAGTTAGTTAAATCATATTCATAGTAACATCATGCTAGAGTTTTAAATTGAGGTTTTATTGTCAATGTTTTTGAAGTTTTAATTGATAGAATTAAACGTCTACGTCCAAACATAAACGAGAATGAAAAACAATTGTGTCTCTGAGGAGCCACAAATGATCCTGAAAAGATTACGCCGGGATAGTGGTAGTTAACGAGAAGGACAACCCGTCCTTATCCCGAGAAATTAGATATGTACATCCCGTGGGACATTAATAATTTCCACACGCGGCCGGATCCGCCGGAAAGAGATTGTTAATAAAGAGACTGGGTTTAATAGGCCCGTTTTTATACATTTTTCCGTCTGAGCCTACTGAATTAGTATTCTCCTTGCGTTGTCACAGGGATACCCGAGCACTTAGAAGCCCGAGATGGTATGACGTAGGTGCAGGTATACGTTTAGCACCCCACTGAGCAATAATTGACACTTCTTATCCTTTGATCAAACGACCCCTTTTGTTTTATTGTACTGTCGTTGTGCTACGTGAGTTGTGTGGATTAAAAACTTGGTATAAAGTGTCAGGTATCAGACGAAGTTTTCCAGGAAATACGTATTAAAATTGTGTTGATATAACGGTTGTTTCTTGTTTGTTTGAAGTGGGAGATATTTCGTGATGTTCTTAACCATTCAACTCGTTTCCCAGTAGGTATTAGGATCTATAGTTTTCAAGTAAAGTGGAACAATGGTGCAAGCTGCATGTGTAGTTAAACAATTCACAATTGTTGAAACTTGTTGCGAACTCTCCATTTTGGCTCCAGTCCTAACTAAACTTGGAGCTGTATATTACCATATAGCTATAACTTACTATTGAACTGGTCAGCTGTTTGCGAAGTTTTCTTCGTCTTTTTAAACATTAAGTTATTTCTTATTTTACATTTGCGTATAATAGGTATTGTAGAAAAACACAAGATATGCTTGAGTATCAGTTCCATGAACGATATGCAATTAAATTCTTCTATACTAATCAAATGTTTAAATAATATTCAATCAAAGTAAATTGGAAAGAATAACAGTTATTTTTGTTAGAAGTTTAAAAATAGGTAAATCAATTAATCAAAATGTTATTTTTCTCCGTTTGATTAATGAATGCAGTAGGTACTTAGTCTTTAATACCTAGTTTATAAGAGAAGGTTATCGATTTATAACCTATTCTAACCTTTCCAGATATCGCAGTACGTATTCGAGGAGACATTTAACCTGCTATTTGCGGTGCCGTTCACACAGCACAATATAACCGTGTCAGGAGCGACGCTCGCGGCCCTCACTCCCGCTCAAATCGCTCACATCAAGCGGTTGAATTCGCTTGACCTCGAACTTTACGAGTTTGCCAAGAACTTGATGTTTAAAAGGTAAGGCTTTTTTTAATTATGTGCAGAATCATCCGCGGTAAACACCCGCCCGCGACACATAACATTACAGGTTCGATTACCGCCCGCGCCGGCTTCGTCGAACTAATAGTTTTTGGTCTAGATATTTTTCTATGTATATTTTTACAAAAAAGGGTAATTAAGTATTCTGTCCGTTGTCTGACACCCATATTACAAGCCCATTTCCTTAGTTTAAGGCTAGATTGCGTTATCTGTAATGTCTAACAATATTTATTATTTATTCATTTTGAGTGGTTACTTATGATAAGTATGCCTAAATAAAAAAGTATAAAAAGTTACTTCGAAGAATTTTCCCTTCGATATTTTCCACGTAAAAATAAATAAGAAACTGTCTATCTTTGATCTGAACGGAACATTTTATGAATAATGTGTCGATATTCTCAAACCGAAGCCCTGTTAATCTTTCGACAAGTAATAAAATATCGTCATGAAAGGGTGAAATATTGACGGACACTCACCATTAGATATTCTTCACAAAATCGAGGTCGAGACTTGAAAAACACTTTGATTTTATCGTTGACATTATTACGAACATTTATTTGACGGTTTGAAAACCCTCCAGCTCTTATTTAAAATGTACCGGAAAACCTTTAGGGTGAAAACAGGCTAACGATTTTTCATCATTTGAAAATAATAATTATCAAAAATATTAGCTTTTATTACGAATGTTTAATTACCCGAGTACTTGTATATTTTGTTTTCCGCAGTTAGACCTCTTTAATTGGGTCCATTTTGCGTGAAGTTCCACTTGTCAGGGGGAGAACCAGCCCAGGTCCTCCATAAATTTTGGTGGTATCTCAAAAATTTCACCTAAGTAACATCTTGATTATTGTAATAATCCTTCATTGCCGTGGTTTTTTTACGTAAATGAAATATCCATTTCATAGTGGCCATTTTGAATTACTTATTATTGTGTCCCTAAGCGGACGGTAAAGTTAGAAGACCGATGAAATGCGTCCTTCAGTGGTGTGGGTGGAAAACTTTCCATGGGGTTTAAAACGGTTCCAAATTAACCATCTCCGAATAAGACATAACATAGTTAAAGTCTAAGTTAAACAGTCGGCGATCTATCGGCCGATAGAAAGCCCGTAGTCTGTACTTACCTTAAGTCGTCAAGGTTTTACAGTGAATGAGGGTTGCCGTAACCGCAGATAGTGTGGAGGTATTTTATGGGCGTGAGATATTCGAGGCCCGTATTGGTTGGTTCATTTAACATTTGACCCTTGGGGTAACTACCGCAAGAGGAGGAAGTGATGGACTCATAAATTCTACTTCCTTTCTACTCTAAAACAAACCTGCCATAAACTAACGCTGAAATATTTACTGCAGCTATTTTGTCGTCCGCAGCATTCTAGGAGTTTCTTAATATTTAACTATATCCTTTTTTCTTTAACTTAAAACTAAATTCGTGGAATCCGAAACTTGTTCCTAATGTTTGTCAAAGCAAGTATGAATATTTAACATCCATTTGCTGGTGTCTAGAGTTTTAATAGAGTCAGACACCTTTGACAGGTAGAGTGCAATAGCCTGTTTGCAATCCCTTTGCAATACGGTATCGGCGTCCGGCTACAATTGGCTTAAGAAGCACGATCCAATTAGCTACAATGTTTACGCTAAACAACTGAAACAATGACTGCTAACTTGAATGTAAGATAATCTTGTTTACAAGCTATAGAAATAAAGGTGGCTAGAATTTAAATTACCCTAAATGTCCGATTTCTGACACCTCTTTCAACTTACAAACAAAATACATTTTATTTCAAAACCACATTCACGCTAATTCAATTGTATTTACAAATAAGTATACAAAACAGTCGGATTATTGTTTGTGAAAAGTAATTCTCATGCCCAGTGACCGAGCATTTACATACAACCTTGGAACGCTATGTAATACTAATAATGAAAGGAAAGTCTGTCTGGATTTTGTAGGTAAAGCTCTCTATATAAAGGTCGAATAATTTCTTCTTTCTCTTCTTTTTTTAAGGTTCCGTATCCAAAGGGTAAAAACGGGACCCTTTTACTAAGACTCCACTGTCCGTCCGTCTGTCTGTCACCAGGCTATATCTCATGAACCGTGATAGCTAGATATCACGGTTCATGAGATGATAGCTTACACAGATCATATCTTTTACGGATTCTTTTACGGATTTTTTTACGATTAGGTGTTTTCTTTCAAAAGCTGCCTTTAATCACTTTTTTATTGGTGTAGATAGTACCTAATTACTGTTAATTGTTTTAAACCATTTGTTAACCCCCGACGCAAAAACGACGGGGTGTTATAAGTTTGACGTGTCTGTGTGTGTGTGTGTGTGTGTGTGTGTGTGTATGTGTGTGTGTGTGTGTCTGTCTGTGGCATCGTAGCTCCCAAACGGATGAACCGATTTTGATTTAGTTTTTTTTGTTTGAAAGATAAGTTAGTCGGGAGTGTTCTTAGCTATGTTTGATCAAAATCGGTTCAGCCGTCTTAAAGTTATGGGGGATGAAAGTCAGGATCAAAAACCGAATGTAAGTAGATATACTCGAGTGGGGTATCAAATGAAAGGGCATGACTCGTACATTACAAATATCTATGTTTGATCAAAATCGGTCCAGCCGTCTAAAAGTTATGGGGGATAATACTCAGGATTAACAACCGAATGTTAGTAGATATGCCCGAGTATCAAGTTAATTTGAGTTTTTTGGCTTCGTTTGGATCTTTTTTACTTTTCTTTCCATTTTTTAATTATATTACTAGCTGTGCTCCCCGGTTTCACCCGCATAACTCCCGATCTCGTTGGAATATCGGAATAAATTAAGATGTAAGCTATCCTATCTTTCAAGTTAGATCAAACTGCACACGGTGTGCAAATTTGATTAAAATCGGTTAAGTACCTAGTTTAGGAGTCCATCGCGCACAAACAACGTGACACGTAATTTATATATATTAGAGAAGATGTATAGATAACCTAGATCTAGACGTCTTCTTCTATGTATACTTAGGTAGTTCTAATATTTAATAGCTATGAAATACCTACTTGTAGTTGTAAAAGTTGAATATCTAAAGGAAAAAATTGAAAAAGAATACCTTTAATAAAAAAACTGTTTAGGGTTAAAAATAATCTTCACTACATACTCGTAGTATAAAACAAAGTCGCTTTCTCTGTCCCTATATCCATTTGTATGCTTTAATCTTTAAAACTACGCAACGGATTTTGATGCGGTTTTTTTTAAATAGATAGAGTGATTCAAGAGGAAGGTTTATATGTATAATACATGCATAAATAAAATAGCCGTGCGAAGCCGGAGCGGGTCGCTAGTTAACTATAAATTAATAATAGTTATTGTTTACACCAAATTATCTGATTCATAAATCGCAAGAAAATAAAAATTAAATAAAAAAAATTAAAAAGTCCCTCCCTACAAAAAGAATGAAATAAAAAATTAAATTAAAAATTTAAAAAACCCCCGACACAAAATAATAAAAATAGTATGAACGTAAAAAGCCTAAAACAAGCAAAAAAAATGTATAAAAAGAAAAAGCCACAAAAAGAACAAAAAAGGTATAAACGTGAAACCCTACAAAAAGAAAAAAATAACCTCGAAATTATGATTCTACTACGTAAGTACATGTGAATTTTTTTGATTAAATATTGTCGCGTCGGGGGACCGCTCTTTACCTATAGAAACACCTTCTTAAGTAAAATGATATTAAAATTTCAACGAAAATGTTAAAGTATTAAGAATTACTAGTGATAAAATGCTAAAATAAAAATGTTAACATTATATTAAATTGACTCGAAAAAGAGCGGTCCCCCGACGCGACAATATTTAATCAAAAAAATTCACATGTACTTACGTAGTAGAATCATAATTTCGAGGTTATTTTTTTCTTTTTGTAGGGTTTCACGTTTATACCTTTTTTGTTCTTTTTGTGGCTTTTTCTTTTTATACATTTTTTTTGCTTGTTTTAGGCTTTTTACGTTCATACTATTTTTATTATTTTGTGTCGGGGGTTTTTTAAATTTTTAATTTAATTTTTTATTTCATTCTTTTTTTAATTATGGGTATATTTACATGCAGAAAATACGTTTCGAAAATGAGTCTCGGAGGGATTAGAACCAATAATGGGACTAGTATACATAGGGGTTAGTTGGTCACACTTATCGCAACTAAAGATGGGGTATCGCTTGCCTACAATATGCTACCTAATTGATTCTGGATTCAAAATAAAAAATAAAATAAATATTGCAGGACATTCCACACATCGCCATCTAGCCCCAAGCTTTGTAACTAGACTTGTGTTATTCTTTTGTAAATATATTCTTATAATACATACATAGAAACAACCAGACTACAGACAAATATCTAAGCATAAATACTTGTCTGAGGCGGGAATCGGAACCCGCAACCCTGTGTCTGGCAGTCCGGTATGGTAACCATTGTGCCAATTGGGTCGTCGAAAATATTTTACCCATAGATTTTAAATTCCCATTTTCCTCGTCAGTTTTCTAGTCGGATTACAGCCGTCAATTTCAATATCAGTGTAACGTTTTCCCGAAATTTTATTAGGGTTTTTCCAGTTAGACAGGCATTTCGAATACACGAACGAAGTCACTGAAAATTGGTAGTGGGAAGGAATTCCCACTTCACATTTTTAGCGAAGTGATTCGCTATAGATAGCCATTCGCTATTTCAGATAAGTGTAGACGTGATAGCAATAATAGCTGACGCGGGGTAGATTGGATCTGTGTCTCCGATGCGATCAGTGCTATTTGATGTAGTTACAATTTTATCAGGGCACTTATTTTAAAGTACTTTTAGATTTTTCAACATTTTATAAAACACTAGCTGTTGCCCGCAATTTCGTACGTGGTAATTTTGTTTTATATACTCAAACCTTCCTTTTGAATCATTCTATCTATTTAAAAGATTCATCAAAATCGGTTGATAAACAGAGAAGATATGCGCGAACCGAATTGAGAACCTTTTTTGAACCTTTTCCTTTTTTGAAGTCGGTTAAAAATCAATTTACTGCATCAAAATTCGTTACGTAGTTTTAAAGATCTATTATACATAGGGACAGATATACAGCGGGAAGCGACTTTGTTCTATACTATGTAGTGATTACAGGCTACCATAATCTTACCTGGCTGCGATGCTGTCTGGAATGTAACACACTAATCTAGAAGATACTCATTTACTGATATGTTTCAAATGACAAAAAAATGAATAAATGTGTGAATAAACATGGTATCTTTAATTCATTAAAATATAATTCTAAGAAATAAAGTTTGATAGCCTTGTTTACACGATAATGACAACAGATTAAGCAGAAGTAACTATCTAATTCGGCTTTATTGGTTTAGGTAAGTCGTAGCTATCTCTGAATGTACATAATTACAGCCGATTGCTGCCATACTGTCTAGACGCGCTCGGGTAATGTTCTTTAATACAAAATTAATTAGCGGGGATTGTACGGGCTCGGTTTCTTCTTAATAAATTCTTGACAGACTAATATACAACTGCTAGGTTTAAGGAATAGAAAATGTTGTTTATACAGGGTTATTGGAAATTATACTAGCAAGCAGTTAAGGGCTACTTCTGTGCACCTTAACAAACAACTTTTGATCTACGACTTTTGGAAATTAAAAAAAAAATGAATTTTGAGGTTATGTAAATTCGAAAAACAGCTGATTTTTTAAAACAAAGATCATTCAGACTAAGAACAGTAGAAAAAACTAAAAAAATAAGTAGAATTTTAAGGTTAACGACCTCTCCGTGTAAGGAACAGCTGATTTTCAGATAAACCTAACCTCAAAATTTTCGAAAAAATGTTCGAATTTCCAAAAGTTGTAGAACAAAAGTTATTTGTTAAGGTGCACAGAAGTAGCCCTCAACGGCTTGCTAGTATAATTACCAATAACCCTGTATATTTTTTGGGAATTTTGAGTCTACCTACGTGCTAAATATCCGCAGCCGTAAAGCAAGTAATAAAATATAAAATGATTGAAGTCGCGTGACCCGAAAGCGGCCCAGCTGCTTATCGGGTGGGAATTTATTCCTCGTCGTCGTTCCCACTAATAAGGCATGGAGGTGGAAGGTCGCGCTTTCCCCGAATACCGTTGTTTTTGCGACCTTCGTTCGTGACCCAGCCGACACCGACGCCAACTATTGGATTTCTAATCAGGGTAAATATCGCCTTAATGTGACCATTTTTGTGGTAATTTCGTAGTTTTAAAAAAGGTTCGACCTCCGCAAATGGTCAGCACTTTTTATTACGCAATGAAACCGAATTAAGCCGAGCTTTTATTTTATTATGGAGATGAAGTTTTTCACACCGTTCTAGCATTTTACTACCCGGCGTTAAGTAGATATAAAAATTTTGACTGACACTGCGTTCGGTGCAGTATTAAATAACAAAATTTGATATACCTACTTAATGAAATTTAATTCTTGATGAACGTTCGGATCATCTGGGTCGTTAAATTCAAGAAATTGAATCGCGTGAGAACGTCACATCGGAATACGGTGCCTTATGTTCTCAATATTAGATTATGTAACATTGAATTGATCGTTGTTTATTTGTCAGTTTTAATGCCGACTCTACAGTATAAAATTGGAACAAAACGTTTCACACAAACAAATTTAATGAAAGCAAGTTTCCGTATAGTCGTAGACCGTTTAGCGTTTCGTGATCGTAGCCTGATGTTTAGTGTGCTGAGTTTCCGTTATATTATAATAGCGTGACCTAATTATTTGTTATCAGATTCGAAGCGTTGAAGAAACGCGATACGGACTTTGAATACCGATGGAAGCACCTGGGTGAGGTTTCACGGACTGGAGTCACCGAGTTTGATTGGGACAGTAACCTAGAAGATGCCACCACAGAGAAGTACAGAGGCAAGTAACTTCACAAGTTAACCTAGTGTAAACTAGTCATATACTCACCACCATACTACTCGTAGTTACTATGTTATGTATTTTAATTAATGTAAATAGCGCTGCTCTAGTGTACAAATGAATTAATAAATTTGAGAGAGCTATCATTCTAAATAATGCATTTATGAAATGTATTTAGTCTTACCGTGTTCGTTTGTGTCGCAGCTGATTCTGTTTATTGATGTTTCCTTTTACTGGCAGCTAATTTTTGTTATAAATTTTATTATAAAAAGTAATTAATGTTATGTTGTAAATAGTATGAAATAATTTGTGCGATTGTGTATTTTTGTATGAAAAGTTTGGTTCAGACGGCTGGTTTTCAATGAAGCTACGTCTTGAAACTAGTTTGTAATATGTTGTTGAATGAATGTTGTTTGTTAGACAGGGTAGGTCGATAGTGTGAGCTGACGAAGTTGAACGGAGCCCTTTACTGGTTTATCAATGACTTGTGGCCTCTACGTCTACGCCTCTATACTCAAACGGCTCTTTATCACGAAACACTTACTCCAACATCGACATAACTTACCCGCTAGAATTATTCGTCTTATCTTGATTTCATTAAGAGGAAAGGTACCCGGTCGCTTCTCCATACAAACGTAGTCGACTGTTTCCTTCCTGGATAATGACACTAGTGCAAATATTTTTTGTGGCATAAAACCTAAAACTGCCATGACCATGCCCCTATGTCTTATCACTACATAGTATAAAACAAAGTTGCTTTCTCTGTCCCTATCGCAACGGATTTAGATGCGGTTTTTTTAATAGATAGAGTGATTCAAGAGGAAGGTTTATATGTATAAACCTTCCTGGTATAATATAACCGTGCGAAGCCGGGGCGGGTCGCTAGTTTTTATACATTTTTTGTTTTTTAAGACTTACTTCCTATAATAATTAAAATATTTAAAAAAAACAAGACATAGGGGCATAGTCATGGTAGTTATAGGTTTTATGGCTATGCCCCTATGTCATAGAAATTGAGATTTAAAAAATAAAATAAAAAACAAAAATAGGGGTATGGTCATGGCAGTTATAAGTTTTATGCAACAAAAAATTTGCTCTAGTGTCATTATCCAGGGAGGAAACAGTCGACTACGTTTGTATGGAAAGAGAGCTGGGTACCTTTCCTCTTAATATATTCTCTAATATTACTCGTTGTTCTGAAAGTTCTCTATTCAAACTACCCTCATAACTCAGCTAACAAAAGAATCACTTTAGCACATTAAGTCCACGAGTCATTGATCAAACGATAAATAATTTGTTCGAACAATAAAATATGTTGTACATATTCGTGTTGTACATAAAGGCCAGTTCATGGACTATAGTTTCCATCTGGTAGAGAGCGGTCGTGTTATGTTTCCCCAGTGTTGAAACTTATTTACGATCACTAAAATAATATCAATTATAATAATTATTATTGTACCTATTATAATAAGTATTGATGATTCTCATTGAATATAAATTCGAATTATACATATAAAATCATTCGCCAAAGATACAGTTTGCTATTTCATTGTAAATCGAAAATTATTATTTTTTATATCGACATTTATAGGATTTGACATTAGCGTGTAATCTAATGAATTATGTATTATCTATTATTAAGGTGAGAATTAAGATGTTTAATATTAGGTATATAAAATAAATTTGAACAATAACGAAATTTATTTTCGAACTCCGAAATGTCGTCACTTACCAGACAGTCTGACGTCACTATTGTCTATATCCGGTAGTTATTTTAAAACAGTGTGTTCCATTTCTAAATAAGAATAGGGTTACTTTTAACGGTTATTTTAACTATATAGGGTGTTTGAAAGCGTTGTGATTTACTCTTTGCAGCTGTATTACACATTGTGTTCTCATTATGGTCTATATTTATTTAGTTTAGAATAATAGAGATGAAAGGGTGCTTGAGTTAAATGCATGCATGAGTATAATAAGCGAGCTCTCACGGCGCAATGTGTTAATATGTCTACTACACAGAAAACAATGGTTTCTTGAACCTACAAAGGCTTGATAATAATTTCTTGGTTTTAGTAAAAAAAAAAACATTAAAATGATAAACAGCATTCTTAATTTAAAAAGCAATATTGGAGAGTACTGCTTATTATTTTTTAGAACAAATTATAGAGAATAATTTCATGTTTTTAGTAAATACCTACTAAAAACAATAAATTATTCTAAATACCTACTAAAAACAATAAATTATTCTCTATCTATAGAGAAAGAATTATTTCATGTAAAATGTTGCCAAGACGAGACCATATGGCTCGCACTGTCAAAAAGTTATCAGACGTCCCCGCCAAGACGTCTGATAACTTTTTGACAGTGCGCTTCCGGGGCACTTTCGCCCCAAAGATATAGAAAACTCATTTTTTTCTGTAAAACAAAATGGCTACGAAAAAAAAGCTTTTTTTTTTCAAAGTTTTAACAGTGTAATCGTATTTTTAAACATACTGTATAATGTCACGATGTCAACTGACAGCTGCCTAGCTGGTGCGTATCGTGACCGTTGCGCTATGAGACTCGTCTATTGTTTGACAGTACCTACCTAAATTAATCTGTATGTCTAATATTAATTAATCTATCAATTAAAAAATATTCAATGTACACTTATCGTTATTCCCATGCCATTGCATTGAGCAGAAATATTTGAACAAATTTTATAATATATAAACGAAACACACGTTTTTTGTTTATAATATTACATCTTGAAAATATTCACCTTTCATGTCCACAGAATAAGAAAATATTAAAAGGAACATTTAATTATATGTACTTTAACTTTACGGTTTTTTCAAAGTCTCCTTTTTTATTATTTGAACGTTGTGAACTTGATCTATATTAGAGTAAACTATTCGTAAAATGCGCGGAGTTGTGTTGCTAATTACAAGACAACCGGATTTTAAATTTCAAAAGGTTAAGCTGTCCCCTCACGGTTCTCGACACGTTTTACGTAAATATTCGTATTCACCATTGGTTAAAAAAAAATTGGCGATGTCGTTCGGACTTACAGACGGAGAAACTGACAAGAGAGTGATCTTTCATTACACAAATAAATTAAAAATAAATTCAGTACACAAAAAATATAAACATTATAAAGTTTTTACTAAGGTGAGGTATGAACCTTCAAATTACCATTTTGCACTATAAGTACCCACCTAAAATCAATTAAATCATAAAAAAGCTTTCAGACGAGATTTAGGCAAGAAATAGGTATGTCGGAATATTCCCTATCCCCCGATTGAAATTTCGATTATTTTTCCCGCTGCTCGTACACTCGTATAGTGAAAATTTCTTGTAAACACACGACACGAGAATCGTGAAGGAGCATCTTAAATCGAAAACGTATTGAAAGAAAATATGTGCATTTAAATCATGTTGAAAATGAAATGCGAACCGTTCAGATATGAGCTCGAATGTGCATGACATTAGCGGACTATCTGCCGTTTAACTTCGCTGGAAAGGTGGAAATGCTACACATTTTCATATTGGCTCCTGACAATAATTCTGTTTTGTTGCTAGGTATATTTCTTTCTTGGACACTTGTTGAATGTTTTATGTTTTATCTACTGTAGTGAAATGAAAAGACAATTATGTTTATCTAACATTTCAATGCGAATAGCTGTAGTAATTTAATTTCATATAAATAAATAAATAAATAAATATTTCAGGACATATTACACATCGCCATCCAGCCCCAAGCTAAGCAACTTAATGCTTGTGTTATGGGTGCCAGATAACGGATAAACTACTTATATACCTACTTTTTTTTTGTAAATATATACATATTATACATATAGGAAACACCCAGAACCAGAAACAAGAATTTATGGTCAGCATAAATACTTGTTCCCGGCGGGAATCGAACCCGCAACCTTCTGCGTCGCAGTCGGGTGTTCGCCCGACGCGCCACAGACGTCGTCAAAATCTTATCTTGTTACTACAAATAGTTGTAGCCTGTATGTTGAATAACGCTAAGCCCTGTGATATAAATAAATATCGATTGCACCCAAATTTCTGTAATAAAAAGTTCTAATTTACATATTAGACAATAAGTTGAATAAATTAGATTATTTTTCAAAAATTTGTAAATAACAAAAATACCGTGGGATATTCGTATGTTGCGATGGGTGCAAGCCATAAGGTATGCTAGCCATATAGAGGAGCACATATTGTGAGAATTAATATAGATACATAATACATACTTAGTTGATACGTAACTATAGCACACCACCCGACAGTCAGTTTGTTAGTAAGTACCGTTTAGTTCTTTAAGTTTCAGACTGAACCAAAATATAGTACTATAATTATTGTGTTGACGATCACCGAATAATAAAAACAATTGAAAGTAAATGTGTTTTATTACCAGTCCATACTAATATTATAAAAAGAAGTAACGTTGGTAACAAGTTTGTATGTATGTTGGGGGTAATCTCCGAAACCACTGAACCGATTTCAAAAATTATTTCACCGATAGAAAGGCAAATTATTAGGGAATAACATAGGCTATAACTTATTTTCAAAAAAAATAGGGATCCGTAACATAATTGCTATATTGTAACCCAAGGTAGAAAACCCACAACAGTTTTAGCGTGCGCTCTGAAAACAATTGATGTTAAAACAAAATATAACCTGATATTCCCACGGGATCGGGACTTCCGCGAGTAAAACCGCGGGGCGCAGCTAGTTATTCCATAAAATATCTACCTACATAGCTAGAAAGAATTATCTACAACTAGCTTGTGCACGCGACTTTATCCGCGTGGTGTTTGAATTTTCCAAAATTCTTAGCGTACATCTACGTTATAATAGCTATCTATATGCCAGGTTTTAGCCCAATCAATCCATTGCATTGATCTAAGCTGTGCGTTGATCTATCAGTTAAATTAACTGGTGGAAAGTATACTTATCAATTAGTCAGAAGGCCAATTCTCGTAAACAACATTGTTCAAATTACATTTAAATATCATTCCGATTACATTTCGATTACAAAAAATATCTTTAAACTAGTTTAAAATAATACCTTTATGTCAGCTTTTAGTTTTAGTTTGATAATTTTATTTTTTGTAATCGAAACGTAATCGTAATGATTTTGCAATGTAATTACTTACAATGTCAATGACAATTAATTACAATGTTATTTACGAGAATTGGCCTACAGGGCTTTGAATTTTATTACAAAGAAAGATATACCTAAGTATCTAATTAAGTATGCTCCGCTACGAACAAGCTATTACGCAAAAATGGTAATTCGTAGATTTAGTTTTTCCTATTTCGTTGATAGTGTTCGTTCAATCAGTTAACAATAGGAAGCACGAATGGCTGTTATTTGCATTTATGTGATTAGACGACATCCGACGTTCAATCGTGGGGAGTGTTCCATGTGATTTATCTCCGCAACTGCCTATTGTAGTGTTAATAGCGTTAACATCCGTGAAGAATGGTTGCTGGACTCTCGCTAGAAGATTTTCACGCCCTATTCGGCATCAAAACAAGACATTTTACTTTTTTAACATCTTCATCAAACAGCTTGTTCTTTAGGGGAACAGAGTCTAGTCGCTCGATTATTTTTTATTTAAAGTTGAGGGTAGGTCATGAAAGAAAACAACTTGTGGGTAGATTTCAAACATTTATCCAGTTTGAATTACGAACGTACCTACCACGACCACCAGTCTTCGTCTCGCTACCTTGGAGCGAGCACATCAAAGAATACTATACGCACATCTCTCGACCTCCGTTGTAGTACCTAGGTACCTACCGGTCCGCGCCGCGCATCACGTGTGGACCTTTGTTTCGATTCTTCGTAATATTGGACTGCCTATAAAGCTCAGTATATTCTTGTGGAGATTTGTGTGGATCTGAAAGTGGCTAGTCTTCGGTCCCCTTACCTTCGACCATCGTCTGATGTGGAAATTAAATACCAGCGCCCTATGGACTTGATGAACAAGAATCGTTAACGGACACGTCTCCAGCGACCAGAACCCTCGGAACACCTTCGAGAAGGTCAGTGGTACATAACCGTACACAGCTCTAGTGTCAATTTTGAAACAATTTCCATCGCTATCGACTTTGCTAAACATAAATATTAACAGATATTGGAACCAATGAGGGATTTTCAATTGGCTTATTTTTTCTTAGCTAGTTCCAAATCAAAATATAGATGTCGGGTTTCATAGTCACCGTTGAATCTAGTCAAGACTCTGAAGTTTCCTTATTCAGAGGATCAAGAGAATGACATCTTTTTTTTTAATTTTACACGGTCCAGGACGGCAGAGACTGCTGATTGAGCCCATACAGCCAGCAGCCTCGTCTTTGAAAACTTCGTCGAATTTAACTGGCCATAGACATTTTTTTAGTTTTTTCCTCTTTAAAATGCTACTACCATCTTTCAAAGCAAAAATCAAATCAAATTCAATAAAGTAGTTTTACATGGTGTTCAGTTAATAAGGTAAGTCCTTTACAAGAATTCCACTTCTTAGAAGTAGGTTTATATTTTAAGATCATCAGAGCAGAGCATCTTTAAAAGAAAAGTCTAAAAACAGTAATTGAATTCATCGGTCGGTTGAACTAATGTCTAAGTATTCAGACATGCATGGTGCGTGTGAGTTTATGAGAAATGTTTCATAATTTAGTGATGTTATCCGCTTGTATCTAAGTAATTAGAATTACTAATAATATTTATACTCGTATGTTATGGGAAATGTTAGACAGATGCTGAATTTGACCCGCGTAAGTTCCGGTCCGGTGGAAATATCGAGATAAGGGGTTTCATCAAAATACTCGTATTAGTATACGAGTATTTCGGAGTTTTTAATAATCAAAATAAAAATACATACAACCGAATTGAGAACCTCCTCCTTTTTTTGAAGTCGGTTAAAAAATCTTTCCTCTTTATAATATTAATGCTACGTTCACTTTTAAAGTTATTTAAAACGGGATAAACGGAAATAAAAATGAAAAAACCGGTCAAGTGCGATTCGGACTCGCGCACGAAGGGTTCCGTACCATTATATTGTGTTTTTAGTATTTGTTTTATAACGGCACCAGAATTACAACGGTTCATGAGATAGGTACCTAGAATACCTACAGCCTGGTGACAGACAGATGGCCAGACGGACAGTGGAGTCTTAGTAATAGGGTCCTGTTTTTACCCTTCGGGTACGGAACCCTAAAATATTGTAAATATCCAGTTTATAATAACTTTAAAATACTAAAACATCAATGAGTGTTTAGTATCTAGCTAACGCCACCTATTACACTCATTAAACCTTTCTAATCGAACATGAAAGCACCCCATTATGATTGCTTGATAGCGTCCAATAATATTACTAAAACAAGTCGGTAAGTAAGTACTTAGAATGTTCCGGCATCTACTTAATAAAATCGTTCTGAAAGGCTTCTATCAAATAACAGGAAATTCTCTCGGTAGGTACACGACTGATTCGAGAGTGCATGCACTAGACAAATCGAAGTGGTTGGGACAACCGAGCCGTGTAACACCGAGGACCTAATTCAATATAAGTACGATAAAATATACCTTTAACAAATGATTTTATTTATTCAACAAGATTTAGATTAAAAATGGAAGTGTAAAATAAAATTGTCTAACTCCGTAGCAAGGATGTTAAGGGTTAGATTTTCGCCGCGAAACAAATGTATAGGTTCATTATTAATTATTCGACTGTCGAATTTAAATTGATGTAAAATTAAACATAATAATCTTTTATTCCAATTTGAAACACAAAATTAAATGTCATTATTACAAATTAGAAGGATATATTTAATTACCAAAAACGAAATGATGACGAGTTGATGTTCTTATTTCTATAGATATTCCTGAAAAAGTCTTAACTACCTATCTAAATATTCAGTAAAGAATTTTTTATCACAGTTGCTCATAAAGTGGATCTTATTAAACCGCTTTTAGGCTCATAATGCAACGTATTATACACGCGTGCGATAAAAAAAAATCCAACTAGTGCTAAAATAATACGTTATCCCGATAAGTTAAATACGTATCTTAATGCTAATGACATATTAGGTAGATGAAACATTCTTAATTTAAATAAATAAATAAATATTTCAGGACATATTACACATCGCCATCCAGCCCCAAGCTAAGCAACTTAATGCTTGTGTTATGGGTGCCAGATAACGGATAAACTACTTATATACTTTTTTTTTTAAATATATACATATTATACATATAGGAAACACCCAGAACCAGAAACAAGAATTTATGGTCAGCATAAATACTTTTTCCCGGCGGGAATCGAACCCGCAACCTTCTGCGTCGCAGTCGGGTGTTCGCCCGACGCGCCACAGAGGTCGTCAATTTATCTGGGTTATACTGTTTTGATGTATAGAAAAAAGGTACCATCAAAGAGTTTTTAAGCCTTGCTGGCTTAAAACTCTTTGTTGGTACCTTCATTAAAGGTTGTCTCTAAAGTCTGATAACCAACGATAATTTTACGTGATAACGTCTTTGAAAATAATTAAAAATTGAGTTTTGTTTTTATTTCGTTTTTTCTTTAGGTACTTACATAAATATATTTTTTTCCATAATATTATATTCTGTTTTAACCGCCGACGCAAAAACAAATAAAAAAACCCTAAAAAAATATTGTATGTCAGACGAGGCTGTATAGGTTAAAAGTCTTTTGCCTAGCCTTACGGGAGTGTAATTAACAAAAAATAGTAAACATAACCTAAAATTCTTAAAAACTTTTTATTATTTTAACAAGTCTTTTTTGTTATTCGCAACTGTGATAAAAAACGTCGTACGATACACGTGTGGATTGATCATTCCATCTCGGCTTTTGCCACGCTCGCGTTCCGCTCGCGCGTCATAAACCGCCTCTATGGGGTGATCAACTTTCCACACTTGTATCGCAATGTACTAATTTTAATTTAATTTGTTTTTGATATAGGTAAACAGTGCTGTCAGAAAAATACCTATAGCTGTGCAAATTGTTTTATTACAAACTAATTTCTTTCGGTTCATATCGTTGTATTTTCATTTTCATCTACAGTTCACAATCGTTCATAACAGTAGGATAGAATGTTTACAGATAATTTAGCTATTTATAGTGTATTTATAGGTACGTTTCTTCGACCTTTAGTTTCATAAAGGATAAATTTAAAGGCGTACCTAACTAATCCATCAGACTTAGTTCCGTGTTTATAAGATTACTATGGCTTCTATTTACTTAAATGCTTTTAGATACGAGATAACATAGTTTTTATCACAGTTGCTCATAAAGTGGATCTTATTAAACCCTATTGCCTATCCTTACGGCAGTGTAATTAACAAAAAATAGTAAACATAACCTAAAATTCTTAAAAACTTTTCTCTCTCGGCTTTTGCCACGCTAGCGTTCCGCTCGCGCGTCATAAACCGCCTCTATGGAATGATCAACTTTCCACACTTGTATCGCAATGTACTATAATGCATTCCTGTTTGCTCGCATAGCTTCGCAATTTGCTGTAAATATAATCTATCTGGGTCCTAAGGGAACAGTGTCTCGTATATATTATCCTAGCAATAACGAATAAAGTATCATTGACAAACGATGTAGGTCGAATGGAGCGGACTACATCCTGCCGCTCATGACAAATTGATGCTGCAATTTATTGCTCTACACTACATTTTAGGCATCTTAATGTCTCTGAGCGTAAAACAGTGGTAAGTGTTAAATTCGACCGCTTTTAGCATTAAGTAGGTAACTAAACTTTATCTAACACGTGTCGTTAATTATTTAATGAGTTTGGTTTAAATTTAACTAGGCTAACAGCTTTTAAAGGGCCGTGTTATCGTAGTGGTAGATACCTCGACTTTCATTCCAACAACCTTTGGAATGAAAGTCGAGGTATCTACCTGTTCAAAGTCGAGGGTTCAAATCCCGCCCGGTCGATGATTTTTTCTTACGAAAAATGTATGTGACTGATTAACATTGATCTTACGGTGAAGTATAACATCAGGCAGCAGGCTTCAGATGTATTGATGAGTTTTTTTTTGGCTGGACACGGTTAACTAAGTTGAGAGGATGGTATAGTATACAAGTAAAAGATATACCTACACTTAGCTACTCGGTCGGTACTTGGTTCGGGCAATCGCTAAAGGGAACTAAACGACACCCATTCAATATAAAAAACATGTATCTCACCACTAACAAATTCCCACAAAAATCACGCCAATTCGGTCGAACACTAAAATCATGTTTCGGTGATAATAATAACGCCTGTTTATTTACGATTAGCAAACAATATCGTATAAATAAACATGTCGAACATAAACGAAGTTGGATACTTCATTCACAAGTATTTACCATTCAAATGACACTAAAAGTGTCTCCATCCGCGCGATAAGATCACGAGGTGCATAATAAAACGTGTCGTTTCTCGGTAAATGTTATTTGGTGGGTTCCGTGAACATTAAGATGCACCCGGGATCGCGGTACCCTGCCCGTCTCGGGTTTCGCCCGGTTCGGCGCGTCTCGTCGTGAAAGTATTTTCGTGTGAACTCATATTCTAGGAAAATTCAAAAACGATTTCCGAATAAGTTGAAAGTGTTGTAACGGTAGTCGGATTTTATTTTAGTAGCTAGGTTTTGTTACTTCTGTTCAGCATAGTTTTGCTTCATGTTATGAGATCCAAAGTTTAACATGTAGGTACTTACATGGTAGGATTGAATGTGGTATTTACGGGATCCTATTACTGAGACTTCACTGTCCGTCTGTCTGTCACCAGGCTGTATCTCATGAACCGTGATAGTTAAACAGTTAAATTTTTTACAGATTATGTTTGTCTGTTGCCGCTGTAAAATCAATACTAAAAACAGATAAAAATTGTGGGACTTCCATACAACATGGTTCGGAACCCTTCGTGCGCAAGTCCGACTCGCACTTGGCCGGTTTTCAAGCATCAATGCAGGTAGATAGTAACCGTTTCATAACTAAATAAGTATGTAGATGAGCAAGATGGAAAGATATTATTATTTCTGAATCAGTGAAATATCTTGAGGCGTGACAAGTTATCGTGCAAAAGTTTCAACAATCATGCAACCGAGTTCATCTCAAAGTATATGTATAACAATCTGAACCAAATTGAAGGAATCGTGCCCCAGATAAAGGTTTCCGTCGTCGTATAAAATAACCGACGAAGCCTAAACTGAAAACTCTTCTCGAGTTTCACAAAGAGACTTTAAAAACTCTCACAACAAGAATGAAACCGCGAACAATTTGTTTTGAGGTTCTGTTTCTTGTAATCGGCAATGTCGTTATCGCGGAAACCACTTATCTTCGGGCTAACGAAGTTATAGTTGTATAATACGGAGGCGAAGTTATTGTGGTCATTGTTTTGTTGTTGATAAAGGGCTGTTGTTAAAGTTGATAATGTACCTACCTACTCGCATTAGTGGAGACAGTCGAATGGAGGGAGCGTGCGTGGTGGGTGACGCAGCTGAAATTACCTATTTTACAAGCGACGTCACGACCCTTGTATTAACGTGATACCCTTTTAAAATCCTGTGTCACCTTTTGATCCCATTTTAAAACTCATTTATGCCACTGCACAAGTGGATAAAAATGAAAAAAATTGCAATGCGGTAGGTAGTTAAGTAGGTACCTACCTAACTTTTTCTCTACTAGAATTTCAGAATACTTAGTACAAGTACTAGAATTCAAAACAATTACCTATTAGCATGATTAAAAATAAAACTTTGATCTCCAACTTTGAGTTCGAAATATTGGAAAGCTCTATTCGGATTGGAAAAGGTAAACTCAAACGAGTAGATTTTAGTTTTTCTAGGAAAGAAGTGACGTAACGAGCCGATGCTCTATCTGCTCTATCTCGTGTTAAGCGGTAGGTATCCACTAACCCTAAATATTCAATACATTTCAGATATTTTTCTCGTAGGTATACCTACAATAGAACTACGTCAATTTCTTGATAAAAGATCGCCTTTCGAAAATTCAAACTTTTTAAAAGACGTCTGTTGATCGACAGATATTTATGAGCAGAGTTTTCCACAAAAAATACCGCTTCTGTGGCTGAAGGAAAACTTTCAGGCGTAATATAAGTAACTAACTAGGTACCTACCTATATACTTCTTATGTTTTTAAAGGTCTCATTTCGGTGACCAACAGGACAAATGACAAATTAGGAGGTCTGCGATAAACCCTAAAACATTTCTCGAGCAAAATCGTCTAGAAAATCATCTTTAGAGGAACAGCAGGGAAACGGTCGTGGTAAGCGGTAGTTCCAATAAATTTATGAGTGGTGAGTGTCTCATTAATCCTGCAACCGTTACCCGACGTCGAACAAAGCGGTATTGATAGAACGAAGGGCAACGACTTTACCATCATGTAAGTATATAACCTAAGTATGTTCCTACAAGAGAAGCTTGGTTGCATTCAGTTTAATAAATTCCTATATATAAAAAAGTACCTACTTACCTTTACATTTTGGTCAGTCATAGTTACTATAGGTATTATACTGCAATTATGTAGGTACCATTAGATTTATTTTATTTAGTAGATTTAACCAGTTTAGTAAGTAGGTAATTAAATGAGTATGCACTTCGTAGGTACATTTACCTAATACACAGCTTGACCTCATTCTGCCATCCATCATAAAATCAGCAATTAGTTTGTTGTAGGAAGGCATGAAAGAACATTACATAAACTAAAACCTGAATAAAAAAATCGTGCAGTAAACCGTAAGTAAACTATTTCGATTCCACGAAAGATTTCAATATTAGGTACCCAATTCTTACCTAATTCTATAGCTAAATCTCCATGTACCTACTTAGGTAGTTCAAGTTTCAAACTGTAATTTTCTTTATATCGATCAACAAAGAGTTTTTCAACAATCGACTGCAGATTATTTGCTACGAAGAAAACTTCAAAGAAAGAAAATTGAGACGGTAACTTTCAATATAAAACCACCCCCTGCCTTACTACAGGTACCTTTCTGGGTAAGCAGAATCAAAGGGATACAAGAGGCAACTCGTTCGATGACACCTTGTCAAGTGTTACTATAGCTCGCTACCCTGCCCTGCGCCTCTCCTGCCGCACTCATAGAGGAGCATTGCTTATTTGATACAGTTGAAAGTAGGTACCTATACCTTGATATCGGAAGCGTCAGGGCGTCTCCAATGAGCTTCTTAACTTACGGCAAAGGTATTGTTTCAATAGAAAAAACTTTTCCAACTTGAAAACTGTTTACAAAGGTACGATATCAGTTTCCTTAACTGGGGAATGACTTTTCGATTGAATGTAATTTCTCTCTGAAAGACATTGAGCAAAGACGTGCGCGACTCTTGGTTCGTATATTTGTGCTTATTCAGCTTAACCTTTATCCTGTAAGTTTCTACTATGGAAAAGATTTTCCTTCATAAAATTGCCTAAATAGACTACCTATTGGCATCCTAGCTTGTAAGTTGGCCTAGTGTTAGCTACCTTGACTTTCATTCCGAAGATTGTGGGATAAAATCCCGGCCGGTTGTGCACTAATGGAATTTTCTTACGAAAAAGTATCATCATCATCCGAACGATCGATGTTCCCGGTTGCATCCCTCTCGGGAGCCCGGGGTCCGCTTATGAAAAAGTATGTGCTCTAAATTGACATTGCTCTTACCCGTGGCTTAGTTGGCTCCAGACACATTAACAAGTTATTTCCTCTGGGACACGGTCGACTAAGCTGAGAGGGTAGTATCGGCAAGCCTACTCCATCCTCACCAAAAAAAGGACCCAACTAAAGGGGTACCTATAGCTTGCAAATCGCTTCACAAAGAATACTACGAATAGATCAAAAATTTATGTGCGCTAATTGACATTGCTCTTACGGTGAAGGAAAACATCGTGATGAAACCCGCGGCTTAGTTGGCTCCAGAAGTATTGACAAGTTCTCTACTCTGGACATGGTCGACTAAGCTGAGAGGGTAGTAGGTGCTGGGGAAGTCTACTCCATCTTCACGCAAAAAGGACCTAATTAAAAAGGGTCTAATCGGGGAAAACATGCCGAATACAAGTACAAGTAGATCACTGTTTATGAAAAACATTTATACGATGTTCACTTAAAACATTCTAATCCCTACATGTAGAAAACTTCCTCCTGCCTGCTTGAATATTAGACATGCCTACTATGACCTCTTTCTCGGGTCAATGATTACTCACTAACCACGGAACTTGGGTCTACTTTTGTACCTATACATCTACATGTGTGCAATTTCTCACAATGCCCTCGCAGTAAACCAGCCCTTTGTCGAAGTATTCATTGAGCTGAAACACAGGGTTGTTAGGTTTTCCACAACCATGGTTACGATAAGTCACGTCATCGTCCTCGGTGGGTTTTTTGCCTAATTGGTGTATTTTTTACTTTGTGGATATAGTAGGTCCTTTAACCTTCTGATAAAAATACTATAATGGGAACATGATATTTTTTCAGAGGCCATCATCTCCCAATTATGTAGATTGGGGGTGTCGGCCATAGCGAATAATTATGGTTTAAAAAAATTCAAGTAAGTAGGTAAGTAAGAGGAAATATTTAATTAAATTCCAGGATCAAACGAAGAAGATACTAAAAGTTGAAACTACAGACCACTAAAAACTACAGCGCACTGAAAATAAAATTGAACAAAAAGCAAACTTCATCAAAGTTTGCCAAATGAAATTCCTGCCAGATCCGAGGCAAGATTGTAGGTAATTAACATTTGGAGTTGGCAACCCTGTTGGAAAGTTAAGTCGCAAACGAGTGCCGAAGTGGTGAGTGAGATTGTGGAGAGGCGACGACGCGACGTGACGTCACAGAGTCACAGCATGTCGCACGAGGCGAGCGAAGGGAACTGTAAGGACCACGCAAGGACCCTTTTATTGTTCCTTGGAGATTGCGAAACAGCTCAATTTGAAACTACAAATGTGGCACACAGAACGTAAGTTTCAATTGCATTGCTTTATCCTCATTCTCATAAATTCTAATTCAACTATAGTTCCGAATAAAGACATTACTATAGATAAGTAATGTCTTTATTTAAATATAGTAATATTATAGAAAAGGAAAGATTTGATTGTTCATTTGTTCCGAAACTACTGGACCGATTTTGATGAAACTTGGTATGAAGATACATTGATTCATTGGGAATTTTATAGCCTACTTTTTATCCTGATATTCCAACGGGATCGGGGGTAACGCAGAGTTTTGAAACCGCAACATGATGCTAGTCTTAGATAAATAAATCATTAAATAGAATAGCAGTAACTGTAGTTGGTAACAGAGCCAGCTAGTTGAATATGAAGTATAAATTCATTAACTCAAGCAACAAAAACAGTAGTCCATAACTAATATGCGTAAGGTATTTACCACGGTCTGCTAACAAGATTTCTAATGGGATATCATCGGTGTGTGGCCAGTCATATACGTACTTAATTAAGAGGGTACGGGGGTATTGCTTTCCCTTTAATTGAAGTATTTTTTGTTTGACTCAAATGCCGCCTTACCAGCTAAATGGTTACTTCTAGCTGAATGGTTGTTTATGGATGTAGTAGTAGGTATGTATAACGAATTTAAAATTAAAACCATCACGTAGGCTTTAAAGTAATAGACGGCTTCTGAGAGGAGTCCCTTCGAAATTTAAATAATGCGACGGACAACTATGGAACGTGGCCCAACATAATAACATATAGCGCGTGGCCCAACACGGAGTTGGCCAGTTTTTAAATATGATAAATAAGATAGGTCTTAAATAAGATAGCGTTTGACCACTGTCACGAATGCCTGATGGCCATGAAAAACAGAAAATGTGACCCTCTAAAAACCTAAATAATAATGAAAAGTTAATTCCAGAGGAAAGTTCCTGTAGCAAACCTTGTTTTTATGAAAAATGATTATACTATGTTCCCTGAGATAGAAGCATTATTCAGAATGTAAATAGAGACATTTTATTGGACAAGCGCTGCTAGGATACCGTCTTATGGTTATTATTGAATTTTATTACCACCCGCCTAGGTTAACGTAGATACTCATCAACAACTTATTAATGTACAATTAAAACCACTTTTTGTGATCATTAATTTATTAATGGTCATCGTAAAAATGGGACAAATTGTTTTATTCTTAGAGAAAGGTTTCTAGCAGAAGGTAGCGAGTTTAAATCACGTTGCGGTGCAAATTTTTGGATATCTATATGCATTTTTCTTAAAAACACTTCGAGGAGTGAAATGCCGATCGCAGGGTAACGCATTTTAAAACAAAAAAAAAGGTATTTTCAATTTTTAACATGTCCTAGGCACTACAGTGCCAAAATAAAGTGGATTAAAAGTCTCTAGCGCTGTGTAATTCATCTAGATTAAATGTTATATTCAATATTCTAACTAATATTATAAATTCTAAAGTTTGTTTTTTTTATTTGTTGCTTTCTTCGCGGTCAAACGACTTAACCGATTTAGATGAAAATCAAAACTGGGGGGCGCAGCTAGTTACCTAGATAATTTTACTAGCTGCGCCCTGCGGTTTCATCCGCGTAAGTACCGATCCCGTGCGAATATCAAATTAAAAAGTAGCTTTCAGCCTAATGGACTATCCAACAAAAAAATAATTTTTCGATTCGACCCAGTAGTTCCCGAGATTAGCGCGTTTAAACGAACAAACAAACTCTTCAGCTTTATAATCTATATATATAAAAGAAAGTTGTGTTAGTTACACTTACTAACTCGAGAACGGCTGAACCGATTTGGCTGAAAATTGATGGAGAGGTAGCTTAGAACCAGGAGAAGGACATAGAATACTTTTTTTTTCTTTTTTTTTTCGATATTCAAACGAGATCGGGATTTACGCGGGTGAAATTAAATATACGAAATAATTATTCCATATTCAAACCCGCATAAGTCCCGATCCCGTGGGAATATCGGGATATACACTTTTATGTATTCTGTGACGTTCGTCTTTGTTGTAAGGCGTTCGACCGGGGGTTTTCTCGAGCGGCTGCAGTTTTTTTGTTAGTAGGTATACCACGACCTTTCTCAGATTTCACTTGGTTTAGCCTTTTTTAATTGTAGATTATGTAACAGACAAACAGATATATTTTTGTTCTATTACTTTTTCGAAGTCCAACAGACCATTTTTTTTGATTTGCTGTATCATTACATAGTACAAAACAAAGTCACTTTTCGCCGTCCCTATGTCCCTATGTATGCTTAGATCTTTAAAACTGCACAACGGTATTTGATGCGGTTTTTTTAAATAGATAGAATGATTCAAGAGGAATTATATAGAAATCAATGCCACTTTTCGTTGTAATTTTATAACTCAAGAACGGGCTCACCTATCCAAACCAAATGTTTAAGCTTTGTTCGGACTTTTTAGTTAGTAGATGGTTTATGTGAAGTTTGCACAAAATCGGTAGAGCGGTTCTTCATTTATCAAAATTTTTTTATATGGCGAAACAACGTTTGCCGGGACAGCTAGTATTAGTATAGATTAGTATAGACTAGCTGCGCTCCGCGGTTTCACCCGCGTAACTCCCGATCCCGTGGGAATATCGGGATAAAAAGTAGCCTATAACCTTCCTCGATAAATGGACTATACAACACAAAAAGAATTTTTCAATTCGAACCAGCAGTTCCTCAGATTAGCGCGTTCAAACAAACAAACAAACTCTTCAGCTTTATAATATTAGTATAGATAAGTATAGATTATTTTATGACTGTATTCGATTCGGTATGACTTCTTATGAGGGCGTACAAATGTAACTTTTATGTACAATCATAAATCTAATTAGGAAAATTCTCGTATATATTGCGAAGTTTGGTCTTTTGAATGATAATAAATTCAAGATGTGTTTACAAACGGCGTGAGATATTATTGGTATGACGAGCTTTGGTTGCTAGAGTTGCTACTTAACGCGGTATTTGACGAAAGTTTCCGTGTTGTTTCAACCAATTCGTTTGTGCAAAGTACCTAACAAGTATAAAGTTGTAATTAAGCTGCAGAATTTACTTCAGCTTACTGTATACTTGACGACCCAGTTGGCACAATGGTCACCATGCCGTACTGCCAAACACAGGGTTTCGGGTTTTATTCCCGCCTCAGACATGTATTTATGCTTCGATATTTGTCTGTGGTCTAGTTGTTTCTTTGTATTATAAATATATATTTACAAAGGAAAAGTATATAAGTAGTAGGTATATCCGTTGTCTATGTCTAGCACCCATAACACAAGTCTAGTTACTTAGCTTGGGGCTAGATGGCGATCGATGTGTGGAATGTCCTGCAATATTTATAATTTATTATAGGTACGTCTAAATAAACGTAAAACCCGTTCTGATTTAGAAATAAACCTCTTCCTTTGTTTTCAAAAACATTCAGGTACTAGAAACATGAAATTATTGTACAGGGATATTGGTAATTAATTATACTAGCAAGCCGTTGAGGGCTACTTCTGTGCACCTTAACAAACAACTTTTGTTCTACGACTTTTGGAAATTCGAACAATTTTTTTTTGGGGTTAGGTTCGGGGTAATTGAAATTGAGGTCCTTGAAATTAACCTTAAAATTTTACTTATTTTTTAAGTTTTATCTACTGTTCTTAGTTTGAAAGACCTTTGTTTTTACGAATCTGTCGCTACGAATCTGTCGCGACAGATTCGTAGTACGAGATCGGCTGAAAATGCTCACCCACAAAAGTGCCCAACGCGCCATAAGAAGTTTTCACTTCAAAAATCTGCTGTTTTTCGAATTTACATAATCTCATATTTTCTTTTTTTTCTTCGAATGTCCAAAAGTCGTAGAACAAAAGTTGTTTGTTAAGGTGCACAGACGTAGCTCTAGTATAGGTTCTAGGTCTAGGTACTAAGCTATAGGTATAATTACCATATTAGTATAATTACCAATAACCCTGTATAGGGAGAGAATTATTCTTGCTTCAAAAAACGTTTTTTTTTGTGTACCTTAGAACATTTTTTTAACAGAGCTTTAGTTACACAATCAACGCAAACATTTACAATAAAATATTACCTATAAGTACCTATACATACATACCTACTGAGTAAGTAGATATTTTTATCTAAAAGGCTATTGACTTACGAAATTCACAATTTTACGAGGAACTAACAGCAATAAAATACATCGAACGACGCATTAACTGCCACCTTTTATGGTGGTCATTATCAGGAAATCTACTACGTTTTATTCCTTTAGATCTGAAAGTAAAATACAAGCAATAGATACCAATAGGCAACCGTAACTTCAAACCTATTATCAGTTTAAATCACAAAACATTCACACATCAATAAACTTGGAACAATAAACGATATTAATTATATAAAAAAACAGATTATCCCCAAATAGATACCGCATTCAAAACAACAGATAAATGCCTATCTTCTATCCATATAAAATCCTTTGACTGACTGACAGCACAGCATAAACCGCTGATCGTAGAGACCTGAAACTTGGATGGTGTGTTCTTTGTATGACAAAGGCATCCGATAAGAAAGGATTTTCCGAAATTCTATCCCTTAGGCGGTGAAAGGGGAGGGGGGGCAAAGTTTGTATGGGACACCGTGATTCCTTAGTCCATTTTCGTCATCTACTTTATATTATGGTTACTTACTTTATACGTTACTTTATATGGTACTTAGAAAGAAAAAGTAACGAGAGCGTCATGATATCAGCATCAACCAAGTCTGACCCGTAGGGTTCAATACGAACAACCATAAAATAAACTATATTACCACCTTTAGGCAATATTGGGAGACCAGTGGGTTCCAGGTCATTTGAACTACAGTAAATATGTGTGTTGGGCGCATCAGTTGTTCGGCATCTATTTATGACTGAAAAACTAACATTGTTCTTTATGCGGCATCTATTTCAAAGTAATCTATGACTGAAAAACTTCCACTAAAAGTTATCAGTAGGTATCATAAAGCTATCATAGCCAGCAAAGGGCGCTTTCGTTGTGGCCGTAACTTAGGCACGGGCTCCCTGTTGCGTCAATTTATTTGTTTATTTTATTTATAATTGACTATAAATTTTAACAGGCTGGATAAGCATGAAACCTGATAGTGTAAACCTTGTCTAAATCGAAAGCGGAAAGGCACATCAAGTTATTGTTGTGCACAGAACTCAGTGTAAACACTTTTATAGTTTAGTTCAGATGTCACGTCATCATTTTGTTCCTCAATTACTGTCTCCTTTAAGTTTTATGTGCTAGAAACAAAAGGAAGTAAAATTAACTACCGTATGAAACCAAATGTTCAATAATTTAATTGTTCCCAACTGCTCACTATGGTTGTTATTATGAGCGGGATTTAGATACTATAATATCATATTTTATGAGTTTACTAAATCTAATTTTGTCTACTAAGTATTTACATACTTAACTATCTATTCTGTTATATTAAGTACTAGCGACCCGCTCCGGCTTCGCACGGCTATATTATGTATGTATTACACATATAAACCTTCCTCTTGAATCACTCTATCTATAAAAAAACCGCATCAAAATCCGTTGCGTAGTTTTAAAGATTTAAGCCTGTGATTTAAGCATACATAGGGATATAGTGATATAGGGACACTTTGTTTTCTACTATGTAGTGAAGTACCTACTACTTACCTACCAATAACCCTGTGCTTATACAATACGGGGCTTATTGGAATTGGAAAGCGGTTAAGGGGTATTTCTCAAACAAGAGAAAAAAAGGGGTATTTCTGTACAAATTAACAATCATTTTTTTTTTAAAAAGTCGACAAACGATCGCGGTCCAATCGTTTGACCGTGAACAAACAAATGAATAAACAAAATTATTGGATTTATAATATTAGGGATAAGGATTACATTTACAGAGATATGAATCTGTTGAAAGTACTAACCTTTTTTTCAGTAAGTCCCGTCTTAGTTATGGACGGGCTTGAATTATGGAATAAAGGTAGTTGTGCTAAGGGGAATCAGAGTGTTTTCTGAGCTCCTTACGACGCAACCAGTTAAGCCGTGGATCCGGGTTTATTTTTTGGTACCTTAGTTCTGTAGAAGGGAATCAAAAGTACCCACGGCACAGCCAGTTGAGTCTTGTAGTTTAGCCGCGCGTGAGTCCGGAAGAGTTCCAAGTGTTTGTCTCATCTCGCTACGTGACGCTAAACACGCCTCGAGGTATTTAAACTAAAGTGGTTGGATGGATAACTTTCAGCGAAGGCGATGTAACATGCCTTGTAGTTAAATATACCTACCTATACCGAGTCCATTATCTCACTTTATCTATAACGGTTCCACCCGCGTAACTCCCGTTCCCGTGGGAATATCGAGATTTAAAGTATGTTGCGCACAATTAATCAATGTTTCCTCCTACCAAGTTTCATCTAAATCGGTCCAGTAGTTTCGGAGCGAATTTGTTACAAAAAAAAGGTCAAAAATCTTTCCTCTTTATTATATTAGTGTAGGTAGCTATAATCCCCTGAGTGAGAATAAACAGTTAGTTAATGTAGCTAAAAGGTTAAAAAATATATGAAAACATTAAAGTTTCGCTAATGAATTTCAGAGCCCAGCCTCATGTAATTTGTATGCATTGCCAAATATGCACCGGTCGCTCTCACGATGCAAAAATGCAAATGGTATAGAGTGCAAATGAGTGTCTGTCGTGTTGCGTTGCGCCTGCCAAGCGGAAACACCCTGTAGGTACCTACCTATATAGGCAGAATAGAGCTTTGCTGTGTTGTTTGTTCTCCGAGCCAATAAATATGTAAAGACTGGAATGTGAACGTAGATAGTGGGTAGACTGGCTCTCCGCTCTGGAACAGTTTTACCACCCGCCCCGTACAGGCATATTGTTATAAAAGCGTCACCTGTCTGTCAATAGCCGTGTCCTTACTGAGCAAACATCATCGCGAGGCAGCCGCCCGCGGCAAATCCTCGGTCAGTCAGGACGTGCATCGCCCGCGGCAAATTCTACAGACCGAGGCTGCAAACGTCCGAGGCTGCCTCGCGAGGATGCTCGCTCAGCCAGAACCCGACTTAACAATAAAACGACAAAGTGCGGCAATAAATTCCTACGTAGTTAAGTTCACAACAATCGGAAATCCATGAGTGATAATTCATCTGAATAATATAATAACAGGTGTCACGTTTAAGCTACGAAAGTTCCCTATAATTGCCGCAATCCTAAGATAACATCATGGAAACGGCGCGTGGCAGCTACGTAGGTAACTTCTAGCAAATGGGGAGATAAGATCAATTTGTCAAAGACCTAGAAAATGAAAAACAACACAAATTGAATTTTAAGCTGTATAACTGAATTAACCACTAAATATGTTTTTACTAAATATCTAAATGTGTTTGTCTATCAAGAAACAATGAACTTTAAAGTTCGCTATGTTTGGTAGAAGGCGCAGGAGGCGGGACGGGTTCCCTGTAGTACTTCGAGTAGATGTTGTCCCAGAAGAGTGTGCGTTCGAGTAGCAGCGAGCCCTTCAGCTGTAGCTCGTTGCCGAGTGACATGTGCGGTGACCACCGACCGGACACCGCCGGCCACGCAGGCAGATCTGAACCCTCCGGTACCGGTTTACTGAAACAGAAGCGGGACAGCATATAGTAGTATGTTATATTAGTAGCAGTAAGTAGATAATTAGCTTGGTGTCTTAACTTTTTGGGGTCCGATAAGAATAAGTAGTGTGGTTAAAAGACTTTTAAAAGATAAGAGTGATGTAATAATATCAAACGGGGTTGTTCTATAAAAATTTAGGCGAACAACGTTAGTTTTACGACTTTAATTGTTTAATATATTATCGACAATTTTGAGGTTATGTTAACTGGAAAATTATGCAATTTCTAGGAGTAACTGGTTATTGATCTCGGGTCTTATTTGTTTACTGAGTTTAGACTATTATATCTACTATACATTATCATTCATTGTCTTTGCAAACAGAGATGATTTATCAGTAAACCTATACTTTAAAAAAGTTCGGATTATTTCCCAAAGTCTTAAAATAACAACAATAACAATTGCAATTTCCTTTGATATTTACGTTACCATTACCAAAACATATTGTATGACGACGTCGATCTTATTTTTCTTGTAGAAAGCTTGTTAATTCTACTCGTAGGTAGATAGATACTGTAACTTTTATATTTAACTAGCGACCCGCCCCGGCTTCGCAGGGCTATATTATGCATGTATTTTACATATAAACCTTCCTCTTGAATCACTCTATCTATTAAAAAAACCGCATCAAAATCCGTTGCGTAGTTTTAAAGATCTAAGCGGTCAAAGGGAAATAGGGACAGAAAAAGCGACTTTGTTTTATACCATGTAGTGATTACTTACCCAGTTTTAATAAAATTTGCCCAAATTTGTCGTGTCGTAATAGATATCTTCTTATATTCCTCTGTCAAAGTTATTGGAGCGTCAAAGAGAATTGGAGGTCCTCCAAACACGGCAAATGATTGAGCACAATGATCAGCGCCTCGAACGTTGGTATGCGGTACCACAGGCGTCTGATCGTCCACAAATGAATATTCATATAGATATATTTGATCATGACCATCTTCCACCTGCAGCTTCACGGCTCTTAACATCGAATAGGCAAATATAACGTCAGTAAAGTAGTCTACGTACGCTAAAACTGAGTCGTTGTCAACTGTCTTTTCACCGAAATAAAAGTGTTTGACTTTCTCCGCTACTTTCTGTTTCTCCTCCTCACTATCAAATATCAGATCTCCTGGTAAAAACGCAGAAAAATCTTCATTCATTTTTTCTTTCCAAGTATCAAATTCACGGATCCGTATCAAACCTTCCATGTTGGCAAACCCATACAAAAGTGGAACTTTCTTAAACTGTCCTTTCTTCATAATTTTAACGGGAGATTCGCCAAGGAAAATCTCTTTACCCTGAGCACGTTCTAAGTTTGTTAAAGGTCGTTCAACGCAAGGTGAGAAACCAAATGTTGAATTGGTTCTGTCCCAAAAGTCATTTGAAGTCAAGTCTTCGAATGAAACAGTATTATAAAAGTGCTCTAGAGCGTTAATATCATCAATATCATGAAAATTTAATGAGTGCGCAAACCATTTGGCATTTTCTAGCGGATCAGATTGGATTGTAAATGCGGCGTTATTTGCGCCACTTTCGGGAATCACTTTGTTAAATAGTCCTTCGGCAGACTTTGACAACATTAATAGATCAACTGCAGCTGAGCCTGCGCTATATCCAGCAATCGTGACATCGTCTGGATTACCACCGAAATTACCGATGTTTTTCTTGACCCAGCGCAATAGAGCCACTTGATCTTTCATTCCTGCATTTCCAGGAATTTCTTCAGTTCCCAGACACAAAAAGCCTTGTACTCCGACACGATAGTTAAAAGTAACAGCAACAATATTATGTTCTCTTACTAAATGAATAGGTTTGAACATGTTCCCATAGCCAAATTGAAAAGCTCCACCATGTACATAGACGACTACAGGAAGTTTCTTCTCTACCGTGTCGGGAGCGTATACACTGGCAAGAAGACAATTTTCATCCATTGTTCTATTTAACTTTAAACCTTGCCAGATTGCTTGGTAACATATGATGCCACTGTCGACAGCGTCTCTTGTATGCAGCCATACTGGCGGCGGAAGTGGATACTGCAAAGAAGAAAAAATAATAATAAGAAGCAGTCAAATGTTACACGGCTGTTACAAAAAAAAATCTGCTGAAACTCTTATTAATATTATATTAATAAGAGTTAGTATCATCAGTATTTTGCAAGCAAGCAACAGTTGGCGTGTATCCGCCTGCCATTTTTACGTGTTTTTTAACGCCCGTCACGTGAAAAATAAAAAAATGTGATGCCTAGTTACCTATATTCTTCGAAATTTTTTTTTTTAATTAGAGATTAACCATGCGGTTTGTGTTTGACGTCATAAAATAATAATGTTTGTGTTTGTGGGGAAAAATCGGAACGATATGAAAGAATTGAGCGAAAAATATTTATTTCAAACCCATGTTAGGCGACTCGTGATTTGCAACAACTGTATTGAGCAGAAGGGACATTCAATATATATACATGTGCAAGTGTCTTACTGACTGCGAATGACCGTTACGATTGTAACGAAACTGATCGTGTGTACCCCTAAAAGTAACGTTTGTAGGTCTGTTCACTCGTAGTGCAAAAACCATTGAACAGATTTGCATGGTATGAAGATAGCATAGGACAAGTTCTTTACGAAGTCCAAAGTATCAGTATCTATATCTACTTATAGAATAGAAATCAAAGGCATCAATAAAATATTATAATTATTTAATATCACGTCTAAACCGCGCGATGTTACAATTAAGACTGACCAATAAATAATGTATACTAGAGGGCTAAAGTTCTACGTTCATATGACATCCACCTAACACAACTTACATTAAACTTATGAGGTCCAGTAGGTGCAGTTGCGTAAGGTATATCAAGGAACTCGTATACACCTGAGGCCGGGTCCTGGAAGCCTCTCACAGCTCCACTCGCTGTTTTCACCACTTTAGACGACTTTACATCATCAGTCAGCACCGCATTAGCGGCGAAACACACACACAATACCAACGTTTGCCACATTTCGCATAGACTGATTAGTGTAATCTGCCTCTCTATATTTATAATTTGCGTTATCATTTAGTACCTACCTACTTATCTGATATTCTGTAATTTTAGTAACACAATTGAAAATTAGGCATAGATCTGAAGTCGGGTAGCCAAATTACAATCCAGCCACGTTAAAATGCCAGAATTAATGTGCAGCGCAGTTTTTTTTCCTTTTTGTCTTGAGTCGGTTTTTTTGTTTCATTTAACATTTGGGAATATTTTATAATATGTAGAGCCGATGTAGCATGATACAGCATTATCTTAATATTATAAAATATTTGATAAATAAATATAAATCACTATCATACTGATTTCATAATCTATTTAGAAACATTATTGAAAAAATATAGCAGAAACTGCAAAGCAAAGTTTTATATAAATCCTAAAGGATCAAATAACCACCTGTTTAAACCTCACTCATCATGTCATAATTAATCTATCTATGCACCACAACTAAAAAACGGATTCCTACGTCAATGCCATAAATATACGATGGTAGTATTTACCAAAGATTTTTTATTATTATTTTACTAAATTATATCTTTAACAAATGGGACGATACGGTCAATTAGTTGTCGAAGAAAATATAGAAAATCAAAATATTATGTAATACAAATTGAATTTTCACCCATTTATCTTAATATTAATCGCTATCTTGCAATATAAAAAAAATCAAAAAAGTTATAAACTTGTACCTACCATATATTTTCAAAAATATATATATTTTAAACATGCTTTCAATAAACAATTAAAGTTCACTATGTTTGGTAGGAGGCGCAGGAGGCGGGACGGGTTCCCTGTAGTACTTCGAGTAGATGTCGTCCCAGAAGAGTGTGCGCTCGAGTAGCAGCGAGCCCTTCAGCTGTAACTCGTTGCCAAGTGACATGTGCGGTGACCACCGACCGGACACCGCCGGCCACGCAGGCAGATCTGAACCTTCCGGTACCGGTTTACTGAAACAGAATCGGGACAGCATAAAGAAACCTTTTAGTAGCAATAAGTAGGTTATGAGTTAGGCTTATGAACTTTTATGGATCATCTAGCTAGAGGATAAGAAGTAGTCCAATTACTCTTCTATACAAATTGAAAATCACATACGATAGGTAGGTACCTCTTGTGTGCAGCCATACCGGTGGCGGAAGTGGATACTGTAAAAAGATAACAATATTAATAAACACAATCTTATGTTACACGTTCTCTAAAATTAAGTCCTACTGATTATAATGATAATAAATATTTCACCTACATGTATTATCTGTAATTGTCAAGTACATTTGTTACATCCAATAACAAATGTACCTACTATATTTTAAAATAATTTATAAGTAGAATTTTATTTTTGTTGATTTTAATGTTAAGAAAGTTAATTAATTTAACGATTAATAGTAAAATTACCAGATAGAAGACTATTATTTGACTTACCTAAGTAATACCACAAACACAATAACAGCACAGTACAGTGCAGTCTGATAAGTTTCGAAATAGGTAGGTACATGAAGAAAAATTTAAAGCCAAATTTTATATTTTCAAAATTTAAAAATAACTTAATTTATATTTTCAAAAATTATGTTGGATATGAAAATATTTAAAGAGATTTGCGGTATGTTTCCAAAAATATGCGGTTTTTTTGTGGATTTTCTACTGGAGCTCATATTTGGCACGTTTGGGAAATAATATTTGAATTTTTGAAATAAATAATGAATCGTAATGTTGTAGTTTTAAGCCCTGGAAGCCTCTCACAGCTCCACTCGCCGTCTTCACCACTTTAGACGGCTTTACATCATCAGTCAGCACCGCATTAGCGGCGAGACACACACACAATACCAACGTTTGCCACATTTTTAGGATCGACTGATTAATGAAATGTATATCTCCTTTATTTATAGTATTTGCGTTATCATTACCTACCTACCTACTTATCTGCTATGCTGTAATTTATTTAACACAGATGAAAATTCAGCATAGTAACACTTTTACTTTCTTTAGGAAATACCTACTATGAAAAGGTTTACTTATCTATGTACCCATTGGAATAACTGGTTTTGTAAGCATGACAATTATTAATTTATTACGAATCATGATCACTTGCTAGGGTACCCGAAACATATACTTTTAATGATAAGATTGAGCAATTTCAAAATACACAAACAAATCTTTTACAACCGTACGTGCGTTCCACGAATTTTGCTGTGTGTAGTTGTGTTATTATTAGTACCAACACTAGTGACAAAATAACAAGAAAATAAACAAATAAATTGTTTTTTACATAGACAGAACGCCAAATATTTATCTAATGACCTGGTTCTAAGTAGTTTTCCCTATTATTACAAAATATTTAGTTTTTAATTAGGGTTCCGTAGCCAAATGGCAAAAAACGGAGCCCTTATAAATTCGTCATGTCTGTCTGTCTGCTGTATGTCACAGCCACTTTTTTCCGAAACTTTTAGAACTATACTGTTGAAACTTCGTAAGTAGATGTATTCTGTGAACCGCATTCAGAGTTTCACACAAAAATAGAAAAAAAAACAATAAATAGGGTTCTCCATACTTAGAACTGAAACTAAAAAAAAATTTTCATCAAACCCATACGTGTGGGGTATCTATGAATAGGTCTTCAAAAATAATATTGAGGTTTCTAATATCATTTTTTTTCTAAACTGAATAGTTTACGTGAGAGACACTTCCAAAGTGGTAAAAAATGTGTCCCCCCTTTAACTTCTAAAATAAGAGAATGATGAAACTAAAGAAAATATTATGTGATATACATTACCATGCAAACTTCCACCCAAAATTGATTTGAACGAGATCTGGTAAGTAGTTTTTTTTTAATACGTCATAAACCGTAAACCGCCATTTACCCTTCATTCATGTATTTTTACCACTAGCGCCATCTATTTTTTATTATTATGTGATGATAATGGTACGGAACCCTTCGTGCGCGAGTCCGACTCGCACTTGGCCGGTTTTTTTAATGGTGGTAGATTATTACCCATATATTGGCCTTTATTTTAGTGTAATTACAACGAGAACAACGATTCATTACTTATAATAATAAATGCCTAATATTCTATCTATGTCCTTTCTCTTTCAAGTAAAAAATATTGCACAAGATGTGCCTTGAGCCTTGACTGAGGAAAGTTCTACCTATGTAGGTACCTATTTATTTAATAAACTACTCAATTTACAAAGAATTAAGGTTATTTCTACTAATAGTAGAAAAATATTGGTAGATCTCAATTAGGACGATGATGCCAATATGTTTAGTAGTAGGCGCAGTTTGTATATGAAAAAAAATGAAAAAAATTAAATAAAAAAAACTTTATTGTCTAAATACCTATATGAAATATTTAAATATATATGAATATATGAAATATTTTCCTACATTTTGATATAATTTAGGATGCTATTTATTAATTAGGTATACCTACTCGTACCTTGGTATCATCATAATTAAGATCTACCATTTATTTTTTCAAATTAGTCTTTATAGATAGATAAGGTCAACCATTTAAAAAACGAAACAAATTAATTTTTCTCCCATTTATTATCACAACATTAAAATTTATATCTAAACCTATACTTACCTATACTTACTACATATTTTTATATATAATCCTAATTTATTTAGCTACTAAACATTTATAGTTTAAATAAAAAATTATAATTCGCTATGTTTGGTAGGAGGCGCAGGAGGCGGGACGGGTTCCCTGTAGTACTTCGAGTAGATGTCGTCCCAGAAGAGTGTGCGTTCGAGTAGCAGCGAGCCCTTCAGCTGTAGCTCGTTGCCGAGTGACATGTGCGGCGACCACCGACCGGACACCGCCGGCCACGCAGGCAGATCTGAACCTTCCGGTACTGGTTTACTGAAACAGAAGCGGGACAGCATAAAGCAACCTGTTAGTAGTAGGTAATTAGGTAGGCGTATTTTCGGATCATGTTTAAATAAGAAGCAGTCTAATTACTGTTCTTAAAAATGTGATACCTAAAATAACTTCTCAATTTGTTTAAAAAAAATTTAGAATAATAGACGTTCGTTCGCTTGAAGGTCAAAAACTACGTCTTGCTTTCATATTACGTTTAAACATTGTAACGCTTGTTGATAATACGTCTATGGTTTCTTACCCAGTTTTGATAAAGTTTGCCCAAATTTGTCGTAGCGTAGTAGATGTCTTCTTAAATTCCTCTGTCAAAGTTATTGGAGTGTCAAAGGGAGTTGGAGGTCCTCCAAACACGGCAAATGTTTGAGCACAATGATCAGCGCCTCGGAGGTTGGTATGCGGTACCACAGGCGTTTGATCGTCCACAAATGAATATTCATATAGATATATTTGATCATGACCATCTTCCACCTGCAGCTTCACGGCTCTTAACATAGGATAAGCAAATATAACGTCAGTAAAGTAGTCTACATACGCTAAAACTGCGTCGTTGTCAACTGACTTTTCACCGAAATAAAACTGTTTGACTTTCTTTGCTACTTTCTTTTTCTCCTCCTCACTATCAAATATCAGATCTCCTGGTAAAAACGCAGATAAATCTTCATTCATTTTTTCTTTCCAAGTATCAAATTCACGGATACGTATCAAACCTTCCATGTTGGCAAACCCATACAAAAGTGGAACTTTCTTGAACTGTCCTCTTTTCATAATTTTATCGGGAGATTCGCCAAGGAAAATCTCTTTACCCTGAGCACGTTCTAAGTTTGTTAAAGGTCGTTCAACGCAAGGTGAAAAACCGAATGTCGAATTCGGTCTGTCCCAAAAGTCATTTGAAGTCAAGTCTTCGAATGAAACAGTTTTATAAAAGTGCTCTAGAGCGTTAATATCATCAATATCATGAAAATTTAATGAGTGCGCAAACCATTTGGCATTTTCTAGCGGATCAGATTGGATTGTAAATGCGGCGTTATTTGCGCCACTTTCGGGAATAACTTTGTTAAATAGTCCTTCGGCAGACTTTGACAACATTAATAGATCAACTGCAGCTGAGCCTGCGCTATATCCAGCAATCGTGACATCGTCTGGATTACCACCGAAATTACCGATGTTTTTCTTGACCCAGCGCAATAGAGCCACTTGATCTTTCATTCCTGCATTTCCAGGAATTTCTTCAGTTCCCAGACACAAAAAGCCTTGTACTCCGACACGATAGTTAAAAGTAACAGCAACAATATTATGTTCCCTTACTAAATGCATCGGTTTAAACATGTTTCCATAGCCCATTTGAAAAGCTCCGCCATGTACATAGACCACTACAGGAAGTTTCTTCTCTACCGTGTCCGGAGCGTATACACTGGCAAGAAGACAATTTTCGTCCATTGTTCTATTTAACTTGAAATCTTGCAAAGTTGCTTGATAACACATGATTCCGCTGTCGACAGCGTCTCTTGTGTGCAGCCATACCGGTGGCGGAAGTGGATACTGCAAAGAGATAACAATTTTATAAACAGTCTGCACGCATTTTTCGATGTCCCGCTTGGACACAGTCTATATAACTATAAAATTAAATACTGATTATAATCATAATAAATATTGTACCTACATGTATTATCTGTAATTGTCAAGTACATCTGTTACGTGCAATAACAAATTATGTACCAAGTATATTTTAAATTAATTTATAAGTAAGTAGAATATATTTTGAGAGAGTTCATTAATTTATTGATTTATTTACTACGTAAAATATTTTTACAGTAAAATGCAGTCTGATAAGTTTCGAAAAATATAAGAAGCTAAAAAGAAAGCCAAATTAATGGCAGTTAATAACAATACATATTCAAACAATTGCTATTCTGACGTTGTATTAGAATGATTGGAGATTTGGAGTACGTCGGTATGTTTTGCAAAAAACTACTTACTTAACGGTTTTTTTTCTAGAGGAGCTCATACTTGACACGTTGGTAAATACTATTTTAAGCACGGAGCAGATTTTAGGAACCGGCCCATGATACTTCACACGATAAACTTAAACCGCAGAACTACATAATATGATTACCAAGCTCTATACAAGGACAGACAGTATTAGTAGCTACATACGTTAAACTTATGAGGTCCAGTAGGTGCAGTTGCGTAAGGTATATCAAGGAACTCGTATACACCGGAGGCCGGGTCCTGGAAGCCTCTAACAGCTCCACTCGCCGTCTTCACCACTTTAGACGGCTTTACATCATCAGTCAGAACCGCATTAGCGGCGAGACACACAAACAATACCAACGCTTGCCACATTTTTCGGATCGACTGATTATTGAATGTATATCTCCTTTATTTATAGTATTTGCGTTATCATTAAGTACCTACATACTTATCTGCTATGCTGTAATTTTAAAAACACAGTTGAAAAGCATAGTAACACTTAAACTTTCTTTATGGAAATACTATGAAACGTTTTATCTATTGGAATAACTGGTATAAATTGTAAGCATGACAATTATTAATTTATTACGAATCATGCTTATTTGCCAGGGTACCCGAAAAAAAACTTTAAAGGATAAGATTACAAAACAAATAAAGAATATTGAGCAATATTTTCAAAATACACAAACAATTCTTTTTACAACCGAATCAGCGTTCCACTAATTCTGCTGTGTGCAGTTTTAATCACTAGGACCACAATAAAAAAGAAACAAACAGTATATTGAGTCCAGTGTTGCCAAATCTGAAATTTAGGTTACGGTATAATTCTTCTAAAAATACGGTAGATTTTAAGAAAATTCATTTGAATTACGGTATAAATTACCTTAAATATTTAGCAGTTAAATTTAAAGTCAGAGCTAAAAAAGATCGACCCCTAGGTACATTAATTTTCCTTATAACCGCAGTCAAAATAATAATATCGGAAATGTTGCGGTCGTTATCTTGGCTCGCTCTCGTTTTTGTACGTATTATAATTTAAAAAACCGGCCAAGTGCGAGTTAGACTCGCGCATGAAAGTTATGGTAACCCTTGCCGTCACTGAGCTGTGCGGATAGGCCTTCACGGCACGGTACGGTACGGTACGGAACTGTCGTCACTGTGCCGTCACTGTGTCGCCACTGAGTTGTGCGAATAGGCCTTTAGTATTAGCTGACATTTTTTTCTTTTCTTCTCTCGCAGTCGCAGTGTTGCAGCAGTAGAAGTAGTGTTGACGTTACAAAAATACCCAAATAATTTGATTAATTACTACCTTTATTTAGTAATGTGGTATTACGGTGTTTTTTGCTACCGTAATTATAAACCTACGGTAGATCTATGCCGATTACGGTGTTTTTACCGTAATTACGGTGCAGTTGGCAATACTGATATTGACCCTTATTTTACTGTACTATTTCTAGTAGATATCGTCCCAGAAAAGCGTGCGTTCGAGAAGCAGCGAGCCCTTCAGCAGCAGCCACATTTTTGATCTACCTATCTCTTGTACAATAATTATTGCGTTATTCTTTAGTACCTACAAACCTATTTATTTGCCATACCTAGTTACTGTAAGTAAATGATGTAATTTTGGTAACACCGTTGACAATAAAGTATGATAGGTCGGGAGCCCGGGGGTCGAATCATATACCTACTTAACTAATTTAAATATCAATCAACTGATTATTTTTATTCAATGAGGTTCTACAAGGAAGTAATGAAGGATCAAGGTAATACCGGCCATTTAAATGAAATAGAACTAGAATGCTTAAAAAAACATACATACAACCGAATTGAGAACCTCCTCCTTTTTTTGAAGTCGGTTAAAAATGAATTTAACTGGTCATGCAAATCTTTCAGTTTCTTATCTAGAAGCTAGTAATGTTAAAGTGGTGCTGCTATCCACGAGGCATAACGAAAGAGTCCTTGTTTTTTGAGAAAGCCTTATTCTAATATAGGTAATTACGTAAGAACCCATCTATTTTGGAAAAGGGTCTTTGCAAAGTCGCTGTCAGGAACAAGTACAATGTAGATACCTACCTATGTTGGGACCTTTAAAATGTCAGCTTTAAATGGAGTGTCAGTAGTGGATTTATGAGGACATTTATCATTTGTTCGAAGTACCTTTACTTTGACTCCGTTAGGCAATCAAAAATGAAATAAACGGATCTTTTTCTATACAATGTTATCCGCCCAAATATTTTATATACCTAGGTACCTAGATAAAATGGGACGAGTAGGTACTTACACAATTATTTTTTTGTTATCCCAAAGCCTTTCCACGTAGCGTTAGTCGTAGGACAAGTACATTTTACATTAATACATTTAAAAAAATGTTTATGTAATGTATTTCAAACCTTCTTGGTGTATCCTATGTGGTACGCATTAAAAACTACAGAATGGATTCAAATCATATTCAAATCATAGAAATACCAGTATATTCAAATCCATTAATAGGTCTGTGATAATAGCAGATATGAACTACTTATTTAGATCCAAATCTAAATAGTTTATACGTTTTATTTTCCTAGTCGCGTCTCATAGCACTATAAAGATGTAGTCGTGGGTAACAGCTATTTAGAATATAAATATTGAATTTAGGTACCTAATAAATAAGTAATGCACTGTCACGCCAGATTTCATTTTTTTTGTTTACCTCTGTACCTAAGCTATCCGTCTGCTGTAAAATATTTTCCATTCTTGCACAATGCGAAAATAATATATATATTACCTACGTTATAGTAATCCGATATTAATCTGATAAAGATTAGATTAGAAATTTCCATTTTCAGCTACCTTACTTACCTAATAAGGGTAGTATTGTAGTGTTTTTAGGGTGCACTCCATTCAAACTCTTCCAAAGTCCGTAGGCTAGAGCCATATTTGATCAACCATTTGTCTTTCCTTATTCATCCATAAGTAAAAATATGACAAAATTGCAAGTTAGACCCCATCGTTATACCGATCAATACTTCTAAAGCAGGCGTTTAGGTACGGTACATCACTGCCCGTTTTACTTAGTTAGGTACTGTAAACTCATAATCACGATGCGATGTGGGGAATTAATTTAACGTGTGGTGAACCTAAGTACAACGAATGGCGTCAGAGCACGCGATCTCATGGATATAATATTATCATTTTAGTGATTTTATTTACCCGGACTTCATCAAGATAATCCCTGTAGGTACATTTATCAAGGAACTAATTGGACGTTTAAATGTAAGTAGGTAGTTATTCGTAGGAATGCTTTTGGCGGATACTATTAATTCTATTTCCTTACATCTAGTACCATAATGAAGGAGGTTTGAGTCGCAGGACCTTGTGTTCAAATAGTTTCCACTAGAAAGAGTGAAACTTCATTAGCGGACAGTAAGTAAGTAACCTACACCAGAATAGCATTACCTCGTTCCGAACACTTATTTCGGAGCAAATGCAAAGTAAATAACCCACCTCTCAAACTTTATATTCATTTCCAGATTAAAATATGTATGTTATGGTTGCCTGAAAGACATAGCCCTTAGGCGATAAGGCTGTCATTTGAAGAATGGCACAAACTGCGGCCACTCTGTATTTTGACAGCTTAGCAAATACGTAGGTAGGTAAAGATAACGCAAATACTATAATTATAGAAGAGAGAGATTTTACTAATCAGTCGTTCGGAAATGTGGCAAACGATAGTATTGTGTGTGTGTCTCGCCGCTGCTGTGGCGCTGGCTGATGACGAAAACCCATCTAAAGTGGTGAAGACGGCGCACTAACGATTATTAGATCAATAAAATCGGACATAAGTAAAAATGTGCAACTTAGTCAAAAGTGTCATGTAAGCTATTGTTCCTATAGCCAGGTAACCGACCTTTTAGACGGCGGCCATTAAAAATCCCCCCGCTCTAGACCTGTTTTAACAAATCAGTCGAAACTCAGCCGTTCGTGGAGTCGCATGTCTTTGTTTTCGGCACTTTTGTTCGCACTATAACTTCGCTTCACAGTTGTGTGTTTGTGTGGTTCAATTTAGAAAAAACTTTTATTGGATATGGCAGAAGAAGGTATGTACTACATTTTAAAATATTACATGATTACTTTGTCGTATAAAATTTATATTTTTATGTGATATGAAAACAGTTACAATTTAGGTACATTTTTTTGCTTTACTTTTTCAAACAATCGTGTTTTTATGTATATGTCGTGTCTTGTCGGGCTACAACTTTTATAACAATATAATAATTGATTTGTTGGCTATTGTAAATCATAATAAAACCATCCGCCTACGTCCGCCATTTTGTTTTATATGACTTTTAAATTGTACGTAAAAATTACACAATTAATTTAAGTTAATATATTTATTTATTTGTCGTACAGATAATTCGAGAACTATCAAGATATTTACTAGAAGAGCATTGTGGGAGATCTTGAGTGAATTCAAGGGCCACAAAATAGAAGAAAAGTTTTCATTGTTTGAAGATAGACTTGTCCAATTGACAAATTGTCCGGAACATGAGAAACATAAAATGGTAAATGGTTTGAAGCACTTTAAAAGTGAATTCAAAAAGAAGTGGAGAGGAGCTTCATACAAAGAAGAACGGTTTTTAAAAAGTAATGAAGTGTGGCTTACATCTTCGATGGAATTACCTAACTGGCCTAAAATGACCTTACCAAAACCTGGACGTCCAAAAAAATCATTTGAAGATGTGTGTGACCGTAGCAAACGGAGAAAAACAAAAGATCTGCGTGAACAAGTATCTGTCGAGGAGTTGACTTATGCTGCTGGCGTGAGTCAGGGCACTTCAGGAAATAAAGATGCATCAAAAATAATTAAAGAATTAATGGCTTCACCCACCAGAGCTACTAAACTTAGAAAAGTTATTTCTAGTACCAAGAAGCAAACAACTGTAAAAAAATATACGCCAGCAGAAGCACTGGCTATCTTTGTTGAAGGTGATTTCACTAGAAGACAATGGGAAATAATCCACAGATCTGGTAAAGCTATTTACCCATGCTATTCTGTCATACAAATGGCTAAGATTGAATGTTATCCCGAGGAAGAATCAATACATGTCACTGAGACAAGCGCAGAAGTTAAACTTCAAGCATTACTAAATCACACTGCATTGCGCTTGTACAAATATATAGCGGAGGTTGTCAATACGTCCAGCACTGAAGAAGAAAAACAAAATATGGTGTTAATTTCGAAATGGGGATGTGACGGATCTCAGCAGACAAAATACAAGCAAAAATTCGAAAATCACGGAGATAGTGATGCAAATATTTTTCAAAGCTCACTAGTGCCTCTAAGACTATCTGTTATCATTGAAGAAGAGGAGAAAAAAATCATTTGGCAAAATCCGGTTCCGTCTTCAGTCAGATTCTGCAGACCCATACGTATAAGATTTATAAATGAAACATAAAAGATATCACAAAACAAGAAATACAATACATTGAAAACCAAGCCGAACAGCTTCAGGAGACAGAAATTGATGGCAGCAAAATAAAATATAAACTGTTACTTACCATGATTGATGGCAAGGTATGTAATGCTGCTACAGACACCTCATCTACAATGAGATGCTACATTTGCGGACAGACTTCGAAGGATTTTAATAAATTAATTAAAAAAAAAGTAAAGTAGAAACGTTGAAGTTTGGATTATCAATTCTTCACGCAAGAATTCGATTTTTCGAATCTATTTTACATTTAGCCTATAAATTGCCTTTACAAAAATGGCAAGCACGGTCTACAGAAGAAAAAAGAATTATAAAAGAGACTAAAGAAAAACTACAAAAAGCCTTTAAAGAGGAAATGGGATTACTCGTAGATGTTCCCAAAGCAGGGTTTGGGAACACTAATGACGGGAACACGTCAAGGAGATTTTTTGCAGATCCGGAATGCTCCTCAAGAATAACTGGCATCAATGTCGATTTAATAAAAAGGTTCAAAGTTATATTAGAAGTAATATCAAGTGGCAATAACATTGATGTAGAAAAATTTGAAGCATACGCAAATGAAACTGCATAAATATATGTCGATCTGTATGGTTGGCATCCCATGTCACCAACCATATACAAAATTTTGATACATGGAGGTGAAGTAATAGCTCATGCACCTCTACCTATTGGTTAGTTATCGGAAGAGGCAGCTGAAGCCCGAAACAAACATTTTAGGCAATACAGATTACATTTTTCCCGCAAATTTTCGCGCAGAGACTGCAACATAGATATAATAAACAGACTTCTTTTAAGTTCAGATCCATTTATCAGCTGCAGCAGAAAGACGCAAAATAAAAAAAGACAGCCTTTCTCAAAGGAGGCAATAGAAATGATGTCTGCCAGCACGGTATTTAAAAATAGACAAAGCGAAGACGAAAGTTCCGACGAAGAAGAAGTTGAAGAATCCTAAAAATGTAAAAAGATGTAAAATTTTAAATATATAATTATTATATTGGTCAAACTTTGTGTTTTATTTAATTTAATTGCACATAAAATTATATAAATAAATTAAATATTTTTGTCCGATTTTTTCACTCAAATACTCGTTAGTGCGGCGAGCGGAGCGGTTAGGGGGTACCTAAATCCGGACTCAGGAGTATACGAGTTCCTTGATATACCTTACGCAACTGCACCAACTGGACCTCATAAATATAATGTAAGTTACCAGTACTTCGACTTCTTGATTTGTAATAATATTATCAAATTTTAAAATTGTCGTAAAGTTGAGATTCTCTTCAAATAATAGCTACAACTACAACTTTTACCATTACGTACCTAGTATCTACGTATTTCTAAAGATCTCAAAAAGCGTTGTAACGTGAAGCTTTTACATTATTATATTTTTTTGCAGTATCCTCTTCCGCCACCAGTATGGATGCACGCAAGAGATGCCGTCGACACTGGCATCATATGTTATCAAGTACACCTGCAAGGTTTCAAGTTGAATGGAACAATGGACGAAAATTGTCTTCTTGCCAGTGTATACGCTCCTGACACGGTAGAGAAGAAACTTCCAGTAGTCGTCTATGTACATGGCGGAGGTTTTCAAATTGGCTACGGAAACATGTTCAGACCGACACATTTAGTAAGAGAACATAATATTATTGCTGTTACTTTTAACTATCGTCTCGGAGTACAAGGCTTTTTGTGTCTGGGAACTGAAGAAATTCCTGGAAATGCAGGAATGAAAGATCAAGTGGCTCTGTTGCGCTGGGTCAAGAAAAATATTGGTAACTTCGGTGGTGATCCAGACGATGTTACGATTGCAGGATATAGCGCAGGCTCAGCTGCTGTTGATCTATTAATGTTGTCAAAGTCTGCCGAAGGACTATTTAACAAAGTTATTCCCGAAAGTGGCGCAAACAACGCCGCATTTACAATCCAATCTGATCCATTAGAAAATGCCAAATGGTTTGCGCAGGCATTAAATTTTCATAAAGTTGATGATGTTATTGCCTTAGAGCAGTTTTATAAAACTATTTCATACCAAGAATTGATTTCAATTGACTCATGGGACAGAACTAACTCAACATTCGGATTCTCACCCTGCGTTGAACGGCCTTTAACAGACTTAGAACGTGCTCAGGGTAAAGAGATCTTCCTTGACGAATCTCCCGTTAAAATTATGAAAAAAGGAAAATTTAAGAAAGTGCCACTTCTTTACGGTTTTGCCAACATGGAAGGTTTGGCAAGGATACAAGACTTTGATAGTTGGAAAGAAAAAATGAATGAAGATTTTTCTGCGTTTTTACCAGGAGATCTGATATTTGATAGTGAGGAGGAGAAAAAGAAAGTAGCAAAGAAAGTCAAACATTTTTATTTCGGTGAAAAGTCTGTTGACAACGACGCAGTTTTATCGTACGTAGACTACTTTACTGACGTTATATTTGCCTATTCGATGTTAAGAGCCGTGAAGCTGCAGGTGGAAGATGGTCATGATCAGATATATTTATATGAATATTCATTTGTGGACGATCAGACACCCGTCGTACCGCATACCAACGTTCGAGGCGCTGATCATTGTGCTCAAACATTAGCCGTGTTTGGAGGACATCAAACTCCCTTTGACACTCCAATTACTTTGACAGAGGAATTTAAGAAGATATCTACTACGATACGTAAAATTTGGGCCAACTTCATCAAAACTGGGTAAGGAAAAATAATATTTATCTACATAAAGAAGTTTAAAACATGTTCGATATTTCAGAAAATCGAATATCGCAGATAGTAGATAATGTAACTTTTGATTCATAGCATAACAAGTTCGTAAGCCTACGTACAGTCGGCTTCCGGTACAGTTCGAAAATTACTATTATTTCATTCTAATAATTTTTGTTTGATAAAATGATGAGTTAGAAGACTTAAAACTTCAACTAAAGCAGGTATTTAGAATCTAGCTTGTGTTGAAAACATTCTTATAACAGTCGTTAGCTCTACGGTGGGTCTGCAATTATGTAGCCGATGTCAGTTGCATAACTGCAGCCCCCGGTAGAGTTCGAAAATTACTATTATTAGATTGTTTTCATTCTAATAATTTTTGTTTGATAAATTGATGAGTTACAAGACTTTAAACTTCAACTAAAGCAGGTATTTAGAATCTTGCTTGTGTTGAAAACATTCTTATAACAGTCGTTTTGGAGCTCTACGGTGGCTCTGCAATTATGCAGCCGACCGTACATGCTTATAGCTACTAGTATGTTTTTTATGCTAATTTTATGCAGCTGTTACTAAACCTTGCCTATCTGTTTCAGTAAACCGGTACCGGAAGGTTCAGATCTGCCTGCGTGGCCGGCGGTGTCCGGTCAGTGGTCACCGCACATGTCACTCGGCAACGAGCTACAGCTGAAGGGCTCGCTGCTACTCGAACGCACACTCTTCTGGGACGACATCTACTCGAAGTACTACAGGGAACCCATCCCGCCTCCTGCGCTTCGTACCAAACATAGTGAACTTTAAATTGTTTGTACTAAAAATGGTTATTTAAAAAATGGAGATGAATAAAAATATAGTTTTAAGCTATTGCATAGTATAGTTTTTATCGCGGGCTTTGAGCGCGGCGACCGAATCAAGAACCGAGCGAGCGTTCGCTTAACGTGTATGTATATGGTACGACTGGACGAAGCTCGCACGGATCGCGACGAGATGCTCCGAAATCGGACGAATATTTTTCATTTATCTATGCAATACTTAGCTTTACCGCGGCAGTCCCCGAGTGCCACACGTTTTTTTTATATTGTAAAATAGAATGTATGAAAATGGCATTTGGTTTAATACTTTTTAATGTAACATGGTAAATTTATACGTGTGTTACCTAACGTCTTTAATAATGTCTGATTTGCTAAGAGATTAATAAATCTTAGGTTTAAATACGTCAGCAAATTCCTACCAAAAGAAGCATTAATGTATGCGGCATTTATAGAGTTTTGCTGCTCATATCCTAATGATGTGATGGTTTGTCCCCGACTGATGAAGACGACTTATCGTCCCGTTTACCTGATATTATAACTTCCGTGGCTCGGATGTGACGGGACTGATGGACTTATTATAGCTATATAATTATACTAGCGACCTGCTCCGGCTTCGCATGTCGCACGGCTATATTATGCATGTATTATACATATAAACCTTCCTCTTGAATCAATCTATCGATTAAAAAAACCGCATCAAAATCCGTTGCGTAGTTTTAAAGATCTAAGCATACAAAGGGATATAGGGATGGCGAAAAGTGACTTTATTTTATACTATGTAGTGATAGTGATTAGGTATACAATTAGCTGAACATTAAAACAAAACTATACTTACACCAATTTATGATTTTTTTACCTTAGACAGGTACCTTTGAGCCGAACAAACACAATTTCAGACAAGTTTAGAAATTTTACTTGTCTGAAATTCTTATTAACAAAAGGAAATGTCCGTAAGATTTATAGGGAGATGTTGGTAATGGAATGAGTTCTAACCAATTTTAATGCCAGTTGAAGAATTACAATTTGCTTGTACCTACTTTGTTCAGTTTAAAGATAAAATTATAAATATTGAATTATTTTTATTTAAATGTTTTAAATTATTTGAGGGTATATCTCTAAAGGGTTATTGGAAAATATACTAGCAAGCCGTTGAGGGCTACTTCTGTGCACCTAAACAAACAACTGTTCCACGACTTTTGGTTAGGTACGAAATTTTGAGGTTAGGTTTACTTGAAAATCAGCTGTTCGTTAGGGTGAAACCGCGGGGCGCAGCTAGTAATACATATTTATGTAAGTATAACTGATAGGGCAAGAGAGACATCATTAAATATAATACATATTATTATAATTATAATAACTATGATATTTAAAAATGAATAATAATTTGTATAGGATGTAGATATTTTGTAGAGTGGGTACAGAGACTCGTGCTTCACCTAGAACATGCGGAAGGGAGTTAATTTTTACGAAGTCGGTTCAATAATAACATCTCTAGGTATTTTACAATGTAATACATTTTTCTCAATAAGTTAATTATTACATAAACATTTTTAGTATAAATGTATAATTAAAGTTCGCTATGTTTGATAGGAGGCGCAGGAGGCGTAACGGGTTCCCTGTAGTACTTCGAGTAGATGTCGTCCCAGAAGAGTGCACGCTCGAGTAGCAGCGAGCCCTTCAGCTGCAGCTCGTTGCCGAGTGACATGTGCGGTGACCACCGACCGGACACCGCCGGCCACGCAGGCAGACCTGAACCTTCCGGTACCGGTTTACTGAAACAAAAATAATGGTAAGTATTAAAAATAAGTACCACAATTTAACGTTTCAATTAATTATTTATTTAATTTTACTAAACCAATGCTTACCCGGTTTTAATAAAGTTGGCCCAAATTTGCCGAATTGTAGCTGATGATTTTATGTATTCCGCAGTCAATTTTGTCGCAATACCTGCTAAAGTTGGTCTTTTGAACACAGCCATTGTTTGAGCACAGTGTTCAGCGCCTCGAACGTTTATATGCGGCACCACCACTGACTCTTCATCTACAAACGAATACTCATACAAATAAATCTGATCGTGTCCATTTTCCACTTGCAATTTTACGGCTCTTAACATTGGATACTTGAACAAGATATCACTGAAGTAGTCAACATATGCTAGAATAGTATCGTTGTCAACTGACTTTTTTCCAAAATAAAATTCCTTTACTGTCTTTGCTACTACTTCCTTTTTATTTTCCTCTGTATCGAATACGAGATCTCCTGGTAAAAAATCTGAAAATTTTTCATTCATTTTTTCTTTCCAAATTTCGAAGAAACCGACTCGTACCAAACCTTCCATGTTGGCAAAGCCATATAAAAGAGGAACTTTCTTAAACTTCCCTTTCTTTAATATTTCTATGGGAGATTCGTCAAGAAAGATTGATTTGCCATTCGCGCGTTCTAAATCTGATAGTGGACGTTCGATACACGGCGAGAAAATAAGGCTTGAATCAGTTCTGTCCCAAACATTTTCAGAGGTCAATTGCTCGAATGACAAAGTTTTAAAAAAAATATCCAAAGCTTGAATGTTATCAACATCTTTAAATTTTAATAAGTTTCCAAACCATTTAGCGTTTTCTAGTGGATTTGACTGAATTGAAAATACGGCGTTGTTTGCACCACTTTCGGGAATCACTTTCTTGAAAAGTCCTTTGGCAGACTTGGACAGCATCAATAGGTCAACAGATACCGAACCTGCGCTATATCCAGCAATAGTTACGTCTTCGGGATTACCACCGAAGTAACCGATATTTTTCTTGACCCACCGCAAAAGAGCTACTTGATCTTTCATTCCCGCATTTCCAGGAATATCTTCAGTTCCAAGACACAAAAATCCATGCGCTCCGAGACGATAATTAAAAGTGACGGCAACAATATTGTGTTCCTTTACTAAGTCTAACGGTTTTATCATATTTCCATAGCCAATTTGGAAAGCACCGCCGTGTACATAGACTATAACGGGAAGTTTCTTCTCTGTAAAGTCAGGGCTGAATACACTGGCAAGAAGACAATCTTCATTAATCGTCCTATTTAGATCTACACCTTGCATACTAGCTTGTGGACACATAATACCGTGGTCAATCGCATCTCTTGTTTGCAGCCATACTGGTGCTGGAAGTGGGGCCTGAAAATAAGTAATTAATGTTTAGAATATAATATGTATGTGAAAATGCTCGAAACGGTCATGAAAAACTTGTTAATATGTATCTACTCTTTCAAAATACGTTTAATCGTGTACTCTGTAATAGACCTCCCTATATTATATTATGCCTATCTAATATTATCTAAAAATCTTTAATCTTAGATACCTACTTAATGATAAACTAATTTTTGGCTATCGTAATTTTGAGGTTGTACTATAATTACCTACCTACTTCTGTCTATATTTCTAATTAGGTATATGTCAGGCTCTACGCAGTCGAAAGCACCTACTAACCTTAAACTTGTGAGGTCCAGTAGGTGCAGTTGCGTAAGGTATATCAATGAACTCGTACACGCCGGATGTCGGGTCTTGGTAGCCCCGCACTGCACCGCTCGCCGTTTTAACCACTTTAAATGGCTTCACGTCATCTGCCAGCGCCACAGCGGCTAGACACAACACTACTCCCCACATATCGAATCCGCACTGATTTGATATCGCCTATAGCTATACATTATTAAACTGTGTTATCAACTGATCATTTTCAGCGATTGATTGACCACATCATATTCGTTAATGAAACAAATAAAAACAGATGCAAAAAGTATATTGATTTGCAAACCGACAACTGTTGATATACGTCAAAACGTTGTGGTTAAAGTCAGGTTAAAGTTCGTTATGTTTAGTAGGAGGCGCAGGAGGCGGGACGGGTTCCTTGTAGTGCTTCGAGTAGATGTCGTCCCAAAAAAGTGTGCGTTCGAGTAGCAGCGAGCCCTTCAACTGCACTTCGTTGCCGAGTGACATGTGCGGTGACCACCGACCAGACACCGCCGGCCACGCAGGCAGATCTGAACCTTCCGGTACCGGTTTACTGAAGAAAGAAAAAGTACTAGAAACCAACTTTTTGTCTTTGTTACAAATATTGTATAGGTAAGGTAAGCGTGCTACATCTTTACAATTAAGTGAGATAGTGGTCAAACACTGACTGGTCACTCGCACAGAGGTATAATTTTAATAAAAAATAATAATATATGTACCTAGGTATTATTAAAGTACGTACCCAGTTTTAATGAAATTCGCCCATATCTGCCGAATTGTAAATGCCATTTTCTTATATTCTTCGGTTAACTTTGTTGGTATGTTTCCAGGCATTTTACCGCCAAATACAGCTCTAGTTTGCGCGCAATGATTCGCCCCACGAACATTTGTGTATTGAACGAAGGGTGTTTCTTCATCCACAAAAGAATATTCATACAAGTATATTTGATTATGTCCATTTTCAACTTGTAGGTTCGTAGTTTTCAATATAGGATACGCAAATATTATGTCGCCGAAGTAATCTACATACGAAAGAACTGTATCTTTGTCTACTGATTTTTCACCAAAATAAAACATTTTAACTTTTTTTGCAACTTCCTCCTTTTCAATGTCATTTATAAATCTCAAATCAGTAGGAAGAAAGTCAGAAAATTTTTCATTCATTTTCTCTTTCCAACTTTCAAACCAACTCATCCTGAACAAGCCTTCCATGTTTGCAAAGCCGTAAAGTAGAGGCACTTTCTTGAAATTTCCATTTTTCATAATATGTATTGGGGACTCATCAAGGAATACATTTTCATTCTGTGATCTTTCGATACTAGGTGAAAAAACAAATGTGGAATCAGTTCTGTCCCAAAATGCATCAGAAGTCAGTTGTTCATATGTAGCAGTCTTAAAAAATCGTTCTAAGGCATAAATGTTATCAACATCATCAAAATTAAGAGCTTCAGCAAACCATTTCGCGTTTTGTAGAGGATCTGATTGAATTGCACATGAAGCATAGCTTGGGCCACTTTCCGCCACAACTTTATTGAATAATCCTTCTGCTGATTTTGATAACATTAATAAACCTACCGAAGTTGAGCCAGCACTATAACCAGCAATCGTAACATCTTTAGGGTTACCACCGAAGCTAGCTACATTGTTCTTAACCCAGCGTAATAACGCAACTTGATCTTTCATTCCAGCATTTCCGGGAATATCTTCAGTTCCTAAAGATAAAAAACCTTGAACTCCAAGACGGTAATTAAAAGTGACAGCCACTATGTTATGTTCTTTCACTAAATCTATAGGTTTATACATAGATCCATAACCAATTTGGAAAGCACCACCATGAACATAAACCACTACTGGAAGTCTTTCTTCTTTTGAATCAGGAACGTACACACTAGCTAAGAGACAATTTTCGTTCATAGTCCTGTTGAGGGCCGCAAAACCCATGCCTACGGATGCTTGAGGGCATATTATTCCAGTATCAACAGCATCCCGAGTAATCAACCATACTGGTGGCGGAAGTGGAGCCTGTAAACACATATTAATATATTTATTCTACAGCTATTTATTACTTTATCAAATAAAAATTTACAGCAGTAGTTTTAATCGAAACGATAGCAATGAAATCATCGTGTACTATCTTGTTTTTTTAACTTATCGCTTAATTTAATTTTTATTCCAGAGTAGGTATGTATTTAATTTATTTACCCGAAACTTATGGTGTCCAGTCGGCGCAGTTGCATACGGAATATCGTTGAATTCAAACACTCGGGACTCCGGGTCTTGGTATCCTCTCACTTTACCACTCGTCGTCTTCACTACTCTAGACACTTTCTCGTCGCCGGCCAACGCCCCAGCAACGAGACACATACACAACCACAGTCTCCACATCGTGTATCGATAATAATTCGATATCTCAACTCAATTAATGCTTGTATATTACACTTAGATATGAGCAACAATAATTGTCTCTTATCATAGCTCAATTTTGTATCGCAAGCAAAACAGAAAGCCCGTATTAGTTTGTTAGGAAGGTGCGTTCCGAATCAATACGTAATATTAAAAAACCAATGTTTAACTCTATATGTACATCTACTAGCTATAATATAATAATGAAACAAAGTCGTTTTATTTCACTTACGGCTTCAGATCACTTTTTCCCATCATTTCTTCCCAAAATAAATAAAATACCTACCTATGCGGGAAGAAATGCAGAAATTTTCTTTCGTTGATTCTGCCTGTCCAACTCGCAAACTCTTAACCCAAAAAGGCCCAAAAAGTCTTAGTCCTAAATAAGCTTTCAAATAAAAAAATCAAAATCATTTATTTCAGACACTTAGGTACAGTCCATATGTTTTTAGTACAGAAACTTACGAAAACTATGTTAGTACCTAGGCATTAATAGAATAAAAATATTTAAAAACTAGATAAAAACGTATTAAAATTTCACGTACCGTGTAGACAAATAAATAAAGCAACCACCGCCCGAGTGGTTTTCCACAGCGCCGGGGCGGCCATCGCTCGATCAAAATGCCTAAGCACAGGTCCGTGCAGATCATCTGCTGGATCATCTGCAGCTTTCCATATTGGCGAAATAATAAAGCCGTTGCAACCTTAAGAATTTTCCATTCAGAGAATCGGAGATTAAGATCTATTCAAAACACTACTATATCCTGAAAGATTTTGAAACGATTATTATTAAATCTGTAAGCTACCTACATATTCTTCCTTTGTAAGCATGTCAATATAACTTTATTACCAATCATGCTTACTTGTTTATAGGGACGCGGACGCGAAAAAAAATATTGTAATCACGAAACCGTAACACGATAAAAAATGAAATAAACCGGTATCGACCCATAGATAACTGTAATAACAACAATCACAATGATTAACTATTTTTGGTAAAAATAAAATTTAACAATGAATTTTATTACCAACTAGCAATTTACAAAAAAATTATAACTCGCTATGTTTGATAGAAGATGCAAATGGCTGGACGGGTTCCCTGTAGTGCTTCGAGTAGATGTCGTCCCAGAAGAGTGTACGTTCGAGTAGCAGCGAGCCCTTCAGCTGTAGCTCGTTGCCGAGTGACATGTGCGGTGACCACCGACCGGACACCGCCGGCCACGCAGGCAGATCTGAACCTTCCGGTACTGGTTTACTGAAAATGACAAGCAAATGAGAATATTTTGATCAATCAACAACTGTCTCAATTTACATTTAGGTTTTCGTGATGCCACACATAAACATTTATTTGGTGCATAAATTATTTTTTCGCTAGAATTACATATACTTAATGTTAAGATATCTATACGTACCCGGTTTTAATAAAGTTTGCCCATATTTTTCTAATTAAAGAAGACATATCTTTAAATTCTTTACTCTCGTTTGAATTCAACGCAAACATCTTTGTCCCAAATACAGCCATTGTTTGAGCACAGTGGTTAGCGCCTCGAATATTCGTATGGGGAACTTCCGGAGTATCTTCATCGACAAAGTTATATTCATACAAATAAATTTGATCATGTCCATCTTCTACCTGGAGCTTCACGGCTCTTAAAGTAGGATATGCAAATATGACGTCACCGAAGTAGTCCACGTACGCTAAAACAGCGTCGTTATCTATAGATTTCTGCCCGAAATAAAACTCCTTAACCTCTTTTGCAACTTTTTCTTTCTCCACTTCATTTTTAAATTTCAAATCTGCTGGGAGAAAATCTGAGAATTTTTCATTCATTTTTTCTTTCCAAGTATCAAAAAATGGCATTCGTAGTAAACCTTCCATATTGGCAAAGCCGTAAAGAAGAGGTACTTTTGTGAATTTCCCTTTCTTCATAATTTCTGTTGGAGATTCATCCAAGAAAACCTCTTTGCCGTTAGCCTTATCAATTTCCGACAAGGAACGTTCGACACAAGGAGAAAAAACAAATGTAGAATCAGTTTTATCCATAAATGAATCTGACGTCAATTGTTCGTAAGACAGAGTTTTATAAAATTGTTCCAACGCTTCAATATTATCAACGTCGTTAAATTGTAATGTCTTAGCGAACCACTTAGCATTTTTAAGAGGATCTGATTGAATTGAAAATGCTGCAGTATTGGCACCACTCTCTGGAATTACTTTATTAAATAAACCTTGAGCTGACTCAGACAGCATCAATAAGTCGACTGCAGCGGACCCTGCGCTGTATCCAGCAATTGTTACATCGTCAGGATTACCACCGAAGTTGGCGATATTTTTCTTGACCCAACGCAATAAAGCAACTTGGTCTTTCATTCCTGCATTTCCGGGAATATCTTCTGTTCCGAGAGATAGGAACCCGTGAACTCCAAGGCGATAATTAAACGTAACAGCTATAATATTATGTTCCCTTACTAAAATGGTTGGTTTTAACATATTTCCATATCCCATTTGAAAAGCACCGCCGTGAACATAGACAACTACTGGAAGTTTCTTGACTACGTTATCGGGAGTGAATACGCTGGCTAGAAGGCAATTTTCATCTTTAGTCCTCTTTAGATCCATTCCCATCATAATTGCTTGTGGACACATGATTCCGGAGTCGATTGCGTCTCGTGTTTGTTCCCATGTCGATGCTGGAAGAGGAGCCTATAAAAAGAAAATTAATCTTTTGTGTAAGCATACGAGTGAAGACAATATTCTTTAGTTTCTACGGTTACATTATTGATTTAAAACAAAAATTACCTACATAATCTGGCTACACCATCATGTATGACAGCACCATGTCCAAATATGCACTTAGTAGGTACCAATTTCACAATCGAAATGTAATTGGACGTTGCAAATTCAATAAAGCAACTGATAATAAGTGGCAAGTGATACAGGAAAATGTTAAATTCTATACCTGTATATTCCTACGCAAGCATAGAGTTAGAGTAAGGGCATTTTTTTTAAATGAGCCTTTAGGACAATTTGCTAATCTATACGAGACAGTGAAAATGCCAAAGAGTCTGATTTTGACAAAAACTAAAACTGCATCAATAGATTCAAATAACATTGATATTTCATTAAAAACTAACCTATTAAATTTGAATGTTTGTGTGTGCGCATGTGTACCTAAGGCTATATTCTATGTTAGTTACTCTCTACGTCTCTATTTTTCTACTACGTCTATTGTTTTATGGATCTTTTAATACCAATTGTATTTTCATCAAATTATGTTTTCAATGAATGTGTGTAATGAATAATATTTTATCATATTTACAATCCCCACAGTGTACGGACTGAGTGTGTTGTATTGTCAACCGAAGTATTTAAATTAAAACAAACAAACTCTTCTGCTTAAATATATTAAAATTATAAAAACGTAAAGCTGGGGACATTTATCGGATGCGGCTTACGGACGCCTCCGTCAGCCGCGACTGATAAATGTGCACGGTCGTTTGGCATCCAGCGGCCCAGATCTCTATGTCGTCCGCGGACGTCTTAGCTTAGCTTAGTTACGTCCTCGACTTACGTCTGATAGGGTGCACAGTTACATACGTTCACATAAGACAGATGCCTATAAGTCGCGGCTGTCGGACGCGTCCGCGGATGCGTCCGAGTAATGTGTCCCCAGCTTAAGCCTAGAGGGTCATCGGCAGCGGGGCCCGGCTACCGGCCGGGTTCTTCCGGAGATAAAGATAACCTGAGACAATATATGCCGTATCCAGCAGGACTGGTTTTTTTTATCTGACCCTAGACCAAATCGTTAAGCATGTTTTTACGTCCATGATCGTTGTGAATGCAAGAACAATAATTGTAAATGCATTATTAAGGTAAATTATTAACCGTATTGTAACCACAAAATATAAATGCCTTTGTTTAGATTCTTACCTTAAACTTATGAGGTCCAGTAGGTGCAGTTGCGTAAGGTATATCAAGGAACTCGTATACACCGGAGTCCGGGTCCTGGAAGCCTCTCACCGCTCCACTCGCCGTCTTCACCACTTTAGATGGTTTCCCGTCATCCGATAACACCACCGCAGCGAAACACACACACAACACAATTCGCCAGGTCCACATTGTAGGTACTGATTTGTATTTTTTTAAATCTATTTATTTATGTTCTCACAACAAGGATAATGTCCACAGACGTGTTTATTGAAACATAACCCCGCGAAGATTGGCGGTAACCGGTCATTAAATGATTACACGATGACGAGCGACGACCTTGACAATGTTTTGTGGTATTTTTTAGTGATTAGACTTTGGTCTCGCTTGACCCTAAAATAACATCACAACTACTTTTCTAAATTAGCTAAGGTAAGTAACAAACTAGAACGTGCAGAACATTATTTGGCGGAAACAAAATAAAAGCTAGATTTTTTTGAGAACCTATTATCTACTCACTATCAGATCGAAATACAAAAAAGGATTTCACAGTATTTATTTTCGAAGTATAATATGAAGTTTAGAAAATTATTTTATTTTGTTCCTACTTACCCTACCACCTAGGTAGGTGGTAGGGTAAGTAGGAACAAAACAAAATAGCAGCAGGATTATTTCAAACCTGACTAGGTAGTCAGGTTTGAAATAATCCTGCTTTACAAATAGTCCACGAGGTTTACATTTCGATGTCTAATTGGGAATTTTATTGCAGAAACCCTACCTTTATTTCGTTTTCATCAAATTTATGCTCACAGCCTTAACAATCAAATAGACGAAACGCGCACCGTGCGAAGGGTCGTACGGGTTTGTCTAGAGCCTTATACTGTTATCGCAGTCATATTATCTATTACATATCTATTTATTTTTTAATTTATCATATTATACAGGGTTATCGATAATTCGCCTTACAATCAAGGTTTATCAATTTTAAGGTTTTGATTTTTTTTACATCAACATCAATGAGGTTTAGAGCAATCAATATTATAGAACTCAACGCACAGCCATAACTTTAACCATAACCCTTTGGGTACGTAAGTACGTTACCCTAAAAATAACTTTTTAAGACGCGTAGACGTACGAACTACGGACTACTGACATACCTTAATTAGTTATAAGTAGGTAATCTAATTATCAATAACCCTGTAAGTATACCTAATTTTCCAAATCCCAGGTCCATCATACTCAGTATCGTACTACGATGTGGCGCTACTGGCTGTGTCCACTTTTCGTTCTGACGGCACTTGCTGATGCCGTTCAAGAATCAAAAGTAGTGAGAACAGAAAGTGGACCTGTGCGTGGGTACAAGGATCCAGAGATAGGAGTGTTTCAGTTCTTCGGTATACCTTACGCAACAGCACCGACTGGAGTTAATAAGTTCAAGGTTCGTTTCATTAGTTTAATATAGGTACGTGCAGTGACCGTGGGATTTCAGGCTTAAAAAGGCCAGCCAGGTGCCGCTGTCTTTTGGCAATAAACCATCGTAAAGTCTTGTGCGTATCAGATATAAAGAATGAAACTAGAGATGGTTGATCAAATATTTTAATTAACATGAGAAACTAATTCAAATTTCTGACTGATGTATCAACGCACAGTTTAAGCTAATAGACAAATGGAATTAATATGTGGCATAGAAATGTTTTTTTTTGAACGTTTTGTCGTGTTGTCTCGTGAACTCGTGAATAAAATCAAAAAGGCACTCAAGCATTGGTAAATATTCATATACTCGTATAAGGTTATAAATATCGTCAGTAAAAATAACCATGTTAGTATTAATCCTCAGTCTTGTTTGTTTGCTGTGTATAAATCTACACTATCTACCTACCCTTATCTTATTACAAGAAAACATCTTTTGTTTGTTTATAACGAAGTCTTTGAAACTACTGAACCAATTTTAATGATACATTGAGACCTTGGGAGTAACTAAACATTCCCTGAGTATTACGCAGGCGGGGTGCCGCTTGTTTATTATACTAATAAAATTAAAATTATTTTCCAGGCACCACTTCCAGCGCCGACATGGGAAGATATTCGGGACCCACCTTCGGAGGAGATCACATGTCCTCAGACATCTTCACCTTTCACAGCTACCAACGCAAACATGATTGAAGATTGCCTTATCGCAAATGTACATGTTCCGGATACAACGGAGGACAATCTCTCAGTTGTCGTCTATGTTCATGGAGGTGGATTTCAAATTGGCTACGGAAATCTAATACAACCAAAGATATTTGTTAAAGAACAGAATATTATTGTTGTCTCATTTAATTACCGTCTTGGGGTACATGGCTTCTTATGTCTTGGAACTGAAAACGCCCCTGGAAACGCGGGGATGAAGGATCAAGTCGCTCTCTTGCGATGGGTTAAGAATAACATTGCCAGATTTGGCGGTAATCCTGAAGATGTCACAATAGCTGGTTCCAGCGCAGGTTCGTCAGCTGTCGATTTAATAATGTTATCTAAATCAGCGACAGGCCTGTTTACTAAAGTTATACCTGAAAGTGGTTCCAATAACGCTGCATTTGCAATCCAACAAGATCCATTAGAAAATGCAAAGTATTTCGCAAAGGTTTTAAAGTTTAATAACTTAAATGATATTTATGCTCTTGAACAATTCTATACAACTGCTACATTCGAACAGTTAACCTCCGATTCATTCGGCGACAGAACGGATTCCACATTTTTGTTTTCACCGTGTGTTGAGCGTAGCGGTAATAATGAAGTATTTTTAGACAAATCACCTCTTGATATCTTAAAAATTGGAAATTTCAAGAAAGTACCTTTACTATATGGTTTTGCAAATATGGAAGGTATAATTAGAATGGGATATTTTGACGATTGGAAAATAAAAATGAACAAAAAGTTTTCAGATTTTCTGCCGGCTGATTTGAAATTTGCAAATGAGGAGGAAAAAGAGCTAGTTGCTTTAAAAATCCGAGAATTTTACTTCGGAGACAAGCCCATAGAGAACGATCAGGCGCTAGCCTACGTAGACTATTTCAGTGATGTTATGTTTGCGTACCCTGCGTTGCGATCTGTGCAATTACAGGTGGAAGACGGTCACGATCAAATATATCTGTACGACTATTCGTTTGTTGATGAAGAGACGCCTGTTGTACCGTACACTAATGTTAAGGGCGCCAATCACTGTGCCCAAACATTTGCTGTAATGGCTGGAAAAATTCCACACGTAGATTTGGTAATAACAGAAGAATTCAAAAATATGTCACGAATCGTAAGACGACTTTGGGGAAACTTTATTAAAACAGGGTAAGTTTAAAAACACACACATTTCATAAAGCCGTTCCCACTGTTTGTATTCCAATATTTCTACTGATCATGATATTCTCCTTTGTTTCAGTAAACCGGTACCGGAAGGTTCAGATCTGCCTGCGTGGCCGGCGGTGTCCGGTCAGTGGTCACCGCACATGTCGCTCGGCAACGAGCTACAGCTGAAGGGCTCGCTGCTACTCGAGCGCACACTCTTCTGGGACGACATCTACTCGAAGTACTACAGGGAACCCGTCCCACCGCCTGCGCCTTCTACCAAACATACCGAATTTTAGTTTACTTAGTTATTTATTTTATTTGTTATGATATATAGATAAACATTATAAATTATATAAAATTTTCGTGTCGCGGTGTTAGTTGCTCCACCTAAACGGCGGAACCGATTTGTATGAAGTTTTTGTGTATATTCGTTAGGTCTGAGAATCGAACAACATCTATTTATTACTTTTTTTTGTAGATGGCTAAACAACATTTGCCGGGACAGCTAGCTAGTCTATACATATAAAATGCTTTGTCCTAACTGACCAACTGACTGACTGACGGATCAACGCACAGCTTATACCGCTGATCGTGGAGACCTGAAACTTGGATGATGTGTTCTTTGTATGACGTAACTGACGTTAGCATCTGATAAGAAGGGATTATCCGAAATTCTACCCCTTAACCTTAAGGGGTGAAAGGGGTAGAATTATATGGACAACGTGATTTCTTGGTCCAATCATATTAGAGCTATTTTCAACGTGGGTAAAAGCTTATATTATAAAAAAATACGTTTTTACTCTTGAAATTTTTAATAGTAGAAAAACCGTTTAGTTTTCTGCTTCCAAAGATAAGCACGAGTCAACAAATAAAATATTATAAAGCTTTCACTTGTTTAGAGCAGAGACGATGGATGTAAAGCGTTGCTATAAAATGTCACTAGATTTATATTCCGCCGCCACAACGCACACCGCTTTTAAGAGAAAATTTAAATTTACGACGTGAAATTGCTTGGAAAGACGTTGTAGCACTCAGAACTCAAGAGTCGAGCACTAAAGCGTCATTTAAACCGGAACTTTATCCTGAAGATAACGAAACGTTTAAAAGGTCAGCGAGATCGAGCAATGAACAGTAAAATTAGTTCCGATCTTTGTTCTTTTTTTTACATTTTAGCGATAGCGGCCGCCCGCCGCTAATTAGCTACTTGGACCTATACACTTACATACTTACCTCCTTATAATTTGGAAGAAAATAACTTTGTAAGAATACTTTCTTTTAAAATCTTTGTAAAAGTCAGAGAAATGCTAAGGTACGAACGTCAAATTTTATGGTAAAAGTATATTCCTATTTTAGGACCCTACTACTAAGATTTCACTGTTCGTCCGTCTGTCCGTCTGTCTGTCACCAGGCTTCATGGGCGTATTAATACCTACTACTAATACGTTCATGCCAGGTTGTATCTCATGAACCCGTGATAACTAGAGAGTTAAAATTTTCACAGATTATATATTGATGTTGCCGCTATGACAGCAAATACTAAAAACAATAAAATATTTAAGTTGGGCTCCCATACAACATGGTGCGGAACCCTTCGTGCGCGAGTCCGACTCGCACTTGGCCGGTTTTTTAATACGTGCGATGGATATTTGCCAAGTACCTAATACAACCTTTATAATACTTAGATTATGTACTCCACAAGCTGAAACAAACACAGTTTCAGAGTTTATAGGAAAAAATACGCAAACCAATTTCAAACGTATCCAAAACTATCCGGCAAAACTGCAATGGATTGCATTGGTGTTATTTCATTGTAAAACCGCGAGCACACTGCTGAGGTTAAGATCAAATACCTAGAACATTTTACCTAGAACTAATTTTGTCAGAAAGATAAAAATTGTTACAAGTCAAAACATGGCTTTTCTTCTCAATTCTACAGATTTCATTAACGGATTCCCAATTTTACAGATGCCCAACTCTACAGACTCCAACGGATAAATGCTAATCCAACGGATAAATGCATCTGATTCCACTTCTGCATTTTCAATATTTTAAGGTAAAATTTACGCTAATATCTTTCAAACTGTACATATGAGTAGGTAAGGTTTAGGTTTGTAGATCGTAAAATTATTAATAAAAGGAACTTTTATGCTAACATTTACCTTTTTCGAGATAATACCACGATTGTAAAGATTCGAAAAGCTTAGAATGTAAGTATTTTCACACCGGCCATATTTGTGATACCAATTTTCAGCCTTCTGAAGTTCACCGGGTAGGTATTATTTTGTACTATTAATTTTATTACAATACTAGCAACCCGCCCCGGCTTCGCACGGCTATATTATGCATGTATTATACATATAAACCTTCCTCTTGAATCACTCTATCTATTTAAAAAAACCGCATCAAAATCCGTTGCGTAGTTTTAAAGATTTAAGCATACAAAGGGAAATAGGGACAGAAAAAGCGACTTTGTTTTATACTTTGTAGTGATGATAGTGATAGTGATGATGGCGTAGGCGCTACGGGGCTACGAATTACAAGATCTAAACGCATTGAAAAACCGTAGTCACTCTGTAGACTCGTAGCGCCTACGACACATTTTCTACCCCTACCCGTAGATTATAGCAAATAATATCTTCTACATAAAGTAAATTATAATTAAATATGAGTATATACATCATGGGTATCTATACTTTTAATCCGTATATCACTATCACTACAATAGTATAAAATAAAGTCGCTTTTTCTGTCCCTATTCCCTATGTATGCTTAAATCTTTAAAACTACGCAATGGATTTTGATGCGGTTTTTTTAATAGATAGAGTGATTCAAGAGGAAGGTTTATATGTATAATACATGCATAATTGTGAAGCCGAAGCGGGTCGCTAGTATTATTATATAAGAAAAAAGTCTCATTAAGGCTGCTTATGCTGCCAAACGCAACGCGCCAGAAAGACCTGTCGCTTACAACTAGTATTGTTGATTGTAACGAATGTGTTTTGTTTTTCTCAAAAGTGCTGAGATAGAATTGTAGGTGAAATTTTTACCGATATTTTGGGGTAATTTTGAGGCGAAAATTCTTTATCGTTTCAAAGTTAGACTAGTTTTAATTCTTAATTTTAGGATAGCTTCAAAACTATAAGAAATGTTTGGCTCAAAATCACACCAAAATGTCGGTAAAAATCTCACCTACAATTCCATCTGAGCACTTTTGCTAAAAACAAAACACATTCGTAACAATCAACAATTTTCACCAAGGATGGCGACCGGTGCCAATAGTAACTATTTAGTAGGATGTGTACCAAGGTCGTTGGCGTATAGAGCCCCCTTAAGAAAGCTCTGAAACTACAAGAGCTACGAGTCTGAAATTTCGCATGGTTGTTCCTTTTAGGTCGTAGAGGAGCACTTGGAAAGAATTTTTGGAAATTCGACCTCTGAAGGGGTAAAGTTTGTAGTTCGTAGTAATTATAAATAATAAATAAATAAATAAAATCTTTATTTGTCTAGAAATTACATTTTTAGCAGCTGTTACTCATTATAGCTCAGGTTTGTTACAAGTGTTTTGGCAAAATATCTAAATTCTCTAAAGTAACAGCGAAAAAGTGATAACTACCCTCCGCAGTAGTTTAATAACCGTGTTGCGGCAGAGTAGGCTCACCGTTCGGCTATGAACAACTACATCAGATACCTACGTACCTACTTGTAGATGTAAACATTGCGACGATGCGGACTTACGCAGTTTATGAGTGGACGCGCTTTAAACAAATACAACTCATAGACCTACAAATCGGTAGAACCGATTTTGCAAAAACATAAAATAACAAAAAAAAAAACAACTTTTAAAACTTAATTCTTAATAATACTAACGATAAACAGCTCATTTTTTTTTAAATATAGGTACTAATTGTAAATATTTATGATAAAAAATAATAGAATAATATAATAACAAATAATTAAAATATTAAGGTAAGTATATATAATATGTAAATATTTTTCGTATACATATATTGTGTTATATAGATACATAAATATTATTTAATAAATATTAGGTACTTATAAGAGTATCAATCTACATAAATATATTAAATTATAAATATAAATAAATATTGTTATTTATCGAAAACGAAAATATTTTCAGTAGAATCATAATCTAACTGCAAGAGATATTCTGTTACTAACTTTTTACAATTATAGAATGTCTGGTTCCGTAATAAGGGTATCGGTTTATTGAATAGGTTGTATCATTGGGTAATCAGAATCAATTTTAAAGAGACACTAACACGGGTAAAACTGCAGGACGCAGGTAGTTGTATATAAATTGATTAAATGGTTAGCATGAACAGAAGGCACAGACGTTGTTTAAATTACATTTCAATACCATTCCGATTGCATTTCGATTAAAAACAAACACATAACCCTCCCTTTTGGCTTCGCCGTAGTTAGGTAAAAATACCCTCTAAATAGGTAGCTCAAAATTTCTCTCAAACTCAGCTTTTTGCCAAAAAAAACTGACTTTGAGGATATTTTTTGCAATCAAAATAATATTGCACAATTTTATTTACGAGATTTGGCCTTCAGAATGCTACCTAAGGGCGCGCCCAGTCGCGGTGGTGGCTGGAAGTGACCGACCTCGCTTTTCCAATTTTCCGCGTGTCCTGCACATTCATCACGGCCGTTTTCATTGCTCACGTCGAGATAAACTATAGCCGCAATAAACCCGCTACCAAATGCAAACACTGGCGAAAACACCAATACCACTTATCGACTCTTTTGAATAAATTACCAGCCAAAAAAACTACTTCGGAGACGAATCGTATCCGAAATGTAATACGAATTGAATTTTTATTTTGTGTGTGATTAACTAACTTCAAAATAAAAATATTGCATTCTCAATTTGTTGATTTTTTTGTTATTTATGAAAGAAAGAAATAAAAAAATATTATCTGGGCGTAAAAATAACATAAGCAAAAAGCAAGAAAAAGTAGTAGGTATTGCGCCCAAAAAAAAGGTTCGTCCTCAGTTATTGATTTCAATAGTCATTGTCATTAGTGCCGCTACCCGCCGCTGCTAAAGAGTAAAAGTCTTCTGTGATTACACAGGTGAAGCCACAAGTCCTTTATTACTCACCTGGGTTTTTTTTATCTTAATCACTATCACTACATAGTATAAAACAAAGTCGCTTTCTCTGTCCCTATATCCCTATGTATGCTTAAATAACGGATTTAGATGCGGTTTTTTATAATAGATAGGGTGATTCAAGAGGAATGTTTTTAGATATAATACATGCATAATACAGCTGTGCGAAGCCGGGGCGGGTCGCTAGTTGATCATAAGTATTGTCAGCTGATTACTATATTTGTATAGTAACAACTGACGGTTTGAAATATCTTAAGTAGGTACCTATTTTTAATTTTCTCGTAAATAAACGTAAAGATACGCTATCAATACAATTCAAATCTACTTATTTTTATCTTTTGAGCGTGCAAAACACATTTAATTTTATTTGTTTGGGAATCCAAGACCGTCACATGATTATAAAACATAGTGTAGAAACGGAAAGCCAATCTTAAGATCTCACTAGCGAGTAAAGAATGAGTCATAATAGCATATATTATCTTGTATGAAAAGTAATGACTCATCATACATCTTATACAAAAACAGTCCTTAAGTCCTAAACAGCAAATATTATGAAAACCACCACCTTTTTTTGTAGTCGGTTAATAATTTGCTCCCAACTAGGCATTTCTTGAAATTAATTCTGAAACATTTAACACCTTTGCACCATGCATATTCAGAATAATCCAGATTTCAAGCATGGTGTTTGTTGGCACGGTAAGCGGGAGATCGCTAGTTCAAATCTTGCCGCGGAAGTAAATTGAGAGAGATGCATTTTGCCTTGAAAAATGACATTTAATTGAAAAATAAAATTGATTTGTTTTTTCTAGGTAACTTAGCAAGTGACCCCCTATGGATCATTCCTGTCTGTCTCCAAAACGGGACAAACAACTTGCAATTCCTGCCAGTCCTCTAATTTAAATTCAGGAACAAGCTACGAATAAATTTCGAAAGGTATAGTTCCTAAAAATCTTTTTGCTAAAGTTTTTTAGTGGGAAGTGGGTAGGTATTAGATTGCAACCAGTATTCATACAAAATTGCATAGTCATATTTGACGTTTATCCAGACGTAGTGACGAGTTCTTTATTCTGGACGTAGTCGACTAAGCTGAGAGGATGGTATGGGCACATGAGTGTATAGGTGCTGAGCAAGCCATCTAATACATGTACCAAGCACTACAGCGAACGCCCTAAATGGCATGGATTAAAGTTGTTGGCGCCGACGTAAAAGGCCAATTTTATAGGTTTTATTTGATGTAGTCACTACATAGTATAAAATGAAGTCACTTTTCGCCGTATGTCACTTTGTATGCTTATATGTATCTTTAAAACTACACAACGGATTTTGATGCGGTTTTTTTTAATAGATAGAGTGATTCAAGAGGAAGGTAGGAAGGTTTATATGTATAATACATGCATAATATAGCCGTGCGAAGCCGGAGCGGGTCGCTAGTAAGTTATAATCAAAGAATAAGAATTTCTGCGGTACATTTGTAAGAACACAATGTCTGGGTACGGACAACATAATGATCTACCCAATAAAGATCCTGTTTATTATTTTTAAATTAGGCACGGAACCTTGAAAATTACTGATCAAATCATTTATAGATAAAGCTACAAACAATAATCACATGTTACAGAAGTGTATAATAATAAGTGACAAGTGCGATAATACAGCAGTTCTAATCAAGTAGGGAACTAAACATCTGCAGAATGTTGAAGTTTTTTATTTGTGTTGTGTTTGTGGTAAAAGTTCACTCGCAGTTGGTGTCGGACACCCTTACGGTACAAATAGATCAAGGACCAGTGAGAGGCCACAGAGATGGAAATAATATGTTCACCTTTATGAATGTACCTTATGCTACGGCCCCGACGGGACCAGACCGATTTAAAGTAAGCAAACTTATTTTTAAACATGTTTTTATTAATTCGGTTCCAAATCTTCAAACTAAATAACTGAAATTTTCATGCCAACTAATATCGTTAATAAGAAAGGTTGTTAGTTTGTTACCTCTTCACATTTCTAGAAAAAGGCATAAGTTACTTTTATCCCGATATTTCTATGGTATACTAGCTGCACCCCGATGTCTTAACCGCGCAAGTCCCGCGCGGTGCTTTTAATAAAAACCAAAGGCACAGGTATTCCTTATGGGTCGAGTATCGATCAAATTATAAATAGGAATAAAAGTTCCATAAACAAAACGACTTATGGCTATCCCCTTTACGAATTGTTGAAACTTGTTTCAGGCCCCTCTACCGCCGCCGACATGGACGACTGAATTTGATGCAGTGAACAGATTCGTTTACTGTCCACAAATACCTCCTGTGTCCTTCGGCCAGGAAGACTGCCTAGTAGCTAACATCTTTGTACCCGACACGGACGCAACCAACTTGTCAGTAATGGTCGTCGTACACGGAGGAGCATACAATCGACTGGGAGGAGATGTTTTGCGTTACACTGATTTAGTAACAACAAAAAATATAATCGTCGTCGCATTTAACTACCGTCTCGGAGCCTTTGGTTTTTTGTGCTTAGGAACAAAATATATACCCGGTAACGCAGGAATGAAAGACCAAGTAGAACTACTGCGATGGGTGAACAGAAATATAGCCAGTTTCGGAGGTAACCCTGACGACGTTACCATTTCTGGGTGCAGTGCTGGTGGCGGGTCAGTTGACTTGTTGTCTCTTTCTCCCATGACTACGGGGTTATTTAAGAAAGTCATAACTAATAGTGGAGCTAGCTTGGGTACTGTAGGAGCGCAAATGGATCCTTTACAAAACGCTAAAGATTACGCGCAGGCTCTGAACTTTACAAACGTGGACGATATTGACGCATTAGAGGAATTTTATAAAACCGCTTCCATAGAAACATTTTTACAATTCCCAGTTTCTTTTGATAGTGCAACGGCGATGTCGTTTGGCCCGTGTATAGAGGCCGATAACGGGAGTGATGAAGAAAGATTTTTACCTGATTCGCCATGGAGTATTATAAGAAATAGAAATTATACAGCTTTACCAATACTATACGGATTTACAGACTATGAAAGTTCATTATACACACCAGAATTCGATAGTATCAGTGCCATGATGAATTCAGATTTTTCTAATTATTTGCCGTTTGACTTACAATTCGAATCAGAACAACAGAGACAAGAAGTGGCGAGTGCTGTGAAACAATTTTACTTCGGTGAAAATCCGATTGATTTCGATAATCTCCAAAATTATCTCAATTATTTTACGGAACTAACATTTGCTTATCCTATTCTGAGAACTATTAATCATCGCAGAGAAAGTAATAACGATCCGATCTATTTGTTTAAGTATTTGTTTGTCGATGACAACACTCCCTTTATATTAAATTCAACAATTCGTGGTGCTGAACACTGCGCTCAAGAGTTTATTGTTGCTGATCATGATATAACGAATGCTACTCCAGAACATTTGATGATGAGGGATTTGATGAGAGAAGTTTATTTCAGTTTCATCATAACCGGGTAAGTTAATATTGCCTTTGCTGTACCTACTATGTAAACTTTATACTAGCTTCAAATGCTACTTCATCCTTTACATCTGCATTTTACAATTTTATACCTTTTCAGAATCTCAATGAAATAGAACTTTTTTTTAAATTTGGCACCAGGGTGAACATACATTTTTTTTACACCGGGAAAGGTTTAAGTTCAACTCAAAAAATTAAAATATTATGAAGTCTGAGTTCAATCTTAGTTTAGTTTAAAAAAAACTTTGAATGTGTCATAAAAATTATTGTTTTCATTTTTCTAAACCGGCACAGTGTCCTCTATCCGTAGGTGCCCGCTTATCCATTCATTACCGGACACCCTGTATAAGTGGCTGTTTGAAATTATTGTTGTGTCGTCCAGACAGCACTTTCCCTAGTGAAAAGTAATAATTAGCACTTTCGTCCTTAAAAACTCCATTGTGGCTTGTTCTGGATTTTAACCTACATTTGGTAGTTGGTTACCCAAAGTTATTGTAGCAATATTGAATTCAATGTTTAACAATTCATTTCAGACAACCGTCGGCACCTGGTTTGCCGGACTGGGCTCCAGTAACGGGAAAGTGGTCACCGCACATGTCACTCGATAAGGAGTCTATGCTGCTGCAAACATCACCGATGGATAATCGCGCGGATATGTGGGACGACCTGTTCTCCAAGTATCCACGACATCCTGTGCCGCCAGGTATTAATTGCATTTTCCATTAGAACATATTTTATTAAGAGCATCCCTGCTGTGAAGAAATAACGACATATTATTAAGATACTTACCTATTTCTTCAATTAAAATATGCATAAAAAAGACGATCAAGATATAAGAATATTGTATTGGAATTAAAGAAAGAAAGAAATAAACTTTATTTTGTAATTACACTACACGCACAAAAGTCAATAAGACTTATAATAAATAATAACAGAAAACTAAATCTAAACAATTAACAAACAAACACAACAACAACACACACACACACAACACAACACAACACATTAACAATTAATTAAGTTCAAAATGAAGCTACAAGTCGAGTAGTAGATATGTATCTTTTATCGATTGCGTTAGATTCAATGCTGCAGGTAAGACGTAATTCAGAAACTATCAAACTATTGCGCATTGTTAAATCTTGTTATTATGTTTGATGCAGCCACCAATGTTCAAGAGGAGCCTGAATCTCAGCTGGTGGAAATAGAACAGGGATTAGTAAGAGGCCATAGAGACGGAGAAATATATACCTTCTTGAACATACCATACGCCACAGCACCGACAGGAGCAGATCGATTCAAGGTAGTTTAATGTATCATGTGGACTACTGCAATACAATAGACATAATAATGATTGGTGCTTTTATCACTGCCGCATGACGTTAACAACTTAACATAATAATATTATGGTAGTAACAGTGTTTTCCTTATTTTAGGCCCCTCTACCGCCGCCTACATGGACATCAGAATTCGATGCAGTAAACAGAGGAGTATTCTGCCCACAACCACCTCCCTTGGAACACTACCAGGAAGATTGCCTGGTAGCTAACATATTTGTTCCAAACACAAACGCAACAAACCTGCCAGTCATGGTCGTCGTACATGGAGGAGCTTTTATCCAAGGAGCAGGAGATTTTTGGCGTTACACAGAATTAGTAAGAACAGAGAAAATAATCGTCGTCACATTTAACTATCGTCTAGGAACTATTGGATTCTTGTGCTTAGGAACAAAAGACATACCCGGTAACGCAGGAATGAAAGACCAAGTAGAGCTGCTGAGATGGGTGAACAGAAACATAGCCAGTTTCGGAGGTAACCCTGATGATGTAACTATATCTGGGTGCAGTGCTGGTGGCGCATCAGTGGACTTGTTAACTCTTTCTCCAATGACCACAGGTTTATTTAAAAAAGTTATATCTAGTAGTGGAGCAAGCCTTGGTCCGCAAGGAGCGCAAATGGATCCAATAGAAAATGCAAAAGTTTATGCACGGGATCTTAACTTCAATAATGTGGACGATATTGACGCACTGGAAGAATTTTATAAAACCACTCCCATCGAGATATTTTTACAGTCCGCAGTTTCTTTGGACGCTGCGGGCTTGCTTCCGTTCACCCCGTGTATAGAGGCTGATAATGGAAGTGATAAAGAAAGATTTCTACCTGAATCGCCATGGAGTATTATAAAAAACAGAAATTATATTCCTCATCCCATACTGTACGGATTTACAGACCTTGAAGGTGCACTATTTTCAGCATTGTTCGATATTATGAGTGCCACGATGAATTTAGACTTTTCGAACTATTTGCCATCTGATTTACAATTCGAATCAGAGCAACAGAAAGAAGAAGTGGCGAACGCTGTAAAACAATTTTACTTCGGAGAAAATCCCATTGATTTCGACAATCTTCAAAATTATATCAATTTTTTTTCGGACACAGCGTTTAACTATCAAATTTTGCGAACTATTAATCATCGCAGAGAAAGTAATAACGACCCGATTTACTTGTATGAGTATACATTTGTTGATGACAACACCCCGTTTGTATTAAATTCAACAACTCGTGGTGCTGATCACTGTGCTCAAGAGCTAATAGTTGCGGATCATGACGTAACAAATGTTACTCCTGAACACTTGATGATGAGGGATTTGATGAGAGAAGTGTATCTTAGTTTTGTCATATCTGGGTAAGTTAACAATTTGTTTCCCCTATCTCTGCCTTTTCAGGACCTTCTTTCATCGCCGTTCTCGAAATGAATGGTTATAATTATGTTATTATTATTTCAGACAACCATCTGCATCTGGTGGATTGACAAATTGGCCTCCTGTTTCTGGAAAATGGTCACCGTATATGGCGTTAAATAACGAGTCTACATTAGTGCCGACAGCGCCTATTACAGAACGCGCGGAAATGTGGGACGACATCTACTCCAAGCACGCTGGACTTCCTGTGCCTCCCAACCCAAACGCTGCCTTCTCATACGTCCCCAGCATTTTTACGCTAATTTGTTTATTCTTAACAATGGTGTGCAATTAAAGCAGACAACATGCAAAAGATTATTACTGATATTTTTACAGTAAGTAAGTATAAGTTTTAGGATTTAATTTATATTTAAGTATTTTTATTATCTTTAGCTATAAGTACTTATCATTAAATAAGATCATCACTACATCACTATCACTACTTACTTACTATACTATACTATACTATACTACATAGTATAAAACAAAGTCGCTTTCTCTGTCCCTATATATTCCCTTTGTATGCTTAAATCTTTAAAACTACGCAATGAATTTTAATGCGTTTTTTTTTAATAGATAGAGTGATTCAAGAGGAAGGTTTAGATACTACATAATAAAAACTTTTGATAAAAAAAGGTGACTCATAGGGAGGTTTATAACTCGCGATACCTACCCCCCATAATAATAATACCTTCCTTGTTAAATAATATTTGCGATAACTCTATCATGTTGTTTATCACCTTATAGGAAGATAACAAATATTTACAATATCATGAGTTTGAAACAATTGAAGCGTAGAGATAATTTAATACTATCGCAACCACATTGTTGGTTCGAGCATGGTCAGTGTTCAAAGTTACTATCTATAACTTAGGCAAAGGTATCCATGTCACTGCACAATCAGGGCAAAAACAGCCTGGCTTTATGTGTTGTGTTTGGGGTCGGTGGTGTCAAAATGGCTAGAGACCTACCAGAGATACAGCTTAACGGAACTTCATTACGTAGAGTCCAAGAGTGTAGGTACCTCGGTCACTTGATAACACCTGATCTCAATGACGATGCTGATGTTGACAGGGAGCGAAGGGCACTGTCGATTAGGGCTAACATGGTTGCTCGTAGATTTGCAAAATGCTCGAGGAAAGCTAAAATCACTCTTTTTAAAGCCTACTGCACCTCTTTTTATACGGGCACCCTGTGGGCTTTCTACACAAAGAAATCGTACAGTGCCCTTCGAGTCCTGTACAATAACGCGTTCAGGATGCTGTTGGGGCTGCCTCGGCGATGCAGCGCATCAGGGATGTTTGCAGAAACACGCACTGATTGTTTTTATGCTACAATTAGCAAAAAGTGCACATCCCTGGTGCGTAGGGTCCGGGCCAGCTCAAATAGCATTCTGAAAATGATTACAGAGAGGCTGGATTGCCCTTACATGAATCGGTGCGACCGTATTCATGTGGAGTACGTCCGGTGATTAGATATAGGTTTACTAACATTAGCTTTTAAGGTTTATTGTTTTTACTAACCCTTATGGATCTTTGGTCTGAAATAAACACATATTTATTTTTATTTATTTATTTTTACTAATATTTTCATCTAATTGGGTTAATTCAAAAGAGAGTCTTTAAATTAAACACTTTTTTTGCAACTGGATATAGTTCAGTGAAGGCATAAATGAATTAATATGAAAATTAATATTTTTTACAGTTTTTAGTAAACATAAACCTGTTAGAAATCAAATCGTAAAATTATGTAAATCTAAACTCTATATACCTAATTGGCCAATTATTATAAACTTTAAACTTTAAAGGCATTGCTAAAGTGTCGCCTGAAAGACGTAGGTGATACCTAGGTATCACCCAGGTCCTCAAAGTCGAAAAGACGTTAGAAACAATCCTAAATTCAAATGACAAGTCAATTTCAAAGTCTAATAAAGGTTTTAGTAGGTAGTTAAAAAATATATGTTGCAGAGTTTGAACTGCATAATTGCAGCCCCCCGGTAGAGTTCAAAAATTACTATTATTGGCATGTTTTCATTCTAATATTTTTGTTTAATAAATTCATGAGTTAGAAGACTTTAAACCTCAACTAAAACAGGTGCCTAGAACACATGAGTAAATAACTCATGTGCCTAGAATCTTGCTTGTGTTGAAAACAATCTTATAACAGATTTTTAACCGACTTCAAAAAAGGAGGAGGTTCTCAATTCGTCTGTATGTTTTTTTTTTTTTTGTGTGTATGTTACGCGATCATTCGAAGACGGCTCAACCGATTGAGATGATTCTTTTTGTGTTCGAAAAGTGATACCTCAGGGGTGGTCCCATAAAAATTTGGTGAGGATCTGATGAGAATCTTCGGAGTGATGAACAGAATTGCACCTCGAGAGTGCAGCAAATTGCTCAGTTTTCGATTTCCACCAGTAGATTTGGCCCATAAACGAATAGTTACCGATAAATGGAATATCTGAAACCACCTTCTCATCAGAAAACTCTTCAATCGGTTACGATTACAGGTTACAATTTGAAGAATTTAGTCAAATTTAGTCGCCGGACTGGGTTTGAATTAATGTTGATAGAGAACCCTATCTTAAATGAAGTTCAGATGAGGATCTTCGAAGTGATGAACAGAAATGCACCTCGAGAGTGCAGCAAATTGCTCATTTTTAGATTTCCACCAGTAGAATTGGCCCATAAACTAATAGTTACCGATAAATGGAATATCTGAAACCACCTTCTCATCAGAAAACTCTTCAATCGGTTACGATTACAGGTTACAATTTGAATAAAATATTCGCTTTTGCCTCGCCGGACTGGGTTTGAATGAATTTTGATAGAAAACCCTATCCTAAATGAAGATCTGATGAGGATCTTCGGAGTGATGAACAGATCTGCACAGCGAGATTCAACAAGTTGCTCAGGTTTCCATTTCCACTAATAGAAGTGGCCCATACACAAAAAGGATGAATGGGGCATCCGAAAACACCTTCTTATCACCAAACTCTTCAATGGGTTACGATTAGGTACAGGTTGCAATATGAAGAAACAGTCGCTTTCGCCTCATGGAGTAGAATTATCAGTGACAGTGGCACTAAAAATGGTTAAATAAAAAATAAATAAAAATTTAAAAAACCGACTTCAAAAAACCTGAAAAGAAAAACTAACAAAACCTGAAAAAAAAAAACCAAAAAGTGAAAAATAATCCATTTCGGGTCACTAAGACAGCAGATAACTTAAACATAAGTACTTGCTTGGAAGTCGGACTGTTTTCTTTATACCTCTCAACATTCAATCTAACCCAGTCCGACTTCCAAGTAAGTACTTATGTTTAAGTTATCTGCTGTCTTAGTGACCCGAAATGGATTATTTTTCACTTTTTGGTTTTTGTTTTTTCAGGTTTTGTTCCTTCTGCTTTCGTAATTTTTTCGTAACCTATTACCAAAGAAGAATTTGTCCTCTTCCCTTGTAACCAATTACCAAAGAAGAAATTGCCCTCTTCCCTCATAACCACGAAGAAATTATTATTTGCAAGTGGTAAACAATTTTTCTCATAGACAGATAGAGAAGTGATCCTATAAGAGTAAATTTTTACGTTTTGAGGTACGGAACGTAAAAACACTTCTTTAACCGCTTTTATTGCTTCGGTTTCATAATCTTATGTGATTTTTTCAGGTTTAAAATGTTCACCAACTGTAGCAAATATCAATCGGTATAAAATTATATATGTCTCCATTTTCTTATCAGAAAGTAGAGCGAATATCAGTGGATCAACTCTGGTCTCTTCATTAAATCCATGTATAGTATAGAGTTGTTTAAAGCTGGATGGGCATGATCGAAAAGTTCCATCTGCTAAGACATGATTATAATTACCCAAATTATTTCTGACTTCTTCGTTGCAAAATACAAGGATTCGTGTTTTATCATCATTCGGGGTAATCCGCGAGGAGAAAATTATTGAATTTTTTTGGTACAACCACTTCACAGCATTCAGAGGGATGATAGCGCAATTTAGGAGCACCAATAACCCTATTGCGTTCATTGTACAGACCGGTTTTTATGTTTTTAAAGCTTGGTACTTTGTGTAGTAAGGCGACCCCCTTCATCTTTCATATCACAAACCATCCTGTTGTATTTTTTTTCAATGGGTTCGAAGTTGCAACTCGTTTTTCTTGTTTCAGTTTATCCAATCTTTCCCGAAAAATCCGATAAATATTTTCACCCACGTCTTCGCAGCAATGATGTCCCCTTTCTTTTATTATTTCATTCTTAGTGCTTAGCTGCATAGCCAAAAAGAGGTACCATCACGGTATATCCTCCTCCGATGAAATCATCGGCAATTATACAACAACAACACGCCACCTCTACGTGAGGAGATGAATTTTATTGGATGCGGGCTCATTATAGAATTACGACGATTTTGAACAACTACTTTATTTTTTTTAATTATTTTTTATTAAATATTTAATTTAATTATTTTCACACAATCAAAAGAAATTTAAACGCAAATGAAATCAGAATATATTAAATGTCAGTATCAATTCAATGACAAGTGGTCATATTCATAAAAAGAAAGACTATATAAGAAGTACTAATTGTCATTGAGTAAAGAGAATTTAATCTGATTTACTGCTAGTGGAGTACCTACCACATCAAAAAAGAACAAGTTTCATTATGTTAAAATCTTCGTTTGTAACTGGATTACCAGGAAAGAGCAAAAATTCTTCATAGGTAACTGATTACCAAACCTCGGTTACCATGGCGGCCGAAAGGGGTTTTAGTAGGTAGTTTAATATGTTGCAGAGTTTGTACATACGGCAAAATTCTCAATTTCGATCTTCAACTTGGTCATTTTGACTAAAATCTGGTAAAGAAAGACGAACTGTTGGACAGCACTGTTAGTTCGATTGACATCACGAGAGGTTGGTTGTAACGTATAAGATCGCATTGAATTGAACACCCTGGAATTTCTTATGAGGTTAAAAAAACGGAATAACATAATGATTAGGTAAGTACCTACTTAAATAATACCTTCGATATCTTTTTTAAATTCCTTCAATATTACGTAGCTAATTTGGGAAAGGAAGTAACCCGAAGTATAATTTGTGCCAACCTTTTGTGCTTAAGTTAATTACCTCGGCGTCATATTTTTCCTGTTATAAAACAGCTTAGCATATGCTTTATAAAATGAGTCAGCGCGAAATTAAATATCCTAATTAATATTAATTGGACACTCGGTCGCCACTGAATGTGGCGTCTCAGATCACCAAGATACCATCTTTAGAGCTCGTATTCTACCGACCTCAATTGAATCTAGCTTTGTTACCTTTCAGTGATCTTCCTACCTATATTTGTAATTTTTTTAACCCCCGACCCAAAAACGACGGTATAAGTTTGACGTGTCTGTGTGACTGTTTGTAGCATCGTAGCTCCGGAAAATATGAACCGATTTTGATTCTTTTGTTTGAAAGGCGAATCAGTCAGGAGTGTTCTTAGCTATGTTTGATCGATCAGCCGTCTAAAAAGTTATGGGGGATAATAATTGAGGGTTTTTTAAATTCTCAATTTAAGTTTTTATGTATTTTATTAAGTTACATTTTCGTAATTTTTTTATTAAGATTTACTGATTATTTAAGAACCTGTGTTGTGATTGTCATTCGCTAAAAGTAGGAGATACTTATAGTAAGTTGTCTTTTCGTATAGCACATTTAACGTCCTTCGAACCATCGACAGAGGCACCTCTGCAGATTTCCTTATTTTCTCCATCAATCGTTACAGTAACAGTATTCAGGCTATCATCAAAACTATACCTACAACAATGGTAGGTACAACATAGGTATAGTTTCGATGCGATGCGATGACGGCTATCAACCACATATCGACGTTGCAATGTGTAAAATATAACAAAAGCCTTTCCTATTCACCAAAATAGAGTGGAGTGGAAGCGACATGAACAACAAAATGTCGATCAACCGTTTTACGGTTTCAATACAAATTTGTCGATGGTCTTTTCTAAAACGTGTATAATTCTCGAAAAGTTAACGTAGATCAGGGGTTCCCAAACTTATTTTGTCTGTCCCCAATTTTTCAATTAAGTACCTACTTAAAAAACCACTATATATAACTTCAAATTTAACTATTGTAAGCTTTACGAGATAAAACAAACGAGATTTTTACTACAACTCGCAAGAGTTAACTTGAAAGCTGAGCGCAGTTGGTAGTACACAACGCACCCAATTTTTTTTGGTATTTTAGCCCCCCTTTAGGCCTCCAGCGCCCACAAGGGGGCGTTATTGCCCACTTTGGGAAAAGCTGACGTGGATTTATCTTACTTGGTACTAATTTTCAATAGTTAATACTTCAACATCATCAGTTTTCATTCCCGTAAAGTTAGAGCACTACTGTGTCCATAATAGACACATGCTCTCACTAGATACTGCAAAGCGCAATGGTCTGTGAATGCGATAGTAGGGCCATTTGCTAGCCATCCGCATGAACCTGGAAGGAACCAAGTTATAGGCGAATTTGCTACAATATACCTATTCAATATTTAGAACTTGCTCCATGTAAACTAACGATTTCTTTACATTCTAGTTTCTATTCTCAATATTTCGTCATCCATAACAGAAGAGTAATAGGTACAGTCGCCTGCATAATTGCAGCCCTCGGTAGAGTTCGAAAATTACTATTATTGGAATGTTTGCATTCAATTAATTTTTGTTTGATTAATTGATGAGTTAGAAGACTTTAAACTTCACATAAAGCAGGTGTCTAGAATTTTGATGGTGTTGAAAACTTACTTATAACAGCCGTTTTGGAGCTCTACGGTGGGTCTGCAATTATGCAGCCGACCGTACCTATAGTTAAGTTTTAAAATTGAGGTCTGATAAGATTATCTGGCTAAAAATACTTGGATATAAAGATTTGATCCATGCAGGATGAACGCCACATAATCATAGACATAGATTAGGTTTATCGAAGTCTAAATAAGCCATCAGCGTATAAAGTAATTAGGTAGAGAAAGTATAAATCAATCTCAAAACTTGATAAACGTAGTCCCACTTATTCCAAAACGAGGTTTAATAAGAATAGTCCGAGTTGCAGACTTAAACCAAAGGTTAGGCAAAATAAAAAGTAAGTAATAAGTTCTACAAGAATAGTAGGTACCTACCTAGTACCAAGTCTACAAATAACGTGTAGGTAAGGTAGTAGGTACCTACATATTGAATCAAAACTCGAAAACCAGTGATATCATAAATGGACAGAGCTCTCAAAGATGCTACATTAAATATACGAAACATTATCCCTACAGACAATGGAGAGTCGTTCTAGCGAAATATGTTACGAAAATTCCCTGTTATCGAGATATCCTTTCTATTGTTTACTTCGGATCTACTTCAAACAATACAACATTTTTGATGAGCAAATGTGGGGTCTTAACCACAAATGTTTACTTATCTGTGTATGTATTTTTCTGTGTATATGTTGTCTAATGTTATGTTTACATTATCGCTTAGGAAGATTATACCTGACACAACTTCCGAGGTAGATAAAAGGGGAGGTAGTCTAGGTAGATACTAACATACTATAAACTAAGCATAAGATATCTACTGTATTTTTTATTTTAGTAGTATTGCTAATAAATATTAGAGGGAAACGACCCGCCCCGGCTTCGCACGGCTATATTATGCATGTCTTATACATATAAACCTTCCTTTTGAATCACTCTATCTATTAAAAAAAACCGCATCAAAATCCGTTGCGTACACGCAGAGAAAAATGTTGTTAGACGTACGAGAAATCTCGTAAGTGCAACCAGAACTTCTGTTTGGATCCGTGACAGCAGTACCCACTAGTTGTCTTTACCAAATATTTTTTATTGAGGACCAACTAGAAATTATTGTACACACTACTAGTCTACTAGTATACACGGATAAACAATCTAGTTACGTTTACTAGATTATTGTAAATGTAACTAGATATTTTTGTAGTGTATAAAATATTCTAGTTCCGATAATTGCGTTTGATGTATAAATCAATTATAGTAATCCTAGACAGCAAAAAGAAATATTAAAGTTAGACTACATTGTCTCGTAGACTACGCGTCAGCACGCTCTACGAGTAATGCAGCACTTATGGCTATAGTGGAGTATAGCCACATATTGCTTTAAGTGCGGAGTCCGTAATCCGTACGCACCCGCGATACAACACAAAATTTTCGTCTCGACCAAGGTAATTTGATAAAACACAACGATAGCGCGATCTAAAATTACTACTGGTGCCATCTAGTTGTGACTCATTAAACTAAATAAATAAGTAGCTACACTTATATATAATTATTTAACTAGAATATTCTTGCATTCACAAAAATTTAGTCTTGTAGTTTTAACAATAATTTTGTTGTATATATAAAAGAACACAGTGTTAAATTAACATGATATTCATCTATGACAACTTAATTATTTTGTTATTATAACAATTTGTTTTAGTTATTTTTCAGAAACAAACAGAATAGTAAGGATAATTATACATTCTTGTAGTAATTAAAATAATGTTGTTGTGGGTACAGGCAACTTCGTAGTGCATTACCAACATGACGATTATTAATCAGAACACTTAACTTCGTTAACTGTACATTTTATTCTAGTAAACATTACAAATCATTTCGTTTATGAAGCAAGAATTATTGTTCTAAATACAAAATTATTGTAGCTTTGATTTAAAATATTTTTCTAGTGTACCTTATTAAACATTTAGTGAGGTTTAAAATAAAATCGTAGAGATTACAAGAAAACAGTATTTCAGACTAAAATTGTCGTAAAATAATTTAACTATACAGTTTTGTACTTCTGGTTGACTCCTATTTCTCTGCGTGTACTTTTAAAGATTTAAGCATACAAAGGGACATAGGGACAGAGAAAGCGACTTTGTTTTATACTATGTAGTGATAAACTATTATGTATAAGTATTTTTAAGTTCCGTACCCGAGTAAAAACGGTACTCTATTACTATGACTCCACTGTCCGTCTGTCTGTCACCACGCTGCATCTCATGACCCGTGTTAGGGAGACAGTTAAAATTTTCAGATTATTATTTTTGTTGCCGCTATGTATCACTAAAAACAGAATAAAATAGTTCGGATCCCTTCGTGTGCGGGTCCGACTCGCACTTAGCCGGTTTTTTCTGGCACTTTTCGTATTGCGAAACTGTCAAAACATATCAGTTTAACCATTGGTCGTTGATTGATAGATGGGTTTATTAATTTCGACAACAAGTCAGTAAGAAAGTTTGTCAAACATTTCAACCGTAATCGTATGTAGACATTTATAAGGGCTTCTTTATTTATTATAGCTCCCTTCTTTACCCTTTTTACCGTATCCCGATTACAGGTATATCACCACCCCACTAGGCAAGTCTCCAAAGCCAGAGAAACACAAGGTCCTCTGGCTCCCCACCCTCTACTTTAGCTTACAAAATTGAATAAAAAAAATGAAAATATTTAAGCCGCTCAATTTATTAAGTAATAAGCTGATATATTTCTTAACAATACATGTCACAAAAATAATATATCTTATTAGTAAAACCTACCTATTAATGTTAGAGATCATTTTAATTTAAATCGTACATTTATTTATCATTATAAAGGAAAAGTTCTGATCATAGGTACATACTTACATACATAAATATGCTTAGATTATTATACTAAATTTACATGTCATAAGTAAAACATTAAGCCTAGAGTCCAGGAAATGTAGAAATTAATACGTAAATTCACACTTTCGGCCCGGCTGACAAAACAATAGGATACCTAGAGTACCTACTAAATTCTGATTAAATTCTTGCTTTATTTGGATACATAGAAACTTATACTGTTTTCACAAAACAATTAACTTAGGTATCTAACACTGTCCAAAAAATTGAATCGATAGTTATATACAGGTTGTCCCGTAATGAATAAGCGGGCCCCTATGGATAGAGGACACTGTGCCGGATCAGAAAAACGAAAGTTATGTTCTATGAAAGTCTCTTAGTTTCCGAGATATCCGCCATTTTAATTTTTTTTTTAAATTCACGCCTTTTTCCGTGTTTTGTTATGCCAAAACTGCAAATGAAGGAATTATTCCAATCTGTTTTTTGGATAGTATTCCAGGATAAATGTGTGCTATCGAATGCAAACAATATTTTTTATGACACAAATTATGTTTGGGCGAACGGAAGAATTAATAAAAAAAGATTTATTTAAAATACAATGTACTTGTTGAAAGCTAATTAAAGACTAATTACAAAATAATATTTAAGACTTAAGAAAACAATTATAAAACTTAACTAAGCACTTAAACTAGGTCGCACGCGCCGGCTATTAGTGCAGCGTTTGCTGGACGTGCGTAGCTGGTGCCCAGCTAACTCCTCCCTCCTTAAGAGCGAAGCTGATCTTCTTACAGCTTCGACCAGTGTCCTCACTGGATGGTTCCTCTGCTGGTAGGGGGTTGTTGTCTGCTCGTCTCCAGCGTTGCCAAATTTTCCAGGCTACAGTACCCAAGAGTAGTAGGTACAGGAAAAGGGTTGTCCAACTTGGCGTGGCCATCATGGTCGGCCAGTCAGCGACGTCTTCGTCATCGTCCACTTCCTCTGCTCTGTCCAGGAGTTTGTTGGTGTTGTCCAAGTCTAAATCTTCTAGCTTGATCTCCAGTTTTATCGAGGCTGGGTCCATGTTGATGGTTGGTAACGGAATGATCTCGTTTATTTCCTGGACCGAAGTGTGTGTCTGCAGGGTTCTGTTTACGACGTCGGCGCGACAGTCATTGGTCAGCGTGACGAGTTGGGTTCCCGAAGTCTTTGTATACGTAGTTTTGGGCCCACATTGAGTGCGTACTACCTCTTCTTGGAGAAGTATTAGTAGCCACGTGTCTTCTCTGACTTTTTGGATTTTATTATTTTTCAACGTCATCTTTGCTCGTGTGCAGTTTACGTTCCTGTGCTGTATTAAGCCGGTGATGCAATCTTTTGTGTCCTTGATAGATAGTGTACTCAGATCTTCACACAGTCTTGTGTTTTCTGAGATTCGTTTGCAGTTGTCGTTGTCCATATATGCGTACTCTTCGCTACCAAGTAATAGGAATTTGGAATGGGGAATAATGGTAAGATGATTTTTATCGGGAATGGAGTACAGGTGTACTAGGTCGAATATTATTGTCAATAGATGGGATTTCTAATATAAAAGTTAAAGTGTGTTCGGTGCTATAAGCTTTTACAGAAATTGATCTTTCAAGTTCGTGGATATTGTTTAAGTTGATCTCTGTAGCCGGCTTAAGATTGTACATAGATTTTAAAGTTAAAAGTTCTATTAATAGATTATTCGGGGCTATTATACTGGGGTGCATGACACCGAGTTGTGAAAATGACATAGCATCTTCTAAAATAGTGAGTTTATCTAAAATTATCTGTAAGCTAAAGTCTATCTGAACATATATATCTAGATATTTTAAATGGTTGCCTAAGGTATCTGTTATTTTTGTAGCATTTTGTATGTACAACACGAGTTTTCTTTGATTTTCATTGATTTTCTCTAACTGTGTTCCAAAATCTGTGATTGTTTTCTCTGCAATAATTAATTTTCGTTTCTGATTATTTTGAACCTTGGAAATTTTACTTCTAAGCTTCGAAATTTCAGATTCGAACGTAATAGCATCTTGGTGATCTAGGTTTCCAGTTATTGATTTTACGATTGAACCTAACCCATCAATTAAACCTCTTTTTCTACGGATTTGTGGAACGATAAACATTATTTTCTTACTAATCAATGAAAAACTATGCTCAATTTGATTACGGTAAGAATTTTGAATTTTATCCGGAAGTGTTGAGGACGTTTCGGAAGCTTTAGTGCTTGCAAATAGTGCCATTAGTTTAATAGTGGTTAGATGTAAGTATGTTATGTTGTAGACACAAGCTAAGTTAAAGTTATCTATTTGTTTCATGACTTGTCCCTGTTTATACAAAAGGATTCCCTGGTCATCTTTTATGGGAAGGAAAGTTACGTCGGCTGTTGCGTAGAGCACGATGGCTCCTGCGATGAGGGTCCTGGAACAATGTGGGGTCGTTTGAGGAGTTTGAAATGAACTCTAATGGATTTGGAATTAGGGTGGTTACCTATGATCTCTGCTATATTATTCGGATGTATCTGAATAATTTTATACGGACCTTTGTATACTGGTTTAGTCTTGTCGTTCCGGGCTGTCTTCGCTACCTGTTTAAATACAGTTTCACCTACCTTGAGTGTAACTAGTTCAGCCTCCTGATTCCTTTTAGTAATTACCTGCTCCTTGTCCTTCGACATAAGTGCTGCTACGCACTCTTGTATCGCATGAGCGTTGTTTTTGTGCTTCAGAACATAGTCCTGATAGAACTCTTTTGGAAAGTATAGTTCTAGCGGGTTCCTTGATGCTGTGTGACCATACAGTAGTTCGTGTGGAGTATAACCAGTTGCCGAGTGTATAGCATTGTTGTATGCTATGACAGCGTATTTCATTACTAGATGTATAGGGTCGTCTTTATTCGTCATTCTTTGTATGCGTATAATCTCTGCTAATGTGGAGTGGAATCTTTCAATCGGAGAGTTTGAATTCGGATTGTAAGGAGTGGTAAAATGGATGTTAATGTCATGTAAAGCACAAATTTCTTTGATTACGTCATTGTCAAATTTCGTGTCTGAGTCAGTTGTTATTTTATAAGGAAGTCCTAGTACTGAAATTACACTAAGTAAAGCTTCAGCTACATGGATACTACTAGATGCTGTCAAGGGGATAGCTTGAGCGAACTTGGAAAAATTATCAATTATTGTAAGAAAAGTGCCACCTCCTGTTGAATACAGGTCCATGAACATATGTTCCATGGGTTTTCGTGGAGTTTCTGTAAGAGCTAACGGTGGTTTTAGTGGGTTTCTTTCATACTTAGCTTTAAGACATATTTCACATTTGTTTATGTAGGTTTGAACGGTTAGTAACATATTAGGCCAATAGTAGTTTCTGTGTAGATGTTTATATGTTTCTTGTATACCACGGTGGGCTGTTTTCCCTTCATGGTGCTTTTTTATGAGTTCCTCTTGTTCTGTTTTATTTTCGACAAGAGTGACACGAGAAGTACACCTTATTAATTTTGGACCTCTTTCATTAAATGTAGACGTATAGACTCTGGAGAAAGCTAAATACAGTTCTTCGGTGTAAAAATAGCAATGGAAAATTCTATCGGCTACAGTGTGTTCTTTTAGGAATCTAATTATTTCCTGTTCTGTATTATTGATGGGAATAAATACATCTTTAATTACTTTTCTCGAATTGGTTGACCTATTTTCGACTCTATACGTAGAACCTGGGGTAGACCTAATGTGAAATTGTTTTAATTGTCTGTCTATTGCATCGGCTAGTATTGGGATACCATTATTCTCATTGTCTGGTTGGGTGTGGTTGGTGCTAACTAGCTGATCGTCATCATCAACAGTAACTACAGTCATACTGTCTGATTCGTCATCTTGTGTTTGGGGAACTGCTAAAGTGTCGATAGTCATAGTCTCTGGTTGGTTATTTGATTCCCTATTATTCGAGTTATCGTTAGTAACAGTGTCGGGTTCTTGTCTAGTCTCATTTTGTATGTCTCTGTTAACGTTCTCAAATATTCGGCCTATAAGATCATCGTCCTCGTTATCTTCAAAGTTAACAGCTAAAGAATCCATACTGTGATAATAGATTTTGGTACGGGACAACGCGTCTGCGTTTGTGTTTTGACGTCCCTTTTTGTAAACGACTGTGTAGTCATATTCTGCTAGCTTCAATCTCCAACGAGTTAGTTTTGACGAGGGGTCTTTAATAGACATTAACCATGTTAGCGGTCGATGATCCGTATAAATGGTAAATTTACGCCCGTACAAATAAGGTCGAAAGTATTTTATTGCCCACACTATCGCCAAGAGTTCTTTCTCGATAGTGGAATAGTTGGATTCGGAAGAAGACAAAGTACGTGAAGCGTATGCTACCGGTTTATCTGATCCTATTTTTCCCTGCGAAAGTACCGCGCCTAAAGCGATATCGGATGCGTCAGTCGTCAGTACGAAAGGTTCGTCAAAGTCGGGATACCTTAATATCGGGTCATTAGTGAGAAGTTGTTTACACTTATTGAAAGCATCTAAAAAGTCATCGGAATGTACAACTTTGTGACCCTTCTTTAAACATACAGTCATAGGTTTTGTAAGTTTAGCGAAGTCTTGTATAAACTTACGATAATAACCTACAAGTCCAAGAAATGCTCTTATTTCTTTTTGTGTACGAGGTAAAGGGAAATCCAGTACAGCTTTCACTTTGTCCCTGTTAGGTTTAAGTCCTTCGTCAGTCAGTTCGTGCCCCAGAAACTTTACGTGTTTCTGAAGGAATTCAGATTTGTCAAGTTGAATTTTCAAATTATGGCTTTTAAACCGGTCGAAAACTTCTTTGAGCTTAACAATATGCTCTTGTAATGACGTAGATATTATTATGACGTCATCAAGGTACGTGTATACGTTAGAAATACCTCTTAGGATATGATCCATAAGTCTTTGAAAGGTACTTGGAGCATTTTTCAAACCAAATGGCATTCGCAAAAATTCGTAATGCCCTCGTTCAGTTGTGAACGCGGTTTTCTCTATATCATCAGGGTGCATTTCCACCTGATGGTAGCCACTGGCCAGGTCGAGGGTTGTGAAATACTGGGCCCTCCCTAGTCGGTCAAGTATGTCGTGAATGTTTGGTAGAGGGTATTTGTCTTCTACTATCCTATCATTCAGTCGTCTATAGTCAATCACAAGTCTCCATTTTATTTTTCCGGAAGCGTCGGGTTTTTTCGGGACTATGTGTACGGGACAGGACCAAGGGGATATACTTTCGCGAATAATACCCTGTTTAAGTAGGTTGTCGATTTGTTTACGAATTTCGTCGCGTTGTTGGGGTGGCTGTCTATAGTTACGTACGAAAATAGGTTTGTCGTCAGTTAATCGTAGTTGATGTTTGACTGCGTGAGTAAAACTTAGAGGAATGTTTTCACAATAAAATATGTCTTTGTAACGGTTGCAAAGTTTGAGAATCTCTTGTTTTTCTTCACTATTCATGTGCTCGGTGCGAATTTTTTTTAAATTTTCACTGAGATCTTTATTTAAATCTGTTTTAATATCTAATGAATATAATTTCGCTTCGTTACTGGTTATCTCGGAATAGGTTTCTAACTCTATTGCTGATTTTTCAGGGATAAACATTTTCTTTTCGTTATAGTTGATAACTGATGTTCTGAAGGAACCGTTTTTTACCGTTACAAGTGCGGCGGGGGATTCTAAACCCTCTGACCACAAAAATGTATCTTGAAGATACTGCCCGTCAATATAGTTAGTTTTTAAAGTTACCAGTTTTTCACTTTTTGAATCAATATGAATTTTAGCTAGTGGGCGGTTGAAATAAATTGGAATGTCTGCAGTCAAAGTACGTAAAATGTTAGTATTTAAGTCAATGTTACTCTTCAATTGTCGTAATAAGTCAAATCCTATTAGTCCCTTATACTTCGGGTCAAAATCAAAAATAAGGAATTTATGAACGATATCTGAGCTAAAAGCAGGTGGTAATGGCAAATTAACAATATAATTATGTCGCGAAGTATTATGCGCGGTCGCGATTTGGAACGGTTCATATTCAACACAATATTCAAAGATAGTATCAAAAATAACATCAGATGAAACAACACTGCGACTTGCGCCGGTATCAATTAGGAACTTACCTCCAAACTCAGGCAGTTCGATGTACGGGAGATGATCCCGATCCTGGATGTTTATTTTGACTAAGTTGCTTCCTGGTCGTCGCGGGGGTTGCAAAAATCCTGAGGGTCGTCCACACCAGTCTGACGATCGTTAGTTTGCGGGGCTCCTTCCTCCATTTCTTGATAATAATAATAATTATCATACTCACCAGACTCTTGAGTTTCATCCTGGGGTTGGGGGTAGTTTTGTGTGTAGAACAGCTCCTCCACAGCAAACTGCGGCGTCGGTTTTGCTACTGACCTCATAGTAACGTCGGAGCTTTTGGCTGGTGGGTTTATTTGTTGCGGCACGTTGAACTGTCCGGGGTTTCCCCCTCTGGAAGGTCCAGGATTCCCGAACCGGAAATTACCTGATCCTCGTTGTTTCCACGGGAGCATTGACTGCACCCATTGTTGTCTCTGCATAGGCGACATGTTATTTTGTCGCGGCGTAAAATTACGCTGGGGTTGTGACGTGGTTCCTATTTGCTGAGGGAGGTTAAACGGGGATGGTTGGTACATCCTAGGTTGTGAACCTCTCAGAGAATCCTTTGGTTTAAACGGGGGTGCATTTGGTGAGCTAAAAGAATTATTATACCCTTTCTGTGCGCCCTTAGCTTCCTCCTGTCTTGCCAAAACTATAGCGGATTCTAAGGTAATCGGTCTCATTATTCTGACCCCAATAGACACTTGAAAGTCAAGATTATCGACAAATTGCTCGATCGCCATTGACTCATAATAATTTCTATCCGAGTGCCTACCTATCGAACGTAAGGTATCTAAAATTTCACGCACGCGTTTACCGAACGACTCGGAATCCTCGTTTTTAAATTTACGGGTTCGGGTCAGCTCTTGCATCACCTGTGCCTCCGTTCGAGTTTCTCCTAATCTAGAGCGTAACGTCGCTTTAACATTATCCCAAGTCGTGGCGGACTCCCCATAGGCAAGAGCCTCTCTGGCGGAATCGCACAACTTACTTTTAATAATACAAATCAAAGCGGGGTGGCTTCTCGCGGTCTCGTTAAGCAATCCTATAACACCCTCTACTTCTCTGATATAAAAATTAAGTAACTTGGGATTACCATCATACCGTGGTAGCAAATCTCTAACAAAATTAATGTCTGCCTCACCATTGTTGGCCGTCATTGTGTTGTGTTTTTATAATAAAATTAAATTAAATAGGTATAAAATGAACACAATGTAAATTGCTTACGTTTGAAATTACTGACCTACTTATTGAATCGAATATGAGTATTCACTATGTTTACCGCGATTTTAGCTTAAAACATGAACACTCTTCAACGCAATAAATAAAATGAAATCTACACTAAGACAGGAAATAGAGCAAGGAACTTGGTTAAATAGCGAGAGTACTCACCGGACCAGCCTCTGCATCTCCCGTCGAGTCTTCAATAGCGCGTAGGGTTCCCCAATTCTCCGAGTCTCCGTACGCTGATCTTCCGTGGGCCGCCCGTAGGTTCTTTCTGGATCACGGTGGTGCGACTTGGAACTCGCCGATCGCTGCGCTGTCGCTGTGCTCTGGCTGTAGACAGAATCGAACCGGGTACCGGGATATCGATTCTGGAACTTGAGAGATGCGTATTAGCTTGGCGATCGTGTGATCCTACCGACTGCGCCAATTATGTTTGGGCGAACGGAAGAATTAATAAAAAAAGATTTATTTAAAATACAATGTACTTGTTGAAAGCTAATTAAAGACTAATTACAAAATAATATTTAAGACTTAAGAAAACAATTATAAAACTTAACTAAGCACTTAAACTAGGTCGCACGCGCCGGCTATTAGTGCAGCGTTTGCTGGACGTGCGTAGCTGGTGCCCAGCTAACTCACATAGAAAGTTTTTTTTTAAACTAAGGTTTAACTCAAACTTCATGGTTTTTTAATTTTTTAACCTGAACTTTAACCTTTCCTGGTGTAAAAAAATGTATGGTCACCCTGGTGCCAAATTAAAAAAAAAAAAGTTGCCTATTTCATTGAGATTCTGAAACGGTATAATATGTGGTATTGCCAGCATTTAATACTAAATAAATTTCTAATAAAATCAGCAAGAGCATGCTTTTTGCGAAGTAAAAGTAGTACCAAAATTTACTTTATTGTACTTAAAATAATTCAAGAAATTTTAGTTCTGAAATTCCCCGAATTTTCTATGGAAAAAACAGGAAAAAAGACAGCTCTGGCTCACTTTAAAAGGAATTAATTTTGTATTGAAAGCTGGCAATACCACGTATTATATCATTTTAGAATCTCAGTGAAATAGGCAACTTTTTTTTTAATTTGGCACCAGGGTGACCATACATTTTTTTACACCAGGAAAGGTTAAAGTTCAGGTTAAAAAATTAAAAATTCATGAAGTTTGAGTTAAACCTTAGTTTAAAAAAAAAACTTTCAATGTGTCATAAAAAATATTGTTTGCATTCGATAGCACATTTATCCTGGAACACTATCCAAAAAACAGATTGGGATAATTCCTTCATTTGCAGTTTTGGCATAACAAAACATGGAGAAAGGCGTGAAATTTAAAAAAAAAAAATGGCGGATATCTCGGAAACTAAGAGACTTTCATAGAACATAACTTTCGTTTTTCTGATCCGGCACAGTGTCCTCTATCCGTAGGGGCCCGCTTGGCCATTCATTACGGGACACCCTGTATAATGCAATACAATCGATAGTTTGGTTACTTTTAATGTATATTACTTTTGAAACTATCGATAGTTATGCATTATATCATAGTATTACTACGCGCCATGCTATCAATAGTATCGATACCATCGATACAGTAGCTGATTTTCTATTGTCAATGTAAACTATCGATATTTCCTCAACACTAGTTAAAATACATCATGGAAATTCCTGGTGATTTTGAGTCAAATATTAAATATGTACAACGACCTTGGGTCCTATATCCATATTAAGAAAAACTGCTTGCGAATTAGAACATGAATCCAGTAGAAGCCGCAGCAGAAAATACCGAAATGTCTTCATCTAGGTCTTTTCTGCTGTGCCAAAGAGGTTAGTCAACTGCATTAAGGAAGACCTGGGACTTTCACCAACTGAAGAAAGAACATCAAGAATCTAAGCGAGTGGCACAATATTGTAGACCCACAAAGGGTTGTAGAGACAGTGGAAAAGATAATTGTGACATAAAATAAACAATACCCATATTCAATTGTGACATTAGTGATTATTTAGGTACTAAAAAAATAATTGTGACCAGGTAATCAGTAAGTAGTACAGGCAGTCTAGATCAATGCATAGTCTACCAGATGTTTTTTTAGAATAAATACGTCGGTTTTTGACCACTATCTGACAAGATGGTAAGTGGCGGTGCGGTCTAAAAGATGTAGCACGCTGTTCCGTCATCATACTGTTTTAAATATTCAATCGACTAGTACCTATAAATATCGTATGTAAGTATATCTAACCGATGAAATCGATATCGACGTATAGGTATAAAGTAGCAAGCTGCATCCGTGGAATGCGGGTAGCAAAACTTCATCTACCAAAATGTGTCGAAGATCGCGGGTAAACTTGAAAAGACTTTTTCACTACTACCGCCAAAAACCTGGAGATTAATTCGACTCAAGCCCGCAGTGGCCAAACGCGAACTGATCGCTGTTTGAAACTGTATCGTGACGAGCAGTTTGTGTTTTGCGAGTTTGTGCAGTTTCAAGTGTTCTCCAATACCTTGGACTAGTGAATCCGTACGGAAAAGTGGATGGTCATCGAGACTCAAGGTAGGAAGTTTTATACTTGCTGGCTTTTTATCCCGTACAAGAACTCGTATTTCATGGGCAGATTACCTTCCATGGTCTGACTCTAATGTAGCTGGAAGCCACCAATCGTATTTTTAATTTCTGAGTGTGGTGCGTATGCTACACACTCCTTTCTAGACGACACCTATACGCTCGTGACTCAAAGACCCCCAAATAAAAGAGGGCCTTCGAGAGACGCGCTAATACTGAGAAATCAAATTAATTGCAAGGTAATTGTATTACACAGATTGACTTACCCTAGTAGACCATTCATTGATCAATAAATAAAAACATAAAATTTAAGTATATCCTACACTTTTTGGATTATTCCTGTTGACCACCTAATTGTCCACCACTGGGGGACACTGGGACGTTTTGTTGCACTTTGTCCCAAAGCCCACCAATGGAATCTTGTATCATTCATTAAATGATATAAAGTTAGAGAATTACTGAGCGAGTAATTCGAGGAAAACAAATTAGTATGTTATATTTACAAGATTTTTGTTACTTTTGACTTTCTTATAATATAACACAAATATTCTACACTATAATAATATTATAAAGAGGAAAGATTTCTTTAAATGTTTATTTGGCTTCGGAAATACTAGACTGATTTGGTTGTAACTTAGTATGCTGGATACATTGATTCATTGGGAGTAACATAGGCTAATTATCCAGATCGGGACTGACGCGAGTGGAACCGTGGGCAGCTGCTAGTACATTATATAAAGCAACACATATTACTTTGATATAGATCTGTTTCATTCCTAGTTCAGTCCATTATTCATTCCTGTAAAACAGTCTCGAATGTATCATTACACTTCACATTTTAAATGCTTTCACGCTTAGTTCGGTAATTGTTAGAGTAATGATTGCTCCACCATTATCTTCTCATAACCAGCTGGCGGTGGGTAGAGAAAATTGTCCAGTATGATGTCTAAAATGGCACCGTCATCAACTGAAAAAGATAATAGAAAGTCTATCAATTGCTAAAGTTACTAGAGCTATCGTCATCATACCAGCCACAGGTTGTCCACTGCTGAACATAGGCCCACGTAAGACTTCTAGAGCGATCGGTCGCATGCTAAGATACTAAATTATGTTATTTTATATGCTAAATTATTAAGTACTAGCGACCCGTCCCGGCTTCGCACGGCAATATTATGCATGTATTATACATATAAACCTTCCTCTTGAATCACTTTATCTATTTAAAAAAACTGCATCAAAATCCGTTGCTTAGTTTTAAAGATTTAAGCATACATAGGGATATAGGGACAGAGAAAGCGACTTTGTTTTATACTATGTAGTGATGGTGTGAGAATTTCCATAAATCTTTTTTTTAGTACTTACTTGGTACTCTTAAGATGATTACATATCACTTATCCACTCAAAAAAAAGCTCTTTTCTTTATTTAATATTGACAGATGTTGGTTTATCTTTTCTTTTTACTATTAATTCATTATAAACTAGGCTTGTATTTCTACTTTTTTTATTTTTGTTATCATTTCAAAGTTAAAGTTATAATATTTTATATTTAAAAAAATGTAGGCCGAGAATACAACATATTTATACGAATGGCATGAATAACATTTTTGTTGCAATTTAAGGGATGATAACAGGTATGTCCCAGAACGAAAATTCCATTAAAAAATATGTCATTTGTGTGTAAAAATTTAAGGTACCTAGTACTGCAAAATGTCAAGTTTTTAAGCCCAGCAGTTTAGGTTGTTGTTTGTTGTCTATCAATGAAAGCTGCATTTAATTGAGAAAATTAAAAGTATCGATGATTATTTACCATAGAGCGCCGGATATACAGTTCCCTTGATATTCCTCACTGGTACCTCCATATTCTTTCCGTTTAGAAAGAAGTTTAAGTCAATATGATCATAGGCAACACCAATGGTGTCTCCTTCAACAGGCATAATTGCTTTATTCATTTCCTTATCACTCTCTGGTTTATCTTCAATATGTGTTGGTGACTCGGTAGAGACTAGTAAGTCAGCTGTTGGGGATTCTCGAGGTGCCGGGGAGAGTTGGTAGAGTTCAACATTGTTGTGACGCACTGTTCCATCACTGTTTAGACACCAAGAATCTTTGTCCATGCCACCTGGAAATGCAGAGCAGTTTGTGTTAATATAGCATGTTATGAGGCATATTGTAGTAATTAAATCAGTTAAATTATACAAAAATGAACATGCATAAACACTTACATTTAAGAGTTTTATATGATACTAGCTGCGCCCGCGTAAGTCCCAATTCGTGGGAAAATAAAAATAAAAAGTAGCCTTTAGCCTTCCTCGATAAATGGACTATCCAACACAAAAATATTTTTTTTCTATTTGAACCAATACTTCCTAAGATTAGCGCGTTCAAACAAACAAACTCTTTAGCTTTATAATATCAGTATAGATTTAAATACCTTGCCACTAAAGCAGTAAAAGGATTGCAATTAAATTATAAAAAACTAGTATCGAATATCAAAATTAAAGTAGCCTATAGCCTTTCTCGATAAATGGCCTTCCCAGCACAAAAATATTTTTTAAATTCGAACCAGGAGTTACCAAGATTAGAGTGTTTAACCAAGCAAACAAACTCTTCAACTTTATAATTTAGGTATAGATTATACACCTCATTCTGCTTTCGGATGTGTTGTAGTTTAGTAGCCAGAGACTTGTTGCTACAGAATCATGTGGTCAATTTAATTTCAGATAATAATATGTGACAGTGACACCAAATTCTTTATACTCAGAGCATGAGATGCATAATTTTGCATACAAATCGCAATCTGTATACTGCACTCTTAATAAAATCATAGCATATAGAGGGCAATAGTATTACAATTCACCTCACTTGTACAAAGAGTGCAAATTGTTATGATTCAATTCTATTGTAATATATTTAATGCTTGCATAAACAATTCTTGACCCATAACCATATTTGTTGAGAACAATTTTACAAATTCAAACAATGTTTTCATTGAAGGTCAGGAAATGACTCATTTTTTTATGTTATGTCATGTTTAATAGTCATTAATTTAAATATTATAGATCAAATAAGACCCAAGTACAAATTGGTCAGATTCGGTAAGTCCGATCCTCTTCAGTGCAAAACCTCTTCGGTAAAGTTAATATCTATGTTAATAGTTATCCTACAAACAAATACTTTAAAAAATTCAAAAATATTTTTTCTATTAGTAAATGAATTTTTTAGCAGTTTTAGTTAGATTACTTTATCCTATAATAATTCTACGTTTACAATAATGTGGAGCACTATTTGAACATTTTAACAATGTAACCTGTGGATTGATCGAACCCACGTCATCATCATCACCCATGATAATTACTTCCACACAAGCATTGTACTTGACTGATAAATAAGAAGCAGAATTGTGTTCAGAGTTTTTGCTACCACTGCATTGCAATAATCTAATTTTTTTTTAAAATGAAGTGAAGCAGACACAAAGCAGTAAAAGCACTGAATAGTTAACAACGTCTTGGACTTACCATGAACCCTGTTAAGATCTGTCTCTCGTGTGGCAAGTCCGACAGCCCACACGCCACCTTGCTGCAGCTTCACCTCAAAATATGCCTTGTTCTGTACCAATGGAGCGTTGCCGAGAGCGCAGCCTGAGCCACATACACGCTGACCACCTTTTATAATGACCATTTCATGGCCTGAAATAGCATTGAATAAGGGTAATCAGAAATCTTTATAGAAAAACTGTGTGTTTACAGATAATTTTTAGATAAGTACAACAAAATGTTGCATTTACGTACTTTCACACAAGGTGTTTACCTGGAGTAAAAAATATATACTTAAGTATATATGTGTGTAAAATATGTGGTATAAAAAGGCTGTATCAGGGACACGGCTGCAGTTAAGTTCACAATTCTAAATGTAGCTTCTACCTGCAGTTAATAAAGCTACACTACTAATATGATTTACATATTATTATAGTTATGTATCTCTTTCTTTTAATTTATTGCCGTTTGTTCAAGACACTTATCTATTGTTGAAATCAATTATTTCAACAATCACACCATACATGCATAAATTATGACAATACTGACGAAATGTTGAGGCGTCGCGTTTACTCTCATGTTTTTCTATAATAATGCATTGTATATCCTAACATTTTATACACAAAAATAGAGAAGTATCTAAAATTTTGCAATTAGCTGAAATAAAATGTGTTTGTTTTAAAAGCTTACCCATGTGCAAAGTATCCAACTGTACGGGATTTTCTTTGATTCGTATAGGTACGCTGGATGTTAGAGTAAATCCATTCATACAACTTCTGAGGCAGCAAAACATGGTTTGTATTTATTCACTGAACTAATTAGCCAAACAAAAATTATCTTTTGGTTTTTTTGTGTGAAATGAAGAGCGAAACGAAGGAAAAAGTCATTTATTTACAATTTTGACAGTGACACTGACAGTAGCTTATTGTCTTTTTTTTACCACTAATAGAGCAGGCAAAAGGTGTTTACTTTATGAGACTATTATGAAATAAGTGGTTTACCTACATTTTTTTTATTCATATCGAAATGTTATCGAATTCTTCAAATTGAATCACGTATTGTATTCTCTCAACCTCCCATTGAGGACTCTTGTGATTAGGTGATTCCAACTATCTGCTATCTGTACAGACCACAGTTAAATACTCGAAGGTACAGACAGACCATGTATTTGTACCTATTACCTAGTTTATGGGCCCAACCTGTGAGCGGAATTTTGCGGAGAAATTTATTTTCATAACTTCGTCATCAGTAGGTATGATTTACTTAAATTCTATTTGATCAGTAGGTATGTCACCGTGGCGCACCACCACTGCGCTTTTAATCGTCGTCCAGTGCGCGTGATTAGGGCGAGATTGCCATACAAAAACCGCTCCTCCTCCGCCCCTAATCACGAGCGCCCGACGACTTGAACCTTAGTGAATCAGGGGCCTGATCAGGATAATGATAACTAATCAGAACAGTAATTAAAGCAAGCATTTACCATGGAAAAAGGGAGGGAATCTACCTATACCTCACTTTTTATGGGACTAACATGAGGCTCCCACAAAAAAGAAAAGAATCATTAAAATCCTAGTTTAAATTGTGCTTTATTGCCGGAGCACCTCTACTACGGCGCAAACACGTTTTTTTACGTCGTTCAGATTCAAAAACTCAGAAAATCCTGAGTGTCTGATGAATGACTCTCCAATACTCTCCATTCGTCTTAAAGTTTTAATGGCAGCATTCATTTTTGGTTTCATAATCTATGAACTTGTGGACACGTAGACTTGTAAGTTTTCTTAGAACAAGGCACGGACTACCTAAATTAAATACCTAAGTAGGTACCTATATTTTATTGACTTTACTAATTTAATTTTAGTTAAACAAATATGTTTGCTAATTAATTTAACGCTAAGCTTCTAAGTAATGTTTATCCAACAGGCATAATTAAATCATTTAAGCAATCTTTACTTACCTTGATTTTTAAATAAGTATGTTCTTTATCTCTTAATTTTTCGGTAGATAAGTTAAAGGTACCTACTTTAGCTATGTAACTAAGTAACTTCTTTAGATAGATAGATGGATTACTTTATTTTCTAAAGTAATAGCTAGAAAGTATAAGTTGCACAAAAGCGGACGGCCTCATCGCGCTATTTCTTCCAGGTACCCTTTGGATGGAAAAGAACTGATTTAATTAGCTTTAGGTAGGTACCTAAGTTTGAAAAAACAAATAAGTAGATAATTGGTATTGGAACTTACTAAAGTCGTAACAAACAAATTTTAAAAACTATTTTAGAAGTAAAAACTGGCTAAGTGCGAGTCGGACTCGCGCACGAAGAAGTTCCGTACTATTATATTCTATTTTTAGTAGGTATTTGTTGTTAAAGCGGCAACAGAAATACATCATCTATGAAAATTTCAACTGTGGGGATAGCTATCACGTAAAGAGGATATAATCACTACGCTATTACGGTTCATGAGATAAAGACCGGACAGACAGACAGACAGTGGAGTCATAGTAAGAGGGTCTAGTTTTTACCCTTTTTGTACAGAACCCTAAAAAGGCATAGGTCAATGAAAATAGGGGTAAGATACTTATTTAATATAACTACCTAAATAGGTATTACTTCTAGTACCTAACTACCTACCTGTGGTATTTCCATTTCCTATTTCTTCGACGAAAACTTTATTTTAAAACTTTTACGACACTAAAAAGGTCAGTGATCCTGTAAGCTGACCGAATAATTTTGTTTCTCTTGAACTTTAGTATAATAAAAAACCAGTCTAGGTTCTGTTATATAACGCTTCTTAGTAGGTGTGTTCGTAGTAAGTATGATATAAGTGGACATTTTAAGGAAAATCAGAAAAGTAAAGCATACCTTAGGAAACTTATTTCTTAAACCTAGGTTAGTACAGTAGGTATAAAAAAAGAATCAGTCCATTCATTTTAAAGTTTTTATTCTTTTAATAACGGTTTAGATGCGGTTTAGTAATTGTTATAATTATTCTGCTTGATATCATTAGAGCTTTCGAATAGTTGGTTATTTCACGCAGAATAACCAAAAATAATAGAAACGTTATTTAAAAAAAATAAGAGGGGCGCCCGCGCCGGTCGTTTCGTATGACATATTGATCATTTTCGGTTCGATTTCTGGGTAGGGTAATGACTTTTTCACAAATCTAATGATGCACTTTTTGTTATTGTTCAGATCGGGCACGCGATTCCTTTCAGCATTTTTCGCTATATCTTATAGTTTAGGATATAGCCCTAAGGCCCATGTAAAAAATTCACCCTGTAGGTATACGGGAGTTATGACGTTGTTGTCCTCATTTCTCAAACGACCTACATAAAGCTCTACAAACAACCAACCAAATTCTGTCTGATCCGTATAAAACGTCTATATGCCATAATTATGCTGATTACGAAAAGCACACAGGAAATAATGATCGCATAGGTATAATTAACCAGCTAGGATAATAAAAGGAAATCAATTGGAATTCCATGAATGTATTGAATGAAATGTTATTTCTTATTAACCGACTTCAAAAAAAGAGAAGTTTCTCAATTCGTCGTAAGATATACATCATTTTATGTACCTACGTTCAGGTTCATTGATTACTTACCTATTTGAACACGGCTAAACCAATTGCGATGATTCTTTTTTCTTTCTAAAGCCTTTTTTTCATTAAGGTTTTTAGTAATTACTTATATAAAAAAGCGATTGAGGGCTATTTCTATGCACCCTAACCATCATCTTTTGTTCTACGACTTTTGAACAAATAAGTATTTTTAGAAAATAAGTAAGTACCTATTAGTTAGGTAGGTTTTCCTACATATAGGTACTATGAAAAACTGGCCAATGTGGCCGTTGGCCAATAACAAACGGTGGATGACTAAAGTCTGTCTATCTAGATAAATTATTCTTCTATGATCAGGTTTTTAGTTACCTATAGATATTAAAAACCCGTTACTATTTATTTCCATTAACCTACGCAAATGTATTTCTAGATTTAGTCAAAACGTCGCCTTACCTTCGTCAGGACATCAACCGAATTTATTTAAAAAAAAGACATCCTGGTTGCATACTAAAATTAAATCCAAAGGGTCCAGTGTCCGAATAATTATAAGTAGATAAATCATCGGATTATGGAATAAGCTCTTTTAATAAATTAAACTTTGACGAAGGATTTAACAAGTTTTAGGTTAAAACGTAGTTAATAAACCCTATAGGGTGCGTACCGAATCGTATTCACGCAGGCTTCGCGGTATTTCCTCAATATAAAGCCGGCGTCGATGCGCGCACGCAGCAGTTAGTAACGGACCCCTGGGGACACACCACCTACACTGTGAGTTCTAGTTTTTAATATTTCAAAAGATTTTTTTTTTTCTTAATTTAAAAATAGGTTGATACGTGTTGTTACCTTATTACTTACGTAAATAAAAAGGGTCACTAATATTAATTAATTTCTAGAGTGACTAGATAGAGTGGTATCTATATATAATATTTATCCCCTATAATTAATATAGGTATGTGTTATCCAAATTCATCCTTTAAAAATATTTTCTTTTATGATATTTCTTATTACAACAAAGGTACCCAGTAAGATTTTTATTTTTAAAATATATTTACTATCTAGATATATACTTATTTATATTATAAGTACTTGGGTATATCGTTAGCTTACTTGTATAGAATATCCGAAGAATAAATAAGCACTTTAGGATAGAATAGGTAATTCACCAGTAACTCTAACACTTCCTATATGTTCTTACAACACTTGGACATCTTACTATAAAAGCACGTCATACAAATTAGCTTGTTCCTAAATCTTTAACACTTTCACAAAAAAAACAATTAGTTACATAACTTTATGTCTTTTAATTACAACACGTTACAACAATATTACAGGCTGAAAGTAGTTATTAACAGAATGTTAACGCTAGTAGGTACCTATTTATTCAAATAGGACCATCAAACTGTTGGATTAGATATATGAAATTACTTAATGTTTAGAATTTGTAATGTCACGGTGTCCAGTTGACCTCAGAATCTCACAGAGTTGATGGGAGGAATGAACTCCTGTGTTGTGGGGACAAGGTCGCTTTCTATCCATAAAGACCGGTCCCGGGGTATTCAGGGAAAGTAACACAGTGTTTGTAAACATAACCCCGGGCTGGCTAGGCGGCTACAATGCAACGCGCAGCCCGTTTCATTCAACAATCTTAGGTGCGTAAGAGAATTGTCTCTCATTCTGTAAAATTATACTACACTTTTTAACTAATTGTTGGTAAGAATCGAACTGTTCGACTGTGCTAGCAAGTGACTATGTAAGCTAACCTTTAACTTAGAACATTCGATTCATTGGCAACTTTAAGACCCCCAATATTCGCCCCAAAAAGACTCCAACATAATGATAAATAAGCTTAGAAAGCTAGGTATTTAGGAATGATATAGTATTATCAGGTAGGTTTACCTTACCTTTTAAATAATTACTATTGTTTACCACCGGCGGCCATTGGAACAAAAAGCAAAAAAAATGTCTCCAGCCGCAGCAGCGTAAACCAACGCATTGGCTAACTAGGTGGTGGACATCGGGACCAACCCCTAACAATACCAGAATTTAAATTCGAAACCGAAGTCAAAATGATGTAAAAATCAGTAAGTCAACACCATGTCAACACGGTTACTTCCATAGACAATGAAAATAATATTCAACGTTCATGACCTACAGAAATATTAGGTGACCTTTGACACATCACATAATGTAAACCAAACAATTAAAATATTCATAGATATACCGATATTTGCATATAAAACATAAATCAAAAATAATTACAGACTATTCGTGATAAATACGCAATAAATTCAAGTACAATTCGTATTTTATCAAAGACATAATATCCTGATCCTAATCCTAACTAATATTAAGTTTTTTTTTATTTGTTTTTTGGTCAAGCGACCAAACCGATTTAGATGAAATTCGGCATAGTGGTAGATAAGAGGATGAAGGACATAATAATACTTTTGATCCCGAAATTTCCGCGAGTGGGACCGCGGGGCGCAGCTAGTAAAATATAATTTTACCAATGATTATTACTAAATAAAAGCTTTATCAAAAGGAAATTCCGATGTGAAAGTGGATAAATGTTACCGGGTCTCAGCCCACCCAATCCAGCCTGCTTTCGAAGCTGGCATACATGACGTGATGATGACCTCACTTATCGTTCGATGATGCCAAACTCTCCCATTTTTGGAAATAAATAATTACTTAATACAATTTAAAAAAGTATGGACTATGGACTTCTTGTCCATCCATAGGTTGCCTGGAAGAGATCGCTTTGAGCGATAAGGCCGCCCTTTGTAACACTTAGACTTAAGCTTTGTTGGATGCTAGATCTTAGGGGTTATTGTCTAGGACGGTGTGAGACGCGAGCCGTTCTCCCAGAGGGATTCAATCAATCAATTGATTGAGAAATATTGATGTTGTTAATGTTAGGTAGGTAAGTAGGTATGTGTTTTAATATTTTCTATAATCTGTGATTACTGATGAATGATGACTTAGGCATTCGTGACACAGAAAAACAGGTTACTTGAAGCAAAAAAATAATCCTCCTATAGACGCTACAGAATAATTTCTTATTTTTAGTAAATGTTCTTGAAAATAATAAGCAGAATTCTCAATTAAGGAATATTGCTTTAAAATTAAGAATACTACTTATGTACTGTGATACTATCTACTGCTTAACATCTTAAGATTTTTTTACTAAATTCAAGAAATTATTTTAAGATTAATTAATTAGACGATTATTTCTTGTTTCAAGAACACTTATTTTTCTTTAAGTTTTCATTTTGAAGTTAATGAGTAGGTAGGTAAACTACTACTACCTACTGGTAATTTGCTTAGTCAGATCTTGAGAGGTAGACAATTTCCCATTTATTAAGATTAAGAATAAAATAATAATAGGTACCTCTTTAAGGAGCTTTTTTTAAAGACTTTTTGAAATTTACAGGAAAATGAATCACCTAACCGCATTGTTGATGTTGGCGTTGGCCGCGACTGCGCTCGCGCAGTTCCCGAACGGCCGCATCTTGGAGCCCCCTGTACCCTCACACTGTGTACAACGAGTCATTCACGAGAGATATGCTGATAGTAAGTTATTATTTAAAAAATATTTATAGATTAAGCTGGGAAGCTAACAAACCGGAATAGTCGTATCATGACCAACAGACCCCAGCGACAGCTCGCATCGTCGCGTCGCAGTCGTCGCGACGACTCACTTATGTCGCTCTATTTCCTAATTTAAATAACGTTGCTTCGGTTTGTTTGTAATCTAAAAAAAATATATTTTTACATAAAAATAGGTATTTACGTGTCATAAATCGAGGCGAAAACAGAGAAATCACAATTTTAGGTTAGGTCTCATAATCTTTAAGTTCCTTTAAGTTTACTTAACTCACAGATTTTGAAAAGCGAATAGTTTGAAGCGATAAGATAACACTTGTAACATGGTTCTATAGCAAATGGTGTTTCTTATCTTCCCTTCCTCTCGTTAGATAACGAACTATTCGTTTAAGTATAGGCACAGAATATATATGTACTTACAAGTAGATAGGGTTAAACCTACAGTTAAGTTACGACTTAAGTAGGACTTTTTTAAAAGATTTTTGTTTTTTTTGTTCCCGGTGATTATACGTACTTATACATGTGCTTATACTATTATTATATTCTGTTGTTATACCAAGGGGGAGCCGGAACAAAAAAAACTCGACAGTTGTATTGTGTGACGCAGGTAGAATGTGAGTCAGCGGCGTTCTTGGCTGCCTTTTGATATTTTCGAGTAAGATAACATGGCCCGGATAGCTCAGTCGGTAGAGCATTGGACTTTTAATCCAAGGGTCCAGGGTTCAAGTCCCTGTTCGGGCGGCTATTTATTTTGATAACAAATATTTCACATACGTCTAGAGGCAATTAAGCTGTGAGTTTCGTCACAACATTTTCCTCCACAATGACAGCAATGTAAGTTAATAACGCACATATTTTTTTATTTTATTTTTAATAAAAAAATATTTTAGTTCTCGGACGTCCGGGATTCGAACGTACGATCTTCGGAAAGACATATCGAAGAGTTCTTTCTTCCGGACATGGTCTACTAGGCTCAGAGAGTGGTTGACAAGCAAGGCTAATTTCGTCTTATTACGCTTCCTAGGCGTCCCTAACAGCGCCTTGATTAGCATGAATTATAGCATAGATAGATAATCACGCTTCTATAAGTATAGAGAAATAATAGGCTCCAAAATACTAGACCGATGTTGATGAAACTTGGTATGAGGATACATTAATTCATTGGGAGTAACATAGGCTACTTTTTATCCCGATATTCCCACGAAATCGGAAGTTACGCAGGTGAAACCGCGGAGCGCTGCTAGTAATGTCTAAGTTCCATCTTGTCTTGCCTGGTTTCATCAGGTTGCCTGGAAGAAATCGCTTTCAGCGATAAGGCCGCCCATTTGTGCAACTTGTCTTTCTAGCTATTACTTTACTTTGCTTTTGTATTTATATGTTCCTTACTGTGTTGTACAAATAAAGTTATCTATCTATCTATCTTGTGCCAAGATATTTACAATAACCAAGATCGGATCATACCAATTACAAACAAGGCCCTTTCTATGTGTTTCTATGACATTTTCCCACGTGGCCGTAAAACAATATTACGCGTTCGTATAGAAAGTATCAACTTTCATCAGAATTACATCAATACCATCAATACACGCCGGTTATCCACGTAGTTAGGTATAATTGTTACGTACACAGCAACATGTCACTCATTGTTAGGTAGTAAACACTAGGAAACATCACGACAGACACCCCCTTATTCCAAAACGAGGTTTAAGGATAGTCCGAGATGTGGATTTAAACCTTAGATTTTGACACGGATTTACTCGCGAAATATAGTCTAAACACTATCCCTATATTATCGATTAGGAACTTTAGTCTAAGCAGTATCCCTATAGATTACATAGGCATAGTGTTTAGACTATAGTTCACGAGTAAATCTGTATCTAAATCGAAGGTTTAAATCCACATCTCGGACTATCCTTAAACCTCGATTTGGAATAAGGGGGACAATGTTTGTAACTTGCTAATGGTCGGATATTAGCACTGTTAGCTTATTAATTTGCTAACTAGACCGTTCAATGTTTGAGAATTAAACTAAGGATACATTAGGTAGGTACGATCAGGCAACCAAATTGGAGACCCACTGTAGAGTTCTATTTGATCCATATCACGGTGCTATGGAGTCCCGGATCTTAGAAAGCCGTGCGTAGAGCAGAATCCAAACGTTCAGACTTTTTACCCTATCAAAGTTTAATAGCAAATTTTTATGTGGAGACCGAACCGGCGATTGTCCCTGTCTGCATTATAGTCTTATAATAAAGGATTAACGGATCTACCACTACTTATAGGTATAGGACGTTTCAATGTGATTTCATGCAAATTGTTAGATTCCAAATGAACAAAGAATTTTGACTTTGATTTTGACTAAATAATATATTGTGATTGAAACAGACAAGGGCTACTTCTTTTCGTGGCGGGACCCAGCGCTCCGAGGAGTGGAAGAGGACTGGTTGAGCGCGAGGAACTACTGCCGGCAGAGGTGCATGGACCTCGTCTCATTGGAGACCAGTGACGAGAACGAGTGGGTCAAGGCGCGCATTATACAGGACAAAGTGAGTCTCTACATACTTTATGAAGAAAATCCTCCTAATATTATAGATGTGAAAGTTTGTGTGAGTTTGTTACTCCTTCACGCCAACACTACCGGACCGATTGCAATAAAACTCGGTATGCAGATGGCTGGAGACTTGAATTAACACATAGGCTACTTTTTATCCCGATATACCCACAGGTTCGAGACTGGCGCATTGTAAATACTAGTTTAATATAGTTTTGAATGTTTCTTAAAATCTAAAACTGCTGACAGATGAAATTATTCTTAGAATAATCTAGTAGGTAGTAATTAAAATATAATATAAAGATACGTAGCCTTGAATAGTTTAACAACCTTTGAGCTTGTGGTTATAAAATTATACTTTCTCAAACTTAAGCTACTTATAATTCAGCTTAGAAAGATGAATTTAAAGATGTTCGAAAACTCATAATAAGGAAGTCTAAAATCACTGACGTAAACTTAGTCAATAGATTAAATAACAAAAATGCCTAAACTACTTATATTTCCAATTTATGCAATAATAGATTCGCTAAGAGAGATACTAAAAAAGAAAAGATATTAATCTGGTGCCAATGCCCAATAATCCAATAATGGAATAAGTTATTAATTCTAAATGTATTATTCAACGAAACACTTCACTGCAGACAAATAATTCAAACAAAGTCTTGTAAAAAAATATCTTAAAATGTTGTTTATTAAGTAATCAATGGAAATACTTATAAGAAAAAAGAATAGAGCTGCTTTTGATTGATTAATGATTAAGTACCTATTTAAATTAAGTAAGTAAGTACATCATTTAACTACAAATTTGAATAGTTTTTATTGAAAAACTAAGAATAGGCTACCTACTAATAATGATAGACTGGAAACACTGCTATGTAACTAAACTACCCAAGACGACCTTATCCAATGTTTTTGTTTGAATGGCTAATATACACCAAAGATAATGTGTCGATAAGATACACAATGGAATTCTTAAAATTCTTTTGAAAACTACACAAATAGAAAGCGTTTCAACACAAGTTTGAAATGCAAACTTTTGGTAAAAAAAACTGATTCGTTTCCGTCATGTTTCTGTCACGGTTTTTATAAAAGAAAACGTTTCAGGAAAATGTTACAATAGAATTATCAATTTTTCCTTCACGCGTTTCACTATTGCTGCAAGATGTACAGTGCATATTCTCGTGGGAAATACAATGTTTTGCAGAGTTTGCCGACGCGTTGTTCGGAAGAAATTAGCGATATCTGTGGTAAACTGGTAATCTCATGTCTATTGTGATCAGATTGTGATAACGATCGTCTTTTGCTTCTTTGATATACAGCTAAACCGCACATAGATAATGCGCAACGACGTAAATAATGTATTTTGTATATCGCAAACATCAAATTATGTAGGCATAGGTAGTTTCTTATGAAGACTGTCTATATCAATGCGCTAGCGGAAAGGAACACTTTAATAGAAAGCACAGGTTGAACAACGATAAACAACAATAAATAATTCAAAGTGCAATGATATTCAAACTGCCAAACTTTCTGACTCAATCGTAGAATAATAATGCTTTACCCCCGATTGTAAGTTGTTCAAGTCAAACTTGTTTAGCATTGTCATGCTAATGAAGCGAGTTAGCATCTCGTTGAAAAAAAGATATAGGTACTTAAGCACACCTATAATTGTGACAAATTGCAGTTAGTACCTATTACTTCAGTATCAATCAAATCTTTACGCTATTGTGTACGTTTGTACTACAACAAGGGTTTATTCGCTTTGTTAACGATCTTTTTAATTGGTAACTAGGTATTGTTAGTTTTTATTATTTAGTCAGTACCTTAGTGCCTTAACTACCTTAATTAGTTAGAGGTAGGTGCTTTGTCTTTGATGAAGGTTTTTTATCACATGTGCTGCTAAGTCATGTTTTTAATTTATGATCAAACTGATGAGTAGTGATGAGTTCTGATGAAAAAAACTCATCAATGTATTTTATTTTCTATTTTTAGGTGAAATACATCTGGACCTCGGGTCGTCTGTGCGACTTCAAGGGCTGCAATCGTCCTGACCTCCTCCCCAATGAGATCAACGGATGGTTCTGGACCGCAGAGCTGCAGAAGTTGGCGCCCGCAACCAACCGGCAGCAGAACGACTGGTCCGAAGGCGGCGGCATCGGCAAGCCCCAACCCGACAACAGGGTACGATATACCTACTAGACTATAGTCTACCGAAAGGCTCGCAAGGAGCAATCAGATAAGTGTTGAAGGTTAAAGTAAACGTGACATCCCGCATCATGTCGCGTCACGTCGGCGTCGTCGGGCGTCGCGCCTTCGCTCTGGATTACAATAGGCGGCAAGAAAGCATGTCATTACGAAATCGGTCACACCATACACTGTGATGCAACAGTGCCAATTCCGCGAAAGTTAAGTAATGTTTGTCATAAACCTGCCTCGGCGGCGGCGGGTAGTGGCGCATCCTCGCCGCGGAACTCACGCAATGAAATCGAAAGCGACGCGTGAATATTTATGGGCCTGCGAAATATTCGCCGAAGGGCGTACCCGCATGCATGTCGCATAACTTTCTACAAACAGCCGGCAAGCAGTACAACAAAAGCTCATCGTTATTCGTCTCGCGTCGACCATGTGATGTTTGCGCGACTTTCCCCGCGGGTACCTACTTCCAACGCACACAATACCTACACCTTGCTCCGTCACGTGCCTTCGTCTATAGTCTGCCGTTCAAGGCCTCCCTCGTAATATGCCTAGCCCATACGTCTATCTCATCGACCTTATGCTAAAAGACCACGTAATACCTAAGCATAATAGTTGTCTCAATCTTTGTGCTCAGGGATGTGTGGCACAAGGTCGATAATTTAATAAAATGCACATTTCCGTCCCTTATGTAATTAACATTATCACTTGAGTAAGGTACCCACTACGTACGTACGGTCAACGAGCCAACGTAAATGACTCTTTTAACGGTGATTGATGAGTTGGTTGGTATAGCCGTACGATATGGGCTAATCGTTAATTGGTTCGTAGCTATATTTTGTTCACCGTTAGGTAATACGAAACGCATATTGGGTATATTCACACTTATTTTTATCAGGGGCTCAGAATAAATAGGTAGTCCTAATGGGTATGGGGTTGGGAGATAAGATACCTAGACACAGTTAAGAACTTTTGTATGTTACCTCAGGAACTGCACCAGGGCGGCGCATCGGAGCACTGCGTGGCGATCCTGAACAACTTCTACAACGACGGAGTGCACTGGCACGATGTCGCCTGCCATCACCGCAAGCCCTTCGTCTGCGAGGAGAACGACGCGCTTCTCAAATACGTCCGATACACGAACCCCAACCTCAGAGTTTAACGATAAACCATAATTATAACATTAATAATACATTATTTATATCTATTTTAGTCAAGAATGTGGTACAATAAATGGTGGGTCTCCTTTGAATAATCACATTACAGCTGTATAAATAAAAATGCAAATGTATGACTGTACTGATATATGAAATAACACTATCGTTTAAAAAATCTTAGAATTAGAAAAATTAATACTTACTATTTGAAGATGACCCATCACTTATTAGCATTATTAAGTTGAAATAGTATGTAAGCTTTATCCAAATACGTAAAACCAGTAGTACTTTTTAAAACAATCACTGCCAAAATGCTTTAAAATATTGTTGATAAATTATACAAACTTTATCATCATACCTAAAACTTCCGTGAAATGGTTCATCAAATGGTTCATAGTCAGTGATTATTAGTGCAGCAGGAAATTATTTCTGTTTCAAACTATTTATGATCTGTCAATAAAGACTGCTGTAATATTTATTAATTTTCACTTTCATTATCCAGTAGGTACTTAAAAATCCTTATCCTTTTAGAATTTTAAATTATTTGTATTTTATTCAATGTTTCTAGATTTATCTAATTCTACAACTGATAGTCAATGCTAATTCTACTAGTGGCTAATTCTATAGTTGACCAATATGTAACTTAGAAATCTAAAATAATCTACATACAAAATTAGCTAAAAATAAATTGAACAAACAACTTTGGAAACAATAAAAATTTATTCATACGCCTTAATAATGTTCTGCATATTTACAAAGAATTTTATTTTTTTTGCCTATATTTAATAAAATAGACAATTATGGTATAGATACTCTAAACTTGTACCTCAGAGACCTGGGCGAGACCTTTTTAGTCATTATGAACCAGAGACAAATATTGCAGAAGTAGACTAGGGAGAGGAGCATTGTTATGTGGGAGAGACGACAGAGGCGGAGAAAACTCAGCTTCAGGCCATGACTGTAACAAGTCGGTAATTCATTGTTAAATTTTAAAGATGTCTGTAGGTACTACATAGTAAAAATTTTTTTATAATAACATCTAAATACAGTCAGCATTTCTAGACTATAAAAGAGATCCACAATATTAATTCTACACAATGATAGCAATATGCTTACTCTCTATTAGAAAAATCCTCCATATCCACATTGAGAGATTCACTAGATCTCTCAGGATCTGGCAACATTGAAAAGTCTTTGTCAAACTGTTCTTGAAGACAGCATATTCTCTCCATAATGAACAGTAGAAGTATCGCCCAAAAGTACTCAAATTCAAACACCATCTCTTTCATTTTTTACCTTCGACCATAATAATATGATATCCAAACTTTGTTTTGATTGGTGGATCTGTATACATTGGATTTGCTACTGTCGATATGGGCAAGGCAAATGCAGCATCCTGGAATGGACCGACCATAGAACCTCGGGTCATCCAACCCAGGTCCCCGCCTTGCCTCGCCTTGTCTTCGCTGTATGCAGCCGCTACATCAGGAAATTTCTGTCCTGCTTTCAATTTTTCTAATGCTTCCAAACATTTTGATTGTTTCTCGCACAGTATGTGACGGACTTTGACAGCTGTCCCACCTTTCTTCTCTTTGCCGGCCCCATCTAATTACAAAAAGTATCGTTATCAAAGTGACTGAGATGTTAATGTTTTTCTGAAATGTTTTTGACGAAAACATAACCTTACCTTTCGCATCACCACCAGATTTTCCTGCAGATTTAGCGCTAGCTCCACCTTTTCCTCCCTTTTCTGGTTGTTTTTTTGGAGGCATTTCACTTCAAATTGTGTAATTATGTTTTTATTTATTTGTAATTTTACAAAAATCAAAACAAATTCGATTCACCATTCAACACATCTCTTCTCCAGCAATACGGCGTAAAATCGCTTGACGCTCTATTATTTTGACGTTGAACGATGTGACAGACAGCCAGCGAGGTATTTTGTTGTAGTGGAGAAGGACCCATAAAACTATTTAGCAGTGCTGCCATAACAAAAACCGGTAAATTAGTTAAAAAAATAATCGACTAAGATATGCAACTAAAATGGATGCACTATGAGTATTGATCGATTAAAAAAAACAAACTGTCAACAACGTCAACAAGCGTATTGTTGGTGTTGCTTTTCTTCTAATTTTTCACAATTTTGTAATTTATTTCGTTTTCTTCTTTGATTTTGTGCTATTTTCTTAGTTCTTTATCATGATTAGGCTTTGTTTTAGCTAGTGAATAAGTAAAATACATAGGTTTAGTGGTTTAACATCAGTAATTTCGATTACTTTAGTATAATGACATTGGTGACATCGTAATGTTTGTGTAGAAAACAGTTATTTATTCTCGTGCACCATGGGAATTATGTACGAGAAGCGTCCTCTGAAGAGGCCTCGACTGGGGCCCCCTGATGTGTACCCTCAAGAGCCCCGGCAAAAGGAGGACGAGCTGACGTCGACGAATGTAAAACAAGGTTTCTCTACGACTCCTCAATCTGGAGATGAATTTGGAACTGCTAGAAACTTCAATTACTCTGCTGCAAAGGTAAATAGATGATAAGAGGACACTGTGCTTAGTCTCGTGCATAGTCATAAGATTTATTACTACCTACTATAAAATAATGCGCTCCGCGGATTCACCCGCCTAATTACCGGCCCCATTTAATTTTACATTAGCCTGCGGAGTTTTTCATGTATCTAACTAGGTACCCATACACCAAGATTCAATTTCAATTGTTATAGTAACTAGCGACCCGCTCCGGCTTCGCACGGCTATATTATGCATGTATTATACATATAAACCTTCCTCTTGAATCACTCTGAAGACAAAAATTCCTAAATGTTATTTTTCTACTAGATTGGACAATTCTTTTCTGGAATATTATCAAAGAAAGAAGAACTAAATACGTTGCCTGATTGTGGAAGAAAACGACAGCAAGTGAACCCTAAGGACAACTTCTGGCCGGCTACTGCTCGTACGAGACCACAGATTGAGGCCTGGTTTAAAGATTTAGCAGGTAAGATACTACTTACAATAAAAGAAAAACCACCTACCTATATTGTTTTTTGACATAAATTAGGCCAAGTAAATTGACATTGCTCTTATGGTGAAGGAAAACATCGTGATGAAACCCACGGCTTAGTTGTCTCCAGAAGTTTTGACAAGTGCTTTTCTCTGGACATGGTCGACTAAGCTGAGAGATTAGTAGGTGCTGGGCAAGCCTACTCCATCCTCACGCAAAATGACCCCAATTAAAAAGGGTCTAATTGCGGAAAACAGCCTGCATACAAGTACAAGTAGGCCAAGTAACAACTTGTAATTTTCGATTTATATTATATCACCAACAAACTAGGTACACAAATCAACACTTAACAACAATTTTTATGCAATAATTATTAATCAAGTGAAAACTATATAGCTTAGCTTAACTCTATAGTATAACACCTTAAAGAGGTCCAATGTAAAATTTAATATTACTAGAGATAATAGCATAAGGCTATACACTGTCAGGTCTTGTAATAAGTTCACAAATTTCATCTAATTTGAATATTTAATAATTTATTTTATTTGTAGGCAGCAAACCCCTCTCACAGCTTGCCAAGAAAGCACCAAACTTCAACAAGAAGGAAGAAATATTTATCACACTGACAGAGTTCCAAGTGTCAATGCCCCGAGCAGCATGGTTCATTAAACTGAGCTCAGCGTACACTGTCGCTGTTTCCGAGGCTAAGATTAAGAAGAGACAGCTACCTGACACTACTACAGGTAAATTGTCAATATATTAATTTTAAATTGTGTATGTAGTGTTTGTTCCATCTAAATAAAAATATATTTATTGATTTTAAGCAATTTACATGTCATGTGTTAAAAACTACAATGCTTCTGCTGCATTCAGAGACGTGCCTAAGGGAAGCTTATGCTAAGGAATGCACTGTCACATTTAACAAGACAAGGCATTCCTTAAAATAAGTTACCCTTAGACACGTAGGCAGGCTCTGAGTATGGCAGTAAGACTTAGAATCCTAATCTACACCTTTATTTTAAGAAAAGATTTCTTGTTTGTAAACAATTAGGCTCCAAAACTACATGACCGATTTTAATGGAACTTAGTATGAGGGTAGTATATATACATTGAATCCTTCTAATAAACAGGCTACTTAGGGTAAGATCACTTTCTTGTTCGTCTGTCTGTATGTCTGTCAACGCCGATTTTCTCAGGAACGGATGGACTTCGTTTATCCCGGTATTTCCATGTGAAACTGAACAATTGCTAAGCATAGGCTTATGTATTGAAAAATACACTGAACATGTATTTTATTTTGCACACACTGTGTTACTGTTTTAACTGAACATATGATTTTTCAGAGTGGACGACAACATTAATTAAATTCTTGAAGGACCAAATACCAAAGTTAGCTGAACATTATCAGAATGCTGTTCCAGGAAATGTACCTGATAAAACACCACCATCACAATCTGGTTTGTTTTTTCCATTAGTAATTTAAGAATTAAGAATATGGCCTATAATTTATGTTGTGTATATTTCACCAGGTCAAGGCACACCTAACCACAACTCCTCAGGAAACCCACCAGGCAGTTCAACTCCAAACAGCACTGTGCCTCCAATGCATTCACCTGGAAGCTCTAGCGGTATGTTTATTATTCATATATATCAACTAATCTTATGCGCTAAATATGTGTTTATGCAGTGCATAAATAAATAAAAGTTACTTTTTTTAAATCTGTTTATTGTTAACATAGCTTTAAGCGGCGCAACGTCTACAGAAAGCACGGACTGGCGCCAAGCTTTAAAACTTTGGAACTACTGCTGCCGGCTAGCCAAGTACATGTTGGACGAAGGGTTGCTTGACCGACACGATTTTCTTACTTGGATCATTGAACTGCTGGATAAAAGGCCACCAGATGATGGGCTATTGAGGTAAGATCATAACATATCTAAAGTATGACATAGCTGCATAGAATCTTAATCAATTTCTTCAATCTTATCTACCCCCTCGTCCAGGGGAAAACAGAAAAAAGATGATCTATGTAACTGAAAGAAATTGAAATGACCAGGATAAGAAACATTATAGTTTAATATTTCTTTTCCTGGTCAAATCTAGGCGGCTCCCCTGGGCATAGGTATCTGCGATACCCTCCAATCTTATTATAAACTAGCTGACCCGTGCCCACTTCGTTGGACATAATGTTAATAAATTAAATTATCTATACTTATATTAAAAAAATACTTTTTGTAACTTAAATATAAAAGTTTAGACATATGCTGTCGTTAACTTTTTTGTAGGCATTTTCAAGCTCCACATCTTTTCTCTAGAACTCAAAAATATATCTTTCATAGTTAAGACAGCGTTCGTAAGAAACGCTTTCAAATTAATTGTCTTGTTTTTAATTTTCTGTAACTTGTGTGTGCAATAAAGCGTTCTATCTATCTATCTATCTATCTTTCATTCGACCGTTTTTTCTCCGATTCACTTTGCAAAACGGACTACCACGTAAAAGCCTTTTTATTTTTCGGTTTTTTATATAACCTATGACACTCAGCAATAATGTGGCTTTCTATTGGTGAAAGAATTTTTAAAATCGGTTCAGTAGATCCCGAGATTACCCCTTACAATTTAACAAATATACAAACACACAAACTTTACTTCTTTATAATATTAGTATAGATATAGATTAACTTTTAGCAGTTCCCCTGATAAAAGTTGATTTTACTTCTCTTTTCATCTAAAAAATAAAATGTTTTTTTTATCCTATCTACAGGCTATTCCTACCCCTAGTTCTCCAACATATATGCGAGTTTGTGAACTGTGAAGGACTATCACGTCGGCTCGCGACGGTTTGCGCGAAGAAATCTGCAGCTATTTGCTCTGTACTATCAGATAGTACGCTCAGAACGCTCAACCAACCTGCCACGTTTGTAAAGACTGAGAAAACGGAAGGTGAGACATATTATTTAAAGCTAGGATATAAATATAAAGTCCTTTCAATACACCTGGCTTATCTTATCTTATATATCGAGGGCTGACAAATAGCAACACTTCGACCCATTGGGATCTCAGACAGTTATAAAACTTAGAATTTTTTAGGCTTCCTTTATGATTTACTTTAAAATGTTTTGTTTTTGTTTCAGAAACAAACAATGTACCTATGTCACCAGCCCCTGATGCACCAAACGGTGACGTCAAACTGAACATCTCCCAAATCAAGCGCTCCTCAACCCCTGCTCCCAGCACGCCTAACCCAAACCATTCCTTAGGTACACCTAATCCTAACCATTCCTTAGGAACACCTAACCCGAACCATTCCTTAGGCACCCCTAATCCCAACCATTCCTTAGGCACCCCTAATCCTAACCACTCTTTGGGGACGCCTAATCCATCGATGGGAACTCCTAATCCTCAAATAAAAGAGGAGCCACAGATCAAAGACGAGAATGAAGCGTCTCAAAGGGAAACTAAGCCCAATATAACGACGGTTCTAAATGCAGCCTTAAATCCGATTCAGGCTGGTTTTGGGGAGATATTGAACTGTGCTTATCATAGGGATGTTATTATACAGTTGGCTACTGTACTGCAGGTAAGATAAAAAAAAAGCTAAAGTGTCTTTTAAGTTTTATCCCCTTCACGGCCAAAGGGCTTAGCTCATGACAACTTACAGGGGAATTAGACGATCTTGTTTGTCAAAATGTGGTCTAATTTTAACTCTGTATTCCAGATAATATGCCTAGAGTGTCCGACGGCTATGGTATGGTCTGGCTGCGGGTCTTCACTGCAAGGGTCTCCGTTAGATTTGCTTCCTCTCCCGCCGTCTGCGCTCCCAATGCCTCATATGGAAACAGCTGCCACTGAACAATATAGGCGAATGGTAAAGTTTAAACGAAGTTATGTTTCAGTAATAACTATGTATAAAGTTATAATATAAGTATACTCCGCGCAGCGAACGATGAGCTCTACGGTAAGTGGAAGAGGTATGCGCAGAACTCGATATTTATATGAAAATTGAGTTCTGCGCATACCCCTTCTACTTTCCATTAAAGCTCATCGTTTGTTGCGCAGGGTATACCTGCTAGTAATATAAATACTGAAGTTTGTATGTATATTTCTCGCCTCAATCAACCACTTATTTCGATGGTACATAGACAGTGTGACCTCAAGAAACATATATAGGTTACTTTTTATCCCGATTCCATGACACTAGAACTTACGTGAGTAGAACCGCGTGACGCAGCTTGTTTGCTATAAATTAAGTTTTAATCGCTTTGTTTCTTATTGAAAGGTGTACGAAGCAGAACAAGAAATAGCTGCCAGAAGCAAGAAAGCTGAAAGCAAATGGTGCACTGACAAATGGCAGACAAGTTCACAAGGTAATATGATGCTTACACATTTATTTCAGAAATAAAATTCGTATGTTTATTATTGCTTACACGTAAACGTATACTTTGCGTGCGCGTACGTACACTGTACTCGTAAAAGTTCAATTTTACAATTACAACACTTCCTACAATTTTCAACTATCTTTTCGCTGTGTGTGTGCTACTAAAATATATTATTATAGTTTCCAATTTAAAGTCGGCGTAGTAAGTCTGTATTCGAGCTAACACCGCAGTGATTCGCGGCCCCTTCTTGGGAATGCTGTTGTTGTAAATAGTTAACTAACAACCTTAGGTGCGATATTCATCACAAGGTCCCAAAATCCCTTAAAAGACCTATTCTACACCGGGGCTTGCCAACTATAACATATTGTTTTGTCTTTAGCTCGAGTTCTAGCGGTCCTAGAAGCTTTGGACCGACATTGTTTTGATCGAGTCGATCCCAACAATAATTTGGACACGTTGTACAAAGAAGTGTTTGCAAACTGTACTCCACCATCCAAAGATAATGTCGACACTAAGGATCCGGTAAGTCCGTTGCGTAGTTTTAAAGATCTTTGCATACATAGGGACAGACAGTGGGAAGCGACTTTGTTTTATACTATGTAGTTATGATAAGAATACAAACGCTCCTCCAGGCAATCGGCAAGAAATTTGCAAACAGTTTGCATTTATGCTCATAATCTCCATAATGTGTTGCTAAGCGTAAATCTCGAGAACAGCTGAACCGATTTCGCTAATTCTTTTTTTGTTATTGTCAGGAGAAGGTTCTTACGAAAGAATTACATACATATAGGTCGACCTAATAAAAGCATGTTAAAAAATTAAGAAAATTGAATAGAAAATTATTACGCGGGTGAAACCGCGGGACGCAGCTAGTATGATACATTTTTTAAATTAGACAGGATGCCATAGAAGAACCATTATTGGGGTTCTTCCACACCTCTACGAAAAAATAACTAAGAACTATATCTTATATTATGTCTCCAGGAATGGGCATGTTCTTACTCAGTGGTGCGTGTGTTATGCGAGTGGGCAGTGTGCGGCGCGCGCTGGGGCGAGCATCGAGCCTTAGCCGCGGCTGCTCTACTAGACATGAGGCAACATCATCTGCACCACGATCACCATGCTGCAGGTAGATAGATACGCTTTATTTGTACAAAACACAAAAAGGACGAGAAAGTTTATTAACTACGAAATTGTAAAACAGGTGACCTTATCGCTAAAAGCGATTTCTTCCAGTCAACCTTAGGATGGAAAAGGTCTGTTTAGCTTAACTGGTAGGTCGTGTGGTGTAAGAAAGACATATATTAATAAATAAAAATAGATATTATAAACGAAATACTTAAACATAGATATCATAACATACACATAATAACATTAATTACTATTCAAAAAGAGAATATATTAACAAATATTTAATAATAAAATAATACAAAAAGTAGAATTAATAAAATAAGCAAGCATTTCTAAGAGAAGAAACAAGAATTCATATCACACGCAGGTCATACATACAGGTCTATCTAACATATACATAAGAGCGGTGTTGACTTAGTGATAGATACCTAGACTTTCCTGAAGGTCATGGGTTTAAATCCCGGTCGGACGTGCATCGAAGAATTTTTCTTAAAATAAAATAAATGTGCGCTTATTGACATTGCTCTTACAGTGATGGAAAATATCGCGATGAATCCCGCGGCTTAGTTGGCTCCAGAAGTATTGACAAGTTCTTTCCTCTGGACATGGTCGATTAAGCTGATTTCAATGGAATATGTAACTTTGCTTTGTTCATCTTTTGTGTTTCTTTATCCACCCAGGTTCTGACGATAAAGAATCAATAAGTTCCGGCACAGGAATGTACAATGGACCGCCAATATTCCAAAATTTACTTCTAAGGTTTTTAGACAACGATGCTCCAGTACTAGGTAAGCAATTTAGTTTAATAAGTCACATTTTAAAGCGACAATAATCAAATGTTTTAGCTGTCTCCAGAAGTATTAACCGTTTTTTTCCTCTGTCACGTCTCTGTTCCTGTGTACACGGTCGAATAGGCTGAGAGGGTAGTATAGATGCTGGATAAGTCTACTCCATTCTCACGCAAAAAGGGCCCAACTAAAAAAGGTCTAGTTGTAAAAACAGGCCGTAAACGTATACGAATATAATCGTATGTTATTCCAAAAACCCGGCTACGAGCGAGTCGCATTAGCGCCAAGGGTTCCGTAGCATTATATTCTGTTTTTAGTATATTTTTGTTATGGCGGCAACAGAAACACATCTTTCCCCTCAACAACTCTCTAGCCATGATATACAGCCAGACAGACAGACATTGGAGCCTCAGTAATAGGGTCCCGTCTTCGATTAAAACTAAATCCTGTTCGTATCAAAATAAAGATTGTTTTTTATTTTAGATGAGACTCCAAACGCTCCTCCAGGCAATCGGCAACAGTTTGCAAACTTAGTGCATTTATTCGGTGAATTGATTAGAAGGGATGTGTTCTCACATGACGCGTATATGTGCACGCTTATTTCAAGAGGTGAGTTGGACAAAATATGCTGATTGTTAATTACCATTTTCGCATTTATCAAAGGAATTTAACTATCATGCTAATTTTACATCAATTCTGAAAAGTACCTCCGGAATATGTCATGCCCTTTGGTGAAAAACATTGCTTCCTAAGGTAATTGACATATCCTTGAGCACATCAATGCATAAAACAAACTCCTTCTAGAAGGACCTGCAAGCCAGTGAAATCTGTACATATAAAATGCTTAGTCCTGAACGACTGACTGACTGATGGATCAACGCATAGCCTAAACCGCTGATCGTAGAGACCTGAAACTTGGAGGGTTTGTTCTTTGTATGACATAGGCATCCGATAATAAAGGATTTTCGGGGGCAACGTTTGTATGGGCCAACGGATCTTCATGGCTAATATTTCATTGTTTTAAACTAGGTGATTTAATATCACCGACGGAGCCGACATCGACCGGTGGCCACACTGTTGCCCAGCCTGCTTCGAGTGCAAGCAATCATAATATGGATGACGATATCTTCGCGGGAATTGATCTTAAACCTAAGATGGAGGTATGTTAGATATTTAACTGGCATTTAACTAGCTAGTCCTGATGTTTCGGTTACATAAACTTAATATGTCTGTCTTCTCCATTAGTTTTACGACGTTACTAGAGTAAGTAGAATATAATTGTTAATTAGACCTAAGTACAATACGCGGAAAATGGATTGACCGGCCCGAAATTGCGACGAAAGGCATCGCAGGAACGAAAATTATGTCTCTTCCAAAGGGTGCCGTTTTCTCACAGTCGTTACAAATTTAGCCAACTTATTTTACTAATTTTTAAAATAAAATTTCATCATGTTTTTCACGGTATAGGAAAACGTGCGAATGGATTTGGATGACTCTAAAATTGATGACGACCTGGACAAATTGTTACAACATATCAAAGAAGATCAGCAAAACTCTATGGACGCCCCGGACAGCCCTAAAGATCCTGGTGAACCTTCTCATAGGTCAGTTACGCTCCTCGGAACCGGCTTTTCGATCATCAATGACGCACTTTAGAAGAGATAGGACTCAATTTGTGCCTTGTTTCAGTGTAAATTCACCAATGATGGGACCTAGCGCTATGGGAATACCCGGCATACCTTCTATGGGTATGGGCCCAATGTCTGTACCAGGTAATTAAATAATAATAAGAATCGTTTATTTCAGGCAACAGCCTTAAAAATAAGTACAGACTCATATAAAATAGATACATTACAGACTAACATACGTATAGATAATATTATGTTTTCTATCTTCGGTCTCACCGCCCTATAGCGTCGGTATATAATGCCGGCGGGTCAGAAATCTGCCGAGAAAAACATGTCATTCAGCGTTGCTTTAATCCGCAGCATATAGGACTTAAAAATAGTTTTCCTAAATTAGACTTAAAATTGAAGGATGTTTTAAAATTTTACTATTTATTAGTGCTTTATTGAGCCTAACTTTAGAGCATTTTTTGGCATTACTAGCGTATATTGATTTGTTATCATCACCTCCAGGTATTCGAACAAATCCGCCGAGTAGTGCGATCCCAACGACAGGGGTAGTGTCTCGTCACTACCACTACACTATGCACTTCCCGCTGCCGCCGGCGGAAGGCGAGCACACTCCTCACGACGCGAACCAGCGGCATATCTTGTTGTACGGCGTTGGCAGACCGAGGGACGATGCTAAACATGCTGTTAAGAAAATGACCAAAGGTACTGTTTCATTGGATACTGGCAAATTTAGAGATCCTGTAAGAATTTTCCTTAAATCCCTGATTTTGTTCACAGAAATATGCAAATTATTCTCCAAGAAATTCTCAATAGACGTCGCCGAAGGTGGAAAAATTAAGAAACATTCCCGTAGTGAATTTAACTTTGAAGCTGTCACTCAGAAGTTCCAGGTAAAGTTGTTATAGCTTTCCGGTTATGAACTTTTTGCAGCAAAATTGCAGTCGCTTTTTTTATATATTTTTCTTAGCAATACATTAACTTTTAGCCACGTCCCACATAAAATGGTCAAAATGAATGTAACGCATGGGTTAAATTCATTTTGACCATTGTCGTTGGTTGTCTTTAAATTTAGTCAATTTAGCGAATGAACTTGTACATTCAGCTCCCCATGGTTCACCCCGCGTAAGCTTCGATCACGTGATAATATCAGGAAAAAGTAAGAGAGAGAAAAAGCCTGTGTTCATCCAGATCCCAAGTTTTCTTATCTATAAATATTAGGACATAGAAGACTTAAGTTTGAAGATGAATGGTGACAGGTCACCACATAATTCTCAAATTTTGTTTTCCAACCCAGGCAATGTGCATGTACGAACAAGGTGCAGTTTCATGGGCAGTAGGCGGGGCGGTTTGCGAAGCCTTAGCTGCCTTCGCGGCTGGAGCAACTACATATTTGCCGCAACCCGACCACGTTGCCTTCGCTCTTGATCTCATGGAGATAGCACTCAATGTTCATGGACTTATTGAAACTTGTATACAGGTATGTGCATACCATTATATGATGTATGGTAGTTAGCCGTATCAATTGGCAGATCGACATATATGAGGTGAATTCATACATTTTCATTATGGCTCCATCTTGTCTTGTCTTACTCTAAAAATGAGATCTAATTTGCCCAAAACTTGGCGACAGATTCAGCGTTGTCTCTCCATTGAGGACGTCCGTCAAACTGCGACAAAACATATTATATTAGCTAGAAAAGAATCAGAAAATCATGCCAGCGCATCATATCATTATATGATTGAACCGCTGAACACTTTCTAATCTTTTTTTCTAACCTTTTAAACTTTACTAAGTTCATTATACGATACTATTGACTACAATTGTGTCCATCTAGATATTAAAAGAGCTGTCGGAGGTAGAGGCGGCGTTGATAAGCCGCGGCGCGCCCAGCAGTGGGTTGGCTGCTCCCCGCGCTTACACGTCGGCTTTAGCGCTTTATACTGTCGGCGCTTTGAGGCGATATCATTCTTGTTTGTTGTGTAAGTTATATATTTATATTATTATACACACACTCACGTAAACACTGTTTGTTCTACAAAAATCGGCAAGAAATATTCATTCAAATTACTACACAGTCTAAAATAATGATAATTAACATACCTACATTAATTACAAAAAAGATTAAATTAAAATAAACATCACATAAATAAAAAAATTAACTAACCCTAATCAAACAAATAAACACTGTTTAGGTATGTTTAACCCACATTTATTAATAACACTTAAATGCATAAGTTTATGTGTTTTTACCCCTTCACGCTTAATCTACTGAATCGACTATGATAAAACTTGATATGTAGCTGAAAACCAGGAATAACACATAGTCTACTATTTATTCAGATATTCTAAAGCAGTCATGTCAAACATACGGCCCGCGGGCCGCATGCGGCCCGCGAATCATAATGATGCGGCCCGCAGTCGGACCCTAGATCTCATAAATGAAAGCGTATTTTTTAAATTTTTGTTTCTCTCGCACTTGCAATGACCAATCTGCAAGGCACCTTGACTTTGAGTAGGTACTCGAAAGCTAGCTATCCTTTTTCGTAGTTGATATTTTGTGGACAAAAGTTTTCTACTATAAAATGAATAAGAACAAATATCGCTCAATCCTAGTGATAAACATCCAGTCTATTCTTGAAATAATTACCACGAATATGACACCCGACATATATTATGAAAAACAAAAGAAGTCAAGTTTCCGGATTCTACAGATAAATTTACTTCCCCTTTTTACTACTACTAAAAACTAATGATTGTCTGTGTACTTACCTATTGAAAAAGTACCAAATAAATGTACCCGCCTCACCAATAAACTTAATAATAAAGGGAAAATTCAGAAATATAAAAAAAGTTTAAAATTACTGTACATTTTGGTACTTACAAGTTCTCGTGAATATGTAATTTGCCCATATTTTTTTATTGTCTTAACTCAGGATCTTGATTTTTATACTCATAGGGACTATAATAGACCTTAGTATCTGGTATGAATTTCAACTTGCTAGGTCCAACCGTTCGTGAGAAATTCGGTGGTGACACACGGACAGACAGACAGACGGACAAGAAAATGATCCTTTTTTTACCTTTTGAGGTATATAACCCTAAAAAAGTACGTTTTTAAATATTTCATGTCTGGCCCGCCGACACATCTGCAATTTTCGAAATGGCCCGATGTAAAATCGAGTTTGACACCCCTGTTCTAAAGGGATCGAGACTTAAGTGGGTAAAACAGCGGGACGCAACTAGTGTAAAAGAAACTAAATATCTCTAGACATTGTTGATGTGTGTAATTATTTTTTGGAAATATATAGCAACTCCTTTCAGGGGGGAAGAAAAAAGCCATGGACGCTTATTCCGGATTCTAGATCATGTCGATATCGGTTTCCTCGCGATACACGATGTTATAATGTAGTAATCTAAAATGAGTACTTATTTATTTAATTTTCCAGTATGCGTAGAACAAACATCAGCTGCGTTCGAGCAACTCTGCCGACTCGTGAAGTGCGTCGTGAACCCGGGCGACTGCGGGTCGGCGGAACGTTGCGTGCTGGCGCAACTACACGACCTGTACAAGGCGGCCGCGCATCTCTGCCATGCGCCACATGCTGATACCTTTGCTAATGCTTATCCTAAGATCAAGTTAGTAGAAACGACTTGCACACCTGCGGAAGGCAGGGGGCGGAAATTTAAATTTGCCAATGAAATTTAGTACATAGATTCGTGGCCGCGAGATGCGACACTGCTGCGTAGGTAGTCGTTTTGAATCTGTATCATATTACCATTAGTTACATACGAATTTACGCTGGCAAATTTCAAATGCCTCTTCCACCGGTGAGCGCTTGCTTTTGTGCAACAGATTTTTACTGTGACCTTTTAAATTAAAATTATATCTATTTTTAGGCAAGCACTCTACTCTCCGCTCCAGCCAATACCTTCACAATACTCGTACAATCCACAATTTCTGAGCGAATTCTTCACACATCCTCGTAAAGGTAAGTTAGGACTTATACAGATTCGTTTAAACATGTTACTTATTATTTTACTTACAAAATATTTCTTTGTAGGTAAAATCGAGATAGCATGGGCTCGTCAAGTTGCCGAATCTCCAGCTAACAGATACAGCTTCGTTTGTTCTGCCATGTTGGCAGTGTGCCGTGAGGTTGATAATGATCGGTAAGTGATTTATTCCACACAACTTTTGTCTGTTTCTCTCTTATTTTTTTCAATTCATACATACCACAGATTAGCTTAATGGAATAAAAACATTGTGAGGTCCCAAAGTCCATCTTTAAAGCCTCACATTGCCATTGTCTTGCCATTAGCCCTATAATTATCGTACTGTACCTACTAGCTACATCTCTATATATGCAGTGTAAACGAGCTAGGCGTAGTATGCGCGGAGATGACGGCATGGTGCGGCGCGCTGGCCGGCGAGTGGCTCGGCGCGCTGGTGGCGCTGTGCGGCGCGCAACACCCCGCGCAACCCTCGCCACCGCTCTATCCGGACCTACTGCATCATAGAGACTTGCACGATGCGGCAGCCATTGACGCACTCGCCGTCTTTACATGTATACTTGTCGGTAAGTTAGAAACGACAAACCTGGTGCGGTGCCTATTGACTGACTAACTCGGTATAAGGCAATTACACTGTACTGCCCATGGGTACTGCCTAAACTAAATGGTCTGACTTAAAGCGTATTTTACACATAATATAAACAGTAATAAAACAATTTTACATGCAAGTTTCTTATCAATTGATGGCGTACCTAAGTTTAACATTATTTTTTCTTCATCTCCAGCACGACACTGCTTCTCTCTAGAAGACTTCGTTCGTCACGCAGCCTTACCATCTCTTCTGAAGGCTTGCGGCGGTGGAGGCATCACCGCCGGCACGGGGAACACGCCTTCGCCCGACACTGGAGCTAGGCTTACCTGTCATTTGCTACTGAGACTGTTCAAGACTGTCGACACCCCACAACCAGGTTAGTTAGATCCACTATAATATCACGTTACCACAAATTGACTCAATCTGCGCGTTAGCTCTGATTGGTGGATTACGCAGTCTCGCGATCGCAACCGCTAATCGCGATGTATAGTAATATCATCCTTGAGAGATCATTGTAAGATGTAGCGATCAAAATCAAGCCTAGACGTGGTGAAGAGAAATCGCGACATAATCGATGTTCCTTTATTTGAGGCTCATCTTTCCTCAGGTTTATACTCCGTATCAACGTCACCTGGTCCTGGCGGCGCGGCGGCCGGCGTGCGGCTCTCTTGCGATCGTCATCTACTTGCGGCCGCGCATAAAAACATTGGCGTTGGACCCGTACTTGCTACGCTCAAAGCTATACTCAGTAAGTTTAACAATCAATCAAGACAATATGAACCTTTACTTAGTAGAAACTAACTACGCCCTGCAGTTTCACTCGCCGCCAATCCCAATCCCGCTTACCCTGAAATATCGGAATAAAAAGTATTCTCTGTGGTTATCCTGAACTCTAGCTATTTACATACTAAGTATCATCGCAATTGGTCCAGCCGATCTTGACTTATAAATGGTGCAACTAACACGACTTTGTTTTATATTTAAAAACTATCAGCGCTTCGCGTAAGTTGCGATCCCGTGGTAATATCGGAATAAAAATAGCCTATGTTCCCAATGAATCAATGTAGGCGATCGATTTTGATGAAACTTAATATGAGGAATATTAAGTTTTATCAAAATTGATCGAGTAGTTTCGGAGCCTTTTTGTTACAAACATTAAAAAAAATCCTCTTTGAAAAAATGTATTATAAGTATAGATATTTATTAGTATAGATAAGCTCATATCCTGAAACAATCTCCTACAGTGGTCGGAGATTCAACAGCGCGTGATGGCGGTAAACCAGGCGGCAAGAAGTCTTGTGAACTCTCACACATATTGGGCACAAGTGACACTGTGCCTACTGATGCTCAACTCGATCATATAGCGTGAGTCAATTTGTACCATAGTTATACTTCTTTGTACCAAGTTATACTTCTTTAGGCGCGTTATGACAAAATAATAAGAGTGAAATTTTAAGATGCGCGCGCATCTGTAACACAAAAGTCACATGTTGCAGCTGCGTTACCCAGAAGTAAAACAGGTTGAAGCTGCAAGAGTAAAATTTTAAGATGCGCGCTGCGCCGTTCACTGTAACACTAAAGTAACAGATTGAAGCTGCAAAATAAATATCAGACGACAGACGGACGGAGAGACAGATGGACTTACACGCACCTACTTTTTTTTAAATAATTTTACCAAACAGAGCCAAGCAGAATAATTAATCATGCTGTGAAAATTATCGAAAAGGTGATAATTTGATGAAGAATACTTTAAAAGACCGATAATTATTAACAAATGTGTTTACCAACGCTCAATATTTGTATTCATTGTCATAAAATTGATTGGCATTATTTGTTTTTTATTCTTAGGATGGTAGAAACAGAGATGAGTGGGGGCCATAGAACTCCTAGGTTTGTTTATTTTGATTGAGTTACCACGTTTGCACCGCCATCCTTCTCATTTTGTATGTTGCTAAGGCTTTCGTACTTCCATATTCACTTTTATAATAACTCCCTATACTTTAACGTTATTGGTTTTATGGCAGGTATAAATTGGCCGAGCTCACCTAAAATTACTGTCTAAATATAAATGAATGTATTTAAGTAAAGAGTTAAAATACTGCTATAAGGTTACATTTTCCTTACAAGTTACTAAAGGGCTTGTAACATTATGTTATAGTTAACGGTCAGCCATTTTTCAGTCTTTTTTTTAGTAGCGCGACCACCTATCTAACCTATGGCAATATTGATGAATTTTTTACGTGGGCTTTCAGGGCTATATCCTAAATTAGAAGAGATAGCTAAAATGCTGGAAGAGGTTGCGTGCCAGATTTTGACTGAAACTAAAATTAAGGGACTAACCCCCGAATACTGAAAAGCTACTTAATCTTAAGCGGCGTTTAAATTAAAATTTAAGTGTAGGCTTCAATAGAAAGCATACACTTAACGTCAATTTAAACTCAACTTAAGATTAAGCAGCCTTTTAGTATTCGGGGGTAAGGGATCTAGCCCATGTAAAAAATTCCATTCACCTTTACTTCTGATTAATTAATAGTTATAGACTTTAACTTCGATTTTTAACGTGTTAGTTTTTATGGAAGTATCGACAAGCTTCATTCCTTATTGTTTCTATCGATGGGGTTCCTAGTTATCATAGAAACATCACGATGTCACTCGCTTTGCTTTCTCTTCATGTGTCCACTACATAATCTATTGTAATATAAACGTATTCGTGTCTAATATCCTTTTGTGTTAATTGTATTGCTAAAATTACTTATAAACAATCATTGTATAGTTGAAATTAACAAAACTTGATGTTAATCGTTAAACTAACCATTTAAATATATCCCATTTCCTAAAATTATCAATAGAAACCGAATCCTAATTGTTTCATAGAATTTTTATTAATATATCCACGGATTTTGCTAAGCTCTATCTGTCGGCTACCGAGGTTTAAATGTCATTTTTTTTCTGGCATATTTCCTATAACAAAACTTTAAAATGCCCTTGGTAGCTGATATACAGTTTATTGATTTCGACGATAATGTAATGACTGACATACAGACTTTGTTCTACTATACCCAAAACATTAGGCCATTCAAGGCTAGGCATAATAAAATAAAACATTACTTGGTTCTAACTATAGGCACAAGTCTTGTAAATCTGTAATTAGAAAAAAATATTTTAAGATAAGCGCTCTAACAAACAGAATTATTGTTATAAAGTAGATAAAAGAACCATTTCTACAGTTCTTTTTACAATACTTTTCTATTTCACATAGAAAGATCAACTCCTTAGCAATATTTCCGTTCACTCCACTCTCATATCACATTTGTTGGGTTATACATCTATGTAAACTATTGTACATTACTTATACCTTGTGTATGTGCTACAAACTATAATCTGTGTTATGATAGCATTATTGTATATTTCTTTTATGGTAAGTAAAGTAATATAATATAAAAAAAATCATCACCTGATTCTACAATCTGTTCTACAATCTAAAATATTTTTGCAATAAAATCTTTTGTATCTCTCAACTTAGGACACAGTTTCAGGAAAAGTTTTATCAAAATCGGTTCTGTACTTTATGAAATAATAATTACTACGCATCCATAAGTTTTACGTAAATTTGTAGACTTTATGACTCAATGCCCGTCGCTAATATTATAAATAAATGAAGTTTGGATGTAGATAGAAATGTTTTTAATAGGTTATCTCCGAAACTACTGGACCTATTTTGATGTTATTTCGGATGATTATACATTGAATTATATATTTAATCATAGGTTTCTTTTTCTCGATATTCTCACGAAATTGGGATTACCACGGATGAAACAGAAAGATGCTATTAGTTTCAAAAGACAATCAAACGTCACTAGCCAGTATCTATTAAGTGTAACGTTTCAGGGGTAGTGGTGGCGTAGGGTCAACTCTCCTAGACTCGTCGCAGTCCCTCTCTTCGCTCGCCCGTCGGGTCCTCGCTGAGATATGTTCGGAAGAATGGGTGTTGCAGAAGTGCTTGCAAAACCCTGACGAATTATACCAACCTGATATGTTGTTGGATTCTATGTTGACGCCTAGACAGGCTCAAAGGTAAGATATTAAACAACTTAGGAACCTATTTCTAATTCTTATTTAACTTGCAGTTATTTCATTTGTCTGGGTCAAATCTTGCAAATCAAATTGGGACATTTTTATTTACATCTAATAATATGCTGAAACTAAGACCAGCGCTGAAAGTTTTAAACATTTAATATTTGTTTACTGTCTATTTGTTCCAGATTGTTACATATGATTTGCTATCCAGATTCAGCAAGTCATACACATCCCGATTTAGACCAAAAAACTATGATTACAAGGTTATTAGAGGTAAGGATAAATTAAACGTCATTTCAATCTAGTATTTCGTGAGGGCCTGATAATTAAAAAAAATCATATGGCACAATAGAGCAAAGATTTATATTTATAGACAGAATACGCTCTGCTCTACGTTTATTAGACGGTCTTTTTTTTCAGTGTGTTAATTTTGTAGCAACTTTTTGACATTCAGTTCATTTTTATGGCATTGACTCTGCAGCCTTTCGAACAACATATCAAACCTGCATAGTTACATACTTACACACACACATAAAACTGCGCGTCAACCTGAGTTGAATTATCTTTATCTTGTTTTTTTATACAGAATTTAGAACAATGGTCTCTACGCATGTCCTGGCTGGACTTGCAACTGATGTTCAAGCAGTTCCCTAGTGGTTCGTCTGAACTGAGCGCGTGGTTAGATACCGTAGCGCGTGCCGTTATCAACGTGTTCCAGCAACCTGCTCCGCCTCCACCTGATAAAGACAGGTAGATATTCAACCATTTAACACCGCATAACAAGATTTTATTACTGTTCATGAGCGCTCACTGCTCTCATATATTCATCATCTTACTAACCACTTATTGGCGTTTGAATGGCCTAATTTAATGCAATGAAACAAACATTTTGGTAACATTTAATTACAAAAATGTGACAAGTCACTTAAAAGCTTCTAACTTTTCTAGAAAGTACCTGCAGATTGAAATATGTTCCAAATATTTCTCCCCGGTGGTATTTAAAACCACTTTAGTGTGCTCTTTATCAATTGAGCTTTGAGGCCTAGTTATAATCATGAAAATCTTTTTTATTTACGACTGAAACTCATAGCGCGTAAGTGTATGTTTAACACGATCTAGTAGAAAAGTACCTGTTAACACTAGATTTAGAGACACTAAAGCCAAACTTTTAAACATTCTTGAATTGCTTATTTTTTATTTAGAACTGGTACAGACCGCGGCGTAGTGAGTACGAGTAAATGGTCACAGTCAGTATGGTTGGTCGCGCCGCTTGTCGCGAAGTTACCTGCGGCTGTGCAGGGGCGAGTACTCAAACAAGCTGGACAGGTTCGTTGAAAAGATTTTATAATTATAATCAATTTCAGTACTATAGTAATTTAAGACCTAAATTTTATCCAATATCGTTTTCAAGATATCCCAAATCTTAGTTAACGATGTTAAAAATCAAAATTCTTTATTCATTCAATCGTCATTGAATCAAATAATTTGCATGGGATCACTTTGAATAAGACGATTCAAAGTGATCCCATGCAAATTATTAACTAAGTTAGGCTGTGTACCTTCGGAACGCGCCCACCAATGTAAAGAAGGGATAAGAAACTCATGGGGTTTTTTTGAGATCATGCTCACAAAGGTCAAGATTACAAATACATTTGGATTGGAAAAGTAATGAAACACATTGTAAAGTTTGATTTAGTTATGGTCCTTCGAGCCGGATCTGAAGTTAAGGATATAAAAGGAAACCTATAAATACTTCTTCGTAGATATTGGAAAGCGGTTGGGGTGCCGGATGTAGCGGGAGTTGCAACAGTGGAAGCGGCGGGGGCGGTGGATCGCATCGAGACTGCAAGAGCCATCAGAGTCCCAGTTATAAAGGGTAATCATTTTATTTAATTATTTTTAGGAGAACCGACTGCTATAACTAAAAGTTAAACATAAAATAATAGAAACAGAGAGCCAATTAGAGGTTAACACTCATAAAAAACATACTACATACAAAAAAAGTGTGAAAACACATGAATGCCAAATTTCAGCTCAATTGCTTGAAGATATCCGCTTTAAAACCAAGTTGCAAGATTTCAACCAAATAAACATACATACATTGCAAGTTAAATTAAAGCTTTTAAATAAACAACACATTCAATAGTCACTATCGCACAAGTACAATAAATAAATAATAAAACTAACGACTAGTAATGAATAAACTACTCAACCGCTTTTTATTTTAAACTGTTCATATTTTGTAATCTGTTCAATTCTGTGCATTTACAAGTTTGCAACAGAAAGAGTTTTCGCTAGAGTCGAAAAGCAGGAGAAATATTTTTTTATCGTCTGTGGTGATATAGATACCCACCACGGAATGTATTCGTTTACGCAATATTCCTATACCGTAATCCATACATAGGTCTTCTAGTGGGGGGGGCGGCGGCAAGCGCGGCGTCGCGGGCGCCTCGTGCGCCGGCGGCTGCGCCTGCGGCGGCGGCAGTGCTGTCCGGTTGGCCAACGAGCCGCTGCTGTCGCTCGTGTTGACCTGCTTGAGGCATCAGGATGATCAGAAGGTAAGAGGAAAATTTACTTACGATTAGCCCAAGAACGTATATTTGAGGGTTTCAAATCGCGAGTGAAGAAGTCTAGGAAAGCGTGCTACATCTTAGACCGCATCGTCATCTACTATCAGGCAGGTGTTATAGTGGTCAAACGCTAACCTAAATATTTAAAAAAGTCGTGGTTCTTACTGCTTTACCTGGGTGGGTTTTAAATTCATCCGTAGAATAAGCGTTTTCTTACTAACATCGCACATATAATTTGCCTTCAGGAAAACCTGCTAAGTTCAATCCACGCGCAGCTCCAACACTACTTGACCCACACGCGCGATCACGAACGCTCCGCTTGCAACGACACCTGGCAGGATGACGTTGCTCCTGAAGCTCTACAACTTCGCTTCTCATTGGCCGGCGGAATGTTCGATGCCATTCGCCGATCTTACCAGCTCACTTCTGATTGGGCGGTTCTGCTTACACAATTGGTGGCGCATCAAGTCGTCGATGCGTATAATAACAGGTAATTTGATGTCATTGGTGGATACGGATTTGGTAAAGTTTAGAACAGATATGGATCCATTTCTAAAGAAATTTAATTTAAATTATTGATATTTTTACATTGATCGTTAGAGACAATAGTATTGCCCTTTTTATTCTGTCTTTTTTGTACCAAAGAGTTTTAATTATTTGTCTTCAAAAGCCTGGCTGCTTTATCTTCATCTCGTTTTGTTCAATCAATCAGAATTCATAGAAACAATCGAGTTCATTTATTGTTCATGTTCCGTTTCACACTTTATCAGTGTTGAGGGTGGTGGTATCAAATCTTTCAAATATCACTTTCTGTTATAATTTACTAACTGTACTACATTCATGTTTTTCAGATGCATCGTTAACATACAATCGAATACTCAATTTTTATTCGATCAATTTTAATAAGTTAAAAGATTCAATACATAATACCAAACCTTTCATAACTTAAATCTGTGATAAATGTATTACTTAGTCAGATCTTTTGATATCGAAATGATTTCAATATGGAAATCATTTTTTTATTAGTGTATTCAAAAAAAATCAACTCAGGTTTATACCTAAATCAAAATCAAGAATAGCACTCACTGATTATCTAACTAGCTGTTCCCCGCGACTTCGTACGCGTGGTAGTTTTGTTTTATATACTAAAACCTTCGATTCACTCTATCTATTAAAATCCGTTGCGTAATTTTAAAGATCTAAGCATGCATAAGGACAGACAGACAGCGGGACGACTTTGTTTTATACTATACTAGCTGCGCCCCACGGTTTCACCCGCGTTAGTACCGATTCCGTGAAAATATATGACGAAAATTAAGTAGCTTTTAATCAGCATAAATGTGAAAACAGAACGCTGAGCAATTTCACAGATGTCAAAGTGACATTTGACTGATGTCAAAGTGACATTTGACTGATGTCAAAGTGACATTTCACAGATGTCCAAGTGACAGATGACAGATGTCAAAGTGACAGTTGACAGATGTCAAAGTGTCAGTTTTTCGACACTTTTCGTTATATTTTGAACAATTTACACAATATCTTTATAAATTATAGCCTATGTTCTATTCTGATGCATAAGCTATATTATTGTAAAGTTTCATTAAAATCCATTCAGTCGTTTTTGCGTTAAAGAGTAACAAACATCCATACATCCATACATCCATACATACAAACTTTCACATTTATAATATTAGTAGGATAGTGATAAATATCTGTTATGATTTTTCTAACCAAAAGTTGAGCATTCGATTGACTAACGGAGATCGCCGCAACATCAAAAGGCCGGGCAGACAGTGTATTTACAATAAATTAACATAGTTTGTGTCGCAGCAACCTGTTCACGACATTGATCGACATGCTTGCCACGTTGATACATTCGACGCTGGCCGACGGCGGTGATGACAACAACAGGAAACACTACCAGAACCTTATGAAGAAGTTGAAGAAAGAGATCGGTGATAGACACGGGCCGTCGGTGCAGTGCGTCAGGCAACTACTACCTCTGTCTAAGAATACTATTATTGAGGTTAGTTTGATGCTACAAATCTATCTTTCTGAAAATAATTACCATTTGTTACCATTTTGATAGTCATGTTATCTTTTTTTTTCGATTATCTTTTGTTTCCATTTCCATCGTCTTTTATTCATTTTTTTTTTTCGATTATCTTTTGTTTCCATTTCCATCGTCTTTTATTCATTTTTACGGTCGTCTTTTGTTTCTAGTCTAGTTCTATAGACGGCCGAACGGATACGATAATTACTTGATCGGAACCCAGTTCAATACAAGGAAATTAAAATCCTCGATCGGAACCAGTTCCGAAATAAATCTTTAAAACTACGCAACGGATTTTGATGCGGTTTTTTTTAATAGATAGAGTGATTCAAGAGGAAGGTTTATATGTATAATACATGCATAATATAGCCGTGCGAAGCCGGGGCGGGTCGCTAGTATTTTATATGTCTGATTGATATATTTTATAGGTGATCGCGTGTGAACCGCTTGGATGCCTTGTGGATCAGAAAGGGAACAAGATATCCGGTTTCGATACAGACAAGAAACAGGTCAGTACCTATATGTAACTCCTAGTTATGTTACTCTCAAAGATTGAATTTATCGTCATACCAAGTTTCACCACAATCGGTTTTGTAGTTCCGAAGCCTACTAAACCGATTGTGGTGGCAAAGTTAGAAAAAAAAATGTCTTACATCTTTATAATAATTAGTGTTGATAAATTCAATTGGCTTAGCCAAGTTGAACGAACATGTCTGTAATAAGCTAAGACCAACTGTCTTAGCTTATTACATATGTCAAATATATTTAAAAACAGAATCCCAAAATGTTATTTTATTTACAAATTGATTCATACATTCAATACTGTATAAGCAGCTATGGCCGCACCTACAGTATTTATTTGAATAAAATCTCGTGTCTAGGAGAGTTCGACATCAGTTTGTTGACCACCATACCGGCCTCTTCACTTCACTATCACTACATAGTATAAAACAAAGTCGCTTTCTCTGTCCCTATATTGACGACACAGTTGGCACAATGGTCACCATGCCGGACTGCTAAACACAGGGTCGCGGGTTCGATTCCCGCCTCAGACAAGTATTTATGCTTAGATATTTGTCTGTGGTCGGATTGTTTCTATGTATTATAAGTATATATTTACAAAAGAAAGTATATAAGTAGTATATCCGTTGTCTAGCACCCATAACACAAGTCTAGTTACTTAGCTTGGGGCTAGATGGCGATGTGTGAAATGTCTTGCAATATTTATTTATTTATTTTATATATCCCTATGTATGCTTAAATCTTTAAAACTACGCAACGAATTTTGATGCGTTTTTTTAATAGATAGAGTGATTCAAGAGGAAGGTTTATATGTATAATACATGCATAATATAGCCGTGCGAAGCCGGGGCGGGTCGCTAGTTAAACACTAATATACAGCAGGACAATCACGTTTTTATTTAACCGACTTCAAAAAAGGAGGAGGTTCTCAATTCGTCGCGTATATTTTTTTATGTACCTGCACCGATTACTAGAAGACAGCTCAACCGATTGAGATGATTCTTTTTGTGTTATGTTTTAGGCCCAAAGGGTAAAAACGGGACCCTATTACTAAGACTCCACTGTCGGTCTGTCTGTCTGTCTTTAACCAGGCTAAATCTCATGAACCGTGATAGCTAGACTGTTGAAATTTTCACAGATGATGTATTTCTGTTGCCGCTATAACAACAAATACTAAAAACAAAATATAATGGTTCATAAAGCGTTCGTGGTCTTTAAACACACGTAACGTAATTTTTCTCGTGCTGCCGGACGGAACGTGACGATTTCTTGACATCGTTTCATATAAAAATATCACGTTCCGTCCAGCACGAGAAAAATGACGTTACGTATGTAGCGACCTTAAACTGTACGCATTTGTATTTCTCGCAGGGTCTTCGCCTAACGGATAAACAGCGCATCTCGAGCTGGGAGCTGATGGAAGGCGGACGGAACCCCGCACCGCTCTCGTGGGCGTGGTTCGCAGCCACCAAGATCGAGAGGAAACCACTTACTTATGAAAATGCTCATAGGTAAACGAGCTCAGATATTATTTAGCCACTTTTTATAGCCCGCAGATGAGCAAAGATCTTCCTTATTTCATGGTTTAATATTTTATTATGTTTTTTATCATAAATGCAAACCTAATTCTGTCTGTTACGTTTTCACGCTTAGATCTCTGAACCAATTTTGATAATTTTTTTGTATAGAGGTCCCATTAAATTTATTTAGTTTATTTAAATTTATTTAAATTTATTAATTTATTTATTTATCTATCCAAAAAATTATTAAAGTTAACTTAACTTAGAGAAAGACAGGCTATTCTTTTTCCGAACCCAGACTTATGCGAATGAAACAGCTAGAATAAACTTTATTCTCTCTCTCGTCCATAAATATAAAATTCAAAGTCCTGACTGGCTGACGCACAACTCAAACCAATAGATCGGACTGAAATTAAGCACACAGATCGCTATTATGAAGTGGGCATTCGTAAAGAAAAATATAGATAAACTCAACCTCTACGTGAACGAAGTCGCGGTTGAAAGCTTGTACTCATAATATCCTATTTATACATTCAACAGGCTACTAAAATACCACTCGCACAGTGTAGTGAAACCGTTAAGTTACTACTTGGAACCGTTGCCGTTACCCCCAGAAGATCTAGAGACGAATGACACTAAACAGGAGCCGGGGAGTCTCGACTCGAGTCCGACCGGAGTCGGGAAGAGGTCGCGGCAGGCTGCCTGCAAGGGGATGAAGAAACCGAAGCCAACTACACCGGTAATACTTATAAAACACGTATGTACATTTATATCAATGAGAAAAAAAACAAAGGATGCATTTTCAAAAGAAAAGTATATAAGTATTCTAATATTGTCTGACCACCATAACACAAGCCCAGTTGCTTAGCGTGGGGCTAGATAGTACTGTGTGTAAAATGTGCTGCAAAATTTATTATCACTACATAGTATAAAAACAAAGTCGTTTCCCGTCGACAAAGTCGCTTTCCGCTGTCTGTCTGTCCCTGTGTATGCTTAGATCTTTAACACTACGCAACGGATTTTGATGCGGTTTTTTTTAAATACATAGAGTGATTCAAGAGGAAGGTTTTAGTATACATATAAAACAGCTAGATTAAAACAGCAAGATTAAAACTCAAGCACGTCAGTCATAATCGCAATTCTTTTCGAAACTAGCCTATTACTTAAATGCTAACTTGAACTCCTCGTTACGCAGACGAACGGCGTGGCAGGTGGCATGGCGCCCCAGCAGCCACAACAGCCACAGTTCATCCAACAACAGCAGCAGTGGTTCACTCCACCGGGGCAGAACTATTACAATCCACCAGGTTTGTTACATAAATATTACTTGTACATAATATTTGAAACTTCTATTATTTGATCAAAAAAAAAGGATAATAACGAACATTTAAATTAGGGAAAATACTGGATTATTTTCCATAATTTAAATGTTCGTTATTTTGTTCGTTAGTTCGTAGTTTTGGGAAATTTTCAAAACTGACAACATCATTATCTCCCAATGTCAATAATGGTGTTTTCCCTTTTTAAAAATCCCTTGAATTTTAAGTAAATTTGGATAATTTCATAATTCTTTTCATACAAACATTTTTTTTAAGTCCTTGGGGATAATTATAAGTACCTAAGAGGGTTTTATTAAACACTGTATATTATTAGAAGTTTTGTATCTAGCCACCATAACACAAGCCCAGTTGCTGAACTTGGGGTTATATAACGATCTCTATGTCGCGACGGGCGAATACCCGCCTGCGACGAAGAAGGGTATTGGATTCAATTCCCACCTCAAACAAATATTGATGTACAGTACAGATATTTGTTTCTGGTGTAGGTGTTTTTGTATTCTATTCTGTTTGTTATCTAGCCAACATAACACAAGCCTAGTTACTTAGCTTGGGGCTAGATGGCAATGTGTGGAATCTCCTGCAATATTTATTTATTTATTTAGGTGTAAGCCCTCGTGGTGTGGCGCCACCTTCGAACACACAATCGAAACAAGCGCTCAGCAACATGCTGAGACAACGTGTACCTTTCAACCAGATGTCTCAGATGCAGGTGAGTTGTATAAATGAAATGTTTTGGCTTGACATGATTCGTCCATTTAGCCAGTAGCAAGAAAATCTTTATTAGAACGGCTCAAGATTAGGTGGACGTACAGACTTCATTAGGGTCGCGGGAAACCGTTTGGCGCAGAGGTTTTGTGACCGATCGCTCGGAAAGTCTTTGCGGCAGATCTATGTTTAACAGTGGATGTTTTGCGGCTGATATAATGCTAAAGTCATGTCATTTAAAACTTGAATTTCATGTTTTCACTTGTATAAAAAATATTTGAAATTATTCCAAATCAATCATTCATTCATTTCAAGATACACTAGTTTTTCAACGTTACCGCTTTTAAGCTATTGCATAGCTTTTATCACGGGCAATGAGCGCGGCGACCGAATCAAGAAATTCCGTAACGAAAATAAAACCTAACACCCCCACTCCGCCTACCATGTAGCACGGCCGAGCGTTCACTATGCAATAGCTTTACCGCGGCAGTCCCCGAGCGCACACGTTTTTTTCTTGGCTTTTTTTCTCTTTTACCATTTTGTGTCTAAATACTTAGGCTGGCGGAGGGTACCCCGGAGCGCCGCACCGAGCGCCGTTCCCGCGACAAGGGATGAGACAAATGCAACCTAACCAGATGGGAGCTATGCAGCAGTAAGCATACATTTATTATTTTTATTACAATCAATTGAAAATGCGTAAAAGTGAGCCACTCAACTTAAAGGAGGAGTAGGTCAGCTTAGATAGATAGATAAATTCTTTATTGCAAACACCATTTTTAAATTACATAATTATAAAAAAAATATATAACTAAAGTCTAAGTGTTACAAAGGGCGGCCTTATCGCTCAAAGCGATCTCTTGCAGGCAACCTATACTATAGCTTCTGGCTGGCAGGCTTATGGCTTCTTCAAACTTTTTGCTTTAGATACAAAAGCTCTGGTACGTTCAGTGATTTTTGGGAGATGTTTATTAGACACAACTTTGTTATACAACGAAGTTTGCGCAACAGACAAGATTTATTTATCTTAACCAAATTCATTCATTTAAAAAAAATAAAATTCAAACTATGTATTAAATAAAAGTCCACAATCCAGACATTTATTATCATTCCTTTTCTAGCTAATAAATGAAAGAGACAGTGATAGTTTAGTCACGCATGATTCTGAAATCTTAGTATTATTACTTTCAGACAAATGAACCCAATGGGCGGTATGGGTGGAATGGGTCCGATGGGACAAATGGGTGGCGTCCAAATGGGCGGACAGATGGGCTCGCAGCAAATGGCCGGCGGGCAGATGGCCGGCGGACAGATGGCAGGCGGGCAAATGGCTGGGGGACAGATGGCTGGTGGACAGATGGGCTCGATGGGCGGACAGATGTTCGGAGGACAATATGGCGGGATGCAGCAGGGGTATGGCGGGTATGGCCAGCAGATGATGCAGGGGGGACAACAGCAGTTGATGAATCAGGTCAGTTGGAAATGTAGACACTAGCTTTTACTCGCTGCGTCGCCCTCGATAAGACTCAATCCTGCCTTGTTCTTATGCCTTAGTGAGGATTCTGTTGTAACCGCATACCACTATCGCTTATCTTTATTCTGACCACAATTAGGGGAGTTCAAAAATTGGCTAATTTAGCAAATATAATGTCGAAGTAGAAAAGTTCAGTCATATTTATTGCTAACTATGAGCTCTATTTTCCAGGGTATGGGCCAGGGTGTAAACCAAATGGGCCAACAAGTGAACCCGATGGGCCAAGGTGTAAACTCCATAGGTCAAAACGTTGGTCAAATGAGCCAAGGTGTCGGCCAGACCGGTCAAATGCCACAGGGAATGAGCCAAATGAACCAGGGGATGGGCCATCAGCCGATGGGGCAGATGGGACAAATGGGCCAGACAGGCGGTATGGGCGGGATGAACAGCCAAGCGGGGACGATGGGACCACAAGGGGGAAATGCTATGGGAGGTTTCCCGGGGCAACAGACATTCCAACAGGTTAGTATCTGATTAAAAATATTAAGTTTAAACAAATTAATGCGCTCAAACCGAGTGACTGTGGCGATCAATTAATGAAATATAAACTATTTAAGAGGGTTACATACCGTGTACTTATCCATATAAAGAGAAGAAGCTCTTTTCTCCCGTTCATATTATTTAAAACTGTGTTTATTTTTGTACTTAATTCTTACTTTTAGGTCCTGGGTGATATCACTCCAGTGCTTACAGGAAACACTTTCATTATAAAGTAGACCTGTTTTATTCTTTTTTTATTCACTTTATAAGTTATACTTTTTTTAAATTGATAATTAGCCTAGAATATAAACTATTCAAGCGGTTGAAATAAACAACATTTTGTTGCAAAATTTAAGGGGTGAAAACAGATATGCCCTGATACAAAAATAAATGGTATGTGGTCCTCTTAACGCGTTCATTATAAATATCTATCTTTTTCACCGTAAACACATTGGTTTGAGCTTATCTTTCCGCCCATATTCACAAACATTACTTAAGTTGCTCTTGGATAAGTGAACGCACTGCGCTAAATGCGGCCCTATGATTGGTCAATTTTGTGCTGCTCTCTTCACTCTAGCTAATCAGCGTCTTATTTGCTGGTCTATGCGTTCGCGCGCACTATGCTATCTCATAGGGTTGATTGTGAATACGGGTGTGAGTGTTTTTATAACATGGTTTTTGTTTGTTGAATGTGAATTAATCAATGTGTGCGCATTTCCAGAACATAATGAGCGGTCGCGCTACGCAGGAAGCGTATTTAGCGCAACAGAGACAAAGCGCTCGACCACCTTACATGCAGGTAAATTATTATAATAAAACATACACGCTTTACTCAGCTCCTTCGTTTTTCGGTCCGTTTTAATTGTACTTACTGTTTTTTTTCTTTGTGTATTTATTTTTGTTTGGGCGTGCATAATAAAAATTAAACTGATGGTAATCTTGCCCGTTACAATAGCAATATAAAATAGCGCATTCCAATCTAAAACATTAAATTGCTCGAATTGAATTAAATTGCTGTAGAGACGGTGGGTTGTTGGGGGTAGAAGCGATTGAGTTTGTCAGGGGGATTGGGCGACATTTGAGGGACAGGAATGGATAGCCGTTCCGGGTCGTTCCTGGTGCAGAGGCTGGCCATAGCTATTCAGCGTGGTAACGCTGCTAGTGTGATGGGTTCCTTTGCGTCAGGGGTGACTCGGGGCGGTTTTCTAGATTAAGTTTGTATTAGTGTATTTAGATTTTTTTTAAATGAATTGTTATTTTATGAATAAATATTTGTTAAGGATTGAATTAAATTGCCTGGAATTTTTTTAATATTATTCTAAGGCTTACACAAAAAAGGACTTATTCCTTATGTCTCTATAGATGGCACCACTTTAACATCACTCGCTACGAAATAAAAACCGAATGATGTCGATAACCAGAACAACTATTTTATAAACATAAAATAACTAGTAGTTATAACGCAATCGCGACTCGTGTTTATCTTATACATACAGACTACTCTCAAACGGCTGAACCGATTTGTATAAAATTTTGTGTACATACCGGGTAGGTCTGAGAATCGGCCAACATCTATTTTTTTTTTATTTGGCAAAACAACGTTTGCCGGGACAGCTAATATTCAATAAAATTATCAAGATAGATACAAAAAAAATATAAGACTTTGGATAAATGCAAATAAATATTCATTATATTATGTTATGTTACAGCAAGCACCAAACGTAACGATGGGCGGTATGGCCGGCCCGGCGCCCCCTTACCCGCAAGGTCCTCGCGGCATGCAGCCGCAGCAGAGCACGCAGTACCAGCAACAGATGACGCAGCAACGCATGCGGCAACAGATGCTGGCCATGCAGCAACAGCAACAAGGCCCGCTCGTTCAACATTTACAGCGACAACAGTATCAACCGCCTTATTAGATGCCCTATATGTACGTCGGATTATACTCAAAACATTAACACTCGTAAAAAAATCTATCTCTGTCAAGACGAGCAAAGTTAAAGTCAAAATTCTATATTCATTTGAAATCATACAATTTTATATTATTTCTATTATATTCAATTTGCATGAAATCACATTGAAACGTCTTAAAAACTAAGTTAGCAAGTGTGCCTTCGGAACGCGCCCACCAATGAGAATGACTAATGAGCAAAAGGTGTTTCTTTTGTGTAACTGTTTTAAGGCTGTTATTTACCTTTTCTGGAAGCGTCGGATTTTCAAAGGCTTTTAGACACAACAGATATAATAACTTAAAATACCGCGGTACATTTTCAGACCCATACCTATCGCTATAGGACATTACGGCGAACAAATGATGCCTTCACAACAAACCTCTAAAGCATCTCGGAAACGGGATGTGATACGCTCTAACATTGAACGTATCACGTTTCTATGAGTTTACAGTATCGATAGGTGTGGGTCTCCGCACTATGTTACAATGCTAAGCTCCCATAGTAAATGTCGAGACCCCTTTTTTCGAAATACCTATCTATTTATTTAATTTTCTTATTCTCGAATAGTTTTTATATTCGCAGCGATTTCTTTTTTTAAGAAATCACAGTAACTTTTTAAGAACCATTTATGACAACTTGTAGATTTGTAAATATATATTATACAAATAGATGTATACAATTTGCACATGAGGGCTAGACTTTGAATACAACAGTCGGTAATCTTCTAATTATTTTTAAGCTTTAATTACAAGATAACGATATTTATTTTTACATTCGTGTCGTAATTGTCATAAAGAAATATATACTTAGTTATTTATAAAAAATCATAGGCGACGTGAGCACAAATGGACAGGCGGACATGGGCCAATGAGCCCAATATGCTATAGGCTAATGACAAACCAATAACAAGTGTGCTCACGTCTTGTGACGAGACTTGTACATGTTCTACCTACTCTATGTTTCAGTTTTCTAACTTTTATTTCTTCTAATAATAATAGAATCTTTTGTACTTATATTTTATTTTGTAGTAATGTCAATCCTATATTATAGAATCAATCAGGACTATTTGTTACAAATCGTTACATTTTTGTAAATATTATCGAATATAAGAAATTATAGCAAACGTCTGTTTTTAATTTCGCAAGTTTCATAAAACAGGGCTGATAGTGTAGCCTGCACGGAAAGAAAAACTCAAAGCGCCTATTGTTACCATTATTCACTAAGGTTCAAGTCGTTGGGCGCGCGTGATTAGGGGTGGAGGGAGAGAGGTTTTTGTATGGCAATCTCGCCCTAATCACGCGCGCCCAACGACTTGAAGCTTAGTGAATAATGGCCCTGTAAACACCCAGAAAAGGTTGATCAGGCAAGTAACAAAGAAACTAGAATAAAATTCCGGAAATATGAGGGGTTCACGTCAAAAGCCTTTTACGTGCGTCTAGGTAAAAACTTGATGCATTTACCCGAAAAGTAACTGACATTGACAGATTTTTCACTTGTGACAGTTTTACTTTCAGTGCTGCCAGACTTACTGTTTTGCGTCATTTTTTTAAACTTTCTAACGGTAAATAGTTTTGGTTTAACTTTAATATTTTTAAACACCTACAATAAGGTTGTAAATAGTCGTTAATTTATCATTGAAATAGCATACTATACATGTTATGATCATAAAATTTATATTGGACGCAGATAAAAACCTTTTAATAAAAACAGAAAGCCAAGAGAACGTTTCATGACGTTTTCATTCAACGAAAATTTGTTACTTTTTGTTTCGCTATCTGGCAATATTTATGACCTCATTTTTCAAAATGTTTTTGTTTTGTGAATTTGTAGAGAAAATAAACTCTAAATTCTAAAATGTTAGCTTCAATAAAACTAAAAAAGTACATTTCAATAAAACCATTCAAAGACGCTTATTTTTGTGTACAAAGAGAAATTCATAATGTTGGCCTAAACGACATACCCAAAGTGACCGTCACAGAAATCAGGAAAATCTTGAGACAAAAAGGTTTTGCAGTACAGGATGGCTTCACTTCTATTAGTACTAAGTGTTCTATATGCTCTGGAGAGCAGAAACCACCAGAGAGCAAGATTTACGTGAACAAAACTACAGGTTTGTATAATGTAAACATAACCCTAAAACGAAACTGAGAAACTCTATTCTCCCTCGTATTCTTGTTTTACAACCTATTTTTTTTTACTTACAGGCTACTTTGTATGCCCCAAATGTAACGTTCATGGCGACTGGGGTATTCTAGAAAGGCTAGTCAAGAAAGCTAAAATAGAAGACACAATAAAAGATTTTATTGAAAAATGCAAACAATCATCCGAGACTTTTAATAAAGATTGGCAAAATGTTGTAAACGATACTACCTCATTGAGTAAACTAAGTGAAAATGAACTAATTAATTTATTTAGGCTTTTTGAATTACCAGTAAGTTACTAAAAGAAAATCTTTAATTAAAAGAACTTAAGTTTTAGAATAGATAACTGTGCCCCGCTGTTTCACCCGCTGAAGTCCTGATCCAGGATAAAAAAGTAAGCATTTATTACACTCAATTAATCAATGCATCCCATACCAACTGGTATCAAAATCAGTCTTTTGAAGATCAAATTTTTTGTTTTTTGATGGGCTCTATTATTCATAACAAACAAAAATATTTTCTCCTTAAAATTAGTACTAAACATGATAATGCCTTCCAGTTGTGTTGCCAGGCTATCAAGCTGCTTTAATATCTCTAATATCTATTCCAGTTTCACCATGATATGCACAAAACACTGCTAGATGTAAGAGTATCATCCGATCACACAGTATTATACTTCCCTTTGAAGAACTCCTTAGAAAATATAGTAGGCTATCGTAAAATACAAGCTGGCAAAGAAGAGGAGATGGAATCCCATGGATTGCATACAGCAGGGCTATTCTACTGCAAGGTGCCCAAGGTAGCCCGGGTTGATCAGGCTGTGCTGGTTCCTAGTATTAAGGATTTACTACATTTAGTGGGAGAGAAAGTTCCTGGTAAGTATCAATTAAGGCAAAAAAACGTGTGGCACTCGAGGACTGCCGCGGTAAAGCTATTGCATAGTGAACGCTCGGCCGAGCTACATGGTAGGCGGAGTGGGGGGTGTAAACCAAAAAAACAACCACACCACAGACGAATATCTAAGCATATACTTGTTTGAGACTGGAATCGAACCCTGCAACCATGTGTTTGGCAGTCCGGCATGGTGACCATTGTGCCAACTGGGTCGGCATACATAGAAAAAAAAAGGTTTCTTGAAGCAAGAAGTAATCCCTCTTCCTATAGTTCCTTTAAACGCTCGAGAATAATTTCTTGTCTTAGTAAATGTTCTTATAAAATAAAAAAATAAAAAATAGTCGTCCGACATTTGTCGTCCGTCAATAGTCCTCCATAAATAATCGTTCGTCATTTGTCGGCGGTGTTAGGTTATTTTCGTTACGGAATTTCTTGATTCGGTCGCCGCGCCCAAGGCCCGCGATAAAATCTATGCAATAGCTTAAAAATATATTTTGATTTATGCTAGATTTTAAAACAATGTGGCGAAAATGTATGGACTACTATGGACCCAGTCAAGGTTTCGAGATTTTTCTATTTTACTGCAAATCGCATTTACATTCCATTGAATCCCTTATATTATCTCTTTTTACGATCTCATCTGGCTGAAAGCATGAAACTTGACATGCAGGTAGCTAGCTTTTAAATCTCTAATGTATATAAATTACGTGTCACATTGTTTGTGCGCGATGGACTCCTAAACTACTTAACCGATTTTAATCAAATTTGCACACTGTGTGCAGTTTGATCAAACTTGAAAGATAGGATAGCTTACATCTTAATTTATCCCGATATTCCCACGGGATCGGGAGTGACGCGGGTGAAACCGCGGAGCGCAGCTATTAGATAATATGATATAGAAGTAGAAACAAGTCATAACGCGATTGTTTCCCCCTTTTGTGTGCCAAATAAGAAAAATAATTAGTTTGCATTTTAATGAAAATGGTTAAGCTACAACCAAACTGTCAATGAGCAATATGATCTTAACGTTCAGCCGTTCTACAGGTTCTAAAGCCCATTGCATTATATTACATTAAAAAAAGTTTTGTTTATCATCTATTAATAAATATTCCTTTCAGGCACACTTATATGGCTAAGTAATTGCAGTCTACCTCCCATCGTATTACCTACATTAGAAGGGTACTCCAAGTTGTGCCTTTGGGGCGATTGGGAGAACATGAGGGCAGTGGCTGAAAAACTTGGTGAACAACGCTGTAGATTTGTTAGGTGAGGTCTATTGTGTTTGAACTTTTTTTTACCACTAAGTTATTTCAAAGTACCCACATCCTTTATTACATTACAGTAATTTGTCTAAGACCCACACTTAGGGTTTAGTAACTTTCTTTTCGAAATTTTTATCTGTTGGCGTTCGAATTCGCGACTCTCGCTTCATCTTAGCGATGCTTGCTGTAACCAACTTAAAATACTGAGGTGTAGATCATACGTCAATGAGTTTCTTTCACTGAGAACAAACATTTTGGATTGTTCCTGATTTGTTCACCACTGGTGGAAACTAGGTCCTTTTTTATTTGCTCTTAGGAAGCATTATAAAACTCTAACTTTTATACTTTTCTATAGTTTTTTTTCTACTCAGACCTACAGATGGCCTAGTGACGGCAACGGAAGCAGCTGAAGCCAACATCTCGCTAAAGAACCTCGTGTTGGAAGCGAAGCCGGCGTCGCATCGATCTATTACCACCTTCTCAGCTCTGAGAGACGATGTTTATTCCGAACTTACTAATATTGATAAGGTAAGAAAATAGTTAAGAACATATAATCTTTTACTAACGTTTTTTACAATCGCTGCAACTTCAGTATCCTGCCAGTTGCAATAGTATAAAACGAAATTACTTTTCACTGTCTGTCCCTGTACCTATGCTTAGATCTATAAAACTACGCAACGGATTTTGATGCGGTTTTTTTAATGGATAAGAGTGATTCAAGAGGAATGTTTATATGTATAATACATGCACAATATAGCCGTGAAAAGCCGGAGCGGGTCGCTAGTAATAGATTAAACAGGGAAGGTTTCTTTGTAACAAACAAGCTCCTAAACTTCTAGATAGATTTTGATGAAACTTGGTATGAGTATACATTGATTCATTGGGATTAACGTAAGCTATTTTTATCCCGATATTCCCACGGAAACGGGACTTACGCGGTTTAAATGCGGGGTGCTGCTAGTCGATTATATATTATGGGTTCTATGCTAAGCTTCTGTTTAATGTCTGCGTTAATTATTACCTTGCTTTTATAACTAAATCACAATTTAAATTAAGTATAAAAAGTATGAAAGTGTCCATCAGTATGCCATTCCTCATACAAATTTAGAAAGAGACTAAAATATATCCCCTTAGTAATTGGTCTCGCCAGGTGCGCGGTGTGAAATGGCGTCGTTTCCCCTCGCTCACCAAGCTGCTGGGCGGACACCGGCGCGGTGAGCTGACTGTCCTCACAGGGCCTACTGGCTGTGGTAAAACTACTCTCTGCGCTGAGATGTCGCTCGATTTGGCACAACAAGGTGTAAGTTCTATTTTCTTAAATGCTCTACACTCTACAGAATCTATACGAATACTAGATGCGCCCCCCCCCCCGCGGTTTCACCCGCGTTTGATTAAATACCATTTTAGTTTTTCATAAGATCCTTCTGACAATAACCCAACAAAAAAAAGAATTAGCTAAATTGGTCCAGCCGTTAACATGTGATGCTATTACAAAGGAAAATAGGGCTGTATTTTTATATAGATAAAGTTTTTTAACTGCCTAACTTATATTATATGTATATTGGGGGCTGACAAATAGCCAGCAACACTTCGACTTGTGTTTACACCTACCTTAATGTTTCTTACTCTTTGAAGAAGTGGTCGATTAACGCAGTGATCCCACTGAGAGGAAGAAACCTATATTCCTCCGGTTTGGGATAGGCATTCCCAAGGAGGCTCATACGCTTCGCTGCTAAGACGTCGCATTCACACAGTTTGTGCTCCATGAACTGCCTAAGTATATGTATGTAAACTTTTTAAACTCACATGATTTGTATTCATAGTATTTATTTTCCGTTGCCTCAAACCCTTCGACCTTTCGAAAAAATGGGTCAAAATGGGACTTGTCACCTTCAGGGTAACTTGTCCCCAGTGAATTAAAACTGTTTTTCTATGTAAGTGTAGAATTCTATGTAAACGTAACTCTCTCAAAATAAATGACAAATCTTTACTTGTTTATCAGGTAACAACCCTCTGGGGTAGCTTCGAGATCCGCAACTCTCGGTTAGCCCGCACCATGTTACAACAGTTCGCAGGAGTACCCCTCGAACAGAACCTTCAAGACTTCCCCAAATATGCGGACGAGTTCCAGAAACTACCTATTTATTATTTGGCCTTCCATGGACAGCAGCCTATCAAAGTCGTTATGGAGGTAAATTATACTTTTCGGTTCGCACGTAAATGTACTTCCACACAGCAGTTATATGTATAACTTTATAAAACATCGTGTAACACAATAACAGTGTATAACATTTTGCTAACATGTCCAAGAATGTTTTAGGTTTTTATTACTATTAGATATACAACAAATGTAATGCAACATTCTGTAACGTTATATAACTGCTGTGTGGGAGCACCTTAAGAAAAACTATGAACATACTCCGTTCTGTGGATTTTGGGTAATTTTTAGTTGTCACTTTTTAGGGTCCATCTGTACCCAATGGGTGGAAACATGACCCTTTTACTAAGACTCCAGTCTCCGTCTGTCTATCTGTCACCAGGCTGTATCTCATGAACCATGAAAGCTAGACAGTTTAACAAACTCCCACTTGGCCGGTTTTAAGAATCTAGCATAACTCTTACACCCAGTGCAGAACAAAGGTCTCCCTTAATCTATACTATATATAATTAAAGTTTGTTTGTTTGAACGCGCTAATTTCAGGAACTACTGGTTCGAATTGAAAAATTATTTTTGCGTTAGATAGTCCATTTATCGAGCAAGGCTACTTTTCTTTTGGACATTTCCACGGGATCGGGACTTACGTGGGTGAAACCGCGGAGCGCAGCTAGTTGTAAAATAAATGACATTATTTTTGAAGGCGGTAGAACACGCGCGCTACATGCACGACATAGCCCACGTGGTCGTAGACAACGTGCAGTTCATGCTCGGAGTGGGCGAGGAGCGCGAGGACCGCTACCACCGGCAGGACGCCGTCATCGCCGCCTTCCGTACCTTCGCTACGGCGAGACACGCACACGTCACACTCGTCATGCACCCTAGGAAGGTAACATTATTCGTCATCTATTCTCTATCACTATCACTACATAGTAAAAAGCAAAGTCGCTTTCTCTGTCCCTATGTCCCTATGTATGCTTAAATCTTAAAAACTACGCAACGGATTTTGATGCGGTTTTTTTAATAGATAGAGTGATTCAAGAGGAACGTTTATATGTATAATTCTGAAGGTCGTGGGTTCGAATCCAGGCCGGCCGTGCACCAATGTATTTTTCTTAAGAAAAATTTATGTGCGCTTATTGACATTGCTCTTACGGTGAAGGAAAACATCGTGATGAAACCCGCAGCTTAGTTGGCTCCAGAAGTATTGACAAGTTCTCTCCTCTGGACATGGTCGACTGAGCTGAGAGGGTAGTAGGTGCTGGGGAAGCCTACTCCATCTTCACGCAAAAAGGATCCAATTAAAAGGGTCTAATCGCGGAAAACAGCCCGTATACAAGTACAAGTACATGCATAATATAGCTGTGCGAAACCGGAGCGGGTCGCTCGCTAGTTTAAATATAAAAAACGACACTTTTAAGACCAAAAGTTGTAACGACACTTTTAAGACCAAAAGTTGTAACGACATTTTTAAGACCAAAAGTTGTAACGACACTTTTAAGACCAAAAGTTGTAACGACACTTTTAAGACTAAAAGTTGTAACGACACTTTTAAGACCAAAAGTTGTAACGACACTTTTAAGACTAAAAGTTGTAACGACACTTTTAAGACCAAAAGTTGTAACGACACTTTTAAGACCAAAAGTTGTAACGCCACTTTTAAGACCAAAAGTTGTAACGACATTTTTAAGACCAAAAGTTGTAACGACACTTTTAAGATCAAAAGTTGTAACGACACTTTTAAGACTAAAAGTTGTAAAGACACTTTTAAGACCAAAAGTTGTAACGCCACTTTTAAGACCAAAAGTTGTAACGACATTTTTAAGACCAAAAGTTGAAACGACACTTTTAAGACCAAAAGTTGTAACGCCACTTATAAGACCAAAAGTTGTAACGACATTTTTAAGACCAAAAGTTGTAACGACATTTTTAAGACCAAAAGTTGTAACGACACTTTTAAGACCAAAAGTTGTAACGACATTTTTAAGACCAAAAGTTGTAACGACACTTTTAAGACAAAAAGTTGTAACGACACTTTTTAGAACAAAAGTTGTAACGACACTTTTAAGACTAAAAGTTGTAACGACACTTTTAAGACCAAAAGTTGTAACTCCACTTTTAAGACCAAAAGTTGTAACGACATTTTTAAGACCAAAAGTTGTAACGACACTTTTAAGACCAAAAGTTGTAACGACACTTTTAAGACCAAAAGTTGTAACGACACTTTTAAGACTAAAAGTTGTAACGACACTTTTAAGACCAAAAGTTGTAACGACACTTTTAAGACCAAAAGTTGTAACGACATTTTTAAGACCAAAAGTTGAAACGACACTTTTAAGACCAAAAGTTGTAACGACACTTTTAAGACCAAAAGTTGTAACGACATTTTTAATGAGTCGCGACACCACACTGTTCAATGCGAAATAGAAATGAAAATATCTGGCTTGCTTTCTATAAGAGAGAGAGAGACAGACAGAGAGAGACTATAGCAAAAAGTGTCGTGACAATTTTTTCGTAAGAATTTTTTCCGTCTAGCCCTCATTCACAACGCGCGATAAGGAACTATCGTTCCAAAAATAAAAAAACTTGAGAGGTGTCATGGGACACCCGGACGGAACGAAGTTCCTTCCTCGTGAGCGGCTCCGAATGGCTCCGAGACAAAGAAACACGCGCACGCCGCACGGCTTACAACTATAGCAAAAAAAACTGGTTGCCTGTAAAGTCGGTATACGGGCGAAAGTTTTACGTGACAACAACTGTGCTCGAGTGGAAGGGACGCGTGCCTTTCACTTTTTATGTCTGTCTCTCTCGCTCTTAGGCGGGCTAACCATGCCCGCGTGCCTCTCACTCGCTCTCATTGTGAGCGCATAACGTCAGCGGAGCGTAACGCAGTTTCTTGAAGTGTCACCCGGCAAACCAATTTATAAGACGTTGTCACGTCAAAAGTGTCGTTACAACTTTTGGTCTTATTTTTTTCCGTCTAGCCCCCTTTCGCAACGCGCTATATGGAACTTTCGTTCCAATAAATATTGCAGAACATTCCACACATCGCCATCTAGCCCCAAGCTAAGTAACTAGACTTGTGCTATGGGTGCTAGACAACGGATTTACTACTTATATACTTTTCTTTTGTAAATATATACTTATAATACATAGGAACAACCAGACCAATAATGTAACTACTTGGAATAAAAATGTCCAGCTAGTTACATCAATGTAACTACAACTAGGTGGAACGGACAAAATATCTAAGCATAAATACTTGTCTGAGGCGGGAATCGAGCCCGCAACCCTTTGTTTGGCAGTCCGGCATGGTGACCATTGTGCCAACTGGGTCGTCGAAAAAAAAAATAACGTGACAACCGTAGTTATATAAGCACTTTACGTACGTAGAAAGTAAAAAGATATGCACCCTGATACTACAGTTACTAATTTAGTTACTGTATTTTCTTATGCATCTACAAGATAAATCTTGATTGTTACACTATGGAAAATAATTCGTTATAAACCCTAGGAACATACTCGTTATGTACCCGTATATGAAGATATTGTTTTTGTAATTACAGGAGCGAGAATCGGAAGATCTCTCGACAAGCTCTATTTTCGGAAGCGCTAAAGCATCACAAGAAGCTGACAACGTTTTGATTATTCAGGTATTTACTTCCTATAAATATCTATATCCTTTCTACCAAAATTTGAAAGGATGTTTTACTAATCTTCGAAACTACTGGAACCTTTTGATAGTTATTTTTGATGATAGAAAGCTGTTTTATAAAAACGTGTTATATCCAGATATTCCCACGGGATCTGGTGTTAGATCGACCGACTTAGAAGATCACTCGCGCAGTGGCGTAACTACAGGATGGCAAGTGGACAAAATGCCACGGGCCTCAGCTGGAAGGGGCCCCCGGTCAGAGGAGAATCCCAACTTCCAACATTTATTATTCCACATTTAGTAAAGAAAATACTTAGTTGCATAGAGCTTTTTGAACCAACAATTTTTTTAGAGATATGTATGTCACCAAAAATTATAGTGTTGATTCAGCTTCTTTTTTTAAAACTTTTATTAGGTCGACCTGTATGTATGTATGTAACTAACTATGTTATCAAATCTTGCAAGTTAAATTTGATCCACTTCCCGTTTACCGATTGAGCTGAAATTTTGCATAGGTACATGTGTAAATCGCGTGACAATGCAATATTATGATGACATGGTGCTGATATGATAATGGAGCTGGAAGGTGGTCATAGGAACTCTGTAATGAAACGACGCAACCCCATCGAGTTTGGGCTCGTTTGGGTCTTGACGAGTAGTTTGTCTTTCAATGGTAATTTAGTGATAATGACAGTGATTTAATGAATTTGCCACGGGCCTCAAACTATATAGTTAGTATGGGAATAGGCATCCTTTTTATCACGCCATGGCAGCATCTACTTACCATGTCAATTAGATCTGACCTAATTATTGTTTCAGGATAAACGGCTAACAGCAGTTCGCGGTAAAAAGTACCTACAAGTCGCGAAAAATAGGTACAGTGGAGATCTCGGTATCGTGCCATTAGATTTTGATAAAGACGCGCTCAGCTATCAAGCTAAGAAGAAAAAAACGAAGCAGGAGGAGCCTGATAAAATACTTAACCAATGCTTCGAAGAATATTCAGTTGATGAGCCCCCAACAGACTTTGAAACAAAGAATGCTAGACGTGATATTATGGGGAAACCAAAGAGAAACTTCCAGAGGAAACCCCAGAATGCTCAGAGTTATCTTAGTGAAATATTGAATTTAGATTCGAATAGATGAAATACCTACTTAGTTTTACTAAGTGCAATAAATAATTTATTTATTAATTAAGCAGTTGATTTGTTAAGTGATTATTGTAATTTATGGCAGGAACAGAGGGTGTATTCCCGTTGTCCTCATAGACGCTGGGGATAACGGGAAGTCATAAAACTTTGTGCTCCGTTGTCCCCATTGAAGGTGTATTGTTAATGGGGACAGCAGAACTCAATAAAAATAATTAAAATTTGTTCCTGTTATCCCCATTGACCTTTTTCCGGTATGGGGGATAATGTGAAGAAGTTATAAAATGTCCTTCTAATTGGAACATGGAATGAGTGTGGGGTGGGTTACATGGAATATATGTTCACATCATACTGATCTGTAACTAGGATTTACTAGTATGGTAAGAGGCTGTGTAAGTTGCCATGTGCAACACAGTGCATTGTTTAGATAGAACGTTCAAATTTTTAAATCACTTTACCATTCAAGCATTCAATGCTCGAACTGTTAAGTTTACTTTACCATTCAAGCTATGTAAAACTCCTTGGTGATTGTCTTGCCAACCAGTATCACTGCATTTTATTATTGTAGGAATGTTACTATTAATTTTAATAAATATATTCTTTTTAATAAATAAATCATTTTGTCATACCAATCAAATGTTTTATTTACCTCTCAAGAATGATGTAAAGTACAATGCTTACCTCGGTTGTAAGTAGCTATTACACCCTCGAAATATATTCGTCTAAATATTTCGGGTGCACTCGATCCATAGCGCTCGCACGGGCGTCATTGGATCTTGTACTGTAATAGCTCGCTTACAACCCTTGTGTATTAAACTACTATTACAACTAGGGCTAGGTTATGTTTACAACCTTCATATTGTTTGTAAGTATTAAATTAACGGGTTATACGTGGCTTGTTGCAACGAACCACGAAAAGTGTTCCCTACATCTTAGAGATGTTGGAAATTAAAAAAAAAACATTAGTTGAGCACCTTTTGTATAAATAAAGTAGCCATAGGTTTGTAAAAAGTACCAAGCAATGAGAACTTAGTAGACGGTATAAATCATACCTATTACATTATCTCTCTCTTTCTTCAGTTGATGTTTGATTCATTGATCCAATTATCTATCTCGAGCATGATTTCACATTAGATATCAGTAGGTTGATTGACCAACCGTCGGAAGGTAACCGAAACGAAAAAATGTTTTGGTGCTCTTTCACTCCCGCGACTTTTGACGTGTTGCTGGCCTTGTCTTTTTTCAGTTGTATTCGTTTCGGTACCTTCCGATGGTTTGTGAATGGGATACCTTCTACTAAGTTATGATTGCCTAGTACTTACAGACCAATACTATCATACAATTTAAACAGTAACGGAAAGTGGTCGTCACACGATTTAATAGGATGTCTGTACTAGGCTGTAAGAACTCTGTAGGAGGTATACTGCTTCGTATAGTTAAAGCAAGCCGGTAATGGTGTTATAACCACCACTACTTTCCGTGACTGTGTAAATTGTTTGATAGTAATTGGTCCGTGGGTACTAGGCTATCAGGACTCAGTAGAAGGTATCCCACAAAAAACAATCCTATATTTAGTTGCTCAAAATAACCTTAATCACACAGACCGCATATTTTAAAATATACCCTTATACGTCAAGATAAAGTTAATTTAACCATTGACAAGAACGTATTTACGACATTTTATAATCAACCAACAAACTAGATCCATTGATGAACGAATTGGGCGAATCTACCATAGATGGCGTTATTCTCGGTAACCGCAATTATAACCTTTATTTCATACCAATGAAGGTTAATAATGAAAATGACTTAGCTCTAGTGTACAGAACTGGGCTCAGTTTATAAACCCTTGCCACGCCTACTTACCATCTTTTTTCTGTTCAGTGATAATAAGTGTGATATATACCTTCTACTACTTTCTGATTGCCTAGTACTTTTTACAGATCAATGACTACTTTATACAGAAGATAAAGTGGTGTTGGATTCGTGGTCGGTTGCAAATCAAATAATGTTTTTGACATGATAACGTCTAATAAATTGATGGAACACCTGCATTCACACAAAAGTATCATATTCTGGTAACATGACGCGTCTCGTTCCCGATGTGTGACGTCATGCGTGATGGTAATATGAGAGTATTTAATAATAATATCGCTCATCTGGGCTTGTGTTGGGGTGACGAGTGACGAATAGAAAACATATAAAAAGGAAAAAAATATGTACTTTATATAAAAAACGTGTGGCACTCGGGGACTGCCGCGGTAAAGCTATTGCATCGTGCGAGCTTCATACAGTCGTACCTTATACATACGCGTTAAGCGAACGCCCGGCCGAGCTACATGGTAGGCGGAGTGGGGGGTGTTAGGTTTTATTTTCGTTACGGAATTTCTTGATTCGGTTGCCGCGCTCAAAGCCCGCGATAAAAGCTATGCAATAGCTTAAAAAATCTCAACTTTTTCATCGTTATCACGTAAAATTATCGTCCGTAAACCGACTTTACAGACAACCATTTGTTTTTAAGCTATTGCATAGTTTTTATCGCGGGATTTGAGCGCGACGACCGAATCAAGAAATTCCGTAACGAAAATAAAACCTAACACCCCCCACTCCGCCTACCATGTAGCTCGGCCGAGCGCTCGCTTAACATGGATGTATATGGTACGACTGTACGAAGCTCGCACGATTCAATAGCTTTACCGCGGCAGTCCCCGAGTGCCACACGTTTTTTTTTTATTCACAACATCTCAAATGAGATGTGGGGAACACTTTTCGTGGTTCATTCCAACAAGCGCCATCTCATTATAAGACGTAGAGAACAACACGTTAATTAAAACAATATGTAGGTTGTAAACATAATATTATATTCCACGTTCCATAGTTGGACCACCACCCCGCACTCATTTCATGTTCCAGTGGGAAGGACATTTTATATGACTTCTCGTTATCCCCCTTAACGGCAAAGCGACAATGGGGACAACAGAAATACATTTTAATCATTTTATTGAGTTCCGCTGTCCCCATTAAGAGTACACCGTTAATGGGTGTCCGCATTAACGATGTACCTACTCTTAATGGGGCCTGTTATCACAGGCATACATTTTATATATTTTTATTGAGTTCCACTCAATGGGGACAACGGGCATACACCAAACAGAGTATGTAAAGTGTAGCGCTTAGTTGACCACGCCCACTTACACACAATTATGTTAGCTAGTTAGTTCAAAGGGTAGTTGCGAAGTGTCAAAGGAAAGGCCCGATAACTTGATATTGAGTAGATATATTTTAAGTAGTTACTAGTAGTACAGTTGGTTCGACACTTAAGGTTCCGCTGGTCGATCGTGTTTTCCATACAAATGAATTTAGAGTGTTATTCATTTATTCTTTATGGAATTAGAAAAAACAAAAGTTAAATCTACATAACAAGTCTATATCTAGCCCATGTAGGCGACGAAATAGACAAATTATATTTAATTTTATATAATTTAATATAAATACATATAATTTGTCTATTTGGTCGCCTACATGGGCTAGATATAGACTTGTTATGTAGATTAAACTTTTGTTTTTTCAAATTCCATAAAGAATAAATGGATAACACTCTAAATTCATTTGTATGGAAAACACGATCGACCAGCGGAACCTTAAGAAATTATGCTAAAACAAGTCAATATAAACAAATTGAGCGAGGTTGCGTAAGTAATAAGGTAGGTAAAACCACGTGCATTGAATCAGCATTGACTGGAATGCTGAGTGTGCGGTGTGAACCGTACATATTCCCAACCCGCTAAAGGACTAAAGTAATTAAGTACAAGAAAGTTATATAAAATAAGTACAACTATCTAAAATGTATGTTAAACTAGTTAGAGAACATAATTATAAAATAAGAATATCATTTGATTTAAAACTTGAACGTTGGGTTGTGCGATGTCGTTTCCTTCCTTTCGTCCTTGCGTGACGAAGTTGATGGTGTCGCTCGCGCTGTCTCTGTAGATCTAGTCCTCTTGTTCGCCTTTGTAGGTTTTCCGTAGATTGTTGTGATCTCTTGAAGTTCTATGTCTTCGTAATGCGGATCAGTGATATCTACAGTAGGTTTGTGTGAGTCGCACCGAGATCGGCATCGTGTCCTCCACACCCAAAATGAAATAGCTGCTGCTACCCCCGCCACCAGAACGTAGCACACGATGTACTAGTGTAGATCATCTTGAGTCATGGATTTGAGGGATTGCTTTTCATTTTCCATCATTATTTTTAGTCTTCGGTCGACTTCTGCAGTATCTGAGTCTTCTGTCAGAAATATGTTGTCTGACTTTTTCAGGGTCAAGTTGACAAATTTGTTGACAGATGATTCCAGTTCTGGGACTCGTATAATATCTGGTTCTATTTCCAAGTTACTTTTGTAAATGTTGTGTGCATATATCGTCAGCTCCTTAGATTGCATAATACAGCCTTGACCCAGTGTTATAAGGTTGGATCCCGTTACAATGTGTCCATTAACTTCATTATCGCATATGATACGAGTTGTACATTCAGCGGAACAGCACGTCATCAACCAGCTGTTTATAGTATGTAGTTTGATCCAGGCGTCCTTGCAAGGTGCGCTGTATGTGTGACAGTTTGTTATGGGTCGTTGGCTTATTAAATTTGCTTCGCACAGCGCATTAGTGTCGAGTAAATTAAACACCGGTAGGGCAGCATTGCATAACAAGCTATTGATATCTTGTAAACATAGCTTTAGGTTTTCATTGTTCAGAATTATATATGTATTTTTCTTAAGGTTGACGGCGATATGCGAAGATGTTAGTCGCAACCATTTAGTCGTGCTGTTGTGTGTTATTGGTAATGGAATAATCTTGTAAAGCGTAAATTCTTCTTCAGATAAGAGAGGCACACGCAGTTCATATAGCACGTAGCTTTCAGTGGTTAGCGCCTTTGCTGTGAGCAGTTTATAGATTTGTTTTAAGTCCGTTAAATTATCCATTGGTAGAGATAATCCTTTAGGAAGCTTCCCGGCAATCTTGATTAGCTGCTGTTTCAGGATACTTGGTGTCAGGAGATGGACGTCAATGTGTCCTTGGTAAATTTGAGTCATAGAGTTGAAGATTATTTCCTGGACACTCTTCAGGTTATTCATCAGTAAGTAGACTGTTAAAGAAGAAGAGCTGAAATAGTTGACTGCCATTAACGCTTGCATTTCATTTTCTATTGTTGCCATGCTGAAGTTAGTTTGATTTATGTAGTTGCTGAGTAGGACGAATTGTTTCTTTAGATTGTCTTCGTTTTTCTTGAGTGACTCATTCTCTACTTCTATGATTGACGTTTGATTTTTTATAAGTTCTTGTAGGTAGTTTTCGTTGTTTTGTATGTTCATGATATCTTTTTGATATTTATCCGCGAAGCGTTGATCTAGGACACCAAACAGGGTATTGGCTAAGTAGCCTACTCCGTTTATCCATCCTCGTTTCTTTCGTAGAGACAAATGCTTGCTAGGTGTTAATAGTAGCTGATTGTAGTGGTTAAGTACATCCCTCTCATGGGTCAATTGGTTGAGAGTACTTCGGCAGTATCGAGGATCGAGTTTGTCGCATACTTCTTCCATGTTACGGAGATACATCTCTATTTGTTGAGTCGATTGCCAATATGATGTCAGATTGTAGTACATGATTATTTTCCATTCATCATGCATCAAGTGTAATCTACCGACTTCATTGTAGTACACCGGGCGATCGGATTCTAATTTCGTTATTTGAGTACGAGTAGGTATAGTGCAATTAATTCCATTTATCATACATGTAAACATCAATGTTAGAATCGTTATAATTGAGGCCAATGACCTTTTCGAGTTTGTTTTCGTAGGTGATTCGGTTTTATGTTCAGAGTGTGTACTTTTTGATGTCGTTTTTTTGTAGTTTTCTTCAAGTGGGAGTGGTGAAAGTTTGATGACCGGGCGTTTGAGTGTTCCCGTTTTCGTTTTCAGGGTTACGACTCTGACTAGTCCGTCGCTGCCTGGATGAACCTGTGTTACTCGTCCCATGGCCCACTTTCCAGGCGGCATGTTATTCTCTTTTATCAGTACGATGTCGTCCGGTTTTAAGTTTTGTTCTTCCCTTTGCCATTTGCAGCGAGATTGGAGTGTTGTTAGGTAATCGTTGGCCCACGACTTCCAGAAATGTTCCAGCATATTTTCTGTTAGTTGCCACCGTTTTCTGAGATCCATGTGGCGATCATCGGGTTGCGGTTGAGGCAATTGCAGTGTAGGCCCTCCAGTTAAAAAGTGTCCAGGCGTAAGATAGTTGTAGAATTCTTCTGGATCTTCTGTGAGCGGGCATAGTGGTCGTGAGTTTAGACATGCCTCTATTTTTGCCAGGAGAGTTGTGAATTCTTCCCACGTCAGTTTTTGTTCTCCCAGGACACGACGCAGGTGGTGCTTCATTGATTTCACAGCTGCTTCGAACAGTCCACCAGCGCTTGGCCATGACGGTGCATTGAAGTGCCATTGTACTTCCAATTTCTCAATTTCAGTAAAAAAGTCAGGCGATAAAAGTTGTTCAAATATTTTGAATTCTGACTTCAATACTTTCGCAGCGTAAAGCTTTATGTAAGATAATGTTAACCGGGCTCCACCATGAAGTGTAGTAAGGTGAGCGTGGTGTATTAGTAGTTCGGTGTAGCGACCACTACTGGGTAGTATTGCTGGGTTCTTCATGTTAGCTGGCAATGTAGAATTTTTCAGTCGTCCACCGACACGAACGATACCCTTGTTATCTATGTACGGGTTGAGTTTGTAAATGTTGCTTTTCGGTGCAACCATTTTATTTTGTTGTAGCTGCTTGTAATCTTGCGTAAACTCATTTTGCTGAACGTCTTTTAATACATAATTAGCAGAATTATTGAGTTCTGTCGTTGTTAAGTGCATTTTGCAGCGTTGTGTTTTATTTTGTAAACACGAAGTAAATCGTATGACCCAAGCTACGATTCTGTGTATTTGAGTCAATGAACTCTTGTTATTTAATAATTTTGTTATAAAGTGATCGTTTTTATGTTCCAATTGGTTATTATCGGTATTCTCCTTATATTTCAAGTAAGCTTCATTTGTAGTAAACAAACAGTTTGAGTTTTTCTGGACGTCTTGTTCCTTGAAGTCCTTAAGAAATGCCGGTCCATCCCACCATAAACTGTAATCAATCGTCTTGCTTGGTAATAAGCCTCTTGAGGCACAGTCGGCAGGATTAGATTCCGATTTTACGTAAAACCAAAGGTCGGGTTTTATAAATGTTAGTATTTTTTCCACTCTGTTGGCGACGTAGCGTTCCCATTTTTTAGTGCCTCCTTGTAGCCAAGCTAGTACGACCTTAGAGTCACACCATGCAAAAGTTGTGACTTCATGTTCTGGAAGGGACTTCTTAACTTTATCCATTAGTTGAGATAAAAGCAGGGCCCCGCATAATTCCAGTCTGGGTAGCGATGTTTTTTGCGATAAAGGTACGACCTTAGTTCTAGCGGCTAGTAGCGTTACTCTTGTTACGTCATGTTCATCAGTGACGCGGCTGTATATGACGCACGCGTATGCTTTTTCGCTTGCGTCGCAGAATCCAAGTAGTTGTATCGTTTTGTTTGTACTTCCGAGCCATCGATTTATTTTTATGTTTCGTATTAGTTGTAGTTCATTATTTAATGTTGTCCATTTAAGTTTTATCTCATGTGGTAGATCTTCATCCCAGCCAGTTTTGCTTAACCACACTGTTTGAAAAAGGAGTTTAGCTAGTACAGTTATTGGGGAGAGCCATCCCAGTGGGTCGTATAATTTTGAAATTTGAGATAATAGACTTCGTTTAGTAATTTTTTCCTTGATTGTTTCTAACTCCCAGTTAAATGTGAAGACGTCATCTCTTGGATTCCATCTCAATCCTAAAGTTTTCATAGTTTCTTCGCTCTTGAAATCAAATATGTTGTTTTGTGATATTTGATCTTTAGTTAGGTTGCACAATAGTTCCGAGTTGTTGCTACACCATTTGCGAAGGTTCATGCCTCCTTTTCTCAGTAAGTTGATAAGTGTTCTTTGTAGTTCTTTTGCCGATTCCAGGGAGTTTTCCCCCGTTATGACGTCATCGACGTAGCATTGTTTTTTCAGTACGTCAGCAGCCTTAGGATACGTACGACTTTCGTCGATTGCTAATTGTTGGATTGTTCGCATTGCAAGCCAGGTCGCGCTCTTAGTTCCGTACGTGACTGTGCAGAGTTGAAATTCTTGTAATTTTTCAGTTGGGTTAAATCTCCATATTATTTTTAGCAGTGGCTGCTGTTTTTCGTTTAATTTTATGCAACGGTACATCTTCTCTACATCTGCTGTGTAGACATATTTATACGACCGCCATTGCAACACCAGTGACTGTATGTCCTTTTGAAGGTTAGGTCCCTTTTCCATGACGTCATTTAGGCTACAGCCGCCGAGTGTTTTCTGGGATGCATTAAATACAGTTCTCAACTTAGTTGTCGTAGAATGCTCTCTTAGAACACCATGATGTGGAACATAGTTTTGTTTGTGAAGATTATCCATGTTTGATGGCTTCATATGTCCCATATTAATGTACTCTTGTATGAATTCTTTGTACATTGTTGCTAGTTTCGGGTTTCGTTCAAACTTGCGTTCTAACTGTAAAAACTGCGACACAGCGATTGATCTAGAGTTTCCTAATTTTTCTGCATAATCAGGAAGTAGTGGCATTTTGACTATGTACTTTCCCTCGGAATCTCTTTCCGTGTTTTCTTGATAGTGATTTTCGCACCAGTTGTCTTTGGAGATGTCGTTGTTTTGATGGATAATGTCTTCAGTTTCCCAGAACTTTGATAATTCTTGTATGTTTATTAATGACACGTGACAGTTGAATGTTCGTAGTTTTCCACATAAAATCCATCCTAACTGGGTTTGCTGCGCGACAGGTGCTTTAATTTCCCCTCTTAAAACTCCATCCAATATTACTTGGGAGTAGACATCGGCTCCAAGTAGTAAGTCGACGCTTCTTGATACGTTATAGTGTGGGTCAGCAAGAGTCAGTCCTTTCATATGAATCCAGTTGTTTTTCTCGAAAGTAGTATTGGGTAGTTTGTTGGTAATTTGTTTTATAATCATGACGTCAGTTCTGAACGTAAAATCTGTGCAGTGAGATTTGCATTCTAGTTCGAGGAGTCCTTTGCAATTTCCAGAGGCTGATCCTACTCCAGAAATAGTGGCGTTAAGTTTCTTTCTTGTTAGCTTTAGTTGTTGAGCAGCATTTTCTGTTATTAAGTTCACTTGTGAGCCTTGGTCGAGTAATGCTCGCAATGTAACAAGGCTACCAGATGCGTTCTTAACTTGAAGTTCGACGGTGGTCAGTAACACCTCATTGTCGTTGTTTGACAGATGATTCGAACTTTGAATGTAACCATGTGATGAAGTTGATGGTCGGTTATCTGAACCGTGCGGACGTTGACCTGCATTCCACTTTGATTCGTAATTTGCTTTTGTAGCATAATGCAATTTTGTGTGGTGCGGTTGATTGCATTCTTTACAAGTTTTACTGGAATTGCAACTTTTATTGCCGTGACTGTAAAGGCAATTTTTGCAAAGTCGCAGATTTGCCACAGTATTGTTTCTAGTTTTTATATTCATGTCGTCGAACTTTTGACACTGCATCAATACGTGATTTCCATTACATAGTGGGCAGTTACTATACGTTGTAAAGTATGTTTTCGTTTGATCATTCTTGAACTCAGTAGTAGGTTTTGAAAATCTTGGAAATTGTTTCATCATCGGCCTTGGATTCTTGTAGAACTTAAAGTTGTCATTTTTTCTGTCATTTAGAGTTATAGTGCCTTCCTGTGTAATAAACGAGTTTTCTAGAAATTGAATGAATTCTCCAATCTCCGGTACTGCTCGAGGGTTCTGCATCTCCTTTATGAATCTGTTGTATGTGTTTATGTCCAATTTTTTAGCCATGAAATACACAATTATAGGTCCGCTGGCTGTGGTGTCAATGCCAACACCTGACAGGCCATTTAAACATTCTACCATGACGTCATGCATGGTTTTCATGTTGTGTTTGTTTGGATGCTGGATTACGGGCAGTTGAATCATGGCTTCGACGTACGACGAGAATATGAGACGATCGTTATCGTATCGATGCGTAAGTATGGCCCAGCATCTGTCGTAGTTTTCATTTGTAATCTTGAGATGTTGAACGATTCGCTCAGCTTCGCCACGTAGTTTTCCCTTTAAATGTTGTAACTTTTGGGCTTTGGTAAGTGCTGGATTCTTGTCGATGACATCCAGGAAAAGATCTTTGAATGAAACCCAGTGGTTGTAATCTCCGGAAAATTCCGGCACGTTTATGGCTGGAGCTGACCTTTCATAATGTATGTTCGTATTCAGGCGGTTGTTCACGTTTTTTATCAAAGTATCATATTTCAGTTCGATCGAGGTGTAGTATTTAGTATATTCTTGATTTGATCCTTTTAACTGCTTCTCTAGTTTCCAGTGAAGGTTATCAATTTTTTCCCATTTTCTTTTCAATGAAGTCAAATGTTCTTGTAGTTCCCAGTTTTCTGTTACGGTGTCAAAATCTATTTTCGACATCGCGTGTTTGATCGCGTTAAAATTGCATTCTTGCTCTTCTAATAATTCTTTGTTTTTGATGTTAGATTCGTCTTCGCTGAGTTCAAATGTTGAAATCGCTTCCTGTGCTGTTGTATTCAGCATCAGCTGTAAGATGTCTGTTTTCATGTAGTTGTACATTTCTTTTGTTTTTTCGTATACTTTCTCAGTAAAGTAATGGTGGCTCTTGTCTTCTAGTTCTGATACCTTGATGTGATTTTCTTCGAATTCTCTCCATTGGTCTTCCAATGAGAGTAGTTTTTTCGTTAGGTAGTCTGAAGTTTTTCTAGTTTTGCTGTCCTTTTTATAGTTGTTGCATAGCTTCTTAATGGCTTCGAATATTGCAGCCTGATGGGTGAGTTCTTCCATGTTTATTGGTCTTGATAGTTCTTCAGTTGGGCCGAGTTAAGTTTCTGTTTTTAAGTTAGGTTCCGTGGTTTCCACAGTGTTGGTTCAGCGGACGCGAAGAGTGAAACTTCCAATCTTCTACTTCAATGTGTCTTCGTCGTATTCCGTTGTAAGCGGTGACTATGAACACTCGAAGTTGTCCTTACACAAAGTATACCTGTGGTCGCTACTGCGAAATAGGCACCTTCTCAATCGACCTGGGGGATCCCGCTTGTGGGAAGCCAAGCCAACCGATTTGCTATCACAGCTTAAACACACCAGATACACTCAGTGTTATTCTCGAAGGACCAAATTATGTAAAGTGTAGCGCTTAGTTGACCACGCCCACTTACACACAATTATGTTAGCTAGTTAGTTCAAAGGGTAGTTGCGAAGTGTCAAAGGAAAGGCCCGATAACTTGATATTGAGTAGATATATTTTAAGTAGTTACTAGTAGTACAGTTGGTTCGACACTTAAGAAATTATGCTAAAACAAGTCAATATAAACAAATTGAGCGAGGTTGCGTAAGTAATAAGGTAGGTAAAACCACGTGCATTGAATCAGCATTGACTGGAATGCTGAGTGTGCGGTGTGAACCGTACAGAGTAGGTATTTATAAATGTTCAATATGATGTACAAATAATTTTAAATGTATGTTTCGGGCAACTTAAGTCCGGGCATTATGCATGACCAGTCAAAAGAACAAATAAATATGTAATGATCTGAGACAATTCTTTTATTTCGGATTTTACAATGGATTAACATGCATGAGATATAAGATAATACTTTTTTAAGCAGGTTTGCTACACCGACTTTCATCCAGACTTGTCCAGTTTTAATTTGGCAACCCTTATTCTTAACTAAAAAAATATATTAGGTATGTACTTTATTATACTGTCAAAGAACCGGAAATTCCCGTTTCCCTTCCCAGTTCTAATCCTAACTAATAGGTCTCTGGTTTTACAAAAAAAATATTATCGGTACCTACCTACTAAAATAAAATTCTTATAGTATGGTATGGGCAAAGTAGGTACAAAGTGCAGGCAGACGTAGGTGCTATCCGTCTTTTTACAGGACTTACTATCACACGTTAGACTGAGAATGCATTCAAGCAGACCGAGGTTTGATTGGGTGCCCGCGGGCAGACTTAAGTATACCGGCACTTTGAATTTTGCTTATATAACAACTTATTTATCAGACAAAGTGTATATATACAGGGTTATTGGAAATTAATTGACACGGCGTTAAGGGCTTCTTCTGTGCACCTTAACGATCAACTTTTGTTCTACGACTTTTGGAAATTCATTATAAAAATATTCCATACAAAAATAAAAAAATATATCCAACAGTTCAAATAATACTCAACTCTACGTCTACGTCACAGAATCAATCATAGTAGGTATGGTACAACCCGATCGGGTCGCACGCAGTGCGCCCCGTGCCGATTTTCATGAGATTTCCTTTTTTTTTTTTAATTTGAATATAATTTTAAAGAAGTTCATTCGTTTAAGACCTACGATGCAACATACAGACAAACAAACAGGTTAACAAACTTATGGAACACCTCAGTTATTTATGGGTTTAAATTAAATTGCTACCACATTCAGATTTCTTTCTCATAAGACTGTACACAGATAAGTGAATTATAATTAAATGCCTTATTCAAATAAAACATAAGTAAAACAGACGTTTTCAAATTATAGCTAAGATTATGCATGATGATATGCTATTAATATAACTGCTTATATCTATTTGGATTTTTTAATTTATTCTACAATTTACAATAGTTATATTCTTCATTTATCTAAATTAACCTCTGTGGACTATCTATATTAACAAAATGCATATTTGTACCAAACATATAACGACTATTGATTATTTATTAACATGAGTATAAACTGCATCAATTAGGATGGATCATTTGTACGGTTTTGCTTCCTTTTACATTTGGGGCATGGAGTACTTGAGTTGAGGCATTTAGCATGAAACACGCTAGAACATTCATCACATCTATAAGTGGTGCTAGTCTCAAAAGGATAAAGGATTTTAGGATCTCGACATACTTCACAGATGAACCCCTTCTGACTGCAGAGCCAGCAGTCTACCACATGAGATTTAGCAAAGCTTACTACCTTTTCCAACTGCAACATCAAAGAACTATTTGGTATTTGTGCCAAGTCTGCTATAGTGTATAGATGTATATGATCATATAGGTACTCCCGGGGCCATACGCGTTTCTGCAGCTCCTCAATTACAGGCTCTCGACATGTAAAGATATAAGCTCTAAGAAAATTCAGCTGAATTCTAAGCTCTTGCAGGTGGGCCATATCAGATACTCCAGAGTAGATTTTTGGATTGAGTTTCTTCATGTCTATCCAAGGTTGATGTTGAAATTCTAGTAGAAATAAAGCTGATTTCTTTGACACAGCATATCTCTTGAAATCCCAGTTGTGGATAACTCTTGCTGGAATAATGAATACATTGGGATCCATGCAATTTGTGCAATAGTATTCACCAGTGTATCCACAAACTTTGGCTTTGGAAATGGTGCTGCCTAATAAATCTTGGCAACCTTTGCATTGATAATTTTGGTAGTCCAATCCTTTCTCTCTAGACAGTGTACCTAGTTGTTGTATCATTCTCTGCATTTCTTGTACAGAGAAAGATCCAGTAGTGGAATTTGGAACAACTTCAAAATCAAGCCCTTGTAGTGTGGGATCATCAGGTGATGCAGTTTCTACCTTAGCTTCAACTATATTTGAGTCTGGTTCAGACAATTTCAGTTCCTTGTGAATATCTTTCATGATGTCTCTCAAATTAGGTGTACTTGAGAGTGTTTCACCAAAGTTATTAGTGGTATCTACTAGGGAAGACAAGCTCTTAATTTCTGGTGTTTTAATCATGCTGCTACCATGGGAAGAATTAGAATGTATTGATGTATTCAATTCATCATTGTTGTCATTTGACCATCCTTTGCCACTCAAGCAGTTTCCTGTCACTACAACATCAGTCGGGGCAATAAAGTCCTCAGAATTGATGGAAGATGGAGAGAATGATTCAAGATCTTGACTGGTTGATGGTTTGTCTATTTCAAGGGGAACAGTTTGACTTTGATTGTTTTCATTTTTTATCTCTTCATCCTTGCTTTCAAAAGTTTCTGCAGTCTCTACGACACTTCCAAATGTCATATCTTTTGAATCTTTAGAGAGAATAAAGTTCAAAGCTTCATCTTCATTGAGAGCCAGCATACGTCCAAGTCCTGTTATGTTGGAAGTGTGTGTCGGTGTGGAGGCCAGTTTCGGCTTCACCTCTTCATCTGTCAAAGTGCTAGCTACATCTAAGGCAGTACAGATCGGAACAGACCTGACCTTCGGCACCCATATTCCGGCCAAAGCCAAAACTTGCTCAGGCCAATTATTAAGAAGGCTAGAGTTAGTAGGCAAATTGAATTGTATACAAGTTTCTATACCTTCAACAAGCTTTTGTGCAACTTCCAATATTTCAGAATCACAAACAAATGCAGATCTGTTGTAGAAAGGTTTTACAGCAGATATATTCTTAAGAAGCGTGGACATGTACGAGGACAGCAAACACTCATTAAGAGCAATCCTCAGCCAGGCTCTGCACTGACCTATTTCCGTATTTATTTGTGGCAATGAAGATATTTGGTCAATGTTCTGTCTGTGAGACAGAACTAGGATGAGAGGCCAAAAATTCGGTTGCGGTTGATTGTCGGATTCTCCAGCTAGCGCGTTCTTGGCTTTTCTTAGGAATGTGTCCTTCAGACCATGAAGGAACACGGCTTCTAACGCCATACATAGTGTGTTTGTAGAGTCGGTGGATCCAAGGACGCTGTGGAAGTTCTCTTCGAATTGATTGTTGTATTGAATGTCCTTCACACACTCGGAAAGATTATTTATCAGCGATTCTTTGAGGATTGTATCACGACTGCGAACTGTGAAACCAGAGGCAACGTTCTTGAAAAAAGACATTTTTGTCCACAACTATTTCAGAAACTGCGTAACTAAGCAATTATTGTTTTGCAATCAGATTCACTCGCTATCTCAAATTAATTGGGGCGAATTGATATCATTAGACACAATGCAAAATGATTTTATCAACAGACATGACAACAAGAAACATTTTCCATGTTTAGGAAATCAAAACAAAAGATGTTGTCTCTTTCCCTCTTATTGAAGCAAATGCAAATTCTATTTTGATTACTTGAGTAAAAAGATCATGCTAAAGATCACAAAATCTCAAAAATATTAAAACAACCTGTCTGTCTTTTGTCATTGTCAACGTCACACTGATGTCAATGTCAATCTAATTTTCCTTGTTTTCCATTTTCTTTCACTGACCGCAATCATTCTGAAGAAAAGGCGGGAAGCGTTCGGTGCGAGTAGGCGGGATTTTCAAGAGAATTTTTTAGAAATTAATTTTATTGATAAAATAGTGGTCAGGAAAGTTATTTTTGTATATATTTTAAGTGTTTAGCGTATCTGTATATATCTACGTGTAGGTAAGTCTTAAATTTAAGTATATAGGTGTAAATACAATGAGGCCGCCGGACCCCGGCGGCGGCGTCGGTAGCAGGGAGGACCTTGACCAGGGTCAGGGTTCTCCTGCAGTAGGTTATAATGTAACTGTATCATCCACAAATGAATCTGGTATGGAATCAGATGGATCGTGTTACCTCAAACGAGGGACATTGGTTGGATCAGATTCTTCAAAATCATTGAAACGTGCAAAACCACACAAGAAAAACTGCAAAACCTGCAATAAACGCAAACGTAAATTTATTAAAAATAAAGATATTGAAGCTAATAGTGACTACGTTTGCAACTGTAACTCAGATAATGACACCATCGAGGAAAGAGTAGTTAAGAAACACGTAAGTACTTACCCTGAAACTAAACCGATGACACCTCCAGCAAACATTACCCCAGTCGCAACCACATCCACACCGGCACCGGCATCGACACCAGCGCCCTCTGATGCGATGGAATTAGGTAGTGAAAAACCGCGTCCCTTTATTGGACGTACTCAATATGAATCTACTGATAGTAGCCCTTACATTGTTCATGTCCAGAGAGATTCAGCACCTAATGATGGGTACACACTTCACCCAATCACCTTTGGCAGATTTTTACAGCGTAATAATTTTAATAATATCATTCTTGGAAGTGTTAAAAAGATAGGTCGTAACAGGATGACTCTTTCCTTTTCGTCACACACTGATGCAAATAGTTTCATAACACAATGCAGTATAATAGACCAAAAATTAAAAGCTTTTATACCTACTTTCAATGTTACACGGATAGGTATAGTTAAAGGTATACCATCCGATTGGTCGGACATAGAGATTTTGGCAAATGTCAATTTACCCATTGGATGTGGTAAGATATTAAAAATTAGGAGGCTTAATTATAAGGTGATCGTTGATAACACCCCTACGTGGAAACCATCACAGTCAGTTGTGCTCACATTCGATGGCCAGGTTTTGCCAAAAAGAATATTTATTTGCTATAATGCGTTGCCGGTAGAACTTTATACTTACCCTACGATTCAATGCTACAGCTGTTGCAGGTTTGGTCACACCAAAACACAGTGTAGGTCTAAACCTCGCTGTTACAAATGTGGCCAAGCACATGATGGAGCAAACTGTAATATTGACGAGGATAGTGCATCTTGTTGCCTATGCTCTGGTTTACATTTTGCAACAAGTAAATCTTGTCCGGAATTATCTAGGCAAAGGGCAATAAAAAAGACAATGGCAGAGAGTTGTGTTTCATATGCAGAAGCTAGTAAGTTTCATCCAGTTGTTACTAAATCATATGCAGATGTTCTTAATGGTAAAATGGTCACTCGGTTTGAGCAAAATAGTACCCAAAATAGTCAACACTTAGCTTCCAGTCCTTCCACTTCCTATAGAAAAACTGTTACTTTAAAGCCTCGATCACCTTACAAGTCATCTAACTCACATCAATATGACCGTGCTGCACACCAGTCTCTTATAAAGGACTATGACATGCCTGTCTCTGCTAATGGTTGTGCATTGAAGTCACCAAACAACAATAGCAAAAATTCTCTTGATGTCATTCAGATTATTACTGACCTTATAAATTCTCTCTCTCAATCCAACTTAATAGAACCGAACCACGCTGCTACAATAATTGAATCAATCACTAAAACATTTAATCATAATGGCCCAAAGTCCAATCGACAGTCTACTACAATGGAACTGTCGCAGTGTTCGCAGTAGAAAAAGTGAACTCACTTACTTACTTAATAAATACAAACCAACTTTAATTGCATTATGTGAGACCTGGCTTGAGCCAGGTTCCACATTCAAAGTGAATGGGTACTCTTGTCTCCGCGTTGACAGACAAGACCGATATGCTGGAAACGCCCTACTCATTCACAACTCTACCTCTTTTACTCCTTTTACTCTTCCTTCACACAGTGATACTTTTTCTATGATAGCTGTTATTATAAATAATATATGTATAATATCTATTTATATACCTCATCCTTCTGTTTCTATTTTTCAAGAGCTTTATAATATATTACTATTTATTCCTAAACCGTTTATTGTTGTTGGTGACTTCAATGCACAGCATGTCTCATGGGGAAGTTCCTCATCAAACTCCTATGGTAATGCTCTTATGAATATTTTAGATGAGCAAAACCTTTGCGTTCTTAACACAGGTGTAGCCACTCGGCGCACAAACCCGAGAGAAGGTAAAAGTGCAATAGACTTAGCAATAACAACTCCAAATTTAGCATCAACATTGTCTTGGTACAGGCTTTCTTCTTCACATGGCAGTGACCACTTTCCAATAATAATTAGATCTCCCTCCAATAGGAACAATAGTGTATCACCACCATCCATAAGTACTAGAAAATATAAATATTGTGATAAAAGTAACTGGAAGGTATTTAGGGAACATATTGAAAACAACATAGGTAACTTACCATCTTTGCTGAACACAACTGAGGAAGTGTGCTCTAATGCTTTTACTCAATTGATAACGGACTCGGCAGATAGAGTATTCCCAGTTAAAAAGAAATTAAATAAAATTCCTTCGCCTCCCTGGTGGGACAAGGAATGTACTCAGGCGGTTAGGATTAGAAAACAGGCAGAGTTGGCTTACAATTCAGAAATGACTGACGAAAATTTTAATAATTTAATTGAAATCATGAAAAACACAAAGAAATTATTTAAAGAAAAACGCGTCATGGGATGGAGAAGTTTCTGCGCTAGTATTTCTCCTGAGACTCCACCCAGTGTTGTATGGAATAACATGAAACGGTACAAGTGTGCGATGTCAGATTCTAGTTTTTCCACTCTTCCACCTTCGCGTAGCTCAGAGTTTTTGGATCATCTTGCACCGCCTTTTGTTCCGGAGGAGATTTTATCGATTCCTCATGCTTTACCAACACATATTCCACAGAGTGACCTCAATGGTCCCTTTTCCCTTGAAGAGCTCAAGGGAGTGCTATCGAATCTTCGTGATTCAGCTCCGGGAGAAGATGGCATTCCTTACATTTTTATTTCTAGGTTAGGCGATAAAAGCTTGCAGTACTATTTACAAATAATAAACGCTGTCATTTTGACAGGCAACGTTCCAGACTTGTGGAAATCACAGATAATATTACCAATTTTAAAACCAAATAAAAATCCGTCAGATGTCACTTCATACCGCCCAATTGCCATGTCCCCAGTGATAGCTAAAATTGCTGAACATTTAGTAAAAAATAGATTAGAGTGGTATATAGAACACAACAACTTATTGTCTGATTCCCAGTTTGGATTCCGCAAGGGAAAAGGTACCATTGACAGTGTTAGTATCCTTGTAACGGATATACGCTTAGCATTTTCTCGAGAGAGGTCCCTTGCCGCTTCTTTTCTTGATTTTAAATCTGCCTATGACAATGTCCTTTTACCAATTTTAAAAAACAAACTCCAAAATTTAAATGTACCACCCATACTTATTAATTTTATTATTAACATAATGTCAGGAAGGTTAATAAAGTTAGGATCTACATCTCGGATGCTATGGAAAGGATTACCGCAGGGCTCGGTATTGAGTCCGTTACTTTATAGCATTTATACCTACGACTTAGAAAGATCTCTGAGCGGAATTTGTAATATACTCCAGTATGCTGATGATGTAGTCTTATATTGCGCGGATAAACTTGTAAATGATGCCTGTTCGAATTTGACGAACGCTTTAACACGGTTAGGTCAATGGATGGATAACAATGGGCTACAGTTGTCAGTATCCAAATGTTCCGTAGTGCTTTTTACTAGAAAGAGGTTACCACCTCCTGTAACTGTCAAATATAATAATGATCCATTACCGGTCAGCACTCGGGCTAAATTTTTAGGCATCATACTGGATAAAAAACTCACAGGTCTGCCTCATGTCGAGTATATTAGTACGAAGTGTGAACGCAATATCAACTTGCTCCGTTGCCTTTCGGGTGTTTGGTGGGGTGCTCATCCGTATTCGCTGAAGCTGGTCTAATTCGAAGTGTTCTAGATTATGGGACCTTTTTGTTGGAGCCTTGTAGTCAGGCGGCTTTAGGGAAGTTGGATAGTATTCAGTCAAGGGCCTTGAGGATAGTCACTGGAGCGATGAAATCTAGCCCTATTAATGCCTTACAAGTCGAATGCTCTGACCCACCATTAACTCTGAGACGTCAATATCTTTGTGACAGATTTTTGTACCGTGCTTTGCGATTTTCTGACCATCCAGTTATTTCAAAAATCAATGCCTTATTAGAATGTATCCATCTCAGGTATTGGGCTCATAAGCAATTACCTTGTCTAGTAAGGAGTATGCAAAAGTTTTTATCCATTGAGGCACCTACTCATCGTTCCTCTTGCCTCCCGTTATTTAGCATTTCCTATGAAGCCCTAATTTTGTCTCCGGGTGTGCATGATAATGTTGATGTTAATAAAAATAGTATTTGTGCTCAGGAAGTATTCAAGATCTCTGCAAACTCCAGATGGGCAAATTGGCATTATATTTTTTGTGATGCATCTAAACTTTCTGTTGATGGATGCGTTGGTGTGGGTGTTTATCACCAACAATATAATATAGTACAAAAAACTAAACTACCACCTCAATCATCTGTATTCACTGGAGAGTGTAGGCGTACTAAAGTCGATAGAATATATTCTTTTGATGAAACTCCCAAACACCGTTATATTCACCGACTCGAAAAGCTGCCTGGCAGCTATCCAAAGATTTCCATTCAAAACTAAAAATCACTTCCCTGCAGTTTATAAAATAAGAGACAAGTTGCACGAATGTGTGACGAGAGGGCTTGCGGTCGAACTTGCATGGGTTCCTGGCCACACAGGCATTAGGGGCAATCTCAAAGCGGATGAACTGGCCAAAGATGCCGTAAATGTAGGAGATGTGGATTGCTTTGTAAATAACCCTGATGACTTAATGAGTCAGCCTACACTTTATCTACAGGAATCCTGGGATAAAGTATGGGCAGACAGCGCAAAGAAAAAGGGCAAGTACTTTTTTAACATTAAACCGAAAACTAATAAAAAACCTTGGTTTTATCGTATCAGACTTGATAAGACATCTACCTCAATTTTGATTAGGGCGCGTCTTGGTCATGTTTGCAGTCCTGCTCATCTGGCCAGGATTGGTATCACAGAGGATGCCTCATGTGCTTGTGGTTGTGATGAGGCTGATATTAACCACGTGATTCTTGGCTGCTATCTCAACGATAGTGTTAAACTTTATGAAAGCCTTTTGTCCTTGCATGTTGACCTTCCAACCAATGTCCCGTGTTTGTTGGCATCAAATGATCCCTCCATATATAAATCTTTATCTACGTATTTATCTGATAATAATATTAAACTTTGAGGTTTTTATGGAATATTTATTTATTTTAAGTATCTTAAATCTAATATTTAAGTTTATCTACCATTATCCTACTTTCCTGATCCTATCCATTATTTTCCCAAATTCCGTTTTTTTTATTATTTTTGTACATAGCTTCCTAGTTCGATAATGTTATACGTATCGTTTCCCTAATTTTAAACAAAAAAAAAACCAAAAATAATTAAATAAATAAATAAAAACAACACAATGAACACAATATGGAAGAATGAGATTATACTTGACACTAAAGAAGAATGAAAAACCTGACACTGGCAACTGTTGGAAGGAAGGCCAAGAATGTTCGGTCACAGAGCTGACTGGAAAAAGGAAAAAAAAAAAAAAAACATTCTGAAAATATTTGGAAATTATTGTGATAAACTGGATGTGGAATTAAAAACAAATTGAACAATACGCACACTCATTGAATAAACATTTAGAGAGGTATTTTTATACCGTAATATATATTGTAAACTTCTTTTTTCTTCCTACGATTATCAGGAATGATTTTTCACCTCGTAATAATATTTTTTTCCGCAATTTTACCATTTAATATTATCGCCGACTACGTATCAAGGACCGAGCACCGTGGGCAAGGTAGGTAACTACAATCTGTACTTCATTAAAAATAAATTGGTGCAAAAAATACAGTAAAAACAGAAATAGCTCACAAAGATTTTCATGAAATATTTGTTTGTTTTTAGAACTTCTACTTTGCCGCAAATGTGGAGCTGATGTCGCTGACTCAAATTACTTATTCAGTAAATTAAGTCCAGGAGCAAGAAAGACTGAAAAGCAGAAACATTTTGGAAAACAGAATGTTACAGTACAAACTTTAATAAATCCATTTGGTGTCACATTCGACATAATTACTGTAGAAAAAGCAAGATGTGAAAATGTGGGAGCTGTAAGTTGTTAATTAGTGTTAATTACTAGCTGCTACCTACAGTTTCTGTGGGTATATTTATATAGTCCTAGCCTTCAGTTCATTTCAAACACCCAAATAAAACCAATATGTTTGTTACTTTCCCAATGTGAAGAAATAACAAACATACTAATGTAACACACTCACTTGGGCATTTATAATATCAGTAGGAACTCAGTATTATGTTTTTTTCTAAGAAAAACCATGATTTCCAGAGTCAAGGAGCTGATTCATGGTTTCCTGGGTACAAATGGAAAATATGTGCATGTCCACACTGTGGACAACATCTCGGCTGGACTTTCATGAAAATTGATACAAGCGAGGAATCTAAGTCAAGTGATGATATACACTTATTCAACGGTCTGATACTTGGCAATATATTAGGAGAGAATTGTAAGTTTATCATCACTAATCTTCCTGTTTTGTGGTTTCTTCTGCAGCATGCTGCTTTTTGATTCTGAGGGACAATGTTTAAATAGCCTATGCCCTCTTTCGGCCCACAAGGTTATTCAATATCACATCAAACTCGATACTTAAGCAGTGTGTAAAACAAAATAGGATTAAACAAAAAACCATTGATTGTCACTAAAATATTCTTATTTCTGTTTCAGTTACGGATTCTCTAATAATGATGCCAAAAACATATAAAATATAAGTTAAAGAAATTGAATGACTGTATTGAAATCTTATATTTTTTATAATTTCTGAATGAGTTTTAAGCTATCTGTGGTTTATAATGTTACCCATTACATATGAGTCTAAATAAAATCCATGTAAATAGTACTTAACTAATTTTTATTTTATAATTTCTGTACTTTTAACAAACATTCAAACAATAGAGAAATTATGTCGTATGGCTAAATTATAAAAAAACTAGAATATTTATTGCAAATGCAAAAGATCTTAAGAACTAATTTTAATGTCTGAAAAAGAAAACACAAAACTTAAAAAAACTGTTGGCAAAATGAAAACAGCAGGAAATAATAAGATTCAATAGAGCTTGAAGCTTATTGCAGGGGACCAAACAAGCAAGCTTAGCTCCCAAAATAGCTACCTGTCAACAAATGGCATGAGCCTTTGTTCCCACTGCAGGTTTGTAGTATTTGAACTAAAAAGGCTAATGCCGTTTGTTGGATAGCTGAGCGAGGCTCTCTTACTTCCATCATTAGGGAGCAGATATGTCTGCACAAACCCAATCCTACATCTACTGCTGAAAAGTTTCAAAAACATTTCAACTTAATGTTTTTATTAATTTCACAAATTGCCTTTACTAACAAAAACTTTAGGATACTCCAACCAAGCTATTGATGCAAATGGAGTAGAACCTACTATATTTCAATTTGCACAATCACTCATTAATATTTGGTAGGGGTACCTTGACAGTTGACAACATAAAAATATGTTGCATATTGATTGTAGCATAACATAATCTTGTAAATATATTATTATTGCAAAAGAAATTTGCTATTTTAACAAGAAACAAAATGCGGCAGTCATGTTTGTGACGTCACATTTGAAACATCAATGAAGTATCAAATTACCTGCATCATATTTTACCGGAAAAAGTACAAAACTTAATGGGGTGAGCTGTCAAAGCATAAAAATATGATGTCACAGACAATTTTTTTATGTAGAACCCCTACCCCTGTGGTGAAAGAATAGCCCCCTTATTCCAAAACGAGGTTTAAGGATAGTCCGAGATGTGGATTTAAACCTTAGATTTAGACACAGATTTACTCGTGAACTATAGTCTAAACACTATCCATAATAATCTATAGGGATAGTGTTTAGACTATAGTTCCCTATATAATTTATAGGGATAGTGTTTAGACTATAGTTCACAAGTAAATCTGTGTCTAAATCTAAGGTTTAAATCCACATCTCAGACTATCCCTAAACCTCGTTTTGGAATAAGGGGGCTATTCTTTCACCACACCACGTGTAATTGGCTCTATTGCAGATTTCAGAAAATAACAATTAAAAAGAAGACTGTATTCGCGCGTTACTTAACACTTAAAAAAAACACTTGCAACTTCTAAAATACTTCTTTGAAACTTGCAGTTAGCCAATTATGTAACTTGGTTGGGTGATAATATCATACATAATTTCCAAAACAATACTTTGAAAATCATATTCAATATTGAATATATCTTAAAATAGGTACATTTATGCACTTGTTTTAAACATTAATTTACAAAATTAAAGTTATTTAAATTTTCCTTGTCGTTTTTTTAATAAAGTTAATAAAGTAAGCATCAGACAATGAGGTTTGATATGATTAGTATTTTTAGTAATGTAAAAAATCAAAGCTCTTTGATATTCAATAGATAAACACGGCTAGTGATCGCATTATACCTACTACAACTTATTTTTAAATCCCCCGTTGTCTTATAGTGACCATGATCGGTGCAATTTGATCAGAACAGTTGGGTATTAAAATAAGTAATAGTAATACCCTGATTGCGATCCATGATTATATAGTGAATATTTATTATCACTAAAAAATGAGTTTAGGAAGCATAAAACTTTATAATATTTGTATCAGTTTTTGACATATTTTATTACAACATTGTTACAAACAATGGTAATAATTCGGCATTCACACTTGTCACCTACTTACTAAATTTTAATAAAAATCAACAGAGTTAGGAAAATAATTACACTTACACTTATTTTTGGATTTAAAGTTATGTTTACACACTGCACAAGTTCAAGAAAATTTAACAAAAGTCTGTTTAATTCACTCACTCACTATAAATCCAGTCATCAAGAGCAATAATTAGTTTTGAGATTATGAACTAGCAAATCTCTGATGCAAGGACTGACCAGTAGATGCAGGTGTAGGTGAAAAATTAACACCATTAGGGGCTTCATTCTTATCAGTACCATATGTTTTACCTTGAATAGCAGCTATTTCTTTTTGTAGCTTAGCATTCAAGACTTGTTTATTGAAGAAGTTGCGGCCAATGCCACGGCCTCTTCCTCTACCCCTCGACCTGGTTGTCTGTTGGGAACGGTTCGACCTATTTGAACGGTTCGATTTATTCGAACGGTTGGATCTGTTTGATCTATTTGATCCAACAGACTTAACACTGCCTGGGCCACGCCTGTTATTATAACCACCATATTGGTTATTAAATTGTGCTAGGCTTTGTTTATTCAAGTAATTGTTGCTGCCCATACTGTTGCGTCGTCTCTTGGCAAAGTCATTTGATACACTCACCGTAAGCTGCGTAGCTGCATTGAACGAATTCTTTCTCGAGCGTGTGAATGTTTGAGATTTTATTATATTGTTTTGTAGCATTAAGTTCTGTCTCTGCTCTTTGAGTATCTGGTCAGATCTGAGGCCGACAGAACTGTATCGGTTTCCAGTGGCGAAACCTCTTTTAGCTATACCTCTTTTAGCAACAGCCAGGGGCCTATTGAGGTTGGCTGCACCTCTGCGGGTTACCATTCCCAGTCTGTTGTGAATTCCACCTTGCTGATTTGAGTTGCCTCTGCCACGATATCTAGTCTGAGCTCCACCTGGTAAGAACAAAAATAAATATTACACCAGAAACTTTATTTAAGACACATAAATAAACAAAACTTAGGTACTTTATATTGATAAAGGCATACCTCTAAGGCGTCCTCGAACTAACGGAGGCATTCCGGTGTGCTGATTTTCCAATCCTGCTCGTCCCTTGGGAGTGATACCGGTCCGCAGTTGTGAACGTGATCTGGAGGCTGATCGAGCGCGAGAGTTGGACCGGCGTTGATAGGAACGGGAGCGGGCTCGGGACTGGGAGCGGGCTCGGGACTGCGAGCGAGACCGAGACTGGGAGCGCGCGCGGGACCGGGACCGCCCGCGATTGTCCACCGGAGTCTCCGGCCGCGACTGCGAGCGCCCCCGTCCCCTGCCGCGTCCACCGCCGCCCCCGCGTCCTCCACGCCCGCCTCCGCGACCTCTATTTACTGTCCCGCCTCTTCCACGCGATCTACTCGCTCGCTGTCTATTCTTTTGGATGATTTCATCTGCAAAAGATGTGAGAGTCAGAGATAAAAATAATGTTTTTGGTTAGTGAGTATGCATTTTGCAATCTATTTTTGTAATACGCTATTGACGTCATATTCAATAGGTAAACTGCGCTGGATTACAATCATTATAAGTATATAATTTCTAGCTCATCCATAGATTTTAACACGAGTGCTCAACAGACTAATTTAGCACGATTCCAAAAAAAATAAAGATGTCTGTTTGTTTGGTTAGTGACAACTATGTATGCTACAGAACTAAAATATGTTGTGTTACTTACCCAGCGACATATTCACAGAGTCTGCCATTGAAAACCGTTTTTTATTCCTTCAATTATATATTATTCCACGAGCAAAATCGAGAAAATAAACATGAAATTTAATTTGGAATCTCAACTTTCTTTTGAGCTGTGATTGAGGTTATTTTGGTTTTCCATAGAGAATCATTCAATAAAGATCAACTTCATTCATTTTGTTCAATCAAATCATTCCATAGACCAAATAACTTATGGCCCTATTCATAGAGTGCGTTCCACTTGTCAAGCGCGTTGAACGCCAGCGGCGACCACAAAATCGCGGTCCACTTGAACGATTTTCGTTGTGGGTGCTGTGTCGATAAGGGTGTAGTGGAACGCCTTGCGGTCGATCGCGCGGTCGATGAGCGCGCGTAATTTAAAATAAAAATTTATACAATTAATAAGTTCTCGGTTTTTTGTTACTTTTTTTTTTTTTTTTATTGTTATCCTTTCCTTGTACCTATATTTTTTTCCCTTTAAATAGGTACGTCTTCTATTCATCACTCGTCCCAAAACACAAGCCCAGATGAGCGATATTATTAGAAATACTCTTTTTCCTAACGGGAACGGACGCGTCATGGTCATGTTACCATATCGCATGACGTCACACAATATTACCGAGACCGGACATTTTAGTTTAGAATGTGACCAAGTTAAAATTAAATTAAATTACATATTGCAGGACATTCCACACATCGCCATCTAGCCCCAAGCTAAGAAACTAGACTTGTGTTACGGGTGCTAGACAACTGATATACTACTTATATAGATACTTTTCTTTTGTAAATATATACTTATAATACATAGAAACAACCAGACCACAGACAAATATCTAAGCATAAATACATGTCTGAGGCGGGAATCGAACCCACAACCCTGTGTTTGGTGGTCCAAGTTAAGTTAATGTTGGTGACCATTGTGCCAATTGGGTCGTCCAAGTTAAGTTAATGTTGTCTTGAATATTAAGTTCTGAAAGCTAAACCTGCAATAAAGCCTTCAAACTAGGTTCAATCAAACACAAGTAATGTTTTTATAATAGTTTTATTACCGGTGATAGCACGAGCATATTTCAGATAGTAGAACGTCTACGCTTATGTCTGTTTCCGAATCATAGAAAGTAATCGTAACTGACATTGTAAAATAAATCGAAAATAAGAACCTTTAAAAACTTTTTATCTGTTTACAAATCATTTGAAATAGTTCTGTCTGCCGAAAAACACAGAATAAAAGAGCGCGAATGAGTCAGGTTGATGACACTGGCGTTATGAGTTGTAATATTTTAAAAAAAGTCAAACGCCCGCGGAGACCCACCTCTTGCCTGCGGTCGTTGAGGGCTCAACGTGAAGTTCGCGCGGTTGTTCAGTGTGACGTCACAAACGAATATTTTGCCTCGATCGCAACGACCGCGTCTGTAAGTGGACCACGTTTGTGATCGAAAATATCTAAAAACTCTTCAAGTGGTACGCACTCATAGTCGGCCTTTAAACGGTCCCATACACGGTCAGACAAAATGGAGTGGGCGCGCTACCTTGCGAGGGAAATTCGAAGTGGTCTGATTTTTCGAAAGTCCGCATTTTATCGTATTTTCACCCAATACTCCTCTTTGTTAGAACTTATCATACGCTACTGTTACGTAAGCCTAGTTTCTTAGCTTGGGCTAGATAGCGCTGATTGGTATGACCAGAAATATTTTTAATAACAAAATTGTACTAGTTTAAATAGCCCAGGGTTAAATAAAAAATTAAACTCCTTGATAAGAAAGTTTGGACTTACAAGAGAATTTATTAACAAAATGAAAATAGTGTAATAATAAATAACATAATATTATTCTTTAAGAAACATTAATTTGTACATTATTAATTATTAATTAAAATACATCGAAATAATCTACAAAAAAGACAACAACATACATAAAATACAAATTGAGTTTTAAGCTTTTTTGCCGATACTTTGTTGGCATTATGAAAAATACAACAGTTATTCGCTTATTTTTTTTTATAACTATTACAAGTATATTGCGAGACACTGGCGATTTTTGTTTGTTGAATAACCTTGATGAACAAGTAATAATAACACAATGATATAGTTTGTTCAAACTGCAACGACAATGTATCAGCAAACAGCCTGTACTTATTGCAATGAATTAGTACAACATAATTGATATTAACATTTTCACCTTGCAAGTTTTAATATTCGAATCTTTTTGATCATTCAATAATTGACTATTTTAATATGTACATCTTAGAATAATATTAAAATACGAGCTGAGTTTGTATAGTTAATCACAGTTTAAATAAATGGTGTTCATTACCAAAAGGCCGTGAAAGTAGGCGTAATTAATAATATATGTATTTAAGGCCATAATTTGACATAACATTTACAATAGAATAATTTATTTTAATAGTAACAGCACTTTATTAAAAATATTTATTAATATCTGAACTGTTTTAACTTAAGTACACACTACAGTAGTGCAGTTTAGTCTCAAAGTATCGGAAACCGTGCAAAAGTATTGTCACATTAAAAATTATACAAACATAAATATTCAGTAAAGTGATTCATCAAATCACATAACGTACCTACTCAAGTAGATCCCCACATACAATTTTTACAATCAAGTATTTATTTTATTCACCTAGCTACATACAACGAAGGAAATATTTTATTTAATAAAAAGTATAATATAAAAATACGACACGCACCAAGGTACTGTCAGGTCGCTCCGACGATAACATTTTATTAATACAGAGAAAAATATTTAGAATTTCAATTCAAATACTATATTAGCGCTAGAGGAATGAGAGGTCGGCAGCAGGCGCGCGCGCGCCAGCGGACGCCGCGTTGCGCCGGCTTGAGTATTCACGCTATACTCGGCTACGACTAACTAGCTAGAGGCACACGTTTCAGGTCAACGAATGTCATTTCGAGATACATTCAAACAACGGACGGGACCGTCTCGGCTCGACCGTATCCGCCTACAGTCTAATATCATTGGTGGCGGCGGCGAGCAGCGCGCCGGATGCGGAGGGTGAACGCCATGCCTCCTCGTCGGGGGCTCCGGCCGGCGGGGCGTCAGACTCGTGTTCGTTACGCGCGAACCCGCGGCACTGCACCTCGTCCTGCGCGACCGCCGCGTCGCCGGCACTACCGCCCGCACCGTACCGATGCAGGCTGAAGAACTTCAGGTTGGCCACAATCGACGAGTTGATCGGCCGCGTCGTCGGTATGTTGACGGCAGTGGCCGAGCGCTCGATGCGCTTCGGGTGCGCATCCACCGGAGCCAGCTCAAGCGACTTGCCGCGCCCCACAAGCCGCGACTGTCCGAACCGCGGCGTCAGTCGTCCGATCAGATTGTCTTCCTTGCGTGCCGTCGCACCACTCTCATCGGGCTGTTTCGACTTGCGTTTCAAAAAGAACGGCGTAAGCCGCTCGGCGAGCGGGCGAGATCCGCTCGAGCCGGCGTCGTGCACGTTCGAGGTCGAGGACGACGTCTTGAGCATCGACTTGGCGGACGGCTGCGTCTTTGTCGGGTTTGACTTTCGGTGCACGCTGAGCCGGCTGAACGGTTCCGGCTCTGGTTGGGGGTCGGCGCGCGCCTCGACAGAGGGCGGCGACGACGACGGGTCATCGGGCGACTCGTCCTCGCACACCTTTAGGACGCAGTAGTCATCGCGCTGAAGCTCATCGAGCAAGCTATCGTCGGCGGATGCGGGTCGCGGTGGATCGGGCGGGGCAACGCGCGCGCGTCCACGGGGCGGCACGGCGGGCGGCGCCGCGGCCGACATGAAATCTGCCATCAACTCGTACTCGCGGCACCGCGGCGGCGGCTCGGGCGCTCGTCGTTCCACTTCTACATACTCGGTAGCCGATGGTGGCGCACGGGCCGGCGACAATCGCGCAGGTTTAGGCGGACGCCGCGGTCGCTCACCCCCAAGGTCACCCTCGTCGGCGGGATCGGGTCGTACGCGCGACATCGCCAGGTAGCCGCTGCCGGCCGACTTGCCGGAGGAGCGATCGTCTGTACGCGCGAGCCGCAGTGACTCAGTGCTCGAGCCGAGATCAAAGCGTTTGCCGTCGAGATCGAGGCCGGCAGAGGACTCGGTCGCTCCGCGCCACGGTCGCCACACGAACGGCACGCAGTCGACGCCGGCCCCACTCCCGGCGCCCGCCAGGTGCAGGTAGTTGTCGTCGCCGATCGGCGCTTGTCTGTAAAAGAAGAAAGTCGTCAGAACGGGTCCGGAGCGAGAAGCGTCTTGGATCGAGTCGCATCGATACTCACTTGCTGCCATACTTGGTTTCTCTCGCTAGCGAACGTCGGTATATGCGGTGTCGGTGCTCGAGGTCAAACATGGCTTCCTGCAGGTCGCGCAGCGTCGCCGCCTCCGGGTCTAGCGTGGCGTCGTGCGGCGCGGACGGCTGCAGGGCGCGCGCACGGTGCAGGCGCTCGTCAAGCGCGGCGGCGTGCGACACGAGCAACGCGTGCAGCCGCTGCAGGTCGCGCGCCGGGTCGAGCCGTAGCGCCAGAGACGCGCCGACAACGCCGGCTCCAGCAGCGCTCGCGTTGTCTTCGCTCTCGCTCGTTGTCGTGCTGCTGCATCCCTCCGCTTCGGCCTCGGTCCGACCGCAGCTAAAAAAGTTGCATTAGTAAGTATCTACGAGTATATAAGGCAGTCGCCTAAGTGGAGCGAAACCGAATCTTATCGCTACCTACCATGTCCAATGCGTGTCGGCGTAGTATCCGGCGTGAGGCGGCGCGGGCGTGTGTCGACACAGCGCAGACAGAAGCCGCACCCACTCGGCGCGTTCCACGCAGTTACTTGCCTGGACGAACAGCACGCGCTCGCGATGTACTAAAATTAGAATACAAAACAATTATAGATCATGTTCACTTATTTTGAAAACATTTAGGGACATAATCAAGTAATCAATTCAGATAGATACCTATTTGGAATATGTTATTGGCACCGAGCGGTGCGCCGGCCGGCGGACTGTCAACAGGCGCGACGGCTAGAACTCCAGACAGTGACAGTTTATGCGCCGCCGTTTTCGAGCCGGATCGCGACCACGATAACTCGCCACTGTTGGATAAAAATACATAACACAAGTTGAATCACACAATAAATATAGTAACCAATAATATAAGTTTACTATGTAAAATAATTTAATTAAATATATTATTTACTAGCAACTATATTATGTTTAAGCTATATTATGCATGTATTATACATTATAAACCTTCCTCTTGAATCACTCTATCTATCTAAAAAAAACCCGCATCAATATCGGTTACGTAGTTTTAAAGATCTAAGCATACATAGGGACAGACAATGGGATGCGATTTTTTTTATGCTATGTAGTGATAAACCAAAGGAACCCCTTTCGTAAAACCGTAACATACCTGGTCAATCTAAAGTGTCTTCGTTTAACGTGCGTGTGCGCAGCCCGCGCCCACCTACGTCTCGGCGAACCGTTGCCGTTCCGTAAACCGTCAGATCTCTTTATCATCGTCCTGTTGAATTGTACATGTTTTTTATTATATACATAGTTAACTATAACATCAAAATTGTGATGTTACATTGCGAATGTAGATATAAATATCTACACTAACAATTTAATATCGTTTTACAAATGTTGATACTTGCCGTAATATCTTAAATTTGAAGACAGAGTGCAGATGAATAGAGAATACATACCCGAAACTGATCCACCGAGAGCACAAATAGACATTATCATTAATAAACATTATTATATTGTTTTTAATCTATGAATAGAACTATTACCACCAAAGGCCAATGGCCAATGGCAACTTGTAATTTATAGCTATGACTTTACTTTGTGTATATTATCATGCTTTATGTTCTTTACTGTGTTGTACAAATAAAGTTATCTATCTATTACCACCAGCTAACAACCTAGTTGGAACAATGGTCACCATGCAGGACTGCCAACGTTGCGGCTCAGACAAGTATTTATGCTTAGATATATGTCTGTGGTCTGCTTATTTCTATGTATTATAAGTATATATTTACAAAAGAAAAGTATTTATGTAGTATATTCGTTGTCTAGCACCCTTAGCACAAGTCTAGTTACTTAGTTTGGGGCTAGACGGCGATGTGTGGAATGTCCTGCAATATTTATTTATTAAACTTAGAATTTTTGTTAACAACAACTTTTTCTGTTTTTTTTTATCTCTATATGATATCGATAAATAAAATATTATAAGATACATACCCTTCTTTTAACAAAACTGGTGTATCTTGTACGTTGTTGTTCTGAGTGTCTGTGCTTGTCGATATTATTTCGAGAAACTGTTTTATTGCTTGCACCTGTAAATTAAAAAGCGATTAACAATGCAGAAAATATAAAAAAACTATATAATGTCCGTATTTCGCATTAACTTTAAATTCCATCAATTAAAATTATAACAATTTCTAAACAAGCCAGTATAATGAAATTTAGCACAGCTGGTCCTTCAAAAATATCCCGGAACTCGGATTCACATGAATGATCCCATGGAGCGTAGATGTAGTTTTTAGGGTTCCATACCCAAAGGGTAAAACAAGACCCGATTACTAAGACTTCACTGTCCGTCCGTCCGCCCGCCCGTCTGCCTATCACCAGTGCCTCGATTCACTAAGGTTTAAGTCGTTGGGCGTGTGTGATTAGGGTATGATAACTCCAGTTTTGGCATGGCAATCGCGCCCTAATCACAGACGCCCGACGACTTAAACCTTAGTGAATCGAGGCACAGGCTGTATCTTGTTGGGCGCACGTTGGGCGCGCGTGGTTAGGAGCGGAGGGGGTGCGGTTTTTGTATGGCAATCTCGCCCTAATCACGCGCGCCCGACGACAAAAACTTTAGTGAATAAAGGCAGTGAACCGTGATAGTTAGACAATTGAAACTATCACAGATTATGTATTTTTATAACACTAAAAACAGAAAAAAAAATAAGATGGGCTCTCATACAAAATGGTACAAAACCCTTTTGTACGCGAATCCGACTCGCACTTGGCCTGTTTTTGTTAATTAACTTACATGTCTTGGCGTGCAAAAACTACGATACAGTTCAGCCATATACTCTTCTTTGCAGACTTGTTGCGCCGAACGTGAGCTCACGAGGTTGCCGAGCGATTGTATCGTTTTAGATATTAGAGTCAATGTACGGTTCGTTTGGGGGTCCTGTAACGAAATAGGTCATTTTAAGTCTTAATAATGTATTGACAGAGAAGTTTCAAAGCTTTAAATTCATATAAATCTATAGAAATTTTCATCGCCTTCGTCCAACAGTAGAAGTCACTGTCACAAATTGCATTAGTTGAATAATACTCTTAAATATTTTTTTAGGAATAACGCCCGAATACTGAAAGGCTACGGGGACTCCTAAACGTTTGAGTATTCGGGGGTTAATCTTAAAGCCCTTAGTCCACCGAAAACTAAACTAAGTTAGTTTAGCTGGGCTCGCATAGTTGAGCCAATTTTTTATACATGTGCGTCCACCGCAAACTATGCCAGATAAGCTACGTAAAACTAAAAAAACAGCGAGCTAAACTAAACTAAGTTAGTTTAGTTGGCGGTGGACAAAGGGTTTTAAGATTAAGTCCTATAAAATTTATTTAGTTGTATTATTAAACTAGCGACCCGCCCCGGCTTCGCACGGCTATATTATGCATGTATTATACATATAAACCTTCCTCTTGAATCACTCTATCTATTATAAAAAACCGCATCAAAATCCGTTGCGTAGTTTTAAAGATTTAAGCATACATAGGGATATAGGGACATAAGGACAGAGAAAGCGACTTTGTTTTATACTAGGTATGTAGTGATAGTGATTAATACAATTTGTGGGTGTGAATTCTACTATTGGATGAAGGCAAAATAGCTAAATTTCTATAGATTTATATGAATTAAAAGCTTTTGCGAGGGTCGGCTTTTAGCTTGATGGCTATGTTTTGTGTGAAGCTTGTAGTATGGGAACCAAATGATGAACAATGGCAAGATGTTGACTACCAGAGAGGTTTTAAACCAACTAGTTACTTACAATTTGCTCAGTAGTGAGATCGAAGAGCCTCGGTCCAAGAATGGCAGGCGCGAAGAATCTTAGGAATATGAAGCCTGATACGACGGAGTATCGTACTTCAGCGTTCTTAGGGAAATGTCTCGCGGCGCACTGACGCAACGCGTCGAACAATCGACACATCGCCACCGGACACATCGCGTACGACGATGTTATAGCACCAAATACCTACGGATTATATAAAACAAGTCAAAACAATACTCTAATACTCGATTACGATTTAGACACATTCTCGTTAAGTATGCTTGTTACATCTACAACATTAACAAGTAAAAAAAGTTTTAGAATCAAACAAGAGATGAATATTAAGACTAATTTTGTATGAAACACGTCCAGATTCTAGAAACACGGGATCTTGTTTTACCCGACTGCAAAGAAAGGGTTATTTTGTATGGTTGTTTGGCCAATTATTTATTCCCTCAAATCATCCAAACCACTTGATGGATTTCTTTAATTAAGGTATCGTTAGATTTCAAGTGTTCTTAGATAAGTGACATAAAAAAATGAGGGCTGCTAGATTTACTTGTTTATGGTGTATTTTTAATATTATTTTCTGCAATATGGGTAGGTATCAAATTAAAGAGCAAGGATTCCAAGAAGGTACAACATCCCTGTATTACTTCAAATAATGATAACTCAAACCACATTTATTATTTTTGAGTAATTTGTATGTCAACTTACCCGTTCAACGTAATCCTTCAAGTTCGCGAGGTTGGCAGTAATAGCAGCAGACGGCTTCACCCTCGCAGGGTCTATCTCACACGGCCTCCTCTCCGCTAGCACCGCAGCGAGGGTAGGTCGCAATACTGCGCGGAGGTATGACGCTCCACTCAGGCGCATCGTCTCATCCATCATCTTCGACACTAACGTGTTACCGCGGAATATTGTAGTTGCATCGCTGTAATGGAAAGATATCATGTTAGTACAGGCTCACAGCTAAGGGACGCTCGCTGATCCTTTACTGTCGTGCGGGTTAAGCGACGCCTGGCGCGGTTATTACTTCGATGGGTGGCCAATTGGTAGTGTGGCAAAAATGTGTTTTCGTGAGCCCCCCCCCCCCCCCGTGCTTCGGAAGGCACGTTAAGCCGTTGGTCCCGGTTGCTACCTGTAGTAGCAGTCGTTAGGTCAAGTTACAGGCCTTAAGGTGATCTGAAAACTCTAACAATAGGTGCAAATGCAAATTGAAGGGTGTTTGGTGAAGTTACAGGCATATTGGACATTCCATCTGAGTGATGGCACCAATATTAGTCTGCTAAGAGCAAAGGGGGACTTCGTCTCAAGAGTGATCAATGCGATAATATGATCTTACAGTAATTATGAAGTATATGAAAAACGTTAATAGCAGGTGGATCATCAACTTTTTTTTAGGTTCTGTACCCAAAGGGTAAAAACAAGACCCTATTAAGACTTCACTGTCTGTTTGTCTGTCATCAGGCTGTATCTCATAAACCGTGATAGCTAGAGTTGAAATTTTCACAGATTATACTAAAAACAGAAAAGAAAATTTATGTGGGGCACACAAAATTGGTACGGAACAGTTCGAGAGCGAGTCCAACTCGCACTTGGCCGGTTAAAATATTATGGATGTAGAAAATGTTATAGGTACATACGTTAAAGCCGATATTTCAGAGTCTGCGAGTTCTTTAACGATGGGTACGATGAGATCGTGATGCGTGAACAACCGCACGAGAGGCTGCGCCGCGTCCGTCTTACTGGCTACTATCTCGCCTAAGATGTACACAGCTGATGCTGTTATAGGCTGGAATATATACAACACATTTAACTAGAATACACATATTTTAAAATTGAATCTATGCCAATGCGTTTAGCTTGCGGTGGCGATCAATTACAGCAACCAAACTGAAAAAGCTTTCACGGCTCGGGTCTTTAGTTAGACGGGAAGAAAGCTAAGCAACAGTAAAGGTAGTAGAAGTATACGGGATCCCCTTAGTCGACGCACTTTCACACTGAGTGAGGACAGAAACATTAAGGTTACACATAAGCAGATCGCCATCGCGAACGTGTTTGAAAGCCTGATTTGCATATTCTAAGTTTATATCAATATCTACCTTTTGATGCACACTTCTAAGGAACAGTTCCTCTAGCCTCTTATAATGATGAAGTGGGAAGACATGATCGATAGTGTATTGTAATAGAAGTCGTAAGGAGCCTAGCGTCGCGCTCCCGGCGGCCGATAGTCGCGTGCCGGGGGGCGTAGCACCTCGTGATAGGGCTCCGCCTGCTCGAGACGTTAGGAAAAACCTGTAAAAATAATAAAGCATTAATAAAATGCTTTATCAAATATTCAAATAGTTTGAAAATGTGTTTATTGCTCACCAAGCACGCATCGGTGACGGCGCAGGTTGTCTCAACTGCAGCCGAACTTCGCCGAGGAAGATGGGAGTGGCAGCGTCGTGCCACACTGAGACTCTCGCCTCGCACGCTACACCAGCCTGGGGAATATACCAATATTATAATGAGTAAATGTTAACAAGTCTCAGCTTAATCAAACGTTGGTGAGTCAACTTACAGATTGCGAGCCGTCCTTATCCTTAGGATCTGCTTCCATAACGAGATCAAAACAGAAAATTTCATCGAACTGAGGGTTAACAGTCTTCTTTTTGGGTTTGGTACGTCTCTCGACCCGTCGCCCGTTCGAGTAGAGCAACGTGACGAGAGCGAAGGGATCGCACTGGCCATTCTTGGTAGTGAGCTCGGAGCATTCGAGCACGCGCAGTCGAAGAGTGTCATGCCCGACACGAGCCGCGCAGTGACGCTCCGGATCCGACCAGTAGTCGGCGGCGGTGGGCGTGGGGGAGGCGTCGCACTCTGACATCGTATGCATGGGCGGCTTGGCGCGTGTCCACTGTGCGCGCTCCTTGAGACTCTCAGACCGCGACAACGACAGAGCCGGCTCCGTCGCGACCGCACTCAGCAGCTTCTTACTGGTCGAGCTCGAGCACGAACCAAACCTCATGCTCTCCTTGCAGTATTCTGACAGCCTCACGAGATTATTTCCCTTGCTCTTCGTAGAGCATGTGTCGGCAGCGGAGCCTGCCGGGTCGGGGTCGGGCGGCTTCGGCTCGACTCGCAATCGTTTTCTCGAGTCCTCGAGCGTGAGCTCGATGTACGCCTTGCCCTGCACCTCGGAGTCGGCATCGACCGGTCGCAACGCGAACCAATGGTCTTTATTGTTATACTTCTGCAGGTCTTCACGTTTGATTGCAACTTTACCGAGGACTTTGTCCTGTTTGAGGTGCTTGTCGCGGTCGAACACGTATATGGACAGGTATCTAAATCTACGGGGCACTTCGAATTGAAACTCTTCACCGAAGAATGGACTGAAACAAAGAAACAAATCATAATTTTTTTTGCTACATTTGAACAATATCAGAAACATATTATTTATTCGTGTCGAATAATACAATTTAACAGTACAGTTGTTATCGAACGTCGGAATGGTAGATGTATGTAGGTATGATATTTTATAGCCGTGTTCGAGTCGTGTCGCCAGCGGTACTTACACCTCCATCAACGTTGACAGATTCTTCGCCCACATCACTGATAGACGGTACCGATAACCCTCCCAACCCAACTAACCTAACACATTCGTAAAGTTGCAATATTTGCACCGACAATTAAGACGTTCGTTACGACCAACTATACTGTTTCTTGGAACATCAATAAATGCTAGCCTAAAGTAATAAAATGTATTTAACCGCGTTGGGCGCCTTTGAGACACAGCACGTTAAACTTTACAGAGATAGGGTCGGATGGACTAATCCAATTTAATTTACATGGGTTGAACTATATAAACTTAATTAGTCATTATTATTGGTGCAATAAACTAAAAGTTATTAAGACTATAAGGGCCACTAAGATGCATTCCTAAGTGCCATGAAGATATAAAGGAGATGAATAGTTATATTAACCAAGTGCAAGTATTGTTTAGGTGAGTGTTTATGCACTGACTGTGTTTTAACTTAAACAATGTACATTTGCATGTCTGGTAGCTGCAGGCTGACTCGGCGGGTAACGCGGGCGAGCCAACGAGGCGTTACAAATGTAATCACTTTTATTATTTAAGAACTTGTTCTTTGTTTGACGTCTTTAATAAAACTTTTTGTTTGAACTCTGGAAAGCGACGGTGAGGTCGAGGATGTAGCATGCTCGCATAGAAAGAGAACGGCATGCCTGGACAACAAGATGGAACGCGACGAATCACTTGGTACCTTGACTTTGTCTAGGTGGTGTTAGAAACCACCGGCCAAGGCTTACCATCGCTTCAGTGTCTGCTTCTTTAGCTACATTAGGCTACATTAGTATGATGTATTGTTTTAAAGAAGTGCATTAGAATAGCAATTGCTAGCAATAATATGATTATTGAGAGATTTTTGCTGACCGTTTGTTTACTAACAAAAAAACATAATAGTAAAGCAAATATTGGTAGATAGTGAGTATGTAAGGTTGCGTTGTTTAAATATGTCGAAGCTGACGTGATGTAAGCGCGAAATGAACGCGTGGGCTCGTTGTTCAAAGGTGAAAGTTACTCATTCCTGATGATACATAAAGACGAAGGAGTAAAAATAATTATTTATAAAGATAATCCATTCAAAATGGCATTGTATTTACAGTCACGTCAGAAAATATAAGACCAACTATTATACATATACGTCATGTTATGTGCTCAAAGTTTTACACAATGATTGTTTCTAATCGGGATAAAAAGTAGCCTCTGTTGTGTTTATGTCCCAATGAAGCAATGTATCCTCATACCAAGTTTCATCAAAATCGGTCCAGTACTTTCGGGGCCAATTCGTAACAAAAACAACCAATTAAGAAAAAAATCTTTCCTCTTTATATTATTATAATAAGATGCAATAAGTTTTTCGCCTGAAACTATGTTACTTTTTTAGGGTTCCGTACCTCAAAAGGTAAAAAAGAACCCTTATAAGATCACTTTCTTCTTCGTCTGTTTAATAAATATATTTGCATTTACATTAAGTAATAGTAAGTAGGTAATTTTTATAAAGAAATTAATGCGGGTCATATTTACTGACGGCAGTGTATTTATAACCAAAAAATAAGAATAACATTAATTATAACTCTTGGACAGGAAATTACATTGCAGTTAGTTATAGTAGCACAGTATAGATATAAATGTAGTAAGTTTATCACGATCAATCACTTTATTGTTTACATACAAGATTGATAAAGCACTGAAAGATATCTGCATTGATCTGGGATATAATAAAAGTTGCCAAAAATTTCCGGCCGGATGTCTGCGGTTTCAGACGTATTTGTTTAATAAAATCTTCCGCGAATAGTGTACATTATGTTTGTAATAGTTTGTTTCTTATTAGCTGAATATAAACCAAAACTTCGCAAAGTAAAAAACATTATAAGGCGCAAAAACTACTGGTCTGTTTGCGGTCAAACTCAGTATGTAGACAGCTGATAACCTGGATTAACACATAGGGTTTTTATATTATTAATATGAACGTTTGTGTGTTAGTGTGTGTATGTTTGTTACTCCTTCACGCAAAAACTACTGAACCGATTGCAATAAAACTCGGTATATAGATAGGCAGAGATCTGGATTAACATAGAGGCTACTTTTTATCCCATTATTCTCTTGGGATCGGGACTGCGGGTGAGCTAGTTGCTACATATCGAAGACTGCGTACTTATGACGGACGTGTGGCTGGCTATTTGTAAAACATGATGATAACTCAATAAAAGGGTTTAGTGAGTGTGTGTTGTGTAGTGGTGGTGTGTGAAGAAGCAGGGGCATACTCGCATCCGGCGCCGGCGCGTATTTATAAAATGGAGCCGGAACAGCCGGAGCTCGCGCCAGCTGAGCGAGGGGCGCGGGCGTCGATATTACATTCACGCCTTCCATTCAATATGTTAATATTACATTTATCGTGCGTGACCAGTTTTAATCGAGTCCTACGCGACGCTAACGTTGTTACGCCTGCTTCAAATAGTTCCGCCCTTCACAAACAATAGACAAATTGTCGTATTATCAATCTAAATCACGCCGGGAAGTGAGAATGATAACCTTTTATAATTTATTTGGGAATAACATGGATGTTTCGTTTTAATAATATAATTCTTTGTTGGAAACTCGACCTAAATGAGTAGTTGAGTACGAAACTAGCGAAGGCGACGCGCGACGTGGTGGGCGTGAGTTTGGTCAATATCTGCAGAATAATTAACAAACGAACTAAACAGTGTAGGCGTGCATTGAGAACGGATAAGTCACTTCTCAATTGCAAGGAAGTGGAGCAACGCACTTAAAGCCGGCACATTTCTGTCTGCCGGTCCATTCAGATGCAGCCAATAATCATTTTACGCGCCACGAGGTTCCGGTCCCAATTTATCACTTAGAAGCTTCCGTTTAATGTAGCACCACAGCTCCACCGAGATACACGGCTTTTTATGACGTTCTCTACTCCAAATTGCTTCTGAATGTTTTTATTATAACTACGAAGCGGAGGCGATGGCTTACACTATGGTTTCGAAGAAATAATATCTGTTCTGTTCCGTAGATGTATTTTAAGATCGGTATGAAATTTCTGAGACAGAACAAACTGGAAAAGACATTTCAATGTATTTTGAACTGAATTCAGAAATGATGAGTCTATGGAAGGAAACAGGTATAATGTATAGGTAAGTACGTATACCTAGGTAGGGTAAAGACACATCGACAACTGGACCGGACAGTTGCGCATAGTAAGTGCATTGATAAGGTATCGCGAGACAAAGAACCCATTAAGTAAACTGGAAGAGTGACGTGACATTTCCTTAGATATACTAGGTACTGTGTTCTCAACTCAAGGGGTCACTAAATCATTATCGCTTCCGTTCATTAACAAACAACTCATCACACATCGCTGATAAACATTGCCGTGTAAATATTGTTACAATTTGATTTCTTATTTGGCTAGCCAACCAACTAGAGATCGAGGGGAAGAACTGTATCGGTGAAGGACATACTTAGTCTGTCTATCTATGCTTTAGAAGTTCTGCGTATTTAGGATGTGCGTTGTTCATCAGTCAGCAGAACTTTTATGACCTAAAGCTTTGTTTGAGTTTGTTTGAACGCGCTAACCTCAGGAACTACTGGTTCGAATTGAAAAAATATTTTTGAGGAAGGCTATATGCTACTTTTTTATATTGAGGACTTAACGCAGGTGAAACCGCGGAGCGCAGCTAGTAACGTATAAGTCGGAGTAAAATTTCAATTACCTCAAAAATTTACTTCGGCTCTAGGCAGTTTATTTAGTCTTATTCCACTCTCTTAAAAGTCTTAGTTTCTATGATGTATCTAACCTACCTATGGCGGTAGTTATGATCTGTATCCCAAGAAATCGACGTATAAGGGCATTATTGGCAATAGGTACAGTAATTAAATAATCCGTTGTGACAGATACATTAGTCAGTGGTGAATAGTGGTGAGGGGGTGTAACGGAAGGGACGCAACGCGCGAGCGCACACGCACCGGAAACGCATCCGGGACGTGGCGCGCCGCAGTGCCCGCCCTCTCCTCCCTTACGGGCTTTCTTATAAAACAATCACCGAAAATCAATCACATGCCAGTATATTTAACTAGCAGATAATCAATTATTACAATTAGATCAAACTCGTTATGAAACAAACTTTGACGATTTTATTTTTACGGTTTGTACGACCGGCCAGTGTCAGATGCCCAAAATGCTGATATTGTCAGAAATCGCGAAAGTAACACGCGAAAAGTGGCGAAAAGACAAAAACGCATACCTTAAAATAATATGCTCAACTAGAAAGCGTTGTAAACCAAATTTTACTTTTTTTTAATTGCGCAGAATGCTGACAATACATTGTCAGAAATCGCGAAAGTCAGAAATATACGAAAAGTGGAGAATAGAGAAAAACGTAGGTAGATACCTTAAATGCTCAACTAGAGAGCAAATTTTATTATGTATTTTTAGTATTTATATTTTTTTGTTCATTGTTCTAATAGAAAACTAACATATTGGATTTGTAAGTTTTTGGAATATTTGAACGTCAAAAATAAATAAAATAAATAAATATTGCAGGACATTCCACACATCGCCATCTAGCTCCAAGCTAAGTAACTAGACTTGTGTTATGGGTGCTAGACAACGGATATATTACTTATATACTTTCTTTTGTAAATATATACTTATAATACATAGAAACAACCAGACCACAGACAAATATCTAAATGTAATAAAACTGAATTGAACTTAGATTCTGCCTATGTCATTGAGTATTTGTAAGTACATAAGTTCGTATATTGTAATGAATCAACTGTAACGACACATTTCGGGTCACAATAAGGCATTTCCGTGGCATTATGTTGGTGTTCTTTCCGCGAAACTGACATTGTGCCGACCGACAATAATTATTACTGTTAACATTGTCACTCATGCGATTAACATGCCCTACTATTAGATCAGACACGTAACTGTGAAAGAAACGGAAGTAAATACGTTTAATGATACCACGTGCAATACCGGACCGAACGATTCAAAGAAAGTTAGGTGTGCTCTTACATACAAATTAACCGACTAACATACCAACTACTTTAACATTAGCACGTGTATTTTGCTGGTTTGTACGAAGGAGAACAGGCACTGTTTCATTCATGTCTTACAATCAGCGCTCAGTAACTCCCGATCCCGTGGGAATATCAGGATAAAATGTCTAAGTAAAAGCCTATGTTACTCCTAACGAATCAATGTATCCTCATACCAAGTTTTATCAAAATCGGTCCAGTAGTTTGGAGCCTATTCGTTACAAACAAAAATATTTTTCCTTTTCATAATATTAGTTAGTTTTATTGTTTTTTCATTATATTATTTTCATATATACCTATTTATAGTCGTAAGATCACGGTTAAAAATTGGAATTGTCATTTTTATTTTTCAATGTTCCTGTTTTCACCAAATAGCCTGACTGCAGTTAAAAAGTAATAAACAAGCTTAATTAAAATAAGCCCAAGAAAAAGTGGACTAGACAATGACATTCTTACTAAAAATGACTTTTCAATCGACACCTCATTCGTCCAAATTAAGCAAATTTCGGTACCTATTTCGAAAGAAAGAAAGAAATGATTAAACATACATTAGAAGCCTCCCGCAGTCGCGAGTAAAAAGGGATGCATCACGTTATCACTACATAGTATTTAATAAAACAAAGTCGCTTTCTCTGTCCCTACATCCTTTTGTATGCTTAAATCTTTAAAACTACGCAACGGATTTTGATGCGGTTTTTTTAATAGATAGAGTGATTCAAGAGGAAGGTTTATATGTATAATACATGCATAATATAGCCGTGCGAAGCCGGAGCGGGTCGCTAGTTAATAAATACATTGAAGTACAGCAACTATAGGGCCAGTAGTTCTCATGATGGTCGAAGTAATTAAACTCAATTTGGCATATCGAAATTAATAGTCACACTGCCTGCATGGACATAATATTAGTACCTTGACCCAAATCATACATATTTGCCCTCCCTAAATCATATATCGCTAGGGACTATTCTCACACGATAACAACGGAAGTTGAGGCCGGACAGCGGACAAAGGATCCGTTTATGTCAATTCCGGAGTGTACACAAAAAGTTGCACGTTACATGACGTTAGTTTGAGGCGCGACAGGAAACTCGAAAATAGTAAACGGGCATGTAAGTCAAGGACAAGTAAAGAGAAACATACATACAGAGTTCATGATACTATACAATATAGTTCATCTCGTGTTTGTTAAGACTAAAAATACACAATACATTTTTCAATACAAATAGGTATGGTCGAAGTCAGAATTGCAGACCTACAGTAGAGTTAAAAAATTACTATTATTGGAAAATGGTTTTATTCTAATAAATTCATATTATATAACTAGCTGCCCTACGCGGTTTCACCCGCGTAACTCCCGATTCCGTGGGAATATCGGGATGTAAGCTATCCTATCTCTCAAGTTGGATCGAACTGCACATGGTGTGCGAATTTTATTATAATCGGTTAAGTGGTTTAGGAGTCCATTGAGGACAAACATTGTGACACGAGATTTATATATATTAAGATAAACTAGCGACCCGCTCCGGCTTCGCACGGCTATATTATGTATGTATTATACATATAAACCTTCCTTGAATCACTCTATCTATTAAAAAAAACAGCATCAAAATCCATTGCGTAGTTTTAAAGATCTAAGCATACAAAGGGAATAGGGACGGCGAAAAGTGACTTTATTTTACACTATGTAGTGATTAAATTTCATTGATATTTATCTAATAAATTCAAGAGTTAAAAGGTTTTAAACTTGAACTCGAACAAGGCTTTAGAATCTTGCTTTAGTTGGAAACATTCCAATAATAGCCATTTTTGAGCTCTACGGTCGGTCTGCAATTCTAACTCCGACCGTAAGTATCTACCAATTTAATACGTGTTTACATTTCGGTAGACGAAACCTCTGAACGGACGTTATCTCTAAACATTTATCTCATGCGGCGATAAGAGTTATCACCTCATCAGCTGATCGCAATCATTACACAAATTTCTCGGAACTGTTTAATGTTATGATTAGTGGAATCACGTATGAGTTATTAGGAAACTTACTTGAGCGTTCTCTCCATGGTGGATGTGCGAAATATTTCCTCTTGGTCGAGCGACAGCACGCAGTAGATGTCTCGGTGGCAAGCCACGCCATGGTTACGACCTGGCAAGTTCTTTGCTTCTCCTGTAACAACAGACAACTTCTATTAACATCCACGTCGACGTGAGCAAACTTTATCAAAACTGAGAAGCTAGACAAATACAATTTTAGAACTGACAGACAATAATTTATTCAATAAATAGGGACTGAGGCCCCATACAAAAACGTAATTTAGAAATTTTTGCTAATGGATGGTCTAATTAAGATCAATCCAAGTCTGTGACCTCGTGGGGTAGGAGCATTCGCCTCCATCTTGAATTGATTGAGCCAAAAATCCCCTTTTTTGAAATTTTTGAAGTTATACTTCTTTAGGCGCGTTATGAAAAAATGATGAGAGTGAAATTTTACAAAAGCGTCACACAAAAATTCTCACGGGAGAAGTTGTCCGCAAACCGCAAACCATGTTGAAGTTGTCCGCAAACCGCAAGATGACAGCTGTCATAAAACCAAATAGTTTAAGTAAGTACAAAGAGGTACTACTACTACATAATTATTTTAATGTAATTAATTATTTATATTGGAGTTTTGGCGGGAACGAGCCAACAACATGTCGTGCTGCAGTTTTATTTACACGAAACTTAGTTGTAAACCGAGTTAAATTGTATAATTCCGGTGGAAAGTTATCTAATTTAATTCTGTGAAAGTGCACAAGTGTAGTGAAAGTAAAAATCAGTGTCAAACATGGACTTTTCTCGTTGCCTCCAAAATCTCCTACAAGGTTATAGTAAAGTAGCCACCGCTTTACTATGACCCCTGACTTGACAAACTGTGACTTGACGACTTGACCATCTTGAAACACTTTGAGCCCGATTTCTGTAAATCGGGCCATAACTTGATGCAAAATATTACTTGATACTGGCTATATGCACAAACCGTGCGAAGCCATAACTGAAGAAAAAAAAAAAAAATTATTTATATTTGTCGGACGAGTATTTTGTCGGACGAGTTTTTTGTCGGACGAGTTTTTTGTCGGACGAGTTTTTTGCCGGACGAGTTTTTTGTCGGACGAGTTTTTTGTCGGACGAGTTTTTTGTCGGACGAGTTTTTTGTCGGACGAGTTTTTTATCGGACGAGGTTTTTTGTCGGACGAGTTTTTTGCCGGACGAGTTTTTTGTCGGACGAGTTTTTTGTCGGACGAGTTTTTTGTCGGACGAGTCTTTTGTCGGACGAGTTTTTTGTCGGACGAGTTTTTTGCCGGACGAGTTTTTTGTCGGACGAGTTTTTTGTCGGACGAGTTTTTTGTCGGACGAGTTTTTTGTCGGACGTTTTTTTTTTTTTTTTTTTAATAATGCCAAAGAAGTATAACTTCTCACGCGCGTACATAAGTACACGCACCCATTTTTTTTATTTATTTATCGTATGGCTTAATGTAGTACTGGTACATGATATATAACTTAAAGCTAAACATCTAAGTTAACATTTTTAAGATATGCTACAGCATCGCCCGTGAGGTCCCTAAAGTCAGTGGAGGGTCCGCTGTATTTGGTAAGTAGGCACTCAAGCAGTATGTGTCGCACTGATTGCTCGGGGCAGCCACAAGGGCACGAGGCAGATTCGTACCATCCCCATCTCTTCCACATTTGAGCGCAGTTCCCATACCCTGTGCGTAACCTATTCAGTAAACACCACGCTCGGCGTGGAAGGTCGAAGCCGGTTGGGTTGCGGAGGTTTAACTGTAATAATAAGTTGACTTTACGACAAAAATGTAAAAGAGAGGTTAAAGAACATCTAATTTTCAACATTGCTCTTATAGTACAGTCATTTGGTCGAAAAAATAGAGGTTACCTGGAAAGTTTTCCGGGAGTTTTGAAAATTGGTAATTTTATAGATTTTGACGTGCTCTTTCCGAATTTTAACTTTGCCACCTCGTATCTTTGCCGCTCGCGCCGCCATATTGCAAAAATGGCGCCTAAAAGCAGTTTTTTGATAATAATTCCTTTCCGACGCATTTTACAAGAAAAACATATCTATACAAAATAAAAGTAGAGAAAATTTCCTACAGTTTATGTCATAACCTTTTTTTTCCTAAAACCAATAGTTTCGGCGTACGAGCGCCGTATAGTGTAGTTCAACACACGTTTCGGCAGAAATACTCATTTCCACACCACCATGAGGTAGAGAAAGCGGCGCGTTCTTTTTATCGTGGTATCCCCAGTAGGCCTAATCCACATCTGACTCACTATTTCAAAATTTAGTTTTGGTTTAATTTGCTTTAATCGTTCAATTTTTTGGTCGGAAGCAATAGCACTTTTAGGTGTTATACAATGAATGCCACCCATAGCATGAAAAGTATTATGCCCATCTAATGTTTGCCTGTTGAAATCGGCGTTGTCGAAAACAAACTGTGAAACGACTGATCAAAGATATTCAATGGTGAGCGCATTATAGCTGAAACTTCGAACAGCATTGCTTCGGTGTACGAAGAGCAAAATCCGAGAGATGATAAAGTATCTATCAATCGTCGAGATCCATATTTTTGAAATAAAAATACTGCTACTCCGACCTGAACTGATGATATAAAAGATTTCGGCCTTGCTGCGGCAATAATAGAATGTGCAAGAGCAATGCTTTTTTTCTTCCATTTGTCAAGCAATGCTGTTCGAAGTTTCAGCTATAATGCGCTCACCATTGAATATCTTTGATCAGTCGTTTTCACAGTTTGTTTTCGACAACGCCGATTTCAACACGCAAACATTAGATGGGCATAATACTTTTCATGCTATGGGTGGCATTCATTGTATAACACCTAAAAGTGCTATTGCTTCCGACCAAAACATTGAACGATTAAAGCAAATTAAAGCAAAACTAAATTTTGAAATAGTGAGTCAGATGTGGATTAGGCCTACTGGGGATACCACGATAAAAAAAACGCGCCGCTTTCTCTACCTCATGGTGGTGTGGAAATGAGTATTTCTGCCGAAACGTGTGTTGAACTACACTTTAGGGCCTCGTACGCCGAAACTATTGGTTTTAGGAAAAAAAAGGTTATGACATAAATTGTAGGAAATTTTCTCTTCTATTATTTTGTATAGATATGTTTTTCTTGTAAAATGCGTCGGAAAGGAGTTATTATCAAAAAACTGCTTTTAGGCGCCATTTTTGCAATATGGCGGCGCGAGCGGCAAAGATACGAGGTGGCAAAGTTAAAATTCGGTAAGAGCACGTCAAAATCTATAAAATTACCAATTTTCAAAACTCCCGGAAAACTTTCCAAGTAAAAATACCAAATGACTGTACTATTATAATAATAAACTTTTCTTAAAAAATAACAAAAGACTAACAACTCATACAATCAAAGTCATACATACAAAATTTAAAAAGGTTAATTTAGTTGCAATTTTAATTTATATTTTAATTTTATATGAATGAGTTTGTTTGTTGAGATCATTTTTTTCACCGCTTAAACCTCGTAAACTATAAGACTCAGAAAAAAGTTGTGTTCATATACAACATCTCTCATGAGGAATGTTGGAAATTAGGCCTTCTTATGCCTCCCATACACTTTTTTGACGTAAATCCACTGTTAAAAAGTTATTTTAGAATATACAATTTTTGGCTCATTTGGTTCAAGGTGGCGGCAAAAGCTTGCACCCCGAGAGGTCCCGAACTTGAGTTTATCTTATTGTAGACCACCCTAGGGTAATACAAATCAAAAAAATGCTTAAACTTCCCATAAACTGAGCTACTGGGGCTAGGCATAGCTAGGCACAGCAGGGATGCCTTTTATCGTAAATTGAGTAAGTAAGTGAACACTATGATGGTTAGATATTTTTGGAAATTCCATCGGGATTTTTGCGAGTGAATCAGTGTGGTGTAAAGTAAGCAAAGATAATAAAAAATTAAGTGTATCATAATGATGATGCGATGTAGGATCATTAAGTAATTAATCTCACTCATGACACGGTTCGCTAAACCTGGACACCTGAGACGAATTGAGACACTCGACACTTTAGAAGTCTACGATACGTTGCATTTTATTTAGCTGTAATGACATCATAACTACTACATTATGTTGGCTATCTCTTTATACACAAGCATCAAGTTAACCATTGAGTTCTTTATGTAGGTACAAATTACTTGACATTTCCGCTGACTATCCGTCGTCTTCCCAAAATGTACTCAGGTTAAACATTGCTAAATCATCTTTCACTAAGTACCTACAAAATAAAAGTAACCGCTTGAACAAAGAAGAGTTATCTGACTATCCGATTGCTTTCTAAAGTAGCAATCATAATTTTCTAAACATGTTACGTACGAAACACAAGATCTAGGGTTTGTGGCGTAATAAATCCAATTAAGTGAATGAGTTACTCGTTACACACAAGTCACATTTTTGAATTAAAGTAATAATGATTCACTTAAAAAGGAAGGAGCATTGGTAGTAGTTGTGAAACATGCTCCGGCCTCGTGGGATATCGCTTTATACGGCAAGCCAAGGTGAGGCGACCATCGGACCATAAGTATCTCCTGTCGCTTATCGGTGGACCTATAAAGCCTGTGACCTTTTTAGGTACCTATTATGGGACGTAACTGTCTGATCTGTTTGACGAACATTTCTAGCATCTCATGATATTTTTTATTCTGCCTTATTCTTGTGAATTTTAAAGTCTATATTAGTTACACAGTTTTTCTTCTGCACTGGTGTCACGTAGTGTCAGAGTTTCAGATCTAAGGTACTAAATCGAGTTTAACGTTCATTACAAGTATCCATCTACTCGAATAAATTGTTTCGACAGTGCGTTAAGCAGAACTGTTTCCGAGACCAATAAAATTTCCCACATTTTTTTCTTAGTTACTACAATGAATCGAGTTAACAAGACATGACGAAACGCCAGTTTAGAACTCGGGAGGTAAGTATAGTTTTACTATGAGAAACTCGTAAAGCTATACTTTATGAATGGAACTAATATTCATAACTTTATTTTACTGTTTATATATTATTATTTTTTCACCGGTTTCGATGCCAGAGGAAAAATGAAAAACTTCATAGGTCATAACAAATAGTAATCTAGCGATTAATCGTGGTTAATATTGAGTGGCGTAATTCGTGACGACACATGTAAGCATGCTTACACCCACGCGAACGTCATATCAAATTATAAACTTACAATTTAATAATCTACAATACGAACATGTAGAAACGCCTTATCATTATCACGTCCTTATCAATTTTGACAACAAACAATACAAGGTATACATTATTGATGGGGAAAAGCATGCATAATCCTGCCACCCTCTGAGGGCAGTGACAGTGAGGGTATAAGAGGTTGCTTGTAGCCTAAAGACAGCAGGCGGCCGGAGATTTACCAACTAAAAGCCATCGATGTTCCGTGATTCGTCAACAGTCGCGGCAGGGTACCTACAGGTAGTCGTAGGCAGGCCTTCTGTGACTAATGTATGTAGGTACGTAGTTAACAATGATTTTAGTGAGCATAACAGCTACAATTAGTACAAATTGGAAAACAAATCCAACTGAAACAGGTAAAAACACTCGAGAACAAAAATGTGCACACAATTAATGTTTAATAATTAAAGCGTCATACTTGAGTATTTTAATGAAGTCATCACCCGACAAAATGAATTCAAATAAATGCATTACACTACAACAAAGAAGTTTCACAAACGTTCTTTACGAAACTTTCACAAAAGTTAAATTACTCAACGATTACATGCGTGTATTATCATAAATCGAGGCGAGATAATTGTCGAGATAGTTAGGGCAGCTAAACAAAGGAGAGACCTTCCGACGACCGCAGCGACTCTCACAAATTCGTCGTAATTGGAGTGCGAGAGAAACTAGCAAGTACTCGCAAACACCTCGAAACAAACTGTACATAATTGTTGATGCAAAAACAACCATCATCATCATCAACATGGCAGTAACACACGCCACCTAACTGGATCGTGGGAGTGAAACGGGAATCTCTCAATACCACCATCATCAGCCAACCAACTGCCAGCCACTGAGGAAACCAACTCACTATTTTAACCACAATAGCGATCATTAAAATGTTTCCACACGCTCGTGTGCGTACTGCGATTGTTTCGAAATCGAGAGTACCTCTGACTGATGGATGCCACTCGACAGGCCTACTCATGGGAATAAGACCAACTTTGCCTTATTTAACTTTTAACGAGTATAATATAATTAAAATAAAATATTTTGTTATTTTTAGCAAAAATAATTAAAGAACGTCGTCAAATTCCAGGATTTACGGTGCACGGCGGCTAAATTCTCAATTCCTGGTAAATAACAGCTCAGGCAATTATGTGATTCCACGTATTGGATGGAAGCCTGTCAACCGAGCATCATTGCTTGATGAATTTAGGTAGCATAATGATAACGATTTAATTTTCTTGGAAATTAAAAAAGCCCGATGGTACGCGGTAATTATATTCGAATATGCATCAAGTACTAATTAATGCTAATTGCATTATACCTACGGACCAAGTAAATTATTCATTACATTAACCTCAGCAAGTCACGTTAAGATTTAAACTGCCTACGTAAATAATAATTAATCTGCAATGGCAAAATTCACCGGCGTTCACCCACTTAGCACAGACTTGGTCTGGTGTGGTGGGCTGCCACTTGCTTTAGCAAACTAACCTGATTTTGAGGACAAATTTTGCAACGTTCATAATATTACGTTATTTTACCTATGAAGGCTTGCTTGCGCTTCGATATGGTAGGTATCAGTAATTTAATTGTAAATCAAAGAGAAAATAAAAGTATCGCGTAAAATCAAGTCTATTGTTAACCTTTCGTTGCTTTTATTACGCAGAATTTCTTACGTTCAGTTTAGGTATCATTATTCTTTAAAGAATATAAACACCCACATGGCTCGTTATCTTATGATATGAAAATTATAATTTTACGCCTCTTTGAAACCTCCGTTTAAACTAAAGATTCACGGGCATCAAAAAGTAATAAAATTTAATCATAATTGTAAATGTAACATGAGCATTACCGTACGCGTTCAGTTTCATTTACAGTTTAAGCGATGTTTATGAAATCATAAAATATTTTATTATCTGAATCGAGATAGGATAAGAATTGAATGAAAATATTACATGTGCTGCAGAGTCGGTCGCGGTACGATAACGGCAACGATAAACAAGTGTTTTTCATTAATGGCTCGTCGAGTTTCCATGAATGGACGAACTGAATGGAAAACGCTAGTTCGCTCCATTCACCGTATGACGCGAGGCGACGCGACGCCCCTTGTTGTCCACCTACTTAGATATTTACGGCACGCCTTAATACCTATACCTAGGTTGTCTGTCTTCGACTTTATACCTTTATTTTATAATCCTGTTATACATTTTCAGACGTTTATAATCCTAGTTGCAAAAGAGAGGTGGTCCAGTCTATCGGTAGATTCGATTTCTCTATGTGAAACAAACTAGATAGGTAGCTACCAATCTCTAGGAAAGTTTTCTTCTAGTCATACTCCTTGATTTCTTTTCGCCTAAATGCGGTTGTCATTTAGGTGAAAGGCAATCATGTCCCCAACACCAACAGTACATCAAATCTATAATTTACTACCTACACTAACAACTATTATTATAGAGCCTACTGAATTAGTCAGCACAATAGCATTTACCGGCTAACTTGGTTCGCGGTATTACAGATTTATTTATTGGATATTATTATAAATTAATACCGCTTCTAGTTAATTTGGCTGAGGCATTTATTGGTTGCGGTTAAGCGGTGTCGTGCTGTCTGAGAGGGTACAGGGAAGTGTCAATGTCACGAACTCTTAACGCTTCATTGCGTTTGCGAGTCCACTATCCGTGAAAATGTAGCGTAACCATTTAAAGGGAACTCGAGGTGTATATAAATTAGAAGAAACGAGAGGTTGGTATATTTTATGAGAATTGCCTGGTACTAAAAGAGCCACATAATATTACAGTTACAATAAACAGGGAAAGGATTGCCTAAAAGCGATAATGTAAGTACTACCGGTTATCTGGTGAACGTAACAGGCGCCATCAACACTCAAGCTTATCGTGCTTAATTACAAATTATTTAATACCAACAAACAGCTCGTAAATATGTATAGCACGTAAATGTCAACTACAGGGATGGACGGAAAACGCAAAGAGGCGCACAGGTCCGTCTGAGAGGTAAACATACTGTGCTAATCAGAGGTCCATGTTTACTTGAACAGAATAAGACACGATGCGTGTGTACTTAGGAAACGCTCGTGACTAACAACCACATGTTAATGCACCGCACAAAAAATTAAAACGCTATGCTTCTGTCTGATTCAATTCCCTAAGGTCTCAGGGAAGGCGATCGCCAAAGCAAACATCCAATTACTTAGTGAGTCACACCATTCGGCATTCGTACATAAAACAAATAATAGGATTCAATTAGCGGGTGCCCTTTTGAGTGGGTCGGTTGACTAAGTTGGAGAGAAGAACAAAGGTGTGTGCTTGACGATCGACGCGGCGCAGATAAGGCGCGGGCCGCGGCGGAAGTCGCCATAAGCGACACGCGCAAAGCCGTCAGATAGGCTCTGTTATTATCGTCCGTGCTCGCTTAACCGCAAGAGTTAGATCTTACCGCGACACGCCCGCACTAACGCCTACATCTAGCATTGTGCTAAGCATGACAAACGCTATCTAATATCAACCTTTTAGGGCAAATTCCAGTGTATTTCTGGTTTAAATCAATAGAGCACATCTTTAATTTCGTAGATTTCTTATTCAAATGAGTAAAAGTAAAACTTATTACATTCAGGCATGATTAGAAAGCATGAAGTAACAATTGTACAGATTCTGTAAACTTTATTTATTATTTAGTAGTAATAAAAGTGCTACACGAAAACAAGCTCCGTTTGTTCGATATCAAAGCTTAGGGAGTGCTAGCCGAGAGTGGCTCAGGGGTCGCAGGTCGCGCCCCGGAAGGCGTACTGCACCCTTATCGCGGCAGACACACTTTGTGTTATCAAGAATTTATGCGCCCGCGCAGAACAACCAACTTCACAAATCAATCATATTACTTTAACAATGCATTTCTATGTGTCCCTAACATGACTATCGCTTCTATGCTAAATTGTTGTAGTCTATTTTTAACCCAGATGAAAAAAGAAGAGTATTATTTTGACTATTAAGTCTATTTTGTGTAAGAATAAAGCTTGTGAGTTTAGATGTAATGTTCAGAAGTGAACTGCGTTTAATGAAATTTGACTTTGGAATACCTTAATAAATGTCCCTTGTGAAAAAAGACAGATCGCATGTACAAGAATTACTATCTATGTAGTAATACATAAATACACATATTTAATAGTGAAACTTATAAATTGGTAACAAACAAATAGTATAGCAATGTAAATATGTATACTACACCAGATAATCAAGGTGCACATAAAACTTATATCTGGTTATTGGAAATTAAACATGGTGGTAAAGGAAAGTTCTTTCTAAAGGGTGTTTTGCCAGCATAGCTCCGAAGCGAATGAATTTTCTCTTAAAGCTCCGTGAGCATTCTTGGTTATGTTTAATGAAAAATCTGTTAAACAAGTTAATTTGCTACAAATTTATTAGACCATTTTTGTAGGTCTGATTCTAAAGGCTTGCTTAATGATTTTGTAAGACTATCACAACTAAAAGAAGATGAGAATTTGAGCATTCGCAAGGTTTAGTGTCAAAAGGGTGGCAGGCCTTATATTTGCCAAATTGTGTTGCAGTGAGAAGATGCACTGCATAGATGCAGAAGAAGTATGCAAAAGTGCAGGAAAGTATTTTTACATTAGTATAAATATGAAAGTCTTGACTGATATATCAATGTTCAGCTCAAGCCATTGAAGAAAAGATTTTGGAAAATTTAACTCCTACACGGAAGAAGTCGCAGGTGAAAGCTAGTTACATTATAAGCAACTAGCGACCCGCTCCGGCTTCGCACGGCTGTATTATACATATAAACCTTCCTCTTGAACACTCTATCTATTAAAAAAAACCGCATCAAAATCCGTTGCGTAGTTTTAAAGATCTAAGCATACATAGGGACCAACAGCGGAAAGTGACTTTGTTTTATTTATACTATGTAATGATGCACATGACTAAGCTTTCCAAATTCTTTCTCACTCAGCAACATAGTAATTGCAGAGAGATATATTTTTAATATTGAAGTTAATTAATATTTGAACATCAGTAAGCACAATATTGACAGTTTAATGAAAGTAAGTTCATGTTTACTATACAATTCAAGGAACATTTTAAATAGTGCAATAAGATAGATGTGAATAGGATATTTAGGTTTACAACTTGTTATTTTAAAGGTTTTAAGTATTTCTGCCTTTTGCCACAGAGAATCTGGACCTGTGGGGATCCATTAGCCTTAGATTTTTATAAAACTACTAGCTGTCCCAGAAAATGTTGTATTGCCATTTACTCATTTACAAAAAAAAACTAATGGACACAAAATAAAAAATAGAGATGTTGTTCGATTTTCAGACCTAATGAATATACACAAATAATTTCATACAAATTGGTTCAGCTGTTTAGATGTACGTCGGCTGCATTATTGTATCCCTCGGTAGAGTTCGAAAATGACTATTTTGGAATGTTTTCATTCTAATCATTTTTGTTTGATCAATTGATGAGTTGGAAGACTTTAAACTTCAACTAAAGCAGGTGTCTAGAATATTGCTTGTGTTGAAAACATTCTTATAACAGCCATTTTGGAGCTCTACAGTGGGTCTGCAATTATGCAGCCGAGACATTTATTTTTATTTTATATAGGGATACATAGGGACAGACAAACAGCGGAAGGGACTTTGTATTATACTATGTAGTGATATCAAAATTATTAGTATTAGCTTTAGGTGACCAAAGGGCTGCCTGCTACTTTGGCCAACGGATTATCATCCAAAGAGGCAAAGCGGCGTGCCCTATGGGCATCCTACCCAGGAAGACTTATTTAGAAAAAATATTACTATTTTTTCCATTACAATATTAAAGTACTTGAGTTAAAAACTTTTATGTATTTATCTTAAGTATTGTGAGATGAGTGAGACACTCAGTGAAAGGGCCAGAAAAACACAATAATATCAAGATCAGCCACTTATTTCACAGCTAGATTAATGTAAATAAATTGTTATATCATGAGAGCAAATAGTATCTAATCTAAATAAGATCTATACCTACACGATATTCATTGTTGAATGCGGTTCAATTTTTTCATTCATAAAATGTGAGCAATCGAGCTGTCAAACAAAACAGAAGGACGAAAACAAAGAGTGTGCTTCGTATACGATTATGAATTATATCTCGCACGCACCTGCACGCGTGTTCACGGTAATCACTTATTTTACTCAATTACCAATTTTCATTCACATCTGGCACAAGTGGCACACAAAACTCCAAGATCTTTGGATACCACCTGTTCGCCACAATGACAACAACTAACCAGCTACTTTTAACTAACACGATTTTTTTCACCGCACATATTTTACCGATCAGAATCCCAAGGAACGACACGAATTTTTCTAGCAGCTAACAAATAATCTAACTCACCGATCTTTATTTTCAATCTTTCTTCAACTCGCACTTTACGCGTATCGTCCGCCATGTTAAATCCATAACTGTTTATCTCTTTCATCCGCTGTTATCTCTTTCGGAACGAGCTCGTTCGGCCGGCTTGTCCCGCTCCCGCCACTTCCGGAGTGTCGTAATGTCTACTTGAGTCTGTTTTCTCCTGATTCAGCTAACAATTGGAATCAGAATCTATTTTGTACTTTCCGTAAAAGTTGACAGTCTCGATGAAACATGAATTATAAGAATTATTTAGACATCCACAAAGAAATTAGGTTTACGTCTGCACTGCGCATGTGCTCCACACATACAATGCACTTTTCCATCAATGAATGGATGCACTTCTTGCTGTGATTAATACGTTATTTCACAATTTAGGCAGCTTTTTATCAACACATAACACTTGACTTATCACGATTATTTAGTTAACTATTTTGATATCACAACGCAAGGTCTTGAAATTGTTTTGAAAACTTCTATTTCTGAATGAAATAAAATCATGAATGAGCAATTACGTCACGTCAAGTCCTTGCGCCTGCGCGTTGCAACCACAGACAAATATACAAGACCAAAGACAAATCATTTCTAGTTTAGACTTTTTAAACAACCAATCACAGACAAGATACATCAACCAATCATAGCTCACCATAGAGTACAGAAGGCTATTCACGTCACGACTCACTTGAGGGCCGAATGCATAGCCTTACTTATTTTTTATCACACGAGACGGCATACGTCGCTGTCATTTGACAGTGACATAATGTCAACAGACGTCATTTATGTCATGTTGTATTTGTTTGTTTATAAATATGTACGGTTCATTTTCAAAATAAATATGAATCTAGAGCTATTCAAGTGAACCAGCACTTTTTCGTAGCCAGCCAGTCTGTTTGAATTTAACCCTAAATGAAACGACGTGCTATGAGAGGTTAAAAAACAATGAATGATTTATATTCCCATAATGATAACTCTATCTTTTATATCACTGAATGTATACCAGCACCGGCAGACGATACCGAAGAATACGATCTACTGCTTAATAATTACAATTCTCAGCTACTGGCTTGCTGTAATTGTGACCAAGCTTGCCTGAAAATCACTTGCAAATGTCTTCAATTTTTACAAGGAGATAACTATGAAAAATACACTTACAACGGTAAGGTGAGCTTTATACTATTAGATGTGTTTATAACTTACCCGATTATTGAGTGTAACAGCAACTGCAGCTGTTTGCCAGACTGTGGCAATAGAGTGGTACAAAACGGCCCTGCAGAAGGATTATTAGTGTTGCCATGCACGGATAAGAAAGGACTTGGTCTCTTCACATCTCAGTACATACACAAAGGCACCTTTATATGCGAATATGCAGGTGAATTGTTAACAAAAACACAAGCCGTAGCCCGGAGCAAAGAAAACGAAACTAAAGGCAAAATGAACTACATATTCTGTGTAAATGAACATACTACTGGAGGTATTGTGCAGACGTTTGTAGATCCCAGTCAATTTGGCAACATCGGGAGGTACCTAAACCACAGCTGTGATCCGAACTGCAAAATTATTCCTGTAAGAGTTGAAACAGTAATACCTAAATTAGCAATATTTGCGTGTCGAGATATTCTGCCTCATGAAGAATTGACATTTCATTATGGAGCTAGTGACGGTGCAGATTCCCAATCAGAAGATACAGGAAGCAAGAGGAAGCAATGTTTGTGTAAAGCATCGAGCTGCAGTGGATATATGCCATTTGACCAGTTTTAAAGGTATGTTTTCATTTTGTTAAATTCCATTGAATTTATTTATGAAAATTAATCCAGTAACTGTAATTCCATGCAGTTTCGAGCCGTTACTGAATTGAACTACACCAGATAGTTCAGTTGACCTTATGGCTAATACAAATTATAAAAACTGGGTCTAACAGTTAAATGTTGCAATGAACTACTTTTTTTTGGTATATCTGCTATAAATTTTCCTTCAAACCCTGCTAGGCGTTGCTTGACCTGCGCAATCGTAAACAATTGATGGGCACAGCTCACATACCCATAGCTGCAGGCAAGCAAGAATGGTCCTTTGCTCACCCCAACTCTCTTACCTCTGAGCTCCTAAGCTTGAGGGCAAGCAAAGACAGGGCAGTGGTACATTCTTCTTCATGCTATTGATTCTCACAACATCAGCTTATAGTCCTAAGACTGATCGCAGATAAGAAGCTAGGGAAAAAAAATTACCACTTAATAAAATTAAATTTTTAGTACTTATATACTAACTGCGCGCCGCGGTTTCACCTGGATAATTTTCTACGCAATTTTCTTAACACAACAAAAAAAGAATTAGCGAAATCGGTTCAGCTGTGCTCGGGATTTGCGCTTAGCAATACATTCAGCTATTTATTTTTATTGTATAGAGATAGAGATCTTTGCTATGAAATTATTGAAAGGCGAAGTTAGCGCCTTTCAGTTTACATTGCGCAATCTCATAGTCGCCACATAAATATTGGGAATTTTGGATGATTTAGGAATTATTCTCATTGGACTATCGTGCCGTGTACGTGGCACAGACGGGGCACGGATTTGATTTACATTTTGTTTATAGCAATTCATATTACACAGTGCATGATCCGTATATCCCGTCCGCGCCCGGACGACGCTCGTCTACTCCACGGATCCGCCCCGTCCACTCGGCGGTCGGTAACCCGGTGTGATATAATAGTGCAGCACGGACGGGTCTCGCTCCAGCCTGGACACAGCCCGTTGTAATGAGAATCATCCCTTATCCTTATCATAGTTCTAAGTTACCTATTAACACATTTAATGTCCTATATCACGGGACTATGGAGTCCCGGACCTTTGGAAGGCATGCGTGGGGCCGAAGCCAACACGTAGAGGCCCTTTACAATAACAAGTTTAATGGCAAAGTATGATATGGACATCAAACCGGCGATTATCCCTGTCTGCACTATAAAATGCAGCCAAGGACAACCTCCGGTTTGAATAGAACTATTGATAAACTACAGGAGAAAACTACTACTTGGGCTATTGTGATGGGATGGTAGTGGACTGGATACTGGGGAACTATGGGTACTATGGCACCTGCCGTAACAATGTTCAACAAACAACACATTTAATTATTATTATAATATATGTATGTTAGTCTATAAGGTATTTATCTATGGGCCTTTGTAGCCTGAATTATATAAATAAATAAAATAAAATTATCCATGGACAACCAATAATAACGTCAAGCAGAATATTTATATTTAGTTACGATTTTGACGGTTTTACGCATAAAAACCCCCATCAAAATCAGTTCAGTAGTTTATCTTAAAGGCTAACGATACAAAATATCGTTGGGACTGAGTTATGAGTACCTACCTAGTACTGAGTGAAATTACCTAAAAACATAAATAAATAGAAATATTCCTATACTTAGGCTTTACTAGCTTTTGGCGTTCAGCCGCCCCGGTCAATAGGTACAATCCACGGTCAAAAGTCTCTGCCCACCGTAACGCTTACAATCCTGTGCAGCACTATTTGAACATTATAACAACGTAACCTGTGGATCGAACCCACGTCAGTCGGTGTAGCGGGTGGCGGCTTATACCACTCACACAACTAAAGACATAGCTAACATGTTGAAAATAATAATCACACTGAGTACTTTTAATTCAAGTATTTCAGTTTGTATGTAACGTCTAATAGAAGAAGGTCGTAACTCCAATACTTGTTGATAGTATTATTGTAGCAAACTGATCATTTACATATGACCCTTACTGTACCTAACGAAAAAAAAACACATAGGTACTCACGATGGACAAGTGATTTACCTTTAACTAATCATCATAAATCACTTGTCTATCAAATAAAATTAAATACATTTGGTACCTGACCGTACCAATCTACAATACGAGGAATAACAAATTAAAAAAGTATAAGTAACTACGGGATTTTCCTTGTTTATACATATTTTTGGGTTCCGTAGCGCGCTTTATAACTACAAACATAAGTAGCCGTACGTACCCACGTTACGGTCTCAAGGTCTCTTGTCTAGTCCAAATCTTCCTTGCTCTACCATATCTAAAACAAAAGCATTGTTATTTTTTTTGTATTACATACACAAGTCAAGAGCATTCCACTTCAAATCGCGTTTGTTCTCAAAATAGATATAATGCCCCACCATTGCATGTTCCCCACATAACTTACTAAATATTTTTCTCGTTTAGAAAAAACATCTTATCAGTAGTATCATGCCCGTGACTATACCGGTTCGGTGAGCTAAAACACTTGGCACTGGGATTCCCAACTAGATACCAACCTAATTGGATACCATCATTTGGGCTACGCTTATCCTTTAATTAAATAAACTAGCTTTAGCTACCCTAAGTCTAGTTATCTAATCTTTTTATTAGGTTGGTATGTACCTTAAAATTAGTTAAGTATGAGTCAGCATGTAAGTAGGTACCTATTTATAAACAATAACAAACATGAATTTTAAGAGGAAAAACTTCTATCGTACATAAACACAATTTGTTTTGGTCGGAATTGATGGATTTCATCGTTAGAAACAGACCGGTATTTGGAATTACCCATAATAAAGAAAGATGATGGTACAAACTAATAGCGATAACCCGGCGGCTACTCAAGAACCCGACGTGTTCTCCGACTTGTTGAAGATAGCGTCCGTGCGAATGACGTATAGCATCTAATGTAGACATATTATAATAGTACATAAAGCGAGCGCGGACCCGGTGTCGCACAAGTTCCGTGCCAGCCGAGCTCCGGCACACACGTCCTTTCTTACGGCGCAGGAATTTACCGAGCTCCAGTGGAACGTGCCAGAGTTCCACTCAATTGCTGCAATCATCTCATTGAGCGTAAACAAACCGGTGAGTACTTATTGCTTGCCTTTATATAATAAAATCGACTGCATGTTACGAGTAGATACATAGTTGCCGGCCTTTCAAACCATCAGTTCAATCAATGTTGTTCCGGTCGACGACGTTTCCTATTTATTTGATGTTCTAAACTAGACCTACTCTTTGCACAACATCAACAATTATTACAATTGATTGATTTCATTTCTTCTTATCACTATCACTACATAGTATAAAATAAAGTCACTTTTCGCCGTCCCTATATCCCTATGTCCCTTTGTATTCTTAGATCTTTAAAACTACGCAACGGATTTTGATGCGGTTTTTTTAATAGATAGAGTGATTCAAGAGGAAGGTTTATATGCATAATATAGCCGTGCGAAGCCGGAGCGGGTCGCTAGTTATAGAATTATTCTTTTCCCGGCCCTTATCCCAATTTATTTAAGATCGGCGAATTAAGTCTCTGGAATTCGAGCTCATATTGCAAATTGTTCCGTAAATAGGAAAGTAAATCATTATTTTAACAAATCTTCTGGATTTCTTAGGAGGATCCATATCTAATCAACGAAAATTAACTTTCATTCACTTTCAGCCTCTGTAATCCTCATTCAAATTAATATTTATTATGCCATCTCTCCTGATTCTATATATTTTTATAACAGTTAATACCCATAACAAATCTTTACTAATTTTCCTAAGTAACTAAAAGTATCTGCCTAACAAAAACACAGTCAACAGATAAATTCATAATGTAGATATGACCTATTGACATATCACTTTTACCCAACTAAATAAATGCATGTTTACATTAAAGTTTTTAGATAAAAATTTATTTATCATATTATTGTTGTGTCCAAGGCTCGGGTATTCGTAAGACTTTTGTGTTTGGTGCATAATTACTTTTAATTTTTTGATTATGTCACTTATATGTCGTTTGTTCTCGGTAGTTCCTTTAGCAGCTCCTTTGAAGGAAATACTGATATTTTTTTGTATCGGTAGTTGATTTAATAAATAAATATTTCAGGACATTCCACACATCGCCATCTAGCCCCAAGCTCAGTAACTAGACTTGTGTTATGGGTGCTAGACAACGGATATACTACTTAAGTAAATTCTTTTCTATTGTAAATATATTCTTCTATTACATAGAAACAACCAGACCGCAGACAAATATCTAAGCATAAATACTTGCCTGATATGCGGGAATCGAACCCGCAACCCTGTGTTTGGCAGTGCAGCATGGTGACCATGGTGCCAACTGGGTCGTCAAAATTCTCAAATTTTCAAAATATTGAAAGGGACTAAAATGAACTACCGAAACCGTTTGTTCACAGTACTTTCCCGGTAGTTACTTTAGTATTTCTTACATCAAACGCTTGAAAAGGAAAGGAAGGGTAGCTAACTCATCCCATCTAATATTATAATATGCGAAAGATTATATTTTGTTCCTGCTATTGATATTTCCACGGAACATGCCCTATTTCGAGTTAAACCTAGAAGCGTAGCCTTCTATAAATATGAAATTTAAAGTCCTGACTGATATTAACGTCATGGGGTCACGCAGGCGAAACTACAATAAACCGGCCAAGTGCGAGACGGACTCGAACACGAAGGGTTCCGTACCATTATATTCTGTTTTTAGTGTTTCTTGTCATAGCGACGCACTAACGAGTATTTGAGTGAAAAAATCGGACAAAAATATTTAATTTATTTATATAATTTTATGTGCAATTAAATTAAATAAAACACAAAGTTTGACCAATATAATAATTATATATTTAAAATTTTACATCTTTTTACATTTTTAGGATTCTTCAACTTCTTCTTCGTCGGAACTTTCGTCTTCGCTTTGTCTATTTTTAAATACCGTGCTGGCAGACATCATTTCTATTGCCTCCTTTGAGAAAGGCTGTCTTTTTTTATTTTGCGTCTTTCTGCTGCAGCTGATAAATGGATCTGAACTTAAAAGAAGTCTGTTTATTATATCTATGTTGCAGTCTCTGCGCGAAAATTTGCGGGAAAAATGTAATCTGTATTGCCTAAAATGTTTGTTTCGGGCTTCAGCTGCCTCTTCCGATAACTGGCCAATAGGTAGGAGTGCATGAGCTATTACTTCACCTCCATGTATCAAAATTTTGTGTATGGTTGGTGACATGGGATGCCAACCATACAGATCGACATATATTTTTGCAGTTTCATTTGCGTATGCTTCAAATTTTTCTACATCAATGTTATTGCCACTTGATATTACTTCTAATATAATTTTAAACCTTTTTATTAAATCGACATTGATGCCAGTTATTCTTGAGGAGCATTCCGGATCTGCAAAAAATCTCCTTGACGTGTTCCCGTCATTAGTGTTCCCAAACCCTGCTTTGGGAACATCTACGAGTAATCCCATTTCCTCTTTAAAGGCTTTTTGTAGTTTTTCTTTAGTCTCTTTTACAATTATTTTTTCTTCTGTAGACCGTGCTTGCCATTTTTGTAAAGGCAATTTATAGGCTAAATGTAAAATAGATTCGAAAAATCGAATTCTTGCGTGAAGAATTGATAATCCAAACTTCAACGTTTCTACTTTACTTTCTTTTTTAATTAATTTATTAAAATCCTTCGAAGTCTGTCCGCAAATGTAGCATCTCATTGTAGATGAGGTGTCTGTAGCAGCATTACATACCTTGCCATCAATCATGGTAAGTAACAGTTTATGTTTTATTTTGCTGCCATCAATTTCTGTCTCCTGAAGCTGTTCGGCTTGGTTTTCAATGTATTGTATTTCTTGTTTTGTGATATCTTTTGTTTCATTTATAAATCTTATACGTATGGGTCTGCAGAATCTGACTGAAGACGGAACCGGATTTTGCCAAATGATTTTTTTCTCCTCTTCTTCAATGGTAACAGATAGTCTTAGAGGCACTAGTGAGCTTTGAAAAATATTTGCATCACTATCTCCGTGATTTTCGAATTTTTGCTTGTATTGTGTCTGCTGAGATCCGTCACATCCCCATTTCGAAATTAACACCATATTTTGTTTTTCTTCTTCAGTGCATGACGTATTGACAACCTCCGCTATATATTTGTACAAGCGCAATGCAGTGTGATTTAGTAATGCTTGAAGTTTAACTTCTGCGCTTGTCTCAGTGACATGTATTGATTCTTCCTCGGGATAAAATTCAATCTTAGCCATTTGTATGACAGAATAGCATGGGTAAATAGCTTTACCAGATCTGTGGATTATTTCCCATTGTCTTCTAGTGAAATCACCTTCAACAAAGATAGCCAGTGCTTCTGCTGGCGTATATTTTTTTACAGTTGTTTGCTTCTTGGTACTAGAAATAACTTTTCTAAGTTTAGTAGCTCTGGTGGGTGAAGCCATTAATTCTTTAATTATTTTTGATGCATCTTTATTTCCTGAAGTGCCCTGACTCACGCCAGCAGCATAAGTCAACTCCTCGACAGATACTTGTTCACGCAGATCTTTTGTTTTTCTCCGTTTGCTACGGTCACACACATCTTCAAATGATTTTTTTGGACGTCCAGGTTTTGGTAAGGTCATTTCAGGCCAGTTAGGTAATTCCATCGAAGAAGTAAGCCACACTTCATTACTTTTTAAAAACCGTTCTTCTTTGTATGAAGCTCCTCTCCACTTCTTTTTGAATTCACTTTTAAAGTGCTTCAAACCATTTACCATTTTATGTTTCTCATGTTCCGGACAATTTGTCAATTGGACAAGTCTATCTTCAAACAATGAAAACTTTTCTTCTATTTTGTGGCCCTTGAATTCATTCAAGATCTCCCACAATGCTCTTCTAGTAAATATCTTGATAGTTCTCGAATTATCTGTACGACAAATAAATAAATATATTAACTTAAAATAATTGTGTAATTTTTACGTACGATTTAAAAGTCATATAAAACAAAATGGCGGACGTAGGCGGATGGTTTTATTATGATTTACAATAGCCAACAAATCAATTATTATATTGTTATAAAAGTTGTAGCCCGACAAGACACGACATATACATAAAAACACGATTGTTTGAAAAAGTAAAGCAAAAAAATGTACCTAAATTGTAACTGTTTTCATATCACATAAAAATATAAATTTTATACGACAAAGTAATCATGTAATATTTTAAAATGTAGTACATACCTTCTTCTGCCATATCCAATAAAAGTTTTTTCTAAATTGAACCACACAAACACACAACTGTGAAGCGAAGTTATAGTGCGAACAAAAGTGCCGAAAACAAAGACATGCGACTCCACGAACGGCTGAGTTTCGACTGATTTGTTAAAACAGGTCTAGAGCGGGGGGATTTTTAATGGCCGCCGTCTAAAAGGTCGGTTACCTGGCTATAGGAACAATAGCTTACATGACACTTTTGACTAAGTTGCACATTTTTACTTATGTCCGATTTTATTGATCTAATAATCGTTAGTGCGACGACAGAAATACATCATCTGGTGAACATTTCAACTGTCTAGCTTTCACGGTTCACGAGATACAGCCTGGTTACAGACATGAGACAGAGACAGAGTGAAGTCTTAGTAAACAGTCCCGTTTTTACCCTTTGGATACAGAACCCTAAAAACTACTGAATCAATCTGCGATGATACGTCTATATGATGCAGATAGCTAGGACTCTGGCAATAACCTTATGCATATATTTTACTAGCTGCTCTCAGCGATTCCACCCGCGTAAGTCCCGATCCCGTGGGAATATCAAAATGAAAAGTAGCCTATAGCCTACCTCGATAAATGGACTATCCAACACCAAAAAAAATTATTAAATAGAAACAGTAGTTCCTGAGATTAGCGCGTTCAAACAAACAAACTCTTCGGCTTTATATTAATTGTATAGATTTAGTCTATTATTATCCCTCTATTCCCTCGGTTTGGGACTTACACGAGGAAAACCTGTTTGATTGTGATCTAATAGACCTCGGTGTTGAACGTACCTACCTACTGCAATACCTACTTAAGAATGTAAACAGTTTTATACCTTATTACCGGCGCACTTTGTCATTAGCTTCGTACCGGTAAAAACCTAATAGCATTTAAACTTTTCAACATTGGAATACCTATTTTCTTAAAGTAAGCCACCTTCTGCCATTTATAACTATGAAAACTGAGTTCTGACGTGTGCTTGCTGGTTACATAAGTCACCAAAGGGCTAAACATCCGAACCCATAAGGGTCCTCTTTCCAAATGCCAGTTGCGGAAGTCGAAATCGACTAGGAGGATGAGGATGATGATGACCTATCTTCTTTGTAACTGATTGAGGATAAAGTTTCAAAATCATATAACTATTAGTGTTTATCAATGTCATATGTACCTATACCTACAAATTGTGTTGCGAAATGTATGTCATGTGTGTAAATACATGAAACAAGTTGTTTTTGAGTAAATAACTGTTTAATAAATCCGGTATTTATTTATGAAGGCCTTTATTAATGTTTTTGGGTTTTACATTCGAGTATTCTAGTGCGTAGGTAGTACCATTACTGTAAATCTCCTGAATAGCATAGAAAAAGAAAGAGAGAGATAAATTATTTATTATTTTCACAAAAGACAAAATTTAAAAAAAAAGGCAGGAAAGCATTGGAAGAATAAAACAGAAGTAAATCCCACATTCTTTCAAAAACTTATTTAGGTACAATATACCTACTACGAATCTCTAATAAATATATAAAAATTACCTAACAATATCTAACTTTACTTTCGAACGATGTTATCTAACAGACATAAAAACGATTTTAGATTCTTATGTTTCCTACTTGGTATATTAGGTATGCCTTTAAAAACAAATAGAGTCTGAAACTACTGGACTTGTCGATACGTCTGGGAGACAACTATGGGTAAGCTACTGGTTTCATCCATGGAGGTAGGTTTCATCACATTTTTCCTTCGCCGTAAAGGCAATGTCAATTACTGCACACAATTTTTACTAAGAAAAATCCATTTGTGCACCGCTATAGACAAACATCATAATGAAACGAATGTATATTCCAACTTTTCACTTCCATCCACTCGCCAGGTAAGTACCTAGTTGACAGCAAATTATTATGCATTCAACACAGCACAAAGCAAGTAGGTAACCTTCAATGGGTTTCACTAATACCATTGTTTGTAAAGCTTTCGATGTAACCAGATAATATAACTGCAGCAAATTGATTATGTTTGTTTTCATAACCAGCCAGGTAGCCTGTCCAACCAAGAATAGAGGAATATTTAAGTAAGCTATATTCTACTTCTAATTTTTCATTGGCCCCTAGTAAATGCTAGTAGGTAGGTCCCTATATGTATCTACTTTCTTATTTCTTATTATTTTAATAAACTAAACATGCCGCAAAGGAAAGGAATCAGGTGCCTGCGTCTGTCTTTCCTGACGTGTACAATTTAGGCGTCTTCAAATCGCGAGTGAATATCTTCCAGGAAAGCATACCTACTACATTTTAGGCCATATCGTCATCTGCCATCAGGCAGGTGCGATAGTGGTCAAAAGCTGAGCTATCATATGTAAAAAAAAAATCTACCTAAAGTTAGCGAATCTAAACAAAAAACATAGTTATGTTTAAAGTTATTTTTGTTTCGATTCGCTAAACAAAAAACATATGTTTTTTTAAAACATTATTTTGTTTAAATTCGCAAGAAATTAGCTGATGTTATAAGCGGTCTAATTGATTGATTTCTTCCCATCTGTTTCTCGTCTATTTAAGTAAGTTTATGCAAATGAAAAATCCGATTTGAAAGGGAATAACCCGCCATTAAGAGTACGAGTTAGATGTATAGATATAGATTAAAACTATAAATTGTTAAAGTCATCATCTCAAATCTGCTTAAAAATCTGTAAATGATCCGTTAAACATTCTAAATTGCATTTTATAGATTTTTATAGCTTTTTACTATTTGAAACTTGTTTTAGCGTTCATTAAACTTTGTCCACGACACACATAGCCACAGAAATCATGTACAATGAACCATTTTATAAACAAGCAACAAAACTCTTAACTGGTTTTACCTCGCCTGACGACACACTGGTTTTTCTGCTATGTTATGTTTCGCTGACAAAATAAAAACCAGTTGATTGTGTTTGTTGATTATTTATTACATAAATAAAATGCTGATCATTAATTTATCTGTAAATATAATAAGTACCTACTAAGGTTTTTCTACCTGGGTATTGTAGAGATTTATATCGAAAATTAACAAAAGGCACAAGGCCATTAAAGAATGTACTTACTTATATGTTTATAACTGATTCAAAATAATAAATGTATGTCTTGATATTTATTTATTTATTTTAGGAAACTCAACAGCTAAAACATAATTATATAAACAGAACAACAATAGAAAGCCAATTACAGAGTTCCACGCATATAAAAACTAAAAAGTATAATATGTGAGCCTAACAGTAACAACGCTATAAATATATATAATATACTAGCTGCCCTACGCAGTTTCACCCGCGTAACTCCCGATCCCGTGGGAATATCGGGATGTAAGCTATCCTATCTCTCAAGTTGGATCGAACTGCACATGGTGTGCGAATTTTATTATAATCGGTTAAGTGGTTTAGGAGTCCATTGAGGACAAACATTGTGACACGAGATTTATATATATTAAGAAAATTATACAAATATTATATATAAAAAAAAACTATAGACTATACAGACTTCTTGGAACTGAGTCCTAACCTTCCTACAGATTTAACTAATCAATTCGGTGGAAACATTACACATAGTTTTTGTCTATGTTTGATCATTCGTGCATAATATTTACATACGTAAACAAATACCTACTTATAACAAGCCAAATTAAAAGATACATCACATCCGTTAGAAGCTGGTAAAAATCCATCAAGATTTTGTAAACAACGTTATGGTATTCGGTACACTGAACAAGCCATCTGTGAACTTTCCTCATCACGTTGATCGCTAAAGCTAAAGAGAGCCCGTTCGCTGTTATCGAAATACTCGATTGTTACACAGTTAATTCAAGGAAAGTTAATTTATCATCATATTATGTCTGTCTTCAATACACATAGTCACATTGTTATTTAGAGTAGTATAAAACGCATCTTGTTAACGATGGTTAATGATCGATAACTTTATTAAGTAATAATAGTTTTTAGATACGGTCGGAGTTACAAGCACGGGTCTTGCTCGAGTTCAATTTTAAAGTCTTTCAACTCATGAATTTATTAGAATAAAAAGATTCCAATAATAGTAATTTTAGAAGTCTACGGTGGGTCTGCAATTTTGATATTTAAAAGTATGAGAAGTGGTTACTACAGTTCATTATCGCCACTATCAGGCCGTAATTGTACTATTATGTGTTATTTAAACTATGGCTTGGCGACAAATTAACATGTTAATTTTATTTCAGAGCAGCCATGGGGCTCCGGTGGCTCGGAGTGCTAACGTGCGTCAGCGCCTGCATCGTCGCAGGGTATGGCGCCGCTGTTCCCACTCAGGATACCTTGGTGGTGGCAAGATCTGATGATAAGGTACAAACATTGAACCAAGATTGTGGAAATTCGAATCAAAATAACATTATTTTATTTTACTGTTGCGCAGAGCCTTTAAATTATACTCAACTTTAGTGCCGCCATTAAGTTTGATACGCAGTATACTTTCAACTTATTTATATTTTAATATTGTGAAATTAATGTTTCGCAAACTATTCAATTATCTGCAGTAACCTACTGTATTTTGTCCCTAGACAACGGAATCTGAACCAGTAACGCAAGAAGTGTCAACCGAAGGTCCGACCCCGCCTATCAAGCTAACAGAAATGACTGTGGACTCGGAAGTGTCCCTGCGGTACGCCCACACTGCCGTCGTGGCGCGAGTCAAGAATCCAGCTAAGAAGGCTCAGGAAGCTAATTTCAGGGTGCTTCTACCTGAAACTGCCTTTATTAGCGGATTTGTCATGTAAGTACCAACATAACTAAAGCCGTAATTTAGGTTTGAAGCGGCCAGTTGTATTACAGTCAGCAAATGACTGAGGGTAGCAGGTGCATATTTTAAAGTTTTAATTTTTGTAATGACGGTACAATATTTTTTTCGTTATTCTGAGTGAAATAACTAAAGGTCGCTGAATACGTTGTCACGTCATCACGTCCTGCTAAAGATCACATTACGTATGTTTAAAGTTTACGGACACTTTATGAACAACAAGCGACCCGCCCCGGCTTCAGTAGTTTCACTTACTTACTTAATACTAAAATACATTTTTCTCAAATATGGAAAATTGGCATTATTTTTGATAAAAGAACACGCGAAGTATCGAATTTACCTACAAAGAAAATCAAATCAATTGCAGGAGCGTTTTTGAATTTGGAAAATTACAACGCTCCAGCAATGTTGTATGAAACGGCGGGCTGGGGTTATCAAATACTCTTCGGTTGGATCTCTTCTAACATTCTTGGCATACCAATAAGGCCATCTCTTTGCTCAGAAGGCCAATTCTCGTAAACAACATTGTTCAAATTACATTTCAATATCATTTCGATTGCATATAAAAAAAACTCACTTTAAGGGTATCTCTTGCAATCGGAATGATATTGAAATGTAATTTAAACAATGTTATTTATGAAAATTGGCCTTCTGTACATATTGCGTTTACGTGGCTGTATAGCCATAAATGCGTTTGCCTTGCAGCACAGATTTTAAAATTAAATAAAAAACTTGGCGGCATAGTTGAAAATACGTCATAATTTGCTATTTACATGCATAATAAATATAAATTTACCTGCATTCTTAAGAGAAAGGCACTATATGCCTCGGCGGAAATGGCAATTGCCTGTATCGTATCAGTAAAGTCAAACTCATACTCGACCTGCAATTGCCCATTTCACGGCCTTTGCAATAATGTTCTATTTGTTTCTGTCCAGGACTTTAGGAGGCAAATCATACAAGGCGTACGTGAAAGAGAAGGAAGAAGCTAAACAGATCTATGACCAGGCCGTGTCCCAGGGCGTTGCGGCCGCTCATATACAAGCCAAGTAAGTTATCTATGTATTAGTTACTAAGAACTACATAATTGTGTTTACATTTATACTCGGAAATAAAACAAATATCTACACTTTTATCTGTATTGCTTGTTATATAATAATATTTTCGTGAGCTTATCTGAATACTGCCAGTCAGTTCAGTTGTCACCGCAGACGACGTCCTCGATGGTGACAGCTGGGACATTAAAAAAAACCCAGTTGTCCCCACTAGGCACATTATACCACTAGCCACATTAATAAATAAATTTAAAAAATTCTCTCTTGGGTCCGAAGTTATGGCTGTGCACTTGCGGCATAAACATTTTTAAATATCCCAGTTGTACCCAAAGAGAATTATCGAAGACAAAAAATATGTTCGTTCCTAGCATGGCTAATGACTGTCTTTAGGTACTAAAATCGGTCAAAGTATCAAAGGGTCAAGCAAAAACCATATAAAATAAATACGTCATAATTTGTAAATTGGGATGTAACCCTTCACTACATTTTTAAAGCAAAAGATAACCAAACCACTGCCAAGGTCAAGCAAAAACCATATAAAATAAATACGTCATAATTTGTAAATTGGGATGTAACCCTTCACTACATTTTTAAAGCAAAAGATAACCGAACCACTGCGCTATTTAAGTCATAAATCAACCGGGGACGTGGTATTCTGTGTGATACTTTTCACAGTTAAGTAACGCACTCATCAATTTCACTTGTTCCTTTCCCAGAGCTCGCGACTCAAATCAGTTCATAGTATCAGTGAACGTAGAGCCCTCATCGAGCGCAGTATTCAACCTGACATACGAGGAGCTCCTTGTCCGTCGGAATGGAGTCTACAACCACGCTATAAACTTACACCCGGGCGCCGTCGTACCTAAACTCTCCGTCACTGTCCATATAAAGGAGGCTCAGAAGATCACGGACCTTAGAGTACCAGAGATAAGAACCGGCAATGAAATCGATGCTACTAAGGATGATGCTCGTAAGTTCAAAAAAATATATATTTATCTCCGGTGCAGGAGGTCGCGGGTTGATTCCCGCCGACGAATAAGTATTTTTATACAGATACTAGCTGCCCTACGCGGTTTCACCCGCGTAACTCCCGATCCCGTGGGAATATCGGGATGTAAGCTATCCTATCTCTCAAGTTGGATCGAACTGCACATGGTGTGCGAATTTTATTATAATCGGTTAAGTGGTTTAGGAGTCCATTGAGGACAAACATTGTGACACGAGATTTATATATATTAAGATTTGCTACTGTAAAAATTTGTTTTGGATCTAAGTTCCTTATCGCGGATTAGTCACGGGACCTATACAATAAAAAAATCCGGTTCAATTCAGTTTGAGCGTTACGAAAAATGTAAAACTAAAAACCGAAGATAAACGAATCTCTCGCATATATAATTATCTCCCGTATTATATATATTTGTATGTGTGTGTATCCCTAGGTACTAATATTATAAATGCAAAAGTAAATTTGGCCGTCCGTCTGTCCGTCTATCAGTCTGTCTGTCGAAAGAAACTTTGTTCCAAACGCGTGTCCCGCGACTATCTGTTTTGTTTTTTAGCTGTCCGGGCGCTAACGGCCCGGCCGCTGCCCCCGAGCTTATAAACCTGCCACTATTTTGCGACATCTTTCTTTTTTTATTATTATCTATAGTTATTTACATTTATTTATAGAAAATTCGAAAGCAACAATCACAAGAGGTCATGACGATCGCGAAGCTACGATCACTTTCTCTCCAGATCTTGAGGAACAGCAAGCGTTAATGCAAATATATGCTGTAAGTATATTTAACTCTGTATTAAAACACTGGCCAAAGTATGGCGAAGCTACAAATTAGTACAATCAACGGCCAAAGTCTCTGCCCACCGCGCTGCGCCGTAACATTTACAATGCTGTGCGTGCAGGACTATTTGTTTGAACATTATACAACGTAACCTGTGGATCGAACCCACGTCAGTTGGTGTAGCGGGTGGCTTATACCCATCCGCCAACTAAAGACACAGCTAACATGTTAAAAATAACAATCACACTAAGTACTTTTTTTGTACTTAGTGTGATTATTATTGTAGCAAACTGATAGTCAACTTATTTGTTCACTATTCTATTGGCCATTCTATTGGTGCACGGTCGGCCGAGATTCGAACCCCTGACTTTTGGAATGAAAGTCGAGGTATGTACCACTAGACCAACACTAACCCTAGACTTAAGTAAAACCGTAGAGCACAACTGGTTAATTATTTAAAGACTAGCAGCTCCGCGGTTTCACCAGCGTAACTCCCGTGGGAATATCGGGATAAAAAGTTGTCAATGTTATTTCCAATGAAATAACATCGACATTTTGATGAAACTTCGTATCCTCATACGAAGTTTCATCAAAATCTGTTCAGTAGTTTCGGAGCATAACAAACAAAAAAAAACAAAAAATCTACCTCTTCATAATATTAGTATAGATATAGATGAATCTCTTTCCAGGATAAATCGAAACAATCCCACGCCCCTCCAAGATGGTACAACAACCAAGACGAGCAAGAGCAGTCGAAGACTGAAGGCGTCTTGGGACAGTTTGTTGTTCAATATGATGTCGACAGACCCAAGGATGGTGAGATATTGGTAAGCACTATTGTATATTTTATTTGTTGTACTTATATCATCGGTTCGAGATTTATTTTTTCTATTGGATTGGTGCTTATAGCATCATTTTTTAAATATTGTCTGAGTTTTTGAAAATAAAAACATAACCCTTCTTTTGGCAAGGTTTAAGGTTCATTATTGATTAAAAACGAAATCAAGCCAGGATGCTTATGGAAGTCAAGTCTTTCAGGAATTCAGTTTGGCTTTGCTGTAGTAGGGTAATTAAAAGAAAACTACACTAAAAGATTTGACTGTTCCGTCCTTAGCTTGGCTTTCCATAATCTACTATCTATTTCTAGTCTAAATTGTGTTTACCATTATAATACCAACAGGTAAATGACGGTTACTTCGTGCATTTCTTCGCGCCGACTTCTCTCCCCCCTCTGAACAAGTACGTGGTGTTCGTGCTAGACACGTCGGGCAGCATGATGGACCGCAAGATCGTGCAGCTCAGGGAGGCCATGGACGCGATACTTAGCGACTTGAACCCCGGTGACTTCTTCAGTATTGTCGAGTTCGCTTCTTCTGTCACGGTCAGTTGAATAACGGTTATTTAATGTTTACCTTTAATGTTCCTGCTTGGCACGTCGGATAGCATGGCAGACCGCAAAATCTTGCAGCTTACAGAATTTTGGTTTATTCCCCCTATCCTCCAAATGCTATCCTCCAGTGGGTATTTGGCGTGACGTGACATTATCTCCCAAATTGATAATCAAACGTCAATTGGAATTGGGAGTGGGAATTGTCGTGACATATTCCCCCGAACTTTAATTGAATAATCCAAGTTATATGGGTACGTCAAATTTCTTTTTGTAGGAAAATTGAACCACTTTCTTCCAAGAGGTCGTGGTCCAACTTTATTTATAGTTAGACCACGGGCCTCTTCGGAGTCCCATGGACAGGGTAGTTAAACCACCACCCTGAACTTAAATTTTTAACCCGTTCATTACTGTTTAAATTAATCATGAACTTGTATAATTCCGCAGGTTCACAATCTAAAAGAAGCAGATCAGGAACCTCCCCCGCGACAACACTACTACTACGCCGACTACGACAAGGCGACAACGTTAGTGCCTCCCTCACCAGCCACTGAGGAGAACCTTGCCAAGGCTAAGGTCATCACGCGACGACTCAACGCTTCGGGAGGTCAGTGGTGGACAGTTGACAGCAATTAAGCCTCAAATGCCTTACTGTTTTGCAAATAACTCTCCCTAATTTCTTAATAACTAGCTGTGCTCTGCACAAATCACTTCTCGGTGATACCATTTTTTAAATATTTTTGGTATCAAAAATATAATAAGTCACCTACCAAAGTAGACTCTATACTCAGAAACTAAGCTGGCCCGTTGTTAGCATCCAATGCCTTTGAAATTTACATAAGTACCCTCTTAAAACAACTCAAAGAACCGCTGTGCTTTCGTATTTCTAGACACCAAGATTTCGACTTTACTTTATCAATAACGTGGTGTTGCCCGCGAGTTTTACGCGTAATAGTATTGTCTATTAAAAAAAACCGCATCAAAATTGCGTAGTTTTGAAGATCGCAGCATACATATGGACAGACAGCGGGGAAGCGAGTTTGTTTTATACTATGTAGTGATATTCTGGTATACCTCAGGTACGAACATCGCAGCGGCACTCGACGTGGCTGTCAACCTAATCCACAAGCGCACGGAATGGGGCAAGAAGAAGGAATCATCACCTGCCAACGTTACCGAGGGCTCGACAGAAGTTGCTCCCACAACGCAAGAACCGATTGAAATTGATCCCGCCTTGACTGATATTGAAAGTAAGTAAAAAATTATTGCCTATTCTTTCTAGATCATTTATACAGTGTCAGCAACGAACGTTGTAGTGCCTGGGACGTGTTGTTAGACAAAATAGGCCCAGCATCTATAGATAGATAGATAACTTTATTTGTACAACACAGGAATACATAGAACATGATATACACAAAGTAAAGTATAATAGCTAGAAACTGTAAGTACCACCCTATTAACGAAGAAAGATGTCATAAAAACTCCCATTTACCCAATAGGACAGGAAAAGATGAAAGGTAATGAAAACAAAACATCTGGGGTATGAGGTCCATAGATATGGATAGTCATTGCCTAATCAAAGATAAGAAATCTATTTGTGTTATTATAATAATTTATTATTTATTACAGGAATGAAGACCCTTGAGCCGATCATAATATTCTTAACGGACGGAGATCCAACAGTCGGCGAGACCAACCCCAACACGATCATGACGCGACTCACTGAGAAGAACTACGGCGAGGACAAGGCTTCTATATTCTCACTTGCTTTTGGTATGTTCTTTATTTACTACTAGCTGCGCCACGCGGTTTCACCCACGTTAGTCCCGATCCCGCGGGAATACTGAGTTTCATTGCAATCGGTTCAGTAGTTTTTGTGTGAAGGAGTATAAACATACACACAAACTTTTACATTTATAATACTAGCAGTTGCCCGCGACTTTGTAAGCGTGGTAATTTGTTTTATACACTCAAACCTTCCTTTTGAATTACTCTATTAAAAAAAGCCGCATCCGCTGGGGACAGGGACAGACAGACAGCGGGAAGCGACTATACTATTTAGTTATTAATAAGATATTTATCCGAATAATTTATGTTATTTGATTGATTGAATATAATTTATAATCTATCGTTCGTTATATAGGTGAGGACGCAGACCGCAAGTTCCTCCGTAAGCTGTCACTCCGCAACGACGGCTTCATGCGACACATATACGAGGCCGCCGACGCCGCGCTCCAACTACACGACTTCTATAAACAAGTCTCATCGCCTCTTCTAGCCGATGTCAAGTTCATTTATCCTGAGAACCAGGTAAATTCCATAGTGTTCTGAAAAACTTTGGATTACGTACGTTAAGATGAAAGAATCCCTTAATCACTCGGTTTGTCCGTCTGTCTGTCAAAACTCTTTTATGAAACTTGGTGTATGAAATTTTATCGTTAAATCGTATATATGTCCATATGATGCAGCGGTACATTTTTGTATATTTGTATGAAACCCCCCTTCGTAATCAGCTATTTAATTATTTTATTTATTCAGAGATCACTATTACACACTTATAAAGTATAATGTAGTAATAGAAAGCTAATTTCAGGATCTCACGGGTAGAAAATAATGTAAATTAAATATTTTGGCGTGAGTGTAACTAGTAATATGAATAGAAAACTAAATTAAATTGAACATACTTTCGTTCATCATCAAAAAAGTGATAGGTTAGACGCGGTTTTCATAACCTTTGAAGGCCCCGAATTATTATAATACTAGCGACTAGCTCCGGCTTCGCACGGCTATAGTATTATGCATGTATATTATACATATAAACCTTCCTCTTGAATCACTCTATCTATTTAAAAAACCGCATCAAAATCTATTGCGTAGTTTTAAAGATACATACATAGGGACAGACAGCGGAAAGTGACCTTGTTTTATACTATGTAATGATGTGTTGTCTTACGTTTAAGGTGAAAGGCGATACACTAACAAAGAACAAATTCCGAACGTTCTACGCGGGCTCCGAGGTGGTGGTCGCAGGACGGGTCGCAGACGGCGCGGAGGAGATCGCACCGCAAGTGTTGGGCTTCTGCGGGGTCGATGCTGGATTCGGAAAGGTAACTCAATATAAAAGTTTTAAATAAGTTAATACCTACTACTTTATTTTACCACTTAGAGTATACCTTACTTACGCGGGACACGGTTAAATTATTTCATTCATATATCTTATATTACCAAAAAATTGATACAAACTATCAACAAACATTGTTCGTTTTTGGCTTTATTTTATTTTCATTCGTATTTTCTTAAATAGACGCGATTGCTGAAATCGTATTTCGCGCTCGACATCGCCAAATAGTTAAACGGAATCTAGCCCTAATCAATATAACTAAGAGGTCAAAAGTTTTAAGATGTGTTATTCTTAAAGTCAATTTACACTCCAGTTCTTTTTTGTTGAGCAACGTTTCCTTGCAACATTTGATAATAAAATGTTATAGTAAATTTTTCCTTATTTGTTACCCAACATCTTAAAACAGTCAACTTGTGGTAACAACAAATAGCAACAGATTTTTCGCAAATTTTGTACAATGCTGCTCAACAAAAGCAAATGGCGTGGATGCAACATTAAGGACCATGAGAGAACAATAAATATAAATAAAATCAGTACGTATTCGTATGAACTCTTTTCCGCGATTTATTCCTTTTGATCAAATCTAAGCATCTCTAAAACAAACAATTCTTATGTGAATTCCATATACTATATTCCCAACCCAACTTATTATTATCTTTAATCTTCAGCAACGTTACGAGAAACTTCCGAAAGCGCCAATCCCAGTGAAAAGACAAGAGTACTTACCGCTGGAACGACTATGGTCCTACCTCACCATCAAGCAACTTTTGGACAAAAAGGACGCGTCCGATGATAGCACAGATGCTAAGTTGGCAGACAACCCCTCGAAGAAGGCTCTCGCTCTTGCTTTGAAGGTAGAACATTCAGCTTATTTTTCATTAATTTTTTAGCTTAACTTTGCATATTGTAAAGACGATTAAAACTTACACCATCGAAATAGAAACCAAAAGACGATCGAAACTACAACAAACGACGATCAAAACCACAACAAACAACGATCAAAACTATAACAAAAGGCGATCGAAACTATCACAAAAGACGATCGAAACTATAACAAAAGGCGATCGAAACTATAACAAAAGGCGATCGAAACTATAACAAAAGACGATCGAAACTATAACAAACGACGATCGAAACTATAACAAACGTCGATCAAAACTATAACAAATAACGATTGAAACTACAACAAACGACGATCAAAACTATAACAAAAGGCGATCGAAACTATAACAAAAGACGATCGAAACTATAACAAAAGGCGATCGAAACTATAACAAAAGACGATCGAAACTATAACAAACGACGATCGAAACTATAACAAACGGCGATCAAAACTATAACAAATGACGATCGAAACTACAACAAACGACGATCAAAACTACAACAAACGACGATCAAAACTATAACAAAAGGCGATCGAAACTATAACAAAAGACGATCGAAACTACAACAAACGACGATCGAAACTATCATTGATTATTTTCTTATTTCAGTATGAATTCGTAACACCTTTAACATCACTGGTGGTCGTCAAGCCGAACGCAACCAACGCCGCCGTCGACGCCGAATCTGTTGACAAACCTAGTAAGTTATCTATAAATATTAAAGAAATCTTATTTTCCTGAACTTTAAAGAATAGTGAACACTTTTCTATGGACGGTGTCATAGTTAGATGCTTGGTAGAATAGAAATTCCTATACAAAGTCTATCTTACACTTATATTATAAAGAGGAAAGATTTTTTTGTTTGTTTGTAACGAATAGGCTCCGAAATTCCTGGACCGATTTCAAAAATTCTTTCATCATTTACATAGTATAAAACAAAGTCGCTTTTTCTGTCCCTATTTCCCTTTGACTGCTTAAATCTTTAAAACTACGCAACGGATTTTGATGGGGTTTTTTTTTAATAGATAGAGTGAATCAAGAGGTAGGTTTATATGTATAATACATGCATAATATAGCCGTGCGAAGCCGGGGCGGGTCGCTATATTGTATAAAACAAAGTCGTGTTAATGACACCATTTATAACAAGAGAACGGCAGGAACGGCTGGACCGTTTGTGATGAAACTTAGTATCTATGTAGATAGCTCGAAGTCCTAGAATACCACATAGCCTTGACTATACTCCCACGAACCGAAGCGGGTGAAACCGCGGGGCTCAGTTATTAATTGTAAAAATATGGTCTAAATAGCATTTTTTTTTTGTTTTAGCCTATCTACCAGGAGGATTCGGTGCACCTTGTAAGTAACATCACTTATGCTTTTTTACTTAGATCTATTGTGTGATTATCATAATATGATCAAAGGCCTTTGAGTAATTACCGACCCTGTTGGCACAATGGTCACCATCCCGGACTGCTAAACACAGGGTCGCAGGTTCGATTCCCGCTTCAGACAAGTATTTATGCTTAGATATTTGTCAGTGGTCTGGTTGTTTCTATGTATTACAAGTATATATTTACAAAAGAAAAGTATATAAAAGTAGTAAATTCGTTGTCTAGCACACCCGAAACGCAAGTCTGGTTACTTAGCTTAGGGCTAGATGGCGATGTGTGGAATGTCCTACAATATTTATTTATTTCTTACAGTCGATTTTTAGGCGATGTCCTAATTGCGCATCATCGCGCGACCGATGCGTTCGAAGCGATGAAAATGGTCGTACGATTGTGCGATTGAACACACTGGTACAGATCTGTTCACTCACGAAGGCGCGCCCTTCCACACCTTATGAATGTTGTTGTAAACATAATCTGTATATGATTCTATCTCTGTTGTATGCTGTCTCTACTGATAGTCTTGACACACACATATTAAGACATCTTGTTGCACACCTAGAAAATTTACCCTGGAGAGGCGCGCCTTCGTGAGTGAGTGAACAGATCTATATCTATTGAATTTCCTAATTAACGCATGCACGATCATGCAAAAACAATTACAAATAATTAATTTATAACAAAGTTACATGTCAAATAAAATAATAAAATGAAAAACGATGTGAAATTGTTTAACAGAAATAGTATCTCATCAGACGCATAGGTCGCACGATACAGCGCAAATTGAGAAAGCTCCTTACAGTTTGGTAACGTAAAAAAGAAACTGATAATGACCCTGCTTCTTCTCGGAAATGCTACATATAAAATAAAACACTGGCTTCTTCTAGGGATTGTTATACTCGTAAATTGTGTGTTCTGTGCCTTATCTCGACAAAAAATAGGAACACAGATATTTGAGAATTGGAGTGCCAAATAGATTTTTGCCAAGCTGTAATAGGTAGGTACTGCCGTAGTTGTACTTGCGCAGTTGACATTTATTTTGTATTTATCATATAGTGCCAAGAGTTAGTGCATCACACACTTTTAGCTTCAAACGCCGCAAAGTCGCTATGCCGAAATGTGAGTTCTATTTTTATGTGTCAAAAGAGAATGTGCACTTTTGTATGATCGCTGTCCTTTATCCTATATTTATATTATAATATTTATTTATTATTTATTTAACGACCGAGTTGGCACAATGGTCACCATACCGGACTGCCAAACACAGTGTTGCGGGTTCGATTCCCGCCTCAGACAAGTATTTATGCTTAGATATTTGTCTGTGATCCGGTTGTTTCTATGTATTATAAGTATATATTTACAAAAAAAAGTATGTAAGTAGTATATCCGTTGTCTAGCACCCGTAACGCAACTCTAGTTTCTTAGGGCTAGATTGCGATGTGTGGAACGTCCTGCAATATTTATTTATTTATTAATTATTTAAATAGATTAATGTTAAGGTGCATTTGGTAGGTACTGCCGTAGTTGTACTTGCGCAGTTGACATTTATTTTGTATTTATCATATAGCGCTAGAAGTTAGTGCATCACAGACTTTTAGCTTCAAACGCCGCAAAGCCGCTATGCCGAAATGTAAGTTCTATCTTGCAGTTTTGTATGAGCGCTGTCCTTCATACTACTAATATTATGCAAAAGTTTATATGAGTGTTGTGCGTGTCGGTTTATTATCTCTTCATGTTAAATATTGAACGGATTGGCATGAAACTGTTATATAGATTGCTGGGTATTTTTATCTCGATATTTTCAGGGAACCAAAAGCTTATCTAAAACCACGGGACACAGCTAGTGCTGTATAAATTTGAGATATGTGTCATAAGCAGTAGCGTAGCGAGGGTTGCGGCACAATTGGGAAAAAATATTTCTTGAGGTCACTGGCGGTCAGTCAGACAATAAATCTTTTAAGAAATTAGCTCTTACCTGCTTGCACATATTGAATGCCCTTCCCGCCCAATATAGTAGTTGCAAATCACAACTCGCCCCGCATCCTTACATAGTTTTGAAATAAATATGTTTCGCTCAATTATTTATTTTTTTTACTTTTTTCTCACAAACGCCAACTCAATTATTTTTATGACGTCAAAAGGGCGGAAAATTATGACACCGCCCCGGGCGCCAGTGACCCACGCTACGTCACTGGTCATAGATGTAACAGATTGTGGCATGTCTCGGGCCGGACTATGGGCATGTTCATTACTTGCAAACAAGCTAATTTCAATATTTCAATTATTTATTTTTAGCCTTTTTCGTCCCACTGCAGGGCAAAGGCCTCCCTCCCCTCCTTCCACTGTTCCCTGTCTAGTGCCAGCTGGGTCCAGTCCCTACGGTGCGAGTCCAACTCGTCCCGCCATCTCCTTCTGGCCTGCTGTTCGGTAGCCAGTCCGTGGTGGTTTTAGCCCACATGTAATCGGCCATGCGGCAGATATGTCCAGCCAAGTTCCACTTTAGCTCGGCAGCAATATTTCATATGAATGTTTATTCGTTTTGTCTTCTCAGTCATACTTCAAAGTACTGACAACTATGTAGATTGTATTTATTTGAACTCTGCGCGATTTTTGCCTCATTTTAGATGTTTTGTTGACGTATATTTTGTTGTGTATGGTGCAGCATCAATAATCAGTGCCGATAATCACGGTATCGTCCCCGCTAGCGCCTCTATCGATGTCCTAGATTGTGAGTTCTATTTGATTTGACAAAGGGGAACGAGGACTGTCCCTTGTCCTGTGTTTGTCATGAAACGGGCCATGGTCAATGGTCATGTTCTATAATAACTGACACATAAAGATACTAATGATTTATACTGTTTTGTTGTTTTTAGTGTTTTGATTGTTCGTCCTTTTTTGTAATCGAAATGCTTTCGGAACAATATAGCAATGTAATTTGAACAATGTTATTTAATAGAATTGAAATCGAAAGCACAGATTGCCTTTATAGATAGATAGATAAATTCTTTATTGTAAACACCATTTTCAAATAATATTAAATAAAAACAAAGCTTATTCATAGCTATACTAAATAATTATTACTTTAACTCATTTTTATGCGATAATAAATATAATTCTATAAACACGGGTCGCGATCGCGTTACTAGTTCTAGTTATTTAAATATTTACCCGACATTTCGATCGAGTTGCACCAATCATGGTCCTGGAAAAACTTTGGATTAAAATAACCAGTACCATCGCGATCACTAGCGGTGTTTATAGAATGAATATTTTTTTTTACTGTTCGTGACAATTAAGATATTTTTGAACTGTAACGACAAATGCGTCGCGTCGGGCGAACACCCACTTACGACGCAGAAGGTTGCGGGTTCGATACCCGCCTCAAACAAATGTTAATGCTATAGATATATGTTTCTGGTCTGTTTGTATGTACATTAAGTATATATTTACACAAAAAGTAAGTATATAATGTATTCTATCCGTTATCTAGCACCCATAACACAAGCCTAGTCGCTTAGCTTGAGGCTAAATAGCGCTGCGTGGATTGTACTGCATTTATTTATTTAAATAGATTTTTGCCAAGCTGTAATTGGTAGGTACTGCTGTCTGCCGTAGTTGTACTTCCGCAATTGACATTTATTTTGTATTTATCCTATAGTGCCAAGAGTTAGTGCATCACACACTTTTAGCGCCAAACGCAAAGTCGCTATGCGGAAATGTGAGTTCCATTTTTATTTGTCAAAAGAGAATGAAAAATGCACTTTTGTATGAGCGTTGTCCTTTATCCTACTAATATTATTCGAAAGTTTGTATAAGTGTGTGCGTGTCGGTTTGTTATCTCTTCGTGCTAAAAATATTAAACGGATTGACATAAAACTGATATACAGGGTGAATTTATTACGTGGGCTTTCAGGGCTATATCCTAAACTATAACAGATAGCGAACAATCCTGAAAGGAGTTTCGTGCCCGAAAAATATAGGGTAATATGGTTATTTTTCTGCATAATCGACAGGTTCGATTCCTGGCTAGGGTAATGAGTTTTTCAAAAATCTAATGAGACAGTTTTAGAGTTTTTGTCAAAATCAGGCACGGGCAATCCTTTCAGCATTTTTCGCTATCTCTTATAGTTTAGGATATAGCCCTGAAGGCCCACATACAAAATTCACCCTGTATATACAGAGAAACCAAACTCCCCGCGGTTTTCGCTTTTTGCCTCATTTTAGATGTTTTGTTGACGTATATTTTGTTTTGCATGATGCAGCATCAATAGTAAGTGCAGATAATCACGGTATCGTCCCCGCTAGCGCCTCTATCGATGTCCCAGATTGTGAGTTCTATTTGATTTGACAAAGGGTAATGAGGACTGTCCCTTGTCCTGTGTTTGTCATTTAATGTGGCTTGAAACGGGCAATGGTCATTAACTGACACATAAAAATAATAATTATTTATACTGTTTTGTTGTTTGTTAGTGTTTTTGATTGTTCGTCCTTTATGTGCTTCTGAAACATATGGGGAAAAAAATATAGTTACTATTTTATAAACTAGAGATAATTATTTTAGCTGGTGGATTCGCGTACGCGTCCATCGCCAGCGCCCCCGGGCTGCCGGGGCCGCCTGTACCGGTCTACGCAAGTAAGTCATATAAATATTACCATGCCATTCGATTTGCTAACAGGATTGAGTTTAACTTCAGTAAGATTAGATTTCATACAAATTAATCCGCTAGTAAAATGATATGAGTGAAGTTCTCGCAGATTCAGTCCTATTAGCAAATTGAACTGCATTATAAACATCTTGTCCATGGCATGTCGTTTGTTTTTTGGCTATTGCAAGTTGCCACTGTTTGTTGTCTTTGGTCTGCATCATTTAGAGAACCTGCACGTAAAATGAACATGTTTTAGATGATTTTTTTATTTATCAAATCACATCCTGCAAACAACATTAGAACATATATTTTTGTCATCCATTATCACAAAAACATACATACATCCGAATTGAGAACCTCCTCCTTTTTTTAAAGTCGGTTAAAAATACACCTTTTCACTATCACAAGTTCACGTCTGGTTATACACACACTTTGCAAAAGTAGTCACGAATCTCACTGTAGACATTTTTAGTAGTTTTCGTTTTATTTTTTTCCTTGAAAAACACCCCTATACTATATATTTCTGTTGCTCCTGTAGGTCAATCATTCCCAGAAGCCTTATTCGAGCAAGAAGAAGTCGATGACTACGATAACATAAGCTTGATTGATAGAGGTATATCTTATAATTTATCTGTATGATTTCTAGGAAATATTTACAAGATCAAGATCTAGATCTTGATATCAAGATATAATATTGATCTTTTCCTAGAAATTATTACAGCATTCAGTTTTAAATTAGAAAAAATTGTAAGTTCACAGTTTTATAGCTAGGATAAAGTAGAATAGCATAATGCGCCTAATGCTTTTAAGCATTTGCAGTTAGTTACATCCATTTCATGTTTCATACAGGAATTACAGGTTAATCGAGGGTGCATCTTTCATGGTTTTGTTCATCAAGGAATTGCAAGGTAAGTCTTGTTGTTCAGTTCAACTTGTTAAGTTTGTTTGAAATATATTATAATGTATTGAGAACTAGCATGAACTTGCTAAATGTCCAACGCATGAATATTGGGTCATTAATCGAGTGTAAATAAAGTTCTGCCAGTGACAGGAATCTGAATCAGGAAGTCTTATTGGTAATTAAAGATTTAATTCATCTAAAATTAAATTGACTTGATTTAGCCCGCGACTTTATGGTGGACGCAGACTGATCAGAGCCGAACGAATCGAATTTTTGCCGTCCACGGGAAAAGGTACCTACCTTATATTTATAGAGATAAGGTACATTATATTTCAGAGTCGACCGCATCGTCAGAGGCGGCCGACTCTGAAAGAATGACGTCATCGGAAATATAAATGTAGGTACCTTATCTCTTTTACAATAAGGTACCTTTTCCCGTAGACGGCAAAAATTCGTTTCGTTCGGCTCTGATCAATCTGCGACCAAATTTAATCCGCGTAGGATTTGAATTCTCCAAAATCCTTAACGATGTATCAGCTATCTGTATGTAAAATTTTAGCCTAATCCGTACACTGGTTTGAACGGTATATGTATCAGTTAGTCAGTTAGGATTTTGACTTTTATATTTATAGATAGTAACCATTAATAATTTTACTGACTCTATTATGAGATCACGAAGCTAACATTACATACTGATTTATTCAAAAGCATCAATGTTCCTGCGCAAGTACATTTACGTGTTATTTCAGTGAAATTTCTACATCCGTAGAAATAATCTCTTTCCAAACCACGGTGACAAGTAGCTACTTTCCGGCCGGTCTCGTTTGATTGGTTAAAAAAATAGTTTAGCTTTGATCATATTTTACATAGGTAATCTTACAACGACAACTTATGAACAAAGATCGAGTAAGCCACTATTTTATTTTGTCATCGCGCTTCTTGTGCATGAAGCCAGATTTCTATGACCAAAAGGGGTAAAATCATGTTCTTCCCTCGTGTGGTTTTCAGACTCGCCGCTGTTGGTTAATAGATTCTCTAGTCCTGCCCGCCCTCTTATAGCAGGAAGCTTTAACAGAGCAGCACTCGGTTCAGGTGGATCGTTTTCAAGTGGTAAGTACCAATTATTTCTAGTAAAATAAAACTATTTTTACTGGAAAAATTACATTTAACCTGAGAAAATACTAAAGTGGAACTGTAGTGAAATAATAATATGTAGGTATTATTGCCTACACATTTTTACATAGCAATAAATGGTACTTATCAGACTTATTCACAGAAATAATAGTAATGTAGGTATAATTTATTTGTTATTTTATTTACCACGTTATGCGTTACACCGTCCAATTTCCGCTTTGTGACAAGACGAGTTGCAAATAGCAATTCGAATGTTGGATGTATGTATAATCACGAGCACCTTAAGATAACGCCTTGACATTTCGAGCTCCGTCAGATTCCAGTCTGGGAGTATTCCCAGACTGGAATCTGACGGAGCTATACCAAAGTGGTTCTTGAGCTAAAGACAAGTGATCGCACCTTCTTCCTCTGCACTGTCACAAACTCATCATCATCCTTGTTGGATACAGTTGTCTTGGTCTTCATACTAAAAGCAAGCAAGCAGGCGGGCAGGCTTGAATTATAAATGCTTTGAGCTTATACATGTAAATGCGAAAGTTTGTGTATGAAATAGAAGTAGGTTTTTTTAATTATGTAAATGATTATTATGATTATTAAGTTTAACTTAACTTTTTTACAATGAGAACGCAAACATTTCTAAATTGCGATTTTATTTAGTTTGATCCTAAATTTTTACATTTTCTGTGTGTACTGTATGGATACATATACTTTAGTAGATACTTATACTGAGCTCTAAGATCCCGATTTATTATAGAAATGCTAAAGTTTCTATTATCTAATAATAAAATAATTATCAATAGTTTTATCTAAACCGGAGGTTGTCCTAGGTTGCAGGGCAGACTATCCCTGTCTACACTTTAAGTAGTGTAGACAGGGATAGTCGCCGGTTTAGAATCCATCCCATTGTTTGCTATAATACTTGTTATTGTAAAGGGCGTCTACGTGTTGGCTTAGGCTCTACGCACGCCTTCCAAAGGTCCGGGGCTCCATAGCCCCGGTTCTTTGGAAGTAAATAATAGAGGCTAAAATCTATTATCTTCAACGTTCAACCGACTCTACCGATTTTGATGAAAATTCGGACGCTAGTAAGAAATAGGTACTTATACAAGTAAATAATAATGTCTTATTCATTTTTTACCATTGCCACTCGAAAAAGGGCATTTTATTCATCGATAACAGTGAATAAAACGCTATTTTACTCACTGAGTGAATAAAAGCATTTTGAATTTGGAACATGCACGAATATACGAAATAATCGCACTGGATCAGTAGTCCTACTGAGTAGTTCAACTGGTAGTGCAAATGATACTTTATTGTTTCTCTAGTACTACCAGTAGTACAAATGATACATTATTGTCGCACTGGATCAGTAGTCCTACTGAGTAGTTCAACTGGTAGTGCAAATGGTACTCTATTTGTTTCTTTAGTACTACCAGTTATGGACTTATAAAAAAAAACGTACTGAAAGTGCTGAAAGAACGTACTGGCTGGATGGAATATTCAATTTAGAAAAAGTATACCGCCATTTTAGATTTTTTTTCTATCTGATAAAGTGGTTGTTTAATGTCATTGAAAAATCGAATAACATAAATACATAGATATACAAATATGCATAAATAATATATAAGTTGTTCCAGTGACGAAAATGAGACATCGAAATAATTCCGGAATAGAGTTTTTGGCGGGAACGAGCCAACAACATGTCGTGCTGCAGTTTTATTTACACGAAACTTAGTTGTAAACCGAGTTAAATTGTATAATTCCGGTGGAAAGTTATCTAATTTAGTTCTGTGAAAGTGCACAAGTGTAGTGAAAGTAAAAATCAGTTTCAAACATGGACTTTTCTCGTTGCCTCCAAAATCTCCTACAAGGTTATAGTAAAGTAGCCACCGCTTTACTATGACCCCTGACTTGACAAACTGTGACTTGACGACTTGACCATCTTGAAACACTTTGAGCCCGATTTCTGTAAATCGGGCCATAACTTGATGCAAAATATTACTATATATGCTATATGCACAAACCGTGCGAAGCTATAACTGAAGAAAAAAAAATTCCGGAATAATTTCGAAATAAAGCAGCAATTATAGTAGATAATTTGTTGCCGCCAAAATCTCGGGAGCATGACGATGGGAGTATGACATGGAATAAAATTCAATTAAGTATATGGAATAAAACTTAAAAATATATACAATTTAAAAAATCTTTTCTATCTGTTATCGTGGTTGTTTTAAGTTATTTAAACATCTAATAACATAAATTATATTAAATTGAGTTCGTCCAGTACCGAAAATGAGACACAATCTCTTGAACCATTTCTAATATTTTTCTCGCAGGCAATGGTAAAAAGTAGAGTACACAACTCGTGAAAAAAATAATTTATCTCGGTCCTTGTATCCCTCGCTCCACTCAGGATTCTAATCTAGAATCACTCGCTACGCTCGGGATTCAACTATAGAATCCTTCGCTGCTCTCGGGATCCAACTTAGTCCCTCGAATTAAATTACCTTTTTTTTCACTTGTTGTATAATCTACTATTATACTTCTTTTATTTTATAGCTGCATTCGGTCAATCGGTGAGCTCTGACAGAATATATGGAGGGCCAGCACTGGCATTTGCTGGTAATAATAATTTTCAGTACCTACTTACATTTTTTTTTAAAGTGTTGCTGGGTACTGGGTAGTTTTTAACTTGCGTTTTTTTTTTCAGACCTTTTACCACCGGCGGCGGCACCAGGCACAGGCTTTGGTGCATCATTCAATTATGACGGTATAATATATAGCTTCGCTTTGAAATAACATATACGTGAAAACGTATACTTATACTGTTATAGTTTTTATAGTTACAAGTATTTTAGCGGTACAAAACAAAACTGTGAACTTACATTAACTAATTTAAAAATTTGTAGAATTCGCGTCAAACCTAAAGTGGCTCTGGAGTTGATGGTGAATTGGTGACAAAATGCTGCGCAAAACCAGAATATTAGAAACACATTCGTCCAAAGTATAAGCATTAACTTGGCGCGCGAAGTTGTCGCAATTAATTTCAGAGCCTTTAGGTTTGACATGAACTCAGCTCAGAGCTTTTGACGAGGCTTTTTTTGAATGGGGCCAAATTCCAATTCTAATACTGCAAAGGTTCAATTGCGCTAGTATTATGATGAATTGAATTGCCTCCTTTTCCTTTAAAATGACGGCCCGCGTAGGCCCTAACAAATACTATTTATATGAACTAGACGCGGTGATATCCTCGACGCCTGCGGTGCCGACGACGTCGCTGCCATCTACCTCGGCGTACCATCTCGAAGGGTTCGATTGGATCCAGCCATTGATCAACACCACTGCTGATATCATCACGATAAACAATAATGGAACTGATATCGATTTGAAATTGACTAAGGAACTTGATGTGAGTGAAATAATCTATACTAATATTATAAAATGGAAAGATGTAATCTCGATTCGATCAGGGATCGATTCCCGCCACAGACAGTATTTATGCTTAGATGTTTCTCTGTTATCTGGTTGTTTCTATGTATTATAAGTACCTATATATTTACAAAAGAAGAATATATAAGTAGTACTTATATCCGTTGTCTAGCACCCATAACACAAGTCTAGTTACTTAACTTGGGGCTAGATGGCAATGTGTGTATTCTCCTGCAATATTTATTTATTTTATTTTTAATTGTTTGAATTGAATATAGGCTCCGAAACTACTGGACCGATTTTGATGAAACTTGGTACATTGATTCATTGGGAGTGCTATAAGCTGCCATTGAATCGATTTTTTTTATTCCGATATTCGGAATAGGGAGCGCGGGTAAAACCACGGAGCGCTGCTAGTCATGGTTATTTTTTGACGTATTTTTTAGTTGAAAATAATCTAACCCTTGCATTTAATACCCAACACAGTCACTTGTGGATGTTGTGAATCAAATCGCGCTCCACTAGTTATTCTAGCCAATTCATCATCATAATATTTTTATGAGAAAACATTTGTTTTTTTGTTTGTAAAGGCCCCTCCAAACTCACGGCGAGAAGGCTCGGTCAGAAGTGTTGCCGAGACTTCTCAAAGAACAAAAAAATTATCCACACTCTCAATTTTCTCACTCATGATCTGGTTCTTATCTGGTATGGACGACTATATTCAAACTGCAGCCGGTTTGGTTCTGTGTGCACTTGCATATTGTAACTATGTCAATGTTGTAACTAAAAATAAAAGCTAGACGATGATGGGTAACGAAAACTCATCGAAACAGAACAGGGTTAGTAATTTTAATGTAAACTAATCTACACAAAGACAAAACGCCCTCTCTTCTCACCCGAGATTTCCTGTGTCTCGGCCAAAAAAACCGCGAATGAGATATATTGACGCAGCTAAATATTTGAAAAGTTTTTACCCTATCAGGTAAGGACATCGAAGTATCGCTACTAAAATTGAACTTCGATCTCTGATTGATTGAAAAGTTTACGCAGCAAATTTTGATTGGTTGATTGGCCAGCTGTCTTATAAGCAACCAATCAAAATTTGCTACAAATAGCCAAAAAAAATCAATTTTTTCCATGCCCTGTTTATAAATGACTGTTAGTACACAACACACACACAACTTGGGTGCGTTTCACGTAAGGACGTTTTCGACATTTTCGATCACAAACGTGGTCCACTTATCGCCGTGGTCGTTGCGATCGAAGCTAAATAGCCATTTATGACGTAACACTTTGCAACCGCGCTAACTTCACGTTAAAAGCCCTCAACGACCGCAGGCAAGAGGTGGGTCTCCGGGGGGCGCTTTTATTTCTTAAATGCCTGACTCATTCACGCCCTTTATTCTGTGTTTTTCGGCATACAGAACTATTTCAAGTGATTTGTAAACACAAACGAAGAAAAAGCTTGAAGAGCTTTCACAACCTCCATGTCTGCCATATTTAATTGAACTTTTTTAAATAACGCGTGCTTATCGACCGCACGATTGACCGTAAGGCGTTCCATTACACCTTATCCGACAGATCGCCCACAACGATAATCGTTAAGTGGAACTCGATTTTATGGTCGCTGGCGTTCTACATGGTCATAAGTGGAACGCACCCCTGATCTCTGTGTGAAACCGGTGTGAAGTATGCTCGTGTGAAGTTGTAGCTTTTTACAAAGAAGAAAAAAATAGTTTTAGCGGGAACGCGAGAGCAACATGGCGCGCTGATTTTTATTTTAACAAAACTTTGTAAAAAAATTGAGCATAATAAATGTGTGTGTGTTATTAAATTTCGTGACAGTGCGCAAGTGTAGTGAAACTGAAAATCAGTGTCACTTTTCGGTTGCTCCACCCAACTCTCCTGCTTCGAGCTTAAAGCATCTAACTGTCTGTGGCTTCAAGGCTTTGGTATGGTAGCCACCCTTTACTATACTACCCCTTTACTTTTTACCCCTACCCCTACCCCTTTACTACCCCCGACTTGACGAACTATGACGAGTTTAACTATTATGAAACACTTTAAGCCCGATTTGTAAAAATCGGCGGGCCGTAACATTTATAATGAAAATAATAACTTGAAACTGGCTATATCGCACACTATGCGAAGCCATTATTTTAAATAAAAAAAAGCACTCTAGCTGCGTACAAATAGACGTGGCCAAAATAACGACACCTATCGGAGAACCGGGCGAATGCGAGAACGAGAAGGCGAGAAACTCTTCAAATTCACGCTTCTCGGGTGTTCTCGCGGTTTCTCCCCGAGAGTCTGGAGTATAACGAATAGGCTCCGAAACTACTTTACCGATTTTGAAGATCGGTAGTTACGCAGGTGAAACCGCGGAGTGCTGCTAGGTAGTTTATAATATTGTTTGTGTAGGTACCTAAGAAGGCTGAGGGCGACGCGCCGTGCGACGCCGCAGTGGGAGGCGGCGCGGGAGTGTGTGTCTACCTCACGCGGTGCTCCGCCGCCAAGACCATCACAACTACTGTCTATGGAGGGACCTACTGCGAGGTTAACGATGGGTAAGATCACAATTTCATCTACAAACCATACTATTAAATAATTTATGTAGTGTAGGGGCTTAGAAAAAGTGGTAGTACAAAAATGTATACATAGTTTTTAGAGTTCCGTCCCTAAAGGGTAAAATCGAGATCCTATATTACTAACGGCGCGTTCCCACTATGTCGGGACAGTTAATATATAGTCGGACAAATATCGTCTCTTGCTGTTCTAATTATACCGATTATCATGACAAACGGTCGTCACCGCAAAAACCTCAATTTAAATTAACTACGAAATTTAAAACTATACACGTCACGGCAAAGTCGGAACGCACCCTAAGATTCTGCTGTCCGTCTGTCTGTCACCAGGCTATATCTCTTAAACCGTGATAGATAGCTAGACAGTTGACATTTTCACAGATGTATTTCTGTTGCCGCTATAACAAAATAAAATAAAAACAGAATATAATACGGAACCCTTCGTGCGCGAGTTCGACTCACACTTGGCCGGTTTAAAGATACATCTGTCTTAGTAATAAAATTAGGAAGTAAAAAAATTGGGTGCGTGTACTTATGTACGCGCGTGAGAAGTTATACTTCTTTGGCATCATTAAGAAATAATTTTCCAGTCACATAATATTTAAATAAATAATTAGGTACTTACATTAAAATAATTAATGTAGTAAGTAGTACCTCTTTGAACTAACCTCATTTTCAGTTTCACGTAGGTAGCTATTTGGTTTTATGACAGCTGTCATCTTGCGGTTTGCGGACAACTTCAACATGGTTTTATGACAGCTGTCATCTTGCGGTTTGCGGACAACTTCAACATGGTTTTATGACAACTGTCATCTTGCGGTTTGCGCACAACTTCAGCATGTGAATTTTCCGTGTCACGGTGCGCGCGCATCATAAAAATTCACTCTCATCATTTTTTCATAACGCGGCTAATAGTGCAGCAGCCCTCGAACGTTTTTTTAAGTGATTAATAACAGGCTGAATCTTCGTGAGCTGGTTCAGTTCGACGAGACGCCCAACTTCGTCCTCTGAAAATTCTTGATACAGGTAGCTAATGTAGTGCGCAGGTATAAAACATGTCGATTTCGTGGGGTGTAAACATTGACTGAATAACAGCAAGTTTCTTATTTGAATATCGAGTTAATTGGATGAGAACCTCGGAAAAACAATTGTCCTCCAAAATGGATGGCATGACTCTCTAGTCCTCCACTCCGAATGTGTCGAAATAACGAGGTCATCAAAATTATTAATAACAAGCTGATTTTTTGTATGTAGCTTAGTAAAAAATAGTAAAATCAAATGGCTACATTGGCCTACAAATTTAGTGGTACGTGTTTCCAGTCCTCCGCTTAGAAGTTGTCCGTTCCACGGTGAGACTTTAGGATAACTGGAGGACAAAAGTAACACGTGTAAATTTACTGCATTCTTTGCCTAAATCAAACAGTGTCCTACCAAAAAGTAGGTACGTATCGCTAGTCCTACAAGAATATTGAAAAAACACATTTTCTCAAACATGCTTGGAAACAGTGAACGGAAATAAAACATGGAAGCATTCCTAGCGCGCAAAAATGACCCCACGCAGATTGAGCCGCAGTGGGCGGGGCTTGTCAATTGTGCCGCGAAGCAGTTTAGTTCGACTGTGGCAGTCCATGTCAACGTTCGTATTTGGACAATTAATAATATTGTGTAAATTATGCCTTCTTGCGCGGTGAAATGGTGTACCAACAGATCTGATCTGCATAATAAACATGCTCGAATTAGTTATCACATGTAAGTAGCCCCGTTAAGTACTAAATTTATTTTTATAAATTAATTACATGGATCAATTTTTTTTCCATGGGGATGGTGTTATGCCCGATGAACTAAGTAAATTCATGTTGAATATTTATAGTTTAAAATGTGTTTGTTGTGTATTCTGTATATTCCTGATGTGTATTCCTTTCATAGATTCCCAAAAGATCCGAGTCAGAGAGAAGAATGGACTAGAGCAGTTCGCTTGGAAAGGCCGGAACATCAATGGGCCCCAAGCAAAACAACAAGAATTTGTTCAGTCCATTTCCAAGATAACGATTTTTATACGTCTAAAAAAGGATACCAGAAGCTCAAAAAAACGCTATTGTACGGTGAGAATAAATAATCTTCAATCAGTGTGTGTTTGATAATTTGATATTGAAAATAATTTTTTATTTAAAATTATTTCAAGTACCTACCTACATATTTAATATCGCTTTAAATAATTTATTTTACTTACCTATTTATAAAAAGTTTCATGTTTTATATTCAGATGGTATTGTCAAGTTCGACACTCAAAAAATCAAACCCTAAGGAGGGGGCAACACAAAGATGTACTTTTTATGAGTCCGTTACAAAAAATGCAGATAAATTCTGACAAAGAAAATGTTTCTGTGAAACTTAATCCTCGTTTGGTAAGTTATTAAAGTAATTGACTGAAATATGAATCAGAATCATTCTTCCGTGGCATTTTTTAAATTCCTATTTTTATTTTTTAGGTGTCTTGTCCAAGCTGTGGGCATGACTTTGGTATAGCAGCTCATTTAATTGAGGGAGATTCAAATCTGACACGCGATCATCGACAATTAACTTCTCCAATGACAAGAGCTGACTGCAATACGCCTTTGAACATATTATCTTCTGATATTGATTCGGCTTTCAATACACCAAAAACCCAAAAACTAAATCAGGAAGTAAGAAAAAAGACAATACTCTCTGAAAAGCGGTTGTCGAGAAATGAAAGGCTAATAAAAAATAATGTTTCATTAAAAGACTTAACTAAAGAACTGAGAAAGAGAAACAATAAATTTATTGATGTAGATGTCCAAAAAAAATTATCAAATATTAGTGAAATAATTCGGGGAATTACAGAACTAAAATTTCTTGAATTATTTTAAGTACAACAATAGTACATTGCGATACAAGTGTGGAAAGTTGATCATTCCATAGAGGCGGTTTATGACGCGCGAGCGGAACGCGAGCGTGGCAAAAGCCGAGATAAAAAATATTTATTTATTTTACTTTGACTTTGACATCTGATTTTATTTGCTTGTAAAATAGGTAATATTTGATTTATGTTAAACTGATAATTCTTCTATTATTTTAAATAAAACCTAAATACCTACATTATTAAAATGTTTTATTCCAAGTACCTAATACCTATCCTTTGCCATTATAAAATATCGCATTTAATTAAATTACTTTTTTAAGCTTTTTTTTATTTTACTCCATTTAGTTACTTATATACATAGTATAGGTTGGTATAGGTAGGTATTATGTATTAAATTACAGAAACATGTTACAGTTTTAAATACATTTATTTAAATAATAGGTAATGATAAATAGTTTTAAACAATAAACTAGCTTAATATATACCTATATTAAGTTAGTGCAAAAACAAATTTTTTTTTAATGTCACATCATACGTAGTGCATAATACCATCCACGCATCTGACGCACAGAGTCCATATATTGTACAGCCACGTATTGTACGACCCGATAATTGGAAGCCATGATGGCTCCTAAATATCTGGCTGTACAATCCATGGTTTCGAATTACTGGTCGCGAAATACGTGACTTCCCTTTATCTGTACTCCATGATAATTCAGCGACAGTATTGTACGAACTAATATTGTACGACCAGATAATTGGCGACCCCGTTTTACGAAACCGGCGGCTTCGAATTAACTGGTTGTGCAATATCGGTACGGTCACGTATTTCGTGTACATGGCTTTGCTGCTATTGGTCGAATTATTTGACTCCCATTGGTCGACTATTTTTGTTACTTGTTTTGGAGCCTCGTTTACTACTTCCTCCAGACCATAGACATCGGACCAATTTCATACTCCATTTTTTTTTGTACAACGGATGCATGTGGCCAGTGTTGAATATTTCTTGGCCAAGTCTTGCACATTGGCCAAGTTCTTACCTCTTTCAAAATATTTGACATGACATTGACGTTAAGCGTTTGTTTGACATTGACTTAAAAATTCGTCTTGATTTGTTTTATCCCTAATTGATATTATCTATGCGAAAGTCACAATCTGTCTGTCTGCCTGTTACACTGTGGTTATTTGCAATTTAAAAAAAAATCTGAATAATTTTTCGTCAAAAATTTAGTTAAAAAGGTGACAATAACCTACATGACATAATCATAGTTTATTATTTTTTATAAAATTACAGTATTTGTTAATATTTCTTTAAAAAAAGTTTAATTTTTGTAAGCAATGGTCTAAAAATGTTCTAATAAGTAACCGAATAAAATTAGCTGAAAATAAAAACTCGTCAAATATTCCAATCCTATATAATATATTTTTAGATTAACAAATTAAAATATAGATTAAGAGCACAAAATATTAATTAAAAGATCAATACTTTATATTTTGTCCTTTTCGTTACCTTTGGAACAACTCCTTGGTAAAAATATTAAATTATTAAGTTTACAGGGGGAATCTCAGCCTTTTTTGAATTAAAATCACTAAATATATCAACAATCAATACTTTGACATTTTTAATTATTATAATAAATTGTTAAATTTTAAATAATAAAAGAAAAAGTCAATCATCTCCATTAGGACAGTTATATAGTAGGAACTTTGGTTACTTAATAAGAATTTATAAGGCTGAGGTTTGAATGAACCTCAAAACTAAAATGTTAGGATTGAATATTAATTTTAAGTTAAAGTTAATTAGCAACCTTGAAATTACTTTGGTTAGGGCACGTCAAAAATATGTGTTTGTATATCTCACACACTACTTACATGGACTATCGCCACGCTCGCCACGCTCGCCACGCCAACAATCAGGTTTACCCTCCTCTATAAAAATCATGCAAAATAAGAAAGCCCTAGATCCCGATTGAAGCGCCACCTACCGAGTCTAATTGTTAATCTAAGTCATCTACACACACAAAAAAATATTTGTTCAAAATCGGTCCAGCTATTTAGGAAGAGTTCGTTGACAAACGCTTGTATGTTCAACAGAAGAATTAAATACCAATAGTAATAAAGATAAAAATAACACTCCTTTTGATTTTGCCGTAGTTGGGTAAAAATGCAATGTGGATTCTGCCTTACGATTTTCAATTACAAAAGTTACTTAAGAGGAAGTAACGAACATGAGAACGAAAGTTTAATTTCATCTTTCTACAATAAATCTGATAAAATCGACTGTTTTGTGATAAGATATCGAAAACTTAATATACAATTATCAATTCATATTACTATAAACGTAAAAGACATTAACTTACTGTTGTTTTTCCGTAACTTAAGAAGAATTTTTTTTTAATCCGGCGAGCCCCACACAATAAAACAATGTTTTTAAATTAATTTGATAGATTACAGCAAAATAACTTTGCGCTACGTTCTTCTTAAATGTTTTCATTGCACAGGAAATCTTAATCTACCTAACTTTATTTAAATATTTTCGATTAATCACGTAACTTAATAGGAAAACGCAAAAGGACCTTTTTATGAATGTTAAAAAACATTAATTATTTAAAAATGATGCATTGTTTTTCGCAGAATTGTTTATTCAAGTGATAAATGATTATAATCAGTGTAAGATAGTACCAAAAAGTTAAATGCAAACTCAATATTTTCTTAAATATTCCTAAAGAAAGTCAAACACTGCTTAATGGGACACATCACTCTCCATACATTTGCACACTCAAAGTTCTAACTTTTAATATTTTTTTCCTAAATGATCTAACTTTTACAAGAATTAGAGCAGGAATATAAACAATAATTCAGTGCATTTATTGTTATCTTGAACAAAATATGTTTATATTACGTAAAAAACAAAAGTCAATTTATGGGACACATCAAAATCAGAATTCAGAATTTCCACATTTACTTTGTTGGATTGTGACGAATCTCGTCGGTGATCCTGTCTTGTCTGGTTCCACCCCTCGCATGTTTAGGGGGACATGACTTGTTCACAATGGCTTTGCTTGTTATTGGGTCCCAAAATTTTATCTTGAACAGCTAGTTTGATTTATCTTGAACACAAATCAAGACATTATTTTAATTTTCCGGCTGCCGAGTATGTGGAATGAACAAACTGGAAGGGGAATCCAGGCGCCTCCGCCGCTAGGTATTATTTAAATTCGTCTCCCTTTCAATAAATGTAACTAGTTATGTAAATCCATTTGCATCACAAAAACAATATGGCGCAAAAAAATAGCCACACACTGACAGCACAGTTCATGGAGAAGTTTGATACACTCTGTGGTTTGATAAGTCTATGACAAGCAAGTTGGAAGCAAGAACAACTAAAGGAAGCACACTGGTATGTGATTGGTCATAATCATTCATTGTCATACCGCCATGTTGTACACGAAGTACGGGGTTGTACAATATCTGTACGATAAGATATTGCACAGCCTGATAATACACGACCCGATATTGTACGACCACATTTTTCGATGCCGGCTTCGAAATCCGTGGTCGCCGAGTATAGGGTCGTACAATATTTGCACGGACCGTTAATACGGGACCTGTACACGAATTATCAGGTCGTACATTACCGGGTCGCCAATTAACAGGCTGTCCATTATCATGGATGGGCATTATTGGTTCCCTGACGCACACTTGACAGTGCAACGACGAGTAACCAATGCGCCGTGATCGGGTCATACCAAGAACCAATCACGCTGGAGAACTGCGCATTGCCGCCGGGCCGACCTCGTTGTCAAACACGATTGGTGAAAATAATGAACTGTTAGACAAAGGTTCAATTGCTTAGCTAGTAGCGTAGTGTGTGTTTTGAGTGTGCATACTTCGTATTTGTGTGAGTTTTGGAGCTGTTATTTTACGTGAATTAGTATGGAAAGGCTTTTTCCATGTTTTATTTCCGTTCACTGCTTGGAAAGAACAATGGCAGTTATGACAAACCATACATGACAAATATCAAACTAAAACTTGCGGGTCTTGATATACCTAAAAAATACTAGGAGAATCTACAGAAGTCCCAGAATACATACATAACCAACAAAAACAGCATATTAACCGATGTTAAAAAGGTATCAGTATTTAAACCTAACCCTCTCGACTGAACGCTCTTTTGCTTTCCCACCAAAACTCCACTATCATTACTAAAAAGCTGTGATACAGAAGAGTTGAGAACACTGATTTTTATTTTTACTACATTTGCGCACTGTCACGAAATTATAACTTAGTCACTACCGGAGAGATAATTCGAAATATACTAGTTATTATTTGACACTACTTTCATCATCCTACATTCAGGCCCAAGGTCATAAGAGACGATCCCAATCTCCTTTGGATGAATAAATTGATGATGACAATTCAGAAAACGAGCAATACGCAAAATGCATACTTAATTCAATAACTTATTTTGCAAATTAATGTTATTTTTCTTTTTTATGAACAAGTAGGGTGTGAATTTATTCCTTTTTTCAAGGTTTAGGTAATTATAAGCTTAGGTTATAAATAATAATTTACGGCATATTAAAATGATACCTACTAATCACACGTCTACTACTTGTGCTTAGATAGAAAAAAAATGCTTTTAAGATTAGCGTATTTTAGGATTTCGTCATACGCTAATCTGAAAAGTGAACCGAGGTTCACGGTTGCCATTTTGCGTATTAGGCATTCTACTCCTAAACCTTTTTCGTTCTACTTTCATGCCTAAACAGCTGAACGGTTTTGGATAATTTTAGTCAACAGATAGCGTATGACCTTGGAATAATGCAAGAGATACTTTTTAGTAAACGAATACTCGCAGACGAAGTCACGATCAACAGCTAGTATAGTATAGGTACACATGATTTGCAATTTTGACGGTTTGCGATATTCATGAAATTGACCGTTTTTGACCAATTTTTTTGACGATTTTGACCAAACGCGACGAAACTGTACTGATATTGTGCTGATATTTTACAAGCCTTTTGTATGTGTGTATACAATAGCATTGTCCTAGCATGTGTCTCATGTTAGCGATTTAATCCAAAGTGCAAACTACAAGAAATGCGTTGAATGAGCATTGAACGAAATATATCTATTCCTGGAAATACATACCATTTTTTGTGTAGGACAGTGATCAAACTGTGTTCTACACTTTATTCCCGATAGGAACTAAAAAAAATTAAGTTGTTATTAATGAAAAAAGTCTCACCGTGGAACGGACAACTTCTAAGCGGAGGACTGGAAACACGTACCACTAAATTTGTAGGCCAATGTAGCCATTTGATTTTACTATTTTTTACTAAGCTACATACAAAAAATCAGCTTGTTATTAATAATTTTGATGACCGTTATTTCGACACATTCGGAGTGGAGGACTAAAGAGTCATGCCATCCATTTTGGAGGACAATTGTTTTTCCGAGGTTCTCATCCAATTAACTCGATATTCAAATAAGAAACTTGCTGTTATTCAGTCAATTTTTACACCTTACGAAATCGACATGTTTTATACCTGCGCACTACATTAGCTACCTGTATCAAGAATTTTCAGAGGACGAAGTTGGGCGTCTCGTCGAACTGAACCAACTCACGAAGATTCAGCCTGTTATTAATCACTTAAAAAAACGTTCGAGGGCTGCTGGACTATAAAGAAGTATAACTTCAAAAAATCTGAAAAATTAACTCATCCATCCAAAAGGTTTTTTGTGCAGCGTTTTCTTTTCGCTGACTACTTCTAGGGTTCCGTAGTCCTAATAAGTAAGTAATTAATTTTTTCTCTTTTTTTTCTCAGATATGCCGGTGTATGCTGTAGTCAAGCAGATGTGTTAAAGAGTGATTAGGCAATGTATGTTTGAACAGACTGACTCGCGTGGAACTTATAGGTGCTATCGTATGGTTTAGAACATGTTTGAATAGTGATATCTGAGAATTGAGATACAAGTGATGGGTGTGAATAGATGTAACATTTTTTTTTATGTTTTACTTGAATAAAACAATTTTTGATATTATTTTTGTTTCTTTTTGACGTGATAACGTCATCATCATCATCCAAGCGATGTTCCCGGTTGCATCCCTCTCAGGAGCCCGGGGTCCGCTTTCCTACTTTTACGCCTCCACTTCGCACGATCTTCGGCATCCTGGTTAGTAAGGCCATTTGCACGCATATCACCCTTTACGACGTCAAGCCAGCACTTCTTGGGTCTACCCAGTCTGCCACGGCCCGGCGGAGGCGCCATGGCAAGACATTTGTTCCCCACGTAACTAGCCGGTTTTCGCAAGACGTGACCGTACCAGCGTAGGCGACATTCTTGCAATTTATCTGCAATGTCTCGGACATGAAGGCTGCCCCGGATGCGGGAGTTCCTGACGCGATCCTTTCGCGTCACTCCACACATCCAGCGCAACATCTTCATCTCCGTGACACGCAGTTCTTGCTTATGTCGCTCAAGTACCGGCCACGCCTCACTACCATACAAAAGGACAGGTCTAATGATGGTTTTATAGACCTGTCCCTTTAGTTTAACCGGCATTTTGGGGTCGCAAATGACACCAGTCACCTCACGCCACTTGGCCCAAGCCGCTGAAATGCGTGACTTGACGTCGCAATCGATGTCGCCGGACGCGTGAAGCACAGATCCCAAGTACTGAAACTGGTCTGTCCGCTCGACCATATGACCGTCTACGCAGACAGGTGTGGGATCTGTGGTAACGTCTAATAAATCAATTGAACACCTGCATTCACAAAAAAATATGACGTCATGCGTCATGTTCCGGGGACGCGTCATGTTATGGACAAGGGAACCATGGCAACGTTTTGTCGTTGCTGTTGCCACATTTCATACCACGCTCTGTGTTAAGTACCTACACTACTACAAGCTTGACGCGCGTGTGTGCGTGACTAGGCTTGTGTTATGGTAACGAGTGACGGATAGAAGACTTATATTAAGGAAAAAAATATATAAAGGAAAAAATGCAAAAAAATATAAAGGAAAAACAAAAAAAACTCAATTTTGATTACACCTCATGGCATGCTCGGCGCCTAGAAAGAGAACGGCTGCTGGACAACACGATGGAATGCGACGAGTGATTTGGCACCATAGCACCATGACTTTGTCCAGAGGGTGGTGTTAGAAGCCTACATATTTCGTATTAAAAAATATCAAAGTATAACAGTATTTAACCTGTGATTTTAACTAAGCGGTGTCCTTGAATTGATGTATGCCCGTTGTCCCCATTGACTCTGTCTGTCCCCATTTCCCCAGACAATAAAAATATAGGTATACCATTTATGTCTGTTATCCCCATTAACGGTGTACCTACTCATAATGGGGAAGATAATTCAATAAAATGATTAAGTATAAGTTATTTCTGTTGTACCCATTAATGCTATCCCGTTATGAGGGATAGGTAACGTGAAGTTATAAAATGCCCTTCCCAATGGGACATGAAACGAGTGCTGGGTGATGGACGGTGGTCCAACTATGGAACGTGGAATATAATATTATGTTTACAACGGGTGAGGCGCCAAGTCGCCAACATAATGTTATGTTTACAACCTACGTATTGTTTTAAGTAGGTATTATATTAACGGTTATTCTCTGCGTCTTATAATGAGATGTAGTGTTGCAACGAACCACGAAAAGTGTTCCCCACTGTCCCCACATCTCATTTGAGACGTTGTGATCTGAAGGTAGTAGAAGGTATAAATAACACTTATAAAGTAGGTAGTAGAAATATATAATGGCAATGAAGTTATTATAGAAGCTGGAAAAATAATTCAAATATTTTGAGCATGATTTCGCATCAAATATCAAATTGTTTTTTGTGGGATACCTTCAAAATAAAACTCAAAAGACAAGGATGGCAACACGTCAAAAGTCGCGGGAGTGAAAGAGCAGCATAATTTTTTATCGTTTCGGTTGCCCTCCGACAGTTTATGAATCAGGGGGCGGATAGCTTTTGTGGGATACCTTCCACTGAGTTCTGATAGCCTAGTACTTACGGACCAATTACCTACTATCAAACAATTTACACAGTCACGGAAAGTGGTGATGGTGTGTACGGGCTTGCTCTTTCTTATACGTAGCAGTATAGGTACCTCCGATACCTTCTACTGATAGCCTAGTCTTACAGACCAATTACTATCAAACAATTTACACAGTCGCGGAAAGTCGCGGTTGTGTGTACGGGCTTGCTCTTATACGAAGCAGTCCTCCTACATAGTTCTTACGGCCTAGTACAAACATCCTATTAAATCATGTGGCGTAGGGAACACTTTTCGTGGTTAATTGCAACATACTACGTCTCATATGGAATGTAGAGAATAACCTGTTTTTTGTGGGAAGTATTCTAATTAGTAAGAGAGCAAGCCAGCCCTTGCACCACCACCATTTCCGTTACTGTTAAAATTGTATGATAGTAATTGGTCTGTAGGTACTAGGCTATCAGAACTCAGTAGAAGGTATCCCACAAAAAACTATCCGCCCCCTGATTCACAAACTGTCGAAAGGCAACCGAAACGACAAAAAATTATGCTGCTCTTTCACTCCCGCGACTTTTGACGTGTTGCCATCCTTGTCTTTTGAGTTTTATTCGTTTCGGTAGCCACTTTCCGTTACTGTTTAAATTGTATGATAGTAAATGGTCTGCAAGTACTAGGCTTTCAGAACTCAGTAGAAGGTATCCCACAAAAAACTATCTGATATCTAATGTGAAATCATGCTCGAGATAATTGGATATATTATTCCAGCTTCTTTCATGGACATCAATTGAAGAAAGAGAGAGAGTTAATGTAAAAGTAATAAGTATGACTTATACCGAAGGGAAAGTGGTGTACATAAGATGTAGGGAACACTTTTCGTGGTTCGTTGTAACAAGCCACGTATAAACCCGTTAATTTAATACCTACTTACAAACAATACAAAGGTTGTAAACATAACATTATGTTGGCACCTAGCCTGTTGTAAACATATATCCCATGTCGCCCACTCGTTCCATGTTCCAATGGGAACAATGGGACATTTTATAACTTCACGTTATCCCCTATACCGGAGAACGTCAATGGGGACAACAGGAATAAATTTTAATTATTTTTATTCGATTAGACAACGGGCACAAAATTTTAGGACTTCCCGTTTTCCCCAAAATAGGGACAGCGTCTATGGGGACAACGGGAATACACCCTTGAATTACATATCCAATGTAGCTCGGTACGTGAGCAGTTTTCAAAAAAAATCTGAATAATTTTTATTTCGTCTCTAAAAAAAAAGGTGACAATAATCTACATTTAACTGTTTCCGATTATAAAGGAATAATCATAGTTTATTATCTTAATATATATAAATCTCGTATTTTATAAAATTACAGTAGGTATTTGTTTAATCCTTATATAAAATTCTCGTGTCACGGGGTTCGAAGTTGAACTCCTCCGAAACGGCTCGACCGATTCTCATGAAATTTTGTGAGCATATTCAGTAGGTCTGAGAATCGGCCAACATCTATTTTTTATTTTGTTTCCTTTAGTTTTTTTTTTATGGCAAAACAACGTTTGCCGGGACAGCTAGTATTTCTATAAAAAAAAGTTTAATTTTTGGAAGCAATGGTCTAAAAATGTTCCTAATAGTAACCGAATAAAATTAGCTGAAAATGGAAACTCGTCAAATATTTCAATCATTTGTAATATATTTTTAGATTCATAAAATATAGATTAAGAGCACAAAATATTAATTAAAAGATCAATACTTTAGAAGGATTAGCCCACATTTTGTCCTTTTCGTTACCTTTGGAACAACTGCTTGGTAAAAATATTAAATTATTAAGTTTACAGGGGGAATCTTAGCCTTTTTTGAATTCAAATCACTTAATATATCAACAATCAATACTTTGACATTTTTAATTATTATAATAAATTGTTAAATTTTAAATATTTATAGAAAAAGTCAATCATCTCCATTAGGACAGTTATTAAATAGGAACTTTGGTTACTAAATAGGAATTTATAAGGCTGAGGTTTGAATGAACCTCAAAACTAAAATGTTTTTAAAACTTTAACTTAGGATTGAATACTATGTTAATTAGCTATCTTGGAAACTATTTTTTAACCGACTTCAAAAAAGGAGGAGGTTCTCAATTCGTCGCGTATATAATATATTCTTTTTATGTATGATCGCGAATTACTCGAAAACGCCTGGACCGATTTGGAAAATTGTTTTTTTGTTTGAAAGTGAATAACTCACAGGTGGTCCCATAAAAATTGAATGAGGATCTGATGAGGATCTTCGGAGTGATGAACAGAATTGCACCTCGAGAGGGCAGCAAATTGCTCATTTTTCGATTGCCAAAACTGCCACTATGCATATTGCGGCTTTGTTCCGGGCACCCATCGGTATGTTCAACAGAAGAATTAAATACCTATAGAAATAAAGATAAACATAACCCTCCTTTTGATTTTGCCGTAGTTGGGTAAAAATGCAATGTGGATTCTGCCTTACGATTCCCAATTACAAAAGTTATTAACAGGAAGTAACTAAATGAGAACGAAAGTTTTATTTCATCTTTTCTACAAAAAATCTGATAAAATCGACTGTTTTGTGATAAGATATCGAAAACTTAATATACAACAATCCATATTACTATAAACGTAAAAGAGGACTAACTTACACTTGTTTTTCCGTAACTAACATGGAAACAATTTTTGAATCCGGGGAGCACCACACAATCCAACAATGTTTTTAGATTAATTTGATAGATTACAGCAAAATAACTTTGTGCTACGTTCTTCTTAAATGTTTCCAGTGCACAGAAAACCATAATCTACTTAACTTTATTTAAATATTTTCGATTAATCACGTAACTAACTAGGAAACCGCAAAATGACCTTTTTTATGAATGTTAAAAAACATTAATTATTTTAAAATGATGCATTGTTTTCGCAGAATTGTTTATTCAAGTGATAAATGATTATAATCAGTGTAAGATAGTACCAAAAAGTTAAATGCAAACTCAATGTTTTCTTAAATATTCATATAGAAAGTCAACACTGCTTAATGGGACACATCACTCTCCATACATTTGCAAACTCAAAGTTCTAATTTTTAATATTTTTTTCATAAATGATCCAACTTTTACAAGAATTAGAGCAGGAATATAAACAATAATTCAGTGCTTTTATTTATGTAATTGTTATCTTGAACAAAATATGTTTATATTACGTAAAAAACAAAAGTCAATTTATGGGACACATCAAAATCAGAATTCAGAATTTTTTTGAAAACTGCTCACGTATAGAGTAGGGTTGAGTGGTCGACAATGAGCCATAAAAAGTTTAGAATCATATATATCTGCCCCCACTTGTCCAAATGTAACTTCAAATATACCATTTGATAGGAAATTTCATTGGTTTTAAAGTGGCATGCTTATAATTCCCATAAAAAGTACACACTAAGCTACAAAATGTAATTTAAAAAAGTGGGAAAGTGGCTCATTGTTTACACCCAGTGGTACACAATGAGCATAGGGGGTGGTACACAATGATCCAGGTAGTACTCAATGGGTCGGTGCACAACAGTTGACATAGAATTCCCTATTATTACCGAAGAACTAATAAATAAGGAAACAAATATTAATCAGACTTATTTTTTTTTTATTATAAACCAAATATAAACAAAAATATTCATATTTTAAAAAAAGATTTAAGTTTTCGTGCCACAACTAATTAGTTGTGGCACGAAAACTTAAATCAATAGGTAAAATTATAGAAAAATATTTATTAGAAATATTCAACAGGAAAATATAAAGTATTCAAAACACAATTTTAATCTATTATTAATAAAATCGTATTGTTTTTTGGCAATAAAAGAAAGTTTTTCACAATTTTTTAAAACAGTTTGGCTCAAATCTTATCAGTGGCTCTTTTTTTATTTCGCGACGTATCTCTGTAGGGTCTGGTATGGTATGTGGGACTCCTTTGCAGCTTGTCAAATGCTATGACTATTCAAATGAAGATCTATAGCACGTTTAATTGCGACTGAGGAAATATCCACTAGGTCGAGGCAGGCTGTAAAGAAATAAATAAAATATTCTTAGCATAAAAAGCAAGCAAACATCAGCTGTCGACACAACACAGGATCAAAAATTAAGATCACAAACAAAGCACTAGCATCTACATGCAGCATTGTATGCGATGTTTATAGGCGGTGCGTTTGTAGCGGTTAGTAGGTACCTTACCACTTCCTATTTTACTAACTTTAGGATTAATTAAAGCAACTTATTTGGTAAGAAACCATATACATAATGTATATTGCATACAATAAGCCACACGTAGTACTCAATGAGCCACTGTCTCATTGTTGACGTCTATACATTGGCCCAATGAGTACACCCCGTATCAAATAAAGTTTGCGATTATGTAGCAACCAAACGAAATACATGCCGGCAGTGGTAAAACTCTTAAATGAAGAACAATTAAACGTATATTATATGTAACGAACACCAATTATAATATAATTCATAAGAAATGAAATAAATCAAACGATGTACATACATTTTTTGTTCGATTTCCGATATTAAAATTAAAAAATGCTACTGTGCCGTCCACTTCACTCAGGATCTCGTTGGAAACTGGGTAGTAAGGGACGTAGCTATAATGGCGTTCGTGTCTGCGTAATGCATACGAGCGGCAACCTCGCTTTTTTTAGTTAGGTGGGGTGGCTCATTGTTTCCACCTGGCTCACTGTTGCCCACCCAACCCTATATGTGTAAATCGGTAATTACAATTATTAATAATTGATCTTTGGGAAAATTACCTTCATTTACCTAGAGTAGGGGAGTTTTTTAAACGTGTCAACACCATGCCCACTTTCTTGGCTGCCACAGCTTGTATATTGATTTTGAATTCGGGGACAAACAGTAATTTCAATTCCCCTTTGTCCCCTTTTAGGGAATAGACAGGAATGACCCGGAAAAAAACAATTGTAGTTCCAACTGTGGTTCCAACCATGCGTATGCACCTACATAGTAGTCAGTGGTTCCAACCACCCACCGCTGTAGTGGTGGCGTTTTCGAAGTGGCGTTTTGTAGGGGTCGTTAGCTATGGTCGTTAGTTATTTATCGACGTCTCTCAACCACCTTCAGTCATCCTTCAGTGACGTCAATTTTAGTGAGAGTTTGTAAACATAGACTAACAGAACTAGGTCCATGTTTGTAAATTGCTTGTACGCTTTTAGACTATGGAACAAATAATTGTGTTTTCGTTATCTATGTAGTAAGTAAATAAGTTATTACGTTAGAAGAGGCTGTATATGCTAAAAGCTTTTTGCCTGCCCTTTCGGAATAAAAGACGTATAAATAATTAAAAAAACCGAATTTACTTTGCAATTCGCAATTTCGGATTTCCACGGATTTCTAACATTTAAAATTTATTGCAATTTTTATTTAGGTATCTTGTTGCTTGTGCAATAAAAAAAGGTATGGTTAATTTGGCGGATATGCTTATGATTAACACGGTGACGGAGGGGACAATGAGTGTATTACGGAGTCTCGTAAGTTCGATCTGTGACGATTAGATGATCTTTTTTGCTTATTACTAGCGGTATCTCGGGTGTTCTTTATCTATATGATGATAAAAATTATGAACGTGACTTGCAGGGCGTTTTTAAATCAAAACCGTGTGTGGAACCGCCGCCACCTACTACTATAATGGTGAGAGCTCCGTTATGGCAGCTCGCGCAGGAGGCTGGCCCGTGGGTGCGGCTGGCAGGCTTGAGCGGCGCTGCGGCTGTCGTCCTCGGAGCCATGGGAGCGCACAGAACCTTCCCAGAAACAAATACCAAAGATGACCTGAGGAAGATTTTTGAGACTGCCAACAGATTTCACTTCCTTCACACCCTCGCACTAGTGACTGTACCTTTGTGTAGACGACCATACATTGTAAGTAAAGCTACTCATATAGCATCCTACAAAATGTTATACTTATCTAATCTTTGACATCCTGTACTTAGTCAATTTTTTTTTTAATTTTATTACCCCCTTTTTAGGCAATTTTTATAAAAAATCACTGAAGTTTGAGGTAGAAGGATTGAGGTATGATCAGCTCGGTGCATCATTGATCAGTAGAGCAATAATTAGATACAGAACTACATAGTAGTAATTTTCCTAAATATCTTTGTTTTGCTTTGCAGGCGGGTGCATTCTTCATCGCAGGTATGGGTCTGTTCAGCGGCACCTGCTACTACCATGCTTTCACAGGAGACCACAGCTTCCGCCGACTCACTCCTATTGGTGGATCTTGTCTCATACTTGGCTGGATTGCAATGGTTTTGTAAATCTCTAGAATTTAATTTTACTAGGTATTTTAAGTTTATTAGGGGGTTTTAAATATCTAGGTACACATATTCTACTTTTTTGACAATGTTTTAATTCATTTTAAACTAGCTGTAGTATGTATCCTAGTGCCAACTCATCTAATTTGTTCGAACTTTGTTTATTGTTTCCATAATATTTATAGAAGACTGGCACAAGTAATGAATTATATTTTTAGATTTCATTCCATATTAAAACACATTTTATTAGTATAGTTGGGTTACTGGCAAGTTAAAATGCATATTGAATGTAGCTATAGTGGTAATGGCAAAGTCATCCTTATTATAAAAGACTTTTGTTTAATTTTAGACTGCATTATGTACATAAGAAAATGTTACTTTGGTGAAATTAGATTATACTATTTACGTGTTTATTTAATTAAATAAATATAAGTGTTGTCAAATTCTTTTGTTTTAATAATAAATAATATTCTAGTGATTTCTAATGCATTGTAAAATGCCTCAGGATGAAAGATAAATTATATTCACAGGTGGAATGTGAACACTGGACAGATGCAATGATCCTAGCCACTACAATACTACCCCTATAAACTGGAAATAAATTATTAATATAAGGAAGAGATATGAAAAAGAAACCAGATTTTAATCAATAAGTTTACATGGTTTTTATTGAAATTGTTACATATTAATTTTTGCACTTTTTACTCATTTATGATACTTATTTTACTCAAAAACACCTTTTGGTAATAAATGCTATTCAGTAATTCGTAGGACTCGTATAGATTTTCAATGGTCCTTCACAAACAGCTTATACAGGTGCCGGTCCATACTAAAAGAGTTAAGCTACCACGAGTCATATTTGAGAAAAAATCGTTTAGATAAATGAGAAGAGCTTATATGGACGCACACTTTAAAACTATCATATTGTAATACAGTATTTATGTATAAGAATGGCGGTGGCACAAGACATTTGTAAGGACTCAATCCTACCACATCTGAGCGGTGGTTCACTCTCGTTGCACGCACACACCACAATATAGTACACAATCGAGCGTCGTCGAGCGCGAGCGTCTCTCTCACGTAACGTAAACAAATATACAAAGCTATCACATTAAATTAACACAAAATATTATATAAACATATGTATTAAATCCTATGAAAAACAAAACTATAGAATGCACAGCACTTTTAGTGTCTGGTACAATATATTGAAAAGAAATCACTCAGATTGCACATCGCACAGTGGTAGAGTAGTGGGTACTCGTATCACTCGAAGATGGGAGGAGACAGTTCATTCAAGAGAGATGGAAGGAGTGCTGACCCTCGGAGGCGGCGAGGCGCAGCTTGGCGCGCATCACCTCGCCGCTGCTGTAGTCCGGCAGCTTTAGGTAGTTTACGCACGTCATCACACTAGGCAGGTACTCATCCGGGTCCAGAGACGACTCCAACGATTTGCGAACCACCGTCAAAGGTGGGTTTAGCGCTTTGAAACCTACACATAAAAAATAACAATAAATATAGTATAAGTACAACAGTTCACGTTATTACTTTGAATACAAATCGTGAGTTAGTTTCTGTGCTAAGCGTGACAGACATCAGCGGCCTCATATGGGTTAATAATATATTCACCTCCAGTAGGTAACCTCGGGCTACCCGTGACAAATTGCAGGAACAGTCGCTGTTCGTCGCGTGAGTACGAGGAGAGTGTGTCGATAAGCATGCGGATAGCGCGAGACTCCGCTGTGTAGCCGTGGTCGGGGCGGATGCATTCCGCCAGCATGCGCGCCTCCCAACGCTGCTCGCGACCACCTGGTAACAAAAACATATGTTTTAAATGGATGATCTAACTAACTAACCTATCTAGCCATTGAGATGCAAATTTATATAGGATCTAGCAGCGCTTCGCGGTTTCACCCGTGATCCCGTGGGAATATCGGGGTAAAAAGTAGCCTATGTTATTCCCAATGAATCAATGCATCTTCATAACAAGTTTCATCAAAATCGGTCCAGTTGTTTCGGAGCCTATTCGTTACAAACAAAAATATATTTTCTCTTTATTATATTAGGCTAGATTCGAGGCAAACTTAATACAGTTTTAAAGTTACTGCAGGTATAAACTTACACTAAGGTTGCGCGGGCTAAGAGACAAATAAGGTTGGTTGCTGGTTCACAAAACCACACTTTGAAGCCCGCTCTAACTCCACCAAAGTAAAACGTTTTTATACTTTACCTGATGAACTTCCACAGAATACTTGTTCCAATTCTTCAGGATAGAATATTTTCAGATTGTTTAACGGGAATACTGATTCAAAGCCTTCTTTAAATGCATCCATCTGTTTCGTTACGCCTAAACAAGAAATAAACCATGAGTACATCATATTTTATTACAAATACTTGTAACGACTAAAATATAACATCGATAAAAATTCGTCACTTTCTTGAGTGAACTTATTAAACAATAGTTATGATTTAAACGGAAAATTCTGCTTTTTATTTATATTCATTTATGCTTGGTCGATACCGCTTTAGACGTGCCAATATTGAAACAAACCATCCATTAATCTAACATTTCAGCTTATAGATAATAAAAACTGCACCCAAACTCATAAATTCACTAACTTATTCAAATTTTTAAACACAGTTTATAAATAAAATATTATTTATCAAGTCGGTAACATGATCAAAGACTACATACCTTCGAAAAGTAGCCAGTATGTGACGAGATCGATATAATTGTGAAGATTGTGCGCCGTGACGGGCATGTCGCGTCCGCCGCGTCGCAGCTCCGTGCATCCATCGCCTGGCAATATAAAGTCTAAGCCTAGCTCCTCGATAGGGCAACCATCTAGCTCAAGACCGGAAATCTGAAATAAGACAACAAAATCTTAGTACAACCATATTAGTATTACATACTGTGCATTAAGTAGTGCCACATTTATTGACATATAAAAACAACAGTTAGCAAACTCAGCAAGTTGATATTGTTAGTTTCCTCACCATCTGCGTCTTCTGTTCTTGTGTGTGCCTTGAGTCGACTTGCAACTGATGAGCGCGCTCGGCGACGCGTCGCAGGCGACACAGCGACCGCCACAACTCGGGCGCGACGTGTCGCACGTCGCTTAGCGTCAACCATCGTTGTTCGCCCACTAACCAACGGTACATCACTACTGATAGTGGAATGTCCACCTAGTAATAATAAATATACATTTATAAAATATGAGTCATTGGTTCTAAGGATACCATACAAATTCTATAAATAAACATCATAGTCCCCATTTAGTCCTGATATTCTTACGGCATAAGGATGTTGGTTATATAAGTAAATATTGGCAGGTACTTACCATCCTAGAGTCCATAACAGCTTTAGCCATGAATTTTCCTAAGAAACGGAACTTGGCCTTGACTCGTGAGAGATGCGAGGCTCGCACGTTGCGTCCGACGGCAGCGGGGAACAGCCCGCACGGCCATGACACGTACGTCGCGTCCGGCGCCGGCACGGGGATCGACGTCTCCTGGACGAATAACGTATCAAGATCACTGATGTGCTCAACTGAGACTGTCTGCTCGATGTCGCGTCAATGCCATAAAAATTACGATTTAAGACCGTTTCTAACGCGTATGTATGGGTGAATGTAAGAGCCAGAATTGCAGTTTAATATCCTTTTTTACTACTTCGATAATAATCACTATTATCCTTAGAGTGAGGGGATAATATAATAATAATTATTATTGAAGGTTAGGCTTAGACAAATCAAGAAATAATTAGTATTCGTTTCATACCTTTTCGAGATCAGAATGTTCCGGCGCTCGTTCGTCGTCTAATGTGAGCGCGTCTCTAACCGAGGAGGCCAACTCGGTGACAGCGGGCGCTTGGCCCTTCACTATCTCACCGCCGAACGATGTCGGCTTCTGCTTGAAGTTCTCACTACCGTGCCACAAGTCCAGGTCGGCACGTTGCAATTCCTTGATGAAAAAACCAAAGGTTTATGAGAAAAAACAGAAAAATGTGTTTTTCTAAAAATAGAATGCTCTTAATCTGGGATTATGCACCCTCGAAACGACACCCATCATTAAAATTCGAGTGTGTAGGATGGTAAATATGAACGTAACTGACCTGCGAGACGAGGGCGTAGAACTCTAGCGTGGGTCCTAGGCCGGTGCCGACTTCATTCTCATACTGTATTTCGAGCAGCGCCTTCGAGTGCGCGAACTCGTGCATAACATGCTCCGCTTGCCGCAGCACATTATCCCGCTGTACGGTGCGCTTGCGTCGATCGAGCCGTGGAGCTACTCGTTCCTCGTGGGCCGCACCCGCACCTCCAGCACCTCCGGCACCAGCGCCTCCGCCCGCGCCACTGCCACCTGCTTCTACGAGCCGCTGCAGCGCGCGGTCGCGATCAAATGACACCACGTAGAAGAGCAAGTGACGGCATTCGAACGGGAACACGAACGGACTGCAAGAAAACACGATCCTGTCAATCCTTTGGTCCATCGAGCCGGATATAATGGGACCTCTTATATACCGAAGCCACTATAGCACGTTTCTTATTACATCATCAATAATAATACCGTAATTGCAGTCAAGTTTTCAAGCTCAACATATAACTAATTTCGATTTTCAAACACGCTATCTATCTATCTAGAAGATGAAGATATATACTCACCAAGCGTAAGCGATCTTCTTCAACCACGGAGGTAGATTTCCAGTCATTATTACTAATGGATCTTGTAATTGTCTGTTAGCTTTGGCAGCAAGCTAAAACAAGAATAAAACAATATTAATAAGTTATCAACAACGGGATATTTTCAATGTTTTCACTTTTTTGATAAGTTTGATGTATACCTTGGCATTAACAAAGTCTTGGTTAGGCACCAGCGGACGATGATCCGGTAGGCAGGCTGCGCGGTATAGCGTGTGCCAGTGTCGTGACAACGCGTGCAATGCACGCAATAGTGCTAGGGCTCCGAGCGACGCATCGCGTACTTCGCCACCCGATAACGAAGCGCGAAGTACTGCTGATAGGGGAGACCCTAGGGCTGGAACAATACCCTCTGAAAGAGAAGATTATTTTAAGTAAATTCAAGTGTAGTAATTCTAGATAGTGAGATTATTATTGTGATGATAACTAAAAAAAAAATAGAACTAACAGAATTTGAATCACAATTTTTAATAACAATAGAGCTCAGTATCGAACTTGCAGCCACATAGTATTTCCTAAATCATTGTAAGCTATTCGAATGTTCAAAACCCAGTAGTTCTTGAATTAATTATGATACGTAAGCGTCTTCTAAGGATTGAGGGACTTGAATAAAACCTATACTCACCATTCCATAAGAGATCAGGTTTACGTCTAGATGAGATCTTTGTTGGCTGCCCCTTGCCCTTTTTGGACACGGTGGCATCAGGTCGCGGCTGTTCTGTCGCTTCTACAGCGCGGTAGTATATCGTGTGAGTTTGTACCCAGATTCCTGCATTGGCTGAAAAATAAGGTGACAATATATTATTGAAACTACTAAGCGACCAGCTTAATTAGCTACTTGTGTAAAAAATATTGTAAATGAATACTCACCTAAAGGAGTCTCAGTGTCTGTGTCGGCGTCTGTCTGTTCACCAAACTGTCTGACTGCTTGATACACAGTCATGTTGTACGGTAGTACCGTATCGCCGATAAGGAACTCTAATTTGTGTTCCGTGCTATAAAAGAAAAATACTAAAGTTACTAAATGGCTTATCAAATACTGGCAGCGCTCCGCGGTTTCACCCACGTAACTCCCGATCCCGATGGAATATCAGGATGGGAAAGTAGCCTATTTTATTCCTAATTAATCAATGTATCCTCATACCAAGTTTTATCAAAATCGTACCAGTAGTTTCGGAGCCTATTCGTTAATCTTTATAATATTAGTGTAGATAGGTACTGGAAAAGAGATTAATTTGCGTTGTAATGTCTCGTCATTGGTATGTTAATATAAACCGCGCAAGATTATTTACTGAAGATTAGGTACGCAACAACAACGGAACACTTCTATGGGCAGTCTCTTGCTTGACATCATCAATTTAACCAAAACAGAACATTTATAAGGCATCAACTATAGGTACACATAAATAGTGCTTACTCAGAGGTATGTTGATGTGGCGGCGAGGCGAGCGAGTCATCCACATCGTCATCCGAAGCTCCATCATCATCTGAATGTGGTCCACTCGCTGAACCTTCACGATTTCTACCGTTCGCGTATCCACGGGCTGCTAGATATCTTTCAATGGCTTGGACTAATGCTAATGGGTCAATCCGAACGACACCTCCTTTCCATTGCTTCAGGTTAGTGCACGTCGGATGACGTTTGAGATCACACTGCAAATAAAAGCGACATTTAACACACCAAATTGCTGTTATTAAGATTATTCTAGGTTTTTAGAATCAAAGCGTAACAAGCCGTAGTCTGACCTAGATACAATAGGTTATTTTCTCTGACTGTATGTATATCTCTTTATTGTATATTGTTCTATCACAATCAGCAACCTTATTGATTATTGATTGTCAAATCAGAGTACATATTAATGAACTTCAAAACCCCGAAAACGGCGCACAATTTATTCATATAAAATCTGTAGTTCATGTATCTAGCTAGCGATTGTGGTCGAAAAGCTGTGATGGGTCTTCCAGGATGTTTCTAAAAGTACTGACCATGAGCTGGTGGGTGTTGAAGAACTTGAGAGCGGAAGTGGCCGGTCTCGCGGGCAAGTCGTGCACGCGTACCGGGAACTGCTCGAGGTGGCTGACGCACGCATTTACTTTGCACACCAGCGCGACCAGCGCCACTGCACCGCCTACTGGACCCTCCGTCAGATCACTGCGGATATAAAAGTATATTAATAAAATGCCAAAAGATTTCTAAACATTCAAGAATGAATAAAAGAGAAGTGGTATTTAGGACTAGTTTTAGGAGGATTAGGAGATATTGGAGTAAAGCGCTTTAAAAATAACTTACTCCGCAGATAGCGGCATTTCGGCGAACACGTGCAGGAACAGCCTGAGTCGCTCTTCACAGGCGGCGACTTGTTCCATCGAGTCACGTGACTCGTTATCTCCCTCCTTGTCGCGCGTCTCGCCGCCTTCCGTCTCCGGCTCGCTCTCCACGCCCGTCAGATATTGGAGTAAAGCGCTTAGCACGCCAGAGTGGTTCACCTGTCAAGTTACATATGGCTTACATTTACAAATAATAACGAAGTACTTGGGACCTGTCGATTATATCTGTCTTTTTAACATCTTTGATGCAAAGGCATTAGAAAGATAACAAAAGTCAATAAGTTACCTCGAAAGGTGAAACATCATGGTGCATGAGCGTATCCCTCAGCTGCTGCAGCGCTGCACGGCGGTGCTGTGCGTGCGGCAGCGCTGCCGCAAGTGCTGCAAGTCGCTCCAGTGCACCGCCTCCACCGCTCAACGCGCCCCATTCCCGTTGTAACCGGGCCGCTGTCCATTGAATCCATTCGCGGACTTTCTCCCTACAAAGCGAGCACATACGTAATAAGAAAACATGTAAGTCATAATTTGATAATTTATTTCAACAATTATGCTGAATCCCGCAGTCTTTTATAATACTAAAAATATTAATAAATTTGTCTTACTTGTTCTGTACTGTAAGATTGGCGGCAGAATGTGGAGAGGCCAGCAGCGCGTTGTCTTTGTGTGCGTGAGGACTGCGGCCCCAGCGCGACGGGTTCAACGATGATAGGAACGACGATGTTTTAGACGCGCCGCCTACACGGCTCGCTGAACGACCCGTACCGGATCCCGCCACTCCTGAACCTGCGGTAAATAATTTTTATAGTATAAAGTTAATTTATAGGCCAATGTAGCAGCAGACGTTTTCTTACTACGACAAACCACTTTCATAACATTATTGTAAAAAGTTGTCTTCCAAGTAAAACATCAAATACTCGAGCACGTCTGTAGCTTCCAGTAAGTTATAAAGTATAACAAAAAATTTGCTCATTGATGTGATAATATTACTAATTTAAGAAAATGCTGAAATATTGAATACTCTTTCAGAATAAAAAACCTCAAACTCAAAATACTTTATTCATTAAGAATCATACAGTTTTTACGAGATCACATTGTTACGTCTTAAAAACTAAGTTAGGATGTGTGCCTTCGGAGCGCGCCCACCAATGAGAAGGCACAAAAAACTCATGGGGGTTTTTTGTGATGATAGGCTAAGATCAACAAATTCACTTACTATGTGGTGCCTGATGTGCCGGCGGCGCAGGAGCATGATGCGCAGGCGGAGTAGGCGCGGCGTCATCCCGTCGCCGGCCGTGACGCGCGCCACCCGATCGCTTCACTGCACGCTTGCGTTTTAACATCTCAGCCAGTTGAAGAGGACTGCCGGACCTACGGAGCAAATCAACCACATAAAACACCAACACATATGTGTTATCTTACGCTACTCGCCTTCACGCACACATTCGAGGCGTATTTGTGCTCTTCTTTACCACATATAAACCCCACGGACTGTATTGAATGAGAATGGCAAAAGAACAGTGAACTTACCTGTGGACTGTATTAGCTGGTAACTGCGCATGTGTAGATGATGATCCCGCACCTGCTTCTGCGCCACTTGCATCGCTGGCAATCGCTAAAAATACGTAACAAATTGAGTATAAAAGTCACACGAAATCAATTCATTTTCGAGTAGGTTTTAGATTCCGAGTTCCGACATGCTTGGAAACAGATGAAGGAGACATTTGGCCTGCAGTGGGACAAGATTGGATTACAAAAAAAAAAAAACTGGTCAAGTGCGAGTCGGACTCGCGTACCAAGGGTTCCGTACCATGTTGTATGGGAGCCCCACTTAATTTTTTATTTCTGTTTTAGTATTTGTTATTATAGCGGCATAATCTGTGAACATTTTAACTGTCTAGCTATCACGGTTCATGAGATACACAGACAGACAGTGAAGTCTTAGTAATAGGGTCTCGTTTTTACCCTTAGGTACGTTTAACCCTAAAAATGGAGAGTACACAAAACGTAGGTGTTAATTACTTACGCATAGTAGTAGCGACAAAAGATCCAGAGGCAGAGAACGCGAGGGATAGATTATTGTGTTCGATCGATGTATTCGATGTAGATGCGGGAGGTGAAGAACCGCCGCTCGAACGTAGGCTTGTGCCACTTGGTGACTGAAACAAAACCGTTTTCCTTGAAAATATAACACTTTTTGATAAATATTAATTTTTTGTCTTCCAATGAAGAGTTTCTAATACGAAATTTTTAATAGAAATAGTAGGTTCTCTTACCTTCAGTTTGGTGGTAGCATTAGGAGTAAGACTCCTCTCAGCAAGCTGAGCCACCTGATGAAGGACGCCTTCTCTGCGGAACTGCACGCCCATCTCTTCAGGCAAACGCTGCATTAATATTTCAGCTAGCTGAAGGGAACCGACAACGATGCGGAGGTCTGTTGAAGCCATCATACCCGCTATGTGGGATGATATCACCTAAGAAAATAATATTGAAGATTGTTTATGGCAAATGGAATAAATAAAGCTAAATCTATGGACGCTAAGGGTGATTTACTAAACTTACAGACAACCCACGGCCTAAACCACTAAGCCAAAAATAAGAAATATTAAATCAGGATTGACCCAAGGCTGCAACTATTCAATTAAAATGCTAGTAAAACTGTTGAAGTAGGTCTTATAACTTAATATTTCGTGACTCACCTGCATTTTCAACACTTGTCGCAATAACGGTGCGTCTGCATAATATACACAACGTAAGATAGCCTTGAGGGCTTGCGAGCGCACTGCGGGCCCGGCCGAGCTCCAGTATACCTCGTGTAAGACAGCTAATAACGCACGGCACAGGCTAGAACTGCTGCGCACCATCGCTATGCGGGGATCTGAGAAAAAGAAACACAAATTATTTCACTTACATATTTCTAGAAAAACCTACAGGATGTTTGACTCATTAACCAGCCTAAAAAGTAACGTTCGTGAGCTCTGTCACGGGAGGTTACCTGCAGGTGCCTGAAGTTGCGCGGCATTATCTTGCCGCGGAGGCGCAGGCGCGAGTCGCTGCACAGCGCGTGCAGTACCCGTGTGGTCGTTGAGCTGCTGCATGGCAGTCAGGTCCACGGTATACGAGCGGCCGAGCGTGGTGAGGCATACTTCTTCTTCGCCAGCCGTCGCAGCCACCTCCAACGCGCGGGATTCTACCCACGAATACGAACGCCACACACCTACAGGAAAAAAAACGACTTTACTAGTTGTTTGTTTGTAAATCAATAAACAGTAAGGCAAGCGATTACTTTCATCTTAGATATGTATTTTACAGAAAGCAGCTGCAGCAGTTAATAACCCTGTAGTTATAAACATCTGAATAGACTTACCTCTATCATCCCTCCATTGCCAAGTGGCCGTGGTCCGATCGGTAGCGGCCGACCACGGACGATCCAAATGAGCGTCCACAGCGAATATACCGTCAGTGGGCAAACGTGGCATCAATTCACCAATCAGGCAAGTTATCTCATACAATTCTTGCGGGAGACGAGGTATTAAGTCCACTTGCTGTTGAATAAAATGAGATTTGATATAAAAATCAACTTATCAAATTAGCATCAGGTGTGATTTGAAAGCTTTTGTAGCAGGTTCCCAAAGACTGCTACAGTGTGGGGTATGGGGAAGATTTAATGTATTTAGTTCAGTATTAAAAGTGCAATATAGTTTACCTCTTGATGTAGAGTAGATCCGGTAAGCAGACACAGAAGTGTGTCGGCAATAGATCGCTGGTGTAAAGCAAGCGCAAGTTGCGGGCAAGCGGCGCACATCACCCATAGCAAACGCAGTACTGTGATGAATGTCGCTCCGGAAATTAGGGGCGGTTGGACTACGAGCTAAAAAAAACCAAAATCGATAAGATTTCCTATACAAAATATCATTAGAAATGTGCAAACAAATATTAACACAGCAAATGGGAGATTGAACTTACCAATTGCTGTAAGTTAGTAAGCAATTCGGGCGTTGCAATCTCTTGTAAACGCGCCGGGTCGTGTTGGAAACTATCCACGAGCCTTGAAAATGCGAGGCATACGCATTCTACAGACTTCTTGTCTTGTTGTGTCAATCTATAAAAACAAAGACATTCATTAGAAAATTTTAACCGCAGAAGACACATTTTAAACACATTAACAACAATTTTCAACCTTACCTATTAGCAAGTAGTTGCAGCGAGTCTCTGACGAGATGAAACTCGTCTGGGGTCAAGTTCTGACAGCAGTTCGCTGTGATAGAAAGCGCGGCGCGTTGCGCGTTTATCGAGAAGAAATCCAAATAAGTCAGGCATGCTGATACTCCACGCTGAAAATGATATTTTATTAATAAATTACAAAAGTTTGTTTGTGCTGTTTTTATGGTCGAATGGCTTGATTGATTAGGATGAAAATCTGCAGAGGGACAGTAAGGACATACAGTACATACTTTTATCCCAAAAGTTACGGGACGCACATAATACAGCTAGTTGCTTGTAAAATTAAAAAGTGTCTATCCTTCTAAGGGATGATCAATTGATTTAAAAATAAATCCAGGTAAGTAAGGTAAGGTATGTAAGATATTTAATAACTTACTGCCTGTAGTATAGCTTTAGAATGTCGTCGAGACAGCATATCCAAGGCTGTAAGACTTTGTTCAGCGACATCCATACAAGTGATAGCTTGAAGTTTGTCGAGGAACGCTGGCACGGCCAGGGCGACCGCGCCGCTGCTACGTGGCAACGCTTCCAACATGTAGGTAAGCGCGCGACATGCGTGGTTCATCTGTAAGCAAAATAGAGAAATAAATAGTAAGGAGGTACAATTTTGATTTGAATGGGCTTAAATTTAAATAACAAATACTATGAATATGAGTCGATATTTCTTACCATGTCAAAGTTATGTTCAGCGGCCAGCAGGTTAACAAGCGCTGGCACAACTTGCCGCACTGGGAAGCCGGCGAGCGTATCTTCGTTACCCATGACGAGTAGCTGACACATCTCGATGACGGCCTGCAGCTGCTGGCCCTCGTCGCCCGTAGCTTGCAGACCGGCAAGAAGTTGAGCGGCTTTTGACGCAGCTGAAGAGTAAAATTAAGTAATAAAATAAACTCAGTCTATCGTGCGATTTACAGTAAAAATTGACATGATTCTTACCCGAGTTGGCAGTGACGGTCCTATGCAGTAGATGCTGCATGCGGGGGCCGAGCGCTCCGAGCAAATGCGGCGGCAACCCACGTGCCTCCAGCAATGCCTGCAGACGGCCTACTTCGCCTTCCTCCGACGAAGATTCCTCGGCGACGGCAGTGTTGCTTGCCGCCGCCACACTGCCCGTGCCCGAACTGCCGCCGCCGCTTGCGCATTCCTCGCCAGACGATGACGCTATACATTTTAAGGACTCAGTAAGGTAGGGCAAAATAAAGTCCTTTATTAGTTAACTAGCGACCCGCTCCGGCTTCGCACGGCTATATTATACATGTATTATACATATAAACCTTCCTCTTGAATCACTCTATCTATTAAAAAAAACCACATCAAAATCCGTTGCGTAGTTTTAAAGATTTAAGCATACAAAGGGAAATAGGGACAGAGAAAGCGACTTTGTTTTAAATACTATGTAGTGATGACTAGCGACCCGCTCCGGCTTCGCACGGCTATATTATGCATGTATCATACATATAAACCTTCCTCTTGAAACACTCTATCTATTAAAAAAAACCACATCAAAATCCGTTGCGTAGTTTTAAAGATTTAAGCATACAAAGGGAAATAGGGACAGAGAAAGCGACTTTGTTTTAAATACTATGTAGTGATGACTAGCGACCCGCTCCGGCTTCGCACGGCTATATTATGCATGTATCATACATATAAACCTTCCTCTCGAATCACTCTATCTATTAAAAAAACCGCATCAAAATTCGTTGCGTAGTTTTAAAGATCTAAGCATACAAAGGGACATAGGGATATAGGGACGGCGAAAAGTGACTTTATTTTATACTATGTAGTGATAGTGATAGTGAAGTGATGGACTTATACATATTTGGAGCGTTAAGTTTAGCAAGTTAAAATAAAGCTATTTTTTCCTACTTGTTTCAGTTCACTATCAAAGTAATATGTGATTGACATCCCTCTTTAAAACGATGTAGTTAATGGATTCTGTATACATAAATTTAGTGCATATCTGTTGATAAGTTACCTTTGGTCTTAGGCTTCGCCTCTGAAGGCGCATTGTCCGGCATCGAGGCGGGGGATGCTGTTACCGGCGGCGTGGTAGACGTGGATGCTACGGCACCCTACACAATATACAAAATTTACGTATTTTAATACTCTATCATACCATATATGTAGGAATGGAAATGCTGTGCACGAGAACGATGAATGATTTATGACGGATGAAAAGACTTAGTTCGGTGATAGTATGAAAGTGTTTTTGAACGAAATACGGAAGGAGTGGGTTGAATGAGAAAGAAAGCCGGAAGAGAGAGAGGAATGAAAGGAGAAATAAAAGATGGAGAATTGCTATATACGACGACGAACGACGCTCTGTAATTATTTAAACTTCACGAAGATATTTTCACAATATAGTGTTTGAAAGTGACCCAAGGTGTTTCCATTCGATCTCCAAGCTCCCAGACACCCCGAACCCCTAGGCAATGATCCCACATATATTTGTAAATATATTTGTAATAAAATATTTGCGACTAAGAGCCATGGAACGTATCCCTATCCGTAGCCCTACGAGATAAAGTGTGCAACACCATCATCCGAAAACGCAGTAGTGGACAAAGGGTACCGCGTCGCTAAGTTGAAATGGGCGTGGATCGGACTTGTGTGTCGAAGGGGAAATGGCAAGCAATCCTTGAATTCTAACCAAGAGACGAAAAGAGATGTACAGGTAGTTCACCAATCAGATGGACAGACAACACAAAACTTTATGCTGGGGCAGCGTGGTCCTTGAAGAGCAGTGATAGGGAGGTGTGGAGAGACAGAGAGGCATATGTCTGGCAGAGGGCTAACAAATGCTGTTAAAGGAAAATTATAAAATATTTGTATCTCTACAACTCGAGTTGCCGTGTTCACCACAGATGCACGACGCATCATTTGACGATACTCCACATACGTTTAAGACGTAAACGACTGTACGTCATTTAATTTATTTCCTTACCGTTGTTAATGGCTGGGGGTGTGACCGGCTGGACGCACCTCCACTGCTGGCACAAGAACCCAGACTGCTTTTGCCTGCAATTAATCAAACACAATGTGAATAAAATATCGTAGGTATAGCTGAATTTAATTCACGCGTATTAAGGTGAAGTTGCGCGCTTTATTTGAGGTCATTTTTTGGTTAGATATACAAACTTTTTTTAACTCTACCTAGATTGCAAAGAATTATGTAGGTAGTTCAGAATATAGATGTGAAATAAAAGTTAATAAAAAACATCCATGCGCCTTGTCCTCCTTATTTAAAGGAATTTCATTTAAATACAATCACGGAAGTTTAATAAATGTCAAAGGTTAATTAATCTGCTGGTAACCATAATAATGAAAAATGCAAAACGGTTCTGTTCTGTAAAGAAAAACGTTACGTATTCTAAAACATTTATGTCATGGCTAACAATATTCCATGTTATGCTTCTTTTGATTGGCATTTTCTCAAAATACATAATTGTATGGCCCTGTGTGTACAATCGACGCTCAAAAGTCCACCGCCACTGCAACGTTTACAATCCTGTGCAGCACTATTTGAACATTATAACAACGTAACCTGTGGATAACCATGTCGGTTAGTGTAGCGGGTGGCGGCTTATACCACTCGGCCAACTAAAGACATAGCTAACATGTTGAAAATAATAATCACACTGAGTACTTAGTATTTATGTTTGGGTGTAACGTCTATTAGAAGAAGGTTGTAAGTCCAATACTCGTTTAAAGTATTGTAGTGTAAGAATACGGGCAAGTGAAACCAGTGGTAAAAGTTATAGACAAAACTATAATGTAAACATAGTAATGTGATATTGCATCGCACCTGCACCGATAAGAAGATGTGTCAAGGGCAAGGTTACACAGGAATCAATATTGTACTAGAAGGTCATGTGACGTAGGGTTTTTACTCAATAAATATTCAGTAAACAGTGCAACTTCAAAGTGTTAATATCTCTTACATCCTCGCATTACATGGCGACCCTGCCAGTCCACTGCTTCTAGGCAGTGCGACGGTTCCGCTCGGGCCCGGGCCCCGGGTCCGGGCCGGGACTGAATCGTGTGGGTACCGAGCCATTGTAGCACACTGATAGTGTACTTATGACGCATACTGTACCTCGTTTGTCTCTACGCGTGGACGCTGGCTGCGGCTGCGGCATGTCGCGAGCTCGCGCCCGCCGCCCGCACGCCGCGCTACCGCCCGCGCTCTCACCCGACACCTACAACAAACCACAAACATGTTTTAGTACCATACCAGGAAACTTATCCTCAAACTGTTTTTGTATGCTCTGAAAAATTGTGTGATTTTCAGAGTAGATAGATAACTTTATAATAATAAATGCGTTTATTTCTTTTACAAATGCTTATATCTATCTTGACGACCCAGTTGGCACAATGGTCACCATGCCGGACTGCCAAATAAAGGGCTGCAGGTTCGATTCCCGCCTCAGACAAGTATTTATGCTTAGATATTTGTCTGTGGTCTGGTTGTTTCTATGTTTATAAGTATATATTTACATAAGAAAAGTTTAGTAGTATATCCGTTGTCTAGCACCCATAACACAAGTCTGTTACTTAGCTTGGGGCTAGATGGCGATGTGTGGAATGTCCTGCAATATTTATTTATTTATTTATTATTATTTATTTATCTACATTAGGTTGAAGCCTTCTTTGAAGCGTGAAATGCCTGTGTTAGAAGGCTCCGCTTTTCTATAGTTGTTACTTATATCTTTGTTAAGCAAAAGGTATTCAATACATTTGTACAACACAGTAAGGAACATAGAACACGATATATGCAAAGTAATAGCTAAAAAGTATAAGTTGCACAAATGGGCGGCCTCATTGCTGAAAGCCATTTCTTCCAGGCAACCTTTGGATGGAAAAGAACTAATTTAGCTTTATGATAGATTGTAAACACTGACATTTTTTGTCATTTGATAATATCAGTAAACAATGCACTGCCACTATCATTAGATTAAGCGTAAGCAAATTGATCTGATGCATTTGCCTAGAATGCAGGTTTAGCTATCGATATTACTGAAAGCATGTATTTTGATAAATAAAATGGATATTCGATCAGATAGAGGTAATTTACCGATAGTGTATGTGACAATCTCTTTGGCGCGGCGGGCGAACACCGCCCTGTCTGTGACGCAGAAGGTAGCGGATTCTAATTCCGCCATTAAACAAATGTTCTAAGTGACAAACCTGTCTTTTAGAAGCAGTATCCTGCCTCTGGCGCTGAGAAGAGCCGGCACCCCTCGTCAAGCAAGCTCCTAAAGTCGCACCCGTTGCAGCTGCGATGCTCTGAACACACGTAAGATAAATAACTTAATTTTTAAAAGAAACACATTTATTTGTTAATCACTTTAAATGCACAATGTTATGTTGTTGTTATTTAAAAAGATTCTGACTGACACACAAGTAGAACAACTGGGTTCAGAAACAAAATGTTTAATAAACAGTAATTTGAAATGTTATTTCACAAGATTGGGCAAGCCAAATCATATAAGATTTGGGTAAAACCCAGACAAAGTTCCTAATAATAATAAGAAAAAATGGTAGCGGAGCTTACGCATTATAAGACACTGTGTCCAACCCACCTGATTAATAAAATAGGTTTCACAATCACAACATACCAAAACAATGAGTTACTTTCAATTAAACTCGCATTTACGGTATGATCTTGAATATAATTTAAATAAGTTATGTTCATAAACATTACGTTTTGTATTAATAGATGCTTTGTTAACTAAGGTTATCTAATTAATAAGGCGTAGTATGTGCTTGTTATTGGAACTTGTTCACTGCACTGCTCACAATCATATCAACGACTGAAGTGACGCGACACTTTCGATCTTAACAGCGTGAGCGGGGCTCATAACATTTAAAAGCATTAAACATACAGATAATGATAATTCCCTTAATGATATGATATTATTATATCTGTTTTGACGACCAATAATGATATGGTATTTATTTTGATACCTAATTCAGACACCAGCTTCCTCTACATAATTATTATTTTCACAGTGTACTTACCTTTATAAGTGTATTTAAATTAAGAGGAAGAAATAAATATTAATTTATTATTATTATTATAATTTATTATTTATTTTTCAGTACGTACCCTCCTTGCGTTAGTTTGACGTAAATAAGGTAGATCTCGTGGAACAATCAGTAGCTTACTGTTAGCACTGAGCGATTTTGATGAACAGGCTTCTGTGAACAAAAAATATGAAAAGTGAGATATTGATACACGAAGAGATAGTAAGTTAAAGTACTTTTAAAGATGTTTTCTAGTTTACCTTCGGTGTCTCTATAAGGTGGTGGTGTAGTACTTCCAGTTAGATTCTCTGGTGCACTCTTGCGTTCAGTTGGTGCCTGATTATAAGGAACTTCGCTAGTCGTCGCGGTTTCTGTAATATCAACGTAAACAAGTGAAACATGGGTACATACATTCCTATACAATATTATCTATAAAGAATGGGTCCATTTGATATGTGCGATAACGACTACTGATAAGCTTATGTGTGCGTCTAACAGCATGTGCATTATTATCCCGAAATAGATTGATCTGTTCACTCAAGCAAATATTTCCGCATATTATTATGACACAACGTTATTCAAATGTTTACATTTATGTTATATTTATTCCAGGTGATCATTATAGGAAATGGTTGCTTCAAAAAAATAAAAACTAAAAATCTGGTAAAAACAACGTTTTATGATGTGACATTGCGCATATTTATAATTTTTTAATGTATTTACTAAGCGGTTATATGACCAAAATAAATATTTAATAATTAGTAGTACGGTGTGTTTAATGTGTAGTTTACCTGTATTATCACTGATGACAGTTGAGGTAGGTGGTCCTAAATCACGATGATGTCTATTTCTGAGGCGATATGTGCACGGCGTCGACGTCTGATTGCCAGCCGGCTGTTCTACCCCTTCAGTTTCTCCTAGTTTGTAAGTTTTATTGCTACTGACGTCGCTTGTTTCTGACGATTCCTTACTAAACGAATCTATTTTAAACTTCTTCTTGCACTCTTCGACGTTTAATAAGCAGCTGCTGCTCTTTCTACTGGAAAGCGAACGGTGCACTGATCGCTTCCTCTTTTTTCCTTTCCTCCTATTCACAGTGGGGCTATACACGGAATAGTCAGAGTCCAACAAATCAGTAACTGTCGAGGAGCTGAATGGCGAATAAGCGAAGTCTCTCTCGTCTAGAGGCAAGAGTCCACTCTCGGGTTGACTCTGCTGTGTCGATGCAGCTGGGGCGTTTTGATTTGACGGTAACTGTGCTACACTATGCGATTTTAAAATGTTCGATGTTTGCTCACAGGCGCTCTCAGTAAATTTAAGAGCAGTCCGTGAACGTGTGCAATATGCGACGCACTCTTTGTTATTGTTAGATCCGGTTTTACGTCTCTTCCTGTCATGCGAGGAAGTTTGTCCACGTTTGAGATGAACGGTGGACGATTTGTGAGTGTCACCGGCTTTCTGTGCGGCGTCACAACGTGTCTCGTACACGTCGGCGCCGTATGACCAGCGCTCTGATAAGGAGTAGTCAGATCGTGGCAGAGAGTTGATGAGCCGCGAACTTCTGCGCAGCGCGTGAGGCTCCGGGTCAGAGACACGACTGGAGTGCCGGCTGGCTGAGCGCGGCGGGGACGACGTCGCGTCGCGTCGGCTTCGACGGCTGTCACTCGTTCGACGCACCTGACGCAACCACCGACCGCCCACCACCCTGCTAGGAGAAGACCTAAACATCAAAATATTAATCAACACTAACACTACAATACTAAATAAATCAAAACTAGTTAAGGAAGGTAAACAACCTACATTTATATCCTTTTCCTAACAAAATATTCAATTGTACTCTACAATGACACGGTTTAGTAACCACCAATAATTCTATATTCTCTCTATCCTACTAATCACTAATGTATGTGTGACTGCTAACTACCTAATTAAAACATTGGTCATAGTAATTATCAATCATTACAAATGGACATAATATGACAGCTATTAGTAAAATACCATAATTAATATAGCAGGACATAATTAAACAAATAGATACTTAATGAGTTACAAATATTAGGTAAATATACTCTTTTAAATTGCTATCTTTCCTTGAATGAACCAGCAATAATATAGAAATGATACTCTGGGTTCACTCACATTCATTCCAAACCCATGGGATCAAGGAATTTTGGCTGTCAGTTTGTCCATACACAAAGGATGCACAAAATCAAAACATAATTTATTTCTGTAAGTTTAATTCCATAAATGCGAAAATAACCATCTACTTCTAAAATTTTCACGTCTAAAGTGCTGATATGTATTCGATGAATTCTGGGACCTTGGAGAAGGACAGAGACTTTAAACTCCAATCTTAAGACTCGAGCGAGTGAAACTGCAGGGCACTGCTAGTATTAACAATAAGTTGTATAGGTCTCAAAGTTATCCACAAACAAATATTAAATGATTTACCTCATGTGAGACATGTACAACATAAAATTAGTATGCATAGTGAGCATGAAATCCTGATTAAACACTGAAATGGAAAAAACCCCAACACAAGGACAAATTGTCAATAATCTTGGTAACTTTTAATGCAGATTTTGGATAATTTTATTTAGATTTTACAATACAAAATGAATATTGCTGTCAAAATTATTGTCAAGATGTCTGTCTGTCAGTCCATCTCTTATGTTGTATACCTAATTCTTTAGTTTTGATATTTAATTAATACAGCCTTCCCTAGTTTGAATAATGACAAGACAAGGTCAGTTTCGTAGACCGTTGACAGGGAATACTATCTCAATTTCGTACAAGGAAAAACAATTTCTTCATCAAAACCTTAACAATGAAGCCTTTGTACGTAACCATGGTATGGTACGAAAACATAGGTTCGTAAAAAAAAACTTCTTTATCAAAAGTAGTTTCATACAACGAAAAATAATTCCTTCATTGAAACCAGTTACAAACCTACGATTCGCAGACAGTCGAAGAGATTGTCACACCTAAGCGGCGAAGCCGTTTTTGTTAAATTTTGGTAAAGAGATAGACAGTACATTGAAGATGGATATAAGCTTTTTCTCCTTATGTTTAAGCCGAATCCCAAATGTCCACGGTTAAAACCTAGAGTGTAGCTAGTCAGTACACATGAATTCTAAAACTGGACATAATAATTTTGGAAAATCTTCAGCCAAATCAGTGTTGAGTGTCTCCCGAGCAAACTATGCTGCACCTCTTAAGCTATCCCTCTAGTTTTAATATCTAGGCATTGGCTGACCTAATATCAGTTAATAATAACACTAATGACTCTGGATCTGTGATAGCACAAAAATGACTCTGGATCTGTGATAGCGAAAATGATTTCAGATCTCAGAATGATTGTAAATGTTCCTCAATTTCAGTGTTCGATTGATCTCAAATTGCATTTTATGTGACATAGGAATCAAAACCTATCTTGGTGTTTCACCGTTCTTTATGTATAGTAATTATATTAGTAGATTATAAGTACTGGAGAATTATTTTTGCTTCGGATATTCTTATGAGTATTGGTACCTAGTGTAATAGGTAATAATGTGCAACTTACCCGCTGGACTCTCTCGTGAGTGCAGAGTGCGACGACGACGACGGTGTGATGTGTTGCTCGGCCATAGACAACGCTGGGGAGACACGCGGCTGCTGTTGTGGGGCCTGCGCAGGCCGCCCGCGCGCGCTACCTGCCCGGCACCATGCCAGGGCGAGCGCGACCACGCTGTCTCCGCATCCACTCACTACCTATCACCTTTCACCACATACACATCACACCACCTCACTCAACCAACACTCACTCAATATTATTGCACTGCGACGATCTTATCTGCAACAAATAATAAAGATCGTTTACTAAACGAAGAAACACAGCGTACTGCGTTACATAAACAGAGTCTAAAAATCAACACACCTATTTCCTTGCAAACTCTGTGAACGGTGAATAAATCAATTTATAACACTAAATACGAAGTTCTCCGAAAGCACGCTCGAGATAAATGATAAAATGGACGACACAACAAGGGCAGGATTACTACCTACGTTTTCCGAGTAAATTTTTCAATATTAATTTCCACACAACCAGCTGAGATTTGTTAGTAGCTGTCATCCATTTGCCAGCCATCTGTCTGGCTGGACTGTCATTTTAGTGTTGCTAGTTGCTTACATAATGTTGCCATCATTTTAATAAGAAAATTCTACCATATTCTACTATAGCTTATCCCTCTGGCTCTGGCTAGGTCGTACGGCTTTATAAACAATACTAATTAATTATTATTAACCTAGGCCTTATTCCGTCGTAGTTTTCCGTTGTAAAGATAATAATATGAAATAATTATGTTGAAAATTGTGACTAATAAATAGATTCATAATAAAAAAATCAAGTATTTAATATTTTTTTGCCTTCAAATACTTTTTGAAATATTTGATTTGTGTCAGAATTTTAGTTCTTTTTAGGGTTCCGTGCCTCAAAGGTAAAAAAAAGGAACCCTTATAAGATCACTTTCTTATCCATGTATTTGTCTGTCTGTACGTGTGTCACTTCACTACCGATTTTCTCAGGAACGGGGGTGGACCTAGCAATTGAAATTCATGAGGTCTAAAGTCCCTATTTGGTGTATAAAAATCAAGGTCCTGAGTCAACACGATAAAAAGTTAAGAGCTTTAGAGAAAACTTGTAAGTACCTTAATTTTCAACTTTTTTATATTTCGGAATTTTTCCTTTACTTGTGGTGTAAGACCTTGCTTTTAACCACCAAAATTGACAATTAAAAGTAAACCGGAAGTACCCTATACTTACAGCACAAATTAAGGGAAAAATCCAAAAAATAAAAATAAGTTGAAAAATAAAGGGTGTCCCTCCATACATACATAGTTGGACCAATTTACCTTGACCCTTACATCGTAAGGGCGCCCAAACGAAATAAGTCAAGTTAAATTGGTAACTACCATACCACTGCAAGGGTACAGAAAGAGAGTGAAAACTAATGTACCTACGGAACCCTCGGCGCGCGAGTACGACTCGCACTTGACCAGTTTTTTTTTAATTAATCAAAATAAAGTACCTACCATTTAATGTTTGAGATTTTGCTTTTTACTTCTTACAAGTTAACTAGTTCTAGCACAGAATATACATACACGGTGTAACAAGGGGGGTGGATCATCGGTTACTGGGGGGGTGGTGGACCTCAGTACCTATCGATTTAACGCCCTGTATGTTCTGCAATAATTAGCGGTTCAAAAGTTATTTGGACCTTAGTAAAATTTTAGTCAAAATCAGATTTCAGCCTGAACTTCGCAATCGAACTTCGGGTTTGAATAACAAAAAACTACCTTTTACAACACAATCCGAATAATAAAATATAAAAAATAAAAAGCCTTTATATTTGCTCCTATGATCTAAGTAAGTAAGTACATTTAAAATTAAAATAAAGTAATTTTTGTTAGTGTTTTTTTTGTAATTAATTAAGGTTATTATTATTTTTAATTATACAATCCGAATGGCACGGTAAATTGTTGGATATGTTTGAATTTTGCAGTGTGATTTTAATGAGAGTGGAATTTTGCATAGTTGTAATAAGGGCTCCGAATCGGAAGGTCTATAGCGAAAAATATAATTGTTTGTAAAAAGTCCATTACACAATTCTTTTCGTTTTGGGACAGAGAGACCGTGACCTTCCGACCTCTTTTTTCGGGTATAGGCTCCAAATTCAAAGCGTAGTGTTTAAAGAGCATTTTTCCTTAAAAAATCTGTTTAATAACAAGGCAGTGATTACACGAGTACTAGTTAGATACCTAGATAATAATTTATGTAGGCAAGTCACCTACATAGCATGCATAAACCGACAAGTTAGAGGTCATGATGTCCATCCATTGTGGTTGCTCGTCGGTGTTTCGGCAGCGAATAATTTTGTATTTATTTAGTAGAAATAAAGGTTAGTAAAAGGTACGGTATATCATATACCTATAATATCGTGATACATAGGTACTAAATGAATCACGATCCCATAGGCTACGACACGGGGCACTGCTGGTCCACATTAGTGACCTATGAGCGTGCATACCTACTGGTATTAGCGGGTGAGGTCCTAAAGTGGTTTAAATTCCAAGCAGTCGCCAATTTACAAATAATTTTGTTCGCGCGTGAGAAGTTATACGTCCGTCGATCCTCCGTCTGTCCGGCGTCCGTCCGATATTTATTATGCGGACAGCTTAAACCTGTTACTTTTGTGTTACGCAGCTTCAACCTGTGACTTTTATGGTACGCAGCTTCAACCTGTGACATTTGTGTTACAGTGATACGCGCGCATCTTAATATTTCTAAAAATAAAGAAGTATAACTTCGAAAAATTCATTCGCCTAAATGTTATTTTTAAACAAGAACCAATATTATCAAGATACCGCAGATATGTGCAAATAAACAACATACTTCACCATAGGTATGATGGTTTTTACGCGAAACGCAACCTAATTCAGGTAAGGATGCAACTAGCATAGAAGGAAAAGTAAACGGTCCCTCTACAACTTATACGTGGTAGTTTGCACCCAGCAACTCGAAGCCAACCTGTTCAAAATAAACCTGTCTTGCCTACCTACGATTCAATCGTATCTCGAGTTTGCCATGGGACGGAAAATAAACCATCCTCGACTCGATCGAAACATTCACCAGGTGCAATTGCCAGGTAAATAATCTTATTTTAGGCGAGAAAACTTTAACAGCTATTATGTTTGTGTAATACAGGTAAGTATGGAATTACTATTGAATTCCGAATACCCACTGTATGTTTAATACAATTCTTGTAGTTTATTGTAGCTCAAAGCAAAACATTCGCATTATCTTTGCATCTGAAACTCATAAGCGAGGTGACGCGGTGTGTGAAGCAACTGTCCTCAATTGAGAGTAGGTAACGAACGAATGAAGAAAAAGGACAAAAGAGGGAAAAGCGTAATGTTAAATAGAGATACCACTCTCTAGCAAATAATCAAAAGTTTAGTCCGATCGAAATAACACAAGCCGCAGCATTTTGTTTTTTGTTTGAAACCGTCCAGTCACTCGCGGTTGTTTCGACATGACCTTCCTTGACTTCATCCGAACGAGTCATTTATCTAAGGATAAATGACTTTTCAAATGATTTTTTGTGGCTACTACTTAGAGTTAATACTTTACGCAGTAGCAACAAAGAATCATTCCGACTTCGCCAACACGTGGTTATTAATTATATAATAATTAAATGAATAGAAATTCGTGGTTCCCGCTTGGCATATTTTTCTCCTGATACGGTTCATAATATGGCGCGGCGCCGTTCTTACCACAGCAAAAGATGATCAACCCAATCTGTCCGTAGGTACCGTAGTGGTTCGTAGCGGTGGGCGCAGGTAGCTAGCAATAAAACTCGTGGAACAGCAGCAGACTCAGTAACACATTGACAGTCAGTCAACAACTTATAAACCAAAGTTTTACTTAGTATTCAAAGACAACTAAGACAAGCTACAAATCATCAAGACAGGCATCTCTTTAACTACCATTCGACACCGTCTCGATTGCTCCGCTATTATCAACACAACAAGTTTTTTGACGTTACCAATATAAACGCAAAATCAAACTTGAACTTAAGTTTTTAACAGCAAAGTAGCATTTAGTTTGTTTTGGTAATATTCTGGCAAGGGGCTGCGCCCCAAGGCCGCCGGGTCGACAACCTGACTCGGCTGCAGTGTCCACGTGCGAAACCAGCTCACCTCGGGACCACTATGTTCAAAAATTGTCTCGAATTTCGTAAGTTCTACTTTTAACCATATGCGTCTGTTAAAGGTAACTAAGTTATTAACTTCAATGGTGACTTTAGCTTATTGCAGCAGTCATTATCTATACTAATATTATAAAGCTGAAGAGTTTGTTTGAACGCGCTAATCTCAGGAACTACTGGTTCGAATTGAAAAAATATTTTTGTGTTGGATAGTTCATTTATCGAGGAAGGCTATAGGCTACTTTTTATTTTGATATTCCCACAGAATCGGGACTTATGCGGGTCAAACCGCAGGGCGCAGCTAGAAATACAATAAGCAATTCTACTAAAAGAGAAATCTTTTACCTGTTCTTCCTCATTTGGTTTCAATTTCCGTTTTCGAACACAACAACAAAGGAATATAGGTAAATGGGCACCGGAATATGAGGGGATTCTTTAAAAAAAAAGTCTCGTCGTAACAAAGGAATCAGCTGTTCCGTAAATAGTGCAGGTAGCGTGTGGGTGAGATTATTCTTGTTATTAGACACTTCACCGTTGCAGTGGGAACTGGGAACGCTGCTGAATTAGAATTTATAAACACGAGACGCATTTATTCATGCATAGTGATTGAAACACAGACATTGTTATTCCATATTAGGAGTGTCCACTCTTCGACGATATAATGTGAGATACATATTCCAAAGAGTTTGGCGATTGTTGATAAATCAAATAAGGTGTTTTACATACTTAATTAATTATTTCGTAGTAAGTAAAATAAACCACGGTAGATATTTAACAGCTGACCGAAGCACGTACATTACCAACGAGCGCGTATTGTCACTGAATGCAACAAAATCAATCTGTGTGTATCAAATAGGGTGCACCCCGAAGGGAGTCAGTCAACGACCGGCCCAGTACGGCGGGCGGGCGGCCCCCACACACCGGTGCACGCGGCTTCTCCGACCGGAGCCCTACAGGTTCAACGACCTTTTGCGGACCCTCCGCTGATAGCCCCTGCAAATTACCCATAAGCCAGACGCAGACGGCTTCATACCTATCTAAATACGAGAGCTAGGTAACTACAATGAAGGGACATCAAACAAAGAGGGAGTTGTATGAAAAGGACAGAAATTGTAGTTAACATTGGTAGGTACAATCAAAGAAAGAAGATATACCGATCGTACAGTGTTGAAAAAGGTTAATTATTACACCTGCCCATTCTAGCAACTTGTAAGTGTAAAATTGTCCTAAATAACAAATAGCTCAAGTTTATTTAAACAAAAATTATAATCAGTACTTATTGTACCTATAGGTGTAGACGTAGAACTAAATTCTGTAAGTAGCACGCAGATAACAAAATAATATTAGCACTGCTACACAACGTTAGGTAAGCACGATAAAACTATTTTTAATCAGACATGTCAGGGGCATACCCACCAGACGAGAATTAAAACGATAGCGCCTCGTTTAAGCTAAACAGAAATGGCAGTTTCTATGCAATAACAGCTGCACTTAAAAATCGAACACAACACTTTCATCGCACCGAATTCGGGTTATAAAACGCGTAGCTATCGATATAAACAAAACTGTACCAGTACAAAACATGGGCGGGGAGGCGATCTACTAGTTTTTAACTGGAGAACCGAGAACGAAACGTGCATGGTTGTCGAGTTGACTACGACACCGCATCGCACGCGACTGAAATAAACTGCGTCAATGAAATCGATTTGTGCATAATCCCAATTCGCACACTAAACTATTTTTTTCGTCTAATGCTTACTGCTGCTGCTTGCTTGTTAATATACAAAGAGCAGAATAAGCTTGTATTTATAAACCCGGTCAAGTGCGTGTCGGGTCACGCGTAGTGGTAGGATTCCCTAGTGGCCCGTCACAATATGCGGACTTAGAAGGGGTTTTGTATTTGATACTTACTATGAATGAACATTTATGGTTTGTCAAATGTATCTAAGAAAGTAATTTTTAATGGGATTGCCACAACATTTTGCTAATTTATTTGTCGAATATGACTCATTCACTTGTAAAGTCTACTTAGTTGTGATAGCTCTCCTTTAACGTGTTCCAAGTTTAATATTTCACAACGAAATATGGTTTTTACAAATCGCGATATTTTTGAAAGACCTATCCTACGACACCCCACATCATATTATGAAAGTAGACGAGAAAAAAAAACATTCCCACATTCAGGGACTGAAGATACCTAGTAGTACCTGTCCTATTTTTTTTCTTTTCAAAATATTATTTTATCACTTTGTCGCGTCGTCGCGTGATGGTGTGATTAATAAAGTATAACCATGCCAAATTACAGCTTCCTAGACTTTCGGCGTACTGATGGTCTCTGAGCTAACCCGCGGACAGACAGACGGATGGACAATACGGATAGTGACATTATAGGGTTCCTTCTTGACTGCGGAACCCTAAAAACGAGGTTAGTATTCCAATTGGTGACGGTTATTAATAAATACTGGGTCTAACACAGTTACACGTGTGTGACCCAATTTTAGAACAGTGTTGCATGTACACTGTAGAGTGCTAGAACAAAAACTCTGACTTGTTCAACAATGTGACAGAAACACAAACGGACAAAAAAGGCTAAGTAGTTTTACCGTTGTTGGTAATTGGGAACTTTTAAAACCTTTTTAAAATCAACGTTATTGCTTTAAGTTGTCGAAGAGAGAAAGCTATGGTGATTGGTGTTGCAATCGCTACTGACGTGTAGCCAAAAGGTTTCGTGACGGCCTCTTGCATAACCTCGGTTCACAACGACCACGATCTCCTCTGCTTTTCCAATTTAACCATAAACTGTGATTGTAACCGCTAACACGGTACAATATACTAAACAACTAAACGGCCAAATAACGATGGATGTTTGATATGCTGTTTACGAATAAGTGGATCATCATTGACTAGTGATTTAAAACAACAATAAGTGATGATAATTGCATTCTAAACACCTAAAGTATGTCAGTGGTCGAAAGAATGAGTTCAAGTCTACGGTCGTTTACGCAATATGCGCAACTAGGCCAATTTTGTATCTCATTCTACAGGCTTAATATCTACCTACCAGTGCGGTCTTCTGTATAAAATGTTACAACGTTTTTACTTATTGATCTATAGTTAGTTAGCGTTGCCCTTGCCGTAACTTTATGAAAACATTATGAGACATTTTTTTCAACACATTATTAAACTTAACGCATCGTTTTAACCTCGTTTTATCTAAGTATACACAAAGCATGCAAGCGCAGATTTTAGTTTAGGAGCACACAAAGGTTGTCCAACTTAAACGATCATTTGAGGGGAGACTAATCTATGCATAGCGGCTCTGATTTTGGAAATGGATGTACTTCCCTAGTTTTTCCTATAAACGGAATATGTTCAAATTCAATTGAAATAGAAGATAAACGAAGGAGAAAGAATGAATTTATCGATTTACTAGCTGAGCCCACGTAAATCCCGATCTGGCGATAATATCGGCAGGTATCCATATCCTTTTCCATACTATGCACTACCCCAAATGCAAATTTTCAACATTAAAGTTGTGTTTTGTTTAACAGCGCATTTGGTGCATATAACTAATTCATTCCAGAAATAAAACAGTGGGGAACTGGAGATATGTTTAACTATTCTGTTCCGTATACGAAACTGTCCTATATTTTGAAACGGCCACCGAAGAGCGATCTATTCATGGTCTCAACATATTGCTCGGCTAAAACTGTACGTCAAAATTCAATACGATCAAGTTGATCTAGATACAATCTAGCAGTTGTTAAATTCAATTTGTTTGTTTGCTATAACGTTGGTTTTGAATATAGGATCTTATAAGTATGAAGGTAAAGTACATGTTCCGGTGCGAAGTACCCGCAAACACGGCAGACGGTTTGTATATGGATAATGAGAGGTGTCGGGCTCGTCCGGGTCTCTCCGCCGCCCGCCGGATCGATACATACGCGATTCAACCACATTGTACTCATGCCAATTTAACGGAGACCCCCACACTGCTCCAGCCACTTCATATAAAACTGAATAGAGACGTCTACGTAACTGTATTCATCATAGACTTATTGATTATTGACACCTTTTGGACTATTTGAGTACATTTTTCAACATGATTCTCTAGTTCTAGCCTAATGAAACTTTCAGGATTTTTTTTTCATGAAAGCCAGTAGTTTTTAAGGCAGCTTCCTCAATTTTTTTTCAAAAGCTTCCTATAGGAAGCTAATGTAAAACATTAGACTTTGAAAAAGAAAATGACCTACTTTAATGGTTTGATTTGGAGTTATACTATAAAAGGTCCAGTATTGAACTTGTTTAACCAACCTGATAGTTTGGTTGTAATTGCCAAGTTTAGGCTGAAATCAGCTTTCGACTTTTTACCAAAGTCCAAATAACTTTTGAACCATTGAATATCAGAGAACAAACAGGTGGTTAAATCGAAAGGTAAGTACTGAGGTCCCCCACCCCCTAGCCAACGATGATCCACCCTTCTTGTTACACAGTGTATATTACTTATTATGATAAAAACCTGATAAAAACCAATAATATGATTATACGCTGGATAATACGAGAAATTATTACATAAATACCAAAATTAAGATGACTACCGAACCGACACAAGTACCTACGTACAGAAAATTAGGGAAAAGTTTGTTTACATAATATAAAGTCTTATAAACACTTATAAGTTATACAAACTTTTCAATAGCAATACGAACGAACGTACCTAAACCTACTCTATTTCTATATTATAAGGAAAAAACGAAAACCCGAACTTTTCTATTCGGTATTCCAAAATAACTTCTGCGAAAAGTTATCGAGCGATGAAGCCCAGTTGCCTTCACCAACAACTTTTGATTGTTGAGTTTGAGCTGAGAAAAATGTAAACGAATGACCATAATATTATAAGATATTTACAGGATTTAAGCGAAATTTCGGATAATTAGTAATTAAGTAGCGGTTGTGTATGTATGCACGGTGTAGATAAACAGAAATAAGTTTCGTAAATGCGTCCCGGGCGCTGCGGAATTTGTAACGGTGACCAGGACAAGTGTATCCACAGCGCTGCACCACGGGATTCCATCCAACTGTAGCGCATTTGTTTGCACCTTTCTATTTGTTTACAACAAAGGCTCAAGTCAAAATAATTATGGAAATATTATTAAAAGGCTTCAATGCATTAAAAAATAATATTGGTTTAACACTTTCTTGCTGAGATGGCAGAATGTTTGTAAAACCTTTGTCCAGCAATGGGACAATAGAGGCTCATGGTATTAATTTTCATGAATAAGTGGGTAAACGTCAATACTATTAGTTAGATGTACAATGTACATACCTAATGGTATTTTGTAACTGCTCATTACAATTCTGGTCAAAACTTGCCTAGTATTAAATGATTGGTAGAATGTAAGGGACACCTTTGTATAGCAGTGGGATAATAGAGGCTCATGGTATTAATTTTCATGAATAAGTGGGTAAACGTCAATACCATTAGATGTACAATGTTTTTTATACCTTATGTTATTTTGTAACTGCTCATTACAATTCTGGTCAAAACTTGCCTAGTATTAAATGATTGGTAGAATGTAAGGGAGACCTTTGTCTAGCTGTGGGACAATATAGGCTCATGGTATTAATTTTCATGAATAAGTGGGTAAACGTCAATACCATTAGATGTACAATGTACAAAACTTATGGTATTTTGGAACTGCTCATTACAATTCTGGTCAAAACTTGTCTAGTATTAAATGATTGGTAGAATGTAAGGGAGACCTTTGTCTAGCTGTGGGACAATAGAGGCTCATGGTATTAATTTTCATGAATAAGTGGGTAAACATAAACAACAATACCATTAGATGTGCAATGTACATACGTAATGGTATTTTGTAACTGCTCATTACAATTCTGGTCAAAACTAGCCTAGTATTAAATGATTGGTAGAATGTAAGGGAGACCTTTGTCTAGCAGTGGGATAATAGAGGCTCATGGTATTCATTTTCATGAATATGTGGGTAAACGTTAATACCATTAGATGTACAATATACAAGCCATGTATGTAATGTTCAATTCTGGTGAAAACTCGCCTAGTAATCCTAGTATTAAATGATTGGTAGGATGTAAGGGAGACTTCTGTCTAGTTGTGGGACAATATAGGCTCATGGTATTAATTTTCATGAATAAGTGGGTAAATGTCAATACCATTAGACTATGTACCCATAGTACTGCCCATTTAAATTCTGTTCTAAACTTGCCTAGTATTAAATGTTTGATAGAATGTAAGGGAGACCTTTGTCCAGCAGTGGGACCTTGTTATGGCTACCATATTTTATTTCTCAAATCCCGGTCGATGTAGGAATTATGGCAGCCCTAATTAAGGTTGATAGACCTATTGGTTTAGTAAGCACCCTAAGGGAGCAACTTCCGTAACCTTTCCAGAATATGGCCTGATATGTTCAAAATATGTTTATGGAAGACCTGGTTCTCTCTATGGCAAGCTGAATCTTTATACAAAAGGGAGTCAACTTATGAGATGGAGGCCAGACACTTCAAACTAATCAGTTAAAGCTCCTCATGGAAAAGGGACCCGACTAAAAGGTCTGATTGCGGAAAACAGCCCGTATACAAGTACAAGTTAGAGCTCTAAATATAAATCAAATTTGTATATAAATCAATACATAGTGAAAGCTGACCTGCACGATCTTAAAGTCAAAAATTGGCAAGTAATAGCACAGGACTGGAAGCGATGGACTGTCGTTTCGAGGGCAAGATCCACTTTAGATCACTGAGCCAGCAGAGTAAGTAAGTACCTATTAAAATCAATACCTATTATTATTGAGCTTTCTGTACAGGTTTTTCATTTGTGGATTTCGTGTCTCAAAAGGCAATTTATTCTCTTTGTCATACATAACACTGATAATATACCTATATTATATTGTGTAAGTACTAATGAATGGCTCATGGTTAGTTTAATTTATTTTCGAAACATTTTTGGTAAAATAAATAGAGCTAATGGATAGCTACATAAATGACCTAAGTCAATCCTCATTATTATTTTTGCTGGGTGACAAAAATATATGTTAGTAGAAGGCCATTATGTACATTTTCATAATAAAATGTGATTAGGCATAAGGTATTTGAGTCTAAGGACTTATGTTAATTAATTAGTAGATACTCAGCTTTCAGCGTCGATTCTGCATGCTATTGTTAATTAAAATACTTACAGTAATATAACAGTTACCGTCGACAGATAGATTAGTACTACGCGGAAATAATATTTCGAAATCACAATAGTTACATCATGACCTTCCTACAAAATAGGGTCTTGATTCTCGACACAAAGGATTTTTCATTACAAAGAAAATAATTCATTTATGGTCTATTCAAATATTTACTTACCAATTCTTGAAATACGTGGCACAAAGTAAAAATTTAACACGAAAATGTTCACGAGTTTCACTTCAAGTAGGTAAATCGAATGACGCAGAACAAAATCACCAACGCAGTCCACTTATCGCAAGTGATGTTTGACAAAACTTCGAATCGATAATTTTGTACCTACCCCAGGTCCCAGATAAATTTTCGAAATCAAAAATATTACAAACACAGTTTTCAAAATGTCACAGTTTAGAGGATAAATAACACAAATTAATTTTGATCCATTTTGTTTTTCAGCGGATAAAAGCGTATCGCGAAGAACAAAAACAGCTGGCGTTCACGAAGATATTTTTATTTTTTTCTGCAGCAAGAATACGAGAATAAAACATTGCCTTATACAAAAACTGCGTTGAGAAACAAAAATCGGTAATTCGTAAAAAATCGGTGAACACTGACAATTCACTTGAAAAAAACGCGGCGCGGATCTATGTGATTTAATTAAAATTAGGTACTGCTATTTAATTTGTTTCAGAGTTATTTAATAGAATACATACAGTTACTTTATTAAATGTGAGTAACCTCTAAATAAGGAATGTTTCCTTATTCAGAGGAGTAACCTTATTTAATTTGATCATCCTCAAAATCGCCTTGAACCGTTACACAAAAAGTAAGTTAAAGTAAAATAAATGTATCCTTGTAACTTGTAAGCCTCTTGTAAATAACTAATCCCACTTATAATTTTATGACTACCGTTTATATCATATGCGCTTATTAAATAATATTTTATTATATTATTTATTTAACAGAACCTAATTGGATTGACCAAAATTGATGTTGAACTTTAATTAAAACTTTAACATAGGTTTATACAAACATTTTTGTTTGTTCATAATATTTCTGTTTTATAGAACACAAGTTATTGTTAAAAATGATTGTAGGTACCTACTTAATTGTAATAATAAAGTATTTAATCATTAAACATTTACACTTCTTAAAATATAAAATTAAATGCTTAAAGCTAATTTGGTAATATTATCATACAAATCCTCGGTACAAATAACTCGGAGGAGTAGGAGTTACTTGCATTATGTAGGTAACGGGTGTGAGCTTACATTTAGGCAAATAGCGAAATTAATTGTTTACTTATTTTTAAATAATCGAAACTAATACGAAATTAATATTACCTAGACAATCAAGGCATTAATCTTATCATAATTATTAAAAAATAGGATAGGGTAATTATTTACATAATGTTAAAATCTTCGTCTTTGGTCAAACATAGGTTTTTTAGGATCTCAGAAGGAGAAGGCACGTCTTTGTCTTCTATGGGAATATTACTTATAAGCTCTTCAATATTAGTGTCGAAAACGCCATCAATCTTTTGCGGTAACAATACATTATTATCTTGAGAACACAAATTCTCGGGAACACTCGAAGCGTTACCCAAAAATGGTTCAGCGATTATCCTAAAATTTTCTGCCTCCATGTCTTCTAAAGATAATTGAGCTCCACTTCGAACTAATTCTACATTTGCTGCAGACACATCGCGATATGTTATATTTTGTGTTTTTATTTCCTTTTCTTTCTCTTCTTTGTTATTCAAATGGTCATCACCTGCATGTTTCTTTTTGAGCTTTTCCACGAGATCTCCGGTTTGCCTTATTACTGTCCCCGGTGGTTGTGCTTGACATTTATGAGTTCTCTGCGATACCTGTAAGAGTAACAAATTTCAATTCAAATATAAATTTCATTTCTATTTAAATGGCTAATATTTTATTACTCACCTTGTATCTAAAACTTTTATCGCAAGCTGTACATTTATAAGGCATAACACCAGTGTGGATCCTTCTGTGAACTAGGTACGATACCCTTTGACGGAAACATTTACCTGGAACAACAATATTCTCTTAATAAAGCTATCCCTACTAATGTTGAGGTGTTTTATAAATTTATGACAAACATACCTTAAAAGATTTTAAATTTAAGACAAACCAATAACATCACTGAAGTTTATACCTACCACAACTTTCACAAGCAAAAGGTTTTTCTCCAGTATGTATCCTCTGGTGATTGTGTAGGGTTGATAGCTCTTTAAAAGCCCTTCCACAGTAACTACACGTATGAGGTTTTTCATCATTATGATATAGCAAGTGCTTATGGTATGATTGTTGAAATGTGAACGTCTTATTACATTGCATGCAAGCATATGGAGTTTCACCTGTAAAATAAAATTACATTTTTGTTAAGTACTTATCTTTCTAGTAATACTTTAAGAAAATATTTAACTAATCCTAGTTGTGCTACTATCAAATATTTCAAAATGTTTTCTTTAAAATCTGTAAACTATAAATCTATATAACTACCTAAGGTTCTAAACTTAACCGGAAAGCTTTAAGCAACGGTAGTCAGCAGAGAAAACTTTGATTAATCTTTTATGAATCTTTGTTACAATAATGAAGCCCAGCATTATTTTTCTTTAATTATTTCAAAAGCTCACACATTAATCTGTTAGTATGAATTACCTCAAAAATAACACCAATTTATAAAATAACCTGTATGCAGACGTTTATGTTTCTTCAAAAAATATTTCGTGGTAAAATATTTTCGGCACACATCGCATTGCCATTGTTTATTATCATTTCTATCGATGTTTAAAGATTTTTCTTGATCCTCGATATTTCCAGTGTCTCCTTTATTTTGCGTATTTGTTTCTGAATTACTGATACTGGATAAAAATCCGAAATGTGCCACTCGCAAGTGTACCATCAGTGAACCTCTCATTTTAAAATTTTTAGGGCATAAATGACAATTATATCGAGTGAATGTTTGGCTAGAAGGGTCATCAATATTGTGAATCAAGCATCTGTGCATTTTCAGAATATTACTGTCAACGAACTGCACTCCACAAATGTTACAAGTTGTATTTGCTTGTTTACTTTGGGTTTCTGTTGCTGTAATATAAACTGTTTCATTTTTCGTTGCACTTTCATCTGAAGATTTTTGAGAAATATCGATAATTGGTACAGAGTTTACTGATATTACTGGCAGCTTTGGATATATCTTGACGTATTTCATTGGTGGGTTTGCGGAAGTAGACGGTGTTTTATTTTTAGGCGCTGATCTTGGCTTCTTAGGTTGTGCTGCAGTGATGTTATCCGACATCAGTGTAGATTTTATTTCATGATTATTGCAATTCATTTTATCAGAAGATTGGTTATTGGATAGTATTTTAACGTGACTAAATAAATGAATAGTTAATTTATCTAATCCACATATTTCTTCTTGGCACACAGGGCATAACAGGTTATTTGTTGAAACTTGAATCAATCTATCTCTCAGTGATTGTGCAGAATTGAACACACCAGCATGATGACATATTGGACAAGGAAGTGTCGCCGCATCAGCACTCATTGTGAACAAAAAATATAAAATAAAACACTATTTGAATAAATCATAAACTTGAACAATCGTGAGAGCTAAATCTCGCCTTCGGCTAGCTATCACGTTAGCACGAAACTAACACTCATATTGAGTTATTTTTGGAGCCCGCGCATATTATTTTGGCGGAATTTCAAGACTTATGCTGTGAAATATTTTTATTCATGCCTTAGTTGAATTAATTATTTTCAATTAGAAAAAAATTATCCTATATTTTTATATACTTAAATATCACACAAGTGACAGTAAAATAAATTATATACTACTTACTTACAATACATGTATAAAATTATTAAGCCTGACTTAAACAAGTACGAACATACTTATCAATAAAATAAATTATTCTTTATAGGCACAGGTAAAATGCAAACATAAATACCTACTCACCTGTGTGTTTTTAAATGGACAAAAATCACAAAATAAACCTTGTAAAACAAAAATAAATCAAAATAAAATGTGCATAATTATAAATGCATCTTATATCGGATCTTATGACCATATAATATTATGCGAAGCTTGAAGGTATTAACAACCAATATTTTCACCTTTGCAGCTGAAATTAATTAATTAATTACCATTTCATTACCCAGGAAAGTAGGTAAGTTTACTATAACTTTTGGTCGAAATTTATTTGCGAGCTAAATAAATGTCTGGTGGCAAATGACAATGTTTTTGACGTTAGAACGTCTAATAAATTGATGGAACACCTGCATTCACAAAAATGTGTCACGGTAATATTGTTGTTGTGTTATTGTGTTGTTGTGTGTTGTGTATTGCGTCATGGTTCATGGTAATATGACCAGACGCGTCATAGTAACTTAGAAAACAGAGTATTTAATAATAATATCGCTCCTCTGGGTTTGTGTTATGGTGTGACGACTGACGAATAGAAGACTTTAATAAAGGAAAAAAAATATGAAGGGAAAAAAAAGAGGAAAAAATATATAAAAGAATAACGAAATAAATGTCTCAATTTTTCATCGTTTTCCCTGCAAAGATAAGGATGGCAACACTACAAAAGTCGCGGGAGTGAAAGAGCAACAAAACATTTTTCCGTTTCGGTTGCGTACCGACGGTTTATAAATTAGCCAGCAGGTCATGGTTTCAGGCACAGACATAGTTTCAGGTGGTGCAAGTGTGCCTATATTTTTACAAAATGAGCTTGAATGTTTACGTAGCTGTTGGTTGTTGGTATACCTACCCACAGAACAGAAGTGTACCTCTACCTAATTTGTTAAAAATCGATAATATTCGGACAGACAATAGACCAATTTAGAGAACCTTAATTATCCTTAAAAACATGTAAATCGCATTGTTTTACTAACAAAGTTAATATTATATAAAAAATCTTTCTTGAACCATATAACTCTAACTTATTCAAACATTTGGACCAATAAGTACAAGTCGTGCGAAGCCATTTCATGAAAAATAAAAATAACCGGTAAAATGGATAATTTGATTAGACTTGCGATCATTTTCACATCACTAGTAAGTGTGTTGGATTATCTCTTCTGTCATGCATGTCAGTGTCACTTAAGTTTTAAAAAGTTTTGCTTCAAAGAGAGTTTCTAATAATATTTTTGCTTTTAATATCTCGCTCACTCATTGGTAATATGAACAAGCCAATGCGGCTTAAAACCACATTAAAACTAAAAAAAATTATGACGGCATGAGCGTCACCGGTTTATTGAAAAAGAGAAAAGTAAAGATACTATTATATTACAAATTATTTTCTCACTACACAGATGTTTTTTGTAAACAAACAAATGCCAAGCGATTATTTTTTCTCCCTACAAAGGCTTCACCCGATTTGTACAAAATTTGTACAAAATTTGTACAAATCGGGTGAAGCCTTTGTAGGGAGAAAAAATAATCGCTTGGCATTTGTTTGTTTACAAAAAACATCTGTGTAGTGAGAAAATAATTTGTAAGACACTGGCAATTTGTACAAATCGGGTGAAGCCTTTGTAGGGAGAAAAAATAATCGCTTGGCATTTGTTTGTTTACAAAAAACATCTGTGTAGTGAGAAAATAATTTGTAATATAATAGTATCTTTACTTTTCTCTTTTTCAATAAACCGGTGACGCTCATGCCGTCATAATTTTTTTTAGTTTTAATGTGGTTTTAAGCCGCATTGGCTTTGTACACTGGCCGCTGGATTGCTGTGACACTGGCAATTTGTACAAATCGGGTGAAGCCTTTGTAGGGAGAAAAAATAATCGCTTGGCATTTGTTTGTTTACAAAAAACATCTGTGTAGTGAGAAAATAATTTTGAATGTAGTATTGATCAAACTATGCCGTTTTTCTAAAGTATTGAGATTTATGTTCTCGTCCAAAGATGAGTGAAGAAGAAACAAAGCCGCGGTATATGGCCAAGCTGTTAGATCAGCTAGGATGGAACCAGGGCACTAGGATTCCCTTGGCTGATAAAGAGAATCAGGCCTTGGAGAGTCTACTTATAAATAGGTAAGCTCAATTTCCACATAAATAAAATTATTTGTCTGATGTGAATATCGTCGCTAAAGCATGTCATATTAAGGGATTGAATTTACGAGAAGTTAAGTCAAAAATTAAATTGTGGCTGTCTTCTCTCTCGTATGATGAGACTGAAGACTTTCTCTTACGTCTAAGCTAATCTTGGCTTCCGGGTTATGTATCCGTTTTTACACCTTCTATCTTCTATATTTCCCACCTGTTTTCACATAACGGGCTTATTTTCCCGTATCAGGAGCATTATACATTGTAATTATATACCTACTTTTATATTATATTATTATTTATTATATTATGTATGTATGTATATACTATGTTTAAGTTATTTACTGTATATTATTTCATGGTAGGTATATATATGAATATATATATATATAGATATTTATGAATAAGTATTAATATATTGAGTAGTTTTTGTAAGTTTCGTTAACCGAATGCCTAACTCCAACCCTAGATAATCGTTTTTTCTGGAACCCCACGATACAAACATTGTTTAGTGTGGGGGCCACAGTCAATGTATCATGTGAACATTAGCTTTAGGTTAATAAATATTTTTCATTTTCATTTCATTTTTTTTTTTATGTAATGACCAAAGAGAAAATTATGCAGTACCTACTCAAAGCTTGGGCACAACCTAAGCTGTTGGGCCAATAATAATTTATAGCACAAGGTTTCTTTTGTGTGGTTCTTTTGCCCACCTAGATGAGCATTTAACTTAGGTCGAACCTGCCAGACACCTATGCTTTAGTTATCGAACAAACAACACTGCTTTTACTTCAAACTACCTACTTAATGTTTTTTACTTTGTTTTGACTACATGTGCCTCATTGTTTTACTCAACTAAAAATAGGAAGTTTTCAATTCATGTCCATTATTTACAGACAAAATGAAATTCAAAGACTGAAAGAAGCTCTTATATTACAAAACCAAAAAAGAGATGACCTCAACAAATATAAACAACATGTCAACTCTGAGTATCAAGAAAATACTGTAAGTACTAATAAAAAAAGCATAATATAATGTTACGGAACCCTTCTTGCGTTAGTCTAACTCTCACTTGGCCGGTTTTTTCATTCTTAACTGCTATACTTTGAAAAGTAGAGCCATTGTTTTCAATATTTGGCCAAGTTTTATAATCCAGTGTATGTACATATTTCAGCGGCTGTTATTCGCCCACAAGCAGCAGATGGAGCAAGAGGTCAAGCTGAAGCAGTTGGCGACCAATGAGGCAGACTCACTTGACCGAGCAATTGCAAACAGCAACAAAGAGAGCCAGGACATCTCTAACAGACTTGATAAATTTCAAAGTAAATAGTATTTTTTATTACTAGCCGCGCTCTTTGGTTTCATCTGTGTTAGATGCGTAATAAAAATCTCAAGTTGTCTTTTATACTATGGACTAATAACAAAAAGGACCCAACCAATGAGGTCAAGTAGCAGAAAATAGTCCATAAACAAGTTCCTGTACTCCTGTACTGCATCCAAATTGGTTAAGCCATTCGACTGTGAAGAGATAACACTTTAGCATTGATAATATTAATTGGGATTATTTAAAATTAAAGATTGTTACATGTGATTACAACTTTTTTAGTTTTTAATTTTTTTATTATTATGTCTCTCTCATTAAGAGGAATGTTACTATCCTCATATAAATATATTTTTATACATTTTGTATTAATTGTTCCATAGCTTATATCAACTAAAATATTCTTAATAAAATTCTCACCATAAAACCTAAATATGTAACCCAAAGTGGATCTTGGCCTTTTCAACAAGAATCCTCTACTGCTGCCTTTCCCGCGCCTTAAAAACTATAATTTTAATTGGTTAAATAGAATAGCAACTGGATATCTGCAAGGCAAGTATATTTTCATTCATGGAATCTCTCATTACTTTGAAAAATTGTTATTTTAATATCTCTTATTATAGCGAAAATCAACCGTCTCCTGAAGAAGGCTGATAGTCTGAAGAGTGAGGTATGTGGGGAACGAGGCGCGCTGCAGGAGTGGCGAGCGGCGCTGGAACGGAGTGCCGGCGATATATCAGCTATAGAACAGTTCACTAAACAGGATGTTTCTAAAGCTAAGGTAAAGTGAGATAGACACCCGTATCCACAAACACTACTTAAGTTGCTCTTGGATAAGTCTGCGCTAAATGCGGCCCTATGATTGGTCCATTTTGTGCTGCTCTCTTCACTCTCGCTAATTAGCGTCTTATTTGCGGCTCTATGCGTTCGCGCGCACTATGCAGTCTCATAGGGTTGATTGTGAATACGGTTGAGAGATCTATAAGTTATCTTACATGTTACTTTAGCAATCTTTATTTAAGTATGACTAGCAGCGCTCCGCGGTTTCACCCGCGTCACTCCCGATCCTGTGGGAATATCGGGACAAAAAGTAGCTTATGTTATTCCCAATGAATCAATGTATCCTTATACCAAGTTACATCAAAATCAGTCCAGTAGTTTCGGAGCATATACGTTACATACAAAAAAAATCTTTCGTTATTAGTGAAGATAAGAAAATAAAGAATTATTTTTTTTTTAAGCTTTGACAAAACAATAGAATCTCTTGGGAAATAGTGTTGATTTATCGTTTTTCTGTCACAGGCTCTTGAATATAAAAGGCAAAAAGTGAAAGTTGAACATGATCGTATGCAAGAACGATTGAACCAACTCGTATCAAACTTGAGCGCTGAAGAAAGAGCTTGCGAAAATATCTCTATTCAGGTACATAAAATATTATGGCATAACTGTTTATAATTGATAAACAATAGATTACGCGATTGATTCCCGTCACGGGACAAATGTCTCACTGGCCAGATGCGGCTTATGATGTAGCACGTTTTCCTAGAAGATACAAATGTTCTCTCGCGCCTTGAAAGACCCACAAATTGTACACGTCAGGAAAAACAGACGCAGGCAATCGATTCCATTCCCTTGCAGTACGAATGACGAAGCAAAACGCTTAGTGCGAAGGTCTGGTGGTGTGAAATCGCCTTCATTTTTAACCGACTTCAAAAAAGGAGGAGGTTCTCAATTCGGTTGTATGTATGTTTTTAGTTATAATAATTCCCCTGTGCAGACCCAGGACTGTAAAGCCCTGCTTGAGTTGAAAAAATCTGATAGTAGAAAGTTTAGAACTCTATGTACAGTCTGCAACATAATTGGAAACCCATCTGTAACTATGTTGCCGAACTGTACATACCACGAGTCTGATATCTCTTGCAATGTTTTTAAGGGATATGCTAATGTTATTTTTACTGTAAACGGGTATAGGTAATGGAAGGCATGGAACAGAGGAAGCAGATGATGGCTATGTGGACTGGAGCTGTTGAAAATCTAAGGCAGCGTGATACTGACATCAGACATATAAGAGAGGTTCGTATTAGATACCTATCTTGAATAATATATAACCTACCTGCTTGGAGTTTAATTAACGCTCTAAAAAAGGTATTTTTTTATACATTGTACATTTTTTACCTATCACAGAATACGTCTTGTCCTGTCGCAGTTGCCATTTTAATCCAAAAATAATCTATCTAATTGGAGGAGTAATGCAAAACCTCTGTTTATTTAAAATGACCTACATATTTAAGATATGTGTACTAGAAGAATACTAAATATTTGGGAACTTGAAACATTTATGCCATAATTTGTGTGCTAAAAATAAATTAAATAAATTAAAACTACATGGCGTTTTGTGCAACTGTACGGCCAGTAGCGTAGCGAGGGCGGCAGCATTGGGAAAAAAATATTTTTGCGGTCACTGGCGCGCTCAGTCAGACAATTAATTTTTCAACACATATTGAATGTCACTCCCGCCCAATACAGTAGTTGCAAATCACGAGTCGCTATACTATATGACGTCAAAAGGGCGGCAAATTATGACTCCGCCCCGGGCCACAGTGACCCACGCTACGCCACTGTTTACGACTCTAGTATATCCTCACATGAGATTATTTCGATTGTACATTTTGTCAGGACTACGCAGTACTAGAAGCGGAGTCTAACAAGATAGCGGAACAGTGTCGCGAGCAACAAGCGTTCTACGACCAGCAGCGCGGTAACAACGCCGACGCGATGCGATACAACATGGGCCTCGCGCAGCAGTTGAGTCACACAAGGCTGGCTACACAGAACCTCGCCGATGATAACGTTACGCTTGATAGTGAGGTACGTTACGTTTTCTTAGGTTGTGGATTCAAATCCAACTGGAGAGAAAATTATGGTAAGTATTTGACTAACATTCCCATTTCTAAATTATAATACTTTAAAAATGCCAATCTCTACCACACATCATCTCATCATCTTCCTGCCCTTATCCTAATTTATTTGGGGTCGGCGCAGTATGTTTTCTTCTTCCATTCACTCCTATTAGTTGTCATCTCATCGTTCACATTCATCTCTCTCATGTCTTGTCTCACGCAGTCCATCCATCTTTTCTTTGGTCGTCCTCTTCCTCTCCATCCCTATACATTCATACTCATCACTCTTCTAATCACATGCGTCACTTCTCTTCTCATCACATGTCCATACCAACTCAAACGGTTCCCTTTTAGTTTTTCTGTAACCGGTGCTACTTTCAGGTTTCCTCTAATATACTCATTCCTTATTTTATCCATCCTCGTTACTCCACACATCCATCTCAACATTCTCATCTCCGCTGCATGCAATCTTCTCTCATCCTTCGACTCCACACAAGTCTGGATAAATTGAAATTAATTTTCGCTTTGGACTCACTTCTTAAGCAGACCAGTTAAAGAATAATGGCAAAACTTGGAACAAAATTTACTTGTTTGCAAGGATGTTAGGTTCTTGAAGTTCCTATAAGTGTAATGGCGTCAGATGCTGATGAAGAAACTGAAAAACACTGGACTTTAAATGCTTATATCTTTTTTCCACATCTACTTGTTCAAAAATAAGTCTGGCACAAAAGGCTTATATCATGACGTTATTTATAACTATTTACTTGTTATCTCGTTTGTAAGTAAATAACTTCATGTTTTAAAATGTAAGTAACATTATTTAACTTTAGTTATTAAGAGACTTATGGAGGTGTTTTAGCCTGATTAGTCATTACTTAATTAGGATACCTACAATTAGACTGTGTCTGAATTGTATAGGATTAGGTTTTTATATGATAAACTAGCGACCCGCCCCGGCTTCGCACGGCTATATTATGCATGTATTATACATATAAACCTTCCTCTTGAATCCCTATCAAAATCCGTTGCGTAGTTTTAAAGATTTAAGCAGTCAAAGGGAAATAGGGACAAAAAATGCGACTTTGTTTTATACTATGTAGTGATGATAAAGATATTTTGAAAACAAAAACAAACTATCAAATTTCATTTAAATCTAGAAACAGACAGACGAGAAAGTGATCTAATAAGGGTTATTTTACCTTTTGAGGTACGGAACCCTAAAAACGGAGAAATTTATCATATTTTTTTTTATTTGTGTATATGCTCAAGTATTACCTTGCCATCATTATTTTTGTATGGAATAAATTTCGACCTAAAGTCGTTTTTTCTTTGAGTCCAGGCTAAAAGTCTTCAACGCGAACTAAGCAATTTCCGCAACAGTCTCGAGAAGCTACACATGGTAAACAGGCAGATTATGGAAGAACAACATAAAAAGGACATGGCTTTGCAGGCCGTCATCAATAAGGTAACTTTGGAAATGATTAGCTTAAGATTTGGATTTCGACGCGATTATTTCTTTACGAAATTTTGATTGTATATTTTTATTCCAGCTCAAAGAATTGAAAGAAAAGCTCGAGGACTCATTGGACAAGACGAAATCATCAGAGAAAAGGGCTAAGGAATTGGAAGAAATACTAAATGTAAGTATAGTCTTCAGTATTGTATGTCGACAAAATGAGATAGCTTAGACACATACACAGTATCTGGAATTTCAGTTTGTTACCGAGACTTAACTTGCTTTGAATTCCTTATTTCTTAAAATATTTAAATATGCTAATTTGTATTGTGTGTCTGGCTATACAGTACATAGATGTTGTTAAGTTTTAAAACACAAGATAGCGTATACGCATGACACCGTTTTGAGAGAGAAAAAGTGAGATAGCTCAGGCTTTATCATGAATTTCTATTAGTTACAGACTTTATGTGTCTTGTTTTTTTTTGTGATTTGATTGTTTCTCTAGATTTATGTGTATGTTGTTTACTCAATAAGATTCCATTATCATAATTTTACCTTATAAATTGCAGGAGGAAGAACGATACGCTTCAAATTTAACAGTGAACCAACAGAGAGCAATGCATTGCTCGTTTGTTGAACAACAGAAACTGCTGGTATTGAGGAATGAAGAGAAACTGTTCCATATGCAGCTTAAAGGTGACTGTTTCCTTTAACATATTAAAAAGGGTTTTTGCGCGGCTTTCTTGTGTGACGTAATTCGCTATCTGCGGACTAACTGACAACTCACACACAACTTAAATGGCTAAGTTGAATTTTTAAGACGATTCAAGTGTGAACTTATGTTGATTATTTTATTTTCATAGGAAAACAGTGATTACCTAAAAGTAAAAAATTGAAACAAATCACCATTTACACGTTTGCGCATATAACATCGCATGAACTTGTTTCACCAAAGACAGGAAATCTACAATAGTAAAATAAATAATAACGAAGCAGATAGAACCAGGGGAGAAACATAGTATCATTATTGACAAGAGAAAAACTAGTAACAAGTCAAATAAAAATACTACCAAATATCCTAACTGAATACAAACTGAATTGGGAATTCCCCTTGCAGCTAGTTTTAAATTATTTAAATTTGCTTAATTGAATTTTCCAGCTTCAAAAGCAATAATGAGTAAACTGGACTCCAAACAACAAAGTTTAGAGAAGATCTTGCAGAGCCAGAAAGAATCACTTTATGGTATTGTAAGTATATTAGACCTTATTTTTTCAGTCATAAGGTTCAACTTCGATGTTACTGCATGCTGAATTAATCTAATATGTTCTTAGCTTCTTCACTGTTTTAATAAGTGCTATTTTAGTATACTTTAATTTGTGTTTGCCAGTGCTACCAAGTGGAAACGATTGGTTCTCAAGTTTCGCATATGGAAGGCGCTCAAGCGGAACGCGAATGCTCAGCCGATTTAGTCATACGCGAAAATAGGTAAAGAACATAATTATGGATAGTCAGATGCATACTAATAGTTCGTCAGTCTATACTCGCTGAGCTCAAAAAGTGTCCAATAAGATGTCGAGAATCGAATGACGAACCAATCGCATATAACATCCCACAAATTGACCATTGAGAAGTCGGTTCATAACTGTACCAAGTTCCATACGTAATATAGACATAGACAACCATTTGGGAAATTGTCTACTAACTGTGCCACACGGTTTTTCCCGCTATCAGTTCCAATACCGTGAGAATTCCGGGATAACAAGTAGCATATGTGTTAATCCAGGTCTCTACAGGTACTCAATTTCATCGTAATCTGTTCAGAAGTTTTAGCATGAATAGGTAACAAACTAAATAATACACAAAGCTTTGATTTTTATAATATAATTAGAATTGGGATTAATTACCTAAATATTTATCTACTAGCAGCGCTCCGCGGTTTCACCCGCGTAACTAAAATAAAAGTAGCCTTTAATGTTCCTCAAGTCAATGAATCAATGTATCCTCATACTAAGCAGCCTATCACTATCATCACTGCATAGTATAAAACAAATTCGCTTTCTCTGTCCCCATGTCCCTATAACCCTATGTATGCTTAAATCTTTAAAACTACGCAACGGATTTTGATGCGGTTTTTTTTAATAGATAGAGTGATTCAAGAGGTTGGTTTATATGTATAATACATGCATATTATAGCCCTGCGAAGCCGGGGCGGGTCGCTAGTTCGTTATAAACAAAACATCTTTTCCCTTTATAAGAAGTAGGATTGGGATCAATTACCAAAATATTTATCTAATGTCATTAGTCAATCAGCCTAGTGAAGTTTCCCAGTTGGACGCTAACTGGTTGCTGAAACATTTCTATTCGTTTTAAGATTGAAAGAGGTATGTGGTCGTCACGCGGCTCGCCTCGCCTTGTTGGAGCGACACTCGGCTCGACTTCACGACGAGATGCGTCGTCTGGCCAGGGAACTTGAGTATGCTACTGTTCAACACGAGAAACTGGTAAATATTTCCTCAAGAACTTAAAATATACATTTAGGAGTAACATTTAGGTTTGGAGACTGGCATAGAAGTCGTCTCAGTAGAATTCAGACGTATAGGTTCTTTTCGCATTTGGCCATAATTTTTTTGGCTTTTTGCCATTCATGCGAATAGAAAATAAGGTATTTTCAGATTCAATTCTATCGTCAGGTAAGCATTCAAAAAACAATTACCGTCTGTTATTTTATGTTAGAAAACTTACTGTGCCAGAATGTCTTTTCATAGACTCTGTAAATATCTGATTGAGTAACTATTTTCGAGTTGTATATAAGAGTCGATCCTGAGGTAGTCTCATCGAGTCACATTGTTATGTAATTTATTGTAATGTTCACCAGGAAAGTGCACTAAAGACGTCCCTGCTGTCTGTGAGCGGCGGTGATAAGGAACTGCGTTCCCTGCGCGACGAGTGGAGACGCGCCCGCGTCGAGGAGGCGATCACGCGGCTGCGCGTGGCCCACGCGGCGCGCGCTCTCGCCGGACTCGACGATACCGCCTTCACGCTTGATAAACAACGGCTACAACTTGATGCTGTCAGTATTATCATACACAAAACATAGAATATTATATATTGACTAGAGAATACAATCATGGGAATCACGAGCCATATTATAGTCAGTAAAATCCCGGGATTGAAATGATCTAATCCTGGGATTTTCGGAATTGCCAGAATCAAGGTCTTGTTTGCATTTCATCGTTGGCTGAGATGTCAATCAAGGCATTCAAGTATGACAAAAAATAGGTAAGTACAACCAAAGCAACATGGAAGAGATCGCTTTTAGCGATAAGGCCGCCCATTGTGCCATAATTTTTATTTTCATTTTTAGAGTCTTTTAATTTTCTAATTTTTATTTAACCTAATTTTTTGTTTTAATATCATGTAAGTACTTTGTTAGAATTAATTCTGTGTTTTGTTTTTATGGTTCAATAAAGTGTTTATCTATCTATCTATCTATCATGAAGTTGTTTCTAGACAGTAGGAACTGTTGAAGTAATTCTATTAACAAACCAAACTGACAGGATGATAAAACTTGCAATGGCACTAGGCTCCTCTGTTTTCTTTTCTGCGAACCCTGATAAATATAACCATGTGCTTGGTTACGGTTTCTGCACCTAGTACTTTAATCTATGTACAAATATAAAGTTTTTCTGTTTGTCTGTTCATCTCAGGCTATGAACGAGCGCTTGGTAGAGATAAACGCTCGCCGCGACATGTTCACGGTACAGAAGCGAGCTCTGTTCGAAGATTGCGGGAAACTGCGCTCCGAGATACGAGAGCGGGAACAGCGTATTGTGCAGCTTAAAAAGAGGTCAGTATATCAAAGTAAAGATGCAAAAAATAAAGGATTTAAGTGTAAAGTAAAACATCGAACTAGTGTCCAATTGTCACGACAAATATAGGACTGTAAATTAGTGAAAAACAAAGAATATAATAAAAGAGTAAAATATCATTTATTCACAAACAAAAAGAAATGATAAAGTAAACTATTGATAGCAAAAACAACATAAAGAGCCGTGTGCTGTTCAATTTACTTCATTTATTCATCATTTTCGTAATTTATAAAATGTCCCAAGTAGGTTATGTTGTTTCATTTCTGTTCACAGATATGACATTTTCATCGGTTCATTGGGAAAAGACGATTCTGGGCAGCAACTTTCTGTGACTTTCTTTAAAATTAAAGTAAGTACCTACGTAGCTAACTTTTATACGTCTTGTCTAAGAGTACGAGCGTGAGTCTAAGGCCCGTATTAATAAATCGCTCTCAATATCGATCTTGAGTGCGTATCAATCGAGTGAGTCTTGAGATGTGGTCACTATCTTAAGTTAGGCGTTAATTAATAGATAAAACTCAGGCTGATATCGCTCTTGAGATTTGAGACTGATCTTGAGAGCGACCTTGAATGACAGTAACGCTTTGTTCTTACCTTGAATGATATGTTCTTACCCTATGGTAGCTAGTGTCGTCATATTTTGCTGTCAACTTGTTTTAATGTGAAAATATTTTACAAAATGTAACATTTGTATGACCCGCAATCAGACTTGAGTTCACGAAACTACATCTTGAGACATATCTTGAGAGCTGAGTTTGATTTATTAAGGCCCGTATTAATAAATCGCTCTCAATATCGATCTTGAGTGCGTATCAATCGAGTGAGTCTTGAGATGTGGTCACTATCTTAAGTTAGGCGTTAATTAATAGATAAAACTCAGGCTGATATCGCTCTTGAGATTTGAGACTGATCTTGAGAGCGACCTTGAATGACAGTAACGCTTTGTTCTTACCTTGAATGATATGTTCTTACCCTATGGTAGCTAGTGTCGTCATATTTTGCTGTCAACTTGTTTTAATGTGAAAATATTTTACAAAATGTAACATTTGTATGACCCGCAATCAGACTTGAGTTCACGAAACTACATCTTGAGACATATCTTGAGAGCTGAGTTTGATTTATTAAGGCCCGTATTAATAAATCGCTCTCAATATCGATCTTGAGTGCGTATCAATCGTGTGAGTCTTGAGATGTGGTCACTATCTTAAGTTAGGCGATAATTAATAGATAAAACTCAAGTTTTAACCAAGCTGATATCGCTCCTGAGATTGGAGACTGATCTTGAGAGCGACTTTGAATGACAGTAGCGCTATGTTCTTACCTTAAATGGTCTGTTTTTACCCTATGGTAGGTAGTTTCGTCATATTTTACTGTCAACTTGTTTTTAATATGAAAATATTTTACAAAATGTAAGATTTTACTATTAGATAATTATTCCGAAACGTTTAAGGTTTGGTGTGATGACTTTATTTGTTCACTGTAATGCGCTCTAACTTTAGTCATGTATGACCCGCAATCAGACTTGAGTTCACGAAACTACATCTTGAGACATATCTTGAGAGCTGAGTTTGATTTATTAATACGGTATTACTCAAGTGATACGTCGCTCTTTAATCGCGTCTTAAGATAGGTTTATTAATCAGCGCAACAACTCAAGAGCAAACTCAAGATTGAAATCGATATTGAGTTCGGTTTATTAATACGGACCTAATACAGTATGACTCAAGTGATACGTCGCTCTTTAATCGCGTCTTAAGATAGGTTTATTAATCAGCGCAACAACTCAAGAGCAAACTCAAGATTGAAATCGATATTGAGTTCGGTTTATTAATACGGACCTAAGAAAAGCATATTGAGGTTCCGTTTTCGAGTCGCTTAAACCTTAAAAAAAGGGATATTACAGCAGCATATTCTGTTTGATACCTATCGATGTGGAGTTGAGTATTATAACAACAAGGTGTTATAGAACACTAGCAGCTTCCTGTAGGTTTACTATAGTAATATCGTGATGAAATGTTACTGTGTTAATCAATGTATTCTCTTACAAAACTTCATCAAAATCGATCCAGTAGAATCAGAGCCTATCTGTAAAAGAGTAAATCTTTCCTCTTTATAATAATATCAATGTGACATAGTGCCTTGGCAGGCTTGACTACACTCACTTATGTGCACATTTTACGTCATCAGCGATCCGTCGCCGTCGTTACAATGATCCCCATGGTAAAGTGGAGTAAATAGTCCGAGTTCCCATGTGGTTACAGTTCGCAGCGGAGCGCGCAGAGTTGCGCGAGCGCGGCGCGTCGCTCGACGCGGACGTGGTGAAGCGCGAGCGCGACGTGGCAGCGCTGGAGGCCACGCTGCGGGTCGTACACGCAGCGCACGCGCACTTCATGCATCATATCTCGCCGCTTCAAGACGACAGTATGTATTATCTAAATTTCTAAGAAATGGTCTCTAACAGAAAATCGTATACTTACTACAAATATTAAATCGACAGCTTTGATTTAAAATGTGATGTACGATGCAGTTTTCGTTCTTATACCCGACTACGGCAAGTAAAAGGAAGGGTTTTAGCCCGTTTTCGATACTTATCCTACTAATATTTTAAATGTGATTTTTTTGTGTTATTTGGTTACCTCTTTACGCAAAAACTACTTAACTGAGAAAATAATGTCCTGGAAAATGTACTTTTTATTCCGTTTTTCCCGCGGGACATAGCTCTTATAGTTTAGGATGCAACTTGAACGATTATTAAGAACATATATTATCTTCCCTAGCTCCAGAAATAGAGGAGTTGAACACCCTAACCCAGAAGTATTACGAACACCGCGACGCACTTAAGACGATACTATCTGAGTTAGTGGTAGCCGAGCGAGCGGTCGCTGACGGCAGCGCAAGGCTCACCGCACTCAACGACAAGTGCAGGCTGCTGTCTGCTAGAGAGTAAGCTCTATGTTCTAGCCTATCTTTCTATACTACTTCAGGTGTTATTCCACTTCCCACGCTTTTAGGGTTCCGTACCCAGAGGGTAAAAACGGAACCCTATTACTAAGACTTCGCTGTCCGTCTGTCTGTTACCAGGCGAGTGTTTTTAAGAATTTTAGGTTATTTTCATGTTTACTATTTTTTAAGATTTTTTTTGTTAATTTTCAGGCAAAAGACTTTAACTTATACAGTCTCGTCTGACATATAATATTTTTCAAGAGTTTTTTTTACATTTGTTTTTACATAGAGGGTTAAAAAAACAGAATATAATGGTACGGAACCCTTTGTGCTCGAGTCCATCTCGCACTTGGCCGGTTTTTTATTCTTCTGTGTTTTATTTGCAATTAGCTATTAGGCTTTCATCTATAAATGTAAAATTAAAAATCCTGACTTGACAAAAAGCCATGCGTCACTCAGTCAGTCCGCCAGGAAAGGCTTTGAATTTTATATTTATGGATAATTTATTTCACAGAGCGGAAACTGAAAACGAATTGGAAGGTGCTCGCGAAAGGCTTTCGAAACAGGAAGGCCGTTTGCAGAACGCTCGTGACATCGTCAAACATAATGCTAAACGTGCGTTGAAACTTGTCGAGGGCATTGACGAATGGAGACTCTTTCAGGTTAATTTATTTTATATAATATCTACTCGTTGGTGTATATTACTATTTGGTTTATTACCAAAATTAGTAAAACCATTATAAAACTGAAGAGTTTGTTTGAACGCGCTAATCTCAGGAACTACTGATTCGAATTGAAAAAATCTTTTTGTGTTGGATAGTCCATTTATCGAGGAAGCCTGTAGGCTACTTTTTATTTTGATATTCACTGGTTCGGGACTTACGCGGGTGAAACCGCGGGGCGCAGCTAGTAATTGATACTACAAGTGCTATAAACCACAAAAATAAGACTAGCAAACCCCTCGCGTCTCAAACCTCTAAATGGCCTAAAACGGTGACGGGTCTACCGAGCACAGCCGGCACGACTGCTAGTGTGGCCTTCATCAGAAGAGGGAAGATCTATGTTGGTCATGTCGGAGACTCTGAGTCTATCCAAGAGCACAGTGCGCTCGTTCACTAGTTTTTAATTTTTATGTCGGCCCGAACGGCCCAAACTCTTACTAGGTGATGAATGTAGTGATCCTTAGGAACAATTATTAAAAAACTTCTGTCCGAAAAACTAAAATGTACGATCCTTGTTGGCACACTGAGGCATCCGTCTGGGCCGAGGGAGTGCAATCCAGTCGAGGAGGGAATATTAAATCATGTCTTTAGAAAACTGGTTCTTTCCTTTGTGGCAGATGGCGGTCTGGATCCGCGACTACGGGGAGGCGGCGCAGAGTGCCCTAACATCTCTAGATGAAGCGTGCGCGTCAACGCCGGCCGCTGCGCACCTCGGCGCGTTGCTCTCCGCTAGCGATGTACTCAAGTTACTCGCCCGGCACCAACGCAGGCTGCATGTCTTTATACAGAAGTAATACAATCTAAATACTAGGACATTGATTGGTTTGCTTGTTTCATAAGTATGTTAGATTCTACGCTTGGGACCAGCGCACAGAAGCTGACAGTAAGGCATGGCATTTTGAATTTGTCATTGTGTAAATCGTACGAAACGAATGGAGCATTACAAATCCTTTTTTATGTCGCGAATGAATCTAAATGTTGCCATAATATTATAATATTATTAAAAGCCTACACTGTCCCACTGTAAGGCAAAGGCCTCTACCCTTTTTCCATTGATCACGATTTGTAACTATTACACACCAGTCATTCCCATAGAAGTCAAAATCATCTCGCCATATCGTCGCCTTGGTCGGTGGTTGTTGCCAAGAGATACGAATTTACGTTGACTTTGAAATGACGTGCCTTGTTGGTCATCCGCCTCTGTGCACTGACACGCAAATTTTCATATAAATTGGTCGACCCGTTCGACGGCAAAGAGACATCACATAAACATGAAAACTGACTTTTAGGGACTAGCGTGGATCTAAACCAGTGTTTTGAGTTATTTTACCCTAATAAACATTTTAATCACGATGTTATCCCCAGGATTATTTCGGAGTCTGCAATTTTATCGAAGGAGCAGAGTTTTACTGATCAGAACGGTAAGGGAAATATACACATATAGTTAGTTGACTCTTAGTCCAATTAGCTATGTAATTTGTTCTAATTTAGTTATTAGTTTGCCAAAACCTTATAGGTACTACCTTTGACTAATAATTACCGCCCATACTAAGTAGTGCACATGCGAGTCACACAGTTTACGTTGTAAATAAGAATAGCAGAACTTTAAGATTTTTACTAATTGGAAGCGATTTAAGAAAAATGAATCTCGTGAAGTTTAAAGGTAAAAAAGACGGACAGACAGTCGTCGGGCGGACAGCGAAGTCTTAGTCATAGGGTCCCGTATTACGGAAACCTAAAAACTAACGGTCATAAGGTCTATAAACTGTATAAATAGCGGTGGCGCCATCTAGAAATAAGCGGTTCTGTTTGCCGTTTTTTGTAATTCTTAGTGAATGGTACTGGTTAGTATTAACAAGCAATTACTTTCTATGGTCATAGAATCTGTGTTTGCGAGTTCATCAACGTCTACGAGGAGCGGTGTGAGTCTCGCGAGCGGCTTCACCAAGCGTTTAACCGCCTTCCGCAAGAGTCTCGCGCCTAAAGTACAGGAGCCTGCTGTAAGATTATCTTATCTATTTAAATAAATAAATATTGCAGGACATTCCACATATCGCCATCTTGCCCCAAACTAAGTAACTAGACTTTTGTTATGGGTGCTAGACAACGGATCTACTACTTATATACTTTTCTTTTGTAAATATATACTTATAATACATAGAAACAACCAGACCACAGACAAATATCTAAGCAAAAATACTTGTCTGAGGCGGGAATCGAACCCGCAACCCTATGTTTGGCAGTCCGGCATGGTGACCATTGTGCCAACTGGGTCGTTATTTAATGCATAAAGCGTTGCTAATAGCCAGTATTAGGGTCATATTCATAATCATTTATTTTGGGCAAATATCACTATGCACCACTAAATATGGGGGGTCACAACCTAGGTACCTATTTGCCCAAAATAAATGTTATTTTTAACTTATAAAACTTAGCTTTTATTGACTCAAACTATGGACGAATCGGAAAAAAAAATACATTTAGAGGACTACTATGATTGATTGAAATAAAAATGATTGATTGATATTATGATGAAGGCATCTGCTAAGAAAGAATTTTGGAATATTCACACCCTACGCAGTGGCGGGTTTATTTTATAATATGGCACGTACACCGTTTGCATATATTCAAATTATTACAGACACCTTAAGGGTCTTAGGATTGATTCTCCCTACGAACTTTTAGTTCCGTGTCCCAGGAATAAGACAAGGCTATTTTTTACCCGATTAGGGTACTAAGTACTACTTTACTTGGGTGAAACATCGGAGCGCACCTACGTAGTTAGTTCAGGTAGCCTTTGATTGACCGGGGTTTTTGACGACAAACGACTTATAAATTGGTAAACACCTGCACTCTCAAAAAAGTGTGACGTCATGCGTCATGTTCCGGGTACGCGCGTATTACATGGTAACCATAGCAACGTATTATCGTTGAAATGGTTACCATCAATGTTTTCTTAGGAATATAAAGGAAAAAAAACTAGAATGTTATTCGATTCTCAGACCTAACGAATATACACAAAAAGTTTTATACAAATAGGTTCAGCCGTTTAGGTGGAGTTTAGCAACTAATACCGTTGCTATGGTTATTATCAATATTTTCTTATGACGTAAAATTATCGTCCGTTAACCGAATTTAAGTACAACCATTTTTTTTTAAAGAATATTGGACCACGGACTTCTATGGGTCGTGGTTTTATACAGTTGAACCACACTTAAATAATAGCTATAGCTGATATTGTCCCTTTCCACATTGTAAAATATTCAACTGGCCTACTGACCTACATACATACACATTGCCTAGATTCCGCAAAGCACATGCACCTATCTAATTAGTAGGTAGTGGTATGTGTCACAGCGATATAATCCACACTGATATTACAAAGAAAGATTTTTGTTTTATTCAATATAAACGAACTAATCGATTGCTTTTTGTTACAGTTGATCGACGACATTCCAGAAACAGGTAGATTTTATCGCTTTTATAAAGCACGTAGAAACGACATATATTACGAAATTGGTTTTTAACTGTGGTTTTCAAGTTAGATATTTTTATCTGGTTTGTTGAAATCACTAGTTCGGCACGTAGCTGACCTAATTCGTTCTATTGATAGTTCTCTAATCGTTGCCACGTTTTTGAACTCGCGTGACAATTTAGGAACTTTTAAGGCCTCTGCAGCCGAGGGATTCATTATTATTTGCCATTTTTTTCTTTTTTATTGTTTAATCTTAATTTCTATGATAATTAGAAAATGAAATAGCCAAGACATAGGGGCATAGTCATGGCAGTTATAGGTTTTATGGCACAATAATATTTGTGCTAGTGTCATTATCCAGGGAGGAAACAGTCGACTACGTTTGTATGGAGAGAGCGCCGATACCCTTTCACCTTAAAGCTTCTATTTACACTGTAATATTGTCTTGTGCGTTCTGATGTTCTGAAGATGGAAAATTAATGATTTTTTAAATTAACTTTTATAAATCTACTAAATTGTAGCCTTTTTTTAGCCCATTATTGGGTATATGTAGACCTCCTCTCTACTGCACCTTTACTGTGCTCAGTCTTGTCAAATTAATTAGTAAAATTAAGTATATATTTATGGCTTGCCGAGCATAAGTCCACGAAGTTTGTATGTATATGCGTGGCCGCATACGTACGTTTTCTAGATACGGTTATCGCATACGGGTTCCCGAATGCGTCAAATCTATACAAAATGCTCTGTCACCGCACACGTGCGTTTTTTTTCCGGGCGGAATCGATTCCATACGTACGTTCTGCTGAACGCCAGGCCTTGCGTTCTGATTGGCTGATTTGAAGTATCGAGAACCTGAATACGATAACCGCATCCGGAAAACGTACGTTTGCGCCCAGGCTTAGTGTAGTAATTTATCTGCGCAATCTTTAGAAGTAAATTATTTGAAACATGTTTTGTTTATCAGCTCGTCGCTCTACGGTATCCTTGCGCGTTGTTACCCTGGGTTTGGAAAACGCTATCTCCACGACCATGCAGAACGTCAGCTACATAAAACCTCGCAAGTTGTAACCAATTTTTTATAATACTTAGTTAATTTTGATACGCACGGCATGTGGCATTTATTTAGCTTGAATTAAACTTTTTTTTCTTTTAACAAATTCATGCTTTTCATTGTAATTTGACTAAAAATACTAATAACCCCTAGCTTACATGGCTCACGCAGACGAACGGCATTTGCTAAGTATATTGAACTAGCGACCGGCCCCGGCTTCGCACGGCTATGTTATGAATGTATTATACATATAAACCTTCCTCTTGAATTACTCTATCTATTAAAAAAACCGCATCAAAATCCGTTACGTAGTTTTAAAGATTTAAGCATACATAGGGATATAGGGACAGAGAAAGCGACTTTGTTTTATACTATGTAGTGATTTGGCGGAAAGTTCTGTTTGCGTAAGTCTTAGAGGGATTTTTGAATCTAGATTAATTGCATGAATTTGCTTGGTTCATGAATATCCAGTGAATAGATGGATGGATGTCGGTTAAGGGTAATCTAAGAAACTGACTGAATCGATTTTGATAAAACTTGATAATGAGGATACAATGTATCCTGGGGTTATTTTGATTAGACTTTTTTTATTCCGATATTTTTATGGGATCGGAACTTATGTGGGATCAACCGCATATCGCTACTAGTTCATTAATAAAACAGTTATTTATTTTTTTCAAGCAATTATACATGATCTAAATAATTATTAAAATATTTTCAATTTAAAACAAGTTCTATTTATTTATCCTACATCATTAGAAACCTACTGTGCCTCAATATCAATACAGTATCTTATAAGAATAATGGAGAGAAAAAAATCAATAAGTAAATGTGTACTTTAGAATTTTATTTCTTTTTTTTAAGAGTGTACAGCTTAAATGGTCTCTACTTGTATAGTACATTACAGTGGCAAGATTTTTAGTCTAATTTATAATACATATAACAAAATCGATAAGGTGGGAATTTTATTGTCAAAATGTCCTACTGTTTATTTATTTATTAGTCACTATTACTATTTGTGCAGTGAACTACAAAAGCTGCTTTCTCTAATCTACTACTCTATCAAATCATGTGCTAGATAGGATGAAAATAAAAAGGTGTATCACGTTATACATATATTGGTATACATTAACAATAGTTACAGATAACTAAACCACACATGTAACTGCCTGACTGATCATTATGGTTAGGCATATTTATAATTTTTCTATAGTGGTGGTACCATAGTGTACCTATACGCCTGGTAGGGAAAATGCATTGTGGAGAGAGAGAGCAAACACGTAAAATAAAGTCAGCGCCAACCAATGTTTCAGAAATATTCCAACTGTTCTAATATGTACATACCTTCTAAACAAAATTGTACTACTATCATAAATGAGAAAGTGTCACCTCTTTGCGCAAAGACTTCTAAACCGATTGCAATGAAACTTGGTATGTAGATAGCTGGAGTCCTGGAAAAACAAAGGCTTTTTAATCTGATATTTAAATGGAACCGGGATTTGGCGGGTGAAACTCATGGAGTTCGGAGCAAGTGATCTGACAATAACCACATTGAAGGCACAAGGACTTTGAAAAGACAAGCTAACATTTATCCTAAGAGCCATTTTATGTACAACTACTTAAATGGGAGCTTTTCAGAGACATGTTTTCGAAATTGACACCAGATGGCGCTGCCTGCATGAGGAGCTCATCATTAATTTGCTATTTTGTATATATCATATTCTTAGATAGTTAATCAGCGAAGTCCTAATTGTGTATGATAGCTGATAGATAATAATTTGACTCTCTACAGATGTATGTATATTAGTATTCAAGTACAAGTATATTTTAAACAGACTATGGGAGTGTTAATAAAAATACTACAAAACCCATAAATCAGTGATATCAAATGTGAAAACATTAGTTTAAAAATAAAACTAAAAGTTATTGTAACTAGATTTAGGCCATTTAAATCTCAGTAAAATCTCCAGAAAAAATGTTTGCAACAAAACGATGACATTACAATAGGAACATTGTTAGTTTTTTAGATTTGAGAAATTACAAATGTTAATATTTTATAATACATAGATTGCAGATATGTCTGTTTCTGTACATCATGTCTTTCTGATTTTGTAATGGAATACAAAAAATACATTAAACAGTAGATAAGTACATAACTACTGTAGATTACTTTATGCTAACTTAATTTAAAATAAATAATTAATTTTATTTTAAATAGAAAATTCCATCTTTAGGTGAGCAATTAACATTCAACAACAATAACATACAACTCTCAAAACATCATGTTGTAAAATCACATTTTATTTATCTCTAAGAGTAAGTAACGAAGCAAACTAGAATATTTGGTACAAAAGAACAAAATACAGAATTGGCCTAAAAAAATATTTTTTAAGATAAAATATAAAATCAACTTAAACCAAGAAATCTTAGTAAGCTAACAGTAATTTTCTAGAGGTAAACCACACTTGATCAAGTCTGTTTGACCAATAAGTCATTTTGATCAAAATTATAAAAAGCAATTGGATTTTTGCAAACTTAGCTTAGATCAAGTGAGGTTGACCTATTTTTCAGATTCTAACACTGCATTGCAAACAGTATTTTTGACAATTTCCACCTATGAACACTTTTTTACTAATGTTAACTACTCTATGAAAAGGACACAGTGACTTGAGTAGGAGCTCCCCAAACCAAACAACATAGGAAACTCAATAGATAGGTGAACATGGATCGAGGGCCGACACCTCACTACCTTGCGCACTCTGTTACGTTTCACTTCACACTGCCACTTGGGCCTTTCACTAATTTCAAACAGTGTTAGAATATCAAAACGTCATAAATCTGGGAATCGTAATGGATCCTCAACATAGTTTTCAGGTATAATAAACAATTCATTAGCTATATCATCACGAAAATCAAATTTTTGAAATGTTATTTTAGCAGTAACAGTCGGCAATATTGGTATGTCAATTTTTACAGGAAATCCTTTGGGCAGCTTCATCGCCACAAACTGTCGGAGCTTTGCAAAATGCTTAAAAGGAGCTATAACTTCCAAAACATTCAATAACATGTCCACACTGAGAGGGAAATCATCGCTCATAGCTAAAGTGGCTCGGAAATTTCTGGATGATTCTTTGTATACTAGGTCTCTGCCTAAACTGGGGTACTGTCCAGGTGGGGATGATATGTAATTTTCCCAGTTCACTTTGCTCTCTGGTGGAGGATTCAATGATGCACGCCTCACTGGTTCTCCATTTGTTTCCAAACTATGGGTGTTTCCTTTGGTTAAACTTTCAATGATTGCTTTGTTCTTCTGTAAATCATCTGTGGATAGATGTTCTCGTCTCTTTCTTGACTCCAAAACTAGGCCTGTTATTGTATAGATGTCACTTTTATATAGACCAGCCACAGTCTCCTTACGATCTTCACGAAATATCCATCCGGACTGGGCTCTAGAAAATGATATCCCTTTTGTAGACATCTGAGCGGCGAGTATGTCACTAGACATAAGTATGTCCACTTCATCTTCAATTTCATTTTCTGTTTCCTCATAGCGCACTCTCTGATATACTTGAGCTTTGTTGTCTAATACTGTAAGAGCTTCACTCGGTGGACTTTCACCCTGAAATATAAAAGATATGTCTCCTCTCTCCCACTTCATATCAGTGAAGTCCACTAGGGTAGTATCCAATCTTATTTGGGAACCCGATTTGTATATTTTACAGACATCAGATGGTAAAATTCTCGAAACCAAAGGTACCCAAGAATGGAAATCCCACTTGAGTTCCATATAAAAATCTTGTATTTGTGATAAAGCTCTAATGAGGTCAGGGCGTCTCTTTTCCATTTGGTCGCGCGCTTGCTGTTTCAGCTTTCGTACTAGAGACGATATGGTCTGACGGTCACCGTAACTGATTGCCTCGGCGAGCGGGGACCAGCCCGCCAGGTTCTTTACCTTGACGGGTGCACTGTGCGCTAGCAGAAGCTGCACACACTCTTTGCGTCCTAGCATTACAGCCAGGTGCAATGCCGTGTTTCCATGTTTATCCTTACGCGTCACATCGTGAAATCTCAATAGAGCTGATAGTTTTCGAACGTCTCCCGTGAAAACACACTCGTGGAGTGGTAAGGCTTCATCATCTCCGTTACAGATAGAATTAGAATTAGACATTTCGTTCCGTGTCTTTTAGAGCATTACAAATATTCAAAAATGTAAGTACCTGCTATTTCTCGATTGAAATAATAATTTAGATAAAATCTAATCAATAGATAAGATTATGTTTAAACACTTTTCGAAGATATATTTTCGTATAATACACATTTTTATAAATTAGTCTTACTGCAGTGCCAATTTTTATTTACAAAAACTAACATTTTTCAATCAATTTCCATCCAAAATCCATCACATCACACAAAAATTATCAAAATCTTCAGTCAAACCGATAAACGTTTTGTTATTAAATATGAAATAAAGCATAAAACTTTAGCTCTGTCACTCCACTGCTTTTTTTGGATACAAAGTACGGTTATCTCTTTCTAAAACAAAATTATGCTAAAAAAAATGCGAAAGATTACTGGTTCCACCTCGAAACATTTACAGTCTGTCAAATAGTTGCTACAAAATCGACTAAGAATTTTAAATCGATAAATCTAAGCGATATTTTGCTAAGGGGTTCGGACGTTTAGCGGTTGGATGTGAAGGCATTATTTATTCGCCATTGGTCTCGAAATGCACCGCAACATTTTAAGGTTTCTGCCAAAGTGTACAAAGGCTTTTGAAAATGTTGAAAAAATGCATAGGTACTGTACATTCGATGTAAAAAATCATGAAGGTACATGGCCATATACAGGGTCATCATTCTATAACACAACTTGACGTGTGACACGATCATATTATATTTTTATACATATTTCTTAATATACTAAAAATTAAAACAAACTATCGACAAACTTTATACTTATCTATTTTATGTGGTTTCCATTCATATTTCTTATAAATAAACGCTATTTCTGAAGTACCTACATATTACAACATACTACAAAAACTTCTTGATTAAACCAAAGAGTTCTTATTTTACCGGGTTGAATTAGCAACATCTATTACACTATTATTAAGACGTATTTATGACGTATTATTTTTATAAGTGACCACCATTTGTGACCGATGTAAATAACTATTTAAGTGCCATAATAACTATCAGAAATCAGAAATCATTTATTGATTGACTGTGTTATTATGATGTTAGGTTTACAGATGTTATGTAATATAGTAAAAATAGGTATCAACAGACATGTCTGCACCAGACGTCCAATAATTAAGTAATAGTTATTTTAAAAAATTAACTTAACTTAGTCTAATAAAATTAATATAATATTGTAAAAATAATAACTAGTACCTACTAAAGTTATATAAAACAAGATGTTTACCATGTTAAAAAACCTTTGTTAATGTCCCGTTTTAAATAAGTTGTGAAAATAACCAAGCACTATGGAACTCTAATAAGTTTAAACATCTTTGATCAAAACTAACACATTACTAATTTGTTAAAAATAATACAAATATAAGATTGCACTTTTTTTATTTCATATTTTTTAATGAAGAGGTTTTTAATACCTGCATAGGACTTGTAATTATGTATTACAAATAAAAATATTTATGACATCTTGAACTATTTTCTGTTTGGAATATTTTATTAAAATTACCAGCCTCCACCATTATCTCCTCCTAAAAACATTAAGAAGAGTAGAGGATACCAAAGATCTTTATCGCTTTTATTACCCTTTACAATTACAGGGCCTTGTGGACCGCCATAAGGATAACAAGAGATTGTGCAGATCTGAAATAAATTAAAATAATTTAGATTATGTAGTAAAATAACCCAAAAAGAAGTTTTACCTACGTCAGAATGAAAGCTTATTTAGTAATGGCAGTGAATTTTAAAAATTATTCAAAGAGTTCAAATTATTTATTATACTTGCCTACTATTAATTCCTAATATCCCTGTCCCTATTAATATCCCATACCCCTTAGTATGTTGCATTCCTATGTTCCTAATAACATAAAACAAAAAACGAAAGTGATCTTATACCTAAGGGTTCTTTTTTTACCTTTTGAGGTACGGAACCCTAAAAAGGAATTTATTTTCAAGTGTGTCGCATGCTACAAAATACGTGTCATAACTCATAAAGTTATTTAAAAGGGGAAATTCACCATGTTTTTAATGCATTAAATATCTTGTTTTAGATTAGAAGTAAAAATACCTAATGTTAGTTTAAAATCTTTAAATTGTGTTAGGTACTTACGCAAATCAATGCAAAAATAACAATAAATAAAAACACTTTGGATACCATTGTGATGGTTAAATATGTCACAATTATTAATGATGTTCAATACCTAATACCTACTCCTTTTTATATACGATATACTTACGCAATGTTAGTTTGCACAATACCCAAGTAAGTATCTACCTGATTTAGCCGAAACACTAATTTTCTGAACCTTATCGGTATTTTCGGTAGGAATTTGTGTAGAAGCACGTAGGTAAGCATATTTTTAGATAATTTAATTTAGCTCGAAAACGTGTAGTGGGTCTACGGTGAAGAAAAATTATCTTAAAAATTATTACAGTGGTGGGACCACGTGTTAAAAGACGGACAAATCAGTACAATACTTACTTATTTAGGTAGCTCTATTATCTTAGTTTACTTCTTCGTAGTGATTACTAGTAGGTACAAGTGATTGCTCGTCTGTGCAAGAATTTGTGACTTGCGAAAAAAACAAAAATAACAGGCAGGCTATTTTGAGGGACACAGTCCCACAACTTCTTAAAATGTAAACTAAATAATCCAAAGAGTTTTGGATTAGCAACATCCGTTACAAGTTATAAAGACAGATGTATGACGTCACATACGTAATTTGGTTTTAGCAAGTGGTACATGCACTCAGTACCATTATTCACTAAACTTCAAGTCGTTGGGCGCGCGTGATTAGGGGCGGAGGGGGAGAGGTTTTTGTATGACAATCTCGCCCTAATCACGCGCGCCCAACGACTTGAAGCTTAGTGAATAATGGCCCAGGTGACCAAAGGGCTGGCTGCTACTTTGGCCAACGGATCGGCATTCAAAGTTACATACAACAACCTTAAACAGTTGAACCGATTTTCATAAAACATAGCATAGAACAGGTAGCTGTACCTACCTAAAAAACCTTTAAATAAAAAACTACATTCTAATCGGTTTATTAATTTTTGAGCTTTTTTAAATGTAAAAAGGCGACCTGCCTCAGTGAGATGTAATATACCTACAACCACAGAACAGAAAAAATGAGACTAAATAATAATATTATGTTTATAAAAAATATTTTTTCACGGCCTTCAGCCATTTGGATCTTTGGGTTTTGAGCTTTTGAAATGTCCAAGCTTTTGTTACGATCGATTAAAATACGTTTTAGTCGATTTTTGTACGTCACTATTCGTGATTGTGCTAAATGACAATTTACTAGATGGCGCTAGTTGTCTCGATTTCGATTGTTTTGATTTGAGTTGATCGAGTTTTTTCTGATTGAAGCGCACAAAAGTTTGACAGATGCGCGCAGTAAAGAAGAAAGATTTTGTGATGGTTGCTGCATACGCCTTTTAATTTTTCCTAATTTAATTAGTGTACTAACAGTGACTAAAGTGATTCAAAGTTGTTAAACATTCATTGTTGTCTAACTGTAAAGTGAAACATCTGATATAACTGCAACAATTATCAACAAAAAACTACAAATTGTGTGAAACAGTTTGTTGATGTATTTGAATGCATTTTGGTATCGATTATGTTATTTTTTGACTTTATCGTCTCTAGAAACAATGTTCTGTTGTAGAACGTAGAGTTCAATTAATATTCGGACGAGTTTAAAGCTCGGGAATTAATAATTCAATGCGGTAGAGCACCTAGTCGGTGCTTTTAGGTTTGCGGTACCGTAATAACTAGCATCATTTCGAAGAAATAATTAGTATTGGAAGCCCTACGTCCCCTCACTGAAGGAGGAATTAAAATGTGAGTACTATTCTAATTTTATCTTTAAAAATAGGTTTATTTACATAATTATCTCATTCACGGACTAGTCTGTCATAAATAATATGCAGTGCATGCCTTCGAGAAACCAGTTTCTCGGTAAGTTCACACAACAAAAACCGGATTGAGGTAAGTATATTGAGTACGAGATTCATCACATATTGACATATTATTATCACCATAGTTAAATACTTAAAGCTGGTTAAACCTACCTATTATTTACCTAATAATATTTTCAAAATGTTTAAACTTAGATTCACACAGTCCTTGTTATTGAATATATAATTTTGTTCAGTTTAAATACGTGATATTTCATACTAAAAATTATGTAAATTTGGCATTGTATTCTGCCATCATCAAATAAAGTTTACTTCTACCTAAAAAATCTTTTCAACATTGGTGATTCATGGAGCATAGTTTGTTATAGGTTTAAAATTATAATCTTTTATAAAATCATCATCTACAACGGGTAACTGAAACCTTGAAGGAAAAGATACGAGATAAACGGATACAATCTATTTTTTAAGGTAGTTAAAATGTATCATTACACCCAATCAAACAACCTCTACTGCCACGACACTTTTAATGTCACTTGATAGGAATAGAACTTAATCCTACCTAGAGGACCTTACTCTTCATTACATAGTATAAAACAAAGTCACTTTCCGATGTCTGTCCCTATGTATGCTTAGATCTTCAAAACTACGCATCAGATTTTGATGCAGTTTTTTTATAGATAGAGTGGTTCAAGAGGAAGGTTTATATGTATAATACATGCATAATTTAGCCGTGCAAAGCTGGGGCGGGTCGCTAATAAATACTATAATAAAACATAGGCAGCCTTACTAAAAAAATGTCAAATCAACACCTGTTTAGTTATACATTGATAATGTGTGTGTAACTAATAAATGCAGAGGGCTCAAGACTTGTGTTAAAATAATCATTATATATGTTGAAATTGTTTTTATTATGCACATAGTTACACACCTGATCAAAGGGTGCGTAAGTTTTCATAAGTAAGGTTGAGGGTGTTTCTTCTTTCTCTTTTATTATTTTCTTTTCTTTCTTTTTATTATTAAACTAGCTGCGCCCCGCGGTTTCACCAGCGTAAGTCCCGATCCCGTAGGAATTTCGGGATGAAAAGTAGCCTATGTGTTAATCCAGGTTTCCCGCTATCTACGTACTGAGTTTCATCGAAATCGGTCCAGTAGTTTTTGCGTGAAGAAGTAACAAACATACATACACACACACACAAACTTTCACATTTATAATATTAGTAGGATAGGATAGGTCAACATTTGACCACTAATTCACACATTGGTAAGTGGTTTAAGATGTAGGACACTTTCATAGAAGATTGCTTGTGACTCAAAGACCTCAAATAAACAGAGGTCTTTGAGGGACTTGAATTATTTATTAGAATTTAAGTATTCAATTTGTAGCAGGAAAAATGTGTTTCTAAGAATATCTACCATGATTGCTTTGTATTTATAATGTAAACTTACTCTTGTTTACATTAAAGATTTTAATCTTTATCTAATTGTCAACAGTAGGTTATCTAAGTTATCAGCTAGTTTATATTTTCCCTCATTATTGACAGATATGGTAGTCTGATGATAAACTAATTATGGGGTACTCTATGTCTGTTAATATGAATACAATTTACAGTTAAACAGCTGCTTGTACTGTGTTGTGATCATATAAATTGCTTAGATTCAAAATTAATAGTTTCATAAGGTATATTCAATAATTAGAACTCTTCTACAATAAAAGGGTAAGTTATCAATATTTTCTTCTTTGTATACCATTGTGGTTGAGTGACTGTACAGTCGGCAACAGAATTGCAGACCCCTCCGATGGGTCTGAAATTACTATTATTTTAATGTTTTCATTTTAATATCATTTGTCTAATAAATTAATGAGTAGAATCTGGTTTGAGTTGAAAACCAATTCTCTGGGTATTTCCAAAAAACTTTTCTGGTGCTTACATTTAGTAAGTAATACACTAGAATAAGTATACCAGAGTATGAACCATTTGCACATACAAGTTGGCAAACTTGTTGATAGTAGGTATATAGTAGGCAAAAAAAGTAAATTGCGAAAATTGTGATTTGTATAGTAAGTACTAAACTTGCTAACATGACCCCTGACGCATTATAAAAATAACCTATCCAAACTGGAGGTTATTTGACTTGACTACAAACTGCAGACAGCGACAATAGCCAGCCACATTATACTTTGCTATGAAACTTGTTATTGTAAAGGGCCTCTACATGTTAGTTTTGGCACCATACAAAGTCAAAGGTCCAGGGCTCCATAGCTCTGTGATATGGGACATCTATCAGACAATAATAATGAGTAATACCTATTAAAACCCATCTTTGTGCTGTTCTTAAGAGAATATGATTTGTAGCAACTGCTTACAATCAAATAGACGATGAGCGATATGCTGTGTTGTATCCGTTAAACACCAGAGATATAATTTAAAAAATACATAATATTCTTTACTTCAGATACTTATTAATAATAAATAATTATTCATAATTTCCAAAAGACAGAACAAAAATTCTTTACATAAAAGTGTTAACAAAATCCGATTATTTGTTACACCTCTTTTGTGATATTAAAAACAACATAATCATATCCTGTTACTTTGCTCTGCTATCACTTTTATTGAATTAAACCATTAAAAAAATGATTAATTACATATTGCAAATTAACATCTGTTTTTAACTATGTTCATGTAAATAATATTATCGAATGTTTGTTACATACCTACCTTCTTGTTTTGCAGACTGTAGTTTTTTAAAAGAATTAAACCGGTTAGAACAAACAGAAAAATCTAGGTTTGTAAAATCTCAGCTCCTGATCATTAATTTTTCCTACAGTAAAAATGTAAGCAGTTAGGCACTTGTCAATGAATCTATGCACCTACCTCATACTAAGTTTTATCAAAATCGGTCTAGTTTAGGAGCCAATTCGTTACAAACAAAAAAATCTTTCCTCTTTATAATCCTCTTCCTACTAATAATATAAATGTGAAAGTTTGTGTCTGTGTGTGTATGTATGTTTGTTACTCCTTCACGCAAAAACTACTGGACCGATTGCGATGAAACTCGGTATCTAGATAGCTGGAGACTTGGATTAACACAAAGTCTTACGCAAGTCTTACGCTTAAAGACTTACGCGGGTGAAACCGCGGGGCGCAATTAGTATTTGTATACAGTATAGATGATAAAATCAAATAATTCTCGAACAAAAGAAATATTATTCTCAAACAATAATTTAGGTACCTTTATTTAGAGCAAACATAAAAAGTAATAATTTACATACACATTCTTATCAGAATTTGTTTTTGAAATTATGGAGATTGCGTTAATACATAACTGACTTTGGGGCTAATAAGGTCAGTGTTTTGTATTCGGTAGGTTCAATAAAACTGATAACATTTATTCTGTTAATTAAACTAATCTTTGTTATGCTATTGGTTTAAAAATAACATATTTACTATACTAGTTGTACAACATGATTTTACTTGTGTAACTTACGATTTTGTAGGGATATCTTATCTGGATAAAAATGAGAATATTCAGTCGTTTTTGTGCTACCTACTGCTAGGCAAAGGGCTCTCTTTCGTTCCTCCACACATGCCGGTCAATTATGAATAGGCATCAAGTTCGTTTTTCCATCTACGTCATATCCATCTTAAATCATCTTCTGGATAAAAAGTTGCTTAATAATAATAAAGTATTAGCGCGGCGCATATTCTGCCCTTTTCCACTGAGAAATGCATATTAGGCTAGAATTCCTAGAAGCCTAGCCCCAAAGCCATTTATAAAAAATGCGGAAAACATCACTGTCTTTAAAAGAATAAATAAATAAATATTTCAGGACATATTACACATCGCCATCTAGCCCCAAGCTAAGCAACTTAATGCTTGCTTGCTTGCTTAAAACTCAAGAGCTGCCTTGTCGAGAAGGCATACTACAGAGTCAGGGATTTCCTTCAAAATTTGTACACCTGTAAAGGTAAAACATAGCTGCGCAACCTCTTTATACATCAAATTTTACGTATGCTTACATATAAAGTGATTTGATTTGAAAAACCCTAATTCAAAAACTCTAATCTCTCAAAAACTTTAAAACTACGCAACGGATTTTGATGCGGTTTTTTTTAATAGATAGAGTGATTCAAGAGGAAGGTTTATGTGTATAATACATGCATAATATAGCCGTGCGAAGCCGGGGCGGGTCGCTAGTTTATAGTATACTATATTATGCATGTATTATACATATAAACCTTCCTCTTGAATCACTCTATCTATTATAAAAAACCACATCATAATCCGTTGCGTAGTAACTATTATGTATTCTGGGCTTTCTGGGACACAGCTAGATTATTATATTACTAGCTTTTGCCCGCGACTTCGTCCGCGTAAATGTCGAAAATGGACTAAGGAATCACATTGTCCCATTAATATGGGACGTTAAAGTTTACATTTGCCCCCCTTTTTGGGTAAAATTTCGGAAAATCCTTTCTTATTGGATACCTACTTCATACAAAGAACACACCGTCTAAGTTTCAGGTATCTACGATCAGCGGTTTAGGCTGTGCGTTGATCCGTCAGTCAGGACAAAGCATTCTATATGTCTAGATTAACCCTGGTCTTAGTTAGCTCCAGATGCATCACTTCTTTCCTATGAACACTGTCGACTAAGTTGAGAGGGTGGTGTAGGCAAGTCTACTCCATTTTATACATGTGGCAGGCGCCTAGAAGTTGCTGGCGCTGTTTATACGATCAACACTAATAAAGGCCAATATTATTATTATTATTTATTATTTATTTATTATTTATTTATTTAGAATAAAATAAACAGTGGCTAACAGTCTAAACCAAAACGCACACTATTTTAAGTTACTGCTAAGGTACACTCTAAGATTCCGTACAACTAGGTATAATTTATCGTAAAATATAATATATCTACACTAATATTATAAAGACGAAATATTTTTTTGTTTGTTTGTTATTAATAGTATGCTTAAACTATAACATTGTTCTCTCTTTGAAGTAAATATATCAATGTCTACCTTTTGTTTGTTCACTTATGAATATGTTATGGGACAAGCCAGGCGTAAAGCCAACATTTCTGTGAAGTGTTGCTGTTGGTAGTTATTAATCATGTAGTCGGACTGTCACATGCATATGCTATGTTGGTATGGGCGCTGTTATCATTTCTGGACATCTATGGAGGTTTAAAAACAAATTGTACATAATTTAGTAGGGACGAGTATATCTAAACTTAATATTATAAAGCTGAAGAGTTTGTTTGTTTGAACGGGCTAATCTCAGGAACTAACTGGTTCGAATTGAAAAAATATTTTTGTGTTGGATAGTCCATTTATCGAGGAAGGCTATAGGCTACTTTTTATTTTGATATTCCCACGGGATCGGGTCTTGCGCAGGTGAAACCGCAAGGCGCAGCTAGTGTTTGATATACATATACCTACTGAAAAATAACATCAAATCTACATTATAATCTACACTAGTACCTACCTATTACAATAAAATGAGAATATATTTGTTTTGTTTGGTTCATGAATAATTAGAGTCTGAAATGATGTATGATGAGCATACATTTTTCTTCTTCCTCCTAGCCTTATTCCATTACTTGGGGTCGGCTCGCCTAATTACTCTTCACCAGGCCCCTGGACGATTGGTCCTGCCTGAGTCGTCTTTGTCGATATGTCGGAATTTCTCAGCGGAAGCAGAATAGTGTCTATACACGTTTGGTGGGGTCTACCAAAGGTTCTAGATGGGGTCTACATATCTAGCACTTGCTGGGTCAATTTGCCTAATATTCCCACAGGATTAGGCCTAACCGCGGTGTACAGCTTGTACTCTCTATGACTATTATAGATATTCGACCTTCGCTTCGTTAATGAAAAAACATGTTTTTAAGTTAGAAACTAGTTGTCGACGGTAGTATTTGCATAACTAAAAAAAACTGAATATTGTGAGACGGTGTGGCTGTATCAACTCTGCACCATTTACTTACCTACTTACTTAGTGTGTTTTGAAACCCTGAAGTCAATTTCTGTTAAAGTATCATCACTATCACTTCACTTCACTTCACCATCACTATCACTACATAGTATAAAAAAAGTCGCTTTCTCTGTCCCTATATCCCTATGTATGCTTAAATCTTTAAAACTACGCAACGGATTTTGATGCGGTTTTTTTAATAGATAGAGTTATTCAAGTGGAAGGTTTATATGTATAACACTAGCGATAATATAGCCGTGCGAAGCTGGTACGAGTCGCTAGTAGAATAATAAAGCAAAAAGGCAAAAAAGCAAAAAAAAAGTTTCATATTGAAGGTGAATTTATTACCTACATCTACACTAATATAAAGGAGGATTTTTTTTTTTTGTATGAAACGAATAGGCTCTGAAACTACTGGACCGATTAAACTTAGTATGAGGATATTGATTCATTGGTAATATAATAACATAGGCTACTTTTTATTTCGATATTCCCACGGAATCGGGAGTTACGCGGGTGAAACTACGGAACACACGTTTAATAGTTTAAACATATCAGAATCAGAATCAGAAAATATTTATTGATAAATATTTATTAAATGTTATCTATTTGCCCGTGAGTTTTTTCGATAATAGTCCTACGACTTTAAGTCTAAAGTAGTTGAGAAATTATGTTATAGATTCGCAGATTATAAAATAACATCATATTTCTTTATCGTAACTAGGTCGTTTAAAAGAAAAACATTTTTTTTTAAATTCAGCGGATGTTCGTAAATCCGTGAATCAAATGAATAATTTCCTTTCCGGAATCTTTCGAGATAAGATTGCTAAAAGTTGAATCATACTGTGACTAGGCAAATTATTTATAATCTTATGATAAAAATCGATTGCCGACGGATTTTAAAACATACCTCATAATTTATCACAAACCGCCTTATGAAATTTTAGGAGCAACGTTACTGATGTTAATTCAAACACAAATCTTTGTAACTACTATTAACTACTATGAGTTTAAGAAAGGGCACTAGTGTCCTCAACAATCGTACATATTTAACTCTTATGCAATAAAGCAATTACCTATTGCCTTTTTTCCCACATTATAAAAGATTTATGTATCTACATATTATACTTTTTCAGTTCATAATCTATTTTAAACTATGCGCTATGCACTGTCAAATAAAATCAATACAAAGTAAACCAGTTATTCCATCAAGGCTTTGCCGGGTGCGTTTTTTCTCACGTTAGTATTTGCAGACTGGCACATTTGTGTAGTAGGTACCTACCTATTTCATAATAATCAATATGTAACCATGTTACACTGTATATCGAATTTATGTGTAAGTATTATAGGCTTTGGCTGGAATTATTCATATCAAGAATGTGAGAGGCTCGAGAATATAGTAAGTAGTAGTACTGTGGTAGTACGACGGACGAAGTTTTCTGGAGTTTTATTGTAGATAAGAGTAAGATACCCGCTAATGGGTATAATACTGAACTTGTTCTCTCCCACGGAGTAGATATAGTCAAAAGGATCTTAATATCTAACCAGAGCATGGTCTATGTGCCAAACTTGGTTAATATCCGTTCTTCTTTGTGAAGCAATTATTATTTATGATGTTGCATTTATGTCGATGTGTTTCCAAGGAGTTTCAGTGTTCGTGCTAAGGCCCCGTTAATTCCTAGAATCAGCTTGTATCAGGTCGATTTCCTTGCTGAACGTCCTACCTACCTCCACATGCCCATTCGGATTATTTACATGGAAAATTGCTCTTCACGAGCACGTTTTATACCTATAGCTCGCATTTGAAAATAGATAAAGTTAGTTACAAATTATTGTGACTAACTAAACTCTGTTGCAGGAACTTTATGTAATGATTTCCTGTGTCTTAGTTGCTGGTTTTCCGATATATCGTTAGAGAATAGGTGTCGAGCGAAGGTTCTGTGATTATATGGAGGAGGCGCTTCGAGGCGGCGGGCGCGGGGGTGAGCCAGGTCCGCGTTGGGCGCCAGCGACGTGCGCCGCCCATTTATCTCACCCCTCCCGACCCGCACCTCCGTGAACCGCCACCCGATCAGTTGCACGCTCCACATTCAATGAAGTAGACCGCGTCCGCGACATGCCGTGTCACCTCCCGACAGCGCTTCATCATAAATGATATCCGTTCTTCCTCTTCGGTTCGTTGCATTACAGCATGAACCACGTTAGATGCTTCTCTGCACTGTATCATTCACGACCATTATACCATTTTTCATGATTTTTTTTCCACTTTTGTCCATAACTTTACATATATTTTTCACAAAATTCAAAAGATTCTTTGTGTAATTCAAAATCATTCACTTTCATTTTAGGCAACAGAATGTCAGATGTTTTGCGTAGTGTAGATTTTAATGTTTATACTAAGAAGTTAAGTAGGTTATAGATAGGTGTTACAATATGTTTACCATTCTAGAAGTAGTAAGGAATTTGTGTGTATAAGCTAAATAAATGAAAATAGATTTTAAAATTGATATTTTGTGGATAATTTTACTAAAAAAGTAGACTAGAGAAAAATTATTTCTTTAACCGCTATTGTAGTGAAAATTGTTGACAATAACAGCTGATTGTCCCACGTTGGACGCCACTCGGCAACGAGCAGGCGCGTTGAGAACGCAAGGTCGTTGGTATCGAGCGATACCGGTCAAATATTTAACAAACTACGCGCTTGGCTTTTTACTTGTCTTTTCCTCATGTCGTTGACCACTAATTTTAATATGTTTAATGGATTATCCATAACTACTTTCAATCGTCCTTACTACTTATAAATTATTAAATTCTAAGAAAACGTCTTAAATTCTAAAAAATGACTTTTATTGCAATTTGTTTCGAGCTTAAATAATGTGCCTTTCTACGTAAATCAATATCTTAATCAATTCTAATTTATTTTTTCGTAATTTTAAGATAGAGTAAATACCTAAATATTTCTCGATAAAATCCTTTATTATTAGGCCGCAGTAGCACGAATGAATTGCCTACATTGTGTCGAAGTTCTTTGTTCTGATAGTCCCGAGTTCCAATCTTCCGGTCGGTCCGCGCTACTTTCGAGAACCTCCGGATACCCGGTGATACCGTAGTAGACAATCAACTTTGTTGAGAGCACTCCTATTAACTCAAAGATAAAGCAAAAGAGGAAAAGAGATATTATTTAAACCTGTGGTTCTTGGTGATCTATAGGTATATGAGATTTTTGAAATAAATAAGTTTCATAAGTCATCGTTTGAATGTCTGCTGTCTCATATGATGTTAAATGACGATGATGCAGTCTTAGGTAGCACTTAGGTACCTATAATACTATCTTGAAATTAAAAAAAAAATCGTTTTAAATGTGGTAGGCTGGTAGGAATGGAACCTTTCGAAGATTTTGTAGGTAACTAAATAGAAGAAAGTCTAGCAAAAGCACAAAGAATTTATTTTCATTCGATTGAAGGGTCAGTTTGTTAAAGGAAATGAACACGTCTACGTGTGAAACGCGGGACAGGTCCGGAGTTGGTCTGGTGGAAATTAGGTCAGCGATAGAACGACTATTTCAAGAATGTTTACTTATTTTATTTTCTTTTGAAATGTTTTGATTGATTCTGTTTTGATAGAGAGAGAATTACTGTTTATTTAGTAAATTTTATCTAACGTGGAGAGTCTATATAAAGCTATACTTGGTTCAGCAGTAGCATGAGCCAAGCCAAATTAAAACCCTGGATAGTTAACCAAGGCACCATCTTTACTGAACTTAATTTAAGTTTAGTTACTGGTATGATGACGAATGTCACCCTGCGTTTACAGAAGCCAAGTTAATTGTGTAATTTAACGATAGTCAAAATATTAAGATAATATGTTTACAAGTTAAAGTAGTATAATAAAAGGTATCCCGCTGAGCAATCCTAATGAAGTAAATGTTGATTAGTGGTTGACTATTGACATTAGTATCAGACACGGGGAAGCCATCGAGTGCGTGGATGTAGAACTCGTTGCCAAGGTTACTGGGTGGGTGCGATCAGCTGGACTTACGTAAGGTGAGCTGGGACGGCGAATGGAACGAGGTGCGGGGTCGGGGCTAGGGCCGATCGATACCCGCTTTCGCTCTTGCCTTCGCCGAACCCGCCTTGTTCGCTTTTGACAAGTCTACTGTTCGTTCAAATTCAGATACAAACTTGTAGGTAAATAAACGACTAAATCTATTTCAAATATGTACCGGAAATCGACTCAGTTCGTAAGCTTTTTCTTGACATACGAGGTCGAGTGTACTTCAAAAGTCCTCGTCTCATTTGTAATGGTTATTTACATAACAGGTACAAATTAGGGTCAAGGTTAAGAGGCTTTCGTTTGTTGATGGTACTGAATTTTCGTATTTTAAGTAGATTTGTCTGTTTATCATAAAGCTGAAATTAGGAAGCTGTACCGTACAATCTGTGAGACAGGTTTTTAGCAAAGTTAGTTTCAATCTAGTCTTTAGATTATGCAGTCAGTACCTACACTGTTTAAATATCTTGCAGTATGGTAGTGAAACTAAACGAAAGTAAGTTTCAAAGCAGGTTCACACAAGCTCATACATTTTAATATAGGTATCGTAGATATTTCTGGTTAGGGTGCGAGTTTCCAGGGAGATATTTGGAGCGTATGTTGCTCACGCTTCCGGAAAACGAGCTCCGTTAGATAACCCGTGGCCGTCCAGTGCTTACAGTGCAAATGTATTCTATGTCGCAAACAACAAACTGTATCCAAGTGCCCTTCTACTGCCTGCTGTTTTACTCGTATCTACATAAATACAATAATGTCTACGTTTGCTCAGCCAGTTGTGTTGAGCTTCAGCCTGTATTTTTTATCAACATAGCTTACAAACATTAATTAATTTCTTCTTCCAAATTTCTTATGCTGTATTCAGTCAGCGATATATAAAATTAAGTCAGTTGTCACACAGTTGTAAGACGATTATTGAGCTTTATATCTTAAGATTTTAAAATATTCAATTCACGTTATCTTTTTCACTACTAGTTGTATTGTTTTTATGTTACTTTTAACTAACGCCTTTGTAAATGTTACAGCAAATTCTCTTTATATTATTGATATTAGAAAAATCAAAGGCGTAAGTTTTTCACTCACACATGGCGCAGTAGTCGGTCATCCCTATTTTTCTGTAATTATGTTTTATTCGCTACTGCAATGTGCCTTTTCCGTGTTTATGTTTATGATTTTCCTTTGCTTTCGCTTTGCTTTAATGTCGCTTTCGTTGTTTCTGATGTGTTGCAGCGGGTGTTAGTATTGGTGAACGAAGGTGAAGTGTAATGTGGGTGCGAAACTGGTAGCGAGGAGTCGCAGCCATGTCGTCGCCGGCGCGAGCGCCCCCGCCGACTGTTCCTGCAGGGGCCGGCATTTTACCCCCTGGCCCGGGTCCCTCGCGGCAGCGTTCTCTCAAAGACAGACTCCGGGACGGAATTACTGGACCTTTCCATTGGCAGTGAGTTTTCCCTTACACTTTAGGAACATCACAAACGTACGCTCCACCGCACCAGCTGCGTACTACGCAGTTACCAGACATTTGATACTGCCGGCTCTGATGATTTCATGGTACGATAGTAAGTTTCAGGATGGCATGCGATTTTTCTGGTACTCGCTTGTTACTTAAATCTTGAATGCTTGTGCGGAAAATGCATGGCTTTTTAAATCTTAAACACACCACTATTGTAGTTTATAAATAATTTTAGCATTAAAATATATTAGGTAAATGCTAGTTTTTTGTGATAGTCGTCAGATAAATCTTTCCATCTTATGGAGTCTGTAATTATGATTTTGATGTTGCGTGTGATAATGTTTCTATATTGAGCTAATCATTTCAAAACGAAGTTTTCGTTTTTTTTGTTTTCCTCAATAATTTAAATATTGTTTTCGTATTCATGAAACAGAACGTATTTGCATAAAATATTCATTTTACTTAAGATACAAAGCATACATATCATGGGTTTTGTTTAAAACGCACTTGCGGTTTTATGGTTGAAGGTTGTGGGTTTGAAACCTCAGTCTCTATAAAGATTTTAATAATTAAATGTGCACAGTAGGTAGACGAATGTTTTAAAATTAGTTTTGAGTAAGCGCGCAGTATTCAATTTCAAGACGGAGGCCTTCTCTTCGCAGTCGCGAGGCCCTCATCTCGTCACTGAGAATCCAATTTGTTACCAGCTGGGACGAGCAATTCGTGCGAATGCAACTGGATTTAACTTATTGTAAAAAACATATTTTTCTTTTAATTTTTTCTAGTCGCTCTTATAAATACAGGGTGTCTCAATAGTATGTTTTGAAATGCGTAAAGCTAACAAGTTTGAAGTATGCTGGGGTATATCAACGTATTGTCTGGTTTATGGGAAAATTTATGGCTATGACCATTTTTCCGATTTGTAAAACGCTTTTTTTCATCAGCAGCAGAAACCTGCCTTGCTTGCGTTTTGTAATCGTTGAGATCCAGGAACGTCATGCTTGTTTGATTTAAAGTCTTTTGAGAAAACAAGAGGTTAAAAAGTGCGTAAAAAAGGGTTTTATAACATTCTCGCGGACCTCAGACTTGTTGCCTAACTTTACGCAGTAAAAGTAAACTAAACAAATTGAAAAAGACTTTTGGGTCACACTGCGCACTGTCGCTCTTATGTCTTGAACCGTAAACGAACTGTTTTATGTAGCTAAAGCACAGCTAAAGTTTAAGAGAGCCTTACCTACTGCCTTAATACAGTTCTCAGAAATCACTAAAATCTTTTTGAAAAGTATTTAAGTAACTAGTAAAAACCGTAAAGCAAATAATTTGTTTTGTTGACTGACTGTGCCACACCGCTGCGCTGTTTGATCCGTGTAAATCTCGAGTAATTAAGAGTGGAACTGTCTATTTTTCACTCCTCCTTCAAAGTGTAAAAATCCAAAAACTCATTATTTATTTATTTTTATTGCGCACTATCTCGCTCATTTCTATGCAGTGTGACAGTAGCTCCTGTAAACGATGGTCCTTGATCTGATACGTGGCCCTTGCCCTACAGTACATATTACCTAGTCTTAGCCTGGAAGAGATCGCCCTTACACAATAAAGCCGCCTTTGGTGCCACTCTAGGATTTCTATAATTAACTTTTGTGTTTTTTTTGTATTTTTTATCTAGTGACCTAAACTGTACTTGGAATACTGTATGACCAAGTACACGTACGTATAAACCTAGTCGGGCGGCGCTAGGTTAGATATGCCACAAATATTTGCGTTGTGCAACATTCCCTATCTGTGTGTACATTACCTCCGCCTACAGGGTCCTTATCTCCACTCTACCAGGCCCAGGCATTGGGGTTGCCCTCCCAAACTAAATCTCGCTTGTTTGCCGTACTCCTTTATAACGTAATTTAATTAAAACGGTTACCACGCTCAAAGTTATTATAAGCGACGACAACGACGTAGTGTGCTCCAAAAAAGATTCTCTCTCTTGTACTGCTTCGTTTGCATAACATTTTTTTTGTTCAAGCTCAGTGGTTTATCAGCCGACTTATCTAATCTGAAAATTATGATCGAGAAAATTTGTGTTTACTTATAAGAGATTAAGTTGAATAGGTAAACATCTTCAGAAATTTGAACACTCTTTGATAGCTTTGATAGCAATTTCCATTGCGCATTTTATGAATCATTATTTTCCTTCCCCTTTTCATATAATATCTTATCTTCTGTTGAAAATGGTTTGTATGTACTTGTTCATCTTTTTTCTAAGAAAGATTGTCTTTCCTGGTACCTATACCTACTCAATTTGTCGATCGTTATCTAAACATTTCATGAACACAACGTAGATGTCTTTGCTGTACTTTAACAAGCATGTAATGATTTGTGGTTTGTGAACTATGAGGGTGGTTACTGGTTGCGCGACCCACTTTCGTTGACGAGTAAATTTATTCGTATCTGATATCCAAAGCTGGTTTTGTTGCAGACGAGCCAACCAGTACTACGTTATGCATGTCGCACGGTGCCGTCCTTGGCCGACATTAAAACGTTTAGCCGACACCACCAAGGGTGGGTGGAACTAGATCTATTTTTTAAAAGCTTTTATTTAACTTGCAATGTATGTATGTATGTTTGTTCGGGTCAAATCTTGCCGCTTGCCGATCCACTTCCCGGTTACACGTTGAGCTGTTTTGTTTCTTTTTAACCGATTTCAAAAAGAAGCAGGTTCTCAATTCGTCGCGTAATTTTTGTCATTCATGTCTGTTCAACAAGAGCATCCCTGTCGAAAACGTGAATCCCAAATGTTTGGGCAGTGATGAAGCTAAAGTTGTGTGGAAAAAAACAGGCGATTATAGACTGGTTATGTTTACTGGACACCTTTTTTGATATACATATTTTGAGTGACACTTTTCTGGACAGACCAAATAGTGTCCTGACTAGCAGTTCGGAAAAACGTAGCAAAAAAATTTTTGTTTTTTGTGGCTAGTCTTTTTATACATAATTATATTCTTAATAGGTTAACTACTCTTTTTTGGTAGAGTTGGGAAACTCTGCGCTGGTTCCAGTAAAAGCTTCTAATCCATATTGGTTATGGATTATGCTGTTTGGAACAATATGATGAGTGAACTGAATTTATTCCAGAATTTCGACAAGAAATAAACTGAAATTAATGTGGGTGGGGCTTGCGTGAGTTTCTATCTGTCTTTTTATGACTGTGAGGCTTTCCTAGTTTTCCTGACTATCATATTATGATAGACATCATGACCATATTTGCGGTCAGATTTCTTTTCATTTACTTCAAAATTAATGTTTATTTTGTGTTTAAAAAAACATAAATTGACACAGAAATGTTTAAGTGTTATAATAATACGTGACTAAATACAGTATAATCAACTGTGAAACTGTTTATCAATCAATAGTAGACTTTGATACTTATAACGATCATGCACCTTTATTATTTTTATATTTTCTGACTACAGTGCTATTTTTTCCAATATTTCAATGAGAAGCAGTGAGTTTTCAGCTTCTAGTAGTCGTGATGGTCTATGGCCATCGTTACATTGTCACAGTAACAGCTTCGTCACGCGCTTCTTACCACACAAAGCAGTCCACAATGTCCACCTACCAGCGCGTGCAAATCAATTTCACACCCCAACAACGTGTACTACTTATTTTCTCTTTTCATAACTTCTGACTGCTGGCATACATTAACATATTATGTTGGTCTATTATTCGCCTAATGTGTACCTGACACATCAGCACGTAGGCTGATGACTGACGTCCAACAACTAGTAAGTGCCTTTTGTTTTGTAAACCGTGGCACACGTTTCTAATTTTAATCTTTTATATTCTATGAAATACGTGATAATTTTGATTGAAATGAATATCGAATCTGATACTTATCAAAGATGGACGTTGTCACTTTGTCTCATTGATAAGTGGTATTACCCATTTGTTTGATACTGTTATTAGGTCATCATTTAGAAAGAGACTTACCTAATGCAGCAGGTAAATGTAAACTGTTATTCATTGTTGTGTAACATACTCTTTCATTTTCGTTGGAACTGAAAAACGTTTGGACCGAACTGATTACGCAGTTATATTTTACTGTTATCTTACAATGGCCCAAAAGATAATGGACCAGTTGATCTAAGTCTCTTTGTGTGTCATGTCTTAGTTTTGTTTGACCAATCAGTTTGTTTTGATAACTATTATTAGGTGACATGTTTTTCGTCGGTTTGTTTACGCGTATCTATAGTTTTCCGAGATAATCGAACGTAGATAGGTCTGACAACGTTAACATAAGGAAGTTAGATATACTAAGTAGTAATTTGCACGATGTTCGAGAGTGTTCTGCAATTGGAACACAGGATGCACCGAGAAGTGTAGTAATTGAATGATTGACGGCGGCGCCAGCTGGACACCTCTCGAGATGACGATGCACAGGCACGTCTCTTACATCGGATCGTTCCTTTCCTGCAATCAAATGCATCACATCGTTAACCGCTTATCTAAATCCTGAACCACTTGTAAAATGATTGAAGTGTTATGCTTTTGCGATTATTCATATCGCTAGAGATCTATTCATTAAACACTACTGCGCCCTGCGGTTTGTTCTTCTGAGACTACAAGTTGTAGTACAAAAAGAAAGTGTCCAAACATAGTCTAAACACAGATGGATACTTACTTTTCTTTGTTTAACCTTCGATAAATCTATACTAATCACACTATAACCTATACTGTGACTATATCTATCGCCATGAGCCATGTCATCTACAAGAGATCTTATAGGCAGCGTCTGTAGAGGTGTGGCACTTCGCACGTGGCTTGTAAGGCCGATTCAGAAACGACAGTGCCAGCTACAAATGTCACAAGCACATTGTGTCCGGGTATGTTGAAGGCAGAACAGCACCTTGGTGACGTAATTCGCACTTTTGAGATAGAGACCGAGAGAGATAGAGAGAGACTTTCCCCCTCGTTTCACCGGTGTATAAGTGCCGATACTGCAAGAATAATTTTCAGGATTTAATATATCTTTATACCAAGCTTCATCAAAAGCGGTGTAATGTATGTCCCTATATCAAAACATAATAATATCCTAAAAAAAATACATGTATTTTCCCTTTACTTTTTGAGCTACGTTTTTCCCATACAAGCTTACCACGTGTTCCCACTGTGCGCCTACCGCCCCGCCGCCATGTCGCCGGCGAACACGCTACGCGCTACGAGAATTCGCTCTGCGGCCACTATTTATCCCGATTTTCCCACAGGATAGGAAATAACGCGGGAAACCGCGACGCGCAACTATTTATATTACTATCTATATGGAAATTTAGGTATTTCGTCATCCATAATCGCAATTAACAATCTGTTATCGTGATTTTAGCATGATACCTTTTTGGTCGATAATTCTTTTTATTAGTTGCTATACTTACACCAAAGTGTGATATTTTTACTTCGATACAATTTTATGTATAAATAATTGTGTTAGTTTGTGGCCGTCTAAATGAGTATTTTTTCCTTCTTTACCAGACCCAGGTACGTACTTTCCTATAAGTAGACAGATATATAGATAAAACGCTTTATTGCACACACACCAATAATATAAACTTTATCTAAAACATTATAAAATTATCTATACTTAATACAATTTTATTAGAAAATTACTACTGATTCACTCTCTATGAGCAATGAGTGCGCTGATTGCAAGCCAAAGTGTTTTTCTTGAGAAATTACTTACATTAAAAATATTATAACAAATCATGATGCCAAAATCTGTTACTATACTCCAATATGTATTATGTATATTTTTATTGAATGCGTTCATCAGAGAAATGTTTCAACGGAACATTGAAAAATCGTATCTAATCAATAATACCATTTTAAGAGTTCCATATTATATAAAAATAGCGTATCGTTTTGTGAAATCCTTTATTTAGGGCACAGTGGACACTCTGAATTTGGTACACAGTCTGGTAACCTAAATTACATTACATGTATACCTAGAAAAATGTTCTGTGGCATTGGATTGGGTATCTTATTGAAACTACTGTATTATTCTTTACAAATTGTATAGTTTACTAGCTGCGCCCCGCGGTTTCACCCGCGTAAGTCCGATCTTTAAATTCTCACCGTTTAAACCTTCCCTGGACTACAACAAACACAACAAAAAAAGAATTGACCAAATCGGTCCAGCCGTTCTCGAGTTTTAGCCAGACTAACGAACAGCAATTGATTTTTATATTATAGATAAATAGATTACGGAATCTCACTTAAAATACACACTTGGATTCAAGTATGGTTTGACTCTCTGTCCAGATTGAAAAATGTACCTACTGATTGTGATTTTTAGTTGCCGTTAAATAAAATATGTTTTGGATTTTTGCAAATGAAGCTGCCAATGATAAATGTGTTATGGATGGGTTTACCATCCTGAGAGCTAAAATAAATGAATGAACTCCTGTGATCAGAAGTAAAATTATCGAAAAATGAACTATTTTCTTAAGCAATTTTGAAACATATGTATTACAATACAGAAAAGCAAACAACGTGATCTTGATTTTATGCTCACACAGTTGATTTGAAATCCTTGAAATAAATCACTTATTTTTAAAAACCTTATAATCTGGAGGTACTCTGGATTGTAACATTTCTTATCTACCACATCATTGATTGAACGACACCCTAGTGCTGTAGAGGTATACTGAGATTAAAGTCAAAGTCAAAATTTTATTCATTTAGCATCATGTACAGTCGGCTGCATACTGAGATTAAAGTTAAAGTCAAAATTTTATTCATTTAGCATCATGTACAGTCGGCTGCATACTGAGATTAAAGTCGAAGTCAAAATTTTATTCATTTAGCATCATGTACAGTCGGCTGCATACTGAGATTAAAGTCAAAGTCAAAATTTTATTCATTTAGCATCATGTACAGTCGGCTACATAATTGCAGCCCCTGGTAGAGTTCGAAAATTACTATTATTGGAATGTTTTCATTCTAAAAATATTGTTTTATAAATTGATGAGTTAGAAGACTTTAACCTCAACTAGGTATAGCAGGTGTCTAGAATCTTGCTTGTATGGAAAATATTCTTATAACAGCCGTTATATGCTCTACGGTGGGTGTGCAATTATGCAGCTGACCGTACCTACAGTGCATGGGTTCACTTTGAATATTCTTAAAATCAAAGTTTAATATTGATCTTTGTGTTTGATTCAAAGTTTATCTACGACTTGATTACAAACAACGCGGTGCCACGTAACGCGATCCGGCAAAACAACTGGAACTCTAATTCGAATTCTAAATCAATAAATCAATTTCCCTTTTCATAATTATGTTGTTTACGGAAAATTATCCGCAAACCAGACGGACATCAACAACAGTTTAATTTTCATAAAAACAAATCTTATGGATTTTTTTGACTTTACTACAGTGTGGGCTAGTTTCATGTCTTCAAAATGGGTAGGTATATGGTAGGTATATGCGTGCTTACATTATGTAGTTCTTGGAAGCATATTTGTTGCCTTCGTCGTGGTCTATGTAAACCTGTCAAGATAGCAGTAGCGTTTACAAACATGCCGAGGGCGTTTCGCCTTTGTTTTAACGTGTCTCATCAACTCATCACTCTTTTTATTATATTTTACTTTTTAGTTATATAAAACTTGACCTATCAATCTACTCGTAAGCTCCACCCATTCTTATTTTCAGTCGGACTAAGCTGCCAAAAGTGTAAAAAATTTAGTTACTTACGCCTTTTTAGATTTCATTCACACGTTGCATCTTTAGGTCGATAAGATAAGAGATCTAGAAATCTTAGAACTTTATTATTTACAAGAAACTCATCTGATTGTAATTCAACTGGAGGAAAGGGTCTAGTTTTTCTCGCATTTTCCTCTCTGAGCTCCTAATCCAAATGTTATTATCAAGCGAGCTCATTGCGTCGATCACGTGTGACGTCACGCGTCATCAACCAACCCTCGTTTATTGGTAGTTTTCACAGCTCTTCGAGGATTCGACCGTTCGTGAGTTCGTTAACTCAGTTTTTGTAGAGCAACGCCCTGATCCTCATCGTCCTGTCACAATTTGTCATCATTAGATTGATGGTTATGGGCTCGGTTGTTGCTGTGTAATGCTCCAGAGAAAGTAAAGATTTTTGCACTCGACTTTGTAGGTAAGTACGTCAGAGCTTTTGAGTTTTAATCTCAAGAATGATCGCGTTTATCTTGATTCAGCGTAACAATATGCTGATTTTCTCTCATGCCCTATTGATCAATTACCTACATATTAGTTGATATGAAGTTATGGTTATGATTTCATGATCTATCGGGTTATTCAGGCTGTCGCATTCGCGCTAGGTTCTGTTACCGCATCGTCATGAATATTCATGTCATCAAGCTCGTACGTGTACGTACACATTATACATGAAATTTGCTAAAAAATGTACGGCGTAAATATTCAATTTATTATTAATTCAATGTTTCGACAATTTCATCACTTCACTATCACTACATAGTACATATAAAACAAAGTCGCTTTCTCTGTCCCTATGTCCCTATTTCCCTATGTATGCTTAAATCTTTAAAACTACGCAACGGATTTTGATGCGGTTTTTTAATAGATAGAGTGATTAAAGAGGAAGGTTTATATGGTTAATACATGTATAATATAGCCGTGCGAAGCAGGGGCGGGTCGCTAGTAGGATATAAAACATTTTAAAATGCTTTTTACCATTTTTTTTCACGGATCATCGTACAATTTAACTTTTTGCAATATTTTAGAAAAATTAGTTTCGATAGATGGTATTCTAATCTAAGTCAAAATCATCATAATCTTGCAAAAATTCCTTGTACGTAACCGTGATTGCCTTAAAAGAAAAATAATTACTACTCCGTTGAAACTGGTTAAGTGCAAGGAAACATTATTCGTTTAAAGAAATCAGTTGCGAAACTACGGTTTCGTAGACGGCCAAATGGTTATCGAAACTATAATTTAGATAAGAAAAAAAACATAGAAAAAGCCCAATTCTCAAACAAAAAAAAAATTAAACTCTCTTCATTTAGTGACATAATATGAGGCTTGTTGATTTAAAAGGTTTGACATGCTTACTTTCTATTGACGGCACCTTCTGACCTTATGTAGCGAAAAAAAATATATTAGATTTTAAATTAAGATGGCTTTTACGGTTATTGATAATGTTAATTTTGACAAGAACAATGAATTATGGCTCAGGATAACCCTGATATTGATGATACCTATCAACTTACTATTGTGTTGTTCTGAGGTACCTACATTTGTCAAAGTAAATCGCTTATAAACTGTTTACATAAGTCCTGAAGGCTGTAGTAATTTAGCAATTCACAGGTTTGCTAACACATAATCTATATTAATATTATAAAGCTGAAGTGTTTGTTTGTTTGTACGCGCTAATCTCAGGAACTACTGGTTCGAATTAAAAATTCCTGGATAGTCCATTTATCGAGGAAGGCTATAGGCTATTTTTTATATTCCCACGGGATCGGGACTTACGGGTGAAACCGTAATAGTATTCGATAATTGTCAACATTTAAAGGACTTTGTGAGCGTTTTGGAAAGACTTAACATACCTTACGTTATTTTAAGATTGTATGTATCATTTGTTGCCATTCATCTGTAAATAAAACAATAAAGTTACTGTAGTAAACACTAAACAAGCGCAGTTGGAATCCATTTCACAAACATCATAAACTCTGTCCTTCCTACCAGACTTGACGTGTGCGAAGAAATGTTTGTGCACCCTTTACAAATAGTAATAACTGTTATATAAACTGTGCCTATAAATGTCTCTCATGTAAGCTAAGATATGATTAATATTGTCAACGTTTAACTTTATCTAGAAGTGCGCAGTAGCGGAGGAAATTTGTAAATATTATTTTCGTTTAAATATATCAACCTGTAATCAACAATTTCTTAAAATAGCATGAAATCATCCTCAAATGTTCCCCATATTTTCTTTGTTTATACTTTTCTAGAAATAATCTTTTTTTTTTGCTGTCGATTATATTATTTTAGTTTTTTGTTAAAATACAAATTTAAAACAGATTGGTAATCCATCGCAGAAGATCGCGAACTATAGAAATAGAGTAGAGGCATTTGCCTTGCAGTGTGACACTTCAGGCTCCAAATAATAATAAAATAATTTTTTTTACGTGTTTGTTGGACATTGTTACGGCAGGTGCCATAGTATTCATAGTTTCCCAGTAGCCACTCCACTACCATCCCATCGCAGTAGCCCAAGTAGTTTTCTCCTGTAGTTTATCAATGTTCTATCCAAACCTGAGGTTGTTCTTAGCTGCATTTTATAGTGGAGACAGGAATAATCGCTGGTTTAGTATCCACATCATATTTTGCTATAATCTGTTATTGTAAGGGCCTCTACGTGTTGGCTTCGGCTTCACGCACGCCTTCCAAAGGTCCGCCCCCCCCCCCCGTGATACAGGACAAATAATAATACTCTGTTGATTCAATATTAAACTCACGTTAAAGTTAAAGGTAAATTAAAGGGGGATTTGTGTATTTAATCGTGTAATAGAACATGGTATTTACAAACATAATTCCACCACTTGGGTACCTACATAAGTTACACTTAAACTTAAATGCTCATTTGGTTTGGACGTGTCGACGATTAAACTTTTTGGAGCTTAGCCAGAAGCATCGTAAGTTTTGATGAGGAGCGACGGCTTTGGACTCTTAATTAGTGAACTTACAGTGTAAAAGCTTCAAATAATTTTAATACAGAACGTTGTTAGTATACTTATTTGAAGGTTGGGATTGGAAATTGGGTTTCCAGATTTTTTTCGTTTTAATTTATCTATTTCGAATATCTGACCTAACTAATATTATAAATCAGAAAGTTTTTTTGTTTGTTTGTTCTTTATGGTCAAACGACTGCACCGATTTGGATGAAAATCGGCATAGTGATAGTTTAGGAGATGGACAAAGACTTGGGATTTTAATTCTGAAATTCCCTCTGGATCGGGACCTACGCGGGTAAAACCGCAGGTCGCTACTAGTTAATTTATATTTTCTGTATCTCAGTCATTTTCTCTTGATGTTTTACATTTCCTTTTGATTCGGTATTTGTAAAAAAAATCGGTTTTTCATATTTTAAAGTACTTAGTTGTATATACCTTAGAGCAATTTTGAAAGACATTGTTCAAAGTCACCTGAACCACCGTCGATGGCCTCATTAGTCATTCAGTTTTTGTTACACTGATGGTACCGTTGCGAACACTTTCATCCGACGGCAGAGCATCTACCGTTACTCCTCTGACAGTAGTACAATTAGATGAACCCAGCCCTCTACCTTGATCTACAAATAAATCATTACTTGTTATTTACTATTGGTCATGTGGTCGCGTTAATTCTATTGATATTGAGTGTAAGTTTTCGAGTATGAGTATGGATGAGGATCATGTAAGACTCGTTCGTAATTGGAGTTCAAGGCGCTTGGAAGGGGCCAGCCATTGAGATACTAAAGGACAAGACGAACGGTCTGCGAGTTAAAGTTGCCTTTGCCACTAGCGAGAGATCGAGGACCTTAAAGTCTTAACTTTATATGGCTTACATACGAAGATGGACAAGATAAATGACCGTAATGGATGGAATCGATGAATGGATTATTTTTAAAACCTCAATTGCGGTACATGTACGCGAATGAAATACGGTGTTGCGCCATGGTAATATGTCAAAGGCGTGCTAAAGGGCAGCATTGGGTAATGTAATGGGCCAATTATGAACGATACATTCGTGGTCTAATTGATGAACTGAAGACATTTACTGTGATTCGTGTATAATTAATGTTGATTTAATTGCTTATTTTTTGGGATACTAAATCTCAGCTGTCATGTTAACAAAAACTGTTACAATCTTACAACAAAGTTCCTGCTATTATGTTGAACCTAAGTTGTGTGAAAAACAAGTTTATTGTTTGTTTGTTTTTTTGGGATCATGTTTGGATCGCATTATAGTGTTAAAGTATTCTTGTCGGGTTATCAAACAGTTATGCCATATAGTTTACTACATAATATTGGTCCAATAAATATTTCAATATGCATACGCAATAAGTTTGAAGAATTCGTGCAATGTTTCCACGATATACATACATCCTACTTTTTCGTGTTTGAGTGCGTTCCACTTTTATTAAAGTACATATTAGATTTCGCGATAACCGTTGTTATTTCTTATTCTTACCCAGTTATTTGTTTCTTGTTCCGTAGGCATATATGTGAGTCACATTGTAGGTAATGATTTCCTATTTCCATATTACACTAACCTACTGCTGTAAATGGCTTCATTTGGATTTAATGTTTACTATAATTTTATAAGTATAGCTATGTTGGTTCAGCCGGAACTAAGTCGTTGAGGTTCATATTTTGATATACATAATATGTTATAAATATTCAAAGTATATAGGTAAGTTACGACAATATTAAAATACTCTTTTCGCCCAGTTTAACCCGCGTAAGTAATCTCATGGGAATATCGATATAAAAAGTTCCACCAACTTACTAATCGTAATCGTTTCAGTAGTTATTGCGTGAAAGGTAACAAAACTATTGACACACTCACTAATACACTTACAATACTAATAAGATTAACTTTCAAATCGATAATAAAGATCCTTTGTTCTTTAATAACTGTCTCTATTGTATATTTTATTAAACCAAGTTACAATTGAAGCTCTTGCTTTAACTAAAAATCAATAAGCTATTCGTTGTTGCAGTAAAAAGCTAGTAGGTACTGCAATATTATGAATAGCCATAACAGCATAATGCAAACTATTCCCACTAGCTATAATCTACAGAAATAATAAACTTGATAGATGTAATTTGTAAACAATAACCGCAATTCGTATTGTGTTGTGTTTATTGCAGATGATCTGTTATGGTTTGCTTTGATTCCTACAGTTTCTAGATAATAGGTTATTTAAAAAAGAAGATTTTATTATTTTGTTGTTTTATCTGTATAAAGTTTTGGTCAAGTCACGTTCACCTACAATTATGCGAGTGTGGAACCCCATCGTAGTTCATGGTGCACCTGCTCCAATGCCCACTGTGCCCTAATACCTGCACATTGGAGGACCTGGTAGAGGCCGACGCTGCTGCAGTTGCAGTGGCTAACTACTGGGCAGGAAAAAAATGACTGGTCGAACGTCATTGACTCGAAAATAAGAACCTACAATTATTTTCAAAGCTTAACTTTTCGATTAGTATAAATAATGATACCTACACCTTATCTCCATTAAATCAAAACATCGCTCTAACAAGTCGTCAAAACATGCTTTGTGACTGTTTAATATTTTAATACCATTAATTCAGTCAAAATAGACTGTGACATTTGCGATAAAAAAGTAGAACAAACGTTAAGAATCGCTATGTAGGCTGTGATAACTAATGATAAGCAAGTCAGTAGAAGAGGGTAGGTTTCAGGTGATTTAATCAGATGACATGAATCTTGATAGCGGTGTCAAGAGCGGTGGCGGCTGGCGAGCGACCCCTCCTGCGTCTGCGGCGCGCCCACCACCAGTATCTATCGCAGCGGCGAGCACGACGCACGCCACGGTCGACGCACGCGCATCGAGCCCGCAGTGAAAGTCGCACGCGCAAGTTCCGCTACGATTTCGTACACGCCAACATCTTCGTCTAGTTATTTGTTTGTTCGTTGCTCCAGTGTAGCAGGGAAAGGAGGTCGGTGTTTACCCGTAACTTGTAAGAACATTGATTTGTGCTATCCAAGGCGGTTTTGTATCGATTGCAACCCAACATTCGTAAGACATCGCCGATACATCAATACTTTCAAAATTACTTCAACCACTTCGCAATTATTCAACCTTGTCCGAGAACATGTCACGAAATATGTATTGAAATGTTACAAAACGAGACGATAAATTCAGTTAGAGAAATATGTACCAAAGTTTATACTTATAGCCAATTGCTTACGAAGCTTTACGTAGGAAGTTCATCGAGAGTGGTAGTGATTCATATAATCAATAGTTGAGGAGCTACGAAAGTCTACAGTAAGTCTTGACTTTTGTTCGCAGAACGATGGTAGTTAGAAATTTTAGATGTTCCTTGTTGAGTTGGGCAGTGTATCTGGTAGCAATAAGCAACAATTAGCACTCAGAATTTTTGGAGATAGTCGAGTCCGATCAACTTGCTAAATACTTAGTCCACGGAGTGTCAAACGAGCCTGTGCTCGTGACCCCACATGCCATTTCTCTAGCGCTATTTCGACACTTTCATTTTGTTGCTATTTGAGTACTTATTTTCTACTTTCGTCTTAAAAATTTCTTCAAAATCAGATAGCGACTTGAAAAAACGATCATTCTGAATTTTGTGTTCTTCTAATTTTGCAAACAAAACGGTAGGTTTGTTTGTACTCTGTTTTTATTCACTTGAGGTCATTACTGTGTTATGTTTTGTTATTCGTATTAATTACAAAATTGTTTTTATCCTCACTTATCATAATAATGGAAACATTAAACGCAACAATTATATTCGCATATTAACCACCTACTTAAATCAATTTACTTAATATTAATGACCATGAATCTGTGTAGAAACATATCGATAAATCGGGTGAAGTGATTGAACGTGATCGCCTATTTTATCTAATCTTTGATTACAATGCGTCGTCGGCAGGTGACGTTTTGTAATGTAATCGCGGAATAACATTGAGAGTCCGCTAGATTTTGCGATTGGTAGTCCAGCCGGCTCAGGTTGTGCAACAACGTGCAGGTCCCAGCAATGCGCTTTGAAATCAGATATGACCCACATTTTTCTACAAGTTAATGTAACTTGATCAATTGTTTTGAATTGCGTTTCCATTGTGTGCATTGATTGTATAAATAAGTTACAGTTATTTATCTATTATTAAAAATGAATAATACGCGATTTGATTCAAACATTCATTCATACGACTATAAGTTATTGAAAACACAATCTTATACCGAAATTTTAGGATGCAACTAACAACCTTTAATTAAATTACCACTTTTAAAATCTGTTTTACCATAAACAAAATATTAGTACCTATTTGTCACATCTGACTGGTTTCTAGAACGACCGATGATTTTCTTTATTGCTTCCACATTTTGATTGGGAAATTAGGTCGGCACTGCCATTGAATAAAATGATCGATTGTTCATGAAATGGTTTTGAATATTTATTTGGAAAATATTGCCAATTTTATACACCTGAAACTAATTTCCCTTTTTTAAAAACGAGAATGGCTCAACCTTTTTGCCTGTAACTAAAATTGTTAATTATTGCATGGAAAATTGTTAAGTGTTGTGTACAGTTTGTAGGGGAGTTATTTTCCTCATTGTAGTATTATTTAAATACAAAATGTCACTAATCTATTATCCGTTTGGAAGTAGTGGGTGGAAGCATTTCAATAACACCTCGTTAACTATATCAACATGAGACCATAAACGGTATTTTTAATACAAGGTATATTAGCATCAATTAACTGGTGACATACAATGTTGAAGGTAATCGTTTAAAATTATTACCATAATTTATATTTATTATACAAATTCACAACTTAAACTTACTCTGAATTTAATGTTGCTGTTATTGATAAAAGTGTAAAATTCATCTTTGTTTTGTGCGCATATAAAATTATTTAAAACTTTGTATATTTACGGGAAATAATTGAATTTGAACAAAGTTTGGAAAGTACTTATGTGTTTCTGTCATTTTCAAACATTTTGATCCTATGAACAATGCTCGAACTTTTTAAAAGTTTATGTAAGTATGCTTTGTTTGTTTTTTAGGTGAAATACAATTTCACTACGTTATAGGAGCCGTATAACTGCGTAACTGTAGGTATTAAAAAAACAAATAGAAAATGTTCTCTAGATTTCATGCAGAACAGCAATTGAAAATAATTGTTTTTGACTTCTTGGTGTTAATTGAAATTGATCGGTCTTATACAATTGATGTATTATTTTGATTGCTACTGCTAAACCGTAAAAACCAAACCGTCATTAGTTTAAAAAAATTTTTCTCTAAAATTATTTCTTATGCAATGTTTTGTCTAGCCACTTAACATACCTATTCTTAAAATAACTTTGATACCAGGTCCTCTGATAAAGTAACTGTTTCTTGTCACGTCCATGGTATCGATGATTTCATTTGCTATTGCCGTTCCGTTTGTTCCTAACATTTCTATTGAAAATAATGTCACGTTTCCCCATAATTGTTTATTGAATATCGCAGAGGTTGGTATATTTATTAGTGTCGTCCCCAAGACATTATAATGCAATGGAGATTATGTGCTGGGAACCAAATTTAAAACGTGATATTACGTTTGAAGAATTTGTACGTATTTCGTTGTATTAAAAATATTCTGGTATTTTTCCTATATGGAAAATGATTCACATTCAAATAAGGTTGATCAAAAGTTCACCGAACTTCATCTAAACTGTGTATTTTGGTTTGAGATTCTTTGTTTGTATCGCGACGATGTCTTTTGTCCGTAGGTCCGTACGAAGTCAATTAATCTGTATTCCGTGCATAGAAATCAGCTCGTTTAACTATGCGCCGATTGTTTTGCGTTCAATGTTCATTGTTTGTTGACACGTTATTGTATCTCCTTCTGATCTCATTAATGAGTTTTTGTGACGATCACAGTTGGACCCTTTTATTCTAGTCACGTTAAACAAGTTAACTCTTTGCATTTCAATCGTTTAACTCTCTGACTCTTTATCTATGTAGGTTCACCTTCGAAGCCTTTATAATAACGATAAATGACTGTATCTTTCAGTTTTCACAAACCATCTCTTCACGAACTTCTTGTTTGTCACGGTTCGTTCGTGCCGGAGGTGTTTACACTTGATATTGTATTAATTAGGATCATTTAGAGATAGAGTAAAGCTGCCGGATATTATAGGATATTTTAGAAGAATTATTTTATTTTGCTACCTAAGAAGAAATATTAGCGTATGTTACATAACCATATTGTAATATTTAACTTTCGATTTCCGCCGTATTATTGTACTATTTAGACATAATTACAAGTTTATCAAGTCTGGGTATCGTATATATTATATTTTGGTTAACTATAAAAATACATCTACGGTCTATTTACAATATATTAACGAAAACCGACTTTACGTTAACAAAAAAAGATATTCATAATTTTAAATAAGAAATCTTAAGAAATAATGATGATATGACTGTGACCCACATTAGTCACAGAAAGCAGTAGTTTAATAGCACATTGTCGCTGTGTCTTCACGATCTTCTTCGGATTCGCTCTTCTCCATTATTCGTCACGTTTCAATTCATTTCATTAGATGCATGTTTCCTTTCGCTTACCTTTATTGATACACACAATTCAAGAACAAGTAGGACACAGAATTGCCTCACTGATTAACATTTTGATGATACAGCTAAACCTATCGTGGACAAACAATAACAAACTTATTTACGTAATTGGTTCAATTGAGTGTTGTATATTTTCCGGATATGACATTTAAACGCAATTTTATTAAATCATGCGTTGTAAAAAGACTCATTAAAGTTAATTTAAGTGAAGGTTGCATGTCATATTTGCAATTTCCTCGGTGATAGTAATCACAAATTATTTACATACAGTTTCCAGAAGAAAAAACTTAGCTTAGCTGTATTTATTATACCTACACCTACTAATATCTTATTGTGCTTATCTGTACGACCCACACTAGTACGAGATGTTATGTTGAATTTACGAGCGTTTGTGCGTGCTTTATCACTCCTTTACTTATTACCATAAACCACATAATGATGCGTTTTCCATTATAAGAACGATTGAAGTTGCTCTCAAGGATTTTCATTTGTTGTAAACAATTTCAACCGAAATTAAAACGTTTCCTTCAGGAAACGACGTGATTACATTCGCGATATAAAGGTTTTAGCAAAAATTCGTATTTGTACAAGTGTTTTAATTGAAAAAGTTATGAAAGATCAAAGAAAATTTTGAATTACGAGGAGTGGAAATGACATTAGTTTATAATACATTTTCCCTTTAATCTTTCTATTGTAAATAATAACGCTTTGTGTACCGGTTAAAATTATAAATGAATCCGTGTCTGTTGACATGGAGAAACGTTCTTTAGTTTTTTTTACTTTAAAATAGAATAATTCCGACCGAATATAAATTTTTAAATTAATTTAGTGTGTTAAATGAAATTGTAGGTGGACGAATCGACGACATAGATCCATTGTGTGTGTTAAAGGCTGGGTGGAGTCGTTTCCACAACAGTTCGCTCACTATCATTCAGTGCTTATCGCATAATGTGTTCAAAGCCAAGCTAATACATTTAATTAGACGTGATAAAGGTTGAATGTCGAGCCCCTCGAGAGGTTAATCTTCTCGGTGACATTGGGTGGACATTTCTCACGTTGCTAGATTGACGCCTGCTATGTAGGTTACCTTAGTCACTACTGCAACAGGCTACAGCGTAATTGTGCGCATATTTTTTTGTTCTACGATACGTCCTAGAGTAGTCTTAGTTTTGTTGTAGGTTTTTTTACTTGACCTAGATTTTTAGTTGCGAAATGTACACTAATGAATTACATATCCCTCCTAGTAAATGGCAACCATTAAGATTAATGATATAGTTCGGTAAATTGATTACGATAAAAGTTATTTTCGCCGGCATGAAAGCTAAATTCAAATGACTCGATATGGAAATTATGTTCAAGATATAGTAATCAAATCACAGAATCCGTTCGATTTATTCAATTTTTATTATATTTTAAAATAGTGGGGAGTGCCAATCTCAGTTACCGATTTTTATTGTAGCTACTGATTATTTTTTCAATATTTTTTATATACGCAGCACAACAGTAGCTCTAAAATATCACGACGTTGTTATTAGTATGTGTTCGGTTTGTTTGAATAGTGATTGTTTGTACTGACTTCATTACTAACATTGTATTGCGATAAATGATAATTAGGTAGATGTTGACAACCTTGATCCTTCATATCCAACTAATTACTTTCTGTTTTTATGTGGCTCCATTTTTCACATTTACTCTTAAGACTTTCGAGAAAAGTGTCGAGATGAAATAGTTCGGACCAGTTTATTTTCACCACAATAATTTACACATTTTATGTGCTGCTGCAATGGTACTATAAAAGAACAGTATCTATCTAATTCTTAAGAAACATATCTTGGGCTGATTCCAAGTTTAACAGCACATTGGCATTTAAGGATTGCAAGCTTCGTGGCAATTAGTCTGTGTTCAGTGTTCATGAACAGATTACTAGTTAATGTTGTAAATAGCTTTTTGAAGGTATTTATGTAACTGTGTGGCAACTTTCCCTAGCCAGAGTCCGCGTGCGCCGATGACGGACAGCTATGCAGTTACGAAAGCTGCAGAAACGCGCAAGCGCAATGCGGCCACCTGCTTATATGGCGTATCTCCGACACTTGTCACTGTGGTTTCTTACTAGTTTGCTAGGCTATTTTTGTATCACTTGTTCACTAGTGTTTATTTTTGCATTGAGTATGATGATCTCGACTCAGTAAATTATTTTTTAAAGAAAGACTTTGTCTTCATATTTTATTTTATTGTGCAGCCGTGCTACAAAAAAGAGAAGTTCTGAATAAAAAGTAATATGAGGTCGTAAATTTTGTTTTTGACGATTGTCATTCTTCCTGCAGTCGTAAAACAGCCAGTGTTCACCATGTGTCAATTTATCGCACTAGTTATGTAGTAAAATAAAGTAAACTGTACTACAAAGTATGTGTACGCAAGAGTCCGTAGGTAGGTAGGAGTCTGCTGGTTGTCATCTATCATATTAATCAAGCAAGACTATTAATGTCAATGTTTGCAATAACTATTAATAGACCAGTAGTGTCATTCATATCTCGTGATAAAATTAAAGCAATAGTTCCTCGGAAATTTCATTGTTTCTCTTCGTAACGCACGTTTCACGAATGTTGGGTTCACATTAAAGTTTATGATTTAGTACAACGAAAAAGACAGTAACGCATCAAGATCACGGCTATCAAAATTGCTCGATTAATGATATTTTCGATATTACCGAACTGTCTTGCGAAAATGACGGAGCCGTGAATAATTCGCTCCGAAACTAAACTTGTGAAGTTATAAAATTACAAAAAGTGCTAGTGAAATTGGAACAATGAGTGGTAGTGAGCCGACATTGACGGAGTCACCGGTGCCTTTGGCGTTGGCGAGACTGCAGGGGCGACCGAACAGGGTGCCTCGTGGTCTTCGCACTCACCGGCCTAGCTTACAGCTTGCTAGCCTGCAGGAGGCCGTCGACGAGTCGCCTAGGCGCTTCAGCGAGGAGCCTGTCATGCTCGACACAGACTTAGACGACGACGAGACCTTTTCGGATCTTACTCTTGTTGAAACTTCTACATCGTCGCACTCTACATCTAACGGCCGTCGGGCTTCTGATGCCACATTTGCCGAGAGATACAGAAAACTTAATGAATTTGATGGGCCACCACCAGAAAACCCTCGCCGTGCATCTTTGGCGGTGCCGGTAATGGCCGAAGAGTTCGCTCAGAGCGATAAAGGCAGGAGGCGTTCATGGGCAGCAAAGTTGCAACTTGAACGAAAAAAGAGGAGAAAGTCGGGTGGAAACGACACCGATGAGGAGAGCGACACACCGCCGAATTACGTTCGTCAGAAACGTCCCTCTTGGTGGAATGTTTTTGTACCAGATAACATGTTGAAGAACAGGTAACATTTTATATTTATTTACACATTTTTGACACGCACAAACATTTTAATGTGTCATTCAAATAGCAATAGAATTGTTTTCTAATCAACCTGCGTTTTACGTACGAACATTGTTGCTTAAAGACACAATATGACAATCATCAGTTAAAAATTCTATTTTATTGAGGAATCTAGCTGAATGGCACCATAGCACCCGATTCCCTTGACCTAATGCTTGGAGACTATGTGATTGTTTACGTTTGTAGACCGGGTGTGCGTTGCGCCTCACATCTCAGGGTTAAGTTAATGTGCCACTATTTGAACTATATTTTTAGAGTGTCCATAATAAGCTGACCAATTGACTCGACCTTCATTTTGGATTCTGTTAAATTGTTATTTGTTAACCAATGTTAACTAGGGATTAATATATCATTTGTCAATTACATGTTCTACTAATCAGCATAAAGAATAATAATTGACCGTTGCATTAAATGTAATAAAATAAAGTAATAAATTGAGCAGTACTGATAGGTAGTTTTATAATTTATGAGTTTTATGAATAGATATGAAACTTCAGAATAAATATTCGTTCGATAAACATGATTTCGAAATGTTTACATACTTTACGTAGGTACCTACGTTATTGTAAATCTTAGATATTTTAAAAAATTCCAGAAGCTATTTTGTTATATGTAAAGTGTTATATGAACGTGACAAATTTATTACTTTTGTGTATGATGTAGATAAATCATAAGTGAACGCTATCTAGATTTACGTGAGTTACTGTTAGCTTTTCTTAGGTAGTCTCTTTAAAAATATTTGTTTTATTTATTGCGTATTTATTATGGCAAGGTATTAAACCGTTTAAGTCGATGTTAAGTATTTCAAATGTATCTCAGCTTTTTATATTTATTTACTTCCATTTTTGTGATAGTGTATCACGCATAACGTTCATTCTAAGTGTGTTCTATTGCGTATTTGCTTATCCAATTACGAAGTAGCAATTACAATATAATAAAATCTTACCTAAAACCTAATACCTAAATTCTAAAACATCCTAACACATAGATACCTTTTGACTAAAATACTATACATTATTTTTGATCCCTCTTTCGGCATTAAAAATTAACTGTTAACTGAAATGAATGCAATGGTCGAAATCGAGAATTTTAAAGTAGACCCCGAATTGTTTTGTAGAGCTATAACATGAACCGATATAAAGGAGAGAATAAAACGTACGAGATCGACATCCCAAGCTTTCCCTGATCTTATTACGGTTGGGGAAACAAACGGAAATCATTTTACAATCACAAATAGGTTTCTTTGCGCGAATGATTCAATCGATTTCGATAAAAAAAGCTGAGATTAGATCGAATCTACATAGAAACCAGCAAATTGTAAAGAAACGCTTTTCGCATGAAATTCGATTTATATGTAGTTTATGATTGCCACAACTTGAGTGCCGCCAAGCTTTTTATTTTTTTACAAACGCAAATTATTAAATATATAAACAATACATTTAAAAGGTATAACAAAAAACTTATATAATTATACCACTTACTTATCGTATGCCAGATATTAGTGATATTCCCACTAAAGTGAACAGCAGTATAGTTCATAAATTTTGATACCTAATAACCACATGTTTACATACCGGCAAAAACGAGTTCTTAATTTTTATAGGTACTTACTGTATAACAAGTTTTCAAAATGCGTCATAAAAAGGTACTTTGTTAAATAGGAAAATCTTTTATTTGCTGACGTGCGTGTACCCACCCACCTGCATCATTCTTAGCTATTTGAATTTGATAACGTAGGAGTTGCTTAGGTGTAATGTCACAGCCATTATTTATTCCTGTGGTAATGTTAAGTCATGCGGAAAACTGTCTTGGATGACGTGTCGTGGAGTGGCGGCAGCTTGGCATGTCTCCCACGTCATAGGGTATGTTTCATCAGAAACGACCTCCGGGTTCTGGTTTCCGCAACCGTCCGTCCGTTCACCTCTCATCTCTGGTGCGACAAAATCCCCGGCTTGTTGATCCGTATCGCGCAATGCCTTTGTGTAACGATGAATTGCTTGTAGCCTTCACTGAGTTTCGAGTTGGCTTTGTCTTGTTTTTGACAGTCAGTGTAACTATGTCTATTCAGTTTCATTAGTAACACAATTTTTAAACAAGTTTTTAGAAAAATAATCGGAGTATCTTATTTTATGAGCGTCGCTATTAGGTATCCTTTAGGTTATTTCCTTCCTTCTTTATAGCAGCTAAGAATTTAAAATAGTAATGTATGAGTTAAAACAAATTCAGTTTTACCCACATTATTGTACACTAAATATTTGCAAAAAATTTGGTGTAATGTTTATGACATCACTTTTCTATTCGTATGGTTGGCACGTAGCCAAGTTGGAGGCGCGTCTATTTATCCACTGCATCATAATATTGTTGTTGAGTACAAAAACATTAGTCTCATGTATTTTTCTAGTCTCGACTGTTGGCTAGCCGGCTCGCCTCAATTCGCGATGCTTGACGCGCTCTAGCGACATCGTCTGTCGCTTGTTTCTAAGAACCAAATGAAGTTTTCACTGGAATAGCGACATTCTCCTCTGCATCTTCGACTCTTGCCAAACCCGAATCATCGATGTCATTAGAAAACATTTTTATTAGTTTAATGAACTTATCTGAATTTTATCAATTCGTTACCGTATATTTTTAGAAGCGTGTTTTTATATGCATATACCTGCTACTAAATATAAAATAATATACAGTTATGCTCGTGTTGAGTCTTATATAACTACTAGTGCCAACCTACTTCATGTTGTTACAGTAGCATTGTATTAATAGAACAAGTCTTAAGTGAACTCTTAACTCATATGATAAATTTGTTTACTGTTTAAGTTTTGTTCAAGTGTTGTATCTATTTAAAACTTGTACTCCATACAAGTGTCAGTCAGTAAGTTGGTATTAAACGGTGCTTATATAAAAATAAAATAAATACTGTAAGGTTTTTTTTAAACCCAAGCCGTTATTGAAAATTTATTTGAGAGACTTTCATCGCAGTATTATAAAGATAGCGATTATGAATTCGCTGAAGTACCCATCGACGTCGAATCCTCCATTGTAGCGGATGAAAGGTGGGTGTGTACTTCAAACCCAGCCCCTGCTTATTGGGAAATACAGGTCCACGAGACAAAAATTGCCGCTTTCAGGCGTTTACCTGTACATTTGATTATGAAACTGAATATCAGCCGAGTACCTACTTGCACAACCACGTTTACCACTATTTAGATATTAGCATAGGCATGATTGTCATTAATTTATTATTATTTCTTAGTGGTATTATCTTATTATGCGGAAACTAGATAGGTATACACAAGGCTGCAATATTATGTTTACCTAGGGCATTAGTCGCAAGATTCTCTGTATGTATACTTATAGGTCGTTTAACTGCATATATCCGATTGCGATTACTATCGATACTTCCCATTAAGGTACTGTGTTATTGTAGAACGCACGCTTTATTTCATTTGCACACATACATATCAATTAAATTACTTAGATAGTATCAAATCCATGACATTTTCTTTCAATGTAAGTTTACTGGTAATGCTTCCGGATGAATTGCGGAAAGAGGTCATACCAGTCGAGATGTGTGGTCCGTGCTAGTCCGTAGTAAGTAATGTATGTTGTCTTACTCGTACAAGGACGGTCACATTCATGCCTTCTCAGAGATGTTGGATGTTTATTTCAGTTCAATTCGTAATGCTAAACGTAAAGGTTGGTGGAACGAGTAGAACGCGACCACGACCTTCTTGTATCCACTCATAACCTCATAACTTGCCTACTCTCTGCTCGGGTTTAATTCATTAACTATTTACGAATTCACCTTTTTAGAACGATTTGATACACCAATATTAATTATTAAGGTATCGCGTATCCGACGGCTTAATGTGGATATTTTGCTGAGGTTCAATATATTTTCGTATCATATTAACTAAAATGCCATTGTCATCAATCGATGAAAAAGAAACTATGTCATTAGGTGTTGAATGAAAACGCGTCTCTGATTTATTATGCGTTACAAATATTGTTTTGTAATTATAATGCATTTATAGAATGTACTATAAATGTTATGTCGACAGATGGTTTCCATTACCTTTCTCAACATAAGATATACATTGCATGAACGAGCACATTGGCAATAGGAAAAGAAATTACAATTTATTTTCTTTGTACTTTTTTGTACTTATCTTTTGTAATCTTGTGCCATAGCATCAACTATTAAGTAAGTAGATACGTTACATCGTTACATGGATGCATCACGTTGTTTTACGTGTAGGTATAGTTGTTTATGGGTCCATTTCCTCCCCATTGTGCCAATTGCGCTCGTTTGCGGACGACACTCAACTAATTGTAAGTCCCGCAATTAGTGATTCAGTTTGATAGATGAATGCGCACCTCACCGCTGAACATATGTAGGTATGAATAACTAACATTACCAGTTTATCAAAACATACCTACCACCCCTGCGTGAAAAGGCTATATCTTGGATTATAATAATTTTATTTGGACTCTCATCGTAGGGACTGGTCTCTGGACCCAGCTGGCACTAGACAGGGAACAGTGTAAGGAGGGAAGGGAGGCATTGGCCCTGCAGGAAGACGGAACAGGCTAAAAATAAATAACAAAGAGTTCGTGAGTTACATCCGTCAGAACCACTATGTTGATTTTGCAAAATGTTGAATTCGTAAAAGGATGAATTTTCTTAAATTCCTAAAATCTTCGATGGTCGAAGGCTAAAATGTTGAATTCCTAAAATGTGGAATCTCATATACCATCTGATTAAATCAAAAGTTGGGTTAACAGGTACAGTCCCAACAATTTCTTTTATCAGATTAATTTTCCCACAAAAATAAACATTATTATCAGTGATTTTCAATATCAATCTTGATTTTCCTACGTGAAATTCTCGGAAATTCCGAGCTGATTAGGTATGGCTCGGTATAATATGAGATTTGAACTGGGACGGGTAGTTCAAATCTCAACGTCTAGTAACCATGTAAACGAGAACATTTCAACTTGTGACATGTAAATGAGTAAATGCATCTCATGTGTCAGCAAGAGACTGACAAACTAGATACACAATTAGTGATGGTCTCACACACATTGATCTATTCTATAACAATTGTATGTCAATGCTCACACAACATAAGCTCCGTCACGGCCGTGAAAATAACATGACGTTTTCACAATTTAACTGTATCTACACTAGGATACATCAATCCAACCACGCCGGTGGCTAAAAATTTAACTAGATACTTAGCTGCTCCGCTAGAAACGGCATAATTTTTTTTCGACTATACATAATTGATAAATGAGCTATCAAGTATAGAACGTGCAATGTGATATTTTGCACGTCCCACGCCGCTCTTTATCATACAAATTCTCAAAATCATCATCAAAAGAAATAAAACCATATTATTCACACGTAACAGTCATATTTCTTACCGGAATTCCCTCTGTGGTTGTAGTTTAAGGAAACTTTCTTAGATCTCACCTATTGAGATTTGATACCGTTGATTCACCTATAGTGAATCGTTATTGTATCTTTATCTTAAAAATAAGCTTTAGTAGAGTTTCGAAGACTTTCATACTCAAACACGGATCTTAAGATCAACTTTGAATTGAAATTTGTGCATTTCTCAGTAAACTATATCTTGTTTAAAACAGAGTGCACGTTTTGTTGAAGAGTTTATTTAATAGGTGTGTGCTGCAGCATGCGTTACTTAGTTTAGAAGGCCAATGTGGTCATTAGGGTCAACTGGCGTACCAATGGCAGCAGCCGAACCATGTACGTACCCAGCTCCATGACTAAGTAGCCACACTAAGGTAAAAATGATTGTTACCTATTCGTCTCTTAGTAATTTGAAAAACAAAACAATATGTTTAATGAGCCTAACTTATCTCATTAGTTTTATCTAATCCACATAAGACTTTTTAACTAAAAGATTTAACTGCTGCTTTTAACTACCTCTAATTATATTGACTTGTAATTCAATTCAATTGTCACTATAATGTTTTCTCTATCAATTAATTAAAGATTTACAATGGAGTAGATGAAAAAAAAGTCTTGAAATTACGATTAATTACGTCTCTTTGTTCTGTTCTCGGTGCGGGAGTTTGTATTACTCGTATCACGTCTTAACGTGATTAATTAAAGCCTTTACGTTACGAAATTTATAATTATTCGCTTCATATTTTATGCCGTTTCAACGTGATCGTCGCTGTATGAGAATAATTAGATGCATAAATATTTATGCACCCTCTCTCACATGTTCACCTATGAGTCATTGTAATGAATGTTTTATTTTATTTATTACATTACTAACGCATTTAAATGTTCCAGTAGGTATTTTTGTGCAGTCATCTTTACTTTAAAAATTTTTAACAAAACCTTGTAGTCTTCAAGTCCATAGTAAAAATTGCTTTCCTCTAAAATACACAAAGAAAAACTTTGCGTTTATAGCAAAGTTTTTCTTGATGTAGATAGACTACTGAAACCAATAAAGTAGACGTCAAATTGAAATTGATCAGGACTTATTTCTCGATTGCCTCACTACGTTGGTTTCATGTGAATAATTATACAATGGTTTATTGAATAGACCGTTTCCCATGAAGGCAATTGATGTATGGGCTTCATCAATGGAACTTGAAATCTTATACAATGACATTAACCTGTTAAATTAAGTCACGATTGATTTATTGTAATTATCTTTTTTAACCTAATTGGTCTTCGTCATATAAATAAAAGCTCGTAATGCAAGTCGAAATTATCTTAAACAAGTTTGCAAAATTTATAAATATTTTATACCTACCTACCAAAAGAAGTAGGCAAGCTGGTTTTGTGATTGTGCAATGCGCACACGCCCACCATTCACCACCACTTGCCGCCTCACTGTCTCATTAATTTTTGTACATCTTTATAAATTTTGATGTGTCGTAAACATCACTACGTCATTCATTTGTGAATAATTGATTGATTGATTTATTTTTAAATCGAACCTTGATCCATATGTACATACAAGTTTGTAAGGATTGATTATATACGATTAGAAATAATAAATACGATTATCGAGGAAATAATAATATCTATATTTTTAGTAACTGTAATATTGACAACTAAAACAGATAATATTTATTTCAATGCCACTAGGAGCTCTACTATCACCAATTAACCTAAATTTAAATAGATGCCTAATTCGATATTAATATTATCAAGGCGCTACGCAATAGTGAAATTGTATGGCTATAGGTACCGACTGCATGTTGGTCCTACGTGCTTTGTTGCGCATATACAATCTATTACAAAACGTTATTTGAGTCCAATGACCTGGTGTCCGTGCTTCTCCACAATACTTCCGCACTTCTAACTAATGTTTACAGCTACTTGAGATAAGTGTTTGTTATTTATAATTATTTCTGGTTCATCCCTTTGGATTATGAAAGCCCTACACGTGTGGGTTCCTTTTTGAACGATGGGAAAATGGAAGACTGCATCACCTCATCACTATAAGGGGGGTGACGAGGGTATGTAGGGCTCCCTCCGGCCTGAGGATGGCAGGCGCCTAGAGATTTACCCACTAAAAACCCATGTTCCGTCTATATTCGGGGTCCGACGGCGTACAGGTATAATTAACTTCGCTATTCCGTTGGGACCAACTTCGAGCAAGTCCTTAAGTGGACACGTGAGGGCCTACTTCTTTCCTGTATTTCGAATATACATTCTGTGTACTAAGTATCGGGAATTTGTCAATAAAACAAAAAATACAAATTATTCATCTAAATTTATTTTATCGCCTTCAAAGTAGGCCCCATCGCTTGCAATACAACATCTCCACCGCTTCACCCAGTCTTCCATACATTTTTCATAGGCTATTTGCGGTATGGCCTTTAGCTCATTCAGCGAATTTTCTTTTATGGCTTCTATCGACTCAAAACGTTTTCCTCGAAGTGGTAATTTTAACTTGGGAAATAAAAAAAAGTCAGACGGAGCCATATCAGGTGAATACGGTGCTTGGTCGAGAACTTTTGTTGAATTTTTCGCTAAAAACTCTTTCACTATAATGGCTGTGTGTGATGGTGCATTATCATGGTGCAGCATCCATGAGTTGTGTTGCCACAAATCTGGACGTTTTCGGCGGATACTCTCACGCAAACGCTTCATGACGCCTAAATAATATTCTTTATTCACTGTTTCTCCCTCTGGAAGGAATTCGGAATGAACCACACCACGGTAGTAAAAAAAAACTGTCAGCATCACCTTGATTTTGGAGCGACTTTGCCGCGGTTTTTTGGGTTTTGGCTCGTTTTCCAGACGCCATTCTGAAGACTGTTGGCTTGTTTGCATGTCGTACTCATAAACCCATGTCTCGTCGCCAGTTATTATACGTTTCATAAAGGTCGGATCCGTAGAAGCTCGGGAAACCATGTCTTCAGCGACATGCTTTCGCTGCGCTTTTTGAACAAAATTAAGCTCTTTTGGAACTAGTCGAGCGGCGACGCGTTTCATGCCTAAAATGTCAATGAGAATGTTGTGGACGGACTTAAAAGATATGTTCACCTCACTAGCCAACTCTCTCAGACTCATACGTCGATTTTCGAGCACTAGCTTCTTGATTCTGTCGATGTTTTCTTTGGTCGTAGCGGTTGAAGGTCTACCAGAACGAGGCAAGTCTACTACTACTTCTCGGCCTTTTTTAAAAGCCTTATACCATTCATAAGCCCTTGTTTTCGATATACACGATTCGCCGTAGGTATTTCGCAACATTTTTAGTGATTCACCACATGAAATATCATTCGAAACACAAAATTTAAGGCACACTCTTTGTTCAACAATATTTTCCATTGTAAAAATCGCCGAGGACTCAAAATTATCACCAACAAAAAGTGTAGTTTAAAACAAATTAAATGACAGATCCCGCTCAAATTTTGCGCGCTTAATCAGTACAGTGCTACCAACATGCAGTAAAAAAATTAGAACGACCTCTTTTACGCGGGTCTTTTTATTGACATATTCCCGATACTTTTTACACAGAGTAGTAAATCTAGCAGTTCCTATTAATTTGAAGAATTATTTTGTCAGCGACATTTTAAATTATACAAAACAAATAGTTTTATTAATGCTTTTATGAACCGACAACCATAATATGCAATCTTGCGGAAATTCAATTAAATCTTATTTAAACATTTTCCAGTATGCCAACACTATTAATAAACACTTACTATAGGTAGTTTAATTTGCTTCATTCACCTAGCCTTAAAACTGTTGACCAACTAACGAAGGATACATTATTTTCATACAAGTATTTGTAGATGCATTGATCGCGAAACCAGTATATATGTAACTTGTTATTATGATGAGCAGTAAGCGCGGGCGTGTTAGTTTCTCGTAAATATAAGAGTAGCTTGGCGCTCGCAGTGTCAAGGGCGGCGGTGGTCTCCCCGTCCACGATTCCATGTCTCCCCCAGTATAATAAGACACCCTGAACAAATACCCGCAGAGCTCGATGCAAAGCGAAACTTGAAAAGTCACGGGTCAATGTTAAATAGCCGAAACGATCCCTCCCTACTTCCGGGCGAGGCTTTGCTTGCATAGCGTTCGTCACGTAAAACGCTTGTACTTGGATGTCTTCTTTAAATGGATGCTAATAATTTACTTAATTAAGGGTGTTTCCTCGCAGGTCGAGAATCACCCTTAATCCCTTTAATTAACAAGGACGGGCGCTAATTTAACAGTTACTTGTTTTGTGTATTGCAACGGTATCCGGTAGTTTTAATGGAAATTTTCACGATGTACGGAAACATTTCAATGATACCTGATGTACGTAACTGTTATTATTAGATCTATTGAATTGTTTATTACTAGCCATCACTCAAGTGAGAAAATTAAATTTTCTGTGAACCCGTTTCATAGAAGCAACCAACATCGGTGTAAAGACAGACAGTCGGACGTAAATAATGAAATACCCTGAAATAACTACACTAAGTAATGCAGAGATGATTTATTTTCATTTAAATATTGAACTCTGTCTTGAACATTAATCATAGAACGCGGAACTACATTAACTTCTATGGCAGTTTTAAAAACAATGTCTCTCTAATACAATCATTGTCCAGGCCAGCCCGCTTCCCACACAAAAAGGAATAAGTAACTCTTTTGTATCCTATAAACTAGGCTTGTTTTTTTAAATACGTTTAATAGTTAAAATTGTACTCTTTTGTAATTCTAAAACATGTCATATAATACAAACAACATAATATTTTGTTGTAATTTAAAGGATGACAATAATATGAGCCCCCTAAGACGTAAAATCTTCGTAAACGACGATTTCTATTAGAACCAGTCCGGGGTTTAGTATTATGACGTAGTATTTCTATTAGAACAGATAGAACAATGAAAGCAACAATAAATCGTATTAAGCAATTCTTACACAACCTTCACGACGCGCATATAAACATCCTTATTGTTTGAATATACCTGAGCCTGAACTATAAAAAAATATAATAAAAGCATATAAAAGCCATTATTCTTGACATGACTTTTTTCTTTGATGTTATAGAACTTTAAGATTTTCAGAAAAACTATATTCATTTATTTCACATATTTAAGGATATCAGTATTGCCAGTCATTAGGCGAAAATTTAATATCGACGATAATTTACGATTTACTAAATTTACGACAAAAAAATGCCAGTTTTATTTTTCTCCAGGTCCAGTTAATTGTGTCAGCGATTCTATCATATTTTGAATTCAAGTGCACAATGTGCAGTACAAACAAGACAAATAAGATATTGATTTATAAAAATATATGAAATTATCACGTAAATGAACTAAGTAGATAAAACTAAGTTAATAAATCTAGCGTATATGAATTCACATAATACATTGCATGAGAGTATAGTCAAACCACAGAGGCAAACCATATCGCATGGATCGATGTGTAATATCATGATGTTATGTTTTTTTTTGCACTATATCGTGAAATTCCAATTTGTCGCTATTTGAAATTGTATTACTTGACTGTCGACAAAAAATTCGCTCTTTTGGATATAAATGTAGCGATTAAAATGGAATTTCACATTTTAGACAATTCTGGTTTATTGTGATTTTTTTTTCTATATTTAAGATTATTTTTCACAACAGAATTGTCTGAAAAATAAGTTGTTTATGCATGCGTTTGCTTGTGTGTAGCCATTGGTCTTTGTTGCATGCAGGTCTAGGCGCGCTTCACAGCAGTTGTCAAGAAGTGCCGAGAGCATCGACCAGTCCTACAAAAGGTAACCACTTTGCTTTTCATCCCATACAATTTATTATCAAGCTTATATAGAAGCACATCAACTTAGTCTAATCATCAATGACTAGAGTGTCGTTGTGTTAAGACCTAACCTTTATTACGTGTAACTAAATTAAGAAGTGTTACATAGTTATTTATGCACTGGGTTCAAGATTAGAATGTTGTTTAGAATTCGGAATATCTACTACTATCTAGGAAGGATCCCATAAACCATCGGCTGTAATCTGAAGGCCGTGGCCCGGTTCAAATGACGAGAATTGATTTGTATTAACCTCTACTGCAAGCTGAGTCAAATATAGACTAGCTGTTTGCACTATAAATATTATATTATGATCAGCAATAGATTGTTGTTGACATAATAATCTCTAACTTTCACGTACATCTATTAAGTCAAAGCTTGTTGATTCCTTAGCCAATGTATTAGTACTTGAGAATACGTCTCTTTCATTGTTTGGAAACGAAATAAGCTCTTCCTAAGCATTTCAACTGTGCCTTACCTATTGGATCGAAGTATTAAATAATGAAATTCACGTGCGTACCTTTAGTATTTTGAATTTGAACTCAAAGATAGGTATACGTTGACCCACTCGAATTATATGTAATCCCACCTAAATATATTCAAAAATATACGGTGTTGGTATTACCTAGTCGTGATATTTACTAGATGAGATGGATGACTCACTGAGCCTTTTTTAATTAAAGTATTTGACCTTATATACTGCCATCTAATCGGCCTTCTTTATTTTTTTTATACATCCCTACGTCGACAAATTGTAATTTATCTAAGCGTGCTAATAAAATAAACCAAAACCAGAAACACTCAGATATATAAAAATATCTTTAGCTCTCATTCATTTGTATGTCATCGCATAAGATAATTTAAAACTTGTTGTTGTGATAGTAGTTTTAATTTCCTAGATTTTATTTAGTAAATGGTCCCGTATATTACAGAATATAAATTGAGTCGAGTGGGGCTACTTTAATTTCATTTTATACTTGCCCTGAGAGAGCTATTTAGAGAATTTGTTTTAAGACTGAGCAATTGACACGTTCGTTCGTTGACCCAGAATTTAACTTACATCGTTGTAATTATGACTTGGGATAACAACATTCTTGAAAGGGTTTTTATCTTGGGACTTTCCACCTTTAACCTTTGGGATAAATTCGTTGTCAACGTTATATGTGGAGATACCGTCTAAATCTATCTACTCCTTTGGGATTTATGAGGCACTTATTCGAAGGTTACCCAAAAAATGCTTGCTTATTTCATTTTCAGATATGAAAGCTTTCAAGCAATCCCACCCGCGGCCTTTACAACTGTGAGAATGGATAACCCTATTCAGACCGTAGTTGTCGATGTATTTATGGTGGATACTTGGGAATTTGACATATTGTGTATATGTTACAGGTCGAAAAGTCGTTCCGTTGACCATGGCTTCTCGGCGCCCTTCGATTTGGAGGCACTCCGCTCCAAAGTGGAAGGGAGATTTGACGCTGTTCACAAAGGTACTTACTCATTTTAACAATTACCAAATAGCTATCAATATTTTTTTATATTTTTAAGGCCCGCCTGGAGACATTTGCGGGTAAACCAGGATTTCCTGAGACCGTGTTAGTTTTTTTTATATTTTTTAAAATAGTGTCATAATTTAGTATTCATAAGCTAAAAAATTAATTAAATAAGTCTTAAATCCACAATCTAAAACGATAACATTAAATAAATCACCTTCAGATGTTTGATTACTTGATTGATTTTTCAAAAGGCGTGTCTATAAATACATATAGATTAAAAGATGTTTGAGCACACCTAACTACCTCGAAAGTGATGCATTAATGTGCTGGTGTGTTTAACATATTTTCAACCGAGTTATCTTTACATATAAAATTCTTTGTCCTGACTAACTGACGGATCAACGCACAGCCTAAACCGCTGATAGTAGATACCTGAAACTTGGAGTGCTTGTATGACGTAGGCATCCGTTAAGAAAGGATTTTCTGAAATTCTACTCCTAAGGGGGTGAAAAGGGGGGGGGGGGCAAAGTTTGTATGGGACAACGTGACTCTTTGGTCCAATTTCGACTTTTACGCTGACGAAGTCGCGGACTAATGCTAGTTATTTCATAACAATCGGCATTTGTAGGAAATCCGCTTCACCCTGCTAATGCATTTCACTTCGTCCTCAGTAAATCCACCTAACCCCCGAATACTGAAAGGCTACTTAATCTTAAGTGGCATTTATATTGAAGTTAAGTGTATGTTTTCTATTGAAGCCTACACTTAAATTTCAATTTAAACGCCACTTAAGATTAAGTAGCTTTTCAGTATTCGGGGGTAAGACTGTCCAAATTGATCCATATTATGATGATTGAAGAAAAAAACAACTTTATCTCTACAAACATTTTATGCTACAGATGCTCTACAAAATCACGTAAAGCCACTTAAATACGAAACGTGATGTTTGCATAGATGCTGTTATTCACAAACGATCACCGGTCTAGTAGCATTACAATAATAATTGTACCACGTTTCTATTACATATTCCCACGAGTTATCCAAATAGCGAATTAAATTAAACCTTGTCCCATAACATTCTATTGAAATAGTCAAGCAGCCTTTCGTTGCATAATGTTATGGTATAAAAATTCTGTGACGAAAAAAGAAATAGGTACTGCTCAAACCCTTTCTTCAAGTGTATCATTGCATAATTGCACACCTATTCATAATTCGAAGTCAATGACACAGATATCATAATACTATTATTTAGTCGGACTGTGATCATAAAATTTATTGCCACGAAAACTGCTTCGTTCACGGATAACGTGATACTAACGTTGCGTTTTTTTTTTCGAAATATTGCTTGTTTTACTCAAACTTTATTTAGCATAAAAAACGTCAATTTAAAGAATTAACCACACGTTATCTATATATATAAAAATCAATTGCTGTTCGTTAGTCTGGCTAAAACTCGAGAACGGCTGGACCGATTTGGCCAATTCTTTTTTTGTTGTGTTTGTTGTAGTCCAGGGAAGGTTTAAACGGTGAGAAAAATTCGAATAATTGCCGGGAAAATCCTCAAAACAGCATTTTTCTATTTCCCATACAAACGTTTTCTAAATAAAATGGAGAGTCAATTTGTAATTTATTACCGCTGCATAAAGTTCAAGTTTTAATGGAGAGGTGCCGGGAAGGCAAAACAATTGAGTGACGTATAAATATTGATGTCAATCGTGTCGCGGTGTTAGTTGCCAAACTACACCTAAACGGCTGAACCGATTTGTATGATTTTTAACCCCCGACACAAAAACGACGGGGTGTTATAAGTTTAACGTGTATGTGTGTGTGTGTCTGTCTGTGGCATCGTAGCTCCCGAACGGCTGAACCGATTTTGATTTAGTTTTTTTTATATGGCAAAACAACGTTTGCCGGGACAGCTAGTTATATTAATAAAAAACCCTGATTCATAAATGTACGCTACTTCAAATAAAAACTTTAACAAAAAAGATTTTTTACCTAAGTAAATTGTTCATAAAACTACAGTCCTGATTTGATAAAACGTTCATTAGCCAGTCGTGTCGGTCCTCAGGGAAGCCGTATCATATCCCATCACGCTATCTATAAATGGGCTTTAAACAAGCGCAATAAAAGTCGATCCAATGATTATGTCTTTAAATTACCTTTTTTGGGGACGGACAGGCATTGTTAGTAAGATTACGGGCCTGAAAATAATGATGGTGGTTTTAGATGTAACGTAGATAGCAAAAATGTTCTTTTATCTGCTAAAATTATGAAAATTTTGTCGGATGTATACAGAAATAGATTGACTAAATATATAGACTGGGTTGGTTAGCACGATAAACTCTCGTGAAAGGTTTTTACCCTTGAGATACGGCACCCAAAAATCTTTCATGGGTCAACTAAGGTATAATATTATGTCGTTGCTCATTTGTATATTAACTACCGAAATTTTCCCTCTTAGATCATACGGCACCCAAAAATCTTTCATGGGTCAACTAAGGTATAATATTATGTCGTTGCTCATTTGTATATTAACTACCGAAATTTTCCCTCTTAGATCATAAATATTCCATACTATAAAATAACAAATTAACCAAGTATATTTATTACCATGTGGTTCGTGTAAACGGGGATCTGTCATTACGGTTTATTTGCAAAATAAACGTAGACTGAGCACTCGGCATCCGGTCGTAAATGCGGTAAATATTAATTGCAAAGTCTATCCAGAAAATTCGATTTTACATTAGGTGAATCATTGATTAGGTGGTAAAAACTGTTTTTTATGATGCGTGTGATTTGAATTAAGAATTTAAGACTGTATTTTAAAAACTCTACCATTAGGTATTCATTTTTTAAAAAGGGTAGGTAGGTACTATTATTATAGTCTAGCAAAATAATCATACCAATTTTTTCTAGAGCTTCGTACCCAAAGGGTAAAATCGGGACCCTATTACTCAGACTTCACTGTATGTCTGTCTGTCTGTCACCAGGATGTATCTTATGATATCTATAGAGTTGAAATTTTCACAGAATATGTATTTCTGTTGCCGCTATAACTACCAATAAGTACTAAAAACGGAAAAAATTATATATATTTACTAGCGACCCGCTCCGGCTTCGCACGGCTATATTATGCATGTATTATAAACCTTCCCTTTGAATCACTCTATCTATTAAAAAAACCGCATCAAAATCCGTTGCGTAGTTTTAAAGATCTAAGCATACAAAGGGAAATAGGGACAAAGGGACGGCGAAAAGTGACTTTATTTTATATTAGGTAGTGATAGTGAAGTAGGGCTCCTATATAATAACATGGTACGGAACTCTACGTGCGGGAGTCCGACTCGCATTTGGCCGGTTTTATTTAATTTTTGGTACAGTCAACCTTTCGAACCTATGGTAATGTATAGACGACGTTTATACAAACAACAATTAATGCCATATAAAGAAATCTCGTACGTAAAGTGTTAGGTTTGCATGTTATTTGATTGTAAAAATATTGAAGATTTTTAAGCTATTGCATAGTTTTCATTGCGGGCTTTGAGGGCGGCGACCGAATCAAGAAATTCCGTAACGAAAATAAAACCTAACACCCCCCACTCCGCCTACCATGTAGCTCGGCGGAGCGTTTGCTTATTTTATTTCCCATATTTTATTTAGGATATTTTATATAAACAAACTAAAAATACCCATGGTTTAGAAGGAGGTCGTGCAACTAAAGAAAAATAAAAATTGCTCAGAGTTTTCTATACCTCCCTTCTTATCCATTACTATTATGATAGTGCAACTAAAACATTGGTGGTTGCTTATTGGCGCTCGTTGCGTTGCGTCGCTTTGTTCGCACAACCAGTCGGGACAAATTACGAGTACCCCTAAGCCTTAATTAATTAATATTCTTGTGCACCCAGGTGTGAGCTAAAATTTTGTGTAGGTATTGCCTTCCTTAGACTATTTTCACTCATAAATTTCAGTTTTGAAACCCCATGAGAACATGTAGAAATATTTCAGGCTTCTAATCGCCGTTTATGTAAAACTTCAGCAGTTTTGCTGTCGAATAGATATTCCCTGTTTTACTTCAAGTTGTTTGTGCAAATATCGTCTTATTTTCTTACAAAAATATTTACGTTTAAAAATAAGTCTGTATATATTTGGGTTTTATAAAAATACAGAGTGTATGACGTAATTAACATTTGTTTTTGACCTGTTACAGATGAAGACGAACAAATCAAGAGATTGCCGCCTCCACCACCCATTAAAACTATGACTTATACGGTAAGTTTACAATTTTATAACATATAACTCCTGATCCTATGGAATTATCAGGATAAAAAGTATGTCATTGTCAATGAATCAATGTATTCTCATACGAAGTTTCATCAAGATCGGTCCAGTAGTTTCGGAGCCTATTCGTCACAGACAAAATAACAAAAAATCTTCCCTCTTTATAATATTAGTATTGACTTAGCTGCGTAAGTTTTGATCTCGTGGGAATATCGGTAAAAAGAAGACCTCCATAGATATTCCAGGGCTCCAAAATATCTACAAAAATTTACATACATTTCAGCGCAATCAGTGACATGTTCGTGCAAATAAAAACATACACTCAAACTTCCGCAATTATAATATTAGTGAGCAGCTTTTGACTGCCATTTTATGAGTATGCGGTTTAAAGTGCACTACGATTGCCTAGAAGAATAAATATCCGATAACACATAAAAAACAGAGGGACAAAAAGTGATCTTATATGGGTTCCTTTTTTTACCTTTTGAGGTAAGGAACCCTAATTAGTCTTTGCCATAATGATTAACGTTCTGAAGCTGTTTCTTGTCGACAGTATTCTTGTTAATTTTTAAGGTTCCATACATGAAAAGGTAAATAACACCCCGTCGTTTTTGCGTCGGGGGTTAAAAAGGAACCCTTATAAAATCACTCTCTTTTTAATGCTCGCAACTACACGATGGAATTCTTCTCCGGCAACTTTGGACAAGAGTAATGAATTATAAAAGAGACAAAAGATTGTTTGCTCGCTTAAGGTAAAAGGGTACCTGCGCTCTCTCCATACAAACGTAGCCGACTGCTTCCTCCCTGGATAATGACACTAGCACAAATATTTTTGTGCCATAAAACCTATAACTGCCATGCCTATGCCCCTATTTTTTTTTCATTTTCTAATTATCATAGAAATTAAGACTAAAAAAATAAACCAAAAAATAGAGGCATAGTCATGGCAGTTATAAGTTTTATGCACCAAAAATATTTGCTCACTATCCAGGGAGAAAACAGTCGACTACGTTCGTAATAGTTTGTATGAAGAGAGCCCCTGGTACCCTTTCCTCTTAATGACTCACTGGAGTTTTATTTCAATCGCTCAAAAGTTAGTCTGTAGTAGCAATTGGCAAACGAAATTGAATTAAAAACTTTTCAAAACGAAGGCTGCTGGTATAACGTATTGAAAATAAAGTTTTGAATTTCCCGATTTAATCTATATAACTTTAAATTTGGGTTATTGAATGAAATAGGTAAATAATATCTAAATCAGTCGCTACCGGATCTAAGGTATGATTCACGCGAATAAATGTCACATGAAATTAATTTATCGATTCTGCTATTCAACATTTGCCAGAACTATATATAAAGTTTGACATAAATGGTTGGATTGCTTACATGTTCGTAGGTAATTAATAAATTATGATACATTTAAAATTAAGTACTTATTAAGGATTTCTTTACGAAAATGGTGAACAATGTAGTTTTTACTAGCAAATACTATTCTCGAAAGCATAATAAAACAGACAGACGGACGGACAAGAAAGTGATCTTATAAAGGTGGTCGCAAATTGATTAGAGCCGAACGAATCGAATTTTTGCCGTCCACGGGAAAAGGTGCCTTATTTTAATAGAGATAAGGTACCATTTATATTTCCGATGACGTCATCAGAGTCGACCGCGTCGTCAAAGGCGGCCGACTCTGAAATATATGCTTACGTGAAAAACTGAACCGATTTCGCTAATTCTTTTTTTCTTGTGTTATTCTGAGAAGAAGGTTTTTATAAAATAAAAAAAAACGTGTGACACTACTGCCGCGGTTAAGCTATTGTATAGCATTTTTTATCAACTTATGCAATAAATAAGTATAATTGTTTATATATTTTTTATTTATGCATTTTTTTTTCTTTGACATTAATTCAAGTAAGTACCTACTATAGTTCAAGTACCTATATACTTTCTGAGAAACAGCTGCGACGTTAAGCCACAGTTAAGCTAACGCTCGGCCGAGCTACATGGTAGGCGGAGTGCGGGGGTGTTAGGTTTTATTTTCGTTACGGAATTTCAAGATTCGGTCGCCGCGCTCAAAGCCTGCGATAGAAGCATATGCAATAGCTTAAAAATTAAGAAAGTTGCGCAGAGAAGCCGGTTGAAACCGCAAGGCGCAGCTAGTTTTTAATAAATAACGATTTGTAGCCACTATTTACGATCTGCCTAATGGTCGCTGACTGAAATGAGCACTCTTGTAGATACAAACATTGAATGCTACATTCCGTTCTTATTTATGCATACTATTTTACTTCCCTCAAGATTGACTTTGTTGATTAATTCCAGGTCCGCGACCGTGATACCCTGACGTCACTAGCCGCCAGGTTCGACACCACACCCTCGGAGCTGGCCAAACTGAACAGGCTAGCCACGCAGATCGTCTTCCCTGGACAGAATCTACTTGTACCGGATAAAAGAAAAGGTGGGTACTTAATACTTATTTGAATACCTTAATTGAAGAAATGCATTCTGTAAAGAATATTACAAAGAAACATACAAAGATAGGCCCGAAAACCATAACCCTTTTCTTGCAGTCGGGTAAAAAAGACTTGTGCTCAGCGTTCGCAGTCGTACTTACGTACATAATATTACTTAATCAGAATGTTTTAGAAGGAGGTAATTCTTATATCTCCTAATAATAGGATATTCTTCTCATCCTTCCACTATAAAGGGATCTTGTCACACTTTTTCTACCTTGCTCTTTTTCACGTTAAATTCGCGGTTACTTTTCTTATATCTAACGCAACCTCTCAATCCTTTGGCCTTCCTCTCCCATACTTTTTCGAACAATTATCCTGAACAAAAGGCAATTAACATATCTTTGCTGCAAGGATCTTTAGCCTATCCTTGGCTAAACTGGTCAATAGACCAGTTTATGCCTTACTTACGGTTACGGTTATAAACGGTTATCAAATTCCATAATTGTTAGTGCAGAGAGCGCTCTAGAAGCAAATTGATGCAATCAACAGAGTAGGTACAATGAACAGTCAAAAGTACACCGCCACCGTAACGTTTATTGAACATTATAAAAACGTAACCTGTGCATCGAACCCACGTCGGTTAGTGTAGCGGGTGACGACTTATACCACTCGGCCAACCAAAGACATAGCTAACATGTTGAAAATAATAATCACACTTGAGTACTTTTAATTCATATTTGAGTGTAACGTCTATTAGAAGAAGCTCGTAAGCCTAATAAGTACTTGTTTATAAGTAATATTGTAGCAAACTAATAGTGCACTTATGACGCATAATGTACCTATATATAATTATTTTTGATAACATAGGCCAGCGTTTGACCCATAACTCCTCACCTGACGATAAGTAATTCCATTAAGATGAATCATATTCTTCAGGTTAACGACTTTTACGACGCACTGATGGATGAGTGACTGAGCATGAAAAGTTAAATTCACTATATTTTAAATCATTCGTCCTTGTCGTAGACTTACGCTTACTGTATTTATAGTACGTTTGATTAAAACGCATAGAAAAAAAGGTTTCTTGAAGCGAGAAATAATCCTCTCCAAATATACGCTAGCTAGAGCCAGAACCAGAGTCAGCTAGAGACAGAGCTAGAGTCGAAATACTAGCATTTCGCTGAGTTGGGGTCCGTTTTGCAACAAGTGTTAGTTATTAAGCTTTAAAGAATTTGTAATGTCTTATTTTGTTGCAAATAAATCATATTCTATTCTATTTCTTGTTTTGAGTAAAAAACCTTAAAATGATAAGCAGTATTCTTAAATTAATATCAAAATTTTTAAATTAAAATTTTTTGCTTTATTATTCTCAAGAACATTTACTAAAAACATGAAATTAGTCTCTAGCGTCTATAAGGAGATGATTATTTCTTGCTTCCAGAAACCTTCTTTTCTGTGTGTGAGGTTTACCTACATCATATATTATATCAAAACCTTGAAATATGTACCTTGATATTTAATTTTATCCGAATTACTACTGATTTACTTATGTAAAATGATATCCAAGAAGTACCTTATACCGCCTGAAATTCTTACGCCTACTGCCTCAAATTCTTACGTCTCTGAAGTCAAATCTTAGTATCAAAGTATCACAATTACCTTAGAAATTACGTATGGGACTTACCGGCTCCTGAACGTGACTCAAAGAGACAAATCTAAAGCTTTAGTAGCTAATAGGGTTTATCCTTAATCATATTTTGTTCGAGCTAGCCTGCGCTCTGCGAATTCATTAGATTTTATAGAAATATAGCGACGGGCGTTCGTTAAAAGCTAGGCAAATATTTCCGAAGCTCTTACCTCGCTTTTCTTGTGCACCTATTAACATACTTATATTTTTTTAAATTCAGAATTAGAAAAAAAATATTAAAGAGCTGTGTACAATATGTATATTGGTCTCATAAATTGCACTATATTTGACATAATACAGTGCTACCTAGAATTTATCCTATACGGATATACAATAATAAATTATAAATAGAATTGACAAAATAAGGTAAATAGGTTCGATAACATGAAGTTGAGTAGGTAATCAGATACATTAAATAAATAAAGCAGGACAAACAGCAGGCATATTAAATTATTGACCGCAAACAAAACGTAAGCACACTTAAATAAGCGCAAGGGGTGACATGCAAGCAGTATACTGCTCCGGGCAGGGTCGGGTATTTCATCGGATGGGCCCTTTATAGGTCCCTCAATGTTAAGGAACTCTACTATCGTTGTAATTGCTTGTAAATTATTGCGTAAAGTACCTACTCGAGTAGTGTAACTTACAGAAAAGACAAAAGTACTACTTTCATTGGGGATAAATCATCATCGTTACATAGTATAAAACAAAGTCACTTTCAGCTGTCTGTCCCTATGTATGCTTAGATCTTTAAAACTACCGGATTTTGATGCGGTTTTTTAATAGATAGAGTGATTCAAGAGGAAGGTTTATATGTTACATGCATAATATAGCCGTGCGAAGCCGGGACGGGTCGTTAGTTATCTATAAATATAAATTCAAAGTCCTGACTGACTGACCTCTGGTCCTAGAGACATGAAATTTAGAGGGTGTGTTCTTTGTACAGTGTTGATAACCACTAAGAAAGGACTTTTCGAAATTCCACGTCTATGACGGTAAAATGGCAGGCGCAGCCGCGGGCAGAAACTTGTTTGTGTTTGATAAAAACGAATTCTTTTGGAATATGTTTTTCGGAAAATGGTTTGTTGATTTAATATTTTCTAAAACTACGTTTATGTTTTTCTACTTATGTAACAATGACGTGATTGCTTATAGAGTTGTTCTTTCATATTCCCTGTTTACGATTGCGCGTTGTTATCAGTTCAATCATTCAGTTACGCGTATTTTTGATAGGTTTTTGATTACGCAACAAGTTTATTACCTACCGTTTTACAGGTAAATTTTAATTTCAAAAAATGTTCACGGTTTTTCCTTATTTCTGTAAATTTATAACTGAGAAGTTATAAATTAAATGTATAATTTATATGTCTGGGGTTAAGATTACACATAATAAAAAGAGTAACATTATATCACACAATACGATTCTCAGTGGAAAATCCATTAATACTTTATGTCTGACCGTCTTACCTATCCATTTGTTTTATGTTTATGATTGTTCGTAAAATTTCACCACATTTAATTATGAAGAACGGTAGGTAGGTTAGGTACGTAATAACACGTAACCTATGTTTACGTGCGACGCACATGTTTTTGGCGTAATTCCATTTTATCTTGTTAAATGCAGATCTCTAAAATAATTATAAATAGAAACTGTATTAAACGAGATAATAAGCTTTAATGATGTCGGTGCGGTAGTATATTTTACTAACATGAGATATTGCTCAATAAATTTTATTTTAAAGAGTGTAACTATTCCCTGTTTCTTTTTCTAAATTTTTTGTATGATTTCTGATTCATCATTGTCAAATCCAACTTAAATACAAGGTAAACTGCTTTTAGGGTTCCGTACGTAAAAAAGGGATCCTATTACTACGATTTCGCTGTCCGTCCGTCTGTCTGTCTGTCACCAGGCTGTGTCTCATGAACCACGATAGATATTTTTATTACACATACATAAATATTGTAGGATAATTTACACAGCGTCATCTAGCCCCAAGCTAAGCAAGCCTAGTTCCTTAGATTTGGCTAGATGTGTAATGATGGCCAGACAACGGATATAGGATACGGATGTACTTAGGTATATAGGTACTTTTCTTCTATAAATATATACTTAACTAGCAGCGCTCTGCAGTTGAATCTCCCGATCCCGTGGGAATATCGGGATAAAAAGTAGCCTATGTTATTCCTAATGAATCAATGTATCCTCATACCAAGCTTCATCAAAATCCTTCCAGTAGTTTCGAAGTTACAAACAAAAAAATCTTTCCTATTCATAAGTTTAGATATAGATAAACGTACAGAAACACTCAGACTAGAAACAAATATCTGTACACAAATATTTGTTTGATATGGGAATTGAACCACAACCTTCTGCGGCGGTTGCATCGCAGGCGGGTGTTCAGCCGTTGAGCTACAGATGTCGTCAAATACTATAAACACCAGCAGGGCAAGCATGGGCCGAGCATAACAATTATGTCCACCAGTTATGTCCTCTGTCAGGGGAGAACATTATTTTGTCCACCTGCCAAAGCACGGCAAAAGGGGAAAAGAATAAATATATCCCCAAAGACTATTTTGTCCTTTCCCTGTAGATAAAATGTCTCCGGCCATGCTAGCCCTGGAGATAAGGCTAAGGGATAGAATATTCGCGTCCCTACATAGAGTTAGTTAAACCCAAATCTGAAAATCATACACAAATTACACAATCATTTGTTCTATACCATTCATATGATTGAACACTTTAATAATCCAATGCAACTTTGTATAAAGTAATGTTGTTTACAAAATGTTGTTTCCCTGTAAACTAAATGAATTATGAATTTATGAGCGATTAGCCTGAGCTCGGAGACGATGCTGCCGCAACTGTGCTCCATCATCCGCTAATGTTTTACGAGAAACTAATTACAGCTGTTCGATTAAACATTTGTTGCTGATCATGATCACATTTCCATTACTTTGTTAACGTCTCTTTACTATTACTACATAGTATAAAACAAAGTCGCTTTCTCTGTCCCTATATCCCTATGTATGCTTAAATCTTTAAAACTACGCAACGGATTTTGATGCGGTTTTTTTAATAGATAGAGTGATTAAAGAGGAAGGTTTTTATATATAATACATGCATAATACAGCCGTGCGAAGCCGGGGTGGCTCGCTAGTATTTATATAAAATTTGAATTGAACCAATTTTATTTTTAAGTCCTAACTGATTGACTGATATATAAACGTACAGCTCAAGCCAATGCAATAACAGATGGGGCTAAAATTTGGCACATAGATAGCTATTATGATCTAGCCATTCGTTAAGAAATGATTACGTATGGAAAATGTAACCCCCAAGTCGATGGTTAAAGTTAGTATGTATTAAAAAAGAGAAAAGACTTATCACGAAATCTCTGAAACTGCAAGAGCTACGAGTCTCAAAATTCGCACGTAGCGCCGCCCACGCCGCGCCGCGGCTAAAAAGGGGTTTATAAGAATTATACCTCCCACCAAACATAAAAAGGCTTACGCCGGTGAAAACCGCTGGGAGCAGCTGTAAAAAGTATTTTGACTTTCCAAAATATGACGCAGCTAAACAATACCTGACAATATTTCTAGGGTTTTTTTGCTCGATATTATCTATCGTAATGGTACGGAACTCTTCGTACGCGAGTCCGACTCGCACTTGGCCGGTTTTTACAACCTCAAGTGATGGACGTTATTACGTGACGGACGTAAATACGTCCATCACTGAAAGAATAAATGATAATAATACCACATGAGTAGAGATGACCAGAGACTAAGGTTGTTCGGAGCTGTCAAAATGAATACGTAATTGTGACGTAATCATGTAGGGTTGGCACAGGTGAATTATATTAAATAAAAAAAACTTGAGAGGTGTCAAGGCACACCCGAATAGAACGAAGTTCCTTTCGATTAATTAGTTAAGGAGTTGTAATAAATTAAAGTTTTTCGTTTTTTATATTTTTTTATATCTACTTTTTTTTTTGTAAATAATCGTCGCGACACCACACTGTTCAATGCGAAATAGAAAGACGAAACGAAAATAACTAGCTTGCTTTCTATGCAAAACGTGTCGTTACATCTTTTGATCTTAATTTTTTCCGCAACGCGAGATAAGGAACTTCGCTCCAAAAAAAATGTGTAAACAAAGTATCAGTGTCTTTTTATATTATGGGCGTTTATTTTAACGCGGTAACAATGTAATCTCAATTAATGATTAATCTATACTTACTAATATTATAAAGCTGAAGAGTTTATTTGTTTGTTTGAACTCAGGAACTACTGGTTCGAATTGAAAAAATATTTTTGTGTTGGTCAGTCCATTTTTCTAGAAGGCTACTTTTTATTTTGATATTTCCACGGGATCGAGACTTGCGCGAGTAAAACCGCGTGCAGCTAGTAGATAAATAAATGAATGATGAACATAATACCTAAATCAGAAATTTTTATGGATTACCGGGAAACTTTGATGTCACAGAATCGAACGTTAAATAGATAAACGTTGACATACTAGAATTCACAAGTAGTATGTTATACATACATATAACTATGCTTTCCGTCGTGTCTAGTCACTATAACACAAGCCTAGTTGCTTAGACTGGAGCACTCACTCACAAAATCGTTTCCATTCTTCCTCCCTCCCTCTCTATAAAAGAAAATCTTCTATCCGTGGTCTGGTCACGATAGCACAAGCCTAGCCGCTTAGGTTGGGGCACTCACACACTCAATTCCCACCCAGTAAAGGTACATATTTAATATTAATAACTATTATATCTGTCGCGTCTAGTCACTATAACACAAGCCTAGTTGCTTAGACTGGAGCACACGCTCACTCACTCACTCAATCGTTCCCACCCTTCCTTCGAAAGAAAGAAAATTATTTAAGTCTTCTATTTCGTCACTCGTCACCATAACACAAGAATGGTCCACACTCACTCCCTCCCTACTTAAGATCAAATTAATAACACTATATTTTATTAAACAATATGAAACAAACATGCGACGCGTGATGTTTACCGCTCGCATGCGAGTGTGACAGCCCTGAACTTGGGCACTGGCCGAGCCAGTATAGACCGGTTTCTCTCCGTACGTGACGTGCCGCCAGTGCCCACGCACACATGCGCATTAAGCTTGTAGTAGTGGACTTGTCAGAGAGCCTTGTATGACACATTAGTCTCTGGTTGTATTATTTACTCATGTGATAATACTTTATTGACATTTATTCGCAAAGTACTATTCGAACGGCTTGAGCTGATCATTACTCATTAGAATAGGAAAACGCGGAAACAATATCATCATTCTTAAGGTGAAAGGGTACCTGCGCTCTCTCCATACAAACGTAGTCGACTGTTTCCTCCCTGGATAATGACACTAGCACAAATATTTTTGTGCCATAAAACCTAAAACTGCCATGACTATGCCCCTATGTTTTGGTTTTTTTCATTTTCTAATTATCATAGAAATTAAAATTAAAAAAATTAAAAAATAAATAAAAGCAAAAAATAGGGGCATGGTCTTGGCAGTTATAAGTTTTATGCACCAAAAATATTTACTCTAGTGTCATTATCCAGGGAGAAAACAGTCGACTACGTTTGTAATAGTTTGTATGGAAAAAGCCCCCGGTACCCTTTCCTCTTAAGCGTTGTTGTACTGCATTTCGTATTGTTCTAAACCACAGTTCTTACCGATAATAATTGTGTAACCGCATAGCAAGTATAAACATACATATGAATTTACAAACGCCCGCCTAAAGGCGGCTATGGTTTCATAACTCGTATTTGTACTAAAGTTATGTCGTGATAGTGCGTTTTTTTAATATTTTAGAAGGTAAAAAAAATTATTATACCTGCATTGTATTAGAGATGTGAGATTTATCATTCTAGCACAAATGGCACATGTAAAATTATCTACACCATGGAGGTTGTGTGACTTTTCGTTCGCATCGTAAGTAATAGTAAAGTTGAAAATAAAAGCACTAATAAACTAATAAAATTTATCCCGATATTCCCACGGGATCGAGAGTTACGCGGGTGAAACAGCGAAGCGCTGCTAGTTTTATATAAAAAAAACTCAGCGGTTTCGTTGTCCGTTGTCAATTTGCCAAATAATTTTAATAAAGATACTTACTTAGATGTTGTTTTCTGATTTTCATCAGACGGATTGATGAAGATTTTGATGACTTAGCAATGTGCCAACATTGTATTTTTATCCAATGTAAGCGCCTTATGCAAATATGGTAGCAAGTGTTAGCGAGTAGCATTGACGCTGATTTTTACTCGACTGCAAGGAAAGGGTTATGATTTTCGCGCCTATCTTTCTGATATTCTTTATCTACACTAATATTATTAAGAGGAAAGATTAGTTTTGTAGCTTCGAAAACTACTGGATCAATGTTGATAAATCTTTGTATGAGGGGTACATTGATGCATCGATTTTTATCCCGATATTCCCACGGGATCGGGACTTACGCGGGTGAAATCGCGAGGCACGGCTGGTAACTTTATATCTTCCAAACCGTTCGCTGGACGGATTTCCTTAACTACGCCTCCTGTTCACACACGGTTTTCCCGTTAAAAACCGTGTGTGTACAAGAGGCTATAGGGTATCGTTACATTCGTCTTATTAGTCCAAGTGTTCTTAGATAGGCGACTAAAAAACATGGAAAATCTGTGTTTGTTATTTCTATGGATAATTATTTAGCTATCCAAATGTACCTTTGTAGTAAGTTTAGTCATAACTTAAAAGCTTGAGCGACACTGACTGACTTTGCCGGCACTGTTGTGTGTGGATCGACCTTTATCGTCTGACCTAACCTAACCTGCACATTGGTCGACACCTTTACGAGGCCATTGATGCCGCCCGTTACTATTGCAATATATTGGTCAGACAAAATTTAAATTACCTGAATCTCTGACTGATCGGAAGAGGTCGTAAAAACAGACGGACAAGAGAGTGTTCTTATAAGGGTTCCTTACAGTTATCAATCTCTTGTCCGTTGTCCGTGTGTCACCACCGATTTTTGATGTGAAACATCTATAGCCGCACGTAAAACCGATTTCTGCCGTGGCGACGCACAGTGGGTCGAAACTGCAAATGATGGACATAGGGCTGTTTTTCGATGCAGATCGTTAGAGCTCACTATAGCCGCACGTAAAACCGATTTCTGGCGTGGCGACGCATGCCGTGGCGACGCACAGTGGGTCGAAACTGCAAATGATGGACATAGGGCTGTTTTTCGATGCAGATCGTTAGAGCTCACTATAGCCGCACGTAAAACCGATTTCTGGCGTGGCGACGCATGCCGTGGCGACGCATGCCGTGGCGACGCATGCCGCTATATGATGGTATATATATACAGTCTATATGCAGTAGTATGTACGGTGTGCACACCGTAATCGACTGTGCGATTCTATCACAATCTGTACTTTTCTGCATATTACTTTTACAAAATAATGTCGATGTTTCAGATCTGCCAAAGGTAGAGACTGTAGGATAAATGCCAGTTTTGTGAGTTGGTCCTGTAAAAAAACTTGGGCAAGTAGTTAAATGCAGTAACCCAACAATAATCTGCAGCAAAGATTTCATTAGAGCAGGTACTGCGCAACTGTTTCAAGGAGAAATTGTTTTGAGAAATTTAACCTTCGAACTTAACAGTTAAAATAGCAGTATAGTTAAATTTATGGACTTAAGTACCTGCCTAGGTACCGTTTTATTTGTTTCCTTTAAAAGGTATTGTGCTATTATTGTCCTTTTGTTGGAAATTTACACGCCATTGTGATACGTATTAGTTACTAGAACCTCTATAGATGTTGTGTTGTAATATTGTGCGTTACTAATTAGGTTTACAGGTGATAGTTCGAAATGGAAATAACTGTATTTAGTTGGGTGGAAAGAGATGGGGGAGGCCTTTGTCCAGCAGTGGGACTATGAAGGCTGATTTAAACAAAAAAAACTAAATACAGTTTGCAAGAAAAAAATAGGCAAGTTAGACAAAAATAATATAAATGAAAATATTCTAATAATTGCATATTTATAACTCTACGGTGAGTTTAAAATTTTGTTGCTGACTGTACAAGAAGGTTGCCTCGAAATAAAAAAAATACGTTAAAAAAAACCCCGACATTTTGAGAACCTTTTTATGAAGTCGATTAAAAATTACCATAATTCACCCAGAACTTGGGGAGATTTTAAAATGTGACAGCACCATTATTAACCAAGGGGCACACCACATGATTAAACAAATGATACACTATATCTAGATGTTTTAATTTTCAATAAAAGGTAATTATCCCGAATTTGTCTATCACAACAAATGCTCTTCGTAGGTACTTGTAGCCAAACAAATAAACTCACCAATCGAGTATGCGAGTCATATTAAGTAAACAAAATAAAACTATAGTAAAAATTGTATCAATAGCTCTTCGGATCTAAACACTGTATAATCATTTAATCATTCAGTATTGTCCGCGCATAAAGCAAAACAATAACACACAACCTTGATGTTATTCATTGAAGTGTGACGTAGAACTTGAAACAAATTTTTCTCCTATTTGCACGAATAATAACAAAAGTTAGAACGTCGTCGGTGAGCAGACGCGACCGCGCCGGCGAGCGGACAGAACGCGCTTCGAGTTTCTATTTTCATTAGGCACAGTTTTGCTCTCGTTCTACATTTCTAATTGCGCCGCTACGATTCAATCTTGGCTACGAGCACTTTCCAGGCGCTACATTCGATCGCAAAGATATGAATGATATGGACAGATAAACAATTCACGATAATGACTTTAGTCTCAACATAACAATGTTCGAATTCTTGAAGAAGTGGTATCACGGTGTGTTCAGTTTTTTGCGATTTTTCCTTCGGCTTTTGTAGTTTCAGCTGCTAGACGATATGTGTTGAATTGTAAACATTGATAAGTGTTTCGTTGGTGTTTCCAGATGGCGACAAGGAATCGGATGGTCCGTCTGAGAGCGGAGACAACACATCTGAATCCACACAGGCAAACAGCGAGCCGGCCCAGGAAAAAGGTACATTAAACTTTATGAAATCATTCATTTATTAAATTTTAACATGAAATATGAGTTCAAAAACCCTCTTATCATGTAATGTGGACATGTTGGTAGCTATACCTAATGTTGAACGAAAAGAAAATGCATGGAAATAAAACCGAGGCTACAAATGTTGTTAGTTTTTATCAGATGTGAGCGTTGCACGTTATCGAACTGGCTATTGTAACTCTTCTATGTGAGCGCACACAAGCGACTGTGAAGTGTGTTGTTGTAGGTAATTTGCGAGTTGATAACCAGCCGCTTTTTATCGCAATTGCTATTTAGTTTCACCATTATCCTTGTAGTTGAAAAGTAAAAATGTTAAAAAAAGTAAATTCACCTACCATCAGGCTGGTGTGATAGTGTTAAACGCTGACCTATCATTTGTAAAAAGAAAAAGGCCGAAAAGTGGGTCAGAAAAGTCCTCGTTCCACTGCCTACTTTCACATTCACTCGTGTCTCTCAATATCCCTCGTTTTTGTCACGAGCGTATAGGAATCTTCTTAAGATTTCTTAGCTAACGTGCTACATCTTAGACCGCATCGTCACTTACTATCAGATGAGATAGTGGTCAAACATTGACCTAATATGAAAAATAATCCTTAGATGAAATGCCTTATCTGTTTATCAGTATTTATCATCAATATTCCTCTACTTAGGTAGCTCTATCTACAATAATATATGTACTTACAGTTCAACAATACAAGTGGTCAGGTCAATTGAATGACATTAGATTCTCACAATGGTTGCAGGACCATTCTTTCGTAGGTACTAACCTAGTTATTTCATTGTAGGTACAGCTGATACTCGTATCCATGTCGTTACGTAAGTGCGACGATTATCATGATCATTGTAATGATTACACGAGTTTGATAATTATAAAAATATATTTTCATTTATTTTAAAAAGATTGAAGTGAATTGACGCTATGAAGCAAAGAGGTCGGTTTAAGTTTTTTTATAACTTTTTTACTTTTATTTCATTAAAGGTGTTAGGCTGTCAAATATATTTTGGTATCCGAACATTGATCGATCATTTACAAAGTATGTGTCATTGTCTCAACGCCTTCGTTGAAGAGAAACCACAAGAAATTCTTGAGAAACCTAAAAAGGCTTTCAACAAATCGGGACGACTAGTCGCTTATTTATCATCACTACATAGTATTAAATAAAGTCACTTTTCGCCGTCCCTATATCCCTATGTCCCTATGTCCCTATTTCCCTTTGTATGCTTAGATCTTTAAAACTACGCAACGGATTTTGATGCGATTTTTTATAATAGATAGAGTGATTAAAGAGGAAGGTTTTTAGATATAATACGTGCATAATACAGCCGTGCGAAGCCCGGCGGGTCGCTAGTTGATACATAAAACTGCACTCATACGTGGCTATTCATTTTAATTTTTCCACGCTTTGTTGAATATAACTAATTATCACTTGGTTATTTGAAGGTCAGGAAAATATTGCATAGTTTTGAATAGTTTTTATTTATTTAACAACTGAACAGGTTAAAATTTACGAACATATTTATCGTTATTACCCATTTGCATTGCATTTAAACATGACCTGCATTTTCTTTATATTTACGAGTTCATATCGTAGAAATTAATGAAATACTTTTCTACACGCAAACTGGATTTGATCGTTCAATTTTTAAATTTTCTTTGAAATTATTGCAAGGTGTACTTAATGGTAAAATAGTACTGTGAACTGAAAGTACCAATTACTACCTAGCCAGCTACGCCAAACAGTTACGACCACGTCAAACATAATAAAGTGCGAATTAAATAAAAACATTGAACAAAACTCTTGATTTTGACTGTGCGTTTGCGTAGGTAAATATAGGATTAATCATAAAAGTAATTAAAAATGTTTCAGAAATTCTGGACAGCCTTCGGCCCGTGTCACCGGAGGCGCAAACTAGCAGCAGTTCGCCGCAACGATTCCTCAAGATCAATGTCAGGCACATTACTGATGGACAGGTTTGTAAACGTTTTCATCAATATGTTTAACCCGCTAATATTGTAAATGCCAACGTTGTTATGAACTTGTGTGTATGTTTTGAACTTTGGCTGTTTAATGTCTTGATATTCTCAAGGAATCGGGACTTAGGCTACGTACGCACTATGCGCTTCGTCTGGATACGCCGGATGCGGTTGCGATTCCGACTAACCCTATACTATATTACTATAATAGTTAACAGAGAGGCTTCTGTCAATATGTCGGCATCTGGAAACCGCTATATAGCGACCGTCTCGCAGTGGTAAACGATTGTCTCCTACAAATTTTTGGTTGTGATCAACCGGACGACTGACTGCATCCAGCCGAACCGCATAGTGCGTACGTAGTCTTACGCAGGTAAAACCGCTGGGATAGGTATTTCTTTGTTATTATTGTAACGTTTTTGTTTTATTGTTTTATTTAATGTATTAACAATGATTCTACAGTCATTATTATACATTACTAGCGACCCGCCCCGGCTTCGCACGGCTATATTATGCATGTATTATACATATAAACCTTCCTCTTGAATCACTCTATCTATTAAAAAACCGCAACAAAATCCGTTGCGTAGTTTTAAAGATTTAAGCGGTCAAAGGGAAATAGGGACAGAGAAAGCGACTTTGTTTTATACTATGTAGTGATATTCTAACCTACTGTACATAGAACTTAGACCAAATTGAATCTACATTTTGTATGCTGTTTCTTATAAATTACCTCATAAAAGCCAGAATTTATTAAATCGGTGTATGGTTGTGAATAGATATTACAAGTAGTACTTATCAAAACTTAATATAAGTACAGATTGATAAAATAATGTTTTCGTTTTTAATTAGTACAATAATAGCTCAACGACGTACTTGCTATGTTTTTAATGGAAAACAAAAGAAAGATTTATAAGTATTTTGTTTTCTTCGTTGTACCCAATTAGACGGATAATAATCCATTAAGTTCATGGTGGGCGTAGCTTAATGATGAATAAGTTGCTCAAAATGTTTATGTTTTTAATTAAATTGTGAAACAGTAAAAAGATTTGTTTGGATTTCGTTACCAAAATAGTACGCAATTAGACATAAGTACAATAAAGGTGTACAAAAACCAATGGGCTTACGGCGGATGATAATGGCGCGGCTACTTGCTTGCGTACAAAAATAACTACTACCACACATTTGAATTCATGACCTCTATGTTTCCTTCGAGCACATAAAATGAATAAATGAACATGCAGGACATTTCAAGTATATAAGTAGTATATCCGTTGTCTAGCATCCATAACATAAGTCTAGTAACTTAGCTTGGGCCTAGGTGGCGATGTGTGGAATGTCCTGCAATATTTATTTATTTTATTCCACACATCGCTATCTAGCCCCAAGCGAAGTGGTTACTTAGCTTGGGGCTAAGTAGTATACAAAGTAGTAGTAGTACCTAGTGTAAGAAGTAGTGTACCTACCCATAGTTAGACTTGTGTTATGGATAGGTATACTAATTATATAGGTACTTTTCTTTTGTAAATATATACTTATAATACATATAAACAACCAGACCACAGACAAATATCTAAGCTGAATACTTGTCTGAGGCGGGAATCGAACCCGCAACCCTATGTTTGCCAGTCCGGCATGGTGACCATTGTACCAACTGGGTCGTCATACAGACTTCTATACATATAAAATCCTTTGTCTTGACTGACTGACGGATCAACACACAGCCTAAACCGCTGATCGTAGAGACCTGAAACTTGGAGGGTGTGTTCTTTGTATGACGTAGGCATCCGATAAGGATGGGTTTTCCGAAATTCTACCCCCTAAGGGCGGCAAAGTTTGTATGGAACAACGTGATTTCTTGGTCCATTTTCGACTACCACGCGGACGAAGTCGCGGGCAAAAGCTATATAAAATATTATGTTTCAGGGTGTCGTATCTGGTGTGTTGCTAGTGACACCGAACGCTGTGATGTTCGACCCGAACGTGTCCGACACGCTAGTGATGGAGCACGGGCCCGAGTCGTACGGTGTGATCGCGCCCATGGAGTACGTCGTCAACGCGGCCATATTCTACGACATCGCGCACATGCGCACCCACGGACCTGACCATAATGAGCACAAGTTAGTACTCCGATAACTTGTCCAGTTACAAAATATCACCCTTAAAATTTAATCTATGTAAGCTTTTCGCCTTGGCTGACATGCCATGGAGGACTTCATACCTAGGCTGATCCTGACATCATCGCATTGTACGGTCGGAGTCAGATTTGCTAACCCACCGTTAATTACTAAGTTCTAAAATTACTATATTGGAATGGTTTTATTCTAACATTTATCTAATAAATTCATAAGTTAAAAAACTTTAAACTTCAACTAAAGCAGGTGCCTAGAATCTTCCTTGAGTTGAAAACATTCTAATAATAGCAGTTTTGGAGTTCTACGGTGGGTCTGCAATTCTGACTCCAACCGTACACACATTACTACGTCTTCGCCCAATGCGACGCAGTGCCTTTTCTCCCTAGCAGACAAAGAAGGCCGATAACTAAGGACGATGATATTAAAGTACCATGAATTTTCTCGTTACTCTAAAACTCCCAAATAGAGTTTTCGTAATGTACCGGCAGCTTTACCTTATATGCTTCTGGCTATTATACACATGTCGTGACCAAGCCATAATTTAAAGAAAAGTAGATATAATTATACTTTTCTTTCAAACTTTTGTTTGTTTAATTATTGCGTCGTTAAAGTTGATTGATGTGGAAAATTAGTAATTTTACAGATTAAAAAATAACTATGAGTCATAAACTATGAGTCACCCTCATTTTTTTATATTGTTTTGCATACTGTCTGTCTATGTTCTTTGAACTTATACTCTCTCTTGGTTTACGCCATTGTCCTAACTGTCCTTTATTTATCAGTGGATAGAGGGCGTCTTCATCTTGATAAAATAAAGGCATACCCTGCATTACAGCGATAAATCCCACGATATATTTAAATAGTTACTGTGTGGTGGAGACTTTCATCTTGGTATGATTCATTCAAATGAAACTTATCGCAGTATTTCAAAACAACATATTTTAATTTCTCAATTCATCTGATTGTGTTCGATTAGTACTGTAACGTTTCATAATTGATTTGTTTCAGAGCCGAAACAGCGGAAATATATTACATGAATAAGTCGGAGCATTCGCCAGGAAAAGATTCACTTCTAGTCAAAGTAAGTTCAAGATTTTTTCCTCGTATGTTTACCATGATTTAATGTGTTTTACGTTCTCTAAAGTAACTTACATAATGTGCCATTTAGTCTATTGCACCTTTAGCAGTATTGTGGCCTTACACCAGAGTCATGTCGACAGAAAACTAAAAAACGGGCCAAGTACGAGTTGGAGTCGGACACGAAGGGATCCGTACCGTGTTGTATGGGAGGCCCACATTTTTTTTTACTGTTTTTAGTATTTGTTGTAGCGGCAACAGAAATATATAATCTGTGAAAATTTTAACTGTCTAGCTATCACGGTTCATGAGATACAGCCTGGTGACCGACAGACTGACTGACTGACTGACGGACGGACGGACAGTGAAGTCCGAGTAATAGGGTCCCGTTTTTACCCTTTGTGTACAGAACCCTAAAAAACGAGCACTTAAATTTGCACATCATTTTGTCTGTGTATTAAAAACTAATTTAAACACAGAGCTAGATGTTACTAGATGAGTACCCTTCGGTCGTTGTCACCATTCATTACTAGTGTTCCTGGTATCCGCAGGATGAGACGTTCCCCGAGCTGCAGGCGGCGGGCGGCGAGGCGGAGGATGGCGACCGGCCTGGCTCCGGCGACACGGACGACCGTCCCGGCGCTGCCTTCCCTAAGGCTTTCGAACGGGAACTCGTCACGCCCACTGCTTTACAGGTGAGCTCTTACATTCTTCATTCATACATTCAAGGATCTTACATTTTCTATTAAGTACTTACATTTCGCGCGAAAAATCAAGATGGTATTGTTTCTTGGTGGAAGTAATAATGGACAATTCACAGTAGTCTAAAGAATTGAATAAATGACTGATTAAGATCGAAACGAAACCATCACCATAAAATTGTTCGAAATCAATAAAACTTGGTCATTTCCACAATTTGGTAGCTGTTTTGTTAAAACGATGAAATTGGTCGATGACTAACCGTTAACTGATATCGAACGAATCAATTTGAGTGAATCGATGTTTTACTAATTAAAAAATAACTCTTCAGCTAGTTTTTTTGTATGAATCTAAAACTTGTACTGTTCGTTTTTACCACTGCATTTTCAAATAATGATTTACCTCTAATCTAGACATGTTGGCGCATATTTGCTCAACATAAATAATTTATGATATAAATTTTATCTCTTACAGTTCAAATATTTGCATAAATTTTAAAAATATAAAAGGTATTCAGTGTTTTTATTTTGCTTTTTCAGCAACAGACTACGGAAGAAAGACGGAAATCTTTGCTCGACCATCATTGGGCTATTCCGAGCAAGGATAGAATGTCTATTGACCAGGGCAGTGAGGTTTGTGTTGTTACTTTACTTTTAAATCAAATGTTGTCCGCTTAACGTTTAGTTTTGAGAGCATCGTGGACCGTTAGCATGTTACCATTTATTCCAATGTTTAGGTTCAGTATTAAGTTTGCCAAAAAGTTTAGTTAGCTTAAAATGTCCCTGTAAATTCACTACGCTTTTCGCAGAAAGAGATCTCAATGTATGATATTGTCGAATGCCTATCCTATATCCGTTTACATCCCGTCGCACTATCCTATCTCCGAGCAAAGATCCAAGCACCCATAGAAACCACGGCCATTTCTCATACCACAGGTATCGTCGAGCGAAGGTAAAGACCAAGGTAAAGACGAGAGCCTCGAAGTACCCGCGGCGGTATCCCGCGCTGAGTCCTCCGAGGGTGGCGACGTGGTCGACCCGCATGACCAACACGAGGACGAGCCTCCGCCGGCACTAGCGCTTGTACCCGACGATGCTCATCATCTCGTCAAGCTCTCCTACCACGACTCCGGCATTGATATACGGGACCCGCTGCTGCATGTTACACCCGCTAACTCGAAGAAGGTATGATACACTTGCTTTATATGTGCCACGCTGTGCAACATACACCAGTAACGCTTCGACCGTCTAACCGTAGAACCGAAGTTTTGGAACTGATAACAAACTAACACGGTATTTAATGCTGGAAAACTTACTGGAATTTGTACCCTATTAACTGTACTGATTAACCAATTAGCCAGACCTACATGACCAGAAGGCCAATTCTCGTAAATAACATCATTCAAATTACATTTAAATATCATTCCGATTGCATTTCAATTGCAAAAGAGACCCTCAAAGTCAGTTATTTTTTACAAAAAGCTAACTTTGAGGGTATTTTGAGCTACTTTGAGGGTATTATTTGTGATCGAAATGCAATCGAAATGATATTGAAATGTAATTTGAACAATGTTATTTACGAGAATTGACCTTCAGATCAAGCATGTCTCCATTCGTACAATAACCTCATAAATATGCCTATCAATGTGTTAACATGCATGTAATACATCACTAACGCTTACTTTATAGGGCAGCCTCATGAATTTAGATCACGAAGATTATTACCACGACATCATAGAGGACACGATATACGAGTCGGCCGAATCGGATAGCATGTGTGAACATTGCGATTACGAGATGAACGAGTGTTCAAGCAAAAGTCTAGATTATTTACTAGTATTTCATCCGAATGTTCGGACTAGAATCGATCGTATGTCGATATCGTCGCACGATACGGTGAGGATTAGATTGGGCTACATAGTGATGGGCGAATTTTATCTGTGGCCTATGGACATAATTTCAACGGAGAATTGTGATTGTTATTTGTTCCTTTTTTCTAAATTCTTATTTTTCGTGTCTTGAGTATTGTTTACGTTCAGTGGAGCGCAATTTTTCTACGGATGCAGTTGAACGTTGTTTCTATTCTCTAGCTTACTATTGGTTGTCAAGTCTTGTTTTTGGAGGAAGATATTTCTTTTGAAGTCGTTTGACTTTGTGATTGTCATCTGTCCCAAATGTGATGATATTCTATCTTGCTTTGCCGCGGATTCGCGGTTCTTTACCTTATCGTGTCAATGGTCTTTTTTTCTCCTAATCTAAATTTTCCCAGACCATGAACTAGCCACATTTGCGGTTGATTGAATTTCTTAAAACAAACTGAGCACTAATATCAAGAATATAATTTCTTTGTCCAGGTGTACAGTGACGCGGACATAGTCCTCTCAGCAGACTGGGTACCCCCAGTGTGCTTGCCGCGTGCAGAGCCACCGCTCTCTGCTCCGCCTCTAGGCGAGAACGAGAGACTACCACGGAAGTCAGCCGCAGCTGTCTCTTTCTCACTCGACGGCAGTAACAACCAGAAAGATGATGCTAAACCTGATAAGAAGAACAAGGTAACATTGAGTCAAAATTATTGTTTATAATGTCTGTTACAAGGTTTTGAATCTCACCTGATGTCGCTGTAGATAACAATGTCAAAGACGTTGAATTCTTGGCAAATATCTGACCTCCTTCGGCTTATTTTTACTTGCCAGAACCGTATTATTAAACTATATCTTTCTTTAACATTTAGATGTTAAAGCGGCTGTCCTATCCTCTATCCTGGGTAGAAGGCCTCACCGGTGAAGGCGCAGCCACACAAACATCTCAAAGCGACTCTCTACCCACTTCGGCTGACAGTCATAACTCTACCAGCGTCTTCTCGAAAGTATTCAACAGGTATGTGCTACAAACACTTGAAAAAACAAGACGAATCAATTTCGTACTGTAGGCATGACACAGAAATGTAAATAACTGCATTTTTATCTCACGTTTAAATTCTATTAATAACTGTGTCACATCTACATACATCTTATAAACAAAGGTATACCTACGCCTCTCACAACATTCAACATTTTGACATGAATAACGTCACTGTATTTACAAGTCATACTACATGTCAAAAGCATTAACGATAACAAGGTGTTTATGATAAATGATAATGCGAATACCTAAAACATGTCCAAGATACGGGAAAGTGCATTTTGTGCGATTAATTTTACCTTGCCACGTCTTTGGTATTGCTACTATGTTTACTAACAAGCGACACACATATACACATGCTCTTGGTGATATTAATGTTGCAAACTATTGTTCATTGCTACCGTGGATGCTAACCGGGATGCGTTACGAATCCGCACCGTTCATTGGCGCGTACGTGTTATTGCGTGCATGTGCACTTAACGTGCGTGCGCGTACAGTTCGCCAATGAACCTTGTGGAGTTCGGTACCGGTTTGTTCCTGAGTAAAACCCCGTCGGAAGAGGCTGCGGCTCAAGACGGGTCTTCCGCATCGGGGTACGTGACGTCACACGCTCCGCCAACAAATATCGATGTGCCAATATTGTAATGTGTTTCGCATTTGAACCAAACTGGACCACTGCGACATACGGCTCATTAAAAAATCATAACAGATTTTCTTAAACGTAGCTCTTTATCGATGAAAAAGTGTATATTTATTTCGAAACTTAATTGCCTATGTTGTATTACATCTGTTAGCCATATTTCGCTGTGATCTTACCGTTTAGCCTCCTGTTTGTAATCACCGTTCTTTGTTACAATTAGGCATCTCCACCGACGTAACTGTGTTGTTATTATGACTTTTGTCTAAAGATTGTGGATTTTAGAAGCGATAGTTTCCTTCCAAGATTTACAATCGCCTTCCAAATTCTACTGCTGTATGGCATGTTGTATATGTGTTAGGAAGGTTTAGAGTTCTTGTCTTAGATTTTAGATCTGTCAGTCTAAGCCGTATCATTTTCATTAGGTTCATCAATAAATGTTGTGTAAAATCTAAGAAATCATTAAACACAGGCATTGTTTCCTTATAGCACCCTTTTTATGTAATTCATGTTAGCATGAGTAGTCCTTCACTACTAAACGACCAATTTCTTTTGTCCTCTGAGTCGTGAAGGGATCACTTTATGTTTAGTATGGGAATTATATCGTTCTAAATATATTTTTGACTGTGTTTTCAGGTTCAGATTATTTTCGTACTGCGTCGTGTTTATCCTATTAGTAATTAAGGCTTACGAATACTTTTTATAGGCAGGCTATTTCAATATGTATAAGATCCGATTAATGCCTAGTTCACACGAAATAAGTTACCAATTGTTTTGCATTCTGCGATCAAATAAATAAAAAATAAAATTTTCTAAGTTATTCCTCGTGTAAACAGGTCATTACATTTTAATTTGTTTAATTCTTCTAGCTATCTTTGCATCAGATTTCGCTAAAACTTCTTCTATCTTTCAAGACTTCTACTGAATTACCTGATCGTATTAACTATGCACTTGGTTTGTATGAGGCTCATTACAAATGGGATGCAGAGTTAACTCGACCGGGTTTTATATAATTTTGGATGATAAGTTAATTGGTTTTGGTGTGCGTAGACGCAGCTCATTGGGCGGCTTCGGACGATCGCATACGAAGTCGACGTCCAGCAGCTCGACGCAGCCGAAACTCGACTACCGCAGCATGGTCTCAGTGGACGACATGCCTGATCTCTTCGCCTCCTTTGATAGTAAGTATAATATTTATCTGTAAAACAATAATGTTAAGGTAGAGTCTTGTTTCTGTGGTAATTTCAGGTAGGTTTTAACTTTTTATGAGATAATTTGTATTATCCTTCTCAGATATAATGCAAATGTTGGTCTGTCTCTGTTAGTCTGTTACAGAGTCGCTTAAAAACTGAACCGATTTTAATGTATATTAATGGTATGTTGATAATTAATATCCTGGAATAACACATAGATAGATATTAATTTATTGCACCTAAAGAAGCACACAACAAATTCATATTACAATCGGATATTATAAATTAAAGATGAGTTGTGTACACTGAAGCGGTGCAGATGACCATTTGGAGCTACTTTTGACTCCCTCATACCTTAGAAACTAATTCACATTATCTGCGGGGTTTAATTAGTTTTATACATACTTAATGTTCTCTATTGTTAACAGAGTTGATTCCCCGACCGGCGCGGCCTAGCGACGACCCGCCGCTGTACTTGCGCCTGCGCATGGGCAAGCCGGCGGGGCGTCCGCTCCCGCGCACCACGCCTCTCATGTCCTACGGCAGGAAACGCATGAAGCCCGAGTACTGGTTCGGCGTGCCTAGAAATCGGTGCGTTTATATCTATAATTATTTGACTGACAAATATAAAACTTAGATTAACGATGGGAAAAAAAGTCATAGTTTTTACGGTAACCTTAGAATACGTACGGAACGCATTCAAATTGGTTTATTTGTTTAAGAGCTACGACTAAACGTACACAGATGGACAGATCGGACAGATAGGGGTCAAACTTATAAACAGTTTTTTTAGGAACTTCTTGCCTATCTGCTTACAACCTTACAAACAACTCATTCTCCAACTATAGATCTTAAAACATCAAATTCGACATGGAGCACTGAAGGAATATACAAAATGTTGAAAGTACCATCTATCAAACACCCTGTATATTCCTTCAATCATATGTGCGACAAGGGAGTCTTCCACCTACTTGCTGACCTTTGTTTGGTTAAGATCCGTCTCCTGAAGGGCAATTGCGTTTCGATTGCATTTTTTGTAATCAAAATGCAATCGGAATGATATTGCAATGTAATTTGAACAATTGTACTAATTTACGAGAATTGGCCTTCTGGTTGCGTAGTTTGCCCTCTAACTACCAAACATCCTGTATATCTACTTAAATCTTATATTCTAAGTGAAAACTATTAATACATTAAAAATTAAAAATCTACACGTGGTTTTTGTCTCGAGATCAGATCATTATGCAAATTTTATTGATAACGATTTTATAATAAAATTTTTTTTTGCTAGTGTCGTTCTCCAAAAAAAACAACCGGTTATTTCAAGAATTATTTTCTAAAATCTGAGTGGAAATTTTTCAATGTAGGACCTTGAACTTTATTATCTAAAAAATTGTTTAAAATATTTGCACATTGCCTATGGTTATATAATTTATCTGTACTAGCTTATCCAGTAGTTTCACCTATGAACGTTTCGTTCCCATTACATCGATTTTGGAATATCTCGGTTTCCTACAAAAATCCTAAAGAGAAAGTTACAGTTTTTCCTAAATTTTCTTGTTTAATTGGTTTTTATATAATTTGTTTTAGTGTCGACGATCTATTCAAGTTCCTAACACACTGGGTGCCGGATAGGTACGGGCCGCTCGGTGACGTCACAGCCCAAGGGTACGAGCTCATCGACAGCGACACTGAATGGGATGACGACGATGCCAAGCCAGGACAGAAGGTTAGTAACATAGTAATTTATCTATAGGTAAACCTTATTTGTAAGATCACCTGCGCTCGCGCTGTTATAGGTAGATGGGGGCGAGCGTCGTCGGTGCACTCGTATGGTATAATACTTAAATAAATATTGTAGAAAATTTTACACAGTGCCACCTAGCCCCAAGCTAAGCAACTAGGCTTGTGTTATGGGTGTTAGATAACGGATAGAATGCATAGTATACTTTTTTTGTAAATACATACTTAATATACATACAGACACCCAGATCAGAAACAAATATCTGTAGCATAAATAGACGGGAATCGAATCCGCAACCTTTTGCGTCGCAAGCGGGTGTTCGCCCGACGCGTCCAATGCCGTCAAATGTATGTCACACTTGCGTGCTTTTGAGCTAACACACGTACTTGTTCGCGCGTTTATTTTCTGCAACTAGAGTTTTTAGTTAGGTCACTTTTGCATGAGGTTCTTGTCAGAGGGAAAAGTTCTTCCACAAATGCCACAAAATGTGGTTTCATGAAAATTTGTGGAAGGTTTGTCATACTTATAGACTGCCGGACTGCCATACACAGGGTGCGGGTTCGATTCCCGCCTCAGACAAGTATTTGTAGATATTAGATATTTGTCTGTGGTCTGGTTGTTTCTATGTATTATAAGTATATAGATAAAGATAGATAGATAAACACTTTATTTGTACAACACACAAAACATTAAAAATAGCAAATATGACGAGAAAGCTTATTAACTAAGAAATTGTACAAACAGGCGACCTTATCGCTTAAAGCGATTTCTTCCAGGCAACCTTAGGATGGAGAAGGTCTGTTTAGCTAAGCTGGTAGGTCGTGTGGTGTAAGAAACACATATATTAATAAATACCTACGTAAAATAGATATTATAAACGAAATACTTAAATATAGATAGCATCATCATGTCAGCCCATACACGTCCACTGCTGGACATAGGCCAGCAGTGGACGTGTATATTATAGTATATTAATATAATACAATGCATATACCTAGCAATACTATTCATAATGAGAATATTAACAAATATTTTATATAATAAAATAATACATAAAAATATATAAGTATACAGGGTGAATTTTTTATGTGGGCCTTCAGGGCTATATCCTAAACCACAAGAGATAGCGAAAAATGCTGAAAGAAGTTGCGTGCCCGATTTTGACAAAAACTAAAACTGCATCATTAGATTTTTGAAAAAATCATTACCCTAGCCGGGAATCGAACCTGTTCATTTTCCAAAATAATAATTAACCTATATTTTTTATACCAATCGATAGTGTTGCTGATAGAGATCAATTCCTGGAAACAAACATAGTCTGGCAAATTAAAGGAAATAGCTCATTTTAGTAATCTTATGTAATTTTCATACAACCATCCCTGAAAAAAATGCAGTGAAGGGGTATTGCCAATGACGTAACAAACTGCTGCACTAAAAATATGAACTGTTTTTACAAATTTTATGTAAACAACTTCATTTAGAACTTATTTTATAATATTTAGAATAATATCACTTGTCCTCCATGTCTCACACTATTGTTTTGCCAGAGAGAGAAAGATGAAAATTACAGATAACTACAAAATTCTGCCATTTCCTTTGTTTTGCCATACTATGTTTATTTCCAGGAGTTGATCTCTATCAGCAACACTATCGATTGGTATAAAAATATAGGATGATTATTTTTTTTGCAAAATCAACAGGTTCGATTCCCGGCTAGGATAATGACTTCTTCAAAAATCTAATGATGCAGTTTTAGTTTTTGTCAAAATCGGGCACGCAACTCCTTTCAGCATTTTTCGCTATCTCTCATAGTTTAGGATATAGCCCTGAAGGCCCACATAAAAAAATCACCCTGTATATATGTATGATAAAATTAAAATTAGACAAGCATTTCTAAGAGAAGAAACAAGAATACAAATATTATCTACTAAATGAAAATAAATAAGAGGCAAGAGTTATGTAACAATAGAGTTAAAGTAATGTTCAGTTACCATACTCTTGAAAATGGGTAGGGTTTTAGCAGAGCGGATAGGTTGGGGTAGAGAATTCCAAAGAATAACAGAACGAAAAGAAAAGGATTTATATATTTACAAAAGAAAAGTATATAAGTAGTATATCCGTTGTTTAGCACCCATAATACAAGTCTAGTTACTTAGCTTGGGGCTAGATGGCGATGTGTGGAATGTCCTGCAATATTTATTTATATTTTTTATTCTATTTATTTATATCATACGTATGCACCGATGCCAGCACACCGTGAGGACCTTATCCGACTTTTATACCAAGCATCCTCGGCGTTACCCCATACCTACCGAATTTGTACCTGCGCGGAGTCGAGCTTGTAGCTTACATCAGAACAGCTATTAAGTTTGACACGAACTCGTAACTATTTCCGCCAAGCATTACAAAATCTGCAATATTTTCTTGGTTAAAGAAACATGGAATTTTGCATTGGAAAATTTTCACATTTCTTTGATTTATTTTATTATTTAGGCTGTTCGCCGTTCGTTAGTCCGCAGTGAGTTATTTCAATTATAATTTAAAGAACCTGTTTAATTTTCTAAATCTGTACATATTTTCCGTTTTAAATTAGAATATTATTTTTAAAAAATGTTAATGTCGTAGGCATATATTGGAATTTATATCGGCTATTTATTACGATAGGCTTTTACGATAGCGTTTGAAAGGGTGTTTTGAATTAATGTGACCATATTTTATAAACTAGTTATCGCCAAGCCCAACCAACTATTTTTATCTAATACAAAATACCAAAGTTTGTAGTTTGTTGCCGACTACAATTTTTTTTTACATAACTAATATAAAATACAGTCGGCAAAAAACTACACATAATATGTAGATTTTTGCAGACTACTAAAAATCAATCAGTTGCGGTTGTCAGTCTCTCAAGAATATTAATACGTAAAAAAATATTAGTATTGTTTTACGTATTAATATTTATGAAAGAGGTATCGTTAGCAGATACCTCTTTCATAACACCCGTATAATTAATACTTACAGTAAATATTTGAACGACATACAACTACGCAGAATTATTTTGTAAAATATTATAATAATAAGTAGTATTGAAGTTACGTGGGAACAGATGAACATACATACATACATTTCAAAAATATAACCCTCCCTTTTAGCTTAGCCGGAGCCGGCTAAAAACATTGACATCTTACTAATGTTGCAGTCCCGAAAATTTGTGAGATGCTTGTTCCATCTGTAAAAACTTCATTACGATGAAAGTTAAGCTTGATTACTTTTATCCTGATATTTCCACGAGATCGGGGTGCAGTTATGCTATAGACATGCAAATGGGACTGAATCTGAATATTTATATTTTTGTCCAATACTATCTGGAAAGGTCTTCGACTTCACCTAACGGTCGCCATTAGTTATGAATAACGGAAACCCGTCCAAATTTTAGATAATACCGTAAAAGCTTGGTGAAATTAATGCATACACGGTTACGTGTTCAGTTTAGTAGGAGCGTAGGTGCTCGGAGAGAGAGTATTTGCGACCATGATTACGTTGTTATCCGTCCGTCGACGTCAACCGGATTTACTGTTCATAATCGAAGGGCAACCAAAGCAGATCATTAGTAAAGCTCATTAGTTCCATACAAACTTCGCTTTGACGTGTTTGCATCACGATAAAAAAACACACTATCACAATGTGGAGTTTTTTCAAAATTGATACACTTTTAGTAATTTCGATTTTGGTGGAACGTGATCTTCGTACCTCTGTTGGATAAGAGCTACGATGAAACGAGGGTCGTATACTTTCAAATCCAAAAGTAAAGTATCACTATGCGTGCAAAAATGTTTTGAAAGAACGCGTTTCATCGAGTTAGAATAGGTGTACGCCACTGTAGCTGCAAAGCAGGCTAAAATGAGGCGTTAGTGGTGATAATAAAAATGACACTAAATTAGAGTAATTACTATACAAAATATTCCTTCTAGTTTATTCATGTCACCGTTTCAGATGAGTTTGATCTGTTATCTACTTTCGTGCCATCGCTCATTATGATAACACGGTGACATTATTTATTATACTATGCTGGAATAATTAATTGATAATAATATAACAAGGCATAATGTTTGATGAATGATTACTTTGTAGGACGAAAGGACCGGCAGCACTGGAGACGTGTCCGACATCACACGCGAGTCATGGGAGGTAAGTCATCAAACATAACATTTAAGAATTAAATTCTTGACATACATAATGTCATGTCTTTTACTAACATTTCGATTTAACACCAGTTTATAAAACAGCTTCGAACACAATTTTAATCGAACGTTCTATCACATTCCACATTACAGTACACATTAAACATGTTTTTATTAATCGATTCTGTACGTATAGCACTGTTGTATTTGCATTCGATCTTAACGGAATAGTCAAGGCTACATGAGGAACAAATACTTACCATTATTATGTGAATTCATATGGTAGTAACGGTGTAATCAAAAGAGGTTTTCAACCTCCATAGTGTGGGTGTGTTTTATTCAACCGATATGATAACTGCTATCAGAAACATTGTGCGACATTACTCATATAAATATTTAAATCATCTACATTAGTCGACTGATAAAGGCTGCTTTAAGTAAATGTATATTATTCGAAATATACAGGTGACCAAATAGAACTGTTACTTTCAAAGTATTTGTTGTTTAGAAATGTCACAAATACTAAAAAGAATTCGATGGTTTATTTAAATGCGCTTTCAAATCAAGCAGATTAACTAGACGTCTAAAGCGATCGGATTATACCTCGATCGTGGCACAAAGTGTTTTTTCCCGAGCTTCCTCATGCTTAAACACGTCTGGTCACTAATCCCGGCTGCTATCCTTGTTAGCGGTTGTTATGTCAAATAAGATGCCATGTGACTTTCATTAAACAATTACTTTGAAAAAGACAGTAATAACGCTAGCCAATAGAATAGGATTAACTCCGAATTGATACACAAAACAACACAAAAACACATGAAATGCACTAATGTGGATATGGGATTGGCCATAGCTGCTGAAGGCGCCTTACGTGAAAATATATTCGATAATGAAGAGTCAGGCTGAGGCGCTGGGCGATTCGTTGGGCGAAGAGCCACCACAGGAGGTACCGTCGAAACTCGCTATCTCTCTAAGGCTGAATAACACAATAGACCTTTGCCAAAAGTAACAAAAAATGTAGTACATATTTTCAGGCACAGATAGGTATAAACGAAAAGAGGTTTCATAAATATGGTGACACTAAAATACTGCACGCTGATTGTTTCGTTTCAAATGCATCACCCGCGGTTCTCTAAAGCGCCTCCTTTTAATTTCCGTTGGTTTATTTATCAGGCCAATACCATTTCAGCAATCATTAAAAATAATGATATTTCTTGGCAAAGGTGTCATGTGTTATTTATCCTGAAATAAATGTAGAGCGAGTGTTGAGCACACAATTAGTGAAATGGAATGCACTGCTCCCTAGATGCATCCGAAAATGAATGCCATCATGTAGAGTTATGTGTATCAGATTTAGTTCTACCTAAGATCTATAGAAAACAAAGTAAGCTTGACTCCGTTAATGCACTGTATTTTTATCAAATCTCCTCTATGTCTAAGTTACGTTTATTTTAGGAATCCACCTACTTTTATATATAAATTTTAATTAATGATTGTATATTTTATCTAAATTGCTCCAATTTGCACAAATACGATAGCGTATCGGTAGATCTTATCAGCGTAAACAACAAAATAGGTTAATTTTTACATAAACTGAGTAGGTACCTACTTAATTAAAATTAAACTAACGCATGACAGTTGTTATTGAGCGGATAATCGTAACTAAAACGATGGTAAGAATGATGTTCAAATTATTAATAGTAATAAATTCAGTTCATTTGATAATTACTGTTGGCACTTACATTAAGGTCTTCCAAAGAGTGATGTCATCTAGGTCCACCATAATAGTTATACCTACAGTCAATTAGGCACCTGCTTTGTCTTGTTACCTTTAACTTTGTGGGAATATTTTGTTCTTAGGAATTAGGAAAGTTGAAGTCCAAAATAGTATTTATAGTTTCAAAATTATGATACTAACGGTATAAAATGTCAAAATAATACAATTAAAAATACACTGGTATTGGACCTCTTTTTGCGTGAGGACAGCATCTACTACCCTCTCAGCTTAGTCGACCCTGTACAGAGGGAAGAACTTGTTAATACTTTTGGAGCCAACCACCCCACGGGTTTAATTACAAATACACATTGAAGCACTTACATATTTAAAATAATAATAAGCAATTATAAAACTGTTCTTAAAATGAAAGAAAATTATTTTCAATATTTTCTTAAAGTAACATATTATTTATAGTTGTCGATAAAATAGTACACGTAGTAGGTAGGTACATGTTAATTTTAGTGTAACATCTAATTGATAGCATAATTCCACGATTAGACTTGTTTACAAAATTATTTATCTACTGTCCTTGCATTTGACAAACACGCATCAACAACGTTACAAAATAATGTGCAGTGAAATCAAGAGATAAAATTTTGATTTAATTAACGATTAACTTTCGCCTGATATCGATTGAAGATTGAATTATAATATTGATTATATCTTCTGAAACGGTGTTTTTGACTTTTGAAGGCAGATTTTAGTCAAGATCACATAGAAAATCAATATTGAAAATAAGTTTGAATTGTTTCCGTAGAAAGTAAACAAACACCATTGTTTAACGAAGATATTCGAAGTACTTGTTGTTAAATACTTTGAATTTTTGTTTAGTGTATTGTGCGCATTGTTTGGTATTCATGAAATAACAATTTTGAAAAATAACAGCTAAGAAAAAGAAAACCAATTTTTGCAAAGACCTGCTAAAATGGTTTCATTTAGCACAAAACTTCTTTAATTGAACTATATGCGAATTTCTAGGTTCATGTATGCGAACCATAAATTAGACGAGCCACTCAAAATTAATGTCTAATTGACAAATTAAATGACAAAATAAAAAAAGTACCCGTATTTCTAAACAGTTTTTTCATTAATAAAAATGTAGAGGGAAATTGAAGAATATTTACAGTAAAGTAGCTCTTTAAATGCCTTCCTACGGAATGTTTTGGTGATTAAATAAATGCACAGTTTGTATCAATCAAGATGCAGAGTCATGTAAGTTCTCGTAGACACAATAGCTGAATGTTCCCACGCATTTAAATTGGGGAATTTTAATTAGTAAAGTACTTAGAAAAGTCTAGAAGTTAAAACTTCTATAGCGGAATATGACACTATCTATTGCTGTTGCGTAACTCTCAAATGGGCATTTAATGACGAATACCGAGATGCGAGTTACTCTGGACTCAATCCAGGGCCCTACGGATATGATAAATTCAATTCGATTTGTAGGCACGTAGGTAAGCCTATAGAAACATTGTCTCGAAGAAATTAACAGCGCTTAAAACAAAAAGATAAAATATACTACACAATAAAGGAAGCATTTCAAAATATTCTCTGTTATGCAAATTTTCATTTCAATCTCTTAATATTTATGACGAACAGATTCCGCTTATTATAATCTCTAGATTAATTATTGTCTTATACTTATAAATAAAGTGATCAGATTAATCTAACGTAAGTAGGTACTCTATTTATGTTAAATGAACATGAGTTTATTACGAGAAATTACTTTTGAGCTACGTCAATAAATTATAATTTGATGTAGGTACAGTGAACATTGTCTTTAATATTGTTGTATTATTATCAAATTCAATTCAATAAACTTGCTATCTATTTATATTGGCAGATGTATTGCCTCTTGAACTTTCACACGTACATTATTCGTGATTCATTGAACGTTTAATATAATTCAATCGTATCTTTGACATTAGTGATTACAATTTAAAGACTCATCGAATTAAGTCTTACCTTATTAAATATGTATGACGTTAATACGACAAAATCGATACAATCCACTCATAAATATGAGTTACTATCACCGTTGCGCGGAATAGAATTTTAAACAGTGTTCCAGAAAAATCTAAATCTTGTTTTACCCGCTGCATTCTGTAATTCGTTTCACAATGACTGTGATGATGACCGGATAATTGAAATAATACTCGTATCAGTAATCCGTGTTACATGTTCTCGAAACGTCCTCTAAAATAACTATGCCAATGCGATGAAATTGGTCGTGTTCCATTAATGTCGTCGCAGAATGAAACTTGAAATCATCTAGACAATTTAATTTGAACAGCTATTGTGCAATTGGATTAAATTTTGTGATAGGCAGTTTAATGAAAACGTATCCGTTTCAAACTAATTTAGCCACCATAATAACTGACTCTTTTTTAATAGATAACTTTACTTTATTGTGAGGATATACGTGAAACAACTTTGTGCATGAGGAAAGCATGTTTAAATTGACATAAATGTTCTTGGATAGCATCATCAGAGGGCTTAAAAAATCAATCGCACGCACGTGAATGAATACAAATGCTGCTGGTACTAACAATACTCAGGTACAGCAACCTTGTCCCTCATTCTGGGAATATTCCGTTGTTTGTTTATTAGTTTTTTGAACGGAATATTGTGATTGCCTTTTAAATTTCCATTTGATATTAAAGCCTCAAACCTCATTTGAATACATGTTTTTGTCATTAAGCCCACTTTTATGAATTCCTATTAAAAAAATGGGAAAGATCAATTCAATCATAAAATAAAACATATGTAGGTAGAGAACATACATTTTTTTAATTAGAAATAACAACTCATGATAAAGGATTCATGTTTTTTATTAATCTAGACCCAGGATTAACAACAGAGCTCTAAATCATACGTTCATGAAGTGAGTCTCGCCTGTTAATAGATCTGTCGCCATACGAATACTTGTTTATGAACTCAATTAATTTGCATGCTACTGTTTTTGAGTGATGAGACATTTCAATTAAGACTTTAGCGGGACTAATCGTCACATGTACGTGTTAATCGGACTCAATAATAATGGTAGGGGTATTATATTGCAATGCACGGTGTCTAAAAGGATTAGTATAATAAGACCGAGTCTCATCTCGGGAATAAACTCTGCGGGATGAATATAGAGTGTTTTGCACTGAGCTTTGTCGGTATCACACGTTTGACTCGTAGCCAAAGTTAAATTAAATAGTTGTATTTTCTCAGTGTTATTATTTTGCAAGTGTTGTACAGAATTCATTGTAGATAATTATTTGAAGAGAACAGGTAGGTAAATAATAAACATAATACGACTCAACTAATGTTATGCAATAGTTTAATTAACTAGTGATTAAATTAACTGTTTTGATACAGATACCGTTATCAGAAGTTTCAACTCAATCATATTATTTATCTTCATTTCGATTCATTTAATAAAACTCATGCACTTCTTGATGCATTTTTATCTCAATGATAAAAGGAAATAAAACTCTTTTTAAATCATTATTTGTCACATATCATATCATAATGAGTATAATTAAACCCGGATACATATTTTGTATTGTAACTTTACGAGAGTTTGTGTCGATTGTCGAAGTAGATACTTTGACATTATGCCTGAATAGTTGGTTACCTCGGTCGATGATTACGAATTCCCGTGCCCAATTTTACTAATCGCGTACTTCCGGACGTATTTGTAATACCGCGAACCAATTTTACCTGCAGACATTTCAGCACAATCATTAAATAGAGCAACCGGATTCCTACGGATTTATGCGAAGTCTCATGCAGCGGCCATTTCACTGCATGGAGTCTTAACAAGCAAAGGTCAATTGATTGTAATTTTATATTGTTTCCGCAAGTATGTGGTATCATCGTGTCGCTGTCGCCACTGGTTGTGGTGATGGCGTGGCGGGGCCTCTGGAGCTCGCGTGTCATATACCTTTCTTTTAATGAATAAGTAGTTCCCGAGCGTCGCTGCAACGTTGCGGCCGGCTCTACCGCACGCCGCTGCTCTAAACGTCTACTAGTTTACAATACGCGCCCGATCATATAAGCTGTGTGCAAGCCTTTGTACCACGATTAATATACACTCAGTAAACCGATGAACATAAAAACTGACACAAACCACTTTTGTTTATAAGCAGACGCGCGCCGTGCCCCCGGTTCAGTGTTTAGTTGCGAAACCTTGTGATCGCGTGGGTGATTTCTAATTTGAGCGCTACCGTCGATGCATAGTTTTATGTTATTTGGTACGCATCGATAAGACGTATTGTGAATGCGAACATTGTTTACTGTTTTGTGTCATTGTGAATGAAACGAAGGTGATTTAATTGAATGCAATGCAGACTGTTAAGTGGATAGAGATGGTGAGGTTTGGGCCCGCGACGACGACGCCGCCGACAACGGCAGGCGAGAGTCCTCCTACTTTCGATAGTGAAAAGGTGAGGATGTACCGTTAAGGAATACATATCAAGTTATCATACGGTAGTTTGTCGATAGCAATCAGTTTAAAAAACAGAAGCATTTCTTTAATCTTAGATTACTGAGTATTAGGTTTAATGACGTTTTATCATACGAGTATTAAACCATGTGTGGCACATGCGTTGATGATGTCAATTTGCGTAATAGATATACTCAGGAGGTTTCAGACAACCATTATCTCGCCGCCACTATGACGACGCTATAAGAAATAGTTATCTACTTTCTAGGTAAGAACGATGATTAATGAAGGATTAAATTCACAAAACCCAATACGGTTTAATTAGATTTAATAGATTTAGCTTATCATCAATATTAATCATGCTTTTGTTAATTATACTTACCTACATAAGTTGAGAAAATAAATACCTATCGAGTTATCTCGAATCCAAGGGTTTTGTCTGGAGACAATAAGAACAAGGAATATTTCCAAACGCTTACCTAAGACTCGTATTTACATTTATAGAAGCAATAATTATGATGTTTCATCACAGAATTCATATTAAATTCAAGGTTATTTTAAAATTTAAATTTGTTTGTAACTTAGTCATTTCCTATATGAAATCAACGCATTAATTAGGAAATATGTTATGTAGATATTTATGTATGATAAAAATGCTTAATTAATCTATACTAATATTATAAAGCTGAAGAGTTTGTTTGTTTGAACGCGCTAATATCAGGAACTACTGGGTTCGAATTAAAAAACTTTTTGTGTCGAATAGTCTATTTATTCAGGAAGGCTATATGCTACTTTCTATCCCGATATTCCCACGTGGGAGTTACGCGGGTGAAACCACGGAGCGCTGCAAGTTATTTATAAAACATTCAGTGATATTTAAATTTAGTTAATAAAATTAACTTTTCTTTTTTAACACAATCGGTGTCAAATTTATACGTCATTAATACATAAAAAGTAATAGTTTTTTTTAAATAAATTGCAATAAGTACTCGAATTGTCCATTTCCGATTCAATCATGATAAGTTAAACTTACATCCTGAATATTGATATAGGAACAAAGCTGGCTATAAATAGAGAGAGAGGCGAACGACCGTCGCGAATGCAAGGTCTAGGTGCGATCTTAACAGAATACCATAATGGTAGTGGTAGTCGATAGCATAATTGCAGATCCACCGTAGAGTTCTAAAATTATTATTGGAATGTTTTCATTCTAATAATTTTTGTTTGATAAATTCATGAGTTAAAAGACTTTAAACTTCAACTAAAGCAAGTGCCGAGAATCTTGCTTGTGTTGAAAACATTCTTGTGTCACCAGTTTTGGAGCTCTACGTTGGGTTTGCAATTATGTAGCCGACCGTACCATTTAATGACCACGTAATAACCATTTCTTAAATTAAAACATTAAAAAAATTATGTACCTATAGTTGAGACAAAAATGCTGTAAAAACATGGAACTTATACCTGAATACGCGCTGGGTCCTGAAAGTGCTGTGGCATTGCAATAACAAGTACTACATAAATTAAAATATACCTGACATACCACGAGTCTAAATAAATATGTTATAGCTAGCAAAAAAGGTATGCATGCAAACAATAATGACATCATTGGTCGAAGCCAAATTCGGCTCACGTCAATTTGCTAACATGTTCAAATATTTGGTGGCATAGTCTTGTATGGATTTGTTAATACTCGTATTCCAACGATATTTGTTCTAAAAGTGAAACAAAGGTAAAAAATTGTTAATAACAAACAATACATTTATAATTTTGTTTACTGTATATTGTTTTAAATGTTTTTGTATTTTTTCTCGCAAGGATTCAATGTTTCATTACCCATGCTTTCCAGTTAGACCTATCGATAAATTGCTTTTAACAATAATATGTAAACTTTATGTTAATGACTTTAAATAAAAAGAGGGATTTTGAAGTTGTGGTTATTGAACTCCCAAGCGAGTAAATCCATGCAGTTTATATCTGAAAACTGAATTTTTCGTCAGTGTTTACCTCGGCCTCGTGAGCTTTCTTTCCGAATAAATCGTGGTATTTGCGTTAATAAATGAGTTATCTCAATCTATCTCGTAAAGAATTTTTAAAAGAGTAATTTTCCCGTTATATATACAAATAACTGTTAAATATCTGATTTTTAAAATGTTTGCCAGCGCGTATTATTAAAGTTAATGTACAAATAATCGGTAAATTGTTAAAAATTGTCTGTAGGATGGACGTAGCGTTTAGTATCTAGCTTTGATTTTTTTAAACTCCAGTTTACTTCGAAAATATTTTAAAATGTTTTAATTTTGCCATCTTGCAAAAAGGTTACGATTTTCTGTTGTAAATAAAGGCACTTGTCTGTTTTACACCTTTTTTTTAATATTTATTACACTTCCATACTTATCTTAACCAATAAAAACTATCGATTCTGTAGGTATTTTGCGTAAAACGTTGCAGACAATTGTCTTTTTATCAGACGCCATAAATTATTTAATAAAAAGTTAGGGAACTTTTATGAGTTGGTTCCTAAACTTATTTTTTAACTAACCATGCTTATCTACACTTTGTGTCATAAAATAATAATAATAATCACTACTTAGTATAGTATAAAACAAAGTCGCTTTCTCTGTCCCTATGTCCCTATATCCCTATTCCCTATGTATGCTTAAATCTTTAAAACTACGCAACGGATTTTAATGCGGGTTTTTTAATAGATAGTGTGATTAAAGAGGAAGGTTTATATGTATAATTCATGCATAATATAGCCGTGCGAAGCCGGGGCGGGTCGCTAGTAAAATAATAAGTTTCTGATAGGAGTTAAAAACTACTCTTGGATAATTCTGTGAGTCGCACGCGAATCTCGTTGGATGTAACCTCCATTTTATAAGTACCATTGTGTAGTTTAATACACAAAAAGTTTCACAATAAATAAATGTGAGCCAAATGAGAGTCGCATGCATTATAAAGTACAAATTCTTAATTCCCAATTATTATTCTTGCTAAAACCGATATGCATGCTGCAGGTAGATCAAATTGACAATAAACTGGTTTACATCTGGATAATTTTAGTCGAAATATGTTGTTTTCTTATTATTTTAACCAAAAATACATTATCTTCCAATCTGTAAAGGCATCGAAAGTACTTTGTATTGATACGTTGGTTTCCTCACGTAAGCAATAAGCACAACAACAATTTTGTAGAGATGTATTTTTAGCCGATTGCGGGATGGTTATACTTATTACCGTTAATGGCTACCGTCGATTGTCGATTGTATTATTTAATTTTTGATCCAACATTTTCTTAATAACAAACATTAAATACCTATATGCTGACAATGCAATAAATCTTGCTTACTTTTATCCGTAGTTGAGCATAATCAAATGGCCAGCTTATTGCCGTAAACAATCATAATCTAAAACTTAATCCAGCGATTGTACGCCCACGATGTCGTATTTAGTGCACTGATAGGGAGATTATTCGAGATAAACGAAATTTACCTCTTTGTCTAAAAGCCGACAATATTTAGTTTACTCATATCGACACCGCGAAGCCTACATGTTACTCAATCTCTGCACATAGAGCATTCGCGAAATGTTCGTGCTTAGGATTCGGGAAATATTAGCTTCATTATAACTGACCAAAATGGCTCCCATAGGGATACAACCTTAAGCGATAAGCTGCAGAAATCCAGGGCAGAGTAATAAATAAACAATTTTCTCTTATTTGCCGCCTCTAAACTAAAAGTTTTAAATTTAATATATAGAAAATTGTCAACAAAATGTTCCGATTTCTTCGTAAACTCGCCCAAAGGGTGGTGGAAAAGGTGCGCAGACTCGAATTTATGTTTTTCAATGTGTCTATGCAACGGAGGGCGACAATACATTCGGTTTGTGATCGGCCTCGAAACAAACTTTCGACCATCAGACGAGGGACTATCCATTCCATTTGCGAGGTGAGCTACCACAAAAAATCTATATAAATCTATACACGATAAAATGCTTTGTCCTGAATGACTGACTGATGGATCAACGCACAGCCTAAACCGCTGATTGTAGAGACCTGAAACTTGGAGGGTGTGTACTTTGTATGACGTAAGCATCCGATAAGAAAGGATTTTCCGAAATTCTACCCGTTAGGGGGTGAAAAAGGGGGGCAAAGTTTGTATTGGACAACGTGATTCATTGGTCCAATCTTATTAGAACCATTTTCGACTTCTACGCGGACGAAGTCACGGGCAAAAGCTAGTAACAGATAAAAAGACTCATCACGAATTCTCCTACAAGAACTACGAGTCTGAAACGCATGGTGATGGATGATGGAGGTGGTTCCTTTTACGAACGTAAACGAGCGAAATTTCCTACAAGAGCCAAGTCTGAAATTTCGCATGGCGATGAGGCGGTTCCTTTTAAACGTCGCCTACGTTAAGACCACTAAGAAAGCATTTTAAAGGGCTAAAAAGAGGTGATAATGTTTATAGTAACTATTATGGTTGCTATGTTGGTACTCGTAGCTACAAGAATGCGCTTTGTGTGAGGGTAAAACCACGGGTGCAGTTAGTACCTATTATTATATTTTTGAAACAAACGTTGCCACGTTAGTCATCGCTCCGAAAGAGCAGATTAACAAATTCCTTTTGAGACAAAGTTTTAATTAACACCATAAATACGTACGTAATGAAATTGTTTTTGTTATTGTTCTAGTAAAAATAGCTTGGCCTTAAGGGTCAATGCTAAATTAATTACATCTAGTGCGTCTATACCAATTAACATCATTCGTCTAAGTAGGAGTGAACCCATAAGTAAAGTTATGTACCTACTAACTACCTACCTATTTGTTGCAACGATTAAGTTAGAAGATTTTCTTGATATAGGTATTTGACTTAGTACATAAGTAAAAATTAATTTGATAATTATCTAAGCAAACATGTAAGTTTTTGATTATTGTATTTTAACGGTTATACTAACTTAGTGGAATTTAATCAATTTTATATTGTAAGATTAGGTTACTTACATAGTACCTAGTTACAAAACTTATCGTTCAATCGTAAATTCAACTTACGTGATGTTTCTAATTAATTATACTTTATGGTACCTAGCTTGCTAGCACATAACAATTTCTGAAATACCATTGTTTTAAAGTATTAATTAAGCTAATTATAATATCATCTAGGGCTCTATTTTTGAATCGCTCGTGTGACATAGCTTCGTCGTATACGCCTACAAGTCATGCTCGACTTCCAAGTCGCATGACACCAATTTTCTGTATTTTTGAATCGTTCGTCGTCTAAATTTGAAATGTCCATTTTTATTCGTTTTACGCAGATAATTAAGAAACCGGTAATTACCGACGCACGTCCTAAATAATCCCAAAAGATATACCTACTTAAATATTTTTTGAAAGATCCTTTCCGAATGTTTGACTTTGATTGTTTGACGTTTATTCTACCACTCGCCTGTCGGCGACGAGTGGTGGAGACCACTCGTTACGATCGAGCGATTCAAAAATAGCAAATTTCCGATGTCGAACGAATATCAGTAGAAATCGAGCGCTCGACGCGGGGCGAACGATTCAAAAATAGGGCTCCTAGTCTATCTACACTTATTATAATGAAGAGGAAAGTTTTTGTTAGTTCGTAACGAATAGGCTCCGAAACTACTGGACCGATTTTAATCAAACTTGGTATGAGGATACATTAAATCTTTGGGAATAATATAGGTTACTTCTTATCCCGATATTCCCACGGGATCGGGAGTAGCGTGGAGCGTTGCTAGTATAATATAAGTAGCAATTAAGTTAAATGTTTAGATGGTAGAGTGCACGAATGCCACGGAATGTTGAATGTGGACTGTAGATTGTGAATGCACTTGCATGGCGCGGTCTGCATCATCACGCGAGCTCTCGCTGTCTCAGAAACACTCATCGATGGAAAAAATATCAGATCACCAACCTATCATAAATTCACATCGTGTTAAAGGCGTTGCTATGGATATCAAGGAGAAATATTTCAAAACAATCACAAAAAATGTTATACTTTGCGAATTGTTGATAAAATAACAAGTCTTAAGAGGAAAGGATACTGAAGCTTTCTCCACACAAACGTAGTCGACTGTTTCCTCCCCGGATAATGATACCAGAGCAAATATTTCTGCAGCATAAAACCACCTGACATGACCAGACCATGCCCCTATGTCTTGTTTTTTTTTTTACTCTTACTTTCTATGATAATTAGAAAATTAAAAAAATCAAGACAGGGGCATAGTCATGGCAGTTATATGTTTTATGCAACAAAAATATTTGCTCTAGTGTCACTATCCAGGGAGAAAACAGTCCACTACGTTTGTATGGAGAGAGCGCCGGTACCCTTTCCTCTTAAAATGCAACATTTGAGATAAATATAAAAAAATTCAGAGAGAGTTGTAGCTTACATTGTTTAAAATGTTTACCTGATTTAATGTATGTATTGGTAAATATAAATTTTGAACGCGATTGTAGTTCTCCTTGACTTAGCTACGCCTATCTTTATACTTTGTAAATATCTTTCATTAATTGCATCATTATCAACGTATACCTACATTGTTTTCGAAGCACGGTTTCCTCTTGACATCTTAGCTCAATTAATATGTGAATGAAGTTAATCACATCGATTGTTATAGGAAAATCACATTTCATTAAGATAATTGTTGTTTATTCAATTATTTGTATATTTTCTAAGAATTTGTCGCCTGTACCAAATAGGTTCATTTTTCCGCTCTATATTTTGGTAATATTCCCACGTAGAATCACACAGTTAATTATATTTCACATTAACTAAATTGACTTCTAATTTTCCGTTCGATAGTTGAATAAATATCTCTGTTGTGGCAAATTAAATGGTTTGCATAATTAGAAAAAACTAGTCTTCACCACTTTTTATGACTGAAGTAGAGTTTCGAATTTTTTTTCAAAAGAAAGAAAGGATTTTGAGAGGAAAGGGTACCGGGCGCTCTCTCCATACAAACGTAGTCGACTGTTTCCTCCCTGGATAATCACACTAGAGCAAATTTTTTTGTTGCTTATAACTTATAACTGCCATGACCATACCCCTATTTTTGTTTTTTATTTTATTTTTTGAATTTTAATTTCTATGATAATTAGAAAATGAGAAAAAAAACAAGACATAGAGGCATAGTCATGGCAGTTATAGGTTTTATGGTACAAAAATATTTGTGCTAGTGTCATTATCCAGGGAGGAAACAGTCGACTACGTTTGTATGGAGAGCGCGCAGGTACCCTTTCACCTTAAGTCTTAAATTTGTCTGTATGTGTGGTACTCTTTATCGATTATATAAATAATTTGTTAATGTAACAGGTGCTGTCGATGAGCGATGAGCTGCGACGAGCCCTCTACTCCTCGGGTGCCTCCGTTGATATGGAGTTCTCCCCACCCGACCTTATTGGGACATCGGAAATTTTCACTATGGAACACAGGTAAAATGCAGCCTTTATTTCAGTAGTGTAGTGCCATTGATGGTATTAGTGACAATTACTTAGGATCAATCATCAATAAAAGGAGAAAGGAAAACTTGGAAGCAAATTGTAAAAATCTAGTATAATCGGGGTCGTAAAGAACAAGAATTTATTGTTTTTTAAATAAGAATGTATCTGGTTAAAACACGCTTTATTTAAAAAAACGTTTTTTAGCTGTTTTTAAACTCGTATAAACGTGCGACTTTATATTGTGGGAGTTGCATAACTTGATGAATGTGGTACGACATTTTCTTCAGCTTAAATAGTGTTTGACCAAAAGTAACAAATTGAACATGTTTTAATCAAATATTTATTACAATTCTTTGAGCTATTTCTTCACTACATCATCACTTTATATTATCAAACAACTCCGCCGCGTCTGTTTGTTCGCTAAAAACTCAAATACTACTGCACCGATTATCATGCTGTTTTCACCAATGGATAGTGTTATCGAGGAAGGTTTTAGTGTATAAAACAAAACTACCACGCGTACGAGGCAACAGCTAGTATCATATAAAGCTCTTTCGTGAGCTTTTAGTCGTGCTTTAATTCAGACGAGCTTTTAGATGCAAATCCGGTTTGCTTGCAAAGGATGATGAACTTTTCTTTGTCTTTTGTTTACACCTTGAATCACAACTCGTTCTTATCTAAGTTAATATACCTATTGTTTTTACTTAATTATAATGATAGTGTTTTAGTTAGACTATCTATGTATGAGGTAATATAGAAAATTATTATTATCGTATAATAATATAATCGACGGATGTACAATAAATACTTTACTGCATCGGCTTAAAGGTGTAGAAAAACAGGATTGTTAATTCTTTATTGCGTATTTATTATTCAGGTTGACACGTATCTTGTGTTATAGCTAGGTTTAATGACTTGTTTGCAATATTAATCGAGGTGCAGTGTACAGCCTTGTCACTTTTTTACAGCCTTGCGCCTGTAGGTAATGTCGTGTAACCGGTTTAAGTCATTTTACTGCATAGAGTTAGCTTTTTTTAGAATTCCGTAAATGTTAGGACGATTCAAGATGATTCAATTTGATCTCATACGAATGATAATTATAAATATTGACTTTAACTTCATAATTCAAATTGGGTTGTTAACTGTCAATGATTTGGTTCAGAACTTATTATCTTGATGTTGATTTTTTGATTTTAATATTGGCCAATTAAATCTCGGTAAAGATTAATATCTAATTTGGAAATAAATTATAATGAAGAGAAGATTTTTTGTGGTGTAAAGTTCGCAAATACGTCCAACGAACATTTAGATGACGCTGCTCGTGTAAGACCGGCAAATATGTTTTAGAACTTGCCAAACGAGAAACTTTTACCAACCGTATTGCATAAAGTTCTAATTCGGTTTGATTTTTGTATTAGAAAGAATGCTTAAATTGCGTCCTCTCTCCCGTTTTAAAATTCATGTCAGCCAGAAATATCCGACTTATTATTAATTAGCTAACTTATTTGTTAACAGAGAGAAGTTGTGCAGCGTCCTACCGGCGCGCGCACAGGGCTACATGTGGTCGCTCGCATTCAGCACGAGCCAGCACGGGTTCTCTCTCGCCTCCATGTACCGCAAGATGCAGCGGGTCGACAGCCCAGTACTGCTCGTTATACAGGATACTGATAATAATGTAAGTTTACCCGCGGCTTAGTTCGAGCAATTACTTCTACATTGTGCGTGATGTAAGTTAACTCGCCAGCGTTCTACCAGTCACTGAGAGTTCAGTATTTTGTCTTAAAAGCGTAAACTCATTGCTTTCTAAACAGACGAGATTCAAACGAATGGCTATGCAGCTATAAAATGCCATTCAGCTCTGGAATTATATTCATTTTTCTAATGTGTAAGTTAGCTGGCCGGAAGTTCCACAGCGTTCTACCAGTCACTGAGAGTTCAGTATGTTGCCTAAAATGCGCGTAACTCTTTGCATTCTTAACAGACGAGATTCAAACAAATAACAAATATGGCTATAAAGTGCATCTCTAAAATTATATTCATTTTTCTAACGCGTAGGTAAACTTCTGCGCCTCATTCAATGGCCTGTCATGTATTTGCTAATGAATTCTTGCACGTTCCAGGTATTCGGCGCTTTGACATCGTGCGCTCTACATCCCTCTGAACATTTCTACGGCACGGGCGAGTCGCTGCTATTCGCGTTCCAAAGAGTGCCGGAGGAGAACCGGCCTGCGATCACCGATGAACGTAAGGACTCTGACGAAAAGAATGAGAATGGTAAGATATAACGATTTAAAAGATCACAAATAGGTACCTACAGCTGATGTTGAGCTTCAAAAGTTCTTCTATGAACATTTAAGTTACATTAGCTTGCATAATTAGAAATAAAAAATGAGTGTATTATTTTGGATCCCGTTTGAGGGACCAAAATTTTTTAATGCTGTAATATAGGTTTTCCGTTTTGATGCTATTACTTTGTGAACTGATTTTTAAATTAAGAGTTCAATGGTTGAAATTAAAAAAAATTTTGTCTCAATATTCAGACATTCGATTTAGCAGATACTACTGAATGAATGAATGAATAATTATTTATTTCAGGCTAATTTGCCCATACATCATTAAATTGAAACAAATAAGATAAAATTAAAATTACAAAAAAAACAAACGGATCCAAAAGCAATAATTTTTTTTTACTAATAATTAACTAATAAACTAATAAATATAATAACATTCCTTTGTGATATTTCAGAAGAGCCTGCACCAGTGAAGACTAAGTTCAAGTACTGGGGCTGGACTGGTGATAACATGTATTTTATACGAGGCAGTGGCGACAACATATCAATTGGAGCTGGAGAGTAAGTTCACTATGACTATCTTTGTCAGTTTGGTTCAAGTAGTGACCCAATCTATCATATTATAAAGCTGAAGAGTATGTTTGTTTGAACGTGCTAATCTCAGGACCTACTTTGAAAAATTATTTTTGTTTGGATATTCCATTTATCGAGGAAGGCTACTTTTTTATTTTGATATTCCAAGGGGATCAGGACTTACGCGGGTGAAACCGTGGGGCGCAGCTAGTATAGTTATAATTCAGCAGTACAGAGGTTCGAACCAACCAGATTACAGGTTTAGATCCACCTTGTGTATTTGTTGTAATGTTTCGTTGTTCTTGTTTCAGTGGTAAGTTCGGTATCTGGCTGGACGGCGATCTGTACCTGGGTCGCACGCAACGTTGCACGACTTACGGCAACGAGCCGCTCACCACGCGCGAGGACTTCATCGTCAAGATCATGGAGTGCTGGACCTTTATCTGAACACAATCCACACACACGACAAACAAGCTTTACAAATTATCTTATGAAATTTGCTACGAAGATTTGACACTTTTTTACAAGTCAACATTTTCGACTTTAGAACCGATGAGTCTGAAAATTTTGTACCACGACTCTACGATGACGCGGGCCGACGCGACGCCCGCGCCGACTGGCTGCAGCCGCGAACCGACGCGACGTTCACGCTTGTCTATATCTAGTCAGACGTACTCAAATCTGCTACCCTAACGGCTTTCACGATTACTATACTCCCCTTTCAGAGTAACAAAAAGTGTTAAAAACGTTTCATACCCTTGAATCAAGTAATTCTTGATTTGAAGGTATGTAAGGTAAGGGAATGGTTATTGGGCAGTTTTAAATTTAATTTGTAATGTAAAGTAATCGTAGGAGCGGATAGGTCTCGTATTGATGCGGCGCGGGCGCTCGGCGTCTGTGGGCGGCCGCGGCCTCCACTAAGCAAGTGCATTATTCCTAGTCAATTGTCGTTCGTATGTAAGTTGAGACGTTTAGAAACGGAAAGAGCTCATGACTCTAGGGTAGCGAGACGTAGAAAGCAAACGAGTGTCGTGAGACTGTCGAACGACACTCCCGTAATGATTACGTGTCAATTCATACAAGATTACATTGTTGTTAAGAAAATTAAACAAAAAAAAACATATTTGTAATGAATAAAATTACCATGTATAATGTTATGTAGAAATTTATATGTAACAAAATATTACGTTAGCGCCGTGTTATTGGTGTTCAGAACGAGTTATTTGCCATTAGAGGCTGTGGGGATGAGCAACTGTTGTGTAGCCTCGAAAGCCTCGACGTTATACTCATCTGAAGATCCCTTAGGGGCTGCTGGTCACGTTATCAGTATATAAATTAATTATTATTTATGTTTGTGAAGTAGATTTTGTATGTTACGTTGTCATGTCTGAATGTATTGAGTCATAATATTAAGTTAGTGAGCATTAACTATTATGTTACACTTTCACTGTGATTTCATTGATATGGTTGCATTTTTGTTAATATTATATTATTACATTGGAAATGATATATCAATCACACATAATGTAGCTGTGTTGATTCGGAATCGTTTCGTACATATTCCTAAAGGTAGGTAGCCTAAGTTCTTTAAGAGAAATTACCATTGTTTCTTCAATAAAATAATATTTTTGTGATGTGATGCTTCAGTACAGAGAACAGTAGCCGATATAATATTAATTAAATAGTAAAAAGAATAATAGTTATCTTAGTGAGCTTGATAAATGTAATCGTCATTGTGCTTAGTAATTGTTAGCATGATGTTACTCAGATGTCTGGTCGTATTATTTATTTATTAATGAACCAAGCGACACTGCGACCTCTGCGTAGAAACCACACAGCAATATTTACTGTCGCTACGGCCATTATAACTACCTATAGTATATGTATGTTCTGTACATAATATTATTTTGAGATTAGTAAAGTATATTTTTGTGAAACAGAATACTAAATAGATAAAATATTATTGGTCCTAAATTCCAAGCATAAGTAGCATTACATGTATATTTGTGGCAAAAACATCCAGAATATTAGGTTTTAAATAATCGGCATAATTAATTGTTATCAATTTATAATCATTAGGACTTGTTGAGTAGCAGTGAGAATTGGAAATATTTATTTATTATTGTTATGGTTTCGATATTACTATCGCTGTAGCTGCATTACTTTATTGGTGATTTATTATGTAATTCTAAGTTGTTATAATGTAAATCAAGCCATAATAATTGAGAATATATTCTTTTGAGAAAGAAATGTGTTTATTTTATTTCTGAAACTTTACAACCTTTATAGCAAAAGTTAATATCTAGGTCTATTGTTGTGGTAGCCATGGTCCCTCCGATTGTGATCATTGTCCCTTCTATTGTAGTCATTGTGTCTAGAGCCTTGTCCTCTTCTCCGATCATAGGGGTGGTTCCTTCTATTCCTGCGGTCATTCCACCTGCCTTGGTTCTGTGGAACCCACCAGGACTCCATAATTGGTGGCATTGGAGGCTCAGCATTGTATACCTTCATGAATTCAACATCATTCTCTGTGTATCTGTCTTTGAGTTCTTCCTCACATTTTGCTAAGAACTCCTTATCTTCATCAGACAGATTGTCATTTGTTGACATTATTGTTCAGTATGTTTTCCAGGAAAGGTGATTAGTTTGTCCACAACTGAAACAAAATAATAAATGTTAAAAGTTGCTTTTTTATTGGTCTCAACAAAGCGGTATTGAGTCCTTTGATAGATAATTTAATATTAATTTAAACATGTATATTAGAACCAAAAAATCAAATAGCAAACGTGTATTAATTCACTTGTTTATCATTTTAAAAAAAAACAGGAAAAAATGCAATCAACCTCACTCATCCTACAGAAATGTTGTTTTAGTTAACCAAGTGCAGGGACCAGTCAAGAAACATTAGCATCTCTAGTAGTTTGTGCATTTAGCTTGAATCATTAGCATGACATCATATTGAATCCTCTTAAAAACGAAGTTAGGATGTATGTTTTTGGGACATGCCCAACAAAAGAATATTTTTATATTATTAGAGTTGATGAATACAAAGACAGATGAGTGATAGAACTCCATCAATATAAATTAGTAGGACTGTGAAAACCACAAACTCGCACAGACAATAGCCAAAAGTAGTTTGTTGATCACAACAATAAAATAGTCTCTTAGTAACAGCCCATTATTTATGATAAATTATATAATTGCAATAACCTATCCAATGAACACAACAAAGGCAAGATAACATGAACAAACACACTTAAGACAAACATAAACCAGAGCCCACAAACCAATCACCTATCAAAGAGTCATATTTACAAGATTCGCCAATCAGCCCTGATAAGATAAGACCAAAGAATGTACTCGGTGGTTCTACAAAATCAGGATATTTGGGCTCAAACACCCAACCAACATATTCTCCACAGTCAGGGCACACGCAAGGTTTCCACCTATACCCGGGAAACCAAGTATCTTTCTCCTCCCACTGGAAAATAGATCATAACAATAACATCTATTTAATTACTAATAATTATATTCAATACCTGCTCAAACGAATGCATTAATGGTTGCAATTTAACATGCAAATCATTATTGTTGCAATTTTGTTTAAACAGGTCAATTAACATCTCTATCAGTAAATTGATAGCCACCAGGCACGCAGCCGCAAGCAGTTTATACTGATTTTTTTACAACTTTTACCTCCCCAACCCCTATGCAGCTGGATCGGATCGCAGTTATGACAGGATGAGCGAAGAAAAGTTCACCCGGCAACACCTGAACAAGTATTTCTTGATCATCGAAGATTTTATCGTAAAATGATTGCCGAGACACCGGACTAACTTTCGATATTATTCCAACAGCAGAGGTTAGATCGTTGCCACAACTCCGACATATTATATTCTCTGGAATAATAAATTGGGTAAATAAACTAACTTCGAAGCGACCAAGATAACTTTAGATAAGCTTGCAAACCTCTAAAATCTGTCTCTGTTGTTACGATATTATGTGCAGACAAGGTGGTATTGTTATTCTCCTGGATACTGTCTTGAGATGAACTCGATACGTAGAAAAGGACTAGGAAACTTAGAACGCTATACATTACAAATGAAAGGCACACGTACACACGTAGAATTATATTCTCTTTGCTAACTGCACTGTCTTCGATTTTCATGGGCCAAAAGAAAATGGAAAGTCGCAAAATCAAGGAAAATGAAATTTTATTACAATTTAACTTTGACAGTGGCAGTGACAGTTTATCTGAAATCTGACAACTGACATCATTGAAGGTAATAGACGGTGTTTTTTTTCTTCAAAAAGAAAATTGTGCGTTCGTACAATCGGAACGCACAGCGGCAATCATCTGTGTTCTAGTCATTGAACGTCAAATTGTTCGATCTGTCAAATGTCAATGTCATATCAGTCAGTGGAGACGTATTTACTTTACAAAAAATAATTTTCTGTAATATTATTGTAAATTGCCTTCAGGGAAAAATCGCGAAATGAGCGAAAACGTAAACATCGATCTGTCCGGCGAAATCGATGCTACAACCGAGAAAAAAGGCTTCCAAAAGTATGTCAATGATATGGAATTGTAAGTCTAACATTTTAGGCTACGTGGTGATTCCTGAGTTTTGTTTTGCTTTGCTTGTTTGCTAAAGTTGTGTTTACAGTACATAGTACTACATAGTCTAGCTGGAGAAGATGGTGTTCAATCATTAAAATCAATCTGTTACAAAACGTAGTACATATCACATTACCTACTTACTTTTTATACCTACATCTAAGTTTATTTCATCATATCACCCACAAATAATTGGCATCTCAATCAAAACTCACTGATTTGCGTAGGTAATGTAACCAATTGCTTTGTGTGAAATTTCTTTAATTTACTTTTACAAACTTACAAATTTAATTTTACTTGCTACTGAACTTTTTAAAACTAATTAAGAGGAAACAAAGGGTGCCTAAATAATAAAATGGGAAAGTTTGTGTATAGATGGATGTTTGTAACTCTTTCACGCAAAAACTATTGGACCAATTGCGATGAAACTCCTTAAGTAGCTGGAGACCTGGATTAACACATAGACTTTTTATCCCGATATTCTAACATAATCAGGACTTGAACTGGTGAAACCGTGGGGTGCATTATTATAATTTATTTGGTATCAATTATATTATATAGGTTAATGCAGCATGTGAGGAGCGGAGCAGCACCAGCCTTGGTGATGGGAGTGTTGGCTTCTCGGAAACCATGGACACAATTTGTTGCTACAGAAAATTTTAAGGTTTGAAGTAGCATAAGTATGGTAATTAAATAAATAAATAAATATTGCAGGACATTTCACACATTGCCATCTAGCCCCATGCTAAGTAAATAGACTAGTGTTATGGGTGCTAGACAACGGATATACTACTTATATACTTTTCATTTGTAAATATATACTTACAATACATAGAAACCACCAGATCATAGACAAATATCTAAGCATAAATACTTGTCTGACGCCGGAATCCAACCCGTAACCCTGTGTTTGGCAGTCCGGCGTGGTGACCATTGTGCCAAACGGGTTGTCAAATTAGGCTCAAACTGTACTGTGAAATAGTCTAACACAGTTACAGTGACCATGATCCCTGTAACCTGATCGAAATGTTGTCATAAGGGTAATCTACACTATTCTACACTAATATTATAAAGAGGAAAGATTTTTGTCTCTAATGAATGGAGTCCGAAATTACTGGACCTATTTTTATGAAACTTGGTATGAAGATATTAAGTTCATTCATTGGCTACTTTTTATACTGATATTCCCACGGGATCGGGACTTACGCGTGTGAAACCGCGGGGTGTTGCTAGATTAAAATAAATTTACTTGAATACACATGAAAACTCCCTATAAAAACAAAAAAAAATCGTGTAAGTTATTCCTATTACTTCTAAAATATACACCTACCGTTTTTTACACAGATTTTATAGGATTGTTTAGAACTAAGATACCTACCTGGGGCCTGATTCACTAAGGTTCAAGTCGTCGGGCGCGCGTGATTAGGGTAAGATTTCCATACAAAAACCGCTCCCCCTCCGCCCCTAATCACGCGCGCCCAACGACTTGAACCTTAGTGAATAAAGGCACTGGTTAAATAAATGCGTAATCATTCTTTTGTTGTAGGCCCCAGCATCATTGCCACGGCTCTCGAGGAGATTCTACCGCAATGTGGAGTACTTTCAAGCGAATTATTTGATGGTCTTTCTTGGCTTATTCGCTTACTGTCTGTAAGTTTACGTTATTAAATTATGTTTTGAGTCAAACATCAAACAACTTACTTATATCTGCTAAAAACATCAACAAAAGTTTAAAATAACTAAAACCAAGATGCATTTTCTTAACATCTTGATCCTCATAATTTAGTGCCAATAAAAATATTTATTAATTTAAATAGATATTTCAACTTTTAGTTTGGTTCCATAGAAATTTCATCAAGTTTGATTATTAAATCAACTTAAAAAAATATGTCTTTTAAGAAAATGAAATTGCATATTCCTGTGACATAAAAGCAAATTTTTGTAAGCAGCTGTAACTTTTTTGTTGGAACCTATCTAATTGGACACCTCAAGTATAGTCATTTAATTGGCATTGGACTCTGTATTCAATGTTTTATTTTGCTTGTTCCAGAATAACATCCCCATTGTTACTGATTGCTATGGTAGCTAGCTTCTTCGGATTTAAAAAACTCACTTCAGGACCAAATACATGGAAGGTAAGTTTAGTATGCAATTTATCAATAGTAACTGAATAAAAAACTTACTGATTTTACAAAGATAACAAATCAAGGTTGATAATTATTATCATTCCATTAATTTAAATTTATGTTATTGCTTTTCAGCCCAGAGTAAGTAATCTAATGTTTTAACTGATTCACTCTGTGATTCCTGATTGTATCTATTAATTACAATTTTTTTTTACTAAACATTTTCTAATTTTATACTTACTTTCTGACTGGGCTTGGTTTCAGTATCGTAGCGAGGGGGGGCGGACCGCCCCAGGCGCCATTTTAAAATAGTAATGTTGGCAACACATTGCCTACATTATGACGACCCAGTTGGCACAATGGTCACCATGCCGGACTGCCAAACACAGGGTTGCGGGTTCGATTCCCGCCATAGACAAGTATTTATGCTTAGATATTTGTCTGTGGTCTGGTTGTTCCTATGTATTATAAGTATATATTTACAAAAGAAAAGTATATAAGTAGTATATCCGTTGTCTAGCACCCATAACACAAGTCTAGTTACTTAGCTTGGGGCTAGATAGCGATGTGTGGAATGTCCTGCAATATTTATTTATTTACCTATTATTATTTTATGACGACAATAGGGCGCCAAATTATCAACTATTGTATAATTTGGCGCCCTATTATAGTATTATTTTTATGACGTCAAAAGATTATGACTCCACCCCGGGCAACAGTGGCCCACGCTACGCCTCTGCTTGATTTATAAATTTTGTTTATTTATGGGTTTTCGAATTCTTTCGATTCTTAATGCATAACTACTTAACTTTACTAAATTATCTTAAAAATCACGGTATCCTCATGTTTTTACTTATCACATGTAAATATGGCAATGGCGAAGGTCGGAAGCTGGGAGCTGACAAAGACACAGCAGTATGCAGTGGCTGCGGGTGGTTCGATGGCGCTTTGTTGGATCGCGGGAGCTGGTGCTGTACTATTTTGGGTTTTAGGTGAGTTAAAGTTGGCATAGCACCCTTATGTACTTTGGAATTCGATGTTTATCTTACTAGTACTTAATACCTTTGAATATAAGAGCGTAGTTGGCTTAGTGATAGGTACCTCGACTTTCATTCTGAAGGTCGTGGGTTCAAATCCCGGCCGACCGTGCACCGATAATAAATAAATATTGCAGGACATTCCACACATCGCCATCTAGCCCCAATCTCAGTAACTAGACTTATGTTATGGGTGCTAGACAACGGATATACTACTTATATACTTTTCTTTTGTAAATATATACTTATAATACATAGAAACAACCAGACCACAGACAAATATCTAAGCATAAATACTTGCCTGAGGCGGGAATCGAACCCGCAACCCTGTGTTTTGCAGTCCGGCATGGTGACCATTGTGCCAACTGGGTCGTCTAGTCCTTTGGAATTCGTTGTTTATCATAATAGTAATACTTTTGAATATAAGAGCGTAGTTGGCTTAGTGATAGGTACCTCGACTTTTATTCTGAAGGTCGTGGGTTCAAATCCCGGCCGACCGTGCACCGATAATAAATAAATATTGCAGGACATTCCACACATCGCCATCTAGCCCCAATCTCAGTAACTAGACTTATGTTATGGGTGCTAGACAACGGATATACTACTTATATACTTTTCTTTTGTAAATATATACTTATAATACATAGAAACAACCAGACCACAGACAAATATCTAAGCATAAATACTTGCCTGAGGCGGGAATCGAACCCGCAACCCTGTGTTTTGCAGTCCGGCATGGTGACCATTGTGCCAACTGGGTCGTCTAGTCCTTTGGAATTCGTTGTTTATCATAATAGTAATACTTTTGAATATAAGAGCGTAGTTGGCTTAGTGATAGGTACCTCGACTTTCATTCTGAAGGTCGTGGGTTCAAATCCCGGCCGACCGTGCACCGATGTTTTTTTCTTAAGAATTTATGTGCGCTAATTGACATCGTGATGAAACCCGCGGCTTAGTTGGCTCCAGAAGTATTGACAAGTTCTTTCCCTCTGGACATGGTCGACTAAGTTGAAAGGGTAGTAGGTGCTGGGCAAGGCTACTCCATCCTCACGCAAAAAGGACCCAATAAAAAAATGTCTAATTGCGGAAAATACAAGTACAAACACCCTTATGTCCTTTGGAATTCGATATTTACGAAATAGGTACCTTTGAATTTCTTTATTATAATTTCCAGGTGCAACAGTAACAGTGGTAGCTCTGCACGCAAGTTTCTTCGACGCCGAAGCCCTACCGCCTTCTGACGACCCCGAGCAATTCCCGATGATTGAGGAAGTCTGACACCAACTACCACTCTACCTACCACGAGTACCCCACCGTGTTGTTGAACTTAAATAGGGGGACATGTAACTATCTCAAATATATAATTTATTTTTAGTTAAAGTCTTGTTACAGCTGCCTGCAGACAGTAGACTTGTTTTAAGAGGGTTACCTATAAAAAGAAAGAGATCTTTTCTTATCTTAATTTCGGGTTTTTTTCTGTGTCAACTAGGCTTGTATTTCACCTGTTTTCTTAAATCACTTTAAAGTTTAAATGAAAACATGTAAGCCTAGAATACCAACTATTCAAGCGATTGATATCAATTGTTGCAATTTAAGAGATGTAAATAAGTACTTCCTGGAACTAAAATTCCGTAAAAAACACCATTGGTATGTAATCTTATTTAGTCCTGTCCAACATCAGCAGCAGTTGCTAAAGCAATTTAATGTACTTAGCCTACGTATCTAACTGTGTGATCTTAACTTAGTGCAATTTAAGCAATTTTTAGGATAAAGTTGATTAATAATAACTAATTATAATAAATAATATTAAGTAATGCTTTATTGTACCATAATATTTGATATTACGAACCAAATTTTCATACTGTCAAGGAATATTTTGTCCCTACATTTTTATATATGGGAAAAAAATAACCCTGGACTTACCTAGAATGTGTATAGATATTGTTCCTGTTTTCTAGTTTGTCGACCTAATCTAATTTTATTGCAATAAAAATTTAACTACTTAATTATTTTGTTTGCATTCGTTTTTACAGATTGACTCAAACTCTAGGTAGTCAGGCAGCAGGGGCCATAAGGCTAGTACCACCTCTGGTAGGCACTATAATTACCTGTATAAATCCGCAGATCATAGATATACTGCCCAGCTATAAGTCTTCTGGTTTATGATAAAGCGCTGTCGTAAGATTGCTACTGCACTTCCGATCGTCTTTACCTGCCTATAATTTAAAATTTGTGTTGATGGGTCATTCTAGATAAGAATATTGTTTTGAACAACATGAAGCCATCCATAATTTGATCGGTTAGTTATTAAGAAAAACACATAAATTAGCTGTTAAACAAATTCATTTAGTTCAATACATCTATACCTTAAAAACAATAGAAAATAAAAGCAACTTTTTATAAAATACATGACTACATCTAAAGTCAAACTCTTGACTACTAATATTAAAATTATAACGCAATACATAAACATGTTTTAAATATCATATACATAGTAAGAATAATGTCGTTATTATATTTTGTCAAAGTGAATAATTTTGTCAATCAGTCATTTTTGCTCCCAGGGGAGCATTTATGCAGTTTAAATACCAAGATTAGTCCCGAAACATAGATAATGTTACCAGATGCGTGCGTGAGGGCGAACTGATTAGCTAGAACTAATTCAGATGATCGGATAAATAATTATACTTTTAGTTACGATCAAAATCGCAAATGCAATTGGCTTTCTGTTGTTACACTATGTTTTATAAGTATGTAATAGCTGTTGGATCTCCGACTAAATAAATAAATAAAATACATTTAGTTAAACAATAAGCTGTAAAATAAATCATTCTAGCCAGTGAGATGGTTAACGTATCACTGGTTCTGGCTGCATCTATAATAAGCATAGGTTAAGTTACAATGACATATAGACTGAGTTGCTTGGTCATTGACTCATGGTGAGTACAACCATATTGTGTACTTTAAAGACAAAAAATAAATAACATAAGACAAATAAAATCATAAAATTGACTATGAATTTGATGAAAGCCATGCTAGCCAGTGATAAAAAAATTTGTTAAATTCTATTACATACAATACTTGTTATTCTATTATCTGTCTGAATCTAAATACAATAAATTCATTTTTCATTTCATAAATATATAAATTTTTTAACTTAATGTGATATTTATAAAAATATAGTATGTTTTAAAAATGTAACAAGCACATATTATGTAATTTATTGGAAGGTTGTGATAGGATAGTAGTCTATTTTTACAAATTAGGTAAGCTATAAATTGCACTATTTGCACTACAATTTTATAATTTAATGTCTGTGACAAAGATATAACTGCTTTTAGCAACATGTATAAAATTTAAAAATATAGGAACATTTGATATTAATAATTTACAGTTAGAACATTCTCACAAAAAATAATATCCCCTGGAAGACAATATAGGAAAACATATCTATAGTATATTATAATAAAAATACAAATTCATAGAAGCATTAAAATATTAGATCACAACCCCTTTGTTAATTCTAGTCAGTTCCATGTCAGCAACGAGAAGGATTTCATCCCACTTGTGTGACGGAGTGTGGGGCGGGGTTGTGATGTCGAACTTGGTGTCTTTGGAAGTGTTGGGAGTCATGGTGAACTCCAGTTTCCGCTTTGACTTCCCGGCATACACGTGACACGCGGCCATCACCGGCTGACTGTCCAGGACGGATAGCGGCGTTAGTGGTGACAACACCGGCAATGTCACCTTGTCAGACTTCTTAGGTTTGTATGGTCCTACATACTTAAATACTGGTTTCTTTAATATTAAGTTACCAGAAACTTTTTCTATGAGACCAATAGAAATAAATACATTAGCAATGTCGTACAGCCTTCGCACCTTCGACTTGTGTTGGCGTTCTTGCTGCTCCGGAGATAGGGTCGATTTGTTCTTACTTGATGTGTCAATAAGGACTCTCACAGCCATTTCTAAGTTTATCAGAGTATTCTGGAAAAAAAGAAACATAAATTGTAAAACTTTTCACTTCATCTACTAGTGACAAAGTTATTTAAGTTGTGAATTTATTTGTAATAACTTACAGGTGGTTCCACCAAAAATAGCATTAAAAATCTTTGAGCTAACACTCCCAAAGTCTTATGTTTTGGTGTTGGTGGTTTTGGAGCTTTGCCTCGAAGAACTTCTGAGAGCCTCAAGTTCTCCCCCTGTTTTTTTAACATCTTTAGGAAACTATTAAGTCGAGACCCTCCATGCCATAGATATGTGTTCTTCCTTTTGTGGACAGCACATTGCATCGCTTCCAATATATTAATGATATCATACATCCGTCGTTTCTCTACGCCTAGCCGGGCTGCAGTACTGTCCAGTTGGATCTCCACCGTTCCATTGCCGTAAAGTGGATAGAGATGGAGAAATCTGTAAGGAAGTGTTATGTGAAATAACTTTGATATTACAGTGATAGATCAAATGTAGAAGAACAGGTATGCAGCCTTACCTATCGCACAGTATCTGCAGAGATTTCTCCTTGCGTTGCACGGTACTGGGCGGCGGTGTAGGATACTGAAGCGCGACATTTGTCAAGAGCTTGAGGTTAGCAGTCGGCGACACATAGCTTGACGAATTCGTAACTTCGGTAAGCACATAGCGCTTAGGAGTATTAGTTATGTTGTCATCTTCATACATTGTGCGATAACATTATGCAAAAACCAATAGCTCAAAATATTTCGCGTATTTTTTGACAGTTCGCAGAAATCTAGACGGGCGTTGGTTCAGCTTGAAATTTTCAACTTCATGAATTGTAAGCACATTTTTACACATAGAGTTTTATTTCTTATAAGAGTAAATACATTAAATGGACGATTTTTTGTTTTTTTCGCGGAATTCCACTAAAATAACCTCAACCTCATGGTAAACAATTTTGACAGACAAAATTGCGCGCGAGGGCTTGCATCATTTTTGATTCGCGAACAAAAAAAGGCGCGAAGTACGAATTTCATCGTTTCACTTTAGATCGATGTAATCGACTAAAATATTGTTTTGAAAACTGATTGTCTAAAATAATCACAGAAAAATAAATGGTTTTAATCGACCCAAAATGTGTGGTGACCCATGTGGTCACCGAAAAGGAGCATGGTGAACAAACCGTGGAGAAAATAGCAAAATTGCGAAAATATCACAAAAACCAAACAAACCATAAGATCGTAATAATCGACTAAATTATTTTTAGAACTATTAAAACCCTGGCTCGTCCTTATATAATCTGTGGAAGGTGGTAAAGGGAAACGGAAAATAGTAGTTTTTTTATTTCACAAAATGGCTGACATGAAGCTTGATTGCTTTTCTTGCGAAAGTGAGCTTGGTTTTCTATGAAAGTGGAGCAAACTTGTCTTAGAATTTGCTTTTGTTTACGTTCCGGTGCGTAATTATCGCGATGTTCGATAAACTGTAAAAGTATTGAGTTTTTCTTGAATTGCAGATATTATGCTATTGATGTGAAAGAATAGTGGTCAAATCAAAATGAACGACGGAGACTGGATTTGTAGCGATGCAAACTGCGGAAATATCAATTTCGCACGTCGAAGTGCCTGTTATCGATGTAATAAAGAAAGACCAGACGGCGGAAAACTTACGAAGAAGAAACTAGGCACTGAAATCGGTAAATCAGCCGCTGAGAAATCTCGGGGCTTGTTCAACGCGGACGATTGGCAATGCAATAAATGTGCGAATGTCAACTGGGCCCGGCGTCAGACTTGCAATGTGTGTAATGCACCGAAATTTGGAGAAGTACGTATTTATTATTTTAATACTTTTGTCTCCGTAGAGTCATTAAGATTTGTTACCCTACCCACTATTTATTGCTTGTTTTAGGTCGAAGCCCGTACTGGATACGGCGGTGGATATAATGAGCGTGGTGTTGTGGAATACCGCAGAAGGGAGCCCTCGTCCGACGACGAATATGATGAGTTCGGCAGGAGAAAGCGGAAGAGAAAACCTGAAACTAAGTCCGAAACTCAGACAAAGGTAAGTTTCAACTTCATTCACTTTACTAATTTGAAAACTAGCAATTTTGTTTGTAAAGTACTTCCTATCTTAACAAAACACTTGCCTTATTTCATTGACAGTAGTCCTGTTATTAACAATCAATGTTTTAGACTTGACCACCTTCCATACCTACAACTGTTTTGCGTTGACTATTCAGGTTTATTGTGGATTTTCAAGCAGTGAAGAGTTGATACTGTGTAGCACATCATTACTAAAGTGGAGATAATTTTTCCTGCCTTCAGGTTGGCATCACTGAAGGAGCAGTATTCAAAAACTTGACTCCAACAAAGTCGCAGATGGAATTGAATGTGGACAAAACAGTAATGCCAGCTCCGCAACCAAAACTGTCCAATAAATTAAATGATGACAATACAGAGTATAATAAAGGTAGTCTCAGTGATGGATCTGTGTGTGATGTCTCACCGTTTACAGTGTCAGCATTCAGGAAATATCAAACACACAGTCAAAGCAGTTCTTACGTGCAAAATAATTCATTACCTCAATACAAAACAAATGGTTATCAGTACAGAAAACGGCAAGCCAGTCATGGAGATAAAGAACACACAGGATCCTCTGGCTATGAAACTTGCTCTAAGAGGGCCAAACATGAAAGTTCTGAATCTCCAGTGTTTAAAAGTTACAAAAAACCAGTAATGGAAAATAGGGTGACTTCAACTAATGACGTAGTTATCAAGTTTCCTGGATCTACACCAGCTGAGACTTTTCAAGTTACATACACTGTTGAAGAAAGAGTTAAGGCTGCTGCCTTTGCCATCGCTTATAATAATTGTAAAATAAGCACAGAAAAATTTGAAGCTAAATTTGACAAACCAGCTCCAGATTTCAAGACAATATTTGCATGGAGACAACGACTTTTGACCACAGGCTGTTTGGTTGATACTCATCTGGATCAAGGAAAAGAAAAGCCTCAAATTATTCCAACTGTTCCAATACAAAATGTTCAGAAAGTTAGCTTTGATAAGCCAAATGAAATAGCCAAGAGTATAAGTCAAGAGAAAGAAAAAGTTGTTGAGAGAATGCCTAATCCTGATGAAATAATTCTTTCATCAGACAGTGAAGATGAGCATTTTAAATCTCAAACCCAAAGTAAATCTCGACAAAGGTGTGACAGTGCTGAGACTATGGTAATACCTGGTTTAGGTGGGGACATTCAGAATGTAGGTAGTGCAGAAGACATAAGGTCACTGGGTAGGAGTCAATCTTCGTCAACTCATCGTAGGACACGCTCCAGCTCCAGTGACAGATCTCATAACTCTGATTATGAACATTGTGAGTCTAAATCCACAAAATCTAGAACAAGCATCATTAGGTCTACTAAGTCCACAAGAAATTCTTTGCCAGACACTGACTCTGAATCAATGTCATATAACAGTGCAGAAGAGAACTTCTTATCTCGTAAATTTGGAGAAAACCGTAAAGTAAGACGTAAACATAAGAAACGAGCTCCTGTGGCCAACATAGAGAAGCCAGCATATACACCTAACACTACACAGACTTTCTCAGGATACAGTACTGTCAAACCGCCAGAACAAATAGCAGCACTTGCCCATGGCAATATTTACACATCGAATTTACGTAATATGAAACCTTCACAAAAAATGTATGCCGACATTGATGCATGTTCTACTGAATATGTTCCCACAAGAATTGGAGCTACAGCAAAGAAGAATTACCAACAGTTTAAAGCTACCGTGCGCAGAACGGGTTTCTGGGCCAAAGCAAACGGAGCTGCTATAAGTTCAAAGCGAAACATAAATGTAAAAGACTCAATTCCTGGATTAGGTGAGCCACCTATTCCTCCAAAAGAGATCGCCAAAACTTCATTTCCAATACAAACAACTTGCTACACCACTCAAGTACAAAAAGAGACCAGTTTTGGGGAAGATTTTACAAAAGATGATTTTGATTGTTTTAAGTCTAATGAACAATGTTTATTGTTTGAAAAGCCTCTAGCTAGAAAAGCTAAGTCCAACAAAGAGTCTCAACAGAGAACTCCTCTGAAGGCACCTGAAGATACAGATCGCGTATTTGCAATCGTACAATCAAACTCATCAAGTAAGAATAGAAGTATTATGGATATATTTGATGGTGGTCAACAAGGTGACAATAGCCCTAAAACTAATAATAACTTGGAAAAATATGACACTTTGAAAAAGCCATTTGAGACACAGTGGGATGAAGATGATGATGCCTTGTATGGAGATTCCGAAACATGCGCAAATTCTGAACAAAATTTGAATCGAATTCCTTCTCCACCCATAATGGGGAGAAATAAGTCACCGAGTCCCACTACAAATATGCTTTACGAAACAAATAATAGCAATGATCAATCTACACCGAAGGGAGATCAAAACTTACTGCAACAAAAGAAAGATATGTTATTAGGCCTATTGAAGGATTTCCATAGTGTAAGCAGTGAAAATGAATTTATTTCACCCATGAAAAATAACACTCCAAAAAAGTGTTCTTCACGAAGTTCAGTCGAAAGTTTCGCCTCTCGCACTAAAAAACCTCCGGCTGATTCCGTTGTAGTCAATCTCTTTCCAAGACCAGAACCTATCCCTCCGGATCTGTCAGAAGAAGTTATACGCCTTTCAGAATCTCCAAAACGAATTTCACATGATGTCAATATTAAGAAAATAAAGCCAACTAAACAAGTGAAGGTCCTCGAATGTGTAACTATTCATACAGGTGTTGATAAGCAATCTTCTAATAAAAAACGATCGCAAAACAAAGATTGCGAACAACCAATGAATGTAACAGAAACTTTCGACCAGGATAGTGAACAACTTGTGGATTTAGAATTGGAACGCGAAAAAGAGAAACATGCTGACATTCCGCTACCGCCACCGAAAGAACAACCTCCACAGCCGAATCCCGAAATAGATCTGTCAAACTTATTGGCCGGCATTAACACGAACACGTTGTTGTTAGCTCTGCAGAACCTGCAACAATTAGCGCAATCCTCGAATAACTCACTGAATACAAGTCTGAACAATGAGGAACAAAACAATGAGGAGGTGCAGCAAACGGAGACTATCAACTTGACTAATGATGAAGAGTGGGAGAGAGAAACTAACAGGGACGAGAGCATCGAGCGCCAGCTCGAGAAGATGGATGGTGATCCTTCAGCTACCCCTTTTTTAAGTGACATCTTTGACCCCGGTCCAGTAATACAGCCAACAGGAGCTAAACTAAATATTAACCTGAAATTACCCGAACAGAAGTCGGCAGCACAGAAGCAGGATTTAGATGAGGACGCGCCAGTTATCGGCAATTTTAAAAGCTTCGCCTTGCCAAAACCGATAATGTTGAATAGACTTAAACTTGCCGTGAAAACTAATGATAAAGCTTCCAAAAAGTCTGGTGATGGAAAGAAGCGAAGAAAGAAAAAGGTTTGTATTACGGCATCTATTTGGATGCATGCGGTGTGTCTTGCTTGATTACTAGGTTGTGTATTTTATTGTTACAGAAATCTTCGGCGCCGCGCGAAGAGGGTGGAGAGGAAGAGGATGAAGATGAAGAGTCGGGGGATGAAGCAGACCTCTCCAAATACGATTTGTGGGGCAGTGACGAGGAACAGGATAAATCGAAAGCTGGTAAGTTTTGAATTTCAAGAAAACCAGCCACAATAAAGTCATAAGATGTAAAGATTGTTTTCTAATGTTCAGGAGGTGAGACCGCTAACAAGTCCAAGGAAGGCGAGAGTTCCAAGAATGTAGAAGCTGACAACGGTAAAACTGCTTCTCCCGTCTCGAAGAGCAGTAAGAGGTTGGTCTTAGATGTGGGTAACCATTAAAACGTTTTCTTAAATGGTTGCGAAGTATGCACAAAATTAAAATCTAATAGTTTTAAATAGACGTCCTACTTTTAGCTGAATATAAAGATCAGGAAGACTAGCAGCGCTCCATGATTTTGTTAGTAGAATTCCTAAATTGCTAAGTTCAGAAACATTTTTGCTTTGTTACAAGTTTCAATTTTTCTCTTCAACTTTTCTTTTAATATTCTCAGATCTAGGAGCTCGTCAACATCATCAAGTTCTTCATCGAGCTCCAGCTCTAGTCACAGTTCAGCTAACGCTCCCAAAAACAAGTTAGTATGATAAATAAGTATTGTTTATGAGATATAACCTAATAATTAATTGATATATTAATATAGATTGTAATGTTTCAAGCTAATTTTGGCAAAAAGGTAGGTGTCAACTTACCTACCTCAATATTTATTCAAATTCTAATAATCCTACTTATATTATAAATGTGAAAGTTTGTGTGTTAGTATGTATGTTTGTTACTCCTTCACGCAAGAACTATTGAATTAATTGCAATGAAACTCGGTATGTGGATAGATTGTGACCTGGATTAACACATAGGCTTTTTATCTCGATATTCTTATGGGATCGAGACTCACGCGGGCGCAGCTAGTTTTACAATAAGAACATCCCTCTACAATGCACTGGCCTCCTCTCAAGACTATTTGTTTCAATGTAACTGATTATTTGTCTTGAATAAAATTTTTTTTTTATTATTTTTATAAATTGTTATTTTTGTTCAACAGATTTGATGATTTTAACCTAAACAGCGAGCGTGAGTCGTCACCAAAAGGTCGCAAGTCGCGGTCGCGTTCACGATCGCCGAGATCTCGGTCGAGCGGCGGCGCGAGCGGCGGCGGCAGTGGCCCGACCAGGCGCAAATCACGCGATAGCCGATCCGCAGGAGAAACTAAGTACGTTTATCATACTCTACCTACACTAATATTATCACGGATGATGATGAAACTTGGTATGAATTTAATCCTTGTGAGAAACATACAAAGCCAGCTGTTTATCCTGATATTCCCTCGGCATCAAACAATACGCGGGTGAACCCACGGGGTGCTTCTAGACATTTATAAATAAAAAAGTTTGTAAATGTGTTACTTATTATGATACCTACGTTATATCGTTAAAACCACTCAGCAATGTCATTATTTGAAAATATACACAGTTGAATTTGTAAAATGCACAAGTAAATAGTATTATTGTTCATTTCAGAGTTAACGAGTCTCGCGACAAAGAGCACAGTCGCGATCGGGAGCGACGCGAGAGGTCGCGCGGCTCCCGCGAGGACCGCAAGGAACGCAGGTACAGCCGCGACGGCAACCACTACACCGCCAGCGGACGCAGTCGCCAACGCTAATACATCTCTACTCTAAACTCCCGTATGTAATACACTAGCAAGTAGCAACACCCCGCGGTATCACCCTCGTAACTCCCGACCCCGTAGGAATATCGGGATAAAAAGTACCCTATGTCACTCACAATCAATCAATGTATCCTACCAACTTTTATCAAAATCGGTTCTGTTGTTTCAGAGCCTATTCGTTACAAACAAAAAAATCTTTCATCTTTATAATATTTAATGTTGGATAACAAAACAACCTTATCCAACATTGTACATTAGTTCCTTTCTTGATCCTTGTCATGTAACATATAGGCAGCACTCTATACAAAATGTTATACTGATTCATTAAAATATAATATAGATTGGTACTGTACTGATAAGGATACACTTATTCAATAGCGAAAACGGCAATATCAAGTCAGTCCACCAGTTCAGGCTTTGTGTAGAAACCAGCCTAAGATAGCTAGAGATACTGATCTGCCACCCATTTGTCAATAAATCTGGTAGTTGTTAACGATATTAGAGAGGCTGGCTTGTGACTTGCTTCGTGTCACCATTGAAAAATAATTACTAGAGATAGACTGCCACTCATGAAGAAAAGAGCGTCACACAAAACCTTGTATTTCTAGATGGCGATACCGCTATTTTTCCCGTATTTTTACTTAGAATAAATTTAAACTTTTGTTAACAATATTATTAGAGATAAAAAAAAAATAACTGAGTAAAATACCTTCAAATTAGTAAAAAATATCTTAAGCTTCTCTAATTCTATATTATAAAGAGCTGCAGGGCAAGCATGGCTGGAGACATTTTATTGAAATGGAAAGGACAAAATAGTATTTCCGTCAGTCAGTTTTGTCCACCCCCAAGCATGCGTTTCCCCCGTCTACCGTGTTTTCATCCTCGGCCCATGCTTACCCTGCTGTACGACTCATTTTCATAAAATTTTGTAGATTTTATGACATTTGTAAATATGTTTACTTTATTGCACGTACGCTATTTTGGTATGGCCGGTATTCGTCTATCTCTGGTTATTATTTGTGGATGATGTCACTCAGATATGAATAATTAAGATTTTAGTAAATATTTTCAGTCCATCGGACAAATTGATAGTTAAACAATTACAGATTTTTCTATTTACGTAAATGTAGCAAAATTGTACCTTTAACCTTTGTATGTTAGATAGTTAAAAAGTTAAATTTTAGTAATAGAATGTCGTTCTTTGGAAAACCGTTTTCTCAGTATTCATTATTTGGCGCTAGTCTTATGCTTTGATACAGAATTGAATTTGATAAAGAGAAATCCGATTTAGAATCGCTTCATCAAAAGGTAATTATTTTTAGATTCCTCTAATGTTTTATGCTTGAACATGTTAATAGTAATTCAAAGGAGTCTCACTGGAAACATTTTGTGGTTTAGTGGTTAGGGTTTTGTAGGTAAACTTTGGTGTGTAGTAATATTATATCTATGTAATATCTCTATGATGGAAAAGGCTGATGAAACCAGTGAGTCGACTCCTTTATTTTTTATATAATTACTTTGCATTTAAGGATAAAGTAGCTGTGCTTATAGTTTTTTTTCAAACGAATATTGTGTTCCTTTGCTTGTTAACCTACGAATTAAAAAGGGGTTTATGAGTTTGACCCCTGTGTCTGTAAAAAAGGATTTCGATGAAGTTTTTATCTGGAAGCTTTTTCCGTGTTCTTCAGTTGTGTTTTGTGTAAATTGGTTCAACAGCTTAAGAGTAAATTAGTGACAATGATCTTTTTTTTTTAAATGTTGTCTGGCAAATATAACTCATTGTCCGACATATTTGGTGTTGTCCACCTTAAATTCTATTAGTGTGATAAATTGGTGTTATTCTTTTTTGTAAATAATTAAGTAGATCTAGAAATTATAAGCCTATTTTTTGTGCTGCATATCTTTAATTAAAACACGATGTAATAAATTACTATTCAACCAAGTATGTGCAGGACTAAAAGACAATTTGTTACTTACTTTAACTATATTTATGTAGGTAAGCTAACTTGGTCAATAACGTACCAATAAATCATTAAAATATATCTACGCAGTCTTATTTCGAAGTTAGAAAAAAAAAGCAATTATTATAATAGTTGATTTATTTATTATTAGCTTTTGCCCAGCAGTTGGGCAACAAGTATAGGCTAGGAATAAAAAATACAAAAAGGAAAAAAATATATCGTAGTTTAGGCTGTCTGATGTCTTCAGCGACTTGGCTTGCCCGCAGGTTCTGGGAATGGTTAAACAAGAATGATATTACAAGTACCTACTGGCTTAGGTGAATGTAAACAAACGACTCGCATTTTTAGTACAGCTCCCAGACCTAACAAACATCAGTTTTATGGTCCCATCGGTACCCTAGGTACTATATTTTTTTAACTATTTTTTTATATTTTTTTTAACTGCAGAGATGCATGTGCTTGTTCAGTTAAATTCGATACAATATTTTTCTTAGTGCTCACTTGCGTAACAAGTTTGTGCAAAATGTAACCTTACTAGAATCACCGATTTACCAAAAATGATATTAGTAAATTGTCTTACCGCCTTCCAAACACCGACATTCCTGAAAAATAATAAACTAATTAATAAACATTCGATGAATTTAACTAAGCACTACGTATATGGTAAAAGTAACTTGAATTGTCTAACTTGGTCCTAAATCGACCTAAAGCAATCCATGAATCAATGCCCATTGTGGTAGGTACACTCTGGAAAACCTGATTAACATTTTGCCTAGGATTATTCCTTTCCACCATCACCTATTGACCCCTTTGGAGTAGACGTCGAATGACTGACTCAAAAGAGCCGATAAAACTTACATTGCTAATTACTGTTGTTTTCTCTATTTCCTTCTTTTTCGGCGACTTGGGTGTACACGGTGCTTCTACGGCACCACCTATATTCAAAGTTGCTATTGAATTTACGAAAAATGTGACTAGGCACAAATACCTTTACTTATCTAGATAATTTATTAAGGCAACGACAGGGTGTTATTAGTTAGACGTGTCTGTGTGTATGTGTCTCTGTCTGTCTCTGCATCGTAGCTCCCGAACGGCTGAACCGATTTTGTTACTTTTGTTTGAAAGGGGAATTCATTATACCTATTTTAAATCCATGCTGCTAAACGCGATGTAGAGCTTGGGACATGTATTCGATGGAGTAGGCTTGCTCAGAACCTCTACCACCCAATCAGCTAAGGTACCTACACTACTCAATATAATTTGACAATAAGAATGCATCCGCGCTTATTACCTGGACCAACATTAACACCTTCCGTTGGACTAACTCGATACATCTGTAAGCGAAATTATTACATTATGTTTACAGTTGTTATGACGTATGTATAAAAGTATTTTAGAAAATTCAATCCCTATGCGGTGATGTCGCGGGTGAAAGCTAGTGTGGGTATAAATTAATTGCAGGAAAGGATTTCAGGAAGAGAAAGAATATCTTAGGCAGGCAATATGCCAGTATCTTCGATTGTTAGCTTTCAGTCAGTGGGTATTGCTTTATTAGAACTCTGTTGTTACCCTGCCATCATCGCCGGCAGCAAAGCCGGAAGACAGCGGCAGCACGTCCGGTCCCCATTGCTTGATGAAATGTCCAAGACGCGCGACGCGTTGCGCCGGAGTCGTCACCGTGTGCGAACCGCCGCAGTATCGGTTGCATAGGTGACGGTCCGTGTCCGATCTAAAAGCAGAAAGTAACCCATAATAACTCAATGCCGAAATATTGCCGTAAATATTTTGCCGAAAATATTTCTTCCGCTTACCAAACGATTCGCCAATATTAAACTTTTCTGCTTCCTAAGAAATGAATACAACTTGCAAACAGAAGATGCGCAGGAAAGGTACTGTTGGAGCGTAGCAAATAAATTGACTAGTTACCTGACTTTCTGGGGAGGTTTGTGTTGCGCCATTTGCTTGTCAATAGTCTCCCAATCGTGCATGTTCCTATGAGGCACGTTGTTCGCCTGCGATTTTCTTATCGCATCTAGGACAAGAAGTTAAAGGGGTATTACACCACACTGATTCAGGGTCCCTGAATTTAGGGTGGTTAGGGACCTTATTATTTACCTCGATTATTACACTACACTAAAAAGGGACCCTAACTCAGTCGGACAGCGAATCTAGGAGCGGCTTGACACCATGCCACCTGTATTAACAGAACATCAATAAAAAAAAACATACATATAACCGAATTGAGAACCTGCTTTTTTTGAAGTCGGTTAAAAAGCAAAAAAAGCGGTTAGGGAGTAAGGCGGCTCTGACGCACTAATTAGGGACCCTTACTGCCTAACTCTTATTACACCTCTCTTAATTAAGGGCTAGGGACCCTGAATCAGTGTAGTGTAATACCCCTTTTAGCGTGGCATTAAAGATGGCGTCCGATTTTCACGTCATGACGAAATTAATAAATAAATAATAATAAATATTTCAGGACATATTACACATCGCCATCCAGCCCCAAGCTAAGCAACTTAATGCTTGTGTTATGGGTGCCAGATAACGGATAAACTACTTATATACTTTTTTTTTTTTTTTTTTTTTTTTGTAAATATATACATATTATACATATAGGAAACACCCAGAACCAGAAACAAGAATTTATGGTCAGCATAAATACTTGTTCCCGGCGGGAATCGAACCCGCAACCTTCTGCGTCGCAGTCGGGTGTTCGCCCGACGCGCCACAGAGGTCGTCAAAATTCACCAATCATTGCTGACGCTATAAGTGGACTTACCTAATTCATAGCTGAGGTATGGTTTCATAGAGAGCTGCGCTGGTAAAGGCTTTGACATTGGTATCGCCGAAGGAGCCTCTGTGTTCATAACCGCTTTAGCATCGCACGATATACAGTTCACGTCTCTGAAATAAAAGTTATCTTTTGAAGAATAATCGGGTGGGGAAGCCTTTGTACTTTTTGCTATCTGTATTAAAGGATTGCACATCGCGTTAGTCCCGATTCCATCGCGATATCTATTGAGATAAAAAGGTACTTACATATTATCCTAGTGTTCCATCTACAAAGCATCAATTAAACATCGCGTCTCGGTTAATTACTTGCGTGAATAAGCAAGACACTAACAGACAGACGTATAATTCGCAACATTTATACATGTTAGTAGCATGACTAAAAGTTAGTAAGTTACAATCTGAGCGGACATCTCTCGGCTATTTAAGTGCGTCCAAAATAGAAAACCCTAAAATCTGAATATACTAAAGTGCATTCGTACCTAACTAATATTATTACGATGAAACTGAACACTCACACTCTGAAAATACGCAACATGACGAATGCAGTTCACATCCAATTTAACCCAAAGTGACACATCAACGAATAACTTGTAAAATATGGATTTTTTTAGTTCATTTTTAGATAGGTCGAGTTAGACCACTACTTCACCTGTTTGTTTAGGTTGCCTGAAAGAGATCGCTTTGAGCGATAAGGCCGCCCTTCGATAACGAGCGTCACTAGCGTTGGCTAAACAAGAAGATAACATCATATGAAAGACGAAATGACAAAAATTAATGCATTTATTTAATTACCTCTCGACCAAAAGTCCCCATAATTTTGGTTATTATTTGTGTTATTAGTTTGACGTGTGACTCTGGCTATACGCATAAACCGTGCAAAGCCAAAACTTATAGGAATAAATATTGTTCTGCATTTAAAAGACACTATTTTGACTTCTAACCTGAGTAACTTTCGCTTCGTGCCGGCCGCTTCCGCTTCCCGCCTCAGCGACGCCATCTGCTTCAAATTCTCTTGCAGTTGTTTCAGCTTGTTGTTGAAGAAGTCTTTCACGGGTGATAATTCCATTTTGTCGAGCTTAGTTTCGATCTCGCGTTGTATGTCGTCCAGCGCTTGTTGCCAAAGCGCTTCCTGTGAAAAAAAAAGAGAATTTCATGTGTAATCGCTAAAGGAGCGTATGTAGGACTTTGCCATTGTCTTCAATATATTTCAGGTAAGTAAGTACCTACTTAATTTATTTTGAAGTTAAAAAAGTATTTGTGTCTTTTTCATAGAAGGCACACTTACCAACATAGAAATAGCAAATGCCATCAGTATAATAAACGTCTATGAAAGCATTAACTTCCTATATTTAGCACATATAATATAAGTACTAGAAACATGATGGATTGACTATTATGTCTGTGAGTTGGCTTGTTAGTTATTCCTAGAACTCTAGTGCTCTATGAACAATATTATTTTTGTCAACCAATCAAAACTTTTATCAGAGGGTAGACGAGAATGCTTTATTTTTTACCAATCAACAATATTCGCACGAAATAACACAGCGCCATCCAGCTCGTAGCTTAGTAACTAAGCTTGTGTTATGGGGGCTAAATAGGTAATTTATATAAATTAAGTAGGTTACTTACGTACTTTACTAAATACCAACCTACATCTTATCGATACCTACTTATAAAAAAGAATAGAGGAAAAAAGTTTTCTATTCTATCATAAAAGGGTTCCTTTTTACCTTTTGAGGAACGGAACCCTAAAAATGAGTTATACAAATAAGGTTAGTTAATTTGAGTTCGTTAGTAAGAGCAGCTTCTCCATCCGCATTAATTTTATTGAAATTTGGAACATTTTTCGAAAAAACGTTCTAGGGATATATGAGCTTTTCAATTTATAATATTAATCCACTGCGTGCTTACTTGCATATTAAGTTTCCCAAGTGCATGTTCAAGTCCCCTAGATAGATCGTCACAGGCCATCTCGAACTGATCGTGGGAGACCTTCCTCGCCAACATCCTCAGGTCTGCCTTGTCCGCCATCGCTTCGGCCATGTCCTCACGGTCCAATTTCACAGTCTTTAGCAGCTCGATTTGTTCTAGAAGTGCCTACGAAAAGAAGATTTTAGGTAAATAGATGCTACTCAATAAAAAAATCGTGCCCAAAGGAATCGGTTACATACAAACATACAGCCTGCCTAGCATGACGACCAAAACACGATACGATAAAGCTATATCACGCGATATAACTACATCAACTCTCAAAATATGATACATAAAGCCGCCATGTTGAATTTTTATTATAAATTGCGACAAAAATTATGATAAAAATTCAACATGGCGGCTTTATCTATCATATTTTGAGAGTTGATGTAGTTATATCGCGTGATATAGCTTTATCGTATCGTGTTTTTGGTCGTCATGCTAGGCTAGCTGGTGAAACTAATAAAAGCGTGTTAAAAAGGGAAATTAATTGTCAAAGCCCGCTAAACCCAAGTTTGCAGACAAGTCTTTTTTACTAATTAACCACAATAGAACAAAAAATCGACAAGTGCGAGTCGGATTCGCGCACGAATAGTTCCGTACCATGATGTATGGTAGCCCCGCCTTAATATTTTCTTTTCTTTGGTTTTATTTTATTTTTGTTAATAGTGGAAACAAAAGTACATAATCTGTGAAAATTTCAACTGTCTAGCTAACACGGTTCATAAGATACCTACAGCATGGTGACAGACAGACAGACGGAAGGACAGTGCAAATCTTAGTAAGAGGTTCCCCTTTTTACCCTTGAGGTACGGAACCCTAAAATGATCCAGTTAGTACCTAAGGAAAGGGTACCGGGGGCTTTTTCCATACAAACTATTACAAACGTAGTCGCCTGTTTTCTCCCTGGATAATGACACTAGAGCAAATATTTTTGGTGCATAAATCTTATAACTGCCATGACCATGCCCCTATTTTTTTTATTTTTATGATAATTAGAAAATGAAAAAAACTAAAACATAGGGGCATAGTCATGGCAGTTATAGGTTTTATGGCACAAAAATATTTGTGCTAGTGTCATTATCCAGGGAGGAAACAGTCGACTACGTTTGTATGGAGAGCGCGCAGGTACCCTTTCACCTTAATTTGTTTGAGTAACACTTTAGAGAACGGATCAAAATCCTATCGTGATGAATTTTTGGAAATTTTGGTATGGGCTTGGCATAGTGTTTTTTTTGCGCGGCGCATTGAGAGACTCGAGGTTCGGTGTGAAGGTATTATTTGTTCGCCGTAATGCCCTCTATCGATTGGCATGAGGGCATGAGACTCAAAATGCACCGCAGCATATCAAGTTACTATGCCAAAGTGTCCAAAGTGGCCTAGGTACCTCATAAGTATTTTTTTGAAAAAAAAGTGTCATCGAATTTGGACTTCATAAGCCGGAGCCGAAAAGAAACAGAAAAAAAAGTAAGCATACACGTCGAATTGACAACCTGCTCCTCTTTTTTAAGTTGGTTAAAAACTTGAAGTTGGTATCTACACAATTTACTTCTCAATAAGAGAAAAGAGAAGAGAAAGAAAATTACTAATCAATAAGAGAGGTGATACCACCTGTGGGTATACTAAGATTAGCAACAACATTACAAGCTCATAAAATATTGAATAGGTACCTACTTACTAGCTGTTGCCCGCGACTTCGTCCGCGTAGAAGTCGGAAATGGATCAAGGAATCGCGCCGTCCCTACAAACTTTGCCCCCCATTTTTTATCCCCATAGAATTTCGGAAAACACTTTCTCATCGGATGCCTTCAAGTTTCAGGTCTCTACGATCAGCCGTTTAGGCTGTGCGTTGATCCGTCGAGTCAGTCAGCATTTTTAACAGACTTAAAAAAAGAAGGTAACTAAGACAGCAGATAACTTAAACATACTTACATAAAAGTCGCACTGGTTTACATTGAATGTTAGAGGTATATAGGAAACATGGTGTCACCCAGTCCGACTTCCAAGTAAGTATGTTTATGTTATCTGCTGTCTTAGTTACCTGCTTTTTTAAGTCTGTTAAAAATGCTGACTGAGGCCCAGAACACACGGTGAAACGAAACTGCAACGAAACCCTTTTTAAATTATTGATTTGAAACCAGTTTCAACCATTTTCCACACACGCTGCAACCACAATCATTTCGGTTTTCTTTGAGAACAGACGTCTGCAAAATGAGTTCTTCGAATTCTTCGATTTTGTACAAAAGAAGCCAAACTCGATGAATGAAACGCAACGCGAGTTTCCTGCACGACGGTTTCAATGCGACTGATTTGCAACGCGTTTCAAACCGGTTTCAGACTGGTCGCGTCATGTGTGGTCTCTCTACGGAATCTATGGCAGAAACTTAGATGCAACTCAAAAGTAACTAGAAGTTGCAGTTTCGTTGCAGTTGCGTTTCACCGTGTGTTCTGGGCCTGACTCGACGGGTCAACGCACGGATTACCGGCTGCCTTAATGACCCGAAATGGATTCTTTTTCACTTATTTGTTTTAGTTTTCAGGTTTTTTAAAGTTTTTGTTTCAGGTTTTTTAAAGTTTTTCTAAATTTTAATAATATTTGTATGTATGTATAGATTTACGTCAACATGGTGTTGTCGATCTTCTTTCTCCGCAGCAAGCTGCAGCGCTGTCTCGTGGACTTGATGCAACTGATCTTGCATGTCTTGCACCGTTTGGAACAACCGCATCAAACCTGCACAGTATCACATCCAACTCTCACTTATAAATAAATAAATAATAAATAAATATTCCAAGACATTCCACACATCGCCATCTAGCCCCAAACTAAGAAACTAGACTTGTGTTATGGGTGCGGATATACTACGTATATACTTTTGTTTTGTAAATAAATACTTATCTCTACTATATAAAAATAAGTCGGGTTTTCCTTCCTGACGCTATAACTCCAGAACGCACGAACCGATTTAGATGATTTCGGTTTTGAAATGTTTGTCGTAGTCCAGGGAAGGTTTAAACGGTGAGAAAGATCGGACTTACGCGAGTGAAACCGCGGGGCGCAGCTAGTTATACATAGAAACAACCAGACCACAGACAAATATAAAAGTATAAATACTTGTCTGAGGCGGGAATCGAACCCGCAACCGGGTTATTGGTAACTATGTTAGCAAGCGGTTGAGGGCCACCTCTGTGCACCTAAACCAACAATTTTTGGAAATTCAAACATTTGTATTGAAAATTTTGAAGTTATGTATTAAAATTAAATTCGAAAATCAGCTGTTTTTAATTTTTAAAACAAAGGTCATTAAGACTTAGAAAATAAGGTTAATGAACTCTTCGTGTAAGGAACAGCTGATTATCAGGTGAACATAATCTCAAAATTTTCAATCATGTACTTATTCGAGACTTTTGTTCCTGACATCGTTATGCAGAGTGCATCTAGCTAGATTTAATGTTAGTCGAGCTTTCATCTTGAATGGGTCAAATGTCTGCGCAAAGGTCTAAGCTCGTCGTAAAATGTCTAAACTATAAATCCTAGGTACTTCCTCACTGATAATAACGAATACGTCGATGTGTCGGTCTGTTACGTTTTCCCGTCTAAACTGCTAAACCAATTTTGGTATAGAGATAGCTGGGACCGTGGAATAGGAAATAGGCTACATTTTTAAAAGTACAGTCTAAGTTGATAGATAGATAAAAAATGAATTCACACACGACAAACAAACGTAAAGTCACAGAATGTACAGGGTGTTTTTTTTATGTTGGCCTTCAGGGCTATATCATATCCTAAACTATGAGAGATAGTGAAAAATGCTGAAAGGAGTTGCGTGCCCGATTTTGACAAAAAATTAAACTGCATCATTCGATTTTTGAAAAAGTCATTACCGTAGCCGGGAATCGAACCTGTTGATTTTGCAAAAAAAAATATCACCTATATTTTTATACCAATCGATAGTGTTGCTGATAGAGATCAATTCCTGGAAACAAATATAGTATGGCAAAACAAAGGAAATGGCTGAATTTTGTAGTTTTCTGTAATTTTACCTTTCTGTCTCTGGTAAAACAATAGTGTGAGACATAAAGGACAAGTGATATTATTCTAAATATTATAAAATAGGTTCTAAATGAAGTTTTTTTTACATAAAATTTGTAAAAACAGTTTATATTTTTAGTGCAGCAGTTTGTTACGTCATTGGCAATACCTCCTTACTGCATTTTTTTCAGGGATGGTTGTATGAAAATTACAGAAGATTACTAAAATGAGCTATTTCCTTTAATTTACCAGACTATGTTTGTTTTCAGGAATTGATCTCTATTAGCAACACTATCGATTGGTACAAAAATATAGGATGATTATTATTTTGGACAATGAACAGGTTCGATTCCCGGCTAGGGTAATGACTTTTTCAATAATCTAATGATGCAGTTTTAGTTTTTGTCAAGATCGGGCACGCAACTCCTTTCAGCATTTTTCGCTATCTCTTATGGTTTAGGATATAGCCCTGAAGGCCCACATAAATAAATAAAAAAAAAATCTGCCTGTATAATTATTGGTATAGTAAGAAGTAGGTAAGATAGCAGATATTAACCGCATAAAAATAGTATAATAGAAGTAATTTATTTAAATCCATAATAATTACAATTCAATTGTTAAAGATACTTATGCACTTTAGATTCACAAACAAAATAAAATAATAAATAAATAATGACAATAATAAACCAAAACATTCAAAATTTAAAAACAAAAAACCCCGTCTTCCAAGGCGTCCCCCCGACCCAAAGTCCCCAGCAAGCTGGCAGCGTTCCCCCTCTGGATCGCTAAACTAATACGCTGAGAAAGGAAACTACCGGCCCTACGGTCCCCAGTGGCCTCGGAAAGACGCGAAGAGAGCACTTTCAAAAACGCCTTTGCACTGGGACCCCAAGACCCAACAGTTTCGAAACCCAAAGGCATAAACGCGTAACACCCAGGGATATCCTGGTACTTACGCATCTTCAGGGATAAAAATAGTTATACATAGGTACATAATAGGTACCTAATAGTTCCTATCTTATATTACGTACTTACATCAGTTGTAAAGATTACGTATAAAATCACTAACACGGTAACTGCTAAAGCAAATAAGTATTCTAATATCAACATTTTTTTATTAAGTATATCCATACTTAAGTGCGTCCTTATCCATCTAAGGAAAATACGTTTTCTATTAGCAGTAAAGATCATAATTCAATTACTATTTTACTTTATGACATTCCAAATAAAAGAAGTGCTTAAGCTAGTTTCCATAAAAGGTATTATGTAGGCGTCAGACTTCCCTTTAGGTGTCAAAATATAGTACATTGCGATACAAGTGTGGAAAGTTGATCATTCCATAGAGGCGGTTTATGACGCGCGAGCGGAACGCGAGCGTGGCAAAAGCCGAGATGGAATGATCAACTTTTCACATGTGTATCGTACGACGTCTTTTATCACAGTTGCGAATAAAAAAAAATACTTGTTAAAATAATAAAAAGTTTTTAAGAATTTTAGGTTATGTTTACTATTTTTTGTTAATTACACTCCCGAACGGCCAGGCAAAAGACTTTTAACCTATACAGCCTCGTCTGACATACAATATTTTTTTAGGGTTCTTTTCATTTGTTTTTACGGCGGCGGTTAAAAACAGAATATAATAGTAAGGAAAAAATATATTTATGTACCTAAAGAAAAAACAAAATAAAAACAAGACTCAATTTTTAATTATTTTCAAAGACGTTATCACGTAAAATTATCGTTCGTTATCAGACTTTAGAGACAACCTTTTGAAAAGACGAAAAAAGGTACCACCAAAGAGTTTTAAGCCAGCAAGGATTAAAAACTCTTTGATGGTACCTTTTTTCTATACATCAAATATTATAACCCCTCAGAATAAGGAAAGATATATAACCCAGATAAATTAAGAATGTTTCATCTACCTAATATGTCATTAGCAGTGAGATATGTATTTGACTTATCGGGGTAGCATATTATTTTAGCACTAGTTGGATTTTTTTTTATCGCACGCGTGTATAATACGTTGCATTATGAGCCTAAAAGCGGTTTAATAAGATCCACTTTATGAGCAACTGTGATAAAAATGATTTTACGATGAGATTAATAAGCTAAGACTTTAATTAATAATAATGAGTTCGCTGAACCCACAGGCTGAACCCTACGTGCGACAGAAAAACTAAATAGAGATTTCTTTTAGGTTAAACACAGAATACTTAATAGAATAAGTAGATATAGGCTTTTATATGCATAACACCATATAAGCTATACATCAACTCGAGATTTAGTGATGTGTTTCGGATTAGTAGAAATAATTAAGTACGTAAATAATAATTATTCCCTTTCAAACAAAAAAACAATTTTCCAAATCAGTCCAGGCGTTTTCGAGTAATCCGCGCGAACATACATATCGGCGCAATTATGATTATTGACCTAAACTTAGACTGGTAAAACTAACTTTCATCTAGAATTCATGAAATTATTGATTATTCAAAACAATATTGTTGTTTTGCAATAACATGTTTTCATTTCGTTGTAATAATTCTTGAAACTAACGGTTAATTTAAACTACAATAATAAACAGTTAAGAATTTAATTGATAGATCGATTTACATTGAATTTAACTATTAAAAACAAGATTCTAGTGTTTTAAAAACATTCAATTGACTTAAACACAAAATCACTATAAATACAGCCGCAAAACAGTAGGAAAGCCATTCCAGCGCCAGACTTCAGACCGAGCGGACCTCCCTACAACCTGCGATTTCTACTCAGCACCATCGAAGCTAATATTTGAAGACGAAGCTCCTAATCGAAGATTGGTCTACCTGATGACGTCGGCTTCACTGACGTCATTAATATTTCTAACCAAAAACCACTTACAAAAACTACTAACCGAAGAGTCGTCAAGTGGACGATGAGATTGGTGACGTCAGCTTTGCTGATGTCACCGATATTCTTTAAGTCCATGGAACACCTCCTCCGTCATCAGAAGTGGGATCGGAACGGAATCCGATCCTAAACCACTTCCTCATCAGCTCGTATACCACCTGATATCAACCAACAAACTCTGTAACCACTGGGGCATCTGTTGCATCCAAGGTAACCATGCTGCTGCTCCCGCCTGGGTTCTGCTTCATAACCTATAGCACCAATAACTTCCAGCATCACCATCGGCATCGGTAGTTGATCTATTTATGGATGGGCTTTCACCACAATCATCAGGAAATGTTAAACCATTGTCGTTTCACCAGCTGAATTTAATAATAAGAACGTCAAGCTACAATCATCCAATCCTGATCCACATTGACCATTTCATCTGTTACAGGTAGAAAGCTCCGATTCTTCTTACTTAGAGGGTCTTATATTAACACTTTCATTATCATCGATTGTGTCACTTCAGTGAACCAGCTCCTACCGGAAGTAAGCTCGCAGAAGGAGGTCGACCCGGTATGCGCCACGTTCTCGCAGTGACGATTAATTAGTTTTGCCCAACAATTCGCCGAGAATTATGAGTTTCAGCCGAGTTACATCAGCAGTAATCACAACTTGAGAAGCGAAGGTTGTTCTTCGTTGATTAGGTGTAGGATAATGCACTTCAATGTGAATGCTTCACTAACCTCGAATCCAGACTTTACTCGTTTTAGAGAGGCCTCCACCTTCGTGTGTGTGAGACTTCCACAGCAAACCGTGGGACAAGGTGATGAAAATGTTCCAAGATTCACGATATCTATGTTGATATTGAAAACTACCCGCAAATGTTAATATGCCTGTCGCAGAGTTAGAAGCGCCATCTGTTATCGTGCATGGAAACTTCGTAAATTCAATGTTGCTGATGTACGAAATAATATTGTCGTTTCGATACTTGGGTTTGATTAAAACAAAGGGCAATCTTGTGTTAAAAAACAAGTTAGCAACAGCTTCACTTTTTGTTCGACTACAGACAGAACTGTTCACGTTCCGCTTCCACAGTATTTTTGAGATTTAAATCTAATTAAATCACGCGGATCCTTTGAGATTTTGTGAATCAGATTATTGATTAGACAAAATTAAATATCTAGAAGACTAACTGCGTCCTTATTTTGCTTCTAAATAATGAGTGACGTGGAGTCAGGTTCTGAGTCATATGCCAACACTCACCCCACTGCGTCATGCCAATGAAGTTGACAGAAATAACTAAGCAATGTCCACTCTACGGAACAATGGGTAAAGAGTTGTTAAGGCACGTCACAAACAACTTTGGAATGAAGGTTAAATGAAAGTTTAAACATCTTTTTCGTTAAAATTGTTGTTTATTCATTTCACCCGCTTCACATACGATTCGTGAGTAAAAATTCCTGTCATCTACTAAATGATTCTTATGAAAACAACTTTCTTCGGTCGTTTTGTCCCAGTATAGTTAAATGACTAGTTATCACGGGTTTTAAATCTGCGATTCTTGACAGCTGCTAGGGTGCTTAATAGCGATCGTTCGTTTTATCTGTTCACAGAGCTACCGTAGATAAATTTCATTTTATAGACGCCACGCCGGTACACTGATAGTGAATGGTGTACTCCAACGTTCCTATCTATTATTCTACTTTTGTTTTCTAGAATTGTTGTTTTCTTAACATGGACCCAATCTTACTTTGATACTCAGGGGTCATAAAACTTGAGTTCTGTTTACCAGCGATGTCTTCATAGAACGAAAATTATGGTGAAATGAGATGTTGAGGTATCGATTATGTCGACTCTCTATAGTCACTGTATTTTGCCATGACCTTAACATTCAAAAGAAAACAAGGTTCTGTTCAAATCCAATTAGTACATAGACTTGATTTAGAAGAATTTAGTTATTTGTGGTGATACCTAAGACATTAAGATGAAGTGATGTGGTCATGTCAATGTACCTGTCGCTGTATGTAGGTCACGCCTTTTTAGACAGTGTAGCATTCGGCTTGGTTTGCAAGTAAGGCTTTGCTTAATTGTCTACAACTTTCATCGTTTGTTTATCAAGTTGCGCGACCATAGCTATGCCATTACCCGCAGAAGGGAATAATGTCATCATCACCCCATCACCATCATCCTCCTAGTGGATTTCGACTTCGGTGACTGGTATTTGTTAGAAAATAAAAATAAAAAAATCCCTTGTGGTTCGAATGTTCCGTCCTTAGGTAACTTTTGTAACTTATTTTGTTTACAAAGGTTCATCCGCAGCAAGCACACGTCAGAACTAAGTTTACATAGTTGTAATCAACGGCAGAAGGTGGCTTACTCTTCAGCTGATCACGCTTGTCGTCTAAAGCACACCTTTGCGCGTCCTCAAACTTAGACATCTGAGTCTGCACTCACCGCCTCCATTCCGGACGCCTTGAAGCAAATGACTCCCAAGCACAAGGGTCTATGTCGTAATTCTTCATAAGTCTTTTCTGAACATCTTTATAGCGAAGGAACTGGCCACTGCGCTTCCGCTTACCATGTTCAAGCTCAGAAAATATTATGCGGAATAGTGGTAATATTGGGCGAGTCATGTAGGCATGGTGCTCGATTTCCTTCTAGTGAATTCATCTGTGACGTCATCGATTGGATCCGCTATGCCCTTTATCTGCGGTAATCTCACCTTATTGGGTTGAGAAAGTTTTGGGTACCTACTTAGTTAAAAAAAAACCGTAAATTACAGAAGCAGTCCAAGGTCGTTGAATTTGCTCGTGCCTTCATACAGCTGCGCTGACCGAGAGTATTCTAAATTTCATCGAACAATCTCATCGCCACATTCAAATCTGAGAATAGATATCCTCGTGAGTCATGATAATGTAAAGATATTTGGAAAAGACGTCTGTTACTCATCTACGAATATTGCTGAGTATTTTCCACACGACTAGGTTTTATAAAAAATAAAAATATGCACCAAGGACAGCTTGGATAATAAGGATGAACTCGAGGCCATGAAAAACATGCGTCATCAGTTCGAATAAAGCATACCCACTTAAATACGAACTCTACAATATCTAAACGCTAACGGTATTTATTTCAGAGCAAGTCATCTACACCTAGTATCATATTACCACAGAAGAACCCCTTATGGTTTAAACCTACAGAAACTAAAAAGACTCTAAAAGTCACTATTACTTGCAGAAAATTTGAAACCAGCACACATTCAATGTACTTTTTAGAAGGCAACGTTCACTAATTTCAAATTGAATTACAGAAACCTCAAAATTGCATAATATCAGGAATAAGCCGAGCGAATGCGCAGACTGAAAAACTTCATCCATCTCACTGTATCAGCCTTTCCTTGTTTAATCTGGGACGTAGGTCTCCATCATCTTTTTCCACTACCAACCGTCTTGGACCATTGACGTTTAATCATAGCCTGCAGTCTTTCAGTATCTTCTTTTTATCTAGAAATAAAATAAAAAAAAGGCATCGCCAAAATTTATGACCGCGGCGAGATTTGAACTCATTACCTCCTGCTTACAGTGTGGGTGTAATAACCACTGCGCTACGCGGCCAAGTAACGCTACAGACCGAAATTCAGGATATCCAATTATCTTGCTTGTTATACAAATCAAGGTTTGTTAGAGTCTTTTAAAGTCATTGGTGGTCTATCCCAATAATGTGCTCGTGGAGCTACTTAAGCAGTCTTAGCGTCCACCTTTCGTAGCTCATTATGCAATATCTACTTACGCTTTACAATCACGTTAACTATGTCCCTAACTGTGATCTTTGATCTGAAGTATTCTTCTTACTTGAAAATCTCGAGCATAGCTTTTTCCATACGAAATCAAGATGTGGCATATCACACTTGATGTAATGAACTACAACTTGCAATACGTATAGTTGCACAGTTCATCAAATCACTGGCAGTTTCACGACTACTAACTTCGTTTTGCGTTTCGTTTTACTTTATAATGATTAAGAACTATACGAAATCAAGCTGTGGCATAACACACTTGATGTAATGAACTACAACTTGCAATACTTATAGTTGCACAGTTCATCGAATCACTGGCATTTTCCCGACCACTAACATTGTTTTGCTCCACAATTTGGTAATTAGGAAACCGTATCGGCAGATGTTAGACAAACTCCACAACTCCAAGAATCTACGAGGAACTACTTAAATTTTTCAGACTCTTCAAGCATCTGCGACAACCCAATAGAACTGTTCAGACTCAGTGAGTATGAACAACAACTTTTCAAACTCAGTACTAAAACTTTAGACTCGCCGAGAACCTGCATAAATCTTCGAGAACCTACAAAAATCTTCGAGAATCTAATAAACATTTCTTTCAGAACCTATGAAACCCTTCGAAGACCCAATAACAATTTTTGCTAAAATAACCTTCCAAAACAACAACTTTTCTTACCAGGCTGGTGCAGAGCGCGCACCGCCTGTCAGAATGGCCGTATCGGCGCAATTATGATTATTGACCTAAACTTTGACTGGTAAAACTAACTTTCATCTAGAATTCATGAAATTATTGATTATTCAAAACAATATTGTTGTTTTGCAATAACATGTTTTCATTTCGTTGTAATAATTCTTGAAACTAACGGTTAATTTAAACTACAATAATAAACAGTTAAGAATTTAATTGATAGATCGATTTACATTGAATTTAACTATTAAAAACAAGATTCTAGTGTTTTAAAAACATTCAATTGACTTAAACACAAAATCACTATAAATACAGCCGCAAAACAGTAGGAAAGCCATTCCAGCGCCAGACTTCAGACCGAGCGGACCTCCCTACAACCTGCGATTTCTACTCAGCACCATCGAAGCTAATATTTGAAGACGAAGCTCCTAATCGAAGATTGGTCTACCTGATGACGTCGGCTTCACTGACGTCATTAATATTTCTAACCAAAAACCACTTACAAAAACTACTAACCGAAGAGTCGTCAAGTGGACGATGAGATTGGTGACGTCAGCTTTGCTGATGTCACCGATATTCTTTAAGTCCATGGAACACCTCCTCCGTCATACATAAAAATATATATATATACGCGACGAATTGAGAACCTCCTCCTTTTTTGAAGTCGGTTAAATAGCAACTAGGTACGAACAATTCCACAAAAACAAAACACCACCTTAAATTTTTATAGGTAGGTACTTAGTAAAAAAATAAATCTAAAGGTGGGTACTGACCTACGTTACGAGGTGTAATGTAACATTCGCATCGAGCATGCTACGCATAGAGCATGTTACGCTGTGTTCTAAAATTGGCGTAGCATGCTCGTCAAAACTCTGTGAACAGTCAAAGGATTCGCCAAAAAACCGACAGCCGGGTGGAGCACTCAAAGCGAGCAACGAACGGCTCGTTGCTCGCTGGTTTCCCCGTAACACGACGTACTGACTGCACGAATGCTCGCTGTGTTTGACGAGCATGTTACGCCAATTTTAGAACACAGCGTAACATGCTCTATGCGTAACACGCTCGATGCGAATGTTACATTACACCTCGTAACGTAGGTCAGTACCCACCTTTAGATTTATTTTTTTACTAAGTACCTACCTATAAAAATTTAAGGTGGTGTTTTGTTTTTGTGGAATTGTTCGTACCTAGTTGCTATTTAACCGACTTCAAAAAAGGAGGAGGTTCTCAATTCGTCGCGTATATATATATATATATATATATATTTTATGTATGTTCGCGCGGATTACTCGAAGCGGATACCTTAAGGTGTGGAATACACAGAAGTGGAACGAGAATATTATTATAGCTGTTTTGCTTCTGTGTGATTAGAACTGATTAATTGCAGTTCTAAAATTATCTGCATAATTGCAGACCCACCGTAGAGCTCCAAAACGGCTGTTATAAGAATGTTTTCAACACAAGCAAGATTCTAAGCACCTGCTTTAGTTGATGTTTAAAGTCTTCTAACTCATCAATTTATCAAACAAAAATTATTAGAATAAAAACATTCCAATAATAGGAATTTTCGAACTCTACCGGGGCCTGCATTATGCACTATGCAGCCGACTAATAAATAAAGATAAGTTAGGACCTAAGACCGATTAGTTTCTAGACCTACCTAACTGTTTGGGAACTGCGTTGATCTTATAATATCGATACCTAGGCTCAAAGGGCGTAAGCGCCATTTTGGCGAAATTGACTTTTTAATGCAGTTCTACTTAGGTAGCTAAAGTTTTGATTACTTAAATGTATGTTAGTAATAAGTAGGTAGGCATAGACAAATAAGATACGAACATTGAAGATCCTTGATGAGATCCGGCGACAGTTTCGCTGCATTCAGGTCTTGACTTTGTTCAGCCATTGGCATCGGTCCATTCTGATGCTGTAGTTGCACGAGATATTCTAGTTGGTCTTGCAACGCGTTTATCTACAAAACAGATTACTCGTACCTATTCTTTGCATCTTTATCTTGATACTTCTCGGGTGTATCCGATAAAATAAGCTTTGGTTTAAGTTGGTTCTTACCTGGTCCTGTATTACGCCGGTTTTTTTGTCAATAGACTCGTAGCATACTTGCAGGTCTTTTTCGAGATCCATGACTCTATCTACTATGCCTGTTGGAGTAGCCGTCGAATATCGTTTGCCACCTCCACCTGCTCCTGAACCTGCACCTCCCCCTGCTCCTGCACCTGCACCTCCCCCTGCACCTGCACCTCCCCCTGTTGCTACTAAAAGAGAATAACAGACATTTATATGTATTCACCTCAATAAAATAAGCAATTTTGGGCCACATTAATAAATTTATCAATGTTGTCAATTAGTTCCCAACTTATGTCTTTATAGATTTGACCGTTTAAGAAATGGCAATTTTTTTAAAGTTAGAAAGGCCTGTCTTCTGTCAAATGCTAATGTGGTGAGTCAACTTGAGAATTGGCCATTTAGGAATTAACCAGTTTGATATTTGGCCCTTTTAATAACTAGCCATTGTGTTTAGGTAGTGTAGATAGTAAATAAGTAGTGGAAACTTTTTTTTACCTTGACCCGATGGTGTCATCGTCATTTGAGATACAGCTGATGCTGCATGATGTGGTGTCACAACAGGCGGCAAAACGGGTTGTGGTGGTGGTGGTGGTTCTAAAGTTAATACCTCAATTTAAGTAAGTATCTCGAACAACTAATGAAATATTAAATCTGAATACCCTACCTGCAAACTACTTACCAACTTTAGTATTCAGTTCTTTCATTGCACCATAGAACGTATTCGAGAGATGGTCCAAATCGTCCCTTAATTGTTGTAAGTGTGCCAGCATTGCAGCCAGTTCATCTTTAGTCGCTGGTGGTGGTCCAGACCATGCTTGGGCTGGAGTTGCACCTGCTGAGGCTGGAGTACCAGGCGCTACCGCTCTATGAAAATAAAGGTATTATTATGTACTTATGTCCTATCGAATATGAAATTTTAGGCATTATAAAGAAAAATAAGGTTCAAGATGATAATTTTAGTGTCTTCTAGTTGCCAGTAAATCCTTTTCAAAAAGTAAATCTTCAAAATTGGTCAAAAAAAGTTTAAGATGTTAGATTTTAATTTTACTTGTATTTTGTTTGACTAACGTTTTAGAACCACGTTTGCCCACAGAATCTTGTAGTCCAGTTGTCTCAGATATTAGATCTTGAACTAGAGAACTGAGCTTCGCTATCCCTGCTTCAGCAGCCTCGAGACGCGAAGACACGTTCAATGATGTCCACATGTCCGTTATAGCTTTGAGATTCGTTTGAGATCTAGGGGTAAGCAAATAGAGGTATTTTGATGTAGAGTGTTCGAGATTGCATTCGATTCTATCTAAGGTGATACTGGGTAATTTTTACTGGTTTTGCCAGTTAATTTATGTATGAATTAAATATCTTTAAAATGTTCTGGATACCTGACTTCTTCCAAAATAGCTTCGTTCTTTGGCATACTCCCGTAAACTCTGTTCTTTAGATCTTCGACTTGGTTTTCTAGTACATTGAACTTGCTAATCGTGACTAGAGAGAGTCTTTCAGTGGAGGAGACGGCGCGAGGTGCGCGGGCTGCACCGTCTTTGGGAGGGGCAGTAGAGGGGCGCGATGGTGCGGCGGTAGACGGACGGGGCGCTGATGGCGATACCCCACGAGCGGGGCTGGCTGAAGCTTTTAATAAAAAGTTATACAATAAGCACGGCTGTCTATTATACAATCAACACAGCTAGGTAGGTACGATAGGAGAAAATAAATAAAAACTGCACGGAAAAGAGTCCATCGCCTATAGGTAGCGCCTAATTCAAAATAACCTTATTAATCTAAATCCCTATTTAAGTAAGTATATAAAATTCTCATGTCGCGGTGTTCGTTACCTATTGCCACCTAAACGGCGAAACCGATTTGTATATTTTTTTTTGTGTATATTCGTTAGGTCTGAGAATCTAACAACATCTATTATTTTGTTTTGTTTTTCCTTTTTTAAATGCTAAATGGTAAAACAACGTTTGCCGGGACAGCAACTAGTAAATAAAAATACTTACGCGGTGACTCAGTTTTCCTAACTCTTTCAACTGTAAAATGAAATAAAGATGGTTATTTATAAATAAATTGATTAACTTTCTATCGGGTTTTCTACGGTGAGTCAGAGGTTACTTACCAACAAGGATGGTATCCGTTTCTGGACCTGTAAATTATAAAAGAGCCCAGAATAAGAGATAGGTATATCGAATAATACTTAGTTGTAAAAGAGAGTCTAATGTATTTATTTCAAGATACAGAATACAATGCAAAGGCATTGATGATAAAGTACGGAACAAAGGACTACATATACAGAAAAATATGTATGTTTTGTGTTAAACAATGATTCTTGAGTGTGAACGAGGGCAACCAAAATAATTTTAAGGATGACGACAGTTCAATTTCGAAGGTTTTGTTACTTACTTCTATCAACTTTTTCTACTTTTTTTGGTGTTCCCTGAAATAATCATTTGTTAAAGGTTAGTTAAAATGTTCTTTATAAATAATTAAGTAAGTATCTGTACAGACCTACAAATGAATCTAAACGAGGAAGCAAGAATATTGTACAAGGCAAGCGATCTAGTGATCTTACTGTGGTGCACCTCCCTAATCCTTATCCACCTACTTCGAAGAATCCAAAAATGTACCATTTACTAGCTTTCCTTGCTCGTAAATTACGAAAGTAAAGTTGTTCCATCTTCATGAGCTTAAAATTTTTGCTTAAATTTGATGAAAAATGGCTCATTACATAATAGAATAATTACTGTACCTACAATTCTTGCCTTGAATAATTCTGACTTCTTTCCAAAAAAACTTAGCTTGCTGGGTTGGAAGCTAATCTTGGTTTATTCACCTTTTTAGCATCATCGGTGTCAACGATGTATTCGCTTATGGCTATTGTCTGGACGTTGTCCCTGCCCGCGCCGGCGATGGGCAGCGCGGCTACACTGCCGCGGAGTTCTACATTCTTGCCAAGGATACGTAGCTGCTGGGCCAGGCAGTGTAGTACGGTCTGAAGCATGTTGAAGTCTACTACCCCGACCTATGGACATGTAAGTAAGTTTTAACTACATAAGTATGCATTTACTAAATAAATGTACTCGTAATTCTGTATCTTCAGAATATTGCATCCCGCGCTGAGGTTGATTTTGGTACTATCAGTATGAGAGAAAGAAAGTCATTCAGAGGAAAATAGCGAAGTTTGATGTCAAATTGAGATAAGAATAATTGAGAATAAGATGAACCAATATATCTATCATATAATTATTTAATATATGATATCATGCGTTCATTTCATAAATGTGTTAGGTTGTATGTATTTATTTAGTCTAAATTGATTTGATTACTTACCTAAATATTTCATTCAAAACATTGTTTTAAGATCAATATAACTACTCTATACGATATAATATTTACTAAAGCATTAGTTTGTAAAATATGTGTAAGCAATCTGAGATATCCAGTGGCCGCTTTTTGCCACTTTTTGGAGAAATACCAAATATATCTTGACGATTACGCAGAATTGACGAGTGTGCGGTAACTTGACAAATAAACAGTGTTGTTCATAGTTTGACAAATACGCAGTTTTGAACATGATAAATTAGCAGTATTGAGAAAGGTTTCCGAATATGCAGTTTGACAATAATGCTACTGCACTTGACGAATATGGGTAGAGTATAATATATTGCATTTTTTAAAGCTTGACGAGTATGCAATATATTGCCGAGAAGTACCTATGTCGTGAATCGATACTTCGTCTAGTTGGTTTGCAATTAGGTTAATCTGTGGACTATGTGGTCTATTGTTCCAAACGCCTTTGTTATTGAAATGTCTGGAAACCGATGGCATAATGAATAGGTATTTAGAAATTAGCATTTCGCTTTCATGTTTTTATTTGTGATTTATTAGAAGGTAACCTACCTAGATAAGTATTGATTATGTAGGCTAGCTTGTTAGTTATTTGCACTTCCATAATCATGGAAATGACGCTTCATTAGGGGAGAATACATTGAATTAATTATTTAGTGTGTAGTTTGGTATATAGGTTGGTTACCTCTGGGGTTCCAATAGCCAGGTCAATCATATCGCTGATGTTCACCAACACAGAAGTTTGATCTGCAAAAAACCTTTATTTAACACCACTGTCACAGCGATAGAAAATGTGATGGAAAATTCTACGTGTTCTAAAGAAAATAGTGGTATGTATTTTGAAACACTTTGTAGTTATACGTATGAGGTGTGAGCCTTGATTTTTTATAATCTAGGATCAATTAAAATTTCCAAACTATTTTGTTGATTTACCTGCCATATTTGCTTGATAAGATTCCGACTAAGGTGAGAGCAGTTACGTATTGATTTTAAATGAATTAAAAACTAAATAGGGTTCTAAAATATCAGACAAACACTAGAAAATAACAGTAAACATTTTTTGCAATAACTCTAATGGAAAACCCGTGAAACTGTCAAACATTGAGTAAAAAGTTTTTATACTTTATTCATTGCATTCATAAAAAAGTTTGTATTAAGCAGGCACTCAATTCGGGTTAAGTGCTGGAATATTGAAAAAGTAAAAGCCTCGTGTCGTGAAACTTTATGATGAAGTTAAATGTTCTGAGTATAAATGCTCAGAACAATAGTATTTAATTATACACTCTTACGGTTCTGATGAAACCCGCAGTGTGTTTGGCTTCAGCAGACGTATTTGACAAGTTCTCGCCTCTGGACGCGGTCGACTAAGTTGAGAGGCGGTAAAAATTCATACATATCATTTCCAGGCACTGCAGCGACCGCTCTTAACATCATGGATTAAAGTATAATAGGCTCTGAATAAGGATTCCTTATTCAGAGAGTATAGGTATAATTAATAATAATATTGCTCTTTTTGACCCCATAAAGACCCACAAAAATCAAGTAAAGGCCATTATTATTATAAACATTATATCCATATTATAAGTGGGTAACCTTACTTAGTTTCAGTGTTTGTATTGATAAGCTATCATAGGTAGGTGTGAAACAGTGCAGTCCTATTTTATTCGATTGTTTCGTGATGTTATCATTGTTTTGGTTTTCGAACTACACTTCTATTTCATAGCTGCATAATAACCAACCATAACTAAATACAATTTGTGTATTTTATAACATCACGTTTGCGGCAACTATGTGCAAAAGGCTCAGGTTGTATTGTAGTGAGCCTGCTGCACCACCGGTCGAAGGCTCTTTTTTACTTTTTTAGTACACTCACAGCGAGCGCGGAAACGTGGCTTTATTTATAGTCCGGTTCGGGAATAAATTGACGAGCGATTTACGATAAAATGTGCACTTTATTATCATTTATGTTTTCATTAAATACGGGGAATGAAACAGTTTTATTTTACGAATAAAGTAAAACTATATAGACCACAATTTAATGCGCAACTATGAATTTAGAAGGAAATTAGTTGACAGTATTAAACCTACGCTTTGAGGTGGTAGCTAGACGAGATGACAAAGACTGTGTGCAAACAGTACCCAACCCTTCTTAGGTTTTGTATTAAAATGACTAGGGTAGCTGGTATTAGGTGAGCATAATGTGATAAAAACGTGTGTTTTATCTATACTAATATTATAAAGCTGAAGAGTTTGTTTGTTTGTTTGAACGCGTTAGTGTTTAATATAAAATTGTTACTTCTGACTAACCGACAGATTTTCAATGCATAACTCAACATAATAGGATATGGTTAATATTTAACATACGTAGGCTAAAAAAAGATTTTGGAAATCTACCCCTACGTGGACGAAGTTGCGATGCGAGTAAAAGCTAGTTGATCATAATAAGTAATAAGTTTGGCAAACACTGCGTCACTAGTTACGCAAAAATCTGATCACGTACAGGTTACCTACACGTTTCAGGTTTCCTTCGAACCGTTACGTACCTTCCATTACGTCACTCTACTACTTAAATAAAGGAGGAAAAAAGTTGGTCCAAAGTTCCTCATAGTTCCCTTTGTTACCAGCTGAAGCTTAGGTAGGTAGATGACATTAATTTATTGGCGAGGTCTATGAATAAAGTCGCTCTAGACCGCCTTTTAATAGGATTTAAGAGTTGAGAGTGGTTTGCGGGTGTTCCTCGGATCTATTTTAAGCCTCGGGTGCTGACTTTTGAGAGCTTGTCCGTGTCCTGCTCTCGTTCTATGCGAAAATTCGCTTCCAAATCCGAGCGAAATTACTTGCAGCGATGAATTTCTAAGCTTTGTACGGTAAATTTCAATGAAATTCCAAAATTGATTGAATGGATTTGGAGATTAGATTTTCGTTCAATTCAAGACTTATATTTACGACGATGAAATTGATGTTAGATCTGAAAATCCATTACCTAGCTTCTATTAAAATTTTATTTGCAACATTTATGTGCTTTTAGTGATTAACGACGGGCCTCAATTGTGGTGTGTGCCGATATAATCTAGACAGAATTATAAGAATTTTAATTACCTAAATAAATCTACAAAGTTTACCTAGTTAATAGGTACTTTGGACAAGATAAAAGATAGAACCTGACATATCTGTAATCCTCTTCACACTCATACGATACAGGTTTATATTCTGTAAATACAACTATGTAGTTAGTTATGTTATCTTAAAAAAAAATGATATTCATCTTCAGGGTGGTGTACACTGTACAGTAGGTAGTAGAGTCAACACATCACCACCACACCGGTGCAGCTTTCTTGACTCTGTACACACAAATATTGACAAAGGATGTTCTTAACTGAGATAATACGAACTTAAATAACGGAATAATTGATTCCGATACGAGGAAACATCGTCCGGTTAGTTTGTATCGGTGATTACACGTGCATCGCTAAAATGTTCTTGTTGTTTATTTCGATCATTATCGAGATCGCGTTAACGTTCTCTCAACAACTATGGTTTCTTTCTCACCGCGATACTGCAATTTACGAGATCTTCAATGATAGATAATGATCTACCCAAATTACAGTTTGTGGCCGACGAACAACCGTCTCAACCACTCAGACGATGAAACGAGACGTTTGAATCATGAATCTAGTACCAAACGATTAGGACTCGAATAATGTGTGGTGCAGTAGCTGCTTGCCTGTTCTTCTGGTATGTTTCGTTTGTTCGTATTTCGGCGAAATGTGAGGCTTCTCTTATTTTTTTAAGCGGCAGGTGATCGGGTGCGCGAGCAGGACGGGCGAGCCGCGCGCCGGGCGCAGCGGCGAGCCTCGAAAGCTCGGAGGACCGCGGACTCCGACCGAGATAGTCTTGCATCGGCTCGGCTAGGGGCCGACCGTATCGCGTCTACGCTTTGCAACTTGTAACGTGAAAACTTTACGTAAACATTTCTGTATTCTATCTCAAAATATATTTTCAGTTCGAACTGTAAATATTAGTTAGCCGGCGTATAAGCAGTCCGGCTGTTTATCCATTATTGTAGTTTAGTGTTTCTTTACTAGTTTTTGATCGGAATAAGATCGTGTCTTCAATTTTGTGGCAAGTACCGGCATCCAGTGCATGCTTGGTAGATCCTGTTGCATATAAAGTAACGGTAAGTTCTTTTTAAAAATTCTTACCAATTATCACTTTCATAATTACTTATAAGTAGGTACTTACCTAGAGTAGGTACAATAACAGTATAGGTATAAAATATGTCCTACAATTAATGTATCTATTACACATTATAAGTACTTACCTACTTTTAACTGTACGTAAGTACATTTGTTGTCATTACAGATTTTAGGGGGTAGGTAGTGTCGTTGTAATTGAATCTAATCTAACATTTTCTATTAATGATTGGTGCTAATATATTGGTCTATATTATCTTCTTGGTTATAACATTTATTACTTTACTTACTTCTTCATTAATATTCATCTACTCCGAGATTTTGATGTTGATGTGTCTCATTGACTTGCATTGAATTAAGGATATTCGGGTAACCCTAACCCTATCTTTTAAGTAATGTAGATGCTTCTTCAGTACCTACGTACGTACCTATACCTTCTTAAATTAGAATACAAAACTTCTGTGGTAGGTAGGTATACCTACATTGATCTATCTTTAAAACATTTTCTTACTACATTTTTTTCATTCTAAACCTGAATTGTATTACGTACCTACACTATTATAGCTGACGTTATTCGAAAATAAATTAATTGAAAAGCTAAGAAATAAATCAATTGCGTAGGTAATAAACCAGTTCTAAAAAATATGGTTATAAAATTTGGCGTCATCGGCATCGTCCGGCAGTAAATTAGTGCTTTTAATAAATTAAATCCTTAATTAGTCGTTTCTCAAACCTACCTTGTACGTTCCTATCTTTATTTTGAGGTAAATTATGATGGTTATAAAGACATTAACAGTATAAAGTATATTTCTACTATTGGTTGAATTTCTTATTGTATACCTAAATAAATACCCACCAATCTATACTAATATTATAAAGCTGAAGAGTTTGTTTGTTTGAACGCGCTAATCTCAGGAACTGCTGGTTCGAATTGAAAAATTATTTTTGTGTTGGATAGTCCATTTATCGAGGAAGGTTATAGGCTACTTTTTATCCCGATATTCCCACGGGATCGGGAGTTACGCGGGTGAAACCGCGGAGCGCAGCTAGTACGTAAATACATGGGTATAGGAAATAATGTCTTGTATATATAATAATTGTATAGTTTTCTATTCATTCTTTGTATGGTTTCCTTATATCTCCTTGCACACGACAGCAAACTAAGTTGATTTGGCTGCTATAAAATATTGACACCCGTAAGACTTAATATAAAATTTATAGGCAATATCAGTTAAATATGACTTTTTTTTTAAATAAATGATAGGTCAGCGTTTGACCACTATCACACCTGATGGCAAGAGAAACGGTCGTAGATGAAGCATGCTTACCTTGGAAGATATTTCTTACTACCTTGAAGACCAGAATTGTACGCGTGTCAGGAAAGACAGACGCAGGCAATTGATTCCATTTCGTTGCAGTATGAATAAGGAATGACGATGCAAAAAGCTTAGTGTGGGTATCTGGGTTTCCACAATGAATCGATGTCGCATATCAAAACTATACATAATCCTAATTAAGGTTTTTATTAATAACTTTCTCTTCCAAGCCAAATACAAGTATGTTTTATGTAGTGTATGATCTCAAACAGATCTATCAAATCCGGTGCTAAAATTAATATGAAGTCAATGTACCTATTGCTAAGGAAAAAAAACAATTTCAACAACCATAACACAGTTTGATATAAGTTTACTGGACTGTATTCCAATATTATCTATTTGGTAAGAAATATTTGGGATTCTTCAGTGCGGCGGCATCCCCATATCGAATGGCGTGCAGAGCACACACCGGTCCTCTACAAAGAGTCCACAAAGACTCGATTGAATGACAATGGTCCCTGCGTCACGGGCCACCGCACCGCTCGCCTCGCTATGTGACCCTGGTCCCCGCACAGATAAACATCGCTGCACGAATTTCAAATTGTGACCTAATTTCAGAATTTTAATGCAGTTGGAATAAAAATAATCTTCATTAGAATGTTACCTACCACCATGTTATATCATAGTCGCGCTAGCAGATTAGATTCCATCAAATATTTTATTCACATATAAATTCTTAGTTATCCACCTAATATCGACTTTTAAGTACCGACGTAATTAGACTTAGCTACTCAGATTAGAAAACAAATGCTTTTCCTTCGAGTATTTACAAAACTTTATAGTGGATTTCTCTCATGCACAAAGCTATAAAAATTAATGGATTTTGGACGTAGGTATTATTGTTGGAATTATGTATGTTCGGTTTCAAAACAGCGATCGTTTATGGTCCGCGATGACGCAGAATTGCATAAAAGGGAATAACTGATAAAAATTAGATTACGTTTATCAATTTCGAATAATTTAGTCCAAACTTAAAATACTTCATTCATTATGATATAGGAGATATTTTAAAATATGATGTCATCTTTTTTTTGTTTTACTTACTTATGTATTTTTGAAACAAAGGTAAGTGTTACTTGACGATAAAATAAACAAAAATTATTAACGGTAAAGCCGCACCCAACTAACCATACAAAAACGGTGTGCAAAAAGGTAGGGTCATAATCTACGCAGACAAAGTCACAGGCAAATATGAAACCATGATATTTGATGTATGAAATTTTAATGAATTTATGATAAGGTTGACCTGATTCCAATCAAATGTATTTCAATTGACTGCCACCACGGCCATAGGCATAAGTCATGCGGGTTCGACTTTTTAAGTGAAAGAGGGTTCTATTAACGTTTCGTCTCATTAATTAAATATGATTGGGATAGGTACCTATGGATCGCAGATTGAAGGATCCTGTCGGACCTTATTGATTTTGCACGAGATTTGGGATAAATGCTAGATGGATATAACCTCCCAGGTCCGTTAACAGATTTTATAATACCTAAAACGCACATATGAAATATCTGTAGAATATAATACTCACATACTACTTTATGCATAAACATACAATCTTTTAATATAATATACTAGCGACCCGCCCCGGCTTCGCACGCGTGTATTATGCATGTATTATATCTAAAAACCTTCCTCTTTAATCACTCTATCTATTTAAAAAAACCGCATCTAAATCCGTTGCGTAGTTTTAAAGATCTAAGCATACATAGGGACGGCGAAAAGTGACTTTATTTTATACTATGTAGTGATGATTAATTATGACACGTTGTTTGTGCGCGATGGACTCCTTAACTACTTAACCGATTTTAATCAAATTTGCACAGCGTGTGCAGTTTGATCCAACTTGAAAGATAGGATTAGCTTACATATAAATGAACCGCGGACCGCAGCTAGTAAAATATATGTTTCAGAGTTGTCTATCATCTTTTGTAGTTACATTTAAAAAAAAAAATGTTCCACTCTTTGGAAACGAAAGATCTTAAATAGATTTCCGTAAACATCGTTTACTAAATCATTAGGTAGGTATTCAACCTAATGTATTCGGTATTCGTACCTTTTTGTTAAAGGCAGCGTACATTCTAACTGATGGATACCTTCGAATCCGATACATGGTTAAAGGGCTTAAAGGTTTTACTTACGTTAATGCATTAGCAAATTGCGTACGGATTTAATCTTTTAAAAGTATTCATGATCCCTAGAGACGTCTTGTCAGAAAAAAAGCAAAAGCTTTCGCTCTTGATTTGTGAATCAGGGTTCATTTACTTACCGACACAATTCAATTATAACTCTTTACCTTCTAGCTTTTTATTTATAAAATCATTTTACCATAACATAATAGGTAAAAATTCTTGGAAAAGGGCCCTGATATCAGAAAAAGCTATTCTATAAAAGTGGTTTAGAATCATCTAAAGATCTAATTTAAAAAAATCAAACCCTAATTCGGACTTCGACCCCTAAGTCCCTGATTTTCGGAATCCGGACCAGTGTGCGGCAGTGACCAATGCATCTTTCTTAAGAAAATGGTGTGCTTTTGCTCTTACGGTGTAGGAAAACTAGTTAGGAAGCTAAAAGTCATACAACCTCCTTTGTGATTTAATAATTGCCACCCATTTGCCACCACTTTTATCCTTCTACATTCAGACGTCCATCCAGTCCAGTCTGTCCAGTAGTTTAACTTTACTTGTCGACTGATAAATTACAAACTGACTTTTATTACACACTTTGTTAACTGATAGGTATGTATAAGTCTGGAGTTTGATTAAACTTTATGTAAGTATGTTGCTGTAAAGTTTTGCCTGCACTATTTCTCGTCTTGGGGTCGTTTTACATTACGATATTTTACGACGGCCAATGTTAAATGGATTATTGTTTGTGCTTCGCCTGCGGACGTTAATCGATAAAATAAGTTTATTGTTGTCGCACGAGCCAACAATACAAATAATACCTACTTATAACTTTTCCAAGCTTTACTTCCTATGGTTATAAAATGCAATCTAGATTGCCCGGTTCATATGATTCGTGATCTGATATTTACGATGTCTAATAAAAATGAGATATGTAATAGGAATTCTGTTGTTTTTTTATTTTGTGTGATGTTCTTTCATCATCATATCAGTCACAGGACGTCCACTTGCTGGAAAGCCTCATATAAAGACTTCCAGATCAATCAGTTGCATGCCCTCTGTCCCTTATGTGTCGTATATTTATAAACAACGCATTTATGATCTTCGCATCAAGAATATGGAACATAATATTTTGGGTTTGTTTGCATATTGCGAAGGATCAGCCTATCTCTGTATTACATTCTTATCTTGTCTATAGATGTAGTGCAGTAGCTCCAGCGTTATGGCGGTTTACCATCATCGTCTTATCTGCGGTTGACACGCTGCGAGCTTCTCCAGAGACTCATTCATATTTCTCGTATCTAACACATGTATCACAACCAGAGTAGGTATTTTTCTCAGTGAACATAAGGAAAAAGTTTATACTTAGATTATTTTCATATTTTTATATAGGTACTCTAGGTACCTAACTTACCTTTTATAATGTGTAGGTAATGTGTCTCCTAAAAATGATTTTCTTTGGTATATTCCCTGAAACTGTTTGGTTTGAAATTGAAAGGTGTAATGAGTTATTTCCGCTTTTTACAAAAGTTCTGTTTAGGTATAGGTAGTAGGTACTTGTGTTTATCATATAAATGCTTTTTCAACTACATATTTAATATAGAGCCACACCTAAATTATCTCTTTCAACACCTCATTTGTTCCCAGAAACTTTACTCATCAAAATATGTAATCATCAAATTTTATCGTAGAGATAATTCGTAACGATTGACTGATTTGATAGAACATGTATAGAACCCGCCCTTTATCGTAAAATTCAAGAAAGCATTCACATTAATATTTATTTTTATTGCATTTAACGATTGAAATGTAGCTAATGCATCTTATAGTCGGGGCAATAAAAATATTTCGCTTACTTAAATCTTATTCTATGGATGGATGAGTAGGAATTTTAATGTTCATAGCCTAAAGAAATGCGATGGAAATTTATGTTAAAAATACATGTAACAAGTCGACGAGTACAATAATAACTAAATTACTTTGTGCGAGTATCAAGGTTCTTTATTGTCCTATGTGTTAGGGCGCCAACCCCTTTTTTACGGGTTTTGTGCCTGCGGCAATCGCTCCACAAAGAAATCCTTGAAGTTATGAATGACTGGCGTTCTTTGTTGCTTCATTCATACCTGCCCGTTTCATCACTTACCGACTTTATTACATTGAAGGCTACAAGCAGAGGTTGGTTATTGTGTATAAGTTTTGCGAGAGAAGCTGCTTCCCTAGAATTTTTGGCGCCGATAGGCTTATCTGGTTTCCCACAGTTGAATTGTCATTTATTTTACAATTGAAAAGAAAGTTTCCAGTATTATTTATAGTTACCCGCCATCATATACTGACATCCATACTAAGAATATTTTCTGTGGATTCTGTAAGTTCCTGTGTTTATAGGTTTGTAGCACCACCAATTATCTAATGTAGACAACGGGAAATAAAATTGTATAGCTGAGGAAGTAACTGTAGATTACTTTGCTATTCCATAAAATGAGGAGGAGTTTTTCCTACACAGATTTTCTTGTCATTAGGCGTCAGTGTCTTCTATGAAGCTCTATGTACTAATTGTTGATGATAGGACATTATTAAGCGTGTCCACACGAGCTCTGAGTCGACACATTTGTCATGTAGATACTTCCCTGTTATGAGTGTAAACGTGGATTTATGTCGGAGAGTTTAGCCGTGAAACATAAAATTTGTATCCATTCTCGTTCTATTTCCGCTGAAGAACAACTTTATGAAAATTTGAGTTTTATTCTTTTCCGTGTCTAAAGGTATGCTTCCTTTTTAAAATGTATTTTGAGGAGCAAATGTATTTTGGCCCGTTACACTGTTACTTAGGACATTTCTATTTTCTGTGGTTTTTAACTCTGTAAGTTGGCGCTTCCAAAGTTTCTATCTGGTTTTGGAATAGACTATACCTACTATTTCGTTTAGATTCTAGACAGTAGGTGGGCTTATAACATGTGTATTTTCATATCATACTTACCCTTGCCAAAAACTCCTTGTGACCTTTTAAAGGTTCATATTATGCCATAACTAAAAAAAAAACAATGTATCTGATCACATCTATCTCGGCTTCAATATTTTTTAATTCAATTAAAATATTGTTTTGACTAGGACTTTATATTATTTATATTATTATAGGAGTATAGTATAGGACTTTATATGATAATTTTCAGGAATTGTAATAGATATGTCTAGGTAGGTATAATCCCTAACTAAAAACAGTATTTCTTAAGTTAGCGGTAGAGATATGTATAGAGCTTTATAATATTGAAAGATGATTTTTCGTCCATAGGAAATAAAGAACATCTCTTCCTATTATTTTTGTAACGTTGATTGTCGAAATCAGAACAATGTAAATTACAGATTTTAACAATGCTTAATTTAAAGACGACTGACAGCGAAATTTTCATTTAGTGAAACGAATAAAAATAATAAACTAAGCAATTACGCTTAACAAAACGTTTCTTTCTTTAGCGAGATGCTATACCTATACCTACCTGAAACTCATACAAACACAGGAAGGTATTAAGGAAAACCGACGCAGATGTCTCCTGACAAAGAAATCCCCAGTCAAATATTTGGCGTCGAGTTGTCGGCAGATATTACTTACACTTCAACCAAGTTTGTATTCCGCGGAATAAAGTGGAACTAAGAATATCGCCGAAATGGTTGCTAAGGAAGATGACTAAATAGAAAGATAGTGGCGACCTTAGCAACGGCATAGATATCTTGATCGAAGTGTAAACAGTCTGTACCCTCGCAAACCTTGAAGGGCTTCTGAGGAATGGTTTCCCTTTCTCTATGTAAGAGGACGATTTGTATGCGAACACAATGTCGGCTTCAGTACCGTATCGAATTATCTGAAAGTTACACGGTGATTGCTATAACTTTGACGATTTTCTTGCATATTTTAGGACCATCCATATTTTTTTTAAATCGCCATGTTTTACGCATATTTAACGTCGGCTTTAGATAAGCTTTTTTATAAATCGCTATGTTTTACGCAGGTTTTAGATAATGTTTACAACATCTCTATGTAGGTAGGTAATATAACTATTTAATTCTTAATGGAAATTAAGAGAGCTGAGCATTTTTCTCATCAATTACGAATTCTTGCATAATGATTTCTCCGCATCATCGGATTATAAAGTGCAAGAAGCTTGCAACTCACATTGCATCTAAGGCATACGACTGCCTGCCATATTTGGCTTATGATTATGCATTGAGTGTCGTATTTGATGGCCAGTGATACCTCGTCCATATAAGCTAAGGGAATAGCCTTTCCTTGGCAGTGGCTACTGACAATCCAGCTGAGAAACAAAACTGGTTGATATATCAAACTTGGCATTACCATTTACGTAAAAATAGATTATGTACTTCAAGAGATATGTGACATTATGTTGCTCTTCTAGGCTGAGTGAGTTTTTGTCTATTTTTGTTTCTTTATCAGGCATAATAACTAGATAGATTATTTCTATGTAGACAGAAATGGCATTGCCTAAGAGGCTTCCGGCGACTGGGACCGCAACCCACTGGAACCGCGGTCCCGGTTGCCGGATTAATATTTTTAAATATTTTTCTTCCGTCGACTGATACCACTCTTAAAAAAACATAAAAAAACTGTTGTTCAAGTCAAAAACAGTACAGTCAAACGAAAAAACGTTTAAAGTAATCATTAAAGTAAAGACTCTTTGATTAAATAATATCATTTATTTAAATAACTAGCGACCCGCTCCGGCTTCACACGGCTATATTATGCTTGTATTATACATATAAACTTTCTCTTAAATCACTCTATCTATTAAAAAAAACCGCATCAAAATTCGTTGCGTAGTTTTAAAGATCTAAGCATACAAAGGGAAATAGGGACAGAAAAAGCGACTTTGTTTTATACTATGTAGTGATATAAAAAAACACTCTTTGATTATCGTTCTTGTTACTTATTTAAAATTTACGCAATCAAAACATACACCTAAAATATGCTAAAAATAATCAACAATTTACAAACAATTAATGGGTGGGTTGGAACAACTATTGAAATAAACATAACTATGTAAGTACCTACATAAATCAGCCACGAATCTAACATCACTTTTGCTGTAGAAAATGGTCATTAGTTTGTAAAAAGTGCTAGGCAATCAGAAGTCAGTAGAAGGTATAAATCACACTTATTAAATTATCTCTATCTCTTTCATTTTTTTTTCCTGTATGTGTATGTGATGGCCTTAAAGATATTGAAGAAGCTGAAAAAAGAATTCAAATATATCGAGCATGATTTTTCTATTAACCTTCTACTAAGTTCTGATAGCCTAGTACATACAAACCAATTACCATCATACAATTCACACTGTAGGTAACAGAAAGCGGTGGTGTTGTGTAAGGGCTTGCTCTCATACGAATCAGTATACCTCCTACATTGTTCTTATACCCTGGTACAAACCTCCTATTATTTGCATATTTTGATAATAGTCAGCCATAGACGTTAAAATAAAATAAAAATATACACATAAATACGTATTATACAATAATCACAGTCAACAATCACTCCTAATTAAAACGAACTCAAATTCTATGGGTGTCATTTTGAAAAAGGAATTTGAACATTTGAAAATAAAGGTAATTAATTAAGTACGTCTTTTTTTTAAATTAAAAATAATCAAAGGTTTCGCGTATTTTATTCAATGATATTTTTGAATCAAAGAGTTTTTTTCTTAAATTATTACTTCAAAAATTTTTTTGTTTGACCGTACTATTTTTCTTGAACAATTGATTTCTTTGTTTATTTGCGAGCGGTCCCACTCGACGAAAGAAAAGTAATAAAATAAATGAATCCGGCAACCGGGACCGCGGTTCCAGTGGGTTGCGGTCCCAGTCGCCGGAAGCCTCTGCCTAACAAGTTATTATAACTATTGTAGCTAGAATAATCAGGTATCTTCAGTGGTAGATACCTACTACTACGATTAGATATTTAAATATACTTAAATATGATAAACAATCCCATAAATATTAAATTGACGAGACGAGTTGACCTTTACATGGCGCTAATAATAATCTGTCATATCTACTACCTTTATTCAACAAAGTATCAGTAAAAATCATTTGGCGTGTTTATTTGTACTATAACAGGTTATAGTACAAATTGATTTGAATACAAATGTAGAAATTAACAACCGGTGGTTTAGAAGTTTTACCATTATATTTGTTTGTTTGTCTGTCTGTCTGTGCGCTGTCTTTTGTCGCACGCCATTACTAATATTTATCTCCGAAAAAAAAGTATATGTATAAAACAAAAAATACCTCGACTTTTCATCATTTTCTTAAATGACGATAGCACGTAAAATTATCGTCCGTAAACCGACAGCCATTTTTTTAATATAGAAAGCTGTAATATTACTTAAGAACCTATAAACTGTCTTCTGTCAATCTCAAAATTAGACTAATGTTAATTTTCCCTCTGTCCATTACAATCCACCACGCTGAAGTTCACTGTGATCCACCATTGGTCAGGGTGGATCCTGTGGTATGGATCTCTCTTTTTATGCTCCACTAGAAGGTAGCACGCTAAGTGCACTGTGATCCTGAATCATCGTATAAAGCGCACGTCCATAGCTAAAATGTATGTAGGCAGCGCAAGTGAAAAAGACCGAATGCACTTTACCACATGACTTTACTATGTTCTAATATTAGTTAGCTCGTTCATATGTGTAATTTTTATGCTCCACTAGAAGGTAGCACGCTAAGTGCACTGTGATCCTGAATCATCGTATAAAGCGCACGTCCATAGCTAAAATGTATGTAGGCAGCGCAAGTGAAAAAGACCGAATGCACTTTACCACATGACTTTACTATGTTCTAATATTAGTTAGCTCGTTCATATGTGTAATTCTATGTATTTTGGCGCTGCTGTGCAAACGACAGACACGAACCATAGAAACAACAAAACTAGAAATCGGATTAACTCTTGACTTCACAACGAATAAATCCTAAGCCAACTGCTTCCTAAATAGCGGTGCATTGCGCTATTCTCGTGTTGAATGTATTGCGTCTCTTGTGACTAATCAATTGTAAGCTTTTAAGGTTTGTTTTAAGCTTTTAAGTCCCTATTTTTGTCCGCTGTTTATGTTGTTTAAAAATGCTGTTAATGTATTTGCTTCAAACTTAAACACAGTAACAATCTGAAAGGTTGTAGAGATTATTCGGTGAATAGTACATAAGTATGTGAGGTTTTTAGGTAAGTATTAAGTAGGTACCTAAGCTAAGAGATTTACCTACTTAGGAACTATCAACTATAGGGATAACGATACACAGACTTTACACAGACAAAAAGGTTTCTTGAAGTGTTATTAATCCTCTCCATAAAGACGCTAAAGAATATTTTTTTGTTTTTAGTAAATATTCTTGAAAATTAATAATAAGCAGTGTATTCTTAATTTAAGAATATTGCTTTTAAATTAAGAATACTGCTTATCATATTATTCGCATCCTACTAATATTATAAATGTGAAAGTTTGTGTGTGTGTGTGTGTATGTATGTTTGTTACTCCTTCACGCAAAAACTACTGAACCGATTGCAATGAAACTCGGTATGTAGATAGCTGGCGGTCTGGATTAACACATAGGCTATTTTTTATCCCAATATTCCCACGGGATCGGGACTTACGCGGGTGAAACCGCGGGGCGCAGCTAGTACTTCTTTAGGGGGAGGATTATGATTTTTCTTCTTTTAAAGAAACCTTTTTCTGTGTAGTTTTCTAAACACAGATTAGCTAAAAAGCAAAACAAACGAAATAATATTAAAAATCTAAATAAGTTTCCCTGGGGTAGGGTGCCCAAAAGGCTGTCTGTACTGCCTACTTAGGTAGATTATCATTTAATCAATGTGGCAGTAGTGGTTTGTTTAAAATAAACAAATCTTAGCGAAGACCAGCAAAGGTCACGAGTTATGGCGGCTCGTTTATCATTGTTTAGTCTGTGCGCATAGTTGTACAACTGCTAATACCCACAATAATAATAATATTATTTATTTTCATAAAACCATACGTGCAATAAACAAAAAACTACTTTTAAGCTAGGAAATAAAGTTCAAATCTGTTAATCAAACGTTGGATACTTGAAGCAAATGTGCCATATGGCGCCCGTTTAATTCATGGGAATTTTTGTAGTATTTTATCGCATATGAACTGAAATTACGCGTTAATATTGTTTTTATGTGAAAAAATATTAAGATATTAGAGCTCTCGGTGCATAAAAATGTAACTGCATCTTAATGCACCTTTTCCAGATTTTCCCTAAAATATATTTAGGAGAATTCGTAGAATATGACAAGTCAAATGCCCAGTATCTTCCATTCGGGAAATTCCATTAAAATTTGTAATATAGGTAATGGGAATACCCCATTTTAATGTATGTAGTATAGGTATCTATGTGTATAAACAGTAATATTTAAATAGACGACCTCTGTGGCGCGGCGAGCGAACCCACCTGCGCTGCGAGGCAAAATTTGCAGGTTCGATTTCCGCGGTGTTTCTCTATGTATATCTGTATTTATATAAAATTCTCGATATAGGAGCAGAGTGCCGACTTTTCACTTTGCTGACTTTTGCAAAATTCAATACACGTGTCGCGGTGTTAGTGGCACTCCTCCGAAACGGCTGAACCGATTTATATAATTTTTTTGTGTATATTCGTTAGGTTGAATCGAACAATATGTATTTTTTATATATGGCAAAGAACGTCTGTCGGGACAGCTAGTTAAGTATACATTTATAAAAGTAAAGTCGGTTTACTTAAAAGAATTATTTCAGTTGTCTCGCCATCATAATACAAACAGCCTTATGGTTGCTCAACTTGGGGCTAGATGCTGCTGTGTGAAATGTCCTACGATATTTGTATACCTTTACTAGCTGCGCGCCGCGGTTTCACCCGCGTAAGTCCCGATCCCGTGGGAATATCAAAATAAAAAGTAGCCTATAGCCTTCCTAGATAAATGGACTATCCAACACAAAAATATTTTTTCAATTCGAACCAGTAGTTTCTGAGATTAGCGCGTTCAAACAAACAAACTCTTTAGCTTTATAATATTACTAGCGACCCGCTCCGGCTTCGCACGGCTATATTATGCATGTATTATACATATAAACCTTCCTCTTGAATCTATCTATTACTCACTCTATCTATTAAAAAAAACCGCATCAAAATCCGTTGCGTAGTTTTAAAGATCTAAGGATACAAAGGGAAATAGGGACAGAAAAAGCGACTTTGTTTTATACTATGTATAGGTATTTTTTAAATCAATCAACATTGACTCTTAAAATAAACAACCAGGGCATTATTATCATTGATTAGATTTATACAGTCAATAATTATAAGCCGGCCTCGATTGGCTGTAATATGCAGTAGCACAACATTCCAGATAATTAAAAAACTAACATTTAATTTGTGTGTGAAAACTGTTGATAGTATGTTTGAAGTGTAGACGGATTTATGATGCAGCTTCCTTGATTAATTGGATGGTAATTTGTAGTAGGTAATTACAGCGTAGGTTCAACCATTATTATTGGTCTGAGTTGATGTTTAATTTTTTTTTTTTTTTTTTTTAAACATAAGTATCGAAAAATCGTGAATTTATTTAAGTTATAATTAAAAAGAAAGAAATAAAACAATGTTAATAATCTAAATAAATCTCCCTAGGTAAGGTGCCCAAAAGGCTCGCTGCATTGCCTCTTTGGATGGCAATGCCGATCCGTTGGCCAAAGTAGCAGCCAGCCCTTTGGTCACCTGAAGCTAATACTAATAATTTTGAAATATTTTTGTAGAAATTTATATAATATTTATCTTAGAACATTATCGTTAGATCGTTGTCGTTAGGGAATGTAACGTCAATCTATTTAGTGTCTATTTACATACTGGGTAGTTAGGCAATTATGTGTACATCTACCGTAGTAGGTATAATAAGTATCTTAACTATGTAATTGTAAGTAATCTATACTAATACTAGCGACCCGCCCCGGCTTCGCACGGCTATATTATGCAATATTATGCATGTATTATACATATAAAACTCGTCCGACAAAAAACTCGTCCGACGAAAAGTTCGTCCGACAAAATACTCGTCCGACAAAAAACTCGTCCGACAAAATACTCGTCCGACAAAAAACTCGTCCGGCAAAAAACTCGTCCGACAAAAAACTCGTCCGACAAAAAACTCGTCCGACAAAAGACTCGTCCGACAAAAAACTCGTCCGACAAAAAACTCGTCCGACAAAAAACTCGTCCGGCAAAAAACTCGTCCGACAAAAAACTCGTCCGACAAAAAACTCGTCCGACAAAAAACTCGTCCGACAAAAAACTCGTCCGACAAAAAACTCGTCCGGCAAAAAACTCGTCCGACAAAAAACTCGCCCGACAAAAGACTCGTCCGACAAAAAACTCGTCCGACAAAAAACTCGTCCGACAAAAAACTCGTCCGGCAAAAAACTCGTCCGACAAAAAACTCGTCCGACAAAAAACTCGTCCGACAAAAAACTTGTCCGACAAAAAACTCGTCCGGCAAAAAACTCGTCCGACAAAAAACTCGTCCGACGAAAACTCGTCCGACAAAAAACTCGTCCGACGAAAAACTCGTCCGACAAAAAACTCGTCCGACAAAATACTCGTCCGACAAATATAAATAATTAATTACATTAAAATAATTATGTAGTAGTAGTACCTCTTTGTACTTATAATCTTGTCATCTTGCGGTTTGCGGACAACTTCAACATGGTTTTATGACAGCTGTCATCTTGCGGTTTGCGGACAACTTCACGGTGACAATTTTGTGTGACGCTTTTGTAAAATTTCACTCTCATCATTTTTTCATAACGCGCCTAAAGAAGTATAACTTCAATATAACTTCAATAACTTCAAAAACCGCATCAAAATCCGTTGCGTAGTTTTAAAGATCTAAGCATACAAAGGGAAAACAGGGACCGAAAAACCGATATTTTAGGATACTTGAAATTCAGATACCCTTATGCAAAGATATCTTAATTTGAAATAGAATTACGGTACCCAAAAATAATGATATCGCAAAATTTTGGTATCTAAAATAAATGGTTTATGAACCGTTCATGAACAGTATTTTTGAGATGTTTGTAAAAATGGCAACGTCGCTTTTTCGTTCGACTGAATCTAGCAATTTACATCTAGTGCAGCTCCCAGTCCTAACAAAAATCAGTTTTATGGTCCCATCGTGAAGAAAGCATGAAACTTGGCATGAACGTAGCTGTCATATATGTGCTTCAATTTCGATATGGAAGCACGTCGAGAAATTATTGTTTCCCCCCTTTCCCCCCCCCCTTTTTGTGCCAAATTAGAGTTTTTTGCATTTTGTATGAAAACGGTTCAAACTACAACCAAACTGTCAATGAGCAATATGATCCTCATTAAACTCACTACAACAATCTCCTTGGAAGTATGTAGATCGGACTTATAGTTTAGAAGCTGTAAGTGATTTTAACGCCCCCTCGACCCTGTTTTGTATCAACCCTAATGAGTTTTTTTGATTTTATTATAAAAACGATTAAAGCCACATCAAAACTGTCAATGACCAATTTGTTCTTCATTAAATTCTCTATAATAATTGTCTTGGAAGTATGTTGATAGGACTTATAATTTTCGAAATATGCTTACTTTTCTTTCAATTCGGTCAGTAAAAATGGACACAAAAACGCTATACATCGAAAAAAAAAAAATATATTTTTAATATGTTATTAGACCCTCCGAGAGTAGTCTATTCCTGAGTTGTCATCCTTGAAAACCCTGGGCTTCTCCTATGGTGCTACGTTATTCTGGCACGTGTTTTAGTTTTTTAGGAAAAACTACCCCTTGAAAGTGTTTTCCAGGTATGTTTGTTTTATATGTTTGTTTATTAACTTCTCAACTGGCCTACAAACCCCCGAGCGGTTTTTCGGCCGAAACGCTACACTGGCCAAAACCGCTCGGGGGTTTCGGGCGTATTTTGATGTTTACGTCTAATGAATGAATGTATGTCAAGGTCAAGTATAGCCAACCTATTCTGGGATGTACATGAGTTGCATATAAAACCATACTACTTAATTTGGTAAGGTTATAATCGTTCAATGTCAATGTCACTTCGATCAATTGCCTCTGACGGCCATGTTTGTTTGTTTTTGTTTTGGACAGTGCGCGTTTCGACTTAATTAATATTGTTTTCATTTGTTTTATGTGTTGTGTTTTGTGATAAAACAACGCCTGGGTAACTAGATCACCTCACTTTGTATTATTAACTCATAAATTTCGCAGGAGATATTAGTTTCTTTAGAAAAATTTTTTGCAATTTTTTTGCAAGTGCATTTTGCAAATTTGCACTTCACTCTGCAATTACTCACATTATTTGTTCAAGTACTAATATTTAAACTATGTCATCTAAATAGGAAATTTCATTCTGAATGCAGAAAGGTATCAATGTTATGAATTAGTCAAACCAAAATTAATTTATATGCATAAACGGGTCTGCCCCCTTCAAGCGGCCATTTTTTTTTCGACTTGGCCAGTCAACGGCTACTTTCTGCTCCGAAAAGAAAATCGCTCGGGGGTTTGTAGGCCAGTTGAGAAGTTAATTGTCAATTTCATAGTCTAGGTCGTTTTTAATACAGAAATTTTAAAAATAACTATTCAGAATAATGTTTTCATCATTAAACAAAATTCAACTTTAAGAAACCGTAAACTATTTCTTTGTTTCTGAGAAAACTGTCAATCCTAGCAGCACCACTTTGAAATCAAATTGAAGGTAATTTTAGTATCTACAAATGTATTTCTAATGACTTTTCCTCTAGGACTATTACTTCAGCCGGTACAGGTCTAGAAAAATGAGACTATCGATAAGTTTTCACGTTTTGAAAATAATTGCACATCTTTGACAACCCGTATCTCCGCAACTAATATATCTAGAGTAGTAATATTGGGCTCAAATTAGAGACAATTTACTATTCATGAATTTTGTTTCTATTCAACATACCTGAAAAACGCTTCCCTAAGGTAGTTTTTGCAAAAAAAACTGAATCAACTGTCGGAATTTTAGTTTAAAAATTTGGTGGGGTCATTTTCGAAGGCATGTACCGGCTGAAGTAATAATCCTATAGGAAAAACTATTAGAAATACATTTGTAGATACTAAAATCACCTTCAATTTGATTCCAAAGTGGTGCTGCTAGGATTGACAGTTTTCTCAGAAACAAAGAAATAGTTTACCGTTTCTTAAAGTTGAATTTTGTTTAATGATGAAAACATTATTCTGAATAGTTATTTTTAAAATTTCTGTATTAAAAACGACCTAGACTATGAAATTGACAATTATTAAACAAACATAGACGTGCACGGCAGAGATTACGTTTAACCCTTTCTAATGACATATGTAAAAGAGAGAAAGGACTTTCGCGTAGAATTGGCAACGCGCAAGAAGGCACTTTTGGGGTTTAATATTCGGGTATCCGCTTACGATTTCGGGTACCCGAAACTAGTGGTACCGCAATTTATAGATATCGTAATAATGGCGGACTATTTGATATCTAAATATTCAGGTATCATTATTTGTGGTACTTAAATGCAAAGTAAGCGTTCGAGTATCACTTAAAAATACCGATCAAAACCGCTTATTGAGATACCCTTTCGGTCCCTGGGGAAATAGGGACATGGGGACAGAAAAAGCGACTTTGTTTTATACTATGTAGTGATTATGTTTGTTTGAATGCGCTAATCTCAGGAACTACTAGTTCGAATTGAAAAAATCGTTAGTTTTGGATAGTCCATTTATCGAGGAAAGCTATAGGCTAATTTCCATTTTGATATTCCCACGGAATCGGGACTTACGCGGGTGAAACCGCGGGGCGCAGCTAGAATTAGCCTACACTTGCTATTAGTTAGATATACAGGGTATTAGATATATTGGTAATTATACTAGCAAGCCGTTGAGGGCTACTTCTCTGTATAGGTACAAGCCTACTCCATCGAAAACATATCCCAGGCACTACAGTAGTTACCCTGAATAGCATAGATTTAAAAAGCTGGCACAATAGAAATCATCTGTATGCACTAGGGCTAATATCAGGTAGTTAGTAGGTAGCTAGGTACTTGCCTAGACCTAGATATACCTATGCAGAAGTTTCATGTGCTGCATTGCCATGCCGATAGTAGCGGCTGTAACGAACAGCTATTTCTATTATTTATGTCTTTTAGTTAATAATTTCAATCACACATTATATTAGTTACTTATTTGATTTCGATGAATTTATTTAAAAAAATCAAACAATATTCATTAAACGATATCCCACTCCAAAATCGGTGTCATTTGACTGCTGTCAATGTTCGATTACAGGTAGTAGTAAGTAGGTCTATTGGGAAGGAAACTCCTAGTTGTTCAACTGGTAAGGTAAGACTATTTTGGGAACGGCCGTCTAGTGGCTTTCTCCCCACTGCGTATTTTATCAAATATTTATTTATGAAATCATAACTGCCTTGGTCAAGTGAAAGTTACGTTAACGATAGTGCATTGTATGCAAAATCGTTTTGTTATTTAATGCATTTGCCTTCGACATAATGTCTCCCGAGAAATTCCCAATGTCTCAGTTGTTATTGTTTACTTTCGAGCATACTATAGATACCTACTCTATTTCAAGAAGGAGACACTTGAAACCATGTGTTTCTAAGCAAATAGTTAAACAAGTAGGTATTTACATATGCGTTAGATTAGATAGGAGTAAGTAACTTATACTGCTTTGCCTAAAAGGGTTTAATTCCGAATTCTGTAACAGACCTAACATTTAAACATTACAAAATTTTTGCCAATTTACACAAAACTTTAAGGTGAAAGAGTACCTGCGCTCTCTCCATACAAACGTAGTCGACTGTTTCCTCCCTGGATAATGACACTATGTGACACTAGCACAAATATTTTTGTGCCATAAAATCTATAACTGCCATGACTATGCCCCTATTTTTTGTTTTTTTTTTCATTTGCCAATTATCATAGAAATAAAGATAAAAATTAAACAAAAAATATTGGCATGGTCATGGCAGATAAGTATAAGTTTTATGCACCAAAAATATTTGCTCTAGTGTCATTTCAATATCCAGGGAGAAAACAGTTGACTACGTTTGTAATAATTTGTATGGAGAGAGCCCCGGTACCCTTTCCTCTTAATACAATAGGTACCTACGTATAATCCTTCCTTCTCCGTCCATTGGTGAAAACCGCTCGAAAATTCGTTCAATGGTTTTTTATAATAGTTATGCAGTTTGATGTAAAATTTCTACACGCTTAGCAGATGTTACAATAAAGCGAACAGCTCTTTTTATCTATAGATTGCACCTCAAGTAAAACATCGGTTTGAGGTTATCAAAGCGAAAGGAACGAACGGATTAATCTAACCGTTCATGTAGGTAAGTAATGAAAATGTTGCGTGGTGTCCGCCCGTTAATCCTGCCTCATATTTGAAGAGCTCAACTTTTAATTTACGGGCTACCGGAGTTTTATTTTTCAACATTGAAAACTGTTTTGTTATTAAAGATTTATCTCAGACTCTTACCACATTTTATCTTTCCAATTAGTTTTAAATCACGAACAAGTATCAAATGAAATTGTTCTTTGAATTTAATAAATACCTTCATTGGAGACGATACAATGTACCTAATTTCATATCATGCGAATGATTTCAACTGAAATAAAACATTTTTGAATGTCTAATGACATTATGACTACGTATTACGTATTCGTTTTTTTTAGTAAGCCGTATTAAAAGTTTAGGATGTAGTTTAGGTAAATTCTTATAAGATACACCCATTTACACAAACACGTACACGTACAGTGACTTTACATCGTATCCGATCCTGAATTTCATGCCATACTTCGTCGATGAATTCTTTTATAAGTCAGTTCTGTGACATCATTACATAGCATAAAACTCACTTTCCGCTGTCTGTCCCTATGTATGTTTAGATCTTTAAAACTACGCATCGGATTTTGATGCGGTTTTTTTAATAGATAGAGTGATTCAAGGAGCAGGTTTATAAATACATGTAGCCATGCGCAGCCGGGGCGGGTCGCTAGTTTAATACAAACTATTCTGCATGTGTAGTACATTGGCAAAATAGTCATTCATGTGAAGACTGGTATTAAGTACTATGATGTATGAACCTATTGTTTAAAACATGAAACCCTTAACTTATAACACAAAATAGGGTTCCGTTATAAAAACGTCATCAATAACAATAAATAAGTCATGTTCAATCATTGAGTTCTTTACTATGACAATAACCTTGAATAGAAGTCGCCTTTATCATTTATAAAGCTTTGAACATCAATAACGTGATGATGCATCCATTATTAAGATGCACTTGACATATAATAAACATTGGTTAGGAATCGAGAGGGTATCGTCTCGTTGGGAAAATGATTTAGGTCCCATACAGGCACTTGAGTGTAGTTGTGTGAATTGGATTCAATAGTTTTATACTTAGGTAACCATAAATATACGCAAGAGGAAAGATTATTTTGTTTGTAACGAATAGGCCCAGAAACTACTGAACCAATTTTGATGAAACTTGATATGAGGAAACATTGATTCATTGACAGTAACATAGTCTACTTTTTATCCCGATATTACCACGGGAGTTACGCAGGTGAAACCGCAGAGCGCTGCTAGCATTATAATACAATTAGATTCAATTCAAAATTTAATAGCGATACTGTTCAAAATTTAATAGTGTACTATTCACATTCTAATAATCTCACACATTGGTGAGTTGCCCACGATCTTGATTTGTCAGGGTAGTTTTTTTCACTCAATAATGTGTGAGAAGACACGCCCGCGAAGCAGATGTTTGCTGGTTCGATTCCCGCCTCAAATATTTATAAACCGATATAGATATTTATTTCTGGTTGTGTCTGTACATATATTTACAAATGGATTTTTTAAGCCAGTATATCTGTATCATCTGGCACCATAACACAAGCCTAATTGTCTAGCTTGGTACTAGATGGCGCTCTGTGTACAATGTCCTGCAATATTTATTTAGTAAAGGTTTTAATTTATAGATATAACTTATTTGTATAGTTTAGTCTGTATCTTACAATTAATTTGGTCCGCAAATAGCATGTTACATAGAGTTTGTGCCAATTAAATTGAATGACCTAAACCAATTTCATTGTGCAGTTAATGTTTGTACCTAAATTTATTTCAGAGAATTAGAGAATTAGGTAGAGGTTCTTTTAAAGTAAAATTATTATACTGTGGTATTTTTTTAATTTAAATTATTAACAAGAAACTAACTAGTTAATAAGTACTTATTAAATACTTACTAAAACATGCTAAAAATCTTATTTAAGAAGTACATAAATACCTTACATATGTGGGTAAATATTTTCAGTAAGTAAGGGAAATTAAATTGCCTACTTATGTTATTATTGTATCTATATTTTATGATTTTAAAAAAATTCAAGCTGCTAGGTGCATCTTCCACCGATTGTTTAAAAAATGTTATTTGACTACGGAACACTTACTGTTTTTAGACTCGCACTTTGCTTTTTAGTATCTAGAACATAAAGATTTATTTATTTAAAGTACCAAATAGAAGTGCTCTTAATTGAGTACACAGAAATGGAAAACAAAAGAAAAGCACTTAAAATTGTTAAAACGCCTTTTAACTAAACTTGTATAATGATGCACTTAGCTCGCATAATGAGTTTTTCGATGTTTTTCACAAGGTTTTTAAGGTGTTTAAAAACTTGTGGAATTTAACATTGCTTTGCAAGTTGATAATGCAATCGAAAATGCGAATTAGAAATAAAAAGGCCATGTTAGTATTTTTTTATACCTGATTATAATTCAGAGAAATGCTAAGTATTATATTTTGCAAAGTAGGATTTATTGGATAGGTACGTATTATTTTTTATTATGAGCCAACACTGTCCCACTGCCGGGCAATAGCCTCTTTATTATCTATCTTTAGGTACGAATACCTACTTTTCTATATGAATTATAAGGAAGTAAGTACTTACCTGTTTCTTTTTATTAAAATTAATTGCTAAGTGTCAGGAAAATTGTACATTAAATAAGAGGTAGATAAGGCATGTCTTTTTATTATCATTCCTTTAGAACGGAGTCGATTTTAGTTTACGGTCCATTCATTTTGATATTTTCTTTCTAATAACATAGGACATCTTCTCTATATATATAAAATTCTCGTATCACGGGGTTCGAACTTGAACTCCTCCGAAACGGCTTGGCCGATTCTCATGAAATTTTGTGAGCATATTCAGTAGGTCTGAGAATCGGCCAACATCTATTTTATTTTTGTTTTTTTTTTTTTAAATAGCAAAACAACGTTTGCCGGGACAGCTAGTTAACATATAAGTACTTGTATACCTACAGGCTGTTTTTCCGCGATTAGACCCTTTTTAATTGGGTCCTTTTTGCGTGAAGAGGGAGTACTTGCCCAGCACCTACTACCCTCTCAGCTTAGTCGACCATGTCCAGAGGAGAGAACTTGTCAATACTTCTGGAGCCAACTAAGCCACGGGTTTCATCACGATGTTTTCCTTCACGTCAATTAGCGCACATAATTTTTTCTTAAGAAAAATACATTGGTGCACGGCCGGCCTGGATTCGAACCCACAACCTTATAAGTACCTTATAACCTTATAAGTATACTAGCTGCCCTCCGCGGTTTCACCCGCGTAACTCCCGATCCCGTGGGAATATCGGGATGTAAGCTATCCTATCTCTCAAGTTGGATCGAACTGCACATGGTGTGCGAATTTTATTATAATCGGTTAAGTGGTTTAGGAGTCCATTGAGGACAAACATTGTGACACGAGATTTATATATATTAAGATTTTGAAATCAATTCTTAGTTTACCTATAGGTACATATCCTACGCTAAATCCAGCTTAATAATACAGGAAACATAGTTACATAGTTTTAGTTCCTTGTATAGATGTTTTAGCTTAGTTATTTGTGCTCTAACTTAAACAACTAAAAATATCCTAGAGTTTGAAAACGCCTCCGTGCTCTAACACGTAAATAAGAGCCGTCTAGCGGCCAGAATTATTGTAACAGAAACATTGTTTGCAAGAGTGAGGTTCATGAAAGTTAATTAAAGCTTGTCTTGAGAGAAGCTTGAGAGGGTTCGTAAGTCAACGGAAAATAATTCATTGGTTGTGGTAAAGTGAAAACAGAGTTTACACGTGTCGTCGTAACGTGAACAGTTTAATAATACTTGACTGTTATACATATTAATCATTGTACAGTTTGTTGGTGAAGGAAAACATCATGACGGAACCCGCGACTTAAGATCGCTGCATACGTAACGTGATTTTTCTCGTGCCGGACGGGACGTGATAATTTTATATGAAACGATGTCAAGAAAACGTCACGTCCCGTCCGGCACGAGAAATATCACGTTACGTATGTTTATAGACCACGAACACTATGAACGATGCACATCACGTTCCCGTCCCGTCCGAGGTTTTTCCCGTTACGTATGAAGAGACCTTTAGTTAGCTAGCTCCGTGGCACGTATTACGAGCTCTTTCCCCTGGACATGGTCGATTGATTGTGGTACAGATGCTGGGCAACTAGCACCAAGTTTTGTGAGGGTAGTTTCACTCAATAATGTGCAAGAAGACACGAAGCAGATGTTTGCTGGTTCGATCCAATATCTATGAACAGATATTATACTTAGATATTTATTTCTGGTTGTGTCTGTACATATATTTACAAATGGAAATTATAAGCAAGTATAAGTATTTTATCCATCATCGGGCACCATAACACAAGCCTAATTGTCTAGTTTGGTTCTAGATGGCGCTCTGTGTACAATGTAACCTTAAGTTAGCTAGCTCCGTGGCACGTATTACTAGCTCTTTCCCTTGGACATGTTTGATTGATAGTGGTACAGATGCTGGGCAACTAGCACTAAGTTTTGTCCACGTTATTTGGCTCTCTGTAGTGCCTGAGACATGACTATGTAACACGTGTCTCAGGCACTACAACGCCCTAAAGAGTGATGAATATGTTTAAATAGTTTTGGTTATGTAAAATGTTTGTTAAAATAAATCACCAAGCCAATTTTCAAGCTTGAGTCACAAAAGTATAGCTATGAAAAATAAATTTATCAATAAATTAATTTTACTAAGTAGGTATCTTCTTTGATTTGAAAACCGTAGTTATTTTTAAGTGTTTGTATTATAATCTATTCAAATTCGATTCAAACATGCTTACCCTAAGCCTAACTAAAGCAAACTTAATCCAACTAAAACAATTGTTGTTACCACAATCTGTTTGCTACCCAATAACTATCAACCAACTAGTAAAAGCAGAGAGCCAAGCTAATCTGCTTCGTACGCTGTTCTTTGAACTTTACCCGCTTTAGCAAACTAGGTTCTGTCCACTGGTTTAACAAGGTAGCTAGGCTCAGTGTGAAGGCGCTTTAACTTTGTGTTACAACGATTAAGCTTTGTACAAAGCGGTACAACTAGTCGGGCGAACTCTTCAATGAAGACAGGAACGCTGTTTTGTTTCAAAATTACTAGTTATAGCTATGGGTGACCAAAGGGCTAGCTTTGGTCACCCATACCCGAGGTAGGCCTCGGACAGCGCATCGCCATCCAACAAAATAAGTGCGATATGAAGAAAAAATAAATAGATACAATATCATTTTAATTAACTAGCTGCGCCCCGCGGTTTCACTGCCGTAATTTTTACTTTTATAAGAACCTTTCCCTGGGTCCACTAATAAACACAACAAAAAAAGAAATAGCGAAATCGGTTCAGCTGTTCTCGAGATTTGCGCTTAGCAACACATTCAGTGATTCATTTTTCTATCACGCTTTTATTAGTTTCAGCTGTATGCTTGCTTGTATGTAATCACTACATAGTATAAAACAAAGTCGCTTACTCTGTCCCTATGTACCTATATCCCTATGTATGCTTAAATCTTTAAAACTACGCAACGCATTTTGATGCGGTTTTTTAATAGATGGAGTGATTCAAGAGGAAGGTTTATATGTATAATACATGCATAATATAGCCGTACGAAGCCGGGGCGGGTCGCTAGTTATATAGAGAAGATAGATGTCGTGCCGGTGTATAAAGCCTTAGTAGGTATAGGGGAACAAGAAACATGCTAAGATAATCCATTGGCAAATCCACGTGTATTTTATAAAGATCATAAAGTAGAAGAGTTTACCACGTAAATACAATGACTTACTGAATATTTTAGAGTAGTTTGGTATTCAAATCTGATTCAAATGCTATTTATTAGACAACTGAACCCTGATATTTTGCTCCATATTCGATAGACTTCTTCGAAATTCATTCATTTCAATTCTTGCAAGTAAATAGTCGTTGACGTCATAGTTTTTGCTTTGAAGGTTCACACATTAAAGTTTTGTATATTTTTTTCTGGAAAGTAAGTATACCTCCCGAATTCAGTTCCATATTTGTCTTAAATTATTACAAATCCGATTTCTTCAAATACCTACAAAAGGATATTGTTGTATTATTCACTGTGATCTATCTGCGACTTTATTGGAGGGTTAATGTAATGTGACGTCATCGATCTCCCCTATCAATTAAGGGGTAGTCCGAGTGCACATTAATCAGGACACCCCATAAACTACTATATCAATTGAAACTTGGATTAATAGGTGATATTATTTACCTTTACGGAGTGTTTATTGAAACCGCACTTTAAAAACTTACACAGCATGAAGTAACGGTCGTATTTTATGTACTGTGTTATTTCAAAGTGTCTGCGATCGAGTTGTTCGCGTCGTGGTATTTGAGTTGGTATCTTTATGGTTACGGTTTAATCTACCTTCACTGCATCGTATTACAAAAACGTTCAATTACTGAGAATCGTGTTCACACCTTACAATATAATTAGACTATACAGAGTTAGCTAGCACAATGTGCGAAAATTCCATTTATTTACCACGCCGCACCACTAATCTTCTAGTTAATCAACTTAAATTGTAAGTATAAATTGAACACCCCTCGCACGGGATTACGCAGTTTATTTAAAGGCCGGCTCCGACCAATATCCAACCAATTCTGTTAAAAGCAATTCGCGATTGATGCCCTGGTCGAATGCCATTAAATGGTCCGATGTAGATTCGATACGAACATATTTCAATACCATTCATAAATACGGAATAACCCTCGCCACTCCACTTATTGGCGGTCCTGAGATATTAGAATTTATGTGCTTTCATACTTTGTTGCAGGTGGTGTAGCAAGATGGCAGTCCATTATTTAAAGAGCAACTTTCTGCTGGTGCATGCGTCGACGACTTAACTATATTGATTTCGAATAACTTCGCAGAAGTTGTTTTATAGCGATCAACTAAGTAATCTACAGTAACCAATATGAATTTGAAGTTAATATCGATACTTCTAACTTGGAACTTCATTATAGCATCAGCGAAGCGAAATTCGTTCGAAGACGACGAAAACTCGAGATCTCGAGAGATTAGAAATAGAGAGAACAATCGAAATAGAACTACTTTCAATGGAACTCTCACCGATTTGCCCGAAAGAAGGTACTTGAGGCACAAAAATAGCTCGCGCTTTCGTGCCGAGAGACGTAGAACTTGGGAACATGAAGTGAGAAGAGATAGGAGAAGGGGATCGGCAGCGGACAGTTCGGCAGAAGATAACGCGAATAGAACTATCGAGCCTTACAGCTTGAAACGAGACGACAAACTTCGGAAGACAGAGAAACATTGGAATAAAAGCATTGAAAAGTTTTCCATGAAGAAGGCTTTCAATCAGACTAAACCGCAGGAAAGGTACCATTCGTTGCCGATCAGAGAGAACACGACGAGGTCTAAGATGAAGACGTCGAACAAGTGGCAGAGTAGCGGCTACATTCCGTACCCCCAGCCGAGGGAAAGGAAACCAAACATTATTTTGATCCTAACTGATGATCAGGACGTGGAGCTTGGCAGTTTGAACTTCATGCCAAGGACGATGAAAGCTATTAGAAGCGCGGGTGCTGAGTTTCGTCACGCCTACACAACCACTCCAATGTGCTGCCCCTCGAGGTAAACAATAAAATAATCTATAGTTCTCTCTAATTTCTTACTTTGAATCAAGAACTCTAGGAATATTTTCTGGAATGGAATCAAACAAACGATACATACATATGCCTTTATTTTTCTATCGTAGAGCTACTATCTATACCTATAATATAGCTTCTAAATAAATTAGCACATTTCCAAATACAGTAGGTACATACTTATTTATTTTCTTATCTAAGACTAACCGCAAATTCTGAATTACCAGGAGTTCCCTATTGACCGGAACATACGTGCACAATCACAACGTGTACACGAACAACGACAACTGCTCATCCCCCATGTGGCAGGCCAAGCACGAGACCAACACCTTCGCTACGTACCTCTCCAACGCTGGATATAGGACCGGTAAGTACCTTTTCACTAGTTTAGAACGATATCGTGGCACTATATTTGCCACTTTCGGTATATGCATAGTGATCTAAAGTGTTTTAAGAGATAATGATAAGCAATCGTTAATAATCATACGCGTTAGTTCCGATACCGTAGGCATATTGGGATAAAAATCCAGTGACGTGTATTAAGTACAGTATTCGAAGTTGTAGGTACACTAAATATTAGTAGCGGCCTGCGGCCTTCATAAACGACCATAGATACAAACTTTACCTCGTTATGGCAGGTATTAGCAATTAGCATCTCAGAGCTTTCTGGTATCTGGGATTAGCATATATTAAATGAATACCCAATAAACACTGTTTTCACGACCAGTAACCTCGATTAATGTCAATTTTCGCAAATATATCGAGAAATGTCATTATTCAGACAAATTATTTAATTTATGATAATTAAAGTTGATCTTAGATAGAGATTCAAATCACTATTAAAATAAGATTCGTTAACGAAATTCAGGTGTTATCTTCATTATGAGTCTATTCTGCAACTAGGTAAGTTATAAATATCTTATGATTGCAACACTTTATCTTGATTTAATGTGAATTGATCAAATATTAATATTGATTAGCACTTAATGGCTATCTAGAATCGAATAGAAAATATTATCTTGAATTAAGAATTTACCTATCTCTTAATTAAGATGATGTCAAACTAACTTGCTCGTCAAAATAAAATTGTTTTTGCATATAATGACAATGTTAAAAGTAGAAATCTATTATTACTTTCTGAAATCCTTTTTCTTTAATTATTAATCTCTACATATAATAAATTCGAAGTTTTGGAAGTAAGCGTTCTACGTCCATAATGATCTTAGCACTATAGAATTCGCTAACCTTATATAGCTCCAGTAGAAAAAAATCTTGCATGCGCGATTCAGGTTTTCTTAAATTTAGATAATCACAAATTAGTTGATTATTCTTTTTGTTCTGCTTAAAAATTTTGTACACTTATGTATTTTAAGAATACATAGCAATATACACATTTTTTAACTAGAAAATAAAGTAATTAATTTAATAAGATATTTTTTTTAATTTCAAGTACTAGCGCCATCTCTTCGTTTTCGCGAAACTACCATTCATCTCAGAAAATGTTGATTTTATTTGTTTACCTTTGTTTGTGCAGTCTAATTTCGGGAACTAGGAAACAGATTTTAACATAATCTTCACGAATGTGTTCAGAAAATATCAGAAGAGGTTTAGGTATTTCAAGTAGATTTATGTTACTAATTAAAATTTGATATTTCTTGGCGTAAAAAATAAACCATAATATTTTTGCATGAAAACGTACAGAACGTAGGGATGATGTCAAAATTGTCAGTTTGACATACGGAAAGAAGCATCTAGCGCCATCTCTTTTTTATTTATAATTTTACTATGGCTTCGCATTATTACTATCGTGTATATAGCCAGTGTCGCGGTCAAAGAAAATTAAATCCAATGCAGGAGCGTTTTTTGAATTTGGAACATTACAACGCTCCAGCAATTTTGTATGAACATGTGTATGAAGCGGCGTGCTGGGGTTATTAAAAACTTAAATACTCTTTGATTGGATCTCTTTTATCAAAGTACTAGCGACCCGCCCCGGCTTTGCACGGCTATATTATGCATGTATTATCTTCTTATCTATATCTATACATATAAAATCCTTTGTCCTGACTGACTGACTGACTGACGGATCAACGCACAGCCTAAACCGCTGATCGTAGAGACTTGAAACTTGGAGGGTGTGTTCTTTGTATGACGTAGGTATCCGATAAGAAAGGATTTTCCGAAATTCTACCCCTAAAGGGGTGAAAAAAGGGAGCAAAGTTTGTATGGGACAACGTTATTCCTTGGTCTAATCTACTTCAAATTTTGCATAAACTTTTTGACAGAATTGATGAAACACGTGTTTCATATTTTATTGAAATTCATCCCCTAACGGGGTTAAAAAGGGGTAGAAAGTTATTTTGGGGTGATTTCCTCCGAAGTTGATATCAATACTCCTTTTAAATCATCTACATTTGACACCCATTTCGATTTTATTCAAAAAAGGTTGCACTTTTAGGAGACGGCCTCATGGGGACGTAGAATTCGAAATTTGAAATGGTAGAACATTGTCTCTACATAGTATGAAATATACGAATCATTCTATATTCAAAAGTAGCTGCACCTCGCGGTTTCACCAGCATGTCCCGATCCCGTGGAAATATGGAATAAAATGGGATATGCGTGGGATAAAAAGTATGCTACACTATTATGTATTCTGTGACGTTCGTGTTTAGTGGGACGCGTTCGTGTCGTCACGGGCGGCCGGGGTTTCTCGAGCGGCTGCAGTTTTTCGTTGATTACTCAGGTTCTACTTATTGGATTTAGATGTAAAGTATAACACGACCTTCCTATCCTAGCTATCTTAAAGTGAAAACCAGATTTCAATTGGTTTAGGCGTTTTTTATTGTATAAGTAACAAACAGACAGACAGATAGACTTGAACTTTAAAAACTACATGTTTTTGTTTCAATATTTTCTAAGTCCCTCAGAACCAGTTTTTTTATTTGCTTCCAAGTAAATACAGAATTTTCGTCCTCTCTGCCTTTATAATGAGTATCAAAGAAAACATGTGAAATATAAATATAAAAGAATATAAACTAACCTACCGACTTCGGTAATTTTAAAACCCAAAGAAATTTATTAGAGTTAAAACCAATAAAAAATCCTATTAGAACCATTTTGGACTTATACGCGGACGAAGTCGCGGGCAAAAGCTATATATAAATAAAACTCGTTTTCCGTTGTCACGGCATCACGCGTGAACGGGTGGACCGATTTCTCTAATTCTTTTTTTGTTGTGTTAGATTTTGTCAGGAGAAGGTTCTTATGAAAGAAAAAAAATAGAAAGTTGCGTAGAAAATTATTACGCGGGTGAAACCGCGGGGCGCAGCTAGTACTTAATAATATGTTTTTTTTTGTTTTTTTTTTATACTGGTCATGATTAGAATCCGAAACTACTAGACCGATTTTGATAAAACTTGATATGAGGATATATTAATTTATTGGGAATAACATAGGCTACTTTTTATCCCGATGTTCCCACGGGATCGGAAGTTACGCAGGTGAAACCGCGGAGCGCTGCCAGTGTTTATAGAAAATACCTTATCGCTCAAAAGCGCAACTATCCATATCGGTTTGACGAGAGCTTTAAGCTTAAAATATGATCTGTTTAAAATTAAATTCAAACAATATCTAATAATGTTGAAAAGCTAAATGCTTTTAATAATTAATGAATAATTAATTTAGGTTGGTTTTACTAATTGAGCACAACACAAAATAAACATATTTCTAAAATGATTAGGGCGATATTGTGCTAAATACATATTTAATTTTGTCAAATACGTCGTGTTATAGTGGACAAAATAGATAGATAGATAAATAAGCACTGTATTGTACCAAAAATATAAAAAAGGCCAAGTGCGAGTTGAAATCGCGAACGAAGGGTTCCGTCCGTACTTACAATGATGTATGGGATGGAGCCCCACTTAAAAATTAAATTTAAAACACTTTTTTAAAGTCCGTTTTTTTTATTTTTCCACGTCTTTGACTGAATTGTCACTTACCATCGTGTGAGATAATTTAGTGATCAAACGGTGGTCTATCACTTCACTATCACTACATAGTATAAAATAAAGTCACTTTTCACCGTCCCTATTTCCCTTTGTATGCTTAAATCTTTAAAACTACGCAACGGATTTTGATGCGGTTTTTTTAAATAGATAGAGTAATTCAAGAGGAAGGTTTATATGTATAATACATGCATAATATAGCCGTGCGAAGCCGGGGCGGGTCGCTAGTCCTTTAATAATTTTAGAAGCGAAGTTTACTAAACAGAAAACATATGAACAGAAACAGAACAGAAACACCTTCTCCTTTTCTTGAAGCAAGTTAATGTAACTTTATATTTCGAATTTAAAACTGATTTTTTTTTCGAATTTGGGGGGCATCCGATAAGAAATACCGTTATAGCAAAGTTAAAGTTTCAGACGTGGCGTACGTGGGTCCTTCCTTACCTACATTTTGGGGACTAAGCGTAGGCTATTGAAAAGTTATTTATCTATATAGTCAAGTTTATTACAATCTGGTTCTTGGTAATGAAGTTGTCCCATGTCATGTAGTAGATAGCTAGATAACTTTGTAACAAGACACTAGAACACCTGAGAATGTAATTCATAATACCTTTACACTTCTCGCTGGTAACACTTAGTAGGTATCTACGGACGAATTGTTTTATTAGAATAACATTAATACTGAACTCTACTTTTATGTTAGGCTAGCTTTTGACTACATAATGAAACTATTTAACTAAGTGTCCGTTAATATTGTCATAGTTTTATCGCGTATATTTTGGTTTTGGTTAAAAACTTGACGTGTCGAGAACTATACAGCTTTCGTGGTCACAGGACTCACAGGCATACTGAGGTTACATTAGTCTTAAAGAAATATGTAAATTTTGTTAAACTATATCGTCAAATGAAAATTAACCAAAACGTTCCATACATAAATGTATACGAAAATGGGCTGACGGTGTTCTGACGATTGCAACTTTAGAAATAACTAGCTTTTGAGTTCTTACTATACCTATCACACTTTAATTTGAGCGATGACGCGATATAAACTTTCTAAGCAAAATTAAAAGATATTATAAACAGAAATAAAATCTAAATTATTAATCTAAAACCATTCCAAAACATCAATTTTATATCGTATGCTAGAATTTATGTCAATGCAAATCATGATTATCTCTGACTGAATCAGCAATTAATTCGACTTTTATTTGTTTTTGCGCATTAATGCAATAATTAAGATATTGGTTTATTTAAGTAAATATAAATTATCTCATTTTATAAATGTCCATGTCACTAAACCCACCTGTTTTGGCTGTGCGATGTCTGTCAGGTTATTCAAGATTATAATTTATGTTTTAATGTTATTTTTTTATTCAATATAATACAGTAGAAAAATACTAAAAATCCAAATAAGTTTCCCTATGAGACTAGGAGATATACTTAGTTAAGGTGAAAGGGTACCGGCGCTCTCTCCATACAAACGTAGTCGACTGTTTCCTCCCTGGATAATGACACTAGAGCAAATATTTTTGTTGCATAAAACTTATAACTGCCATGACCATGGCCCTATGTTTTGTTTTTTTTGTTTTTTAAATCTTAATTTCTATTATAATTAGAAAATGAAAAAACAAAGACATAGGGGCATAGTCATGGCAATTATAGGTTCAGGTGACCAAAGGGCTGGCTGCTACTTTGGCCAACGGATCGGCATTGCCATCCAAAGAGGCAATGCAGCGAGCCTTTTGGGCACCTTACCTAGGGAGACTTGTTTAGATTATTAACTTTGTTTTATTTCTTTCTTTTTAATTACTTTAAGATACATTATAGGTTTTATGCAACAAAAATATTTGTCCTAGTGTCATTATCCAGGGAGGAAACAGTCGACTACGTTTATATGGAAAGAGAGCCGGGTACCTTTCACCTTAAGTAGTATATTTAACATTTCAGAACAGTAATGTCGAACAGATGTTCTGTCGAAATAATTAGATATCTGTCGAAGTAGTGTTTGTGTTGTCGAAGCATTTTCTGTCGAACTAAAACTTCTCGATTTATGTTTGGTCGAAACAATGACTTGTCGAACTATATTTTTTTAAAGTATCGTGACGAATTAGGAACTGTCGAAGTTCTGAAGGACACTCCTATATAAGTATAGACTCATGACCTACAGTGTGTTATAAATACATAGATTAACTAAAAAGAAGCCTAAATATACCTATAGTTAAGGAATAAGTACCACATTTGGTAGGTACAAAGTTATTGCTTATTATTACAGCAATAAAAATAAATAAATAAATATTTCAGGACATATTACACATCGCCATCCAGCCCCAAGCTAAGCAACTTAATGCTTGTGTTATGGGTGCCAGATAACGGATAAACTACTTATATACTTTTTTTTTTTTTGTAAATATATACATAATATACATATAGGAAACAACCAGAACCAGAAACAAGAATTTATGGTCAGCATAAATACTTGTTCCCGGCGGGAATCGAACCCGCAACCTTCTGCGTCGCAGTCGGGTGTTCGCCCGACGCGCCACAGAGGTCGTCGCAATGACGTCTAACACATGTGGGTACAAAGGTCACCCAATAATTACATTCAACGCAGGTGTTCTGTCTCTTCAGGGTTGTCCATGAGGTAATTTATAAAAGATTTAATAAAAGCAATTAAAACTTATATTAAGTTTGACCTACCAAAGTTATTAAGTATTGACGTCACCAGAAAAAATTACCTACGTTTCAGAAATACTTATTTGGTACAAAAATAAATGATAGGTAAAATAGTACTAAGTACTGAAATAACTATTTTTATAAGTAAGTACTTGTATAAAATGCTACCCTTAACTCTCGTTACGCCTCTCTCAATTAGTCAAATTATTAGGTTTATTTATTAGCTTGAACCAAAAAAAATACTAAGTATAATGATATTTTTATATCAATTACCTATCTTATTCTTCGGCACAACATGTCAAGCTTCTTCACTCCACTTTATTCCCTGTCAAGTCCGCGTTTACTCTCCTTTCTCCCATATCCTTCCTCCCTATCGCAATCCCTCCACCTTTTCTGTGGCCGTCCTCTCGCTCTACGACCATTTACTTTCAAGTCCTCTGCCCTTCTGGTGACATGAGTATCTATCATCTCTTCGCATGAAGTTACCAAACCATGCCAGTAATGGCCGCTAAGCTTATTTAGTTTGGTAACATAAATAAGAATTATGTACATAAACCAATGAAATCGCATAAAACTTTAAACATAAACGAAGTTTTCTGAAAGCGGTTGCGGTCTTTAACCGAAAATTACCGCCGACAAGGACATTTCAAACACTTATAAACTACTTTCTATTAGCGGTGATATTAATGAGTAACATGCAGCCACATTCCTGCAGAACAAGTTACTTTGATATAAAGACTGTTCAACTTGATTAAAGAAACTTTTAATGGGCCATTCCAAGTTTATAGATCTTTTTGAGCAGTCCATGCAAATTAAGTTCCTAATGGATTTACAATCTTTATTCATTTAAATATTTTATGTTGCATCATCTGTCGATAATATTGCTCATTTTACTAATCACATATTTCTTAGTAATCAACAAGCATAATTTGTTTAATTTTAGAAAGATATCTAAGTACACATTGTACATCCATAGAGTACATATGCTACTTCACTATACAATATTTATAATAACGTTTAGACAACAAAAGTGGCTGTAATAAATCATTACGACGACATGTTGCAAAGTGCAGTATCAATGCAGTAACATCTTGTAAGATTTGCTCTAAATATTAACTCTATCAGCGTGCGTGGGCGCACGTGGGTCGCCGGACGTCGGCTATTTCGTCGCATCACATTCGCATACACGTCACATGAATAAAGTAGATGGAAGTGTCCTTGCCGGTATTTGGGGAGACCGATTGCCCGATCTATCTTATCCGGTCAAGACGAACGTGATTTGTCGGGATTTGTCACGTCTAGTCACACTCGCGCATCACATCCAAAAGTAAATTGGTCTCGCTAGACGTTCCGCCACAGCATTCAGTTCTAGAGTTGATTTAGTGCATTCAACTCACATCTTCCTGGATTCCTCGACACTGGCTCCAGACATATTCGAATAATACGCGCGACTAGAAGCGTCAAGTGGTCCTTTGCATAGTTCCTTGGGAATATGCTTGCTGAATATTGCTGAACTTATAAGAGGTTAGGTATTATTTACGGTAGGTTTAGCGAATGCCATTCAAATGAGCGTTCTTTGAGACACGAAGCACGCGTTGGTAATTTATCACAAAGGCTGTTAAAAGTTCATTTGGCTTGTAAATTTATGCCTGAGCCGGGCTATCATAAATTCGCCCCTTGCTTTCCCTTCCGGGCTGGTCGTGGGCGAAGGGAACACCCACAGATGCTGTAGTCGTAGACTCTAGTTATGATAGAGCCTAATCACTTTATTGCTTCTTCCGTTAGAAGATGAAAGTCGAGATGTGTGGGAGTGCAAATTGGTTGATTGTCCGAGTTTCTTCTTCTATTAATTCGTTGTCATTGTGACCGAAACCCAAAACTTTCCTTGATGTAATAAATATATACAAAAGTTTTAACTATTAACTTACCTGAGTATTTTTTTATTACTTACTATAATTATTTACGTAGGTTTATATGTGCACGTATTGCAGAGTATTTCACCAAACTCCCCTTTTTTCTCGATTATGTTTTCCTCTTCCATCGCCGTATATTTTTCTAATCTTTCATCGAACTAGGCCATTATCATTAATAACGTTTTCACGGTGCGTTGACGGAGTCGATCTAATAAATATTGGCTATAAATAAGCTATTAACCATACAGTCGGTGGGCAGGTGCACCGCATCGGGTTTGCGTGGGCGCAGCGCGCGCCACCTTGTCTAGTCAAACTGCGATGTCTTGGCGCACTTCATGTTACGATTTTATAATTTAACATTTACAAAACATTCTTTTTTTACCTGACTATGGCGAAGCCAAATTGGTTTATGTTTTATTTACTTTGACATTGTATTGATTTTTTGATTACATTGATTTCCAGGTCTGATTTTCATCATGAAATAACAATTCTAGGTGCCTATTTATTATGTTTTTGTCGAGATGTGTTAGTATCTACGTTTGGTACTTCTTCACTAATAAACTACTGAATCGACTACGATAAAGCTTGGTATGATAGGTGGAGCTCTGGAATAACACATAGGCTAACTTTTTAACTCAATCAGCTAGTTTTTGTTATAAATGTTTCTGAGTTCCTGGTTCATAACGTGAATACAAAATAGACTTGAGCATACTTATTCCATACCAAAGCTCTACCATACATTGTATTCTAGTTGACGGTAACGTTCTTGGGTATAAAGTGCCAGTAATAATATGAGAATTAGAATTTATTTTAGCATTCGCAACATTGTATTTCTATATAACCTATTCATTTAGCATGATGTAGAATTATCCACGCTATTCTCTGGATAAGTTATGTCATTCATCGATACACAATCACGGACATTGTGGTATAGAAATGTACTGAAAAGAGAATCCTCGAGCCAATGGCAAACGGTAATACAGATTAAATCCGTATTTTCTGAATACACATAATACTCAAAAGTCAATACCACTACACAAGCCGTGGGAGTTTGGACACAAATGCTTTGCGATTCGATTTCACACAAATCAAACAGCAATTACCAACGCACTGAGCGGAAACCCAACAATTTACCTACACCTACTATCCATAAGTTTCATAACTCAATAGTCTGTTTACTTTGTGTAGATTTTTGTTTTCTACATAAACCCTCAATTATCGTCAGTCTGCTTTACCTCCGTTATGTTTATTCACTTTTCAAATTGTTTACATTCCTATTAAGTGCTTCTTATTCAATTATCGTTGCTACGCAAATGTCTTTATGGGTTTTTAAGTGTTTAGTGGCGTGAAATAACTGCTCGTATTGCTTCAAGGATACAATGTAATTTAATTAGATGTTTAAAAGCGCTGTAAGGAAGCTACTTGAATCCGTTAACATTACGGAATGGTACTTCTGCAATTCCAATTTCTTTTTATCTTGAACACAGTTAATTCTCAGTAGCTATGTATCAGTTATCACAGGTTAATAGACCGATTGATATTCATGCTTTTCGAGTTCTATCAACATACCTATCTATTCGGTTAATGTGGTGTGACCACATTCTCCAACTTCTAGGTAATCCATCTTTTATTTTAGCCGTTCCATTTACAAGGACAGAGTTTCATAGTTTCTAAAATCGAATCGAATTTATCACATCAAATTACAGAAAGGATAAATCAGTAGTTATTGCGCCATTGGCACGATACGATTTGTCCCAATCAATTCGATTGGCACGAATATATTTCGGTACCTAACTTAACGAAGTAACTATTTATACTCCGTTAACAATTTTGACATTTATTGAAATGAAATATGATAGGTAAGGTATCTTTATGGGTTATTCAAAAAACAATTTCCAATTTTGTGACTTATATTAGCTGTTAAGGTTATACGTTTTCCCTACTAAATGTTTTAGAGATTCCTACGTTTTATACTGAGATATTTAACTTATTATGACTTAAAGTAGGCCTAATTTAAGCTATTGTAGGGGCAGACCAAAAATATCACTGTTTAACATCCAGGAAGTACTCTGTTTCAGCGTGAAAAAAGAGACCAATTTTACGTATGTAGTGGTGCACGGTTATATTGACGTATGGTCATAGTGTAAGTGATGCATAGATGTGTGGAAACACGCGACGTTGTCGCGTTGTGTGTGGAAGCAGGAACACGCAATTACGCTAGAGCAGAGCCGCAATACAGTTTGCTGGATAAGGGCGACGTTGCCTCTCCGTCTAATCTGTCTAATAAAAATCAAAATATTTTCAATTGCATGATATTCAACTCAGTGCTGCCAGACCTACACCTGCAAGATTTTATGTAACTTTTGGCACTGTCGCGTCACTTTTGATACTTGAATTATACGTTATTTTGATAGACTTATCAAATTATCACTTTACGTATATAATAAATAAATAAACATTTATACTTGTTTGCATTTAATTAATAGTATAAAAATATAATAAAATATAAATGAAGTATAGTAATTCGCGAGAAAAAAAACCAAGCAGTCTTGTTGTTTTTTTGGTACTGTTTGTTGTACACACTGGCAACATACACCCAGTCGATACTTTGCCTCGCACTAGATGCGCGCTTGTTACCTAGGTAACGGAGAGTCAACAGAGATGTCAAGTAGTCAATAAATAGAAAAACCAAAAATAAAATATTATAATCATTTATTATATTCCTACTATTGTGTTTAAAGTGTCATCCATCTGAGCACCTACTGAAAATAAACCTTGAGGAAATTTTAGTGTCTTGTAAGTGATTGAATTATTAAACACAAGTTGGGCCGTAGGAACAAACTACGACTACTCTGGGTCCCAGGCCATGAAGGAATAGCAGGAAATGAGAAGGCTGATGAGCTGCAAGAACAGGATCGGCAAGTGCTATGCTTGGACCAGAACCATGTACGGGCCTGCCAGCATGCACAATCACAAAGGCCGTAAAGGATTACGTTGATAAGAAACACACGCAAGAGTGGGAAATCAGTGAAGGGCTACTACATTCGAGGAACATAGGATTTTTCCTCTTAGTGGGATCGCTGCGTTAATCGATCCCAAGGGGTCGAAGTGTTGCTGGCTATGTCAGCCCGCGATATAAGATAAGATAGAACTAATTTTAAATAAATAAACCTTTTTGTACATTACTTTGTCTTTATTTTTCTCTTTTCATTCAGACCTAGTACAATTTGCATAGTTCAGAATTCGTCCTAGTTTAAAAAAAAAATGATTACTAACAGTACCTACCATAAAATTGATCCTGTTTTTGAAAATTTATTCAAAAATATATTTTCATTAAAAAAAAATATTTGTATCGAGATTTGAACCGGGGCTCTTCAGAACACTACCCCGCCGCTCTAAATGACTACACCAATCGGTATCTGTAGGACTACGTCAAATATAGTCTATAGTTGCTACAGTTTATTGTTTTGTATGTGTGCGTGTCATTTATATCGTGACAAGAGTTAAAAATTGTACTTTGGAAATACATTAAAATGTGACTTCCAAAAAATTAAATTATGTTTGAAATATGTTCAGAGCAAACTAGAAAACAGGCAATATATATACAAATACTTTAATTCCACGTCAATTATAGCAAAATAAAATAAAACAATACTTTCGGGGAAAACAAGCGCCATCTAGCGGAATACTTTGCTTAGCGATACGAAACATTCAACCTTAAATCAAAATTGCAGTTTTACCTATCTACTAATTTTGCGGTATCGTGTTGCAATAGCAAGATTGAAATGTTGTGCACAGTTTGCAGGTAATGAGCACGCGCCGTTGTGTCTGGCACACCTAGACGCGTTTGCGCATGTAGTTAGATAACTTTTTGAGTATAGAACCGAGAAATCCCGAGACCAAAAATACCGGAAATTCCCGGTTCTTTTTACAGTAAGGAATAAATCGGAATTTGATACATACATTCCCGGGCTTTTCGGTAAGTAGATACTTTCAGTACCAGATTTTGTGCCTAGCTGTTCTAAACTTTTCAAAATGAGAAGTTCAACATTTTTCACGAGTTATAGACTTGGCGTTTCGTTTTTGGAATTATAATTGGATTTAATTACTGGTTAAAGACAATTTCAACAAAAACTTAAGGTGAAAGGGTACCGACGCTCTCTCCATATTATACAAACGTAGTCGAATGTTTCCTCACTGGATAATGACAATAGCACAAATATTTTTGTGCCATAAAACCTATAACTGCCAAGACTATGCCCCTATGTTTTGGTTTTTTCATTTTCTAATTATCATAGAAATTAAGATGTGAAAAACAAAAAAAAAACTAAACATAGGGGCATGGTCATGGCAGAAACAATTTACATGTGTCGTGACATTCCGCGGTAATGTTTATCAGAAAAAAACTTTCATTGCTATTACCGGAAATTCACGGGAACCCCGGTCATGGAGACCAGTGCACAATTTCCCTGTACCTACTGAAGAAACTGGTACCGTTTGCGTTCCCTAACCCAATCTACTTACCTGCCTACTTACAACTTGTCACCTTGAAGATATACCAGGCCTCGTTGCGGTCTCTATCGACCACATATCTATCTTTTTCATGTCAAACTTGTAATATGCCCACTATACCGAAGTATACTTAGGAATACTTATGGACTACCTGAGAGTTAGACGAAATGCTTTTAAGACGAGTTCCTAGTTGCGTTTTAGACGAGTTGCTATCTTACATAAGGAAAGGAAGAAATACAATTTCTGAACACATAAAAAAGCACAAGAAAATGTAGTACAGCGCCCAGAAAAAAGGTTCCGTCCTCAGCACGATGCTAGAGCTAGAAGCCCCAGCGCTGATTTTCAGTACGAACCTTATTGAGACGCACGGGCTTAGGTAACTAGTATACTGTTAAACGTAAGACGACCCAGTTGGCACAACGGTCACCATGCCGGACTGCCAAATACAGGGTTGCGGGTTCGATTCCCGCCTCAGACAAGTATTTATGCTTAGATATTTGTCTGTGGTCTGGTTGTTTCTATGTATTATAAGTATATATTTACAAAATAAAAGTATATAAGTAGTATATCCGTCGTCTAGCACCCATAACACAAGTCTATAGTTACTTAGCTTAGGGCTAGTTGGCGATGTGTGAAATGTCTTACAATATTTATATTACATTTATTTATTTTATTTATATTTATACTCATTATAAAGTTGTAAAGTAGATGATCTAAGATTGCGACGATTCGACGTAACTACTCGTTTAAATACCCATTTGGAAAGTAACCGGACCCGGGGTACGTGAATTTATATGAAAACGTCACCAACATATTATTATAGCACAAAATTTCCGGTTCGGTTATTTACTACGTAAGTACTTATTTTATTTAGCTAATGGAAGATAGACAAAGTACACAGTTACAGTTAACAACACATACAACAATCTATAAATAAAATATCCTAACAGCACAGCTTAAACCAATGGACGGATCTGTATTAAACCTCTACGTGGACAAATTCGGTTGTGAAAGCTAGTCTAATCAAAATAAAAAAGTGTTAAAAAAACACCGCTTCACGTTTACCCATATGGTTTGCTACAAACATTTTTTAAACGAACAAAAACAATTGTAATTATTATGATCCGATGTAGTGGGTGAAGACCTTAAGTGTCCACTTCGAATATGTATGACTCAAACAGACAGAGACAGGCCCTTCTAAAATACCTATTAGTTAACTGACTAGCAAGAGATAAACGGAGACCTTTTCAGAAACTATGACCCCTTCAAACCATCGAAAAACGTATTAGAAGGTAAAAAGGTCACTGATAACGCCCGATAATTAGCAGTCTGACCCTCGCTTTCTATGTGAAAGTACCTTTGCCATACCTGAGCCTGAGTTAATGCAAACACCATTCGTCTTGAGTACTTACTCAACGATTTTAACACGTTAAAGGTCACTCAATGTTTAAAGGTTTTATCTGACGAGAATTATAGCTTAACATAAAGTGGTTTGTTTTTAGGACAATGGTTCCTTATATTTATCGTTAATTTCAGAACAGTTTTAAGTAGGTACGTATTTGTCAATTATTTTATCTTTTAGGAAATTGTTATAAAATGGCAAGCATCGTTAGTGTGGCAATGTTTGTTGTACTTATATTATTAATTTTAATAAAACAAGCATTGACAAACTATTTGACGATCTTCAGTCAGAAATGTTTTTGTTCCAAATGTTTTAGGTACACACCTACTAACGCCACACATATGCCACAACTATTAAATCTCAGTTTCAACCTTCCCTACTACATCACTCACAAATCTCAAACTGTCGGAAGGTAACACCTTAGCTAATTGTATCTCTGATCCATCAATCAATGTTAGATACCCCTTTAGCTATGAGATAAGTTTCCTCATACATTTTGCAACCGATTTCCAAGCGTGGGGTCTTGATTGTAGAGAGGGCCCTTAAAAAGGTTGTGGGCGTTACTCATAGGTCAAATATCTGGTTGTAAACGAGTCACTGTAGACAGAAAACTGAGTAGGTACCTTAAAAGACCGTAATATGTTATTTAAAAGGTAGCCTTTCTCAGTTAAGTGCGTCGGCACCTATCTTCTACTTTAACAATTTTGGGATCTCGTTATTAATTATTTTAACATGGCTGAACTGTTAAGATTTGTTAAAATCTGTAAAATCCAATTATATTTTAATACTAGCGACCCGCCCCGGCTTCACACGGCAATATTATGCATGTATTATACATATAAACCTTCCTCTTTAATCACTATATTTATTTAAAAAAACCACATCAAAATCCGTTGCTTAGTTTTAAAGATTTAAGCGGTCAAAGGGAAATAGGGACAGAGAAAGCGACTTTGTTTTATACTATGTAGTGATTTACATAAAACAGACAGACAGACGGACAAGAAAGTGATCTTATAGGGGTTCCTTTTTTTACCTTTTGAGGTACGCAACCCTAAAAACTGATGGATTCCATAAATATGTTATACTATGAAATATAAAATATGGTATATATATAGATCTCTACTTAAAAAATGTTATAAAAAAGAATATTATAAATTGACTGGCAACATTCTCTAGTCTGAAAGGCACCTTGAAGAAGATGGATATTTCAGTAGATAACTAATATGTTGTGGTGATCCATTATTGATTTGTTATGTTTTTCATCACCTACTTTATCTAGTTAGCCTATAACTGATTAGACGAATCATATTTTCTTTCAAGACCAAAAAGCCTTACTGAGCAGTAGGTATAACTCTATGGATTTATGTTGTCAAAGTATCCATAGTAGCTACCTATAGTAGAACTAATATAATTTTAAGAATACCCACATCAAAAGGTTGCGACTTAAACATCGTAAATGAAATACAAGTCGTTCGACGCTTTATTATTTCAAATTGAACCCAGCATTTTGTCCATGAACTTGTGTTATTTCATTTCATTAAAGAGATAAGAGTAATTAGTGGAATGGAATGAAGGAAAGCGTCTGTCAAAGACGCCTGCCGACTGTCCGTCCGGCTGTCCGCGTCCTATCTCGACTGTGAATGATATGATTGGAAAAATAAAACATTACAAATAAATAAAATGTACGTACACAGTTTTTATATTATACTAGCGACCCGCCCCGCCTTTGCACGGCTATATTATGCATGACGTATTATACATATAAACCTTCCTCTTGAATCACTTAATCTATTTAAAAAAAACCGCATCAAAATCCGTTGCGTAGTAGATTTAAGCATACATAGGGACAGAGAAAGCGACTTTGTTTTATACTATGTAGTGATAGTGATAATAAGCGGTGGGAATTTGATGACAGCCTTGAATGACATGAAGGCGTTAGAACTGGACGATAAATATCTGGAGGCTTAAATTAGGAGAGCCCAATGCTACAAAGCTACAGAAAAACTGGAAGAAACCTTGAGAAACTAAAAAAAATTGTACTTAGTTATTAAAACTTAGTGATTGATTTGAATACATATTACTAGGATACTTGCAGACGAAGATGGAATCTGGGTACAATAAAGTAAATTAGCAAAATTCAAAGACCTTCATAAAATAATACTTAATTGTTTACTAAACAGTCAGTAACCTGTTAACGTTACAAAATGGACGTTACACAATTAGATGCTTATCTATTGGACACACGTGCCGTGCAAAATGCGTAGGAGAGATCATAAATGGTTAAACGATTGCAGCAATAACTTAAATTAACACTGAAGTTAAAACAAAGCCTACCTAAATACCACACAGATGTGACATCACAGTAGTATTCCGATAATGATAATGCTTTCGCCGAAGCCTCTACCAGAATTAATTCAGTTACACGTTGTCGTCGTCGATTTATAGAGCTGCAAAATCAGAATCAGAAAATCTTATTGTTAAGTCAAGTTATAAAATTTACCAAGCTTGGTGTTTTGAACTTTTATATTTTGTACCTACTAGCTCTTTTTATATTTTGTACTAGCTTTTATCCGCGTATTTATCCGCATAGGAGTTGGATTTTTCAAAATCCTATTTGCGCAGATGCCTACGTCATAATAGCTATCAATGTGCCAAATTTTAGCCTAATCCATCCATTGGTTTAAATTGTGCGTAGTTATTATATCACTTATCGAGGTCTTGAATTTATATTTATAGATTACATTTTAAGATCCATTGATACCTTAATCTTTGTAAATGGTAGCGTAACATCGTAGCGAACCATATCTCATTTATAGAGCGAAGTACCACGGATAACTGTGTGGCGGAATAGAACTCTTAAAACAAGACAAAGACCGACATAAATCAAGGAAGCGACTATTTGTACATAATCCCACATAGAGACGACTAATTGAATCTAATTCCACTTTTTCATAATTACGACTGTTACTGGATTTCATCTCGTATTTTAAGGCACGCCAATTGCTCCAATTGTTCTGTTAAAAATACTGTCGTCTGGATATCCTCATTAGGAGCCGGATGACGACGTCTATTTTCTTTTTATGGCTTTATTTAATTGACTTAATCGCCTGTCTTGTGCAATTATGAACATAGTCTGTAGAAATACTTTACTAATAAGATTTATTTTATTAAAATTAATTGACAATTATGTAGATATTAGTTTAATAGCGTCGATGATCGTGTAGGAGTTCCCCATGTCACCACGACGTTGCTCATTTCGGTAAGCATAACATTTACTACTAATAGAACGTAATTTTATTAAAATTAATGTAAATGAGTTAGGCTTTTATAGACATTTTACAGCATAGTTCGTTCATTAGTTGGAGAATCATGAATGAACGGTTACGAGTCCGCCCACGGTTTGTACTGTAGGTTGCTAATGTTTGTATTTGATATTATAATAGTACAATCGTTTAGACAAGTCAAACAACTATTTAAAACATAGGTATTTACACGTATTTTAGTTTGCTGATCTTTGCAATATATAAAACTAGCGACCCGCCCCGGCTTCGCACGGCTATATTATGCATGTATTATACATATAAACCTTCCTCTTGAATCACTTTATCTATTTAAAAAAACCGCATCAAAATCCGTTACGTAGTTTTAAAGATTTAAGCATACAAAGGGACATAGGGACAGAGAAAGCGACATATGTAGTGATGTAGGTACAGTTTTTCAGCCTACTTGGGCTACCTACCTTATTTTATTTGTCCAATTGTTAATTTCAACACAATTGGCATTACATTAAACTAAAGCATTTAATTACGTAATTATGTAAATACTAGGACATAGAATTAGGATTTACTATTTCTATTTTTACTAGCCCCATTGGTTACAGTAAAGACTGTTGTTGTAGCCTGTGTTGTCAACTAGGATCTAAAATAAATAAATTTAGTCGGTAGCGGTACTATTGTGGCATTTGTAGCATTATTAATGCGGAAAATGCAGTATAATTTTGTTAATGTTTGCAATTACAGCATTTCCCGAACGCAAACCGGATTGCGTGGGAAAATGATGAAATGGAATGGGTTTAAAGGATTGCGTATGGTTAGTTAGTTGTGTGATATGTTGTGTTATGTTTGTAATACTTAATACAAACTTAGCATGTTAAGTTGAGCATTTATATTACCGGTCACCTCCTTACGGTAACAAAGATCTAAAACTATAGAAGCGCTTACTGTCTAGTTATTTTTGGTTTTGAAATTAAGATTACCTTAGAGAACTATAGTTTTTGTGAGTACATAAATACTACCAAGAAAGCAATAGGTATCAGTCCTTCAAATCAAAATAATATCATAAACAAAATTAAAACTTCTCAATGGAAAAACAAGAGCTTATTCAGATTAAACTATAGTCGGGGCAACAACGCCTCTTGAATTAGAATTAATTTAATTTAACTTCATCACAATTTACTAGAGTGAAAACAGTCATTGGCATCCTTGTTCAGTGAAGTCGAAAACTAAAGATTGGAAAGAAAATAGAATTGTTCAATAGAGCAAAAGACAAATAAATGTCCATGGGGACATACTTATAGTTCTCCACTCGCCGGAGCGCCGCGCTACCTTTGATGTATTGTTTGAATTAATAAGAAGTTTAATTTATTTATTTGAAGAGTAGATAAGATACATATTAGGAAAGATAATTGATTAAGGTTCCGCTGGTCGATCGTGTTTCCATACAAATGAATTTAGAGTGTTATCCATTTATTGAAAAAACAAAAGTTAAATCTACATAACAAGTCTATATCTAGCCCATGTAGGCGACGAAATAGACAAATTATATTAAATTTAATATAAATATATTCATCATCATTTGTATGGAAACACGATCGACCAGCGGAACCTTAAATTCAAATCATAATAATCCCTTTACAACTTGTTAAGATTAAAAATACACAAATGTCTTAGTTAATCTGTTGTACCTATGTGTCTTAATATCCACCTGTCCTTCCCATCCTAGTTCAGTTTCTGAGAGTCTGGGGAGACGGAGACGATTTTCTGAGTACTTACTTACGTACAAGCTAGAGGAAACAGACTCGGTTCCTTGGCAAACTTCCAGAATCGAAATAGGAATGTGTTTGATCAAACTACGTCGGTCCATCACTTTACAGTAGTAACTTTGAAAAATAGCCACCACTTTGTAAATTAAGAGTCAATATGTTTATAGTTAATGTGATATATTTTTATTTCAAATTGAAATGCACCCTAGCCCATTTGTTACAATTATTTAAAAATAACTTGTTAGTGGTTTATGGACACCATTTATTTATTAAGATTAAGCAAGTAATTCTTATCTTATTATATTTAGATCTATCTCATAAGAAAGGATGTATACATATTCTCCCAAAGTTTTTACCCGACCGAAAGCCAAAGGAAGGTTATGTTTTATTTACATATAGAGGGGTGGCAAGGTCCAACAATAGACCTCCATGATTTCCAAATCTACAAACAAACAACCAATTAACCAGTCGGTTCTGTATTCTCGGTTCGGTTCGGTTCAGTCTCGGTTGCAGTTTTTCTTGAAATCCTCATTGTGTTCCTAATTGAGCTGTCAATAAGCAGCCGTCCTTGAGTTGCTGATGGTTGGTGCCCACCCACGGCCTACCTATTGCTTCTATTTATATATCTACCCACTTTATTTTGACTAAAATGAGACGTGATTTGATCGAGTTCAATTACGTCTATGCCTAAACCAAATAATTTATTTTTATTCACTTGCTAGTTACCTACGAGTTATCTACCTAATTTCTAAGCGAAACAATAGGTAGGTACTTATACGAAATCGTTTTTCAATACGCTAGTTTTATGCTGTTGGTCCTTGGTGCTAATTTAGATAGCAGTTATTAAGTCAGGAACGTTAGAAAAACTGTACCAATTGATGAGACACACCACAAGAAGAACTATTGGTAACTAGCTGCGCCCCGCGGATTCACCCGCGTAAGTCCCGATCCCGTGGGAATTTCAAAATAAAAAGTAGCCTATAGCCTTCCTCGATACATGGACTATTCTACACAAAAATATTTTTTCAATTCGAACCAGTAGTTCCTGAGATTAGCGCGTTCAAACAAACAAAAAAACTCTTCAGCTTATATCTCTAACTAGCGACCCGTCCCGGCTTCGCACGGCTATTTTATGCATGTATTATACTTATAAACCTTCCTCTTGCATCACTCTATCTATTTAAAAAAACTGCATCAAAATCCGTTGCGTAGTTTTAAAGATTTAAGCATGCATAGGGATATAGGGATAGAGAAAGCGACTTTGTTTTATACTATGTAGTGATATATAAAATTCTCGTGTCACAATGATAGTTACCATTCTCCTCCGAAACGGCTTGACCGATTTTTATAAAATTATATATGCTCAGTAGGTCTGAGAATCGGCTACTATCTATTTTTTTTTCCTTTAGTTTTTTTGTTGTGAATGGCAAAACAACGTTTGACGGGACAGCAAGTACTTACTTATTAGTTTAGATAATAACTATTGAGATGATGTTGGACGACACGGCAGGCAGTTAATATTCATGAATGAAGATAGGTAGGTATTACCTACCAATAGAAACAGAGGCTGCGAGGCGCCATGGCACACAGGTATCGCCCACTACGCGGGGGCGAACGGAAGTCAACGATTTGTACCGTCTAGCTAGTGTGAGGAAAGAAAACAAGGCTAAGTGGCACAACCACTTTTATAAGATAGATGCCAAATTATAAAAAAATGAAGTTCACACTTTTTTTTATAATTTACTAGCGACCCGTTCCGGCTTCGCACGGCTATATTATGCACTAGCTGCGCCCCGCGGTTTCACCCGCTTAACTCCCGATCCCGTGGGAATATCGGGATAAAAAGTAGCCTATAGCCTTCCTCGATAAATGGACTATCCAACACAAAAAGATTTTTTCAATTCGAACCAGTAGTTCCTGAGATTAGCGCGTTCAAACAAACAAACTCTTCAGCTTTATAATATTAGTATAGATGTATCACTACATAGTATAAAATAATGTCGCTTTTTCTGTCTCTATTTCCCTTTGTATGCTTAAATCTTTAAAACTCCGCAACGGATTTTGATGCGGTTTTTTTAATAGTGATTCAAGAGGAAGGTTTATATGTATAATACATGCATAATATAGCCGTGCGAAGCCGGGGCGGGTCGCTAGTTATACATATAAACCTTCCTCTTGAATCACTCTATCTATTAAAAAAAAACCGCATCAAAATCCGATGCATAGTTTTAAAGATTTAAGCATACAAAGGGATATAGGGACATAGGGACAGAGAAAGCGACTTTGTTTTATACTATGTAGTGATGTAGTGATAATTTGAATGGACTCTGTGGTCTGGGCAAAAAAAAGAAGTTTTGGGTAGTTTTCTACGAAAAACCTAGATAGGTGATAGATTGAGTTCTATGTAGTTTCATATTCACTCACACACGTATGAATGCAAACAAGAATATTGCTTATTGACTAGTTACAGGTATTAAAACAATAGATCTTTGTAGTTATGTATTTGGGCTAGGTCAAGTAACCTAGTTTACTAGGTAAACTTGGTCTATTCTACTTTAAGGACCTGTGCTTCGATTCACTGGCGTGTGTGATTAGGGCGCGAATGTCATGCCAAAACTGGAGTTATCGCGCCCTCATCACACACGCCCGACGCCGACGCGACGACTTAAACCTGAGTGAATCGAGGCACTGGGTTAAATTACTCAGGTGCATACAGAAAGCACTTTTACTTTGGAGTACCTGAGAAGCACTAAAGGCCACTCCAATAAAATTATGATTTTACTCAAATGAACAATAAATTTTAATAACTGAATAAATCAACAAAATTACTAAACATGCCAATTAGGTCCCAGTTGTCGTTGTGAATAGGCGGCCCATAAATACCACTTAGTTGAGGTAGAGATCCATAAATTGTAGAATGACTTGTGATCGTGTCGAAATGATTAATTAAGTAAATTTATATCAATATTATATGAATTAGACAGACACGACGTGACTGTTCTAAATTTGTAATAGAGGGTGCACGTGGTCGAGTGAACTAGTCGAGAGATATTTAGGTAATTGGTTTATTGCCTAGGTACCTATTAGCTTACAAACTGAACCAGCTAATAAATCGTCTTGAGGCGACGATAAAATTTTAATTAGGTACCGTTATACCTATATACCTAATATATACATTATATCTATACCTATAGAAAGTGTTGTAAGTAATAAATAGATACGTTGCCAAAATGTGTATTGATCATAATATTTGTAATTACCAAAACTCATATTTTTTATATTTTGTTTTTAATTGTAGTACAGAGCGCCGTCTAGCACCAAGCTTAGTAATTACGTCTGTGTTATCGTGGACGAACACAAATAGAATACTCTTACATTTTGTTTGTAAATATATACCTACCTAAGTCCAGAAACACCTAGAAAAGAAACAAATATTTAGATTTTTTTTGTTGTTACTTAAAAATTGCAATTTTGTATAATTAATTCTAAGTTAAATAAATTAAAAGAAGGTACCTAGCTACAACCAACGTTTCGTCTGCACTTGGCATAATTAAAGCACAATTGGTGAGCAGTGAGGAGGGCGAGTTGTGCCCTCCGGCTGTCTCGTTAAGATTCCACCATTTCAACCCACCGTCACGTAGAGATCTCGCCTAAGACACGTTTCAAATGAACTTTGATGACCTCACCTCGTCTTGTCTTATACCTATTTTATCTGCTTTAGGTAGTCTGCTAAACATTATCTAAACACATCACCCACAAATGGAACTATTATCTTTTTAGTTTCCATACAATACTTTAAACCAATAACCTACCCATAATAATCTACCTTCCTAAAAATGAGCTTCTTACTCCTCCAAATTTTTTAAACAGTGGAATAATCTAAGAGAATCTATTATCCTATCCGTGTAGTTCCTACAGGCTTTAAAATCAAAAATTTATTAAAACCATATTTAGAAGCCTTATTATTACGCAAGTACCCATCTACTCTTATAAAACGAGATACAATTATGTATTACAAAGTTCATAATTAATATTGTAATGTTTAAATCTTTGAGTAAAATAGGGAAATATACACAAAACTCGGCATTTCCGCACATTCCGGTAACACAGCCAGACTGACGGAGCGGGAAACGCTGTGGGAGATGATCCCTAATGGAAAAACTGTGTCAACCGTCTGAAATATGACGCTTATGAATGCTAGAACGAGGAAATAAAGTGCGGCACCTGCTAAGTAGACGATAACATCAGTTTAAAGTACCAATATACCTACCCTTTTTAGGTTGATATAGGTAAACTAATAGAAATTTCAAATAATTTCAGCCCTGCTTTGGTAGAAGAGACATGTTTATTCTAGGAATTAGAGGAGCTTCGAGGTCTCTTTAATAATTTCGACGGTATTAGGTATTTTAATATTGCGATGCTTGTCATATTTTCGTAGGTAGCTTATAGAGCTTAGAATATAGTTTAGTAGGCGGTTGAATAGTTTGAAGGGATAGGCAATTTCTATTGAATGTTTGTGCCATTAGGCCGGTTTTTTGTATCAGCCAGCACGTTTAATATGTGGCCTAAAATTGACTTTATAAAACTTCTTTTATTATACTTACAAAACTTTATCTGGAAATAAATAGGCCGGTAAATTTTAGCCACTATCAGTGAAGCTCGCCTAGTTTGCATTAGTTTCGCGTGTTACGTAGGTCTATTTTCTATTGCGTTGCTACCACGATGAATCTATTTAAACCTTGATAAGTTTTATCGGACGATCGTGACACAAGTTGGTTGGTCACGACATAAGCCCGTAGATTGTGTTTAGTTGTTTAAGGGTTAAATATAGTTTGATATCTTATAATTTTGTACAATTTACTATGCTTAGTTTATTTGTTAGCTGGGCTGAACTTAAGATAAAGAATCAGTTACCTATACTCTCGGAAGTAAACCCGCCCGGAATACTTACTTTTATTCCAATAGTTGTTTTTCCCTTTGATCATTTCACGTATTTGATTGTTTAGCAAGATCTTTCAATTTTCTACATTAGACTATGGACTGTTAAGATACTAAATACAGTAGTATTTCCACCGTAATGAAGGTAATTTATAATGTAGCTGAGCTCGCTAACAAAGCAAAATGTCTCTACAATGAATGGGTTGGGAACTGTCAACATAAACCTGGAGGACGGCTGGTGACAGCAAATGAAATTCCTGCAACTCCAAGTGTTAATAAGTTACCTGTACCATAAGCTACCTGCATAACTTAAGTTCACGGGGTCGTTAATAAACCTTAGTTTGGTAAAATAGAGCAATCTTTATTTTTTAATATGTTTTTTTGTGTGTGTTTGTCTCAGGGATCGGAAACCGGTTAATTTTTAAAACCGGTTTCGGTCATTGACCCCGAGCTGAATCAATTTCGGTTAAAGGTTTCGGTTATGGGTTTTTAACCGGTTAAGCTTAAAACCGGTTTTACACCCGAAACCGGTTTACCTATAAATAATAACCGATTAAGCGAGCAAAATTAACCGGTTAAATTTATTTCTCTAGGTTCAATAGTACGCCATCTATTGTATCTAGTTGATAGTAGTAGTTGATTTCTGAGTTTAACCGGTTAATTCCGGTTCTAGCGGTAATAGCGTTCCGTTCTCTGTACTAACCGGTTACCGATATCATTTCGGTCAGTATCATAACCGTTCAAACAATTAACCGGTTATGTGAGGAACGGAATTTAACCGGTTAATGAACTATATTAACCGGTTCCGATCCCTGGTTTGTCTTCTCTCATTGTGGTTATAAAGAATTATCTGGTACTTAGTTATGAACAGTTATAAAATATAGGTTTTTGATGTGAAACATCTATCGCCGCACGTAAAACCGATTTCTGCCGTGGCGACGCACAGTGGGTCGAAACTGCAAATGATGGACATAGGGCTGTTTTTCGATGCAGATCGTTAGAGCTCACTATAGCCGCACGTAAAACCGATTTCTGGCGTGGCGACGCATGCCGTGGCGACGCACAGTGGGTCGAAACTGCAAATGATGGACATAGGGCTGTTTTTCGATGCAGATTGCGAAGTTCAGGGTGAAATCTGATTTTGACTAAAATTTCGCTAAAGTCCAAATAACTTTTGAACCAGTGAATATTGCTGAACATACATGGGGGTTAAATCGATAGGTACTGAGGTCCCCTACCCCCCAACAACCGATGATTCACCCCCCTTGTTACACCGTGTATACAGTCTATATGCAGTAGTGTGTACGGTGTGGCGACGTCGCCACGCTATATGATGGTATATATACATATATGTATATACAGTCTATATGCAGTAGTGTGTACGGTGTGGCGACGTCGCCACGTTATATGATGGTATATACAGGGTGATTTTTTTATGTGGGCCTTCAGGGCTATATCCTAAACTATAAGAGATAGCGAAAAATGCTGAAAGAAGTTGAGTGCCCGATTTTGACAAAAACTAAAACTGCATCATTAGATTTTTGAAAAAGTCATTACCCTGGCCGGGAATCGAACCTGTTGATTTTGCAAAAAAATAATCATCCTATATTTTTATACCAATCGATAGTGTTGCTGATAGAGATCAATTCCTGGAAACAAACATAGTATGGCAAAATAAAGGAAATGGCTGAATTTTGTAGTTTTCTATAATTTTCACCTTGCTGTCTCTGGCAAAACAATAGTGTGAGACATATAGGGCAAGTGATATTATACTAAATATTATAAAATAAGTTCTAAATGAAGTTCTTTACATAAAATTTGTAAAAACAGTTCATATTTTTAGTGCAGCAGTTTGTTGCGTCATTGGCGTGATACCTCCTCACTGCATTTTTTTCAGGGATGGTTGTATGAAAATTACAGAAGATTACTAAAATGAGCAATTTTCTTTAATTTACCAGACTATGTTTGTTTCCAGAATTTGATCTCATGTTTGACTTTTTCAAAAATGTAATGATGCAGTTTTAGTTTTTGTCAAAATCGGGCACGCAACTCCTTTCAGCATTTTTCGCTATCTCTCATAGTTTAGGATATAGCCCTGAAGGCCCACATAAAAAATTCACCCTGTATTTACAGTCTATATGCAGTAGTGTGTACGGTGTGCATGCGCAATCGACTGTGCGATTCTATCACAATTCTGTTCTTTTCTGCATATTACTTTTACAAAATAATGTCGATGTTTCACATCTGCCAGGCGTCCCGTGACGGCTCACATTTTTTTTAATATATATTTCGAGTCATTTAGCTAGCCCCCCTTTTTATGCGAGTTTCAGTAACTTTGAATTGACCCAAGGACCTCTGTCAGAGCAGCGATACGCAATAAATCGACCTAAGTACCGTTAACTTTATCATATTATCGACTTTACATGCATGAAGGATGAGGGTACAACCGATTCATAACTCTGCCACATATTCACACAATAGCTTTAGCGTTGAGGAACTGTTTTTAATATATTATTATCAATTTCCAATTATCTTTCTATTGCAGGCGGACCTGCAAATTTCTTTTAGTTTTTCTTTCTTTTATATTAAGTTTCAAGTACCATTTACACAAGCGAAAGTAAATAATTAATATTGTGGTCAATTATCACTGGTAGATTCTGATGCACCAAGTAAGTATGTTTATTGCTTAGTGCTTCAGTGTATACTGCTCAGCTTATTGCTGCTTTATTCACTCTACCACATAGATAATAGATTTCTTGAACATAGTAATCCTCTGCCTTCGAGCTTTTAATTTTATATGTCCTCTGCCTACAGACGCTAGATAATAAATGCTTGTATTATTGTAATTAGCAGGATTCTTTTTAAATTCGGAATACTGCTTATCAAATGATAAGATTATTTAGGAAGATAATCATTTCTCACTTTAAGTTTTCTTTTTTTTCAGTACTATGCGCAATTATAGGGCCTACTTACTAGAATAGACACCTAACATTAAATACAAGTGTTGGTGTTAAGTTTATGAACAAATAACTTGTGATATTCTGCAGTTAGCTAAATGAACTTTATGAAGTGTATATTCGAGCGTTAATAATTTTAACGTTTAACTCTCAGTGTAAATGTCTGGGTAAAACAAAACTAAACGCTTGACACAATATCCATATGTAATACGGAATATGTAACGGGTTACAAGACAGGGTACTTACCTATCAAAATATTTTATTTATTAATCAGTAGGTATTTTTACAGCATTCGGTTTGGTATTAAATTCATACAGTATACTAACAAATATGAATGCGAAGATCACGTAGCTGACTGAATGTCTCGCATTTAATCACGTCTCTACATTCCTACTTCAGGCGGCTGCTCGTCTTCACTCTCGAAGTAATCAACGTCTGCCTCATCGGTGCCACATTGGGCACGCTTCTGGTGAAAATTAAAAACCAACCTACAATAATACCATCTGCATTACTGGAACCGAAATTAAAATTTGAGAACTATTGTCTGCAGAACAATGAACTCTCGCTACACGACACTTTTTATTTAACGAAGCCGTCTTCGCTCTTTTCAGAATAAAATTCGAATCTTGAAAATTGTAACACTTGAAAGCTCTTTGATTAGCATTAAAGTGGCCTAAAAATAGTAAAATCATTTTTATAGTAGTCTCGTAGATTAGTCGAATGAGATTTCATTTCTTTTACAGGCTATTTCGGAAAATACCTGAACAAATACAACGGTTCATACATCCCCCCTGGATGGCGCGAGTGGGGTGGTCTCATCATGAACTCTAAGTACTACAACTACAGCATCAATATGAACGGAAAGAAGATAAAACATGGGGATGATTATTATAAGGTTAGTTGTCATTACATAGTTTAAAGCAAAGTCGCTTTCGCTGTCTGTCTCTATGTATTCTTAAATCTTAAAACTACGCAACGGATTTTGATGCGGTTTTTTTAAATAAGTAGATAGAGTGATTCAAGAGGATGGTAGATATAATACATGCATAATACCGCCGTGGCAAGCCGGGGCGGGTCGCTAGTTTAGATTAATGCACCTTTGTTAGCTCCAGACGTATTGACGAGTTCTTTTCTCTGTACACGGTCGACTAAGCTGTGAGGGTACTTACAGGTTTTGGACAAGCCTACTCCATATCATGTCCCAGGCAAGATGAAGATACATTAATTTAATTTAAGCACTTTAAATTATCACTAAACAAAATTTAATGCTATGATTTTAAGGGCATACAGCATACAGCATACTTTCCGAACGAATGCGCCAAAGTCGATAATTTTTCAATGTTTGTATAAAAGAAATTAAAAAAAAAATCAGACGAGCAGCTAGTCTATTAAAAATCCACAAATAAACTTATTTTCTAGGATTACTATCCGGACCTCATAGCTAACGACTCCATAGCTTTCCTACGAGCATCCAAACGGCGTTTTGCAAGAAAACCAGTTCTGCTTGTTATGTCTTTCCCTGCACCTCATGGTCCCGAGGACTCCGCGCCACAGTACTCTCATCTTTTCTTCAATGTTACAACACATCAGTGAGTATCAGCTGTTTCTTAATTTTTTATTAGGTATTCACTTAAGGGGGGTCCATACGCCAACGACCTTGGTACACAGCCTACTAAATTTCTATTTTTACCGACATTTTGTTGTGATTTTGAGCCTAACATTTCCTATAGTTTTGAAGCTATCCTAAAATTAAGAATAAAAACTAGTCTAGCCTTGATATGACAAAGAATTTTCGCCTCGAAATTACCCAAAATATCGGTACAAGTTTCACCTACAATTCCATCTCAGCACTTGTGAGAAAAACAAAACACATTCGTTACAATCAACAATATTAGTTGTAAGCGACGGGTATTTCTGGCGCGTTGCGTTTGGCAGCATAAGCAGCCTTAAAGAATAATTAGTTTATTGTCTTATATATTTACCTACATAACCTACCCACAAAATGCTTCTATTAGGTACTGTAATACCCACAGTTACAAGTTTATGCAGTTAATTGAAACACTCTATCACTGACTCTAGTAGTCTCGTTTGCGGTGCTCTGAAATCACATAGTAACCTACGCCAATTTATATTGGGGACAAAGCGACGACATTTCACGTTGAGACAACGAGAAATTGTGCGATCTTTGTGTGGAATTTCAGACATATAAAAAGTAGATTTAACTACAATAGGTAAGTATCTACTTATTTAAAAGCGGCCTATATTTGTACTTTCGAAAATAACAAGAAAAATGTTCTTACATAAAATAAAATGTATGTTAATGTTTTGTATTTACACACACAGGTATACTTACTTCAATTATTAAACAAAAAAAACATTCAAACCTACGGTTTTAAGTACCTACTTACTACTTGCTCACTGGACGTAAATGAATGTTAATCTCATATCTTCATTATAATAAGCCTGTTAAAAGGTTTAAAAGGACATTTGTAATGCTGATGAACAAGTAGTTAAAAGTTTATCTTAAATCAGCGTGAATTGTTCACCACACGTCCCTTTAATATTTCAACAAAAACACTAATTGCAGTGGCGTTTTCACGAGCGGCCATCTTGCTCCTCTTTAAATATTAAAGGACTTGACCGGGTTTTTAGGGTTCCTCGATAAATAGAAAGTTTTGACATTAACTGTTTGCCTTTTAAACACGAAATATGTGGAGGATGCGAATTCTGCCAAGTTTTTATTTACGGAGGACTGGAAATTGCCAAATACGTAGTTTGTTGGTTCATCAGTTGCGACCTGTGACAGAAATTAATGAAGCACACTGGGAAACGGTTTTGTTTGTTTATGAGAAGTAGGTACTTGGGGACCTAACCAGATAAGATTGGACTGACTGGTAGAGCCAATAAAGACAAGTCCAAATCTGTTAATGAATCTGTTGTTGCATATATTGTGAATGATTGAGAGTCGAAAATCTGTACAAGACTTTACTGATTAGCCATTTGAACGGTTTTAACAGATATAATTTTCATTGAAGGTTTTGGAATTATAAAAAGCGCCAAGCGAAATGTGAAAACCGTTCGCAAAATGTTCACCTATGGTTGTAACTATCTCGCAGCCTATTGAAGTTGCTCATATACTTAATTAATTGCGGTAAGTATCTGGGTTTTCGTATAGGTAGAAATACCTAGAATACCAAAATTTACTCACAGCTACGAATGAATAGTGTTTCAGCAACATATTATCTAGGTACTTGTACGGAACCGTGTGCCTATTCAACACGGCTTCACAGGCTTTTTCACGAAAACTCTCCTAAAATTTCACGAAAGCACACTCGGTGCAGACGGTGCTCTGAATAATTTTACCTCCACTCAACTTGCAAGATGCTGATTTATGTTTTAGAAGAATGTTAAGAAAATCTACCTACTTACGTTTCAGTCCGGAATATAATAGGTAAGGTTTGTAAGTGAATAGATGTAGGTCGTAGAAGTAATATACTTACGTAAGTCTTTCGTTTTCGTATATTTTGAAAAATTTTAAATTAAAATAGCTCTGCAGGACTACTTTAGGAGGAAGCCACCTTCGGTTTGCCTTAGTTGCTTGCCTTTACTGCCCGGCCAGAGTGAAGTTGTGAGAGCAGAAATGCTCGAAGGATGAATGCTAAACGTCTCAGTGATGACTTGACCCGTTCCGCTCATTTGGACTACCAGTAATGGTTTAAAATACAATATCTTATGCTTTAATTTGCTCAGCTAATTAAGGTGCTGTAGTCTCCGTAGTTCCCCAGTATTCAGTTCACTACCAAACCATTGCAATAGCCCAAGTATTTTCCTGTAATTTATCAATAATAGTTCTTTCTGATCCAGAAGTTGTCCTCGGCTGCAGCGAGCAGCGATGATCACCGGTTTCGTATACTTTGCCGTTAAACTTGTTATGGGCCTCTACGTGTCGGGCAGTGTCGGCTTCGGCTCCACGCACGCCTTCTTAAGGTCCAGGGCTCCAACTACATACTACTACTAAAAATTATAACATTTGCATTTTACCCTTGCTTCAATTCAAGACTAGGTACTGTCAAATTTAAATAACATGCAATTCAATTTTGTGTGCATTGCGAGAGTTGCGAGACATCATATTTCCAAAGTGTCTACCTACACCAACTGATGCACATATTGCTGTGACAGCAAATATAAAGTTTGCACTTTGGGATACAGTTCTTTCGATTGTGTCGACGACTACAATCCATTTGTAGAGTTCAATGTAAGTTTAGAAGACGAGTTTTTTCAATATTTGCCTTCAACTACGTTCAACTTCTCTTCTAACTTCTAAATTGATTTTAATTCGGTTAGGTACCTTCGTAGATAATTTCATATAGGTACCTATTCATTTCCAACCTGATTTCATATCATAAGTTAATCACGCCATCCAAGAAAAGGGATTTATTGTGAAACGTAATGTTAAAGCGCTAACTCTACCTATTATATGAAAAGGTTGATAAAAAAACTACAACATGTTACCTTAACATCAGACGGACCATGTCCGTTCAAGAAAGCCGTATAAATTACCGATCCAGTCCTGCGGCTGGTGAAAGAGGACATTTATTGTACTTATAGATAGGTACTAACTTTAACAATGGATACGTAATTTCACACAAATATAATAAAGCAGCTAACGGTATAGTTGTATACTTCTCGCTTTAACACGTGATAAATAAGCAAAAAGGATTGCCTTGCGTACCACTAAGATTAAGATCGTAGAGCATAATTTAATTGTTCATTTTAATAAAATAAATAAATAAATATTTCAGGACATATTACACATCGCCATCCAGCCCCAAGCTAAGCAGCTTAATGCTTGTGTTATGGGTGCCAGATAACGGATAAACTACTTATATACTTTTTTTTTTTTTTTTTTTTTTTTTTTTTTTTTTTTTTTAATATATACATAGTATACATATAGGAAACACCCAGAACCAGAAACAAGAATTTATGGTCAGCATAAATACTTGTTCCCGGCGGGAATCGAACCTGCAACCTTCTGCGTCGCAGTCGGGTGTTCGCCCGACGCGCCACAGAGGTCGACAACGAACAAGACAGGTTCAGAATATTCTCCTTCTTACACGAGGTTTAAATTGCTGGTGAGTCGAAGCCGAGCAAACCAACTCGACACTGAACTTGTAAACGATTTACATGGCACTCTTTTTGCTTTTATGTCGCAAAGGGTGGACTTGTCAAGTTGTGATGATTCTAAACAGGCATTAAATTTACCGAGAGTAAAATATACAATTTTCTTATAGCAGTAAGTATAATAAGCTGTCCCTTTTCAATATGCAATGCACATATATCTATATTAGGTATCATGCTTGGCAATGTTATACTAATATTAGCTTTTGCCCGCGACTTCTTCCGCGTAGAAGTCGGAAATGGACCAAGGAATCGCGTGGTCCCATACAAACTTTGCTCCCCTTTTTGACCCCCTTAAGGGTAGAATTTCGAAAAATCCTTTCTTATCGGATGCCTTCGTCATACAAAGAAAACACCCTCCAAGTTTCAGGTATCTACGATCAGCAGTTTAGGCTGTGCGTTGATCCGTCAGTCAGTCAGTCAGGACATAGCATTTTATATGTACTTATATAGATTAGTAGGTATTTTAGTTTAGGTATTTACATCACAAAACAAAGGCCGAAAACTAAAAGTCATATAACATTTAATTGAATCATAAACAAACCCATTCCATTTAAAACGAGCACCAGCAGTTTATTGAAACAGTTTTCAGTGCACCTCGTTAAACGCATGTCGGTAACCGGCAATGGCAAACGGCGGCAATTCGTTTTGTTTTGTTGCATACATGCATTTATTCCGTAAGCCCTGGGTCGGCCGGTAGGCGGGCGCCGGAACCCAGCACAAGGATAGCAGTATTAAATATTCATCTGTCGGCGTACTGTGTGGTCGTCGCAAAACCAGTCCTCGGCCTGACAAACGCAAATTTAAAGTTATGTGTGCGCAGGCTAATGGACTTCAGATCAAATTGGATTAAACATATCTTCTGAGTTTAGCATTTTTACCTATTTTACATTTACGCTTTTATCACTACATAGTATAAAACAAAGTCGTTTTCTCTGTCCCTATGTCCCTATATCCCTATGTATGCTTAAATCTTTAAAACTACGCAACGGATTTTGATGCGGTTTTTTTAATAGATAGAGTGATTCAAGGGGAAGGTTTATATAATTAATAAAAGTTTCAAAATTAATACATTAATAATGATGCATTTCTGGCCGATTTTGGCCTCGGCGACTGTTTTTTTACTATTATAGTTAAAATGAATGAATAATTAGCTTAGTTCAGTTCTATTTAGCTTTGATCGGATAATAATGCGCTATCATCCTAGATCAATCACGATAGGTAGGTACAATACGTACCTACTGACGGTATTAGCTTAGAGATCGCTGTTATGTTGATTACGATATTTTAAACTGAAATAGGGCTGAAAGACTCGTTTCTAGATAGTTATTATCGATAAAAGCTTTTGCCGGTTGAACCGTGTCAATTTCTCCGGCTTCGCTATGTGTATCCCAACCAACATTTGCCTATCTTAAATCTTAATAACTAAACCTTTGCGAATGCGAACGTTCGCGTTGGGTGGGTTAACTATCTACTAGAAAATGTATTTTGAGAAAATGACTGTATCAATAGGCGACTGCAGTTTATTAAACACTTAGTTAATTTCAAAGCTAATAATAATTATGAACTTAACGTTTGTAAACGTGATTACTTACCTACTATCTATAGTTTTTACAACGAGTGTGCGTAAATAATGTAATGTTATAAAATGCTGTAATTTGTTTGTAATTAATATATATAGTATATCAGTCGTATGTATTTTTCCGTGTATCTGTCAGTGGTTCTTTTAGCAGTTCCTTTGAAGGAAATACTAATACTTTTTTATATCGGTAGTTCCTTGAAAACTGCCTCAAAGGGACTATAAGTAATAACAACTGTAGAAGGAAATACTGTCTCGTCGTTAACATAGAAGCACTTTAAGCCAAATGGTAGTTGTTAAGAATTTCGAATACGCTGTCACCATAAATATAAACATTTCGAGACCCAAAATGCGGTCGCCTCAGGTGTTTCATATCTGTTAACCTTATAGGCACCCATTAAGCCCCTGTGGTGCCAATGTAACGCCAAGAGGATTGACATCGTAAAGATAAAATAAGCTGCCTTTTCCATGATCGTAAGAATAAGGAAGAGAAAGTGCTTTGGATGAAAGTACTTATATGAGGATCAGGTTTTACACCGTCGTAAATTGTCGCAAACATCACGAAAGAATCTGATTCCCAAAACCCAACGATCAATACTCATGAAATATTTTACGTTAATTGCAGCACACCAACTTACGACATGGCCCCAAATCCTGACAAGCAATGGATACTTCGGGTGACGGATAAAATGAAGCCTATACATCGACAGTTTACGGACCTGCTGATGACAAAACGGTTGCAGACTTTGCAGAGTGTTGATATGGTTAGTTTATCCTACTAATATTATAAATGTAAAAGTTTGTGTGTGTGTGTGTGTATGTATGTTTGTTACTCCTTCACGCAAAAACTACTGGACCGATTGCGATGAAACTCGGTATGTAGAGAGCTGGAGACCTGGATTAACACATAGGCTACTTCTTATCCCGATATTCCCACGAGATCGGGACTTTTGCGGGTGAAACCGCGGGGCGCAGCTAGTCCTACTAATATTATAAATGTGAAAGTTTGTGTGTGTGTGTGTATGTATGTTTGTTACTCTTTCACGCAAAAACTAATACTGAACCGATTGCGTTCAAACTTGGTATGTAGATAGTTGGAGACCTGGATTAGCACAGGCCAGGCTTTTTATCCCGAAATTCCCAAGAGATCGGGACTTACGCGGGTGAAACCGCGGGGCACAGCTAGTGTTTACATAATAGTAAACTTTAATAGCTATCTAGAAATTATTGCATTTTCTTGGTGTTGCGAATACCTACATAATATGTACTTACCTACCTACCTACAACTGAGTTATACCTTTTAATTTTAAATAAGTAAGTACCTACCTATTATTTTACTTATTTTAGGCTGTAGAACGAGTTTACCAAGAATTGAAGGGACTTGGAGAGCTCGATAACACATATTTAGTGTACACTTCTGACCACGGTTATCATCTAGGACAGTTCGGTCTGGTAAAGGGAAAAAGTTTTCCTTTTGAATTCGATATCAGAGTACCATTTTTAGTAAGAGGGCCTGGAGTAGAACCTGGGACTGTGTAAGTAATCCTACTTTCTACTAATATTATAAATGTGAAAGTTTGTGTGTGTAAATGTATGTTTGTTACTCCTTCACGCTAAAACTACTAGACCGACTGCGATGAAATTCGGTATGTATACGTATAGATAACTGGAGGTCTGGATTAAAATATACGACGTTAAATAACTCGACGACCCAGTTGGCACAATGCCGGACTGCCAAACACAGGGTTTCTGGTTCGATTCCCACCCAAACAAGTATTTATGCTTAGATATTGTCTGTGGTCTGGTTGTTTCTATGTATTATAAGTACCTATATGTATATTTACAAAATAAAAGTATACCTATAAGTAGTATATCCGTTGTCTAGCACCCATAACACAAGTCTAGTTACTTAGCTTAGGGCTAGATGGCGATGTGTGGAATGTCCTGCAATATTTATTTATAGGCTACGTTTTATCCCGATATTCCCACGAAATCGGGGCTTACGCGGGTGAAACCGCGGGGCGCAGCTAGTTTATAATAAATACAAATTTTAAATTTGTAAAAACTAGAAATTACACTACTTAATTTTAATTACAGTGTGGACGACATAGTACTTAACATAGATTTGGCACCAACGTTCCTGGATATGGGTGGGGTGGAACCTCCAGCTCATATGGATGGTCGGTCTTTGTTACCCCTGTTGCAACCGCGTAGAAGGCGACAGGCTGCTTTGCAATGGCCTGATACTTTCCTTGTTGAAAGGTTGGTTCTTTTTTGTCATAAAAATTATGGAAGATCCTAAAGTAAGTAAGTAATTCTAATAAGAAGATTTACTATTTCCAGTTCCGGTCGTCGAGAGATCCAAGGCTTGCATCGCCGGGAAAACAAATACAGCCGTGAAATGAACAGTTACGGAACCACAGCTTCCCCACACTCTTCGGAAAGTGGTGACTTCGATGATGAAACTGATGATGATGACTTTTTAGAGCCAGAGGGCGATGAAGATGATGATGAGGTAAACATTTGAGACATTATTGATACGTTTCTTTTCTTAGGCACTACCGCTTGGCACTACTAGTAAAGTGAAGGGAAATTTTACTTTCCCGTACCACTACTGGTAGCGCTACGGGTAAACTTACATTTTCACTAACACTGTAGTTTCACGGGAAAGTAAATTTCCCGATATGATAAAATGTATTATAGATTTAGTAAGTTTGTCAAAATCGCTTATTATAGGTAATTACAACACCGATATTATTTAATTTCAGGAAAACAATAATTCTGAAGTCGATGACTCTAGCGATATCAAGAAATCACCTGAAACGCTTATATCAAATGAAAGTCACAATCCTTTATTAGAAGCAAGCTTAGATAAAGTATTAGACGCAGAAATTACAAACAATAACAATCAGTCCAATTTCCTCACCCCGTCAGAAGGTAAGAGTAACTCCAATAACCTCTTATACCGAGTTAAAACATTTTGCAGTTTAATAATACCTACTTACGCAATTTTACAGAAATATCTGACATGGCGATGATTGAGGAAAAAGCAAGTCGACTTGCAGCTGATTGTTCTAAGGCAGAGCTGAGGACCCCTTGCTCAGCAGGAAGAAAATGGAAATGCGTTCTCATTAATGGAAGGTGGCGAAAACATCGGTGCCGTAATGATGTACGTATCTAAACTAACTTCTAAAAACTTTGGATATGATATGATGTTTAAGTATGGTTTGGATATGTTTGTAATTGGTTATCTCTGAAACTAATGAACCGATTTTAATTATTATTTCTCTCATAAAAGGCTACATTACCTACAGAATTAACATAAATTCCGATTAGATGGATACCTGGGACAAGGTAAAGCTACATAATATCCAGATATTCCCAGTTAATCTAAGTTAAAACAAACATAAGTATCTACTTAGTGCCTACTTACTTAATACTTTTCAACAGACGGAGTCAAGTTTGTCTCAACCAAAAATGAGTACAAAGAAATGTGCCTGTTTTACTCCAAGCGGACTTGTCTACACAAGGCTTGAGACAGACGGAACCATAGCCAGACGCCCAGAAATCACTAAAGAAAACATTACTAGGACTCGTAGATCTATCGACAATGATGTATTTGAACCAAATACGGTCGATACTATTCTACAAGAGAATCCTAGCATTGGCCATTTAAGTTTCAACAATGAACCGATTAATGAACTAGACACCATAGAAGCAAGCAACAAAATAGACAGACTAATTGAAGAAACGGAAGCTTTCCTAGAAGCATACGAAAGAACCAAAGAAAAAATAGAGCATACAAGAGTAAAACGCAGAGCGCAACATTGGAATCACAATAAACACAAGCACAAGAATGATGCCATTATTAACAGCAATGAATCATCATTAGAATGTAAAGTAGAAAAAAATGGAAGAGTTAATTGTTCGCAAGTGATATATAATGATTTGAAAGCATGGCATACCAATCGACTGAGCTTAGAAGATCAGATAAGACAACTACGAACTAAATTAGATGACCTGAAAGAGATCAAGAGACATCTTAAAACTACAAAACCTATAGTAGAAGTACAAACAACACCACACACGGTTATTAATAATCAACTGTTCCACAAAAACACTACACACGTTCACAATGTTTCAAAGGAACATTTCAGGAAAAGCAGAATCCATAGACTGAAACCTAAACACAGAAACAGTACTACAATCGATAAGAGAATAAGACAATTTAACGAATATGTAATTCCCACAATTAATGCTAAAACCAAAGAAGACGTTTTTGATTTGCAACTCAAAAATGTTACACGAACTGAAGCTATCACACCAAATGTAAATAAAGATGAAGACAAAACAGGTGGTGAATTAACGAAGCCGCAAATAACTACTATTGTAATTGAAAGAAATTATATTCATCACAAAAGTGTAGAACAAAATCAACCACTCAGTAGCACTACCACAATTGAGGCCGCATCTACAACAGAAAATCAAAAAGAAACTTTAACTACAAAGCAGCCACATATCGATACAACCACGGAACAATTGACGACTGAATATTTCGCTCAAAACGTAAACTATTTTAGTACAACAATTGATAAAGTAATATCTACAGAAAAACGTACGACTAAAGTAGTACCCGAAATATCTACAACGACTACACCACCTGAACCAACAGATAAACTGACCACATCAGAACCGCCATTACTAGGCCCAGCAAGACTTGATGCTTCAGAGTTTGAACAGAGAAATTCTAATGTGGTTAAGAATATGGGAGTTTTCACTAAACCAAGAGATGTTTTTCAACGAAGACTTCATCCCCTATTTATTCAAAATGAGGACAAGCACGTCTGCTACTGTGAAGAAGGAAGGTAAATAAAGATATTTTTCTCATGTAACTATATCGTCTTAAACATAATACGAGTACAAGTTATTAAGTCTCATGTTTTTAGGAAATCAAAAGGAGCCGGTCACATCTTCTTAGAAGCAGCACAAAAGGCAAGAGAAGAACAGAGAAGACGTAAAGCGTTATTGCTGAGGAAAAAGTTAAGAAAAGCCAAGAAGAGGGTAAGCTTGAAATAGTATATCTAGGAACAGCTGCAGTAGGTAACCTTAGAAAAAGATCATGATGATTCATTTTTATTTTAGGCGGAACTAGAAAAACTTTGTGAATCTGAACGAATGAACTGCTACCGCCACGACAATGATCATTGGCGCACGGCTCCCTTTTGGACTGCAGGACCTTTCTGTTTCTGCATGAGCACGTCTAATAACACATACAACTGCGTCAGGACAATCAATGCGACACACAATATCTTGTATTGTGAATTTATTACTGGACTTGTCACTTATTACAATTTAAGAATAGGTAAGTACTGTTTTTCTTTTGCTCCCTATAAATTTTAGATGAGAGATAGAAACAGGTGTATTCATGGACTTAATGCTTTCAGATCCCTTCGAGACACAGAATAGAGTAAAATATTTGACAAATGCTGAGAGAGAATACTTCCACAATCAACTACAACAACTTCTCAGTTGCCGAGGACAATCTTGTAGACGATTTTCTCATTCAAACCTACATGGTAAGATCCCACTTTTAATATCAGAAGGACACAATATACCTATCATACATCAGGAGTATACAAGGTTTTAAAAGAAATATTTTTTTACAGCGACCAGTGACGAGAGTGCAAGTAGGCGTTTTGTTAATGAGCACATCCCAAGAGGTGATTTTCCAGGATATAACGAAAGGTGAATTTCTCATCAATTTGACTCGATATCATGTTTAAGTAAAGTTGTATCAAGAAATAATGGCTTTATTACTGTTTAGGTCGTGGCGCTGGAACGGTTATGGACGAAGGTATGCTAGAGCCCGAGAACTTCACCGAAGACGGCATATGATGTCATTCTAGTCTCTGAGAAGAAAGTTATCGCTGGATAACCAGATTAACCAGTCACTACTGTCATTTATTTCTAGCTCTGAAGTGGCAAGGAAAATACGACCGCGGTCGTAGTACAATCACTTACATGCAAACTAATTGCTTGTTATGAAATTTAATACGATATCCCATTTTCTATAGTCCAAAATATTATTACCATCTCTACTTCCCATAGAATAGGAAATTCGAAATATTTTTCCCAATGTGATTAGTAGGTATTTTTAGAATAGGAAAAGATCCTATCATTATTTATAAAATATTTGAAATACAGTGCATCGAATCTTGTAGGGCTTCCTGTATTAGTATCTGCCTCTTCTTTAGGACGTTTAAGATTAACTTATCTTTTTTGCAAGTTATAGCTACTTAAGAATAAATGAGGGACATATTAATGTTAAAGAAATCACTGCCCAACACAATATTGTACTTTCCAGTAAATATTAAAATTATTGATTTTTTACTTTTTATATGAACAAATGTTTTTCTAATATAATTTTAGAGTTTATTATAAAATATTGAATTCTCTTGTTATAAGCTATAATGATTATTCTAAAATATACCTAGTATGCAATATTAATGTCAGTTTTTGTAGATTTTAAGGCTCTTTTCATTAGACCAGTCAGCGCTAAGTGCTATAATTCATAAATTTATGGACACATATTCTTGAGATCAAATAAAACATACCTACAGTAAAGTAGGTACAATCTAATATGCACTTGGCACATTTAGGTCTAATGGATAAGAACTTTGTAAAAGTATATGTCTGTCTGTAGTATTTACTATTTATCTGGTAGACATTATGAAAGTGATATTAAAATGTTGCCATTGTGATGATAATGTGTATTAAGAAAAATATTCCAAAATTATTTATGGCTGTTTTATTTAATCCTTTTATTTAAATGTCTAATATACTGTCTAGGTCAACTTCATCACACATAGAAAATATACTAATTGGCACTTTAGTCTCATTATTTTGGGAATTTTCGTTTACTTTTATTTGTTGTAATGCTTCATTGTCATTTAATGTATTATTTTCTTTAGTAGATTGTTTCCAGTTAGGCTTTACAATGTTAGTGTTATCAATATTTTGAAGCACAGAATTCGAGAATTGATTTTCGTCATCTTCACATTCCTTAAATTGCGCCCACTTAGATTGATTGCTAACTGCAATAGGCTTAACATTCACATTTGTGACAATTTTGCCAATCAATGGAGTGTCCACTTTATCAGGTTTGTTTTCAACATTAACTTCAATAATTTCTAAATCTTTGCTTCCAGAAAAGAAGTTATCAGTAAAAGGGATAATATCGTTTTTCATAACAGGTGTTTTGTTCCAAGGGATATTTTTGAGCTGTGTATGACTAGCTTTTGGTTTGACAAATTTCTTGCGTTTTGCTGGTACTTCTAATACCACTTCTGTTGGACCTAAAAACATAGGCTCTTCAGGATTTGGTTCAGTCTCGTCTTTCTCTTTATCAACATAGTTGGACCATTTACTTTTACCCTTATATTTGTTCATCTTTATATTTGGCTTTTGAGTGGGTTCAGTTTCTTCATCACTGTCATTGTCTGATGAAGTGATTTCATTAAGTTCATCTATTTCTCCTCTAATACCATTCAGTTTTTGAACATGAACTCTGCATTCTTGGTCGTTACCAAGCCCATAGTTCCTTTTGATAGTTTGTTTTTCCCCGCACATTTTACATGCAAACTTATTTGATTTTTTAGTTTGGTGTACCTGCAGATTTTAATATTTTTGAGAATATATGTAAGATAGAACTTATTTAGATTTAGTTTATTTTAGGGGTGTATATTTAAATATGTTAGATGTGTTATTTTAAATATTAACAGTTCTTATACGAGGTACTTAAAGACATGGAGAGGATTTAAACTAACATTGTAGAACTAAGCGCTCTACGTCTATCTAGAGCGCTTAGTTAGCCAGTTAACATAATATGTATCAATTAAGCATCTATGTTTATAATGAAAATTCTAAGTAGGTAGGTTTTGAAATCTAGAGTAAAGCAAAGCAAAGCAATCTATTTTAAAAGTAAGTACACCGTTAGGATCTTATGGGCCATGGCCAGTAAAGGTATGTAGCCTAATGTAGGGTAAGGTTTTAAATAAATTAAAATTGTTTTAAAGTGTAAAAATTGTAAAATGGTGAAGAAATTTTGTGCCCTAACCAATGGACGGACAAAGGCATAGGTAAGACTCATAGAAATCTGTATGTATATAAGAATATATAGGTATTTACAAAAGAAAAGTATCAATTAGTATTCTATCAGTTGCCTGGCCACCATAACACAAGCCTTTTTCCATATAGGGCTGTGTGAAATGTCCTACAATTATTGCATAGGCACGCATTGACGTCATTATTGAAAAGTTGTCAGCCCAATTCGAATTTGAACCACAACCTTCGACCATCTAACAACAACTCAAGACAAATATTTCAATATTTATGTAAATAAAATGATCTTGACACAACTAACATCTACCTAGGTACCTTTATAAAGATTCGTTATAGGAATGTTTCCGAGTGCGACAATATGAAGGTAAGTATATAGAAAACTTACCTGAAAAACCAAACATTTGAAACATCTAAGAACTTGAAATATCTGTGGCATTGTTTTAACTGTTTGCCATCAATTAGGTAGGTAGTCAATTATCCAGTTTACAGCAGAATTTCAGTGTTAGTTCTGAATACCCCATTGGAGTTTGCAAAACACGCGGGACACGTTTTACTTGCGTTTTACACTCTTGTTTATTATTAGCGGCAAAAAAAAGTCACAGGTGACCGGCACTGTCAATACTGTCATTGGTCATGAACAGCTGATTTTTTTTTTAAATTTGGGTGAAGCCCAAATTTTAAGAAAAAAAAATCAGTTCCATTTTTTTTGGATATAGCCTGTGGCAAGAAGTTTAGTACGTTTTAACGAAGGAGGTTAGTTAAATCCATTGTAGTTTCAAGTTTGGACTTTTAATATTTTATTAAAATCACAAACAAAATAAAACTATAATTACGATATTTATATGCATGTATAATTATTAAACTTAATTATACATGCATAGAAATATCGTAATTATTTCTTTTTGATAAAAGAACACGCGAAACTAAGTATCGAATTTACGGACAAAGAAAGTCAAATCCATTGCAGGAGCGTTTTTTGAATTTGGAACATTACAACACTACAGCAATGTTGTATGAAACGGCTCACCGGCGCGGTCGCGGCGTGCTGGGTTACCTAATTAAACGCTTTTCGATTAGATCTCTTTTATCAAAGTATACGAGAAGTACTTATAAATACCAAACATAATATTAATAAAACAAAGTAATTTGCTTAGTACACGTGGCTGTATAGCCATAAATGCGTTTGCCTTTCGGCACAGAGGATATATAAAAAAAATAACGGCAAAGTTAAAAATTCGTCTGGATTTGATAATTTACCTACTCTGCGTACTTTTAAAATTAAAATGAGTTCCAACCAGAGAAATACAGAGAGATACCTTTAACTACGAATGTGGAATTCTATGTTTTCACCGGATCAGAGAGTGCAATGGAGATTCACCAGATTTAAGATCAGCCGCAAATTGGCAATGGATAAAAACCTGCTTCCAGCGAAGTCAAAAGAAAATACATGAACGTACCCTACTAATAAGTTGAAAAAAAAAATTATGTTTTATTTCCTTGCAATTTTTTGAGTAAAGCACTATAATAAATGCTTATAATGGCAATTGCCTGTCTCGTATTAGTGAAGTCCTCGCCTACGGCTCGCTCGGCTTTCGAACTCAGGTACTCGACTTGCAATTGCGTATTTCACGGCCTTTGCAATAATGTAGGACAGTAGGTACCTGCTATTTTTTATTAGGTACCTATCAGATTGTTATACCTATTTTTAGTTAATATTAACTACTTAGGTTCGTCCTAGAACTGGAAGGATGCAAACTACAAAAAAAAACAGACTGACGATTCTTTTTATTTTCCAGTCTCACCTCTCATTCTTGTTATAAACTAAGTAAGTAGGTACATTATTACCATACAATTCCATCCCACTAATATTATAAATGTGAAAGTTTGTGAGTAGGTATGCTTGTGACACATTAAAACTACTAAACCGATTGCGATGAGACTTGGTATACGCCGGACACAGGACCTTATCTGTATTAATATTATAAAAAAGGTTTCTTTTTTGTATGTTTGTAACGAATAGGCTTCGAAGCAATTGGACAAATGACTAAACTTGGTATAAGGATACCTAGTCTTTATTCCGATACTCCCACGGGGCTTATGCGGGTGAAATCGCCGGGCACTGCTAGTTATACATATATAAAGATAAAATTACAATATCAAAATTATAAGTAAGTAGGACAGATTTGTTTTTAACTAACTACCTACCTAGACGGGTAAGTAAGTATACATAGTTAGAGTCGTAAATAGATCCGCCCCGGGCTACAATGACCCACGCTACGCCCCTGACAGTAGGTAATCAGAAATTGCTTCATAACCCGTTTATTTCGTTCGAATTAGATTCTTAGTAAACTAACATAGTATTTAAACATAAACTGTACAGGTAAGTGCTTATGTCTATTTTTATTTAAAAGGACGATAAAATAACTTATTAACGAATTACAATCTAAATATAACATTGGCACATTATTTACATAAAATGGCACAAAATGAGCGCAAAAATATCTTGAGACTTTTTTTAACAGGCCTGCTTTTAGGCCATATACCTTATTTAGACGAAAACTTATCTTAAGTATGTAGGTAAATTTATTATTATGTAGGTACTTAACTTACTATAGTCTGAAGAACATACAACGATAAATCACGACCACAATTACAATATATCCTATCAACAGGATTTATAGGACAAAAATATCACCGCCTTTACTTTGCACTTGGCTAATACATTAGATCCACGAATGTCACCTCAGAAATGGAGATAGTGTATAAATATTGTAAGACATTTGCACACAGCGCCATCTAGCCCCGAGCTAAGCAACCAGACTTGTATTATGGGTCTTAAAATAATGTTTAACAAAAATCTTGAACTAGTTACATCATGGTAAAGAAAATAAAGTTCGTATATTTTGGTCATCTACATAGACACCTAATAGTAGATTAGGCATCAACGGCATAAAGCAATGTCTTATGTTGTGGGTGGCATATTGAACCCCGAGTGTAACGAGCGACCCTCGGGTTAACTTCCGAGCGGAGCGAAGGAGTTTAAAGTTAACTCCTGAGCGAAGCGAGGGAGTTATGTAGAGTCCTGAGTGAAGCGAGGGGTTCAAGCCGCCCAAGACGAAGACATGCTTTATCCTGAGGTGCATACTCTACTTTTCATACCGTCAGTCCAATTTTTTTTTAATTCTTGTGGTGGCCAGTTCCCTAGCCACTTTAAAAAAATCCACTTTAAAAAAAATGGGACAATTGCAATGAGATGGTAGCTTATTGGTAAATATTTGGTAGGTATTATAGGCAAAACTTATTTGCTTAGACCTAACGTAACAATCAAAATAAAAAACATTTCGTGGCCCGCTAGATTTTTGTAGACCAATCAAATGACTTATTAGGAATAAAACCTATTTGCTGAGACCTTCAAAATTAAAACCAAGAGTTTTCACACGAATTTCAACGTTCCAAATTCAAATCACTTTATTCCCTTGGGAGTTTCATACAACATTATCTCCCTTGGGAATAAAGTCTTGCTTTAAGTTGAGTTTAATAGGGCTTTAATCCGTGATTAAAGTGCTGCAGGTGTGAAAAATATAATTTACTCAAAAGTGTGTAGGGGTTATATAAGGAGAAAGAGGTAGAGGCAGAAAGTGCCTGGGGTGACAACCTAAAATTTTGGACCGGTACTGCTCTGTTATAAGCAGAGCGGTTTAGGAGAGGGGCATATTTAAAGAGATGGCAGCCGACATCTGTTAGATAGGACAGGAAGATGGATATTCAAAAATATTATTGAAGAAAAAGGCAGAAGGAGTCTGGAGTGACAACCAAAAATCTTGGAATTATACTGCTGACGCAGCTGATCTAAGCAGAGCGCTACAGGAGAGGCAATTCAAAAAGATGGCAGCCGTCATCCGTTATGATATGACCCAGGAAGATGGAGATGCCACCTCAGAACAAATTACGTACGTAACTTTCTATACATTTTAGAAGTCTCAGCGTGGATTGAATGCAAGTAACTTTGTTTTGACTTTTAACATTTAGTATACTAGCATAATTTTCATCAGAGAAAGCTGAGCAAAGGAATACGAGACGAATAAAATGTTACTTTAGATGTTTACAAATACAGATAACTTGTGAACTTATTAGGTTAAAGGACTTATGATTTGTACCTACCTACATGTGACTTTTGGGACTATCAACTTTTGAGCAGCCTTCTACTACATTTCGTTGGTCATTTTTTACACTAGCCATAGGTAGCTTAATTAACGTACTGTTAAGTTAAGGGCTTTGGACAAATCAGCACAACTAGTTGCACCACTCAAGTGATACCGTTAACTCTGTTAACATTATTAGCGTTTCGCTCTATAGATAAATATCAGCTCTGTTTTGTTGCGGTTTTCTTTTATTCAGTAACTAGATAATAATGTTTAAGTGGTGCTGCCATCTATCAAGGCATAAAGAACTTGTCCTTATTTAATTAATAGTAAGCATTTATCTTTTCTGTGAGTGCAACGTTGGTACGTTTTACAAGCTGTTATTTAGCTTCACCTGTCCTGATGTTTGTCATCAAATCTAGCAAATTAAATACATACTTGCTGTACTAGCAGTACTTGAGCATATACACAAATAAAAACTATGATACAATTCTCCGTTTTTCTAGATTACAATGAAATAAGATAATAAGCATTTAAAGCCACGTGTTTTTCATTTTCTTCATCAGTATCTGACGCCATTACACATAGGAACTTCAAAAACCTAACCTCCTTTGCAAACAAGTGATAGTTGTTCGAAGTTTTGCCATTATTCTTTGATCCACTTCCCGGTTACCGATTGAGCTGTTTTTTTTTTGTTAAAATTAACTGTCTCACATTTGAATAATATCTAAGTGCGCATCGCCGATTTTCTAGAGTACCCTCGGCGAGTTGGACCCGGACCTTGAGTTTCACACTCCCGGCGCACCCTCGCTATGATCTCAGCAACCATCTTCTCTTCTTTATTCCTTTTCTCTTCCCAATCTTTATTATTAGATTGTTCTGAAATCAAAGTTAAAATAAAATTACAGTTCCGTTATGGATGCTTGTTGCTAAACATGTACAAGACCACTGTGGCGTGTCGGGAGAATACCCGCCTGGGACGCTGAAGGTTGCGGGTTCGATTCTCGCCTTAAACAAGTATTTATATTAGGCGTTTATGTATTTATGTAATCGCTTACAGCGATAAGGCCGCCCATTTGGTCAACTTAAATTTTCTAACTATTACTTTACTACTGTACCTATATCGTGTTCTGTATCTTCCTGTCTTGTACAAAAATAAAGTTAACTATCTATCTCTGTTATTTATTTCTGGTCTTGGTGTTTCTGTATGTACCTATTATAATTATGTTTAAAAAAAATTGTATTTAGGTACGTATTCTATCCGTCGGTCGTCTAGCTACCATAACACAAGCCTAGTTGCTTATCTTGGGGGTTAGATATGGTGCTGTGCGGATTGTCCTGCAATATTTATTATTTTATCCCCATAAATATAAAATTCTCGTGTCACGGTGATAGTTACCTATGTCCACCTAAACAGCTAAACCGATTTGTATGTTTTTTTTTGTGTAAGTATTCGTTAGGTCTGAGAAATCTGAGAACCGAACAACATCTTTTTTTTAATGCAATACAACATTTGCCGGGACAGCTAGTACTTATATATTTTTCTTTGTAAATATATACCTACGAAATTATACATACAGACACCCAGACCAGAAACAAACCTGTTCATAAATACCTACTTGTTTGAGGCGGGAATCGGAACCCGCAACCTTCTGCGTGTGTTCGCCCACCGCGCAACAGAACAGCCCCCTTAGACAAGATTGCTTTCTATTAGCGATATCGCCAATCGACAGACTTTTTTTTATTATTTTTGTATTAAATTGACATCTAAGTTAACGAAAAGTCACTTAGATAAATAAGTAGCATCTTATGCCAATTTTATATAATTATTTATGTCAATTTCATACAATTAAATCTATAGATTGGCGATATCGCTAATAGAAAGCAATCTTGTCTAAGGGGGCAGGTCGTCAAAAATACCTCCTTACCTCTATATCTACCAGTTTTTTTCTGCGAAGTCTCGTTTTTCGTTGTACATTGTTTAACAGTAGTCGTCTGATAATTAGGTAGAATAGCCTTAGGTATTGACATTTCAGGGTCTGGTTCCTTTTTCACTTCGGGTTGCGCAGGCGCAGACGATAGGCAATCCTTCTCTCTGGCTAGAGCTTCGGCTTGGGCGTTCGTTAGGACGGGGCTGACGTCTTGTAATGTTTCGCTATGTCTACTCGCGATGTGGCCTATGTATCCTGAAAATTAAGATAAATTTTGGTACTTACAAGTTCTTGCAAAAATCTAAAGTCCATATCTTTTTATCGTGTTGACTCAGGACCTTAATTTTTATTCACCTAATAGGGACTATAGATCTCAGTATCTGGTATAAATTTCAAATTACTAGGTGCACCCGCTCCTGAGAACATCGGTGGTGATACGGACAGACGACGGACGACAGGAAATAGGCTACTTCTTCTGATATTTCCACGGGATCGGGCCTTACGCAGGTGAAACCATGGCATGCTGCTAATTTAGATACAACTAGCGACCCGCCCCGGCTTCGCACGGCTGTATTATGCGTGTATTATATCTAAAAACCTTTCTCTTTAATCACTATATCTATTAAAAAAACCGCATCAAAATCCGTTGCGTAGTTTTAAAGATCTAAGCATACATAGGGACATAGGGACGGCGAAAAGTGATTTTATACTATGTAGTGATAATACTTACCTTTTCTACTTTTGAAGAACATGAAACATTGTTCGCATTGAAAAAGCGGTGCCGACGAAGTGTCACTGGTACCAATCACATGCGCTCTATATTTATGCCTATACCAATGCGACCGACTAGCCAACACCATTCCACAGAGCTTGCAGGTCACACTGCCATCACTACCAGTCGTATATTCTAAGAGATCGTTTCTAACTCTTAATGATTCGTCTTGAGTTTCTTCTTTAATTTCGGGTTCCTCATTCTTCTGTGTTAAGAAATGTAAGCCAGTCTCTTTAGAGTCCGTTGGTGTTTCCTCGTTATAGTAATTCTCGTCTATTTCCTCTGGTAATGAGTCTTGTAGTACTTCGAGGGTTATTATAGGCATGTCGACGTCGTCTTCGAAGAAGTAGTCTATAACAAAGAAATATTAAAATTGGTGTTTTTTTTATTTTTGTGGATGGTAAAAGTTTAAAGTTGATGGATTTACCTACCTGTAAGTTCCAAATCCTGTTTTAACCTAGGTACATATGAAGTTCTAGACACATAATTTATGAATTCTGATTCTGACCCAGAGATAAAAATAACACGAGTTTCCAGGCAGGACACGCATATAGCGAAAATAACATCAAACCACGTTTTTTGAGTGGTTTGAAATCGAGGATTTTTGCCGCTATTGGTAGGGTTGCTATAACTTTTTTGTCTAGATTTTTCACATGTACCATACACTTAGTAAATATATTTAGGTCAGTTAGGATCGAAATGCAGGAAAAACCTAATATACAAAATAATAAAAACACAATAAAATTAATTACAAGCTCCATTATTTAAATGTATGTATAAACATCCACTCATCATCATGGCGTATGGCATTCATCCTGCGTGGATCAAACCTCTATACCTATCCAAGTTTTTCAGCCAGCTTGCGGCGGTAGTAGTAAGTTTATGAACTTCCGACATTCCACCGGGAAAACGGCGAAGTGGGCATTCGTTTACCACATGGGAAAGGGTTTGGTCAGGTGCTCCGCAATCGCACTGTGGTGACTCCCTTAGTCCCCATTTATGGAGGTGGTAGTTAGTTTTCCCGCAAGAAGTGGATAAACATCCACTTCTTTCACATAACACATAACATATGTGCAAGTAGGTATGTATGTATGTACACACATACTTGCACATAAAAACGGATACCTATCTATAATACCTACTTTAATAATCTAAAGAGAAAAGATTTTTTTGTTTTTTTCTTTGTAGGTACCTAACGAAAAAAATGGCTCCGTAACACTTGACCGATTTTGATGAAACTTGGTATGAGGATACATTGATTCATTGTGAATAACATAGGCTTTTTATCGCGATATTCCCACGGGATCAGGAGTTACGCGGGAGTAAACGCGGAGCACTGCTGGCCAATTCTTTTTTTAGAATATTCCATAAGGTACGAGGATGGTTCTTACGGAGAGAAAATTTTAAAAAATTGCCTAAAAATGTCTAAAAACAACACTTTTCTATACTCCATACCATACAAACGATTCGTAATAATACAAGTCAATAAGAACTTTAATACCATAACTATAAAGTTCAAGTTTTAATGGAGAGGTTCCGGGAAGGCAAAACAATTGAGTGACGTACAAATATTGATGTCAATCGTGTCGCGGTGTTAGCACACATGGTGTTAGTTGCCAAACTACACCTAAACGGCTGAACCGATTTGTATGATTTTTAACCCCCGACGCAAAAACGACGGGGTGTTATAAGTTTGACGTGTCTGTGTGTGTGTGTGTCTGTCTGTGGCATCGTAGCTCCCGAACGGCTGAACCGATTTTGATTTAGTTTTTTTTTATATGGCAAAACAACGTTTGCCGGGACAGCTATTTCATAATAAAATAATCATTTTAAATTTTCCATGAATCTTTAATGTTAAAGCTTTAATATTTGCAACGACATATTAAAACTATTTTATATTAGTTACAAGTATTCAGTTAAACTGTGGTAGTTTATACATTTTTTTTGTTAAATTATATATTTGTTATTCGATATACATACCTACCAGTAGCGAGGGGTCCTTACAACCCGACTCCTGTCGGTTTACCTTTACGAATTTTGGCATACATACATTTCTGTGGTCATAATACGGGTTCTTCAAACGCAGTAAAAATATTTTTGTTGCTATTGGTGTTATATCGGCTTACCTTTAAAAAAATATCACCCCTCGCCACTGATACCAGAATCTACATGTGCTATATAGTATATCAATACATATAAGTAGACTATCAAAATCTAACGATTCTTAGTTCTATTATAAACCTATGTTTTGTAGGAATAGAATTATAACTGTAGGTATGGCTCTTGTACATAATACAAAAATGTGTCCCTAACTATTTAGAAGATATGAAAACATTTAAACTGTGTTGGAAATTGGGAGGATTCTGATAGATCTAATATACGAAATGTATGAAAAGATCTCATCTACGAAATATATAGAAATATCTCATATACAAAATGTATAGAAAGATCTCATATACAAAATGTAAAGAAAGATCTCATATAAGAAATATATAGAAAGATTTATTCTACGAAGTGTATAGAAAGATCTCCTTTACGAAATATATAGAAATATCTCATATACAAAATGTATAGAAATATCTCATCTACGAAATATATAGAAATATCTCATATACAAAATGTATAGAAAGATCTCATATACAAAATGTAAAGAAAGATCTCATATAAGAAATATTAGAAAGATTTCTTCTACGAAGTGTATAGAAAGATCTCCTTTACGAAATGTATAGAAAGATCTCATATACAAAATGTATAGAAAGATCTCATCTACGAAATATATAGAAATATCGCATATACAAAATGTATAGAAAGATCTCATATACAAAATGTAAAGGAAGATCTCATATTTGAAATATATAAGTAGAAAGATTTCTTCTACGAAATGTATACAAAGATCTCCTTTACGAAATGTATAGTAAGATCTTTTATACGAAATGTATAGAAAGATCTCAAATACGAAATGTATGAAAAGATCTCATCTACGAAATGTATTGAAATATGTTAAGAAAAGTATAGAAATTACACAACATTTTTTCATACAATATTTAACCATTTTACGATCACTAAATTTATATGGCGATGGGTTAAGAGGATTACACACCGCTTATTGTATTTCATATAAAGATAAATTGCTTTTTCCCTTAAATTTCCCGATTTCGGTGTTTCTTTTTTTCGTGTAGGTAATTGTATTTCTTCTTTTTTAATCACTTATAAGTTGTAATGCAAGTTAAAAATTCTATTTTTTTTATTATTAAACATGAAAGCCTAGAATATAAACTATCTAAGCTATTGACATCGATAACACAACATTTTGTTGCAATTCAAGGGTTGAAAACATTTGTTCCCCGGAACGAAAATTCCATAGAAATGGTTGTTTGTCATTGGTTGGTTGTGATCCTCTTAATACCGCATGCCGCTTCGAATTTCATGAATTCAATGTACTATTTTAAAATTTTGTATGTAGAAACTTGGGGTTGAAACCAAATGCGGCCATTTTTGATGTAAAAATCTGTATTTTAAAGTAATAACGGCTTACGCCAGTTATAAAATATAAGTAGATATAAAGGACATAACATAAAAATTGCACATCAATATACATATTACTTAGTACGTGACATTATGTCTTAAAATTATAACATTTTCATGTGAGATTTACATAATCGATATTTTAAAGAGAAACCAATCATCATGACCTAAATTATTGCCGTAAACAAACAAAACATAAAAACTAAGTAAGTATAATAATAAGTGCTTTTATCAAAATACTCGAATGCGAGCTATACTTAATATGCACTTAAAGTATCTATTGGTCACTAAAACCGGTGCAATAAAAACTCTACATTAAAGTATATTAATTACTAATTTGAAATATTTAAACAAAGTAAAAACAAAACATTTATTCGCCAAACTTACGAGAAGATTAACATTTAATACTTTTTGTAATGTTATAAAGCAGATACAAAATGTGCGCTGCCTTGCAGCTTGTGCGTATTAATTTATAGGAAAAAAAAAAAGAAATATGTCTGTATTATAATAACTCAACAATGAACGAGTTTGCCAACTTAGTTAGCTCTAATATCACAAAATAAAATACTACAAAAAAGATAAAAGAAAAAATAAACATCACCTTTACAAAAGAAACAACATTAGACGCTTCGGTCTGCTAAGCAAAGGAAAAGATAAGGCACGTTTCTCGCACAAGGAAAAATACTCGAATAAGGTGGGAAGATACTTACCAATTTTCTTTTTATCTGACATAAGTATCTAACTGATCTTCTGAAAATCTAAGTAAGTAGATACATAAATGGTTTTCGTATTAAGCATATATTATCCCCAAATAGATGCCTCATATAGAACAACAGATGCGCGCAACGTAACACTTGCTTCAGTTCAAAATCTTGAAAAGTATGCTTCATCTTAGACCGCATCATCACCTACCATTAGGCAAGTGTGATAATGGTCAAACGCTGACCTATATTAATAAAAAATAAAGATTGTATTAAACTAGTATGTGTTTAGTATGTGATCAAAAGAATCGTTTATATGCCAGTTAAAGCAACATGACGCAAGAAAACAAGTCATCAGCGTCGACCAAGTCTATAGTTCCGTTCAGATCTTCGGAGTTGTTTCAGCACTTAGCCTTGAAGAGGCAATCTAGGGCCAAGTCTATAGTTACGAATGAGTTCAATACAAGTTTGAACTAAAGCAAGTAGGTATGTGTTGTGCGCATTTATTGTTCTACATGTGGAATCTATTAGAGGGTAATCAATGGTATAGGGTGAATGCGAGAGTGTACCGAGCAAGGAACAAAAAAAAGAAATAAAAATAAAGTATGTATAAAGTGCAAATATCGATAAAAATAATAAGTATAGCAATAAAACTAAGTTACTGTGAAAATATTTTGTGCAAATGACTGGCGCAAATGATACTAATATAATCTATAAAATAAACATCACACTGAAAATTGTTAATACCTTCTTGGCGATAATTAAATCTAAGCGATTCAATACACCGATATTTTAATTAACTATGTTAATACAATTACAAATAAAATATATATATAATAATATATACAAATGGGTCAAATGTATTTAAACTTAACGTTAAACTTGTGCGCTAAATAAACTTTAAGTAGATATCTAATTAACTTAATCAACTATCAAGTTTAAATCTTGTAAACTAATTAAATTGCTTAAAGTACCTACATAATACAAATTCTTCCCAATAACCATTGACTAATTATTACCAAATATAGACTCATGAACAAAAAACGTCACACTTTAAATCTTTTATTTCTAGATGGCACTACCGTTATAACAGTTTATACCCTTTTATCTAGATGGCGCCACTGCAATTTTTGTTACAAGTACAACAAGTTTACAAGTTTCGTGTTATTTTTTGAGCTTAATAATGATGAAATTAAGCTCCTGTTAAAAAAATGAGAAAAATCGCTTCTGATTAGATATAAAAAATGTCAAAGTTCTCTAATTCTGTTATGCTCCTGTTAAAAAAAATGAGAAAAATGGCTTCTGATTAGATATAAAAAATGTCAAAGTTCTCTAATTCTTTATTACAACTCCTACAGTTTTTTTTAGTTTGTAGGTTTCATTCGATTTGTATCAGATGGCGTTACTTATGCACGTATGTTATTTGTATGAGCGGTGTTTGTCTATACCTGGTAATTATTATGTCAATGTCAAAACTTAATTAATAAGGGATTAGTAACGAACGAACTCCCAACATAAACTAAAGTATTATAGAATTTAAATCCTAACACTAAACATTTATATTTTTTTCCTTATCAATGGAAGAACTGCTGATTTCGTTATATGTTCTAGTCCATCTAGAACTTTAATTAATACTTAAATTTATTTCTAAAAGAATATAAGATATATGGAATTTTTATTTACGAGAAATTATTTAAAAGTGTAAGGATTGTGCTATGGCACTATAAAGTCGTATCCAGATATATTTTCTTACTAATAACTTTATGTAATAAACATTAAAATATTATCCGTATGTAACAATAAACTCGCTTACAATAATTTTTAAACTCTATATTAACAGAAGTCTTTAACATGGATAGAATAGAAAAATTAGAATTAATAATAGTTTTCTATGTAATAATAAAGTTAGTAAATCTGCTATACTTACTATGTATTATAATAATAGGTGCGCTGATATTGTGAAATATTAATTATATCAATTTCAGAATTATTTTTATGAATGTCAAATTAAGCACACAGTCTTTGGTTGTCTTGTTGCAATGATAATATAAACCACTGATTAAAATATTTAGGCACTTTTTTTTAGAAAATATTACTTATATTATACCTACTAATCTGACAATCTATGTGGAAGGCACATTTCAGACTTGTATCGCACCTATGCTTTATTGTTAAAATGTAAAACGCAGTAACTGGCCACGATTATCAAAACATTGTAAAATTATTGTCTAATATTTGCACAACCATACTTTTTCTACAAATATAGATATTACAACATTATAAAAACTGAACTCTAACAATGTACGAATATATAAATGCACAACAGTATCATTGGAAATATATAATATGTTTGTTAATATAAAGAACATTTTATATAAAAATAGATCTCATTATGATATGCCTCCTCAATACAGGAGACTATCAAAGGCACTTTCAAACAATATAAGATATTTTTTGTAACATTAAAGATGGTAGGTACTATTGACCTTTTAATTGGTGCCAGTAGATATAACGACTTACAAATAAGTATTCATTTGTCTACAGCAGCTGCAGTAAAATCAAATCAGATATGTCAGACCTGCGTGGGGTCAGGTGAGGAATGCGAAGGCGTCGACCCATGAGGTGACCCCGACCCCATCGCCTCCATCTTCAACCCGGGCGGAAGTTGACCTTCAAACCCTATAAAAAACGCATTCGGTGGATAAACACAATCTTTTGGCACGTAGCAATCGTGTGTCGTCTTCATATGATTCTTCATTTTGTCAGGTCTAGAGAACTCTTTACAGCAAACAGGGCACGGGAATACTTTCCGCTGCTGTCCTTCATGATAGAGGAAAGCGTGCCTCTGGAATGAATACTTGTTTTTGAATGTTTTCTGTATGTTGTCTTTTGCACATTCTGTGCATTGGTAGAGTCCTTCGCTCACTGATGCGTATCTGAAGAGATTGAGCCCTCTGACCGACATTTCAGTGAGTTGTTCCGCTGGGTCGTTCGAAGCAGAGTTGGCTCGCCTTCGTATTCTTCTCCTGGCCGAGGCGGGGCGCTGCATTTGCCCGCCGGCCTGTAACGTGTTGTTATTTATCGAGTCTGTTTGATACTCGTTAGACGTTGAAGGCTGGGTCGCAGGGTTCACTCTGATCTTTCCGTGGCCGTCATGTGACGGTGAATGTTTTGTTTCCTTTATGTCTGAATCGGGTGTGCCGCGTCCTGCAATCATTAATAAGAACGGATTTAGATATAATACTCTAGGGATAAGCTTAGTACCTATCAGGCACTGAGACAACAACGATTAAGCTAACTGAACAAATAAATATGAGGTTTTAACTGTACCTGGTGCTGTGTCTAATCTATTTCATCCTGATATTTGGTATGCTAGCTTGGGATAAGGACATTTTACGTTTTTACCTACTAATAATGGATTATACAGCCCACAATATTAACGATGTTGTAAAATAAAAATAAGAAAACAAAATAAAAAACAACCAAAGAAAATATAATTAACCTTTATTTGTTCAAATCGAATGACAATTTATTACATAATAAATGAAAAATGAAAACAAACTTCATGATCAAGTTCATATCCTTTCAACATTTACTAATAGATAGGTATATAGCACCATGTATCTTTGATAAGGTAATCCAGTAATGAACATGATCATCAAGTTACAATTAAAATAACATTAAATAATATCAATTTCGGAATCAAACTGTATTCTCTTAATGAAACAAATTCTTTCGATCGCGAATTCAACGCGATTTTGGACGAAAATTATAAGTTTATCGTTCGAATAAAAGCTAACTATTATTTTACATTTTAAGTTAAAAAAATTCGAAGTCAGTCCCAATAGTATAGGAGAAAATAAAAAGACACCCTAATGAATTAAAACTTTACCTTAATTTTGATTTAAAATCTAAAGACAGACCTCTACTGGATCAATGTCAACTCCTTAATCTATATCAATTAACTATTAAAAATATAAATAAAACAATAAATTAAAAAATAAAAACAAAAAAGAAGTTTTTTCACTATGACATAATAGGACTCAAGTGTTTGCATTTGGAACTATTTCGGCAAGTTTAAGTAAAAGTTAGGTACATTAAAAGTAAAACATCCGATATCTAAGTTAAGATCACTTAAGGTGGGTTTAGAGTTGAAAATAACATATTGTTGAAGTTTCAATCCATTAAACGATACAAATAAACATTTATGTATATAAAATAGCTGCCCCTTTAGATATGTAGTGATAAAAAAAAATTAAACAAGCCGAAAGATAAAGGAACAGTTAGCCTCGATATAGATACTGCGTAGTAGGAATCAAATTAAAATAAAAAAGCAACAATTTGTACTGGACCAACTAAACACCGTTCCGCAGAGCTTCAAATTGAGCAACAAAGAAAGCATAAAAATAATTAACTAGCTCTAAACACACAAGCTACTGAGAAAGTAGTCTCGTACGATGACATACCTGAACTGTCCTCTTCGTGACTATCATTTTAACAAATAGTTCACTCGATTAACAACACTATTTAATTCTATTCATATAAATAACTTACAATTTTAAACTAAACTTTACTAATAATAACCCGTGTTGTTACTTTGCTAGAATATTATTAAGTTATATAATAATATTGAATATAATTTATTTAAATAAAATGTTTTAAGCGCTTGATGTCGTTGCTGTAAGAAACTTAGAAAACTGACAATTATCTAGTTATCAACTTTGGGAAAAAAATTATACTTACAAATAGTAAAATAAAAGTATAAAGAACGTAGTCAGATAGATACTAATTTCTTACATAAAATATTCAATAGAGAAGAAGTTATTGAAACAAAAGTATTCTGTAAAATAAGTACCTACTTAGATTATTTGCAAATTCATGTCAAAACTTGGCAAGAAAGGTTGGCAAAGGTATTAATATAGAAATTTCTTCCTCCATATTGAACAATTTAGTAACCATTGTAATCACCATAAAATATTCACATCTTTAAAAAACATAAGAAGGTAAACATAAATAAAAACAAACAACGACTATAAATAAAAATAACAAATTATAAAGATAGAAATTGAAATTGCTTTCAAGGATTTGCTGTAACTTTTTATTATTTCATTAAAGTTTCTAAAAATAGTAATTAACACCTTATTGTAGGTATACCGATGTATTTTTTTAATTAACATGTAATTCTAGAAATGTAATGTGTAATTTTCAATTCTATAAAATATTTAAACATTTTTGCGTCTTCTATTGCCTAAGTGCAAATAACAGAACATGTAGTTTTTTATAGATTATTTCAATACAATATTTGGCTACATTCTATTATTCTCCGTGAAGTGAAACGAATTCATATAATATCTAACTGCATGTCATATTTACTTAATTTATGAGAGCTGAATTAAAAATAACTTTTAAACTCTGAATATATTTTATATTTCTATTTTTTTTTTCTGTAAATATAACTTATAGTTTTTAAAATTGCTTTGCGTTGCTATTATCTATTACAGGCTAACTCTGTGGTATTTATATGAACTTATATAAATAATATATTTGTCACTGTAATAAATATATTATATATGTATAATTTTATATAAAACATCGAAATGATAACAATGCCAATTGTTAAAGAGCGCTTTTCCCGAATGGCATTAACGTATGTAATTACATTGTGTGATATATAAGTCCATGGAAAATGTAGGTGTTTTAAACAATATCTGTCTTTAAAAAAAATACAATAAACTATTTTCAGTTTCAAAATATAAAATTGTAGTTAACTAACAAGGTCAAAGTAACGAATCAACAAAATATTTTATTTGGACATTCCATTCGCCATTATATGTCTCATCACATGCGACATTTTCCTTATTTTAATTTAGCACCAATTAATGATATAATATTAACAAATTATATATATTTATATATATAGTACTGAAGACAATAAAAACAATAATTTATATAAAAACAAATAGACATTCAAAGATTATAAAGAAGTTACAGTGCATTAACTAATCATTATTTTTAAGGTATAGGTATCCAAGGATTTAGGCACTGGCTAAATTGACTATAATAATGTAAGGGATTTTCGAAAGAATAAGTAGCCTCACCTTATATATTATCTAATTTTTTCAATTTTAAGTACCTATCAACGTCCAAGGTAAATTTCATATAAAGATTATGAAAGGTAGGTACAATAAATTCGTATTTAAGAATTTTAACAGTCTTAATATTGATTTATCAAGACTCAAACGCCTCGAATGTTATACGTGACTTCAATAAACAACACGCCAAATGTATTTTTAACAAACATAATGGGAAACATGAGATGATGTCCTTAAATACAATTTTAACTACTTGGGCCTAAAGTCCTATTCTAAGGAAGCATCTTAAATTTTATAATTTGTAAACTCTGAATAAGGAAAATAAATAATAGATAATTCTTTGAAGTATCTTAATATAGTCTAGTTAAGTAGTAGATAAATATGTAATGTAACTTATTAATATAAGTATAAGTAAAGGCACACTAATAGGCAAGCGTTCCCTGGACCTAATGTTCGTTTTGTTTCACAATTTTGATTTAAGGATCAACAACGTAATATTTATTTAACTATCGAAGTATATATAATATTTTAAATCTTGGATACTAAATAACAAGTATGTAAATAAAATTTTAAGTATGAGTAATTGAATAAAGTGAACATGTCTCTATCTTATTTGGAAGACTACTTTTGCTTTCTAAATTTTTACTAAATAATTTTATAAGTACAATTTCTTAATTAATATTTTTAAGGCAATTTGATTTCTACTAAAATAGAATTTAGTCATAGATCATCTCATGATTCCATACGATATAAATAATTCTCCTTTCAAAGCACCTTGCTATGATCACTTAACGACAACACATCGGTTGTATCTTTCGTAATATACAATTTTAATTGTTATTTTCCACCTACAATAATATAATAATTTAATCTTTCCGATACTACAATATACTACTTTTCTATTTTAATTTAATTCAGAAATATCAATAAAAAAACAATAGCCATCTAAACTAAGCAACGCACGTTAACAATTTACTCATTCTATAAAAAAATATTTATTGAAACATTTTTTAATAACTTTAGCATTACTATGACTAAAGTTATACAAAATTATTTCATTATGTATAGGTACTTTAAGTAATTTAACTTTTATTCTAATACTTAATTATGTGGGTAATTGCTACGCACATAATATTAACTGATTCATAAATATATAACAATTTGTATTGTCAACTACTTCATATACAGACGCGTCATATATAAATATACAATTTGCAAAAATAATTAACGATTTAAAAGAATATGCACCTAGTTATAATGATAGAATATTAAATTTTTAAGTATTGATATTAACTGCCTCTATTTGGGGCTACACGTAATGTATTCCAGGAACTGAATGACAATAACTTTAATATATTGATTCGCTGTAGATATAAATATCTCATTTGCTAGTAGAATTGCTTCTCTCACTATAATATGTACCTCTATAAATGATTGATAAATGTATACTTTAAGTTAGAATAAGTTATAACATTTACAACCAAATTCCTTTTTCAACATAAATAAACTATTTAAAATTATTCTTAACAAATTCTAGAACATAAAATCATAGCCTGTGTTGAGTTTTACTTCAATGAAGTCATTATTACCATTTAAAACTAAGATCACTAATAAGGCAAGTATAACGAAAATGCATTTTAGACCACTACTACTCAATCAATGGCATAATAATTGATCTTTTTGTTTCTAATATAGCCTCTTGTAAATACAATCGTTTAGCTTTCCAATAATTTACTAGACGTAAATAAATAAGTACCCTACAAAAAAGATCAAGCCATTGATTTCGATAACCCATAATATATAACTACTAAACCTAAACTAATTCAGTTCAATGAGAATTGCGAGTAATATTTAGCAAAATAACAGTCATCGATGTTTAATAACTACTTATTTTTGAAATAATGATCACCACGAGTAGTTACTTTGTACCCTGAAAAATTTGTAAGTAGGTAATAAAATTAAGTAACAAGTAAGTGCAAAATAACAAGTTAAAGAAAAATATTATAAATCTCTTGAAGTTAGCACTCTGAGAAACAATGGAACAACGTAAAATAAATAGATAAATATTAACAACAAACGACTTCTAATCGTTTAATATCAACAATATATTGATATAGTGTTTATATTAGTTGCCTGATTGATACGAGACCACAACATAGTTCCAGCTCAGGCGTATTTATTCTGACATCTTAGTAATAGTTTACTTTTTGTCTTAAGTACAGTCTAATGAGTTGTATGGTCTCGTGTGAACGAGGCGAGGCTTCACTTAGAGCTCGAACTAGTCAACCGCAATCTACGTTCAATATCTAGCTAGGTATTTTAGCATTAAAATTGCAGAAGGTATTATTGTTCAAGTCTCAAATCAGATCTTTAAAAGCAACCAGCGAAATTGATAAATTATTATATGTTTTTTTAAGATTCTTGTTTAGCCATCTGTTCGTTACTATTGGCGTTTGGCTGATTTTTATGTATGATCTTCAAATGTGCAATCATATTATCCTTTCTGGTGAATTCTTTGAAGCAAATCGGACACGGGAAAACTTTGACGTCTTTTTTGTGAGAAGTAACGTAATGTCGACAGAAGTTACTTATGTGGGTGTATACTCTTGCGCATATCTTGCATCTGAACACATTTTCCCCCTCTTTGATACAGTAATCCCTGACGGATTCATTTGTCTCTTCATGGTAGTTTCCTACGCTGCCTATATTATTTTTCCTAATAGGTGAGGGAAATATGCGATGTTCCCAATTGGTTTGAGACAAATCTGATAATTCATTATTCGCGAGATTTAGATTGTTTTGCTCCAATTCGGCAGCAAACAACTGCGTGGCTAACGCTGGCATGAGAACGGTCTCTGGTGGAAATTTATCGAATGTGTTCAAAGCAGGATTCAAGTTGGACAAACCGGAGAGCTGGTTGAACAAGTTTCGAGCCCTAATTTTTGACATTTGTGGAAGTATTTTTTTACTATTCTTTGGCTTTAAGTTACGACCTAGTCTGATTTTGTCTTCTGTTTCTTTGATTGGAGCATCCTGTGAGACAGAGTTTTCGCGACTTCTATCAGGATTATACTTGTATTCGATAGGTTCATTGTAGCCATCGTTGGCTTCGATGGCGGGCTCTTGTTTTATGGATCCATTTTCTATTGAGAGAACGGGTCCGTTTGTCGGATGATTTTGCTGTACATCTTCTTTTGTTGTTTTATCTGGATCTGAAATATTACGATTTCAGGTCTTAAAACACGAATTTTAAAAAATCTCTATTTTAAATACTATTCGTAACAAATTTTTATGACATTGGAAATATGATAGTGTCATTTAATTATCGACTACAATATTTCCGATTGCCATTAACGAAGGAAAGCTATTGGGAATAAGCCTTGTTTCATTTTCCCTTTTGTGATTTAATACGTTTTTGACTTTGTTATAGATTTAAAGAAATTTTAAAAAGAAGAAATAATTTATAACATTTTCAAGTAGGTACCACACCGAGTATGCCCCTGGCCATTCCTCTAATAGCTCTCCCCGAAAGCAGAAAAGCAAGCAATAGTTAAAATCTCACGATTTATGAAAGAAATAAGCATCTGTTATTCTTAATATTTCAAAAATAATTTTATATCATCACTTACCCCTTTTCGATAAACTTTAAAATAGATTTTTTTTAAATTACACTGCACTTTTTCACTTAAAAATGAAAAGTTGATCCTAACATCAAAGCTTATATCCCATTAGCTTTTCCCTTTTATAATTTTAATTTATTTTATCGTCGTAAATTATGTTAGATTTTTGGAAAGGAAGATTATAAGTATTTACAAAAAGGTAAGCAAGTATTGGTTTTCCACATCCGATTTTTTATTATTTATATTTTACAGTACGTTTTTATGTTACTAAAAGGCTAAAAATTTCAGTAAAATTCAATATACGCCAAAAAAATCTACAATGTCTAAAATTATCTGTTTCGTGTAAAATAAGTGGGACATACCTGCTGACTCGGAGTCTTTGCCGGCCATCGGCGCCTCAGTTGATTGTGCATCGTCGCCTTCGTCGATGAGAAGCGCTTCGCCCGCTTCCTCGCCGCCTGAAGTCCCACCATCATCCGCGTTGAACCCATCCATTGACATCTTTACTTCCAACATTTCTGGTGAACCTCGAATAAGTTGATCGCCGGGTCTATTTGTGGGGGCGTGTGATGCAGCTTCTTGAACGAACTCGCCAGGAGGACTGGCGGCCGTGTTCAAGGCATCACTAGAACTTCCGCTCAGTTTTCGCGGTCGTCCTCGTTTCCTTTTCGGTTGCATTAAGGCATTCCCCAGAAGGGGCATTAACAAATTTGGAGGTGCTCCACCAGTCGGCATTCCGGATGCCGGTCGTTTCTGGTGCATGTACGGATGTATTCTGTGGAGCTGGGGTGGTGGCGTATGTGCATTCACATTGCCCTGCTGTTGTATCAAAGAGTTTGTCAAAGCTGGAATATCACACTTCTCTTCGTTTACTTCTGTGAGACCCTTTATCCTTAAGCTCTCGGCCACTTTTAGAAACGCTGTTAGTCGTTCTTGGTCGACGCTCACTTCTCCTCTGTACATAAAATCCAATAAACTTTTCATGTCTGCGTAAGGGACATCCTTTAATATAACAATAGGATGTTTCTCCTGGTGATTAACGAATAGAGCTTGAAAGTATGGGCTGCATGCTGACAATACCATCTTGTGTGCTTTCAGCAGTTGACCATCTACGGCCAGTGTGACATCAGTGAACGTTTCTGCATGTAACAACTGATCAAATACAGATAGCATGTTGGACTGGTGGTTGTTCCACCTCAAGCAAAATCTTTGCGTCGCCATCTTCACTTTTTTGTGTATTTCTTTGGAAGATATGATTATCCAGTCCGAACTTAACTTCTAATAAAGCAACAACAATTCAATGATGTATACATAGATAAGTTCTCTCTTGTTCCATGAACGTTACAACAAAATTTCAACAATTACTTTTAAAAACCGTTTTTAATTTATATGTTTCATAGTGCAGTTTGTGTGACGGGCGCCGAGGACCTGAAATGAAAAATAAAACAATCTTTCACATCCTGGAGGGTTCATTTATACTCAATACTGCATTGTTATTCAAAGCTAATCCTACGATATTGAACTTATCAGAGCAGGTATGAAAAGTATTATACTATTTAAAAAATCGGACGAAGTTTCTCTGAAACCGAAAGTTTCAACTAAACTTGATTTCTCTGCTTTCGTGTTAATGATAGCACAGCACGTGTGTGATTAAAATTGTGCTATCGATCAAGGTATTTGTCACGCTATTATCCTCACGAAGGAGCACGCGATATTCAAACGTCCGAAAGCGTATCACTTTTTTATTTTTTGCAGTGCCTACCTCTCTACTATTATAGAGTGTTTACGTAAAAAACTGGTTAACCAACCTGAATCATTGATCTTTCGAATAATCTCGGTTAAGTAATTAAAATATTTAACATAGTATTGACATTGACACATTTTATCTTTCATCGAGTACCTATATGTAGGTACTTAGGTCCTGACTGTATTACTGCTGTGCCTAAACTTATTATTGTTCTGATTTAAAATTCCAAAAGATTTTTTCTGAGGTCTATTAAATACTCTATTCCGACTCCGACATTTGAAATTAAACTAGCTGCGCTCCGCGGTTTCACCCGCGTAACTCTCGATCCCGTGGGAATATCGAAATATAAAATAGCCTATAGCCTTTCTCGACAAATGGACTATCCAACACAAAAATAATTTTTCAATTCGAACCTGTAGTTCCTAAGATTAGCGCGTTCAACAAAACAAACTCTTTAGCTTTATAGTATTACGGTTTCACCCGCGTAACTCCCGATCCCGTGGGAATATCGGGATAAATTAAGATGCAAGCTATCCTATCTTTCAAGTTGGATCGAACTGCACATGGTGTGCGAATTTTATTATAATCGGTTAAGTGGTCTATGAGTCCATTGAGGACAAACATTGTGACACATATTAAGATAAGTAATAGATAAGAAAACAGTAAAAATCTGTCGTTGATAATAGGTATGATTTGTTTAAATAACTTGTAGTTTCAAGTGTTATTAATTTTTAGGGTTCCGTACCTCAAAAGGTAAAAAAAGAACTCTTATAAGATCACTTTCTTATCCGTCTATTTTTAAATAAAAAATGGAACATAATACTTAGTAATTTCAATCTTATAGTTTTATTTTTTATATTTTTATACTTACATAATTTATAATTTATTATAATAAGGCTGGTACTTGCAAGCAGGATTTTATTTTTAAAATTTTTAAAATATAATGTAGGTTTTGTAAAAATTTATATTTTATTATAAGTAGTACTTACCTACCTTTATAGTTTATTTCACAAAAATCTAAATTTCAGAATTGTGTAATGATAGACTTATGGAACATTGTTAACTCAAAAAAATAACACCTGAACTTTGAAAATATGGTACCTACTTAAGTATTTTAATATTTTTTTTAAATATTATTTGTTCCTCCTTTTTTTAAATGCCTGTACTACTTTTACCTAATAAACTACCATTAATAATGGTTAATATTTGTGGTTATAACTAGAAGACTTTTAAAGACAAAATACAACCCTAGTTCGTTTCGCTGCACCCTAACAGATGGCGTTACAAGTCTGTTTTGCATCCATCATGATTATGTGTAAGAATTTGATTTTATATCGCGTCCGGAACAACCATAGCATAAGGCAAGCAAAAACAACATAGGTACATAGACATTAAACAAAGATAAAAGGTAGTCATTACTTAATTTATAATGAGAAAAATAAAAATAATCCTTTTATAACGCATCCTCCATTAGTCCATTACGGATAGGTACCTACACTAAATTAAATAAAAACACGTTAGAAAATAAAAAAAAGCATGTAGAACTAGAATATTTTTCTACAAAGAATGAATCTACATATCACATTTACGCATTGGGTATCCTTATACCTACCTAATTATTATTATAAGTTATTCATTTCAGAATGTGAAGTGAACCAGCAAAAATCTGATAAGAAACAGCCTCTTACATAAAATGTTAAAAGATGTACTGTAGTCTGACATAACCTAATTGGTGTAAATGATATGGCTCATAATTTAGCATATCTCAGAGAATTATGTTGATATAAAATCAAGGTTAAATAAAAATGATAGCTATTTGAGCCACTATGGTGTTTCCGGCGAACCACAGACAGACGCAGTGTTCGGAAACAGGAGACCATGCAAAATTTGAGCGCACTGCACTTGAGGAAATATTTAGATATAGCAACACACCACGATTGGTTGAAGCGATGAAAACAGTTCACTTATCAACGTAAACCAGGTAAAATCACGAACGGCCGTTTTAAAAGAAAAAAAAAAAAGGTAAACCATAATCTATTTAAGGATCGGATAAATTCAGAAATAACCAATATTGCCTAATAAAATTGTGAATATTTCCAGATTCCAATAAGAATCCAATCAGAATCATCTCGAATTAATATCTACAAGAACACGAATATTGTGTCCACATCCACAGGTGCTGACCACAACGTTATCGCGGCATAAACGGGCGCTCAAATTATTACTACGCACCCAGTCGAGCGCGTTACATTACGTCATCACAATGGCATTATTACCTCCGATATCCACACTAAATCCGCTGATAGATCGCGATAACCACGGTTTCAGAATAATTATATCACTGCACAAACATAAGGGAACATACCACACGTATCTGCACCACAATCAACTCGACCCTTTTATGGGAATGAGGATCAGCCCTTCCGCCATAGTCCGAGTCCGCGTTTACGTCGCACCCCGCTCACCCGACGACTGACGGCCGCAGCCCGCAAGCCCGCAACCCCGCGCGACGAGCACTCACTCGCTCCGCGACTCGAATATCTCACAAAAAATACGCCGTCATCATCGAAATGGCGGCAGCGGATATACACCGCACCCTGCACGCTAAAATATTGATTTATTTTATGTTACCTATCGATTTTCTGTCCTGTTGACTAAGATGATCAACCCTTCTAAAGCACCGCCTCGTGGTAGCTAACCTACCTACATCTCGACGCTATTTATACTTTCATACTACAGGATTCTATTTGTGATTTCAGTTTTAAAGTTAAAAAAGGATAGGTACCCAAAAATAAAATTTTGCCACCAGACCTAATCTACGCCTAAATTTAGTTGTTTTACAGTATGCTCTATCTACCCTTTTGCTATGGTTGAACGTTTTTAGGTTAGATTTGCCAAGGCTACGAGTCCTTCGAGAGATAGGTCGCCTACAATCTTTAACATCACTACCTTACTATTCTTATCGTAATATGAATCTCATCATTAACTTAAATTGTAATAAAAGGCAATAAAACTATAAAAGAAATTAAAATACCGCTAATATTATTAATTCAGTTTTCCATGCACCACCTTTACTCTTAATATCATCGATTTATCGCACAGAAAACCAAGCGAAACGACGACGGACGGCGACATCATAATTATTTTATTTAATCTATTTACGGCGCATTATTCATTATATTGACATACCTTCACATAGATATAAATGAAGGGTTGAATTTTCCACGTGAAAAACATCAATCCGTTCTTGTTGTCGCCATGTCAGCAGTGTTTTCTGTCTCTGTTTTGCACGCACGGGGTTGGCCAGACGCCCTGTTTGGAGCGATCACCGCCGACAATGGCCGATTGCCGCCACTTTTCGCAGCCGAACCCACCCGACTTCACACGGAAAATAGAACGCGGGGCGCACTTAATTTTTTAAAGTTCAAAACTCCACTTCAACAATCACTAAAGTTTTAAACATTTCCAATCGGTAGAAGTTTTTATTCATTGGCGCTATTTTTTAAAGTCACTGTTACATCATTTAAATCGTAGGTAAGTAATGGAAATCAGGCAAGTTCAGGGTTTGAAAAAAATCCGCGCGCGTTGTTGTTACTCGGAAGTATTTTTAATAAAAATGGCCTGCCGCCTCGGCGGGAGGAGTGGCAATGGGCAATGAGGTCGGTACCCTCTCTCTGGCACCCGCGCGCGCCCCTCCCTGCTGCTACACTCCGACACAGGGTTAGAAAGTTTCAAAAGTGAATCGTGGAAAACACGAACACGGCAGCGGCGTCCTGGGAGCGAGCACACCGTGAGAGGTTCACAGGAGTCTAGGAAATCATCTACATTTTTTATACTTCCGCATTACTTTATCTCATCTAGGTACTTTATACCATCTCAGTGCAACGCTGATATTCTGAAATTCAACACAATCACAACAAACCTAACTGTATACAACGATGAAATATTACAACTTTTTGCTTTTAACCAATGTCATTCATAAATATAAAATATTTAACCCCCAAGTAGATAACCGAATCAATATCAATGACAGTCCTTCACGGTCATAATTAAAATAATCTCGGCTCATTTCAAATATTTTTGTATATTTATGAATTACCTACTAAGTTATCAAAGGAGATATTGGGAGGTGTAAAACAAGAACTGTATTATTCGGATGATATCGAAATATGAACCAGTCTGCCTAGCATGAAGATCAAAACACGATACGATAAAGCGATATAACTACATCAAATCTCAAAATATGATCGATAAAGCCGCCATGTTGAATTTATATCGAAAATTGCGATAAAATTTATGATAAAAATTCAAAATGGCGGCTTTATTATGCTAGGCAGGCAGAAATATGGAGTTTTATGGAAAAAATTTGGAGAATGAATCCAGGTACTTCATTTGACTTGAAGAACAAAATAATCAAATCTATAAATAGAATGATTTTTCTTGCGTGCTTTTGGGTGAATGGATGGATTGTTTATTAATTACTAGCGAATCGCCCTGGCTTCGCACGGGTATATTATGCATGTATTATATACTATAAACCTTTTATTCACTCTATCAATTAAAAAAACCGCATCAAAATCCGTTGTGAAGTTTTAAAGATTTAAGCATATACTTATAGGGATATAGGGACAGAGAAAGCGACTTTGTTTTATACTATGTAGTGATAATTGTAGTGACAGTGGCATTTCAGGACGTCTATCAGATTGCAGCTAGTAGTAGTAAAAAAATGAAATAAACAAAGATCATTTAAGTAATACTAGGTTACGGAACCGATTAAAACTATAATAAACACATTATTAATTCATATTCACTAGTATTTGATCGTAGCAATAGGTACAACTCACATTTTAACAATATCTTCACAAGCTCTAGATCACTTAGGCAAAACAAATTCAACAGAACCGAGATTACAGAGCGATGATAATTGCTCCGATATCGAAAAATATATGCACCTGCCCGATGTAAACTTGGCAAAATATTGATTGGTTGGAGCGAGAGCTACCTATAATTCAGTGGTGACCTGACCTAGGTCATCGTGCCAGTGTTAGCTGAAGTCCTTACAGCCGGCTGACCCAGTTTCAGGCGGCCTGGTGCATAAAAGCTTGCCAACACACTTTCCCCTTAATAACAAACATGCTACGGAATAAAGATGCCGCATTTTAAGGGAGGTTTTGGGTCACGTTCGCAAGAATAACCTATATTTATATAATTGTAACGAGGATATAGATGACAATATACATGTATGTTCAATCTGGCAATAACTAGAGTAGGTACTCGTATTAGAGTACTAAGCCTAGTTAGATTTTAAATTTGCGATTGCTTTTAACATATACTTCTCGTGTTCGCCTTTAACCCGGAAACTGTTTAAGTACATTGAAAAATTTCCAAGTTCATAGTTATCATAGATTTATAAAATAGTATAGGTACATAGAAAATACAATAAAAGGTTAGTTGTTTCAAGTGTCCAATGAATAAGCGAAATCTCTGTAACGGCTTAGTGAACGGTCAAACGATGGTAACTGTTAAAAACTACGAGAGTTGTAAAAGCTGCGAACAAAAAGAAATCCTGTGGCTTTCTAGCGAGGCAAAGGCATGTATGCATCGTCTTTAATAACATATGCTGTAGGTACTTAAGTTACCTGCGCACATACAAATATTTTTTTACAAACATAGTCGTAGTATGGTCATAACAACTATCTACGCAAGGGTATAAAAGCTTTCATAAAATCATAGAGCTTTTTACCGGTACAAAGAGAAGATAGTTAAACTTTAATTTTAGTGGTCAAACTATAAGAGAGTTGGCTATTATTCCCAAATTATTATTACTTACCTCAAAGCTTATGTACAGTACACTAAGCGTATTAGAAATTCTCTCTCTTTAAAATTTTCTGTTGGAAACTGGAACCCAAATGGAAATCTAAAAGTTCAGTTTTCTCTTAAAGCTAAGTAAGCATCCGTACGCTACGAGGGTTTTATCTAATGAAATACTTCTTTACATAAATTTTATTATTTATTAGATAGGTACTATGTTGTAGGTACCTATTCAAGATGCATTACCATGCTTGTTTGCTTTTACTTTGTTTCCTTTTGTATACTTTAACAAAGTAACTTTCAAGAAACCAAATGCTACGTCCTCTATTTCTATAAAATGTTGTTGGAAATACTTCTCCATATTTGCTACATACATGAAATGTTCTCTAAGATCAATAGTTTTACTTAGGTTATTTAGCAAGTACTTCACTGTAGATAAAAGAAAACTAATTTCTTCCGATCTACAAGAAAACTATAAAAGTAATGTATTACGGACATGGGCACTATGGATGAACCTAAAATAAGAAACACATTCGCATGAGGTTTTAATCATCGACACTTCCATCGTCATTCGTTGTTTACACTGAAACAAGATTGTAACACTTCCGAAGCGCATACCTGATGTTAATACAACAAATTCTTCGTTGATCGTTCACAAACAACAGTAGTGAGTGTACAGTGACAGTAGGTAGATACATAGGTAATGCCACCCACAGACAGTTTTTGAGTTTATAATAGTAGGTGGTTGAAGGGCCCGTCCTGCTAGAATCAGTGCGGATAACGGTTGGGTTTCGGTTCAATGACTCGATTCGGACGCTCAATTTTCGCTGGGTACTGTTAGATATCTGAGCAAGCAATAACATACAGCGACGGAGAATGTGTCCCGGATGCTGCGACGGACCTCGGAACACGCAGTTCTCATTATACTTTTTCTTGGAGCAGTTGCTCAGTTGCAACCTGTGTTAAATTATATATCTAGCTAGCTATACTAGTATATTCTAGTATTTCATTTATCCTTAGATATTTACTTATCTAAAATGTAGGCACCTACCTATAAATTAAATTAACCTGCAACTGTAACGAATTCTTTAATTTACTTTTAATTTTTTCTTTGTTGTTTTTAAAACCATTGTAATCCCTAAGTCTTAAGACGCTATAAGCATCGACAGTTAATCATTATGTCGCTTAAGTTCTAACAATCGCGTTGGATTCTCGCTAAGTGTGTCAGTTGCAACGGAGGACGGCCTGATTCCTCGACCACCTCCCAGTTCCGAGAAGGACAGCGGGTGACACTAGTCACCATTTGCAATTCTGACTAATCGATGTTCCTATAGGTTTTTCTTTGGTATGACTATGGTTTATGAAGGTTTTAAAAGGACTTCTTTAGTTCTGATTTTTTATTATCTTTTAATTAATACTTGTTTATAGGTTCGAGGTTCCTACAGGTTTCTCTTTGGTTTATGACTATGTTTATGAAGGTTTTAAAAGGACTTCTTTAGTTCTGAAAATTTTCAATACTTTTTCATAGGTTCGAGGGCCCTGTAGGTTTCTCTTTGGTTTATCACTATCACTACATAGTATAAAACAAAGTCGCTTTCTCTGTCCCTATATCCCTTTGTATGCTTAAATCTTTAAAACTACGCAACGGATTTTGATGCGGTTTTTTTTAATAGATAAAGTGATTCAAGAGGAAGGTTTATATGTATTAACATACATAATATAGCCGTGCGAAGCCGGGGCGGGTCGCTAGTAAAGGTTATAAAAGGAGTTCTTTAGTTCCGAAATTTGAAAATATATTTTAATTAGGTACCTAAGTAATACTTTTTTATACGTTCGAGATTCCTATAGGTTTCTCTTTGGTTTATAACTATGGTTTATTAAGGTTTTAAAAGGACTTCTTTAGTTCTGATATATTAAAATATCTTTTAATTAATACTTGTATTAAGCTTTTTTAATTTCGCCAGTTAGAATTACTGTTAAACTTAATAAGCTTTCTGAGAGCACATTATCACCGCCACACCGTAATAATTATATACCGTAAATTACCGATTAATATAAGGTGTAGAGAGTACAAATTGGTTGATTCGATTTTTATAAGAAACGCTTGCGGGTGCGCATAAGTGGCCAGTCATACCTATCTTGTACCAAGTCGAGTGGTTGTTAATATAAAATACTTGTATTAGAATCACATAACACCGATAACTACCGGCAATTATTAAATGAGTCAATTAATTATTTACTGCAACAACATTATTCGCAATTATTTCCTCGTTTCAAATAAGGATAATTTACAATAACATTAGGATCACATTAGTACAAATTGCATTATTGTGACCAGTTACTGTGGAATGTATTACACAATTTCATCGTTGGCAAAATAAACTGCGATATCTTGATAAGTTATGTCAAATTTATCAATAAGTCTCGTATCAGACACCTGTCGGAGGTATCACAAGGAATCTTTTATACTATTCAATGTTTGTTACTACGAAAACGTAGTATCTACTTACTTAAATAATTTAAATTATCTGGCTACAATAAAAACTATATAAACCTCAAACTCTAAAAACGAATTTCAGTTCTTCAGAATCACCTAATTCATGAAAACGTGTCCGTGGTTTTTAATTAAATATATTTAATATTCTTGTATGTAAGATTCTATTTAATATTTATTTAAGGATACCTACACTTTTAAATTGATGCAACTTGCTAAAAACTTACAATAGAAACTTTAAACGTTTTTTGACTTCGTATAAAAATCCTAACCACATCAGAAAAAAATCAGTTATACGTAGGTAAGTAGTTAGGTACGAATGGTACGATAAGATTATGATCTGAATCGATATAGGTAGTAGGTAGATACCTATCTTTAAATATACAATTTTAAGTCTTGACTGACTGACTGACTAATATATCAACGCACAGCTTAAGCCAATAGACGGATATTCGGATAGGGCTATTTGGCAATTAGATATAGCTATTATAATTCGATTTCCTAAGATTTATTGGAAAATTCAACCCCTACGCGGACAAAGTCGTGTGTAGTATAAAATAAAGTTAGTGACTACAGGAGGCGTCTACAAAGCTATTTATAGGAATCAATCGAACAGATTAACAAATAGGGCACAGCAGCCGCGCGCCAGAGCATTCCCGTTACCTACAAAACCTCATCACTAATTCTGCCTCACGAAACCTCCACTTCTGGGTTGTGAATCGATTAACCCTAAATAATTTCCGGGCACATCGAGCCGCAACGATTTCTAGCACTTTTATTTTTTGAAGTTCTTGTCTGTGAATATACAGCTACGAGTAACTTATATTCTACGTATATTTGTAATGTTTTAGCTACCCTGTTTTTGGGCTGGACTGTCCCAAGGTCTTTAATTGACAGAATTTCATTGTTTACAGGAAACTTTTGAATTCCTATTTTATTTGGTTAGAATATTTGGCAGGATATCATCTAATGTCTCACTTTATATTGATGTATGTGCGTACCTACTGCGAAGGTACGGCACCAGGCTGCGCCCGCGCTCTTGTGGCGATTGCGTAAGCGCAAGGGGCCGATTTCTAGCGCGACTTCCCACGCAGCAAGGTCACCATCGATCGCTGCTGAGATCTTGGTTACCCACCATCATTAGCTATGTATTTTGTTACAATTCTGAAAGTTGATTTAATCATGCAGTTTATCTTATTCTTAATTTCTTTAATTGTTGCATAATTATTTTAATTACAAAGTTCATAACGAACGTAACTAACGAACGGTGATTGTATGGAATATCCAGCAATATCATAAGATTTGTTGTTGTTTAGATACAGAAACATAGGCGACACTTATTAACCAACCAGGTAAGTAAACTATTAAATTAAAATAACAATACCGCACCCTCTACATTTTAGGGCCGATTTACAAGATTTATTCAAAAGCTTTGCACCACTAGGTATCTATTGCATTACTCATTCTTCATGATACTGCAATTCATCGCAATCTTTGCCTAGATTTTTTATTGAAATTTCACTTTGTGAAACGGCGTTAGTCTTTATAACCAATCAACGGTGGGCGTTTTAAAGTCGCTTTATAACCAGGGGATTGTTGTAACGTATTTCCTGACTTTTATCGCATATTATTCTCACATTTTAAGCTACTCACACATTGATTTTCTATATAACTGTGGCGTAATACATACAAAAGTATTTATCGAAATAGTGTGATATTCCTGGTCTAATACTGTCTGCTATATACGACTTTATGGTTATCACAGAGTCACGAACGTACTAAAAAAAGCGACATTTTTATTAAAAACTAACTGCGCCCCGCGGTTACACCCACATAATAATTTTCTGCTTGACTTTCTTATTTTTTTCTTTCATAAGAACCTTCTCCTGACAATAACAAACACAACAAAACAGGAATTCGCGAAATCGGTTCAGCTGTTCTCGAGATTTGCGCTTAGCAATACATTTAGGGATTCATTTTTAACTGCCTTCAAAAAAGGAGGAGGTTCTTAATTCGTCGCGTATTTTTTTTATATTATAGAAAACGTCAGAAAAAAATATGATATTTATATCGCCATATTGCATGATTTGAGGGGTTTTGCTGAAAATTGTTCGTAGCACCGGTCTACGAACATTTCAGCTGGAATAACATTTTTTTTTTTTTTTTTTTTAAACCTACATACTCGTAGGTCTGTGTCTCGGAGTCTTCGTGCGCGGATTGCCTTTCCCCTGATGAAAGCAAATGTTTAGCTATTTACTCATGCCTTATAACATTCATTGGGAATATTAAAAGTAGACCTCAATCAATTTTGTACGAATTAAAGGGCAAACCCTTTTGACCCTTCCGTATTTGTGATTATCCACATAAGTGTAAAGATCTCTCTTGTTCTATAAATTCAAAATAAGCAACATTCGATTTTCTTTCAATGCCGTATGTATGTAGATAGATAATAATTTATCCATTACATATTTATAGTTTATAGTATCGTTAAATGAAATGTAAATGCTACCCCTCCATTCGTCATTAGAGATTTAATGAAATCTACAAATGAATTCCAATTAATTTTCTCTTTAATACACAGATTTAATTATTTTCTTTCACTAGCACGTACGATACCAAGTTACTCAATTTAGGAATAATGAAATAGAAACTTGATAGATCTATCCGTCTACGACTTTCGTGTACATTTAACTGCCTAGAATGTTTACTACAAATTACTGAGAATGTATGGAGTGATTTTGCTCTATTCACTTTTAGGATCATTTTATAGCTTTGTTTTACGAGTCGGCGAAACTATTATAAGTACACTAGGTTCTTGTGTTGCTTCATATACTTTATCTATGTACTGAGTAGTAGCTCTCCGTGGATTCACCCGCGTAAGAAGGTACCGATCTTGTGGGAATACTGGGATAATGTGCTTATGTTACTTCTAAGAATTCAGCCTTTATCTATGTGTTCCGTGATTCTTATACCAAGTTGTATCAAAATCGGTCAAGAAGTTTCAGAATCTAAATAATAAAAAATAAACAAATTCTGTTTTAACTTTTGAATCGCCAGTGACACCTTTAGGTGCCGCGCCCGCGCCGTTCGCGTTGACTACTTAAGGCGTCAATTTTTTACTGCCTTAACACTAAGTTTTTTGTATAAAGAAACGGATTTAAACTACTTATTTAATTAAACTACCAATACCAAATTTTACTTAGATTGGCGTCTGTGGTATGTTTCATTAAAAACTACTGGCGTTCAAAAGGTATAGGTTATAAAGATGAAAATCTTGATGTTTTCAACAAATGATCTTACTTATCTACCTACATAATGTAACGTATGGTTACTTGGGTAGCGGTAGGTAGGAAAATAGAGATAATCTCAGCCCGCCACCACCGCATAACGTGAGACCTTGAAGCGTCTACCTACATTATTTGCCATGACTACACTACAACCTACCTACCTAACGCAGATTACCTAATAAGTATCCTCGTATAGTGTGGCATTGTATTCAGGAAGATTACCGGTTTGAAGAACAATCTTTTTACGAGAATTATAATAGACTAGCAACGCCCAGTTGTTTTACTCACGTAAGCCCCGATCCCGTGAGTACCTAAAGTACCTAGATCGGGACTAAAAAATGGTTGTCTGTAAAGTCTGTTTACGGACGATAATTTTACGTGATGACGCCATAAGAAAACATTAATGGTAATGGTAAATCAACGTATTATCGTTGCTATGGTTACCACGTCAATAACGTTCACCTTCCCGTGACGTGAGCGGAACGTGAGCGTAACGTCACATGACGACGATTTTATGAGTACAGTACGGTGTTCATCGATTTATAAGACGTTATCAGGTCAAAAATATCCTTTGTCAATTTCCAGGATTTAATGTATTCCTATACTTACCAAGTTTCATCAAACTCGGTTCAGTAATTCTAGAGATTACCCATTATAAACTTAGCTACATTCAAATCATTAGTTAGTAAGTAGTACTTATAGATATAAAGTTTGACGAATGACGTCTACAAGTCTACAGCACAAAGGCTAGGCTAACCTTTCGTGATTGTTTATCTTCGGGAAAAAAAACTCCGCATAACAATTCGAAAACTAATTTGGCGTTTACGGAGTACATTATTACAAGTGCTACGCCGTAGCATCTTTTTCATAATTTAATTCAAGTAACGTTCTACAAAATTTTCAAACATTATAGATGGATGCGTGCGTGTGAATAAATTACTTTTGTTGTGGATATGTAAGCAATTATTAAAAGCTGTAACCTTCTCTCTAACATCCGAGTAAACTGTATAAAATTACCTGTGAATAGAAAATTAACTCGAGCAAATTCGAATAAGAGTAGCGGTATCTGTCGCGTTCTCAGAGCCTCGAGCGGCAAAATAAATTAAAAAGAATGGGGCGACAAGCAGGTGCTAGAAAAAAGTGTGCCTTTTCTACTACTTTTCCACGGTGCAAAGTGAACGGTGGCTGGCGGAGGCGTTGTGAAAAGGGATCAGTTACGCTTGAGAATATACATTTTAACCACATTTCAACTGATTACATTTATGATAAGATGCTATTAAAGTTGGAAGTTAATTTATTTTTAACATTGGTCATACATACTTAATGGTTTGAATTCTATTTTGGGATCGAACGGTTCCATCTTTCAAATTCATTTAATCTCATTTAGATTTCAATAGAAATTAAACCTTGGAAGTCTACTCTTACTTTACATAAGGTATCTGAAAAATGATTTCCATCCTGACATTAATTTTACGATTTTTTTCATCTACTTATAGTTGATATTTGATGAGATCAAACATTGTAGTCTCAAACCTCATCATAAGTCTTGTCACATACGCACACAAAGAAGATAAGGTACCTATTTATCGTTTCTATTTAGGCACTTATTCGTATTTTTTCTAAAACTTCGTATGGTTTAAAAATATGTACTTAACAGAAAACTGTAAGTCAGGCCTAAGACCCACGCATGTCGCAGACGAAGGCTCTGCTCTGCCATACACTCATACTGCTATTTCCTAGAGAGGGATAGAACTTTTTGATAGCTCTCGGTATCGCTGCGCGCGCGCGTGAGAATGATCCAAACGAACGACACAGCAATATACAATCAACATTTGTTAGACGGAGACGGAAAATGTGAAATCAGGGTGGTTCCTCATGAGGTCAACGAACTCCCACTACACGCGTATCGGTGATTTTTATAATTTGGATTTTGGGACAAAATTTCCGTCTTGGTGCCCAGAAGACAATAGATAGACATCTCACGAAAACATTTGTAAGACACCTAAGTTTATGTGCAATACAAATGAACCATGAACCTGTGTTGACGACATAGTACTTAATTAGTTTGAAGTCTATAAGTATACGTTAAATACCTTTTGCCGCTTTGTGATTACACAATACACACAAACTTAACTTCTTTGTAAATCACAAAATTCAACAAAAACGATTAAAACGTTAAAAACATTGAAAAAAAATAAAACACCATTATAGGTGTGAAGAAGAAAACCTCAAAATCAGCAAGACATTTTGGCAGACAATATTAACCTATTGGACAAATTATTAAAGTCCACCAAAAAATAAAATCAGCAACAATAGGATTTCTCATCATAAAATTAGTGTCATCAAGACAGTAGGTATCATATCAATTATCACTGACTGCGAAGTTTTTGCATGTAAAAAAATCGGATAAACAGCTTTAGTTTTAATGTTGCATAACGATTCTGTCACCATTTCATGCGACGTGACACACAGAGATCGGTTCGTTGCCATTGTATGATAATGATGACCTTCACTTTACCAACTTTACTGAAGTTTTACGTATTTATTAACAACCCCAATATTATCTCACAAATAAATGAATACAATGTAGGTACTTGCGAGAATCTAAATATTTGTAAATAGATAGGCACCTATTTATTTAAACTCCTTGACAAAATTTATTTAGGCAATTTGCTAACGTTTTGTCAAAGACTTACATGAAATAAATTGTTATAATTTTATTGAGTATGGAATCTGAAAACGCGCATGCCGCTGGTGTATTAACCGTAAATACGTCTCCATTCAGTTGTAAAGAAGTCATGTACCTACCTACCTACTTATTAGAAAAGTTTTTTTGAATATTAAAAAAATCGTCATCTAAAAATTGTTAAGAATACCTACAACTTTAAACCTTTATATACCGACTCCGGCTTAGTCAATGAGATGCTGCAGCAAATATTTATATTTCAATTTTCAGTGTTATTAAACCACCTTTGCCTCTGCAGAAGCTTTTGTGCGTTCACTACGGTCTTTCTAGTAAAAATCTTTTTCTCCAAATACCAAAGATTGAATCACAAAGACGCTCGTGGGCAAGCATTGGTAACTGTCCCTGCGTGAAGGGTAGTGACCGTAAGGAAAGCAGCGCGGGCGAGTTGCGCAAGGCGCCGCGTTCCACGTGTATCGAAGGCGCAGGTGATTCAAAGGCATCCATATAAAATGTGATTTTTCCCGTTTGTTTCCACATCTCTCATAGACATACTTCGGATCGTTTAAGATTTAAAATGTATAGAAGTGATGTCATTCATATTTTGGACCAAACAAGTGCATTTCAGGTTTTCAAAGCCTTCAAATTATTTTCAGTTAGGTTAATTTGGTTTAGGAACTACGTTGCTTCAATACGCAAAAAAGATAAATCATACATTCAGATCTCAGAATGTAAACCTACTCATAATAAAAAAAGGATGACTTGCAATCTTAATAATACAATTTCTAGTACAGCATCTGTCGACGATGCTCGAGTCCGCATTTTGGGAGTCGCCTTGCGCAAACGCGTCCCACACGTGTGCATCCGAAAGGCGCACTCATCATTCTTTGCACCGTTAGTTTTCCTACTTCTCAGCAGGTATTATAGTTGTTCATATCGTAAAAGTAGGAATGTTTAATTAGAGAAAGGGCTTCACGGTACTCGGTCATAATTTCGGATGCTGCGGCCTGCGATGTCCGCGCAAGTTGCAGTACCAACTTTGTTATTTTACTATCGACCCGTTTGTGGCTGTAATAGATTTTAATCAGGGTGACGTCAACGAGACAATGAAAAGTCCCCCGGAGAGTTGCCCTCGACCGGCGCGTCATAGATCGCGGGCGAATCGTCCGTCGTCGTCGTCGTCGTGGTGTGTCGGTTGCGCGGGCGCAGGCGAGTGAGAGGCCCCGGCGGGTGCGCGCCGCCGCCCGCCGCGCCCTCTGCGCCTTGAGCCCCTCCCCGCGCCACCAGCCCCCGCCCCACTACCCTGCTGTCACACATCATCGCAGGAAAATTTACACGACTTGATGACACATTCGTGACAAGCAACGTGATCGTGTAGAAAATTGTTTCTTGTCGCAGATGCTCACCTTGATCTAGGGTAGTAATCACTACGTGAGCTACGTCCATTAATGTCTATTTGCGGATTGAAGTCCGTTTTCCTTAACCTAATATTCTATTTGAGTACATCGATATCGTTAAAAGTGAAAACCCTTTGCCCATTGAAAATCAGCTTTTCTAGAACGCCGCAGATAAAATAACAAGCTTATTTTTTTACACAAAACCGCAATAGTCAGGGTCTAATGCAAAAGAACAGAGCTTGTAAAAAACACTGGTTTGCCTTGACCCTGCCTGGCGGACTGAGCGACAAACATCAACCAACCACTTAGTCGCAGGTATAATAAAATTAAATCACCCTATGAAAATATGTAGACAGGCAGGTATAAAGACTATCTACCTAGGTTGTTATACGATTGTTATTGTCGCCTGATTCATGAATTTCCTGAAATATTTGAATAGAATGCAATTGGGGTAACTGGATTTTCATGGAAATCTATGCATTGTGTTTTTTCTTTCGAAACATTTAAGTTGAAAATATAGTAAAGCAGACAGAACTCTATTGATGTTGAATCCTTATCAAGAGGTGGCATAATAAAATGACTACCGATTGATTTGGTGAACTGAAGCGGAGTGAGTTTCATGTTTACATTCATTATTACGACTACTATGAGAATCGTGCGAATGTTTCCAAACAGGGCACCGTAAATTGACAAATATCAATTACTTTACTTACAGACGTGGTTACGTCTCTGTTACAATTTTCTGAAATATTAAGAAGAATACTGTTCTCACACTTGAAAAACAGAGTCTAGATATTATTGTGAGAGACACCAAAAATACCCCATAATTAATTAAAAATTCGGTAGATAGGATTAAAATAAAGTTGGTTAGTTCTTTGAAGATTTTAAAACTTTTTTTTAAAATGTTAACTTAACTTTGTCTTTTTTGTTTTTTTTTGTTTAACTCTTTTTTTCTAAATCGCTCGATAGATGGCGATATCTTTATTAGAAATTGTCTCTGGCCATGGGCCGGCTAAAGTACCTTGTGGTCAACAGATATCGATGAAAAATAATCCAAAGAAAATAATTATCCCAAAGGACGCTGAAATAACATGCTTTGTGGTCATCGATCGTTACAAATTGAGAAAGATTTTTGGGAATGCAGTTGTTTGGATTGTATTTAAATTTTCTAAATAATCCAATTTCTTGTCATAGATATATTTTATATATTTTAGTCTCGTTTTTCATCCATCTAAGCCTTCTTAGTAGCGCCATAGTTTTAATGTAAAAGAATCGCTCATTTTAAATGCCTTAAATTGGTTCTGATTACTAAGCGTTCATTAGCAACGTACACAAGTTTAATTTTCAGCATATTATGTAAATGCGCGGGCGCATTTAGGTCACGTAGCAATAAGACATTGTTTAGAGGTGCGGAGCAAGATCACGCAGGACACGAGGGGCGAACGTGTCCTACAATAATCAGAAGGTCATGGAGGGTCTCGTCGGCGCACGGCACGATAAGCGCACACTCATCTACGATCCTACCTACCTCGAAATACAACATAATCATCATTTTCCGACCACCCTTTGTAATAGAGTTCAGTTTTATGCAGAATTTTAACGGAACTGGAAATTATGTTTTTATCTACCTGCTTTGCCATGACTTACCATCTAATGTTTTTGTTATTCTGGCTAATTTAAAGGCTTTACATGGAGCCTAACTACATACACGTATGTAGGTAGTATACATATTAAATTAAACTGCCTGCTAAATGAAACTTATAGTTTGTGAATAAACTCTTATTGATATCGATTTATTTGTATTTAATTTCAGCATTTGTAAAAAAGTCAAAGATACATAGGGATAATATTGTAGTTTGAACATCAATGAATTCAAAACTCCCGTGAACGGAAATAGACGTTTGCCCCAGTGATTACGAGGAGGGCATCATTGATGGCTCGGACAGGGGCAGCGCGAGGGTTCGTTTGATTGTGATGCAGAGCCCCTGCATCCGGGAGCACAGGTGGGGCGAGAATCGAGGGGCAACCATTATAACGTAAGTACCTATCTACTGATACCGCTGACTGATTTCATTATCGTAGGAACTAGGCGGATCACTTATTTAGACTGATTAATGACATGATAGTTTTAGATTTTGGGTGACTAGTAAACAAAAATGAGAAATTGTGAGTACCGAAAAAAGAAGACACCTTTTCTTAGAGTTTGAACTACATTTAAACTTTGAACCTCTCTAAAAACTTCCTGAAATAATATAAAATCACTTACGAAATATTTCATATCCAATTGCACGAAGTTTTTTAAAATAAGCTATGGTGGATATCAACCTGAAAAGAAGAAAAACCAATATTAACAAAATAATAGAAATTGTCATTTAAGTAGGTAAGTAACGTTTTTATTGGAGCACTTTTTAAAAGTTTTAATTAATTAAATCCCATAGGCATTATTTTTTTATTTGCTCCGTGATTTATCTGACCATGAAATATTTTTTAAAATCTTCTATGTAAAGGAATGAGGGACGTCACAGACCGTCGGCCAAGCGTGCGCGGACGCAGGGGGCGGCCACCCCAGCCGAGGTCGTTCAACTTCCCCCCGCGCGCCGCTACCCTCCCGCGTAATCTCAGCCCTTTGTGAGGCAAGGGCTACTCTGGCTACGGGAGGGCAAGGACTCCATTTCTTTGTTTTGCCTTCTAACGACCCTCTCCGTCTCAGGTAAGTGGAGCCCAACTGGCCCTGACTGGTTTTACTTAAGCAATGAAATCTTTTCTTATTACTGCTGGTCAATATAATATTTTCAAAAATTATGTAGGTTACGATGTATTTTAAAGCCTTTAGAGCGGTAGATGATTATCCTAATAAAATGGTTGATTCATATACAATTACTAAGAAAAATAAAAACAAATAAGAGGTTTCTATCGAAGTTCAATAAACATTTAAGGAAACGAATTATCGTTAAGGTAAGAACAGGTGTTCATCATCTACCCCGATTAAATCTTTATACTTAAAAAGTTCCTTAATTCTCAAATATCTAACACCTGTAAGTCCTGTGGCTCTGGTTCACATGTTCACATGTTGGTAATAAATACTTCCCATGTCATAATTATTTCCTTGATAAAACAATATTACGACATTAGAAATCCTTAAATATCTTAACTAACCACTCAACTATAAGTATGTAGGCACTTTAAATGTTTAAATGGTAGTTCATCATTAATGAATCATAGAGCAAAAGGTGTAGGTACTTTACAAACTACTTCTTTATCAAAACGAAGTAAGCAAATCAGTATTAAAATTTCAAAAAGAGGATCTAGAATAATACTTTTTCTTCAATCATGTACCTAGCATATTTAAACTCTCTTTAGCAAATTTTTACGCAAAAAGGAATCCAACTATAGATGTCTAGTTGCGGAAAAAACTGGTATACAAATAGCTTTATGTATTTTATGAATAAAATAAAAGCGTCCATCTACAATAGATATCAGAATGTATTCAACAGGACGGGACGTCCGCAATTAAATCAGAAAATTAATAAAACACCCCATATTTCCTTGAACCGGGACGAAGAGACCACTCTCCCATGGAGACATCCCCTGTTTGTTATTTAAACGTATGTTAAATATTTCGTCCACAACTATTGAGGGTAGGAAAACACCGTGAACTGATTTTAACGACATTTTTTCCAGTGAGTAGAAACCGACCTTTTTAATATTTTATCGTTCTGAAGCCCATGTAGAGTCAGAGAAAGAATGGGTAATTAATTGTACCTATATGTTTTCAATTAAGTATATAGAACTAACTAATGGGTAGACTGAATTCTATGATAAAAGTACAGAAACATATTGAAAATAACGAGACGAATATCAAGAACAAAACGATTAAAATAAATCGTCGCAATTAAAGTCGTCTGCAGTTCAATAGTCCTTTATAAATACTAATAACCAAACAAAAAAACAAAGAGGCACCCTTCGAGTCGCCCCGGGTTGCTATTGAAATAAAAACACGAACGCACCCCACCCGCATACCGTCTCTCGTATCAAATTGAACTGAATTTAGAGAACAATCGACACTCACGCGCATTTTTATACAATTTGAAATCTTAATGACACCGGGAAATGCATAGTTTAATGTACTAAATTGTTTTTTAAATTGCCACTTTATGAACGTCACGCGAGGGTGAATCAAGATATGAGGGTGGTTACTTCCTATCAATAAGGTTAATGTATTCATTCATAAAATAGTCTACTTTTTATGATACATTTATTCAACACACCTCAGCAAGTTTAACGGTGAATTCAGTGTATACCAATGACTAATACTTTTGTTGCAGTTTACAAATGAACTAGGTATATAAATTTACACCGTCAGATAATTATAAATCAGTATACGAAATCAATCTGTCAGCATTTTAAATATTTTATCAACATAGCATTGGTATTTTAATAATTAAATTCATTAGCAATTATATTTTGTGCGAATTTACGTTTAATTCCCTAGAGTCCGAAATATGTCTTTTTCTAAACCGACCAAGCATAAATTGAGTTGATCGCGCAATTGACTATCACTACATAGTATAAAATAAAGTCGCTTTCTCTGTCCCTATTTCCCTTTGTATGCTTAAATCTTTAAAACTATGCAACGGATTTTGATGCGGTTTTTTTAATAGATAGTTTAATTCAAGAGGAAGGTTTATATGTATAATACATGCATAATATAGCCGTGCGAAGCCGGGGCGGGTCGCTAGTTAAAACTATTTTGAACTACCTACATCATTCGAACCAAACCTACAGTACAAGGAAAATAGCTGCATTTTAATAGCGGAAGGTCAATAAGAGGATTTATATTAGTTTCAAATTACACATGAACAAGAACTCAATTTGAGAGTTACGTAATTTGAAAATATTAGTTTAACAAACAACGAGGTACAAATCAGAAACACTAACACATTGTTCGGGATACTGTAACGCCCCCACAGAAATTCGATACAAGCGTCAATGTTTATCACTATAAATATTAAAATAAAGCAAACACTCCCCTTATTGTAGCGTGTGGGTAGAATAACCTGCACCCCTCGCGTTATCGCGGGATTTGGTGTCGGGCGACAAGTGCTCTTGTGGTTACCATACGTCACGGGACAATAAATAAGCATTAGGTATGTGGAAGTGGCATTTTATGGTTACTCTGTTTATTATGCATCAAGTGACTAACGAATTAAGAGCCTTTTGAAGAACAAAAGAATTCTCATTATTCTTGATTCTGTAACAGTTTTTCCGTCTACCGAAAATTCGTCTAAAACAATTCGTCTAAAACAATTCGACTAAAACAATTCGTCTAAAACAATTCGACTAAAACAATTCGTCTAAAAAACAATTCGACTAATAACAATTCGTCTAAAACAATTCGTCTAAAACAATTCATCTAAAACAATTCATCTAAAACAATTCGACTAATAACAATTCGTCTAAAACAATTCATCTAAAACAATTCGACTAATAACAATTCGTCTAAAACAATTCGTCTAACAGTTCGTCTAAAAACATTACCATTCCCGATTATACTTGGGTTTCAAAAATGGAGGTATACTGAGTCGCGGGTCTGGTACACTGCCGCGGTGGAGTTAACATTCGATGATGGAGGTAAAATAAAACGTGGGCATGTAGGACGCAGCTGCAGTGGAGTTAAGAGAGAGATATAAAGACCTATCTGGAAAACCCCCTACCCAGAACCGACATGGATAGGTTAGGTTTATGTTAGAACTGCGAACTGCTGGAAACGAATTCTACCCATTTTACTTGAATATTAACTCCACTGCAGCTGCGTCCTACATACCCACGTTTTATTTTGCCTCCATCATCTAATCTTAACTCCACTGCAGCTGCGTCCTACATATCCGCTACTCAGCATAACTCCATTACCGAATCTTAACTCACTTCGAACTTAATATTTTAGACGAATTGTTATTAGTCGAATTGTTTTTAGACGAATTGTTTTAGATGAATTGTTTTAGACGAATTGTGTTAGACGAATTGTTATTAGTCGAATTGTTTTTAGACGAATTGTTATTAGTCGAATTGTTTTTTAGACGAATTGTTTTAGACGAATTGTTTTAGACGAATTTTCGGCAAATCAGTTTTTCAGTGGCACAAGACAACAAAGTTAATGGAATTATTTGCACAAAGTTATTATTTTTTCTTTGACTACTTATTTTTATTTTATGAGAAAATAGACATATACTTATACTACTACCAGTTGATCCTAACAAGGGGTAAAATCATTCTGATTCACTGTGAACAAATTGAATGAAAAATTCGATATCAGAGAAATAACAAAAAAAATATATTCTAAGGGAATCATCAAGTCATCAACTACAAACATTTCTCATTGTTTATGTTGGTATTGTTGTTATGGATAGTGGACATTGACTCATTACGAAATATATATTAGTCACGTTATGTGGCACTAATAATAATTTAATTCATATTCTCTGAATATTGGTGTATTACCAATCGATATGTTCTATTTTTGCACGTTTTGGTTATCATGTGCGTAATTTACCTATCGCAAAATGGTACAAAAACAAATCTGATAAAAATGCAACATCAAGTGCATATTTAACTGTATAGTCAACTTCTAAATGCCTAATTGAAATGGACGTAAATCAAAATAAGTGTACAAAAACCAGTGTTGTGCTTGTGACGGTGGAAATCTCTCCCACGAAATGTTGGCCCGACGAAGGGGACGCAGGCATTCCTGGGAACGGCGGGAGACGATCGTTTTGTACTTTTTGCTGCCGCCGTGAGGGGGTTGACCGAGATGTTATTTTTCTCCACTTTTGTTTCTGTTGTACCAATCTCCTCAACCCGTGCCCAAACGAAGGCGTTAATTTGGATCGCATCTAGATAAAATTATCGAGAACTTTACTGCTAAGTTCTCAAAAGTACCTTAAATAATACATTCGTTTTGTGTATTTTAATGCAATTGAATTTTTTGAACTTCCGCCACGTTTTAGATTTGCAAAACTTTTCCAATAGCATATTTGCTTGCGGATAGGGTTGCAACGAACAACGTTTTATTTGCGCAGATATTTCACAATTCAGATCTTTATCATACTAAAACTCATACGTATGAGGCTGTGGTGATTCTAGTTTAAATGATAAGAACCCTTCAGAGTACTTAAATAATGTAATTCTAATTTCAATATCCTGAAACCGTAAATAACTTGCAATGCATATCGCATCAAATTAGTCTGTCTAGATTGGTAGGGGCGCATATCCCTCTTGTCAATTAACTGTGCTACATGATGCGGGCACTATCGATAAATCGATTGAGGGGTGTTGTAACCCCCCCACCCCCAGGACATGGCAGTTATCTGCGCCGATCGATACTGGAAAACTACAGATAGACGACATATTAACATTTAGGATGCACGGTGTAGGTATAGTTAGACATCTATACGTAGTTGCACGGGTACGGGTTGTTTTATGGAAAGATATCATAAGGAACTACGCTGTCCGTTCACAAGGTATGGCTGATAGGGCTTTTTAATTATGTCTTTAAATTGAGTTTTTTGTTATTTAAGAGTTAATGTTTTCATTTCCTTTAACAACGTATTATGCTATTACGTATTATGCTATTACGTATTATGCTATATGCAATTTAACTATAGGTCAATTTTAAGCTATCTTTTAATCAGTACTTAATCATATTTAATTGACTGAAAGTATACAAAATATTAATTTCAGTAACGCTTCGTCCAAATAACGGGCCAGAAATAAAAGTACTGCAGCAAATGTGCTTGAAACATGTTATTTGATACGTAGACTGATTTTACAAGAATACTTAGCTCAATTCAATGTGTCTTTAGAATCGCACTCGACGCATTTGGAATCTTAATTAACCTCGATAGTTTCAGCTTTATTGAAGCAAAAGCTATTGCAATAATGAACAGTGTGGTTTATGGCTAAACAGTTATGTACAATCGGCTGAACAATCCATTAGACATTGAGCTTTACTTTGTCTGACAGGCGCCTAGGCGGTACTCCGTGAGAATACATATAAATATCATAGTCACACCATATGATAATGTTACAGTGTCCCAGTCATTAACACTATGAGCTAGGTAGTAAATGACTGTAAATAAGTTTAATCAAGTAAACTAGTAGGTACACAACTAGGTACGGCTCTATCTAAGGATCAGGATCGGTCTATGTGTCTCGGGTTGCAATATGATGTAAGAATGTTGTTTATGTTTACCCACTTCTGCATCATAGACAGATTGATGAAATTGAACCGTAAATGGAAGGTACTTATTCAAGTTGTAAATGTAAACAAACATGCAACCGTTTAGTTAATAGAAGTATAAGTACGTAGGTATTATGCATTCGCTGGAGATGGATATTGGAAAGGTAGGTGCAGTATGCGGCGCACCGAGCGGGCAGTGTGGTGCGTGGCGTGGTGCGCGGGCGCACACCTGTAGCGGACATTCAAGCGGCAACAGCCGAACTTATCGCCATGCACTGACGCAACCGAAACAGGATCCACCTCCCAACAAAAAGTTCCACGGCCACTATTTCGAAACTCGTGCGCGCCTAAATAGAGAAAGGCATCTATGTGCTTGTACATCATTTTGTAGAGCCGCTAGTCGCAACCCACGGGGTACGGGGTGAATGCCCTTAACGTCCTCCGTCCTCCTCGGCAGTAGTTCCCTCCCGTTCTCGCACACGAGAGTCCCTCTTCTTTCAACTTCAAAAAGAGGGCACGTAGTCGTTTATTCGCAGACGACTTCTGATCATCGCCTCTCGGTTTTAAAGTTGCTTTTGGAGCGTGGGATGATATTTGTGTACAGTTAAGGGTGTGTGCGCACGCGCATTGCGTTTGTATTCAAATGAGGCCAGTGCGTTCCGCACCGGAGAGCACTATGATTGTACTTTTTTAGTCCGTGAGCTACAATCAGCTACAAGGAAATGGGCATCCTTAGGGGTGACGCTCGCAGCGACGACGCAGGCGGGGATGGCTAGCGAGCGGCGACGCAGACGCAACGCTTAGAGCTATTGAGGACACAGTCTTGTTATATGCGACAATTAGACGTTCTAGGACAATTTGTATCGTTGACCGGGTGGTCCCACTTCTATTGATATCAAATCAAACTTGTGAAATGGAAGACACATGTTCGGATGACCTAAAAATATTGAGGAAACAAAATCATGGAGTTAAGTTAAATCTATATAAAATGCCAATGTTCAACGATCAATTCACTGAAAAGTAATTTAAGCCCAGCTAAGTTTAAGTACTCACAATGTTTCACATAAAGTAAAAGCTTACCCCTACAATTAAGCACAGCGCCGTAGTTAAACCTAACGGGCATCTTCATCAGGTTACCGAAATGTTGCGTACAAAATACCTACACGTTAGAAAGGCAAATGGAAAGGTGCCAATTCTCAACCTTTTACAATCTTCATACATAACACTACCGTGGCAACAATTTTGTCGTGCAATAAGGGTCTTAAAATCTCCTAATCATTTAACGGCACTTATCTTTAATAGCAGTACGAATCGTAGTTACCCTAAAATTGGTTTAAATGAAAAAGCTATAGAGTTGATAATAAAATCAATAGGTACTACATATCTAATTAGATAATCATCAACACTAATTTATTATCTACCTATACCAATATTGTAAAGAGGAAAGATTTGACTGTTTGATTATTTGTTTGAATTGATTAGGCTCCGAAACTACTAGACTGATTTTGATGAAACTTGGTAGGTACTTCTTATCCTGTCTACTTAGACTACTTCTGATCCTGATATTCCCACGGATCGGGAGCTGCTAGTAATAAGTAAATAAATAATGCAGGACAATGCACACTGGACCAACTAGCCCTTTTTTTTTTTTTTTTTTTTTATCGAGGAGAAATGCGCCTTTTGCACCTTCCCACCGCTCCGGGGGGAGCGGCGGGGATGTGTGGGGCTCCCTGCTGGCCTGAGATGGTAGGCGGCCAGAGGTTTACCCACTAAAACTCCTCGGTGTCCTTCTCTTCACCGTAATCCAGGAGGAAGTAGGAACTGTTTGCACATACAACTACTTCCCTCTGGGGTGACTGGTCTAAAGACCCTTCCGCGAAAAAACCCCTCACAGGGAAAAAACCGTCTCGAGAGGCGGCGCAGGACACGCCGCCGCCATCTCGGGCCTATGTTCTGGCGACGTACTCCCCCGAGTCCGTCACCATGGGCCGCTTACGGTGGGAGATGGTCATTTCTGACCCTCCTCCTATTGCGTCGGGACCGGGCAGGGTCGGAGGACATCACCTCCCTCACTCGCTCGGCTTCCTCCTTTGTCGACATCACGGCCTCACAATAGACCCTCATCGCCTGCCATGACTCGTCGCTGTCGACCATAGAGCGTACGACGGCCGGCAGCGACAGATCACTTCCGACCACCGCGACGAGGGCACGCCGCGGTTCAGCCCACGGGACCAACTAGCCCTAAGCTAACCTTGGGTTATTAAGCTAACCTTGGGTTATGGTAGCCACTAGCCATTGGTAGGTACATGTAGCTTGTAGGTAGGTATATTGTTTTTAAATAAAAGATAATACTTATACAGAATCATCTAGACCACAACAAACATTTGTTTACACTTTACAGGAACAAATATCAAATATTGGTTCGACGGCACGAAATGAACTGAGTTCGAATTGAGTTCTTCCACCGTGCTACAGAGACACAGAGTCGATAAATATACTAAAAGTAGATGTTTACAAAAATATCGCAACGTAAGTTGTCGTAGGTTCACAATTAAACAAAACAGACGGACAAGAAAGTGATCTTATAAGGGTTCCTTTTTTACCTTTTGAGGTACGGAACTGTAAAGAATCTCCTCCTTTTTTGAAGTCGGTTAAAAACAAGGGTCATCTTGCAGTCTTGCTCTGCAATTCCTAATGTTTAACAGAGAACGCTAACTCTCGATAATTAGAATAGCAAACATTTAATTCATTGATCGGTGAGCGAAGCGAATGGTGGGCGGTGTGCAACCTTCGGTTGTCCTGCTGACGTTCAATTGCGCATCGTTGTATCTATAGCTAGCTATACCAGACGTAATAAAGTTATGTTACCTACATAAACCTCTCTAGGATATGTGAATGTCTGCCATTTTTAGATTAGGATGGGCACGGTAATATGTAATTACTTACTGACAATCGGATATTATGCATTTGTATAGAATATGGTGTTTCGACATGGGTAACGATACGAAAGGGAGTCGGTCCAGTTCCAGGCGACTAGCGACTAGGCGAACGACTTTTGTATGTTTAGCAAGAAACTTAGAGGTACGAACGTCAAATTCTATAGTTTAAGACAATCGATGGATCACCTAACTTTTGTTCTACGACTTCAGATTTTTCGAAATAAGTTGAGATGTGGTCTACTCGAAAATCAGCAGGTTCTTAGAGTTAGCGGTCATTGACCTTGGGATTTTATTCATGTATTAAGTTTGGAGTAATATCCTAAAAACTATTGATCTTTATTTCCAAATTACTTAGTTGATTTTTCAGTATAATCATAACTTCAAATTTAAAAAATGTTAAAAATTTCAGACGAACTTCTCTAGAATCACCCCTTTTCGCACAACATCGTAGAAACACTTTGTATATGCACAAATGCAGGCATTAAAATATTTACTTAATTTTAGTTAAAAAAAAATACATACAACCGAATTGAGAACCTCCTCCTTTTTTTGAAGTCGGTTAAAAATAGTTGTTTTTTTTTACGAAAATACTATTGGAGTTATTAAAAAAAACCATATCAATAGCACAGTTCACAGACTCTGTCTCAAAAGACATTCATAAGATAACTCCTGAAATGAGGCCATGCTTAAAATTCTGTCGGGAGGTCATTTTCGGCGTACAAAATAAGGTAGCAAACGTCACTAGACTAAAAACACATGTTATTTGTCACAATTCTGCATAAATGATCTAAAAAAACAAAATTTGGTATATTTTACACATATTTGGGCCATTTTATTGCATATTTAGGCATTTTGAAATAGTGCATATAATCCGATATCTAGTAGGTACCTAATTGCCCTTAGAAATAATATATCGATACCTACTTATCTACCTAGTTTATTTATGCATCCGTACCTCAAGCCTCAAAAGGTAAGAAAAAGGAACCCTTTTGAAATAACTTCCTTGTCCGTCTGACTGTCCGTGTGTCACCAGCGATTTTCTCAGGAATGGGTGGACCTAGCAAGTTAAAATTCATTTCAAATATAATTTCAACATAATAAACGATAAATCATAATCATAATTTATGTTATGTTAACACCTTGGCCCAGAACCATTTGCACAGACCTAAAAACACCATTTAGTTAGATAGTTAGGCATACTCGTTAGTTGCCATCTTTTGCCCCAAAAACCAATGAATATTCTAGTTAATCCCTGTTAAGCTGAAGTCAAAGTAACGGCCCGCTAACATGTTTTTTTTTGACGTGATAACGTCTAATAAATTAATGGAACACCTGCATTCACAAAAGAGTGTCATGTTACCGGAACATGACGCGTCATGTTCCGGTTAGGAAACAAGAGTATTTAATAATAATATCGCTCATCTGGGCTTGTGTTATGGTGACGAGTGACGAATAGAAGACTTATATACGAAAACAAAATAAAAAGGAAAAAAAAATATAAAGGCATAACAAAAAAACTCAATTTTTCATCGTTTTCGTAGGATTAAAAAATTATCACGTAAAATTATCGTCCGTAAACCGACTTTACAGACAAACATTTGTTTTTCAGTTTCAGAACAAGTTAGAAATCGAAATATATCCTTATTTTGTAATCCGCGAATTGAGAATATAATTTTCCATCTACTTAATTCCTTAATTAGATGGAAAATTATATTCTCAATTCGAAACTAACCATTCAAATTAAATTGACGATTGTTATTTACACTGTCATTCAAATTTGGGATAATTTCTAAGCCTAATAAAGGATTTAGTAGTTGTGGGCCGATTACAAAATAATATTATATTTCAGCTACCTGTCCCGGCAAACGTACAAAATAAATAAATAAAAATAAAAAAGCGGGAATCCGTACGAAATAAGTACTCATAATGTAAGTACGTCTAAGTTAAAAGCTTGTAAGTAACGACATGGGTATCTATACATAGTGAAATGATCGTATTCGCGCGGCCTCGAGCCTCGCTACGCTAGTAATCCTGAGATGAAATCTATGTAAGTAAGCTTAATTTAATGTTTAGATAGCCAAAGGTTAATTTTACTTGATTTAAATGTAGGTAATATGACCACTTTGGTCTACGTTTGACTAAATGTTATTTCGTATCTGTGTTAGGTGGGTACTTACGAAAATAAATTATTGCTACAAGGGTTTTTGACCGCTATCTCACCTAATCGTACAGTTCTTGTCACGTATCGTGAGATTGAACTATCAGACGTGAATCATTAGTACAACACCGATCCTCGTTGTCTTTGAATAAGACGAGAAATTAACGAACCCACGCGTCAAACGTCCGGCAAACCGACCAATGAAAAGTATGATCACGACTCGTGACAAGAACTGTAAACAAAATGCGTAATAAGATGTACTTAACACGCTCTACAGATTGACTGGAATAAACCGCTTTTAGCGATAGGCCGCCATTCGAGCGACTTTACTATCTTTGTGTTTTTACTTATGAGGAACGGACGCTTTTCCATACAAACGTAGTCGACTGTTTCCTTCCTGGATAATGACACTAGAGCAAATATTTTTGTGGCATAAAACCTATAACTGCCATGGCCAATTGACCAAGCCCCTATCTCTTGGTTTTTTTCATATTCTAATTATTATAGAAACTAAGAGTCTTAATAACAAAAAATATATAAATATAAGACATAGGTGCATGGTTATGGCAGTTTTAGGTGTTATGCCACAATCATATTTGCTCTATTTTCATTATTCAGGGAGGAAAAAGTCGATTACGTTTGTATGAAGAGACGCGACAGGGGTACCTTTCCTCTTAAGTATATAGGAATATTAATATTCTGTTTTATTGTGCGACTAGCGACCCGCCCCGCACGGTTATATTATGCATGTGTTATACATATAAACCTTCCGCTTGAATCACTCTATCTATTAAAAAAACTGCATCAAAATCCGTTGCGTAGTTTTAAAGATTTAAGCATACATAGGGATATAGGGACAGAGAAAGCGACTTTGTTTTATACTATGTAGTGATAAAGCATTAATGTGTCTATCTTTCAAGCAGCCGATTCACTCGTGAGCCTTCATGGAAAAATATGTTTAAGTACAATAATCACAAAGTACCGATCACTGAGAAACTTACGGAAAATAGACTGCGCTGGTACGGTCACATATCTAGACGCGAAGAAGATCACGCCGTGAACAAGGCACTGAACATCCCAGTGAAACCTAGGGGTAGAGGAAGACCTGCCGATACATGGTGGACAAGCATGGACAAGCTGATGAAGTCGCAGAACCTTAACCACTTGACAACCCAGGATCGTACGACCTGGCGCAAAAATACGAGGAGGCCCGACCCTGGATAAACCGGGATAAGGGAAAGAAGAAGAAGACAATAATCACAAAGTAATCAATATTTTTTCCACAAAACTAGCGTAGCAACGGTCACCTACTTGTCTATGCTTAATTTTGTTAGCTTGCAAAACCGGTTAAATCGAAGACAACATTCAATATCAACGAATAATTTGTAAACAGCCTACACATTTTGTTCGTCTCTAATTATTTCAATGTATGATTTGATTAGATATATACTTACAGGGCAAATTAGGGCTTTGTTGATTTCTGTAAAACAAAATCAGCAATTTCGTTGGACTATAGGGTGATCGATTTAGATTTTTCTTCATAATAAGTTATAGATTATTCTTCGCCTTAAAAGCCCATTTCAAATATTCACACTTTTTGCCTTAAAAGCCCATTTAAAAAAATCACCATAGCTTCTAATTTGAATCGTATACAAGTCTCAAACAAAATACAACCGTAAGTCCATAACTAATGAAAACTAAGGACAATTTGCATGCAGCAAAATTACAATTACTCAATTTTATTATTATTTTTTTGATTCGATTTGAAACTGGATGGCTTTCTGTAAAAAAATATATGGACTAAATCTCAGTTTAGTTATGGTTAAGATTTTGCAATTTCGCTGCAAATGGTCCTAAAATTGAAATTTTGAACATTCTAATGGGATCGGCATTTAAGCTGGTTAAAGAAGCAAGTAAAACAGTGAAAACTAAACGTTTCAAACCAAAGTCAACTAACTATGTACCTACCTAAAAACCTACCTACTTATCTAAAGAAAGATTTAAGTATAAATAACATAAACCGAATTTTTAAAATAGGAATCTTCTATTGCCTTCCATATAAAACATAAAACTAAATTCGTTACTTCGTAGAGTTCAACGAGAAAAAAAAACCGGTTCCAAAGTGGCATAGTCCAAGTTCTTTTACGAGCTGGTACGTCCTCAAGCGTTGCTGTTGAACCCGACGTTGCGCAAGCGCATACCGAGTTTCCGTGATTCCGTTAAAGTCATCGACTGTTTTTGACCAGACCTTCGTATCAAATAAAGCTACATTTGATTCGATTGCATTTTAAAATTGAACTTTACTATTTCAGATTTGAAAACTTTGCAATCGTTAAAAATACTCGAAAATGAACTAAGAAGGAATTTATTTTGAAACACTTGACTTTTGACCTTTTTACGTTTTTTTTTTAATTAATAAATAAATAAATATTGCATGACATTCCACACATCGCCATCTAGCCCCAAGCTAAGTAACTAGACTTGTGTTATGGGTGCTAGACAACGGATATACTACTTAAGTATATACTTTTTATATACGTTTTAATATCTTAGGTATACTAAGCAAAAATACATTATTTACTTCAAAGATAAGTCTTTAAAGATAAGTCTTACAATACTCGGTCAAAACTCAATTTGTATAACAATATACGTAGTCTTGTACATTTTTTTGTACAATTATTTATTCACTTTTATCTGAGTAAAAAGCAAACCAATTTATCCGATAATTAGAAATAATTATTAACATCAGGAACATTCAATTAAGTTGGCAGCGCTCTAGCTTTATTTATTTTCTCGCTTTAAGCACAAATAAAGTGCCTCGATTCTTGCGTAGCGGTTTTAATCAACATTTGTGATTGCTTTTACATTTTTTAGTTGCATTGTCCGTGGTTCAATACAATCAGGAGAATGCCGCCTCATAATCGATACTTTTTCCTTGTAAGCTTGACACAGTTTTAACATCTTCAGACCGCCCGCCTGCCGCAGCCCGTAACTCTAGGTCGTCACATTTTGCACGGTCACTTTTAGGTAGGTAGACAAATGCACGATCATTCGAACTAATTTTTAAGCTTTTTATTTACTTACTTACGTCTGAATTTGTTACGCTACCGTAAAACTACCAATTTTCAAAGGTGTATTATTTTCATAGTCGTTTGGGGTGGGTGGGACAGAACTAGACATGTTAAGGGTTCATATTCTAAGGCATCCTACATTATCAGTGAATCGTAGAACAATAATTGTAACAAATAATGGATACTCATGGGAGATAGATATATGGAAAGGGGGTACAGGTACGATTCGCGTGCCACACTCAATAATTGTTGATTTCTAATCGAGATACATCTTTCATTTATGCCTGCGAGTACCTTGCGACAGGCGGTGTATTGGCCTCGATTCACCCCACTGTCTCCGTAGTTTCCATTTGCCAGCGCAAAAAGTTGTGAACGGAGAAGCAGCGGGCGGGGCGACACCGAGTGCTATTACACCGGGACCACTGTAAACTGAGATGTCACAACAGACGAGCGGGCTCCGCGCGGCCTGCGATCCCGGCCAGCGCGCGGGGGCTGGTAGCGCATCCATCTAAGTCCGGATTTAATGATACATTGTTGGTTTCAGACAGGGGAACGGTTCGTGATATCGAGAAGTTCTTGCGTCTACTGCTGATGCCGATGACAAGGCCCGCCGCACACCGTTATCCTATTCCTTCCTTGATGATCCACGCATTGTGATCGCATAACGTGCTTGCGGTATTTCATATTGTAGGTAGGTATAAGAAAAATGATTTCACAGCTTTATTAAGCTAGGCACAATAAGTTCTCATCGTTCGTTACTTCCAGTTAAAGCTCTACACTGCATTATCATAGATAGACTCCTCAATTTTATTGCCTGGAAGACTATTAGGAAATATTTGCCAAATCTCCTAAGTTTACGTAATGTTGCAAGCCGAAATTAAAAACCATGAAAAGTAAATACCTACTTATTAAATTATGTAAACTCAAAGTATGCATCTAACCTTTATGTATGTAACTAAGTATTATGCAACGTGCACACAGTAGGTCCTCGATTAGGATGGCCAACAGCCAACCAGGGATGACCTTGTTGCTGTACCTACTCTATAATAACATGCAAATATATTCATGATAGCACTATTATAATGCACCACCCTTATAAATACGTGTTAAAATGTATTAGGAATAATTCTTAGGTTTTAAGTATGAAAATGCCTAAGAAACAAAATCAATTTTCAAAGGAGGCAAACCACCCACGCACACGCACGCAACTTTCGAAACATAAAAGTTGTTTTTTCAAAGCTCTATCTAACTGTTTGTGATAAATCAAAAGGTCTACGAATAGGTGGTCATAAAGGTGGCCACAAAAGCCGGAGTTTTAGAGCCCTTCAGAAAGTGTGTCGACGGCCCCCGCTTCCCGCTCGTCGCGCCGCGCGGCCTCCGCTGGAAAACATCCATGTATGCATTTTATAGTTTTCCGTCGAACCGAGAGCGTCATTATCAGCCATGTAGAGTATAGAGCTGCATAGAGTAGCACATTCGCGTTTCCGTACAAATTACCGTTCATTCTCTGACAAACACAACCCACTGTCCGCTCGCTGCACACACGAAAGGAAGTGCTTCAAATTCTAATTGCCGAAGACAATTATTTCTAATCGCACGTTGTAACAATGAAATCCTTAATTACATACGCCATTGAAGGCTGGGATTCTCTTTAACGTGCCTTAATAGCTCCTAAATAGCACAAGAGAACAATCTCTAATTCCGTACAGTAGCATACCTACCGCTACCGTACCATAATCTATTGATTGTACCTACCTTAGTAAGCGCTCTTATGTATTGTATTATCTATTATGCATTTTCCATTAGTAAACATCAGGTTGTTGTAACAACAAGAATTCTATCTGCTATCTTACTATGGAACATTTATATGCAAATAAGGGTGTGTTCGTCCAATTGTTAGTACAAGTCTATAAAGTCCGACAACGTCGTATTCATAAGGCTCATTGAAATTAATACCCTGAGTGTGAGGGCAGCGGGGCGGCGGCGGTGCCTGGAGAGGGGTTGGGGGAGGAGGGATAGAAGGGGGGCACTGAGCTGAGGGCATTGCGCAATGCATTACAATAACGCGACATTACGTGCCGCGGCCACGCTCTGCGCCCGCGCAGGGGTCATGCCCGCACCGATTCGGGGAACGCGGCCGTTATTGACACGCCTAGAGACGATATATTATATGCAAACGCTAAAATAGTAATCGATATTTAAGATTACTTCTATTATTTAAGATTACTTCTATTATTCACTTTGAATTAGAATCCAAGACTTTTCGGAAGGATTAATTAACATGAAATCACATGGGGAACAAGGGAAACAACCTAGACTTGAGCAAATAACTTGTACTCATTCTTGATTTCGTATATAGACGATCGCAAAAGAGGACAAGATTCATAGACATTGTACTTGGATAATAACACCCTCGGCAAAGAAAACGTAATTTGCCGGAGTTATCTATGTTTAGGGTTGATTGGATTTTAAAACAGTACATATTAAGGATTTGTTAAATAGGGTATTGCCGCAATTTAGAAGATCAATGATCTCCCTATGACTGTGAATTTAATAAAGTCGTAACAACAAAGACAGTCTAAAGAAAGAACAACAGTTTAAAGACAATTTTACTAACACAAGCTCTCGTCTTTACCAGACGAGACGTAATTAAGTAAAGAGATGAATTATGCAGATAAAATCAAGACTCGTATTGAAATGACAAAAACATAAATATAATCTATAATCTACTGCGGAAATAGTTAACAGCTAATTTTATGTCTTAAAAGTCGACTACATTTTCGTTCTGCTAATTAGTAAAAAGAGAACACGTGTTTCGGTTCATGCAATCAATCTTAATATCCAGACAGTCGTTAGGTAAAACGTTTCGATCCGTTAATAGAGAAGCCAGATCCAGTCCAGCGTCCACGCAAGGATGCGCGGGCGACGCGCGTTTCTTTTTAGAAAGTGGCACGTGTTGGGGTTGTTCACCCTGCGCGATCCGGGTCACGTGGCCCCCGCACCCCGCGCACCGACCGCCTCGTCTAGGTACTGAGACCACTAGGTACCTACCTACATACTCCCCATATGACTTGCCGCACTGAGCAACAGTGTAAGTATCAAATTGTCGCGATAAGGGAACTTCGTTGACACCATATCACGAAACCGGGTCACTGGATAAGGCACTCCCAGACGCGCCCAAGTCTCACCTACCTACAGCGCGTTGCTCGAAGGATTGCGCACGATTTCGCACGACTTAGCAGATAACATTAACTTGTGTATCTATCGCGGTTTCAATTAATACCAACTATGCGTTTAAAGCACCACACATCGATATTTATAAGATCATAAATAAATGAGAACTTAATGAATTTATCTACCAAGGATATTAATGGGTATTACTGGGGAATATTCTGTAAAACAAATATTTGTTGTGGTAGGTGTTTCTGTTTGTTTATTACGATCCATTTGACAACCCAGTTGGCACAATGCAACACAGGGTTGCGGGTTTGATTCCCGCCTCAGGCAAGCATTTATGCTTAGATATTTGTCTGTGGTCTGGTTGTTAAGTAATAATTAATTTAAAAAAATGGTTGTTTGTAAAGTCGGTTTACGGACGATAATTTTACGTGATAACGTCATAAGAAAACGTCGTTACTATGGTTACCATTTTGTCAATAAAACTCACGTTCCCGTTACGCGATGACGGCACACTTTTTTGTGAATGCCGGTGTTCATCGATTTATAAGAAGTTATCACATCAAAAAAGGTTATTAAGGATCTATCTGTGTGTGGCTACCATATAACAAGTCTTGTTGCTTTTAGTTTGGGGCTAAAGATGGCGCAAGGTGCAATGTCTTGTTATTTGTTTAAGTAATTTGGTGGGAGTTTATAAAATAAGTCTGAATATTTAAAAATATGCAAGCATAAATGTAATTTATTGTCCATCAATCTGACTAACATTTAAAAAATACTTAACTAATAATAGCTTAATTAAAATAATTTAACATAAAATTGATCAAGTATTATTAATCTAAAAATGTGATGTTAAGTACACCTACCTACACAGTAGGTAATTATTAAATCCAACTAAAACCTTACACTCTAGAATTAAGAGGATCACATACCAAACACATTTTTCATGGAATTTTCGTCCCTGGACATACCTGTTTCCATCTCTTACTGCCGCACTCAGAGACGTGCTTAAGAGAAGCTTAGAAAGCTAAGGAATGCTTTGTCCCATTTACGCTGACGTTGCATATCATTCACAAGAGCGAGACAGAGCATTCCTTAACATAATTTTCCCTTAGGGACGTCTCTGAGTACGGCAGTTAAATTGCAACAAAATGTTCTGTTATTGATGTCAATCGCTTGTATATTTTGTATTCTAGGCTTACATGATTTTTATAATGAAAAAAAAAGTATTACTTTAACACATAGATAACTTTTAAGTGTATTTTTTTTTTAAATAATCATACAAAGATAGACACGAAAAATATATGAACCCCTTTTTTGCAGTCGGGTAAACAAAAGAAAAAAATCAAGCCTAATGAATTAATTACACTAAAAAGAAACACCGAAATCGTGCAATATTAAGGGGAGAAAGGAGCTATTTTTTTTGTATGTATTAGTACACGGCATGTAACCCTCTTAACTAATTCATATCATAATACTAAATTTATAGCTAAAGTAAACTTAGTTAAACATTATCATTGCGCGAACAAGATTAATCGTCCTAGTGAGCGAAGATAATATCACTTATCTTTAAAAATAATATCTAATATGAACCTTATTTTCTTACAGATTAAGTTGAAATTGATTTTGTTTTACTAGATATTATGTTACTACAAGTTTTGTTGTAATGGACCTCAGTCGTATTGAATATATGCATTAGAATTACTTCTACTATATTAAGAGAGCTAGAAGAAATAACAGCCAGCCCCCATCTAAGTAATGACTGCATCAAGCGTTGCTTAACCGGCACGATCATTGCCACCCTCAAACACCTAAACCGGGAACTTCGACTTACATGCCAGGGTATTTGACGGGGATGTAATTAGAAACACCCTTAACTAACTACCTCTAAAATAACTACGTTTTTAACTTTTGCTAAATACAACCCCTATTTATTAAGTCTTCGTTAGGTGTTTGTTTGTCGCTTTCGCGCCCCTGTCATCTGTAAAAGTGCGAAAGTGACTAAACGCATTTCAACTAAAAGAGGCTTATGAAATGTTTATGAATAGTTTATACTTCTACTAGCGACCCGTCCCGGCTTCGCACGGCTATATTATGCATGTATTATACATTACCTTCCTCTTGAATCACTCTATCTATTAAAAAAAACCCCATCAAAATCCGTTGCGTAGTTTTAAAGATTTAAGCATACATAGGGATATAGGGACAGAGAAAGCGACTTTGTTTTATACTATGTAGTGATAGTGATTATAATATTACTAGCTGCGCCCCGCGGTTTCACCCGCGTAAGTCCCGATCCCGTGGGAATATCGGGATAAAAAGTAGCCTATGTGTTAATCCAGGTCTTCAGCTATATAGATACCGAGTTTCATAGCAATCGGTACAGTAGTTTTTGCGTGAAGGAGTAACAAACATACATACACACACACACTCACACACAAACTTTCACATTTATAATATTAGTAGGATAAAGTGGAAAGTTTTTTTTTGTAACGAATAGGCTCCGAAACTATTGGACCGATTTTGTTGAAACTTGGTATGAGGATACATTGATTATTTGGGCGTACCATAGGCTAGGCATAGGCCGATATGCCCACGGGGTCGAAACATACAGGGGTGAAATCGCGAGGTAACGCTAGTTATAAACCTTAATTTCTATGATAATTAGAAAATAAATAAACCAAAACATAGGGACATAGTTATTAGTCATGGCAGTTACAGGTTTTATGGCACAAAAATATTTGTGCTAACATTAGCACTATTTCCTCCCTGGATAATGACACCATTATCCAGGGAGGAAAGAGTCGATTACGTTTGTATGGAGAGAGCGTAGGTATCCTTTCACCTTAACACTTGTGATGTTCGCCGTCAGTGCAGCAGAACTCCTTGCCCGCCGAGAAGCTGGTCGGTGTCCATTCGCCGCCACAGTTCTTTATGAAAAGAAACGCTTTCTCCCGATGTATATCCCTTTCGACAGCGCCGCAAATCACTGGACCAGCTTTCGGCAAGTATTTCAAGATCTGAAATTAATAAATCTTAAATTGAGAGACAAAAACACTTTGATTTAAAAACATCAGATAAGTAACATAGTTAGGCGTTGTTTTTTAGGGTTCCGTACCCAAAGGGTAAAAACGGGACCCTATTACTAACACTTCGCTGTCTGTCTGTCACTAGGCTATATCTCATGAACCATGATACCTAGATAGTTGAAATTTTCACAGATGATGTATTTCTGTTGCCGCTATAACAACAAATAGGTACTAAAAACAGAAAAATAGATTTTTTTTAAATATATTGTTAAGATTTTTAGTTAATTTCATGTTATTTTTTTTTGGTAATATATTTTTTTTAATTTTTACTCCCAAAAGGGCAGCCAAAAGACTGTTAACCTATACAGCCTCGTCTGACAATAATTTTTGGGTTTTTTTTGCATTTGTTTTTGCGTCAGGGATAAAACAGGGTTTTTTGAAACACTATACCAACTACGGTAGTATTAATATTTAGTCTTAAGTTTCGAGCCCAGTATTAAAAAACATAACCCTTCCTTTTGGGTTCGCCGTAGTCGGGTAAAAACACAAAATGCAATGTGCTGTGCTGTGCTCTTGTTTTAGCGTTCAGCGAGTCAACATCTCGGGGAGCGACGTCGTCGTATCTAACGTTTGTCGCCCAAATAGCGGCCTCGGGGTTAATTCCGATGCGTCTTGTAGATAAAACACGTGTCGAGTGGTTTAAGAATGGTGTCACTGATCATTGCATTGCCTCATTGCATGCCTCATTAGTGGGCGGGGGGGCGGATGCGCATTGCATCTTTTGCTTTGGCACTGGGCTCAGAACTTAAAAACTTATTATTATTATGGTACCTGCATAATAAAGGTTAGGTACTAAAAGTTTTTTTTTTAAACTTTGATATTAGTGATTAAATAACAACAAAATAAACAAATGAATTGTTTTCCAGATTGACAATAAGGCAAATATTTATCCAATGACCTGTTTTGCAGTAGTTTTCCATACGAAATATAAAGTTTTCAATTAAGGTGGCAGGTGACCCCTAAGACCAGTGTGAGGCTGTAAATTTCCATACAAAAAGCGGTAACGTTTTCCCCCCCATAAACGAAGTCCGATTTTAATAATTTTTGAAAATATTCTAGATCTAATGGAAAACTAGGTTTAACCGTTTTTATTTTAAAGATATATTGCCTAAGATAAAAGTTATTACTATCTAAATATCTATATTTTTGACTTAAAAACTTCGTCGAGCGTTTCAATTGTTTTCTAATAGACTAAACTGAATTACTAAAAAAGAAAAACGTATAAACCTAGAATAAGATGCGGTAAATTAAATGAGAAAAAAAATTATATCATTTTGTGAAGGATAAAGGAGGTAAAAAAAAATGTTACGGCCCGCAACATTATTTGAAAGCAAAATGAAGGATATTACGTCCGAACTTAAACTCTCTATCGCACGATACGGTTCATTTTTGAAAATACCTACTCGCGCCGCGTATCGAAAACTCATGATTTTCATGATTACCGTAGTTAATAACGTCACCTACTGGAAATGTAACTGAAATCCGAATCGCTCAATACTTAGTGAATATATGATAGACTCACCACATCAAGGCACTTGCTAATGCAGTGTTTATTGCCTCCCAACCCGCAGGGCAGGCTGGGAGCGTCCGTGTCGTACGTGACGACAGGCTCGCCCTGTGGAGGCCCCCTCGGTCTGGCGCGACGACCCGGGCTCAAGCCGACTTGCTGGGACATAAACACTCCGCATTGACAGGGTTCCACCTGCACAAAATAATCACAACAATTGAGGTAATCTTTTTAGAGTCACTACTACAATTTTAAAAGTTAAAATCTAAAAAAGTATATCACTACGTAGTATAAAACAAAATCGCTTTCCGCTGCCTGTCCCTATGTCTGCTTAGATCTTTAAAAACGCAACGGATTTGCAGTTTGTCAAACTGCAGAGCGCTCTATTATTCCCTAATATTGTATCTAGATGGAAAGAGCAAATGTTCATTTATTCAGACAGGATCTATGTACGGTCGGATTCAGAATTGCAGATCCACCGTAGAGCTCCAAAACTGCTATTATTAGAATGTTTTCAACTTAGGCAAGACTCTAAGGTCTTGCTCGAGTTCAAGTTTAAAGTCTCTCATGAATTTATTAGATAAGTAAATAATATTAGAATAAAAAAATAAAAAATATTGCAAGAAATTCCACACATCGCCATCTAGCCCCACGCTAAGACTTGTGTTAAAGGTAGAATAAAAATATTCCAATAATAGTTAGTTTAGAACTCTACGGTGGGTCTGCAATTCTAACTTCGACCGTACCTACATTGCTCTATGTACCTATGTATCATTTCTAACAGGAATCTGATGCAAGCCAAATTCTAAACATTTCAAGTTTTCTACTCTCTCACTCTCCAATTCTCTTGGAAAACGTCGACTACTTTGATCTGTTATGACCAATGTTCAGTAAACCATCCTAATAAAGTTTAATCAGGAAACCCTATTCAGATCATTTTGCATAATAGGAAATAATGTCCTCTTTTGGCGTAAGGCGGAAAAAGAGTGGAAAAACTTGACACATCGCAACATTCGCAACGTTGCAGTAGTTTTGAATCACAGATTTTAACGAAAGATAAGTCAACATAATCACCTATCATTAAGTTCAAAACTTAATTAATATCAGTAGGAATATTAGATGTTTTATGGCTTTTATATTCAATAAAACATAATATTATAGTTAAGTACTTAACTACCAACCCATTGCAAATATCAAAAGTATTATTATCTTACATTAACTTACATCATCATAATCACCGTCAACTTCGAATTCAACTTCTTCCGAAGGTATTTGCTCTTCTCTCTTCAGTTTACGACGCAGAGCGTCCACGTTGGTAAACAGTAAGAAAGCAGCGAGGACCAGACCAAAATGAATCTTCATGTTGGCTTACCTAGACAAAGGTTACACTTACAGCCATAAACTTTAACCAAAATTGAAAGAAATTCCAAATTATAATGTAGGCAGAGGTTCTAGTGCTTTCTTTTCATTAATCTCTCTAAGGCCCGTATTAATAAATCGCTCTCAATATCGATCTTGAGTGCGTATCAATCGAGTGAGTCTTGAGATTTGGTCACTATCTTAAGTTAGGCGTTAATTAATAGATAAAACTCAAGTTTTAACCAGGCTGATATCGCTCTTGAGATTTGAGACTGATCTTGAGAGCGACTTTGAATATACCGCTTTGTTCTTACCTTGAATGATATGTTCTTACCGTATGGTAGGAGTGTCGTCATATTTTGCTGTCAACTTGTTTTTAATGTGAAAATATTTTAAAAAATGTAAGATTTGTATGGCCCGCAATCAGACTTGAGTTCACAAAACTACATAAATAAATAAATAAATAAATATTTCAGGACATATTACACATCGCCATCCAGCCCCAAGCTAAGCAACTTAATGCTTGTGTTATGGGTGCCAGATAACGGATAAACTACTTATATAATTTTTTTTTTTTTTTTTTAAATATATACATATTAACACCTTGAGACATATCTTGAGAGCTGAGTTTGATTTATTAATACGGTATGACTCAAGTGATACGTCGCTCTTTAATCGCGTCTTAAGATAGGTTTATTAATCAGCGCAACAACTCAAGAGCAAACTCAAGATTGAAATCGATATTGAGTTCGGTTTATTAATACGGACCTAACTTATTTTTATGACGCTTCAATGTTCTTTTATGCAAATTGTATGATTCCAAATCAATAAAGAACTTTGACTTTGGGGTCTTATTGCCTAGACCTAGACACAACCAACTGTAAAAGTTTTACTTACCAAAATTGCTCCGTCAATCACTTTGATATCACAATTAAATAAAGATGTTCCACTGAGTCCTGGTCCTCCAGACCTGCCACCTTCCGCGTACCACCTCAACTGTTCCATTGAACTTGACCATCCACCTTATAACTGAAGCGATGACCAACGTACGATAGTAAAAGATGTGCTAAATCAGCAATCTCAGCCATATCAATTCATACGTGCCGGCAAATAGTTTGCTTTAAAAATTCTTACGTGAAATTGGTCTCGGGAACTCAGCTCAGATACGTGACTCGATCTATGAGTTAGATTCTTATCAAGATTCTTTAATATTTTTCATGGAAAATTGTCCGAGTTTGATTGAGGGCAACTAGATAACTAAAAAAATGAACACCAATATCTAGGGCCCAACTTCATTTTTATAGGTTTCAAATAGTTTCAATGGAATCAGTTGCCTGACGACCCTGACGTATACAGATCTCGACTATAATATTATAGATAAATAGATTTACGTTTATTTGGGGGTCTGTAGTCACAAGTGGACAGATGTCTTCTAGGAAAGCGTGCTACATCTTAGACCGTCACCTACCATCAGGTGTGGTCAAACACTGACCTACCATTTGTAAAAAAAAAAGAATAAGTATAGTTATACCTACGGTAGGTAAGATCATTATATTAGGTTCAATTATGTTCTTTTATGAACCTTATATTATGAACATCGACATATACATTGCTATTTTTGAAAGTTTATTACCTAATACAAAGTGACATGATGCCTACATAAATATAATCACAAAGTGAAGGCCAAACAATAACCATACACTACTAAACTAAATAATATACTTAATTGAGTATAATATTGCCATTGGATCATGCATTATAATTTAATAGAAAGTTAATAAATTAGTTCTCCTAATTATTTACCACCTTAAAAAATATTACTACTGATGGTTCGGGTACTATTTAGTGACGGACAAATAACAGAAACCATAATTACTTTATTAGAATTTTAATCGATTCCATAAACATCATATCAATAAAATTGACAAATATCAACAAAATCAGACTGTGTTCTACAAGAAATCTCAAAATTTTGGAATAAGTCTACTTCACAGCCTTTTCATACTACTTTTTTCTCATTTACGAAATACATTCTATAAATCTGTACTAGCGTTCTAAAATGCTCTAGCTAGATGAGCTAAATCCAATAAAATTTGAAAGTTGAAAAACTACTGTATTTTACGCATTTTACTATAAAAGCTTTTAAAACTTGCAGCATGTAAGTAAAACCTTTAAAAGATTCCGAATTACATCTAACTAGACTAATGACTTAAAATTTTGGTTAAATCTCGATAAACTTAAAAAAAAATGTCAAGGAAAAAAATAAAAAAGTATAAACATGGTAGGTTCACATATTTTAATAATGAATCAAAATAAAAGTAAATAACAAACAGATATAACAAGGCAACAAATCAATTGAAAATAAAAGAAAAAAACATTATCTTTTTCACAGAATATGAATAAAATTATAAACTTTACCTATGACAATTGTATTTTTATATTATTTCGAACTTACGTTATAATGAGGAGGGATATAATATATCAAATGAAATATATAATAAGTATTGTGTAAATATATCCCAAAGTAATAAAAAACCAACATAACATTTTCAGTTAATGTTTTTCAGTCTAATGCAGTTACAAATATGCATACATGTAGGAGCAAGTAAGGGATGGTGACATTTGTTCAGAAAATGGCATAAACATTTTATTACACTAGATTATTCAGTCTTTGTATCAGCAGACTCTTTCACCAATATTTTTTTATCAACTTTGTTGCAGAATAAATTTTTCGTGACATTTTTCAACAAATATTACAGCTTATATTATTTATTTGTTGAGGATATAGCTGCGGTGAAATGGATTTGGACATTAGGTATATAGAAGAAGATTTTGGACAGTTTGTTACAATCACATTGCTTATTTATCCAAAAAATATTAAACATAATAAAAAATATTAATACTTACTAAATTGTACTTTAAGTTTATAATGTTGAATTAAAATTAATATTCGATTGGCACAATGTAGAAAACAGATCATAGTATTCTACTTTATACATTTTCAATACTTAATTCAATGTCTTACGTTTTAGCTTATAAGCTAAGAAATAAATTATGTTATAATTTCATTGATTCTCAACAGTCTTTAGCTAACACTAGTTTAGCCTCTCCCTCAAACACAACCTTCTTTTCTTCTTCAACAATACAGAAGAACTTAACTTTTAATATCTTTCTGACATCAACCAATTCTACACTGATAGTTAGCTTTTCTCCGACAAAACATTTGTTTGGGAATTTCATAGTTTGTGAGACAAGAACCGTTCCAGGGCCCGGTAGATGTGTTCCAATGAGGCCTGCAACCAGGCCATTCAGTAAAGCCCCATGGACTATGGGCCTTTTGTTGCCGTTGTTCTGGTGCAAATAATTATGATCACTCGTTAGATTCGAGAATGCATCCAAGTCTTTCTGTGTTAAAGTTTTCTGTATCCGTATTTTATCGCCAGCTTTAAAAGCAGTGCTACTGAACGTTGTCGTGTGAATTTTACAGATCTTCTGATAATTCTTGTTGTTAACAACAATGTAAGGAAACCGATTTGACAACATTTTGTTCATTTTTCACGACTTTATTGACTCCTTTACTGTTCTTTGTTTATTTCACAAACATCTTGTAGAAATATAGTTGCCAAGTTTGAAAGTCTTCTATCTTCTGAGTTTTGTATATCTCTCAGTAGTTGTGACACTTCAATGGTATTTATTTCAGCATGTGTTTGTGCAGAGTCTAGGTAAAGAAGGGTGGTGATCACATTGCTCAGTATATCAATGTTTTTTGACTTCAATAATGCTTTCAGAGAGCTCAGCCCAAGGTTATTCAATATGTAGTCGGCATTCTGTGGATCTGTAATTTATACAACCAAATAATAATTAAAAAAGAACAAATAATAAAAAACTACAGTGATACTACATTTAACTACCTACTAGCAACAATAACTACCCTATTACAACAAAGGAAAAAAATAAAGATATAAAAATAAATAAATCATTATTTCTGTAACTGTTTACAGCAATATCAATGCAGCTTTAGTCATGTTACATTAGCAAGTACCCTTTAGGGAACTATGAAAATTAGGATAAAAAAAGAATAAAAACTAAGCTTAAAATATACTTATCAAAAAAGTCATCATCTTCACACAACTGAATATAAATCTGCTCCCAAAACAACAATGTATTCTATCCTACTATCTATTTATCAAGGTAGGCTACAGCCTACTTTTTATTAAGATATTCCCACAGAATCAGGATTTATGCGGGTGAATCCACTGGGTGTAGCTATCTTTTATAAGTAAAGCAATAAAACATAACCTAATTCCTATTTAAGTACCTAAACTTGCCAAAAAGGAAGAAGTCGAAGACATGGGTTTATTACATTTTACATAGTAGGCCATTGTTACTATAAAAATATTGAAAGTATAGTGTAAACTAGCTGCGCTCCGCGGTTTCACCCGCGTAACTCCCGATCCCGTGGGAATATCGGGATAAAAAGTAGCCTATAACCTTCCTCGATAAATGGACTATCCAACACAAAAAGAATTTTTCAATTCGAACCAGCAGTTCCTGAGATTAGCGCGTTCAAACAAACAAACAAACAAACTCTTCAGCTTTATAATATTAGTATAGATTTATGATAATGACCAGATCTTAGGTAAAATATGCACAATCCGTGCTAATGACTGTATTATGCAAATGTTTAATGACGATTATGTCTCCTTGACTGATTTCGGCCACAGTGACTATTTCTGACTACCTATGCAGGAGAAGATGACGAGCTTTGGTGTTCAGCAGCTTGTGTATGGTGTGCTCTTTGGTGACTGGAATACTATTACTAGATTTTTGCAGAAAAAGTTCTAACGCATATCGGGCACACCATTTAGAGAACTATACGAAATGGCCAAGGGTGGTCTGTCAAATGTATATTATCAAGTCCCTAATCATCATCAGAAGAAAGTTGAGTAATTCACCACCTATTAGGATTGGAAGAACCTATAGATAACTAGAGGCCACCTTACCTACACACAGGTTGCAAATGCCAGCGACAGAGAAATGCAGCAGTTTCTCATCAGTCTCGTTCTTGACCACATGTATCAGGATGTCCAACACACCGACGTCTCTAATGTAGTCGTAGTTGATGGGATCGTATGCGAAATTAGCCAAATTAGCTAGTACTTGGCACTTTGCTTCTGAAAGAAACAAACATCACGGGTGTGGATTAATAACTGTTGTAGGTCGCAAAAATCATAAATTACAATTTTGCGCATCGTTCTTAGCTATTAGAGCTTAGTTTTGTAATATTTTACTCACCATACGAAGAGGAATGCAAGTATTCATCGACCAAAAGTGATAGAAAACTTTCACGGTCAGTACCACCTTCAGGGGTCCTTTTATTCAACTGAACTTTACTGCTAAACATTGATCAAGAATAATTTACAATCTTTATCTGTCAAAGAAGCGCAAAAACTGAATTTTTTCACTAAAATCGCAAAAATTCTTACATTCTAAAAAAAATTAGAACATTAGACCGCCATTTTGAAAAAATTGGCCAATCTATAGTCAAAAGTTTTTTAATTGAAAAAACATTGGAAAACAAAAAGGGGTTAAAACATTTTCGAATACTTTTTTTTATTATTATTAATGATCAATAACAGCATTATTTAAACGCTTTTGTCACCCCAGCGGGCGAGGAATGATGATGTTTCATAATGAAAGGCATGGCATGGCATGGCATGGCACAAAGGCATGGCACAAAGGCATGACTAATGAAACTTTCATTAGTCATGCCTTTGTCTCTTGTCAATTCGGTATATCATTAATGTGCCAATTTGGTCTAATGGTCTTTTGCACTGTTTTGTATTTAGTTAAAATTGCAAAAACCTCGGCCTATGCATCAGGCTCAAACTAAAATTACCTCGGAGAAAACGTCAAGGTCACCGTCATTTAAATGAAAAACTTCAACGTCATCAAGATCTAGCTAGTTAAAACTGTCAAAAATACAACAATGCCCGGGGCATGTTGTTGCTAAAAATTTAATTTTATTTGATAAAAACTCATCTCTAACCATTTAAATTAAATAAATCAAGATGAGTGACTCGCTACTTCTGACTTGTAAGTTAAAAAAATGCCAAACGCCCAAATCGAAAAAAAACTCGTTAAAAAGGTTATGTGCAACTGCAAGCTTTTATAATTTTCTAATTGTGATTTCAGGTCTAACAAGCAAGAATTATATTTTCCTGGTGGAACCAAAGGAACCGTATGAAAAGAAACCGCTAAAAAATGAAACTAATGCAAATCTGCGCAGCATTTCATATAGCCCTAAAGGGGCATACCTTGCAGTCAGAACAGACAAAAAGTTAGTAACATAAATAACTGTATGACTGCTCCACACACTTTCACCCTTGCAGTACTCAATAAATTAATAATTTCTAAAATTCCTTGTACTATAATTTCTAATTTGTAAACTCAGCATTTATCAACTTTCAGCTGATAAGGCATTCATTTCTCCTCCCACTAGGTATTCTTACACATTATTATCTTGATAACCTTTCAGAGTTGAAATCCTAAGAACATCTGATTGGTCTGTCACTGCAAAAATTGAAGGCAACATCAAAGAAATGGCATTCACTCCGTTGGACACTTACCTAATGGTGTTCGAGCTATTTTCTATGACTAAGGAACACCCACAGGTAAAGTTAATCAGTAACTTTGAAAGTAGAGTGCTTTACAGCATTCGAAAAGAACCTGTAGGAATTTATAATATTTGAAACATTTTCAGGGCAAACCAAACATTGGTGTGTACAGATCATCAAATGGTGAATTAGTTGGCTCATTCACACAGAAGGCTCAAATTGGATGGTAAATATACTTAGTTCATACTAGCCATCCGCCCCGGCTTCGCACAGCTGTATTATGCATGTATTATATCTATAAACCTTCCTTTTGAATCACTCTATCTATAAAAAAAAACTGCATCAAAATCCGTTGCGTAGTTTCAAAGATTTAAGAATACATAGGGACAGACAGCAAAATCGAGTTTGTTTAAAATGCAGGCCTCTTTAATAGATAATTTATGTGCAAAAAAGGCAAACAGATGTCGAATTGTGGAAACTAGCCCAACAACAAATACAATGGGATAACCATTTATTTTTACACATACATCCTCTACCTCATTACACGATCTGCAGAAATAATGAAATCTTGCTGTTACTCTACAAGAAGCTAGATATTATAACTTAAAGTACACAATTTATAACAGATGTTTTATAGAGGGTAAATATGAAGGTACCAACAAGATACTGATTTATCGTCCTGTCCCTATAATAAGATAGCATTAATATACCTAGTTATTCATCATTAAAGTATCATCATTTGGGAAAGAATCTTAGCCAACTCGAATGACAGCTTTTCAAAGGTAATGGTTTTTTACAACACTTTCAACTAACATACTATCCAAATCTTAGTATATTTGGATAGTATGTAAGTTGAAAGCAATTTAAGATTTCTTAGACGGTAAAAATTTACGTTTTTAACTGACATGGTTTCATTACCATTCAAACTTGTAAATGTCCTGGGGCCTAAGTCTGCTAACACAATAGTGTTTCAATAGAGTGTCGATAGAATCGTAATAGACATTTTATGTCAAATATATGACATGACATGTCAAATTGCTATTCTTCTAATGTTAACTATTCTATCGAAACACCACTGACTCACTTTGGTATTCTGCTCTAGAATCGTGGCTCAATGGAATCGTGATAGTTGTCAAAACGGTATATTGCATAGCAACCTGGGGCCTTATTCTGCTATTTGACCAACCATTGTCATTATATCGAGACTCTATTGATATTATATCAAGATTGTGACTTTATTTGGTATTCTGCTAAAGTTTTAATAACATCGCAATATAATCACTATGGCGTCTCAATGGTATGGTAATATTTACCTTGCAGGTGTTGCCTAGCAACATGGTATATGTTGCTAAGCAATATACCGTTTTGACAACTATCGAGATTCCATTAAGCCACGATTGTAGAGCAGAATAAAAAAGTGAGTCAGTGGTGTGTCAGTGGTGTCTCGATAGAATAGTCAACGTTAGCAGAATACCAATTTGACATGTAATGTCATATTTTTGACATTAAATTTCTATTACGATTATATCGACACACTATTCAAACACGATTGTATTAGCAGACTTAGGCCCCAGCTTCATGATAGCAACATATACCATGTTGCTAGGCAACACCTGTAAAGGTATCTATTACCATTCCATTGAGACTCCATAGTGATTCTATTGCGATGTTTAAACTTTAGCAGAATACCAAATAAAGTCACAATTTCAAATAAAGTCTCGATATAATGACAATGGTAAATTCATTAATGCAAAATAGCAGAATAAGGCCCCTGTTTTAATAACTTTAGCAATTTATTCACACTTTGTTATTATTTTCCCTAGGGAACCACAATGGTCATCGGATGAGAAACTATGTGCCATACAGGCAAACAATACAGTCACTGTGTACGAGGACAGCAAACTGGATCGTTATCTGCAGAAATTTAGTACAGATAAGTTGAAATCATTCAGCATGTCACCCAGTGCTGCTCCAGTCTACTACTTATCAGTGTTTACTATTGGTAAGGCGATTATCAAGCTTGGGGAAGTACTAAAATGCCATAGTTGCTATTTTTTTCATGTTTTCTTATAATTTTGTCATGAAAAAGCGCTAAGGGTTTCTTGTGGTTTCTTAACATTTAAAAATGTGTTTCGAAACCATAAATTCAACTTAACAAAATGATTTAAGACTAATAAATGAGTAAATAAACATACTTTTGGAAGAGATTTTAACTACCTATGTTTTTTCAACTAAAACTTATTGTTTATTGTGAACAGCCTGTAAATAATATTAGTCAAACCAGACATCATTAAGAGATACAATTTTAATTGTGTTGTTTTTGTATTCAAACTACTTTGCATCCATCTTTTTTGTATTGTTTGATTCTTTGGACTTACGAACAAAATGTTGTTTCTAGGTAAACCAGGCCAGCCCTCATTTTGGCGCGTATACAAGTACCCAAACTTTGGTATAAATGATGCCGTTGTGAGCCGATCCTCCTTTCAAGCTGACAAAGTATCCTTCAAATGGAATCGTAGAGGCACCAATTTGCTGGCGATGACACAAACTGATGTAAGTATTTTTTCTTACCTTGAAATTGAGTAAATTCTGGTATACTTGTAAGGTACGTAGCTACTACGGAGTCCGGTTGTGGTTGGGGAGCCGGCCTAAGTCCCCACCGCCCAATGTTGCGTTGAAGCCTTAGCGATTCATTTAACATTAAAAACAGGTATTATAAGTAATTATGATTATGATACAAATAAGACAGATATGATTTCCGCTGCTAGAACTCTGTAGCTGTGTCCCTTTTTGCGTGAGGAGTGGAGTAGGATTGAACAGCACCTATACATATATGTCGGCGTATAGTCAGACATCAGAAGTAAAAGCCGAGTTTGATCAAATATTATTCATAACACAATTTGAGAATCAGAAGCCAAACCTACAAAATGAAGGAAGCGGGTAACGGGTAACAAATAACGGGTAGCCAGATAAAACGGTTCCCACATGAACCACAGACGTGGACGGTGAAGCGAACCACATTTCACCTTTTATTATTAACAAATAAATAATTTAGAAATCAATTAATAATTAATCAGAATAACACTTGAATAAAGGAAGTGACGAGAGCAGCGACAGTCAGTCACAACAGGCAACGATCCGTAAAGGTCCGTTCGCCAGGACGCAATCATGAGAAATGCGTGCCGGTCCAACGTTGCAGCTCGTTTTATAGCAATTCCGAAGTGGGGAGACTCGCCACGCCCTTGCCCCTCCTTTAGGCGTTAACGCTTGAAAAACGTACTAGTAACGCCATCTGTTGGTTGCCTGTCGTAACTGTCTACCGCAAACTCATATTGGTGCTGCCGCCGTCACGGCCATTCTGACAAGTCGCTCGTCCTCGAGCGTCTAATTTCTCTTATCTGAAATAAGCAAACACAATTGAATTACTTGATCTAGACTAGATCGTAGTTCATAAAAGCTAGATCTCTATAGCTTATGACAACACAAAATGATTATCATTATTACTGAGTTCTGGTCTCAAACACATCCTTTCTAATAGGAAGTATCCCTTCAGTTAGACTATTGATAGTCTAGCTCATTACTAAACGGTGATCCCTTCATCCTAACTACTGCTGGTCTAGATCATCGCTGAACAATGACCCCTACAGCCTAACTACTGCTGGTCTAGATCGTCTCCCACTTTAAGGGAAAGATCCCTACAGCACAACCACTGCTGGTCTAGATCGTCTCCCACTTTAAGGGAAAGATCCTTACAGCACAACCACTGCTTCTTTTTTTTTTCATTAAATAATTCGCTGGTCCGGTAGTAAAAACCCTTCAGCTGACTACTACTTCATCCCTTCAGTCTGAACACTGGACCGGATTGTGCTAGACCGGAATGACATCCCTTTAGCTGACTGTGCTAGACCGGATTGACATCCCTTTAGCTGACTGTGCTAGACCGGATTGACATCCCTTTAGCTGACTGCTAGACCGGATTGACATCCCTTTAGCTGACTAGACCGGACATTAATGTCCCTGTAGCCAAACATGCTAGACCGGATAATAATCCCTTTAGCTGAGTCATTGGACCGGATTTTCCCTTCAATGACTCTCTCATTTTACTTTTTTTTTTCCTCTTTTTTTTTTTACACTCTTTTTTTTTTTACCTTTTTTTTTTTACTTATTCTTTTTACTTTTTTTTTTTCTTTCCTTTTTTTTTTCTTTTTTTTTTTTTACTTTTTATTTTTTTTTTCTTTACACTTTTTTTTACACTTTTTTTTTACTGTTTTTTTTTATTAATTTGGTCAGCTTGGTGTACAACAACACCGGTTACGACATTAAAGGAAAGTTCAGCTTCAGTATCACCGACCCTGTCTGCACTAACATTATTACGACCAGTATGTTACTGAGGTTTGCATCCGCCGTCACGGTCCCATCGTCCTCGTCACCTTCATCGCTACAATTTTTTTTTGGGAAATCTTAAGATAAGTCTCACCAGATACTTTTCGCAGATTTTCGTGCTCGTATTTACAGATTCCATAGCGCTACTTGTTTGTTCCATTCATACCAATGACTATCCAAAACGGTGACATTTCCAAAATGTCCTTTTATTCCAAACACCCGTAGACCCCGCAGCTCTAATTTGTAGCCATGATGAGGCACCCGTGGGCCCCACAACGACAGTCCGTAGCGGTAAACACCCGCAGCACGCGTGCACCATAGCAAAACTGAGAACAGAATTGAAAAGCATTAGTAATATCACTGGCTGTTACGCATTTAGAGAACATGTAAACCGGGGAAATGGCCACCACGCGTACAGAGTACACGTGATATCCGCCGCTATACGTACTGTATACGCTAAGCGTACCCCCTCAAGGTAATGGCTTAAATACTGAAGGGCTCTGACGACAGCAAGAATCGAACCTGCTTGACAAAACTCAATTTTTCACGACTCGGCCTAACCTGATTTTCACTAGTCCCCTATTCAATCTCAGTCACTAAGAATGAACACTTTTTCAAGTTGAGTTAAGTAGTATAAGGCCCTGATACCTTCAACATTCTTATATCTGGTTTGTACGTACAGCTACAATGTGCTAAAGATAACGAGATGAGGGATATAGTTGAACCGCTATCGATCAAAGTAGTTATATCCTGAACAATGGCTACTCACTATTGGTGGAAGTTACTAAAACGTAATAAAAATTAACAGTTTTTTTTTTGTTCACCGCTTCATATCTTTCCTCGGCAAAAGAAGTTTCGTCTTTATGGCCCAGCCTGTCACAGAACGAACAAGGTTCAGACCTAGTCGGCACAAAAACAAGCTTGGAAGTCGTGGCACTCCACGTATCCATGAACTACTCGATCCCTGATCGATTCGAGGTCCCTTAGTCCACGAAGTCTGCCCATGTCCCAACTTACCACACGAAAAACTCTTGACGCCACTATCACACGAAAAACACTTGACATCACTGACCATACGAAAAACATTTGACGTCACTACCACCACGCTTTCGCGATACATCCGCAACTTGTTCACCCGATGCAATATTCCTCAAAGCACTAACCGGTTTAACATAGATCGAGATACATTTGACCAAACTGATTGGCAAAAGTCCCTACACTCTACGTAGACAAAGAAATGAACGACGCGCGCAATCCGCATACGTAGGGCATCTATCGGAATTCGCACTAATAACAACAGCGAAAACACACACGATATCTTACTCCAGGTACGATCACTCGATACCTACTCATTAAACCTTTTAGCGATCACCGATACGCGAAAAACACTCTTAATTGCTCCAACTATTGAACACCTTTGCACGATCTACCTCCGCACACCAATCGTTAATATTGTGTAGATCGGGATTGAAATTCAAAATATAAAAGTGTTGGTTCGACCTACCCGCATAATTTAATCGAACGAATATCGTCAACAATACAGTCGGTGACCGGGGAATATTCCAGCGTCGATGGGGCGTTTCCCTACGCGTTCTGAATCTCGTGGTAGACAATTTCTATCAATCTAGCAATCTAGACGAAGACCGCAACTGCTGACTACAATCACAAGTCGACGACCGGTTTCACGACCGCGACGCTGTACGCTTACCGGGACACTAACCCATACATTCGCTTCGACGGCGATTAACGATGCACGCTACGCGATTCGTTGATCGCAACGCACTGCGGCTTAGCTACGACGTTGTTCGCTGATGTTTCGATGACGACTTATTACAACTGACATCTTCCGGCAATAATACTGCATGATAACTTAAACACACTGAAACGGATGAAGCCTTAGATTCTTCCTCCAACGTCCTCTTGCGAACCATCGCTGCCTTTATCTCAAGCTTGTAATTTAATTAGTTTCGATTTTTCACGATATCCACTGTCAGGCCGGTCGCGGCTATTCACCACAACACAATTTACCAAAATCAACGTAAGTATTGCTATACACACTCCTGAACACAAATTCACCACACCACACGGAACAATCACTAAAACTTACTGAAAACAGAATCACTAGCCAAATTTAAGGAGTAGTAGTAGGCTAGAGCTGTTGTATAAAGAACTAGCAAGTTCGCATGATCCTTTCCACTTGTTCATCAGTTCTGCCAGCACCTGCATTTATTAGGTGAAGCTGAATGCTATCTCTACTAAAATCCTCTATTTCACTTCAACACGTTTAGGTTTACGTATCTCCTGCAGACCATAAAACTACACTTCCTAATATTGAAAGAAAATCCATGGCAGATAAAATTCTCGACAATTTGTCCAAACGCTCGAGTCTCTCCTCCACGGTACCTGACTACGAAATCGAAAGCACGTCGGCTAAAAAAGGAAGTAACCGATCCTTATTGATTCCTTCGAAACGTTATTTCGACCCAGTAAGACACTGTATTCAAGGCAATCATCCGGAAGGACGTAAAAAGTCATTAAAAGCGGGATCTTCTAGACTCTGGTATCACAAGTTATCTGCTCCGCGCCATTAACTGTTCCTGTCATATTCGCCAGGTCAAACGATCCTTCACTACTAAACAGATTGGAAATACCTTTTCCAATTAGGCTACATTCAGAACCTGGGTCAAAAGCAAAAGAAAAGGTCCATCATCACACAGACATTGACAGCCCTGCAGCACACGTTGACCCCTCTCTTAACCAACGCTGCTGACTCACGACAACAATTCCCGCCGAGCTCACCGCAGATTCAGCAGGCAACTTGAACCGGTGCCTCTCCAGTATCAACCTGAAACTGGAGAATCTGATTGAAAATGATCCTGCACCAGCATCGGTCGAGAAAACCACGCCTTCAAAAGTTCTCCCATTTGTAGGCCATCCAACCTGCTCCGAGTGAACCTGCAAGTAAAGTAACTGCACGTCCCTTAAGACTGTGGGTCAAGGTCACGACCAAATCAATTTATTTCAGCTGCTGCCTCGCTACAACTGTTCCAGACAGGTGACACCAGCCTTCTATGCCCGAATCCGGGTTATCAGGGTCAAAAGAAACCAAGAACACGGAACTTGGCGTACCAAGTCAGGCCACCAATCTTTCGACCAATTTAGAGAACACAAACCCTTAACATTGAAATTTTAATTTACATGATCACTGCAGCTGAATCTCCAGAAGTGGGCTGATGATCAGATCCCACTTCTGATGTCGGCGTATAGTCAGACATCAGAAGTAAAAGCCGAGTTTGATCAAATATTATTCATAACACAATTTGAGAATCAGAAGCCAAACCTACAAAATGAAGGAAGCGGGTAACGGGTAACAAATAACGGGTAGCCAGATAAAACGGTTCCCACATGAACCACAGACGTGGACGGTGAAGCGAACCACATTTCACCTTTTATTATTAACAAATAAATAATTTAGAAATCAATTAATAATTAATCAGAATAACACTTGAATAAAGGAAGTGACGAGAGCAGCGACAGTCAGTCACAACAGGCAACGATCCGTAAAGGTCCGTTCGCCAGGACGCAATCATGAGAAATGCGTGCCGGTCCAACGTTGCAGCTCGTTTTATAGCAATTCCGAAGTGGGGAGACTCGCCACGCCCTTGCCCCTCCTTTAGGCGTTAACGCTTGAAAAACGTACTAGTAACGCCATCTGTTGGTTGCCTGTCGTAACTGTCTACCGCAAACTCATATTGGTGCTGCCGCCGTCATATACTACCCTCTTAGCTTAGTCAACCATGTGTCCAGAGGACAGAACTCTTCAATATGCCTTAATAATAAATTGTGGTTTATTTATCTTAATTTAACTGTTTCAAAGGTGGATAAAACTGGAGGGTCTTACTACGGAAAGCAATCACTTTCCTACGGCGATGTCAAGGGGAATTCTGGAAATGTTGTTTTCAGTAAGTATTCTTTACAAGATTTCTTTCAAGCTCTCGCTGAAATAAATAATACGCTCCCTAGTTCCTTTTTAGGATTCTGTACCCAAAGGGTAATAAAAACGGGACCGAATTACTAAGGTCTGTCACCAGGCTGTATTTTATGAACCGTGATAGATAGACAGTTGAAATTTTCACATATATTGTATTTTTGTTGCCGCTATAACAACAATACTAAGAAAAGGAAAATATCTATATTACTTTGGGTCTCATACAACATGGTACGAAACCCTTCGTCCGATTCGCACTTGGCCGGTTTTTTATAAAGTAAATCCTATTTATTACACATTTGTCTAGGTAAAGAAGGTCCAATCCACGCGACAGCCTGGAACCCCGGCAACTCGAACGAGTGGGTCGCGGTGTACGGCCACGCGCCCGCCAAGGCAACCGTGTTCAACGCTAAATGTGAACCACTGTTCGAATTCGGCACCGGAGCTTGGAACAGCATCTATTTCCCGCCTGAAGGGAGCCATATCCTTTACAATAACAGTACCACAATATTACCTAAAATATCCGTATATTATATCCTACCCTATTCTAAAAATTATTTTGATGTTGCCGGTGAAGGCCAGTTAATGCCTATACCATATAAAAAAAACATAAACTGGCCAGCATCTTGAACCCCAATTAGGGTACAATTTTAAGAGTGACTAACTAGATAATTGTTTACAATTAAGCGCCGGCCACACTGAGGCGGTACCGGAACCCTTCAGGGCGAGTTTTTTTGTTTCTATACATAATGCCACTCGGAGATCTGCCAGTGAGTTTATAAATGTGAATAAAGTAAACTCAAAAGTAAATTTAATGCACCCAGGTGAATAAAGGTTTTTTAAAAGTAATTATAATGCACCCAGGTGCTTAAATTTTACTAAAAGTGTATTTAATGAACCTAGGTGAATTAGCTCAGGTGAGTTAAGTTTAGAACGCCGTGTGTTTGTGGCATGGTGCATAGAATCTCGAATGTTAATAAAAATCCCGCCCCCAGGACACTACCGGTCTCACGCCGCAGTGTGCTCATCGCTTTAGAGGTGTCCTACAGTGAAATCAAAATGATCTTAATTTTACTTTAATCTCACAAAAACTTCTACCCTCGGAACCAGTCCTTGAACTTAACAGCGGTCAAGGTTTTTCCTTATTTAACTATGATCAATCTGACGAATAAACAATTATATCTTTTTATTACATTGATCCAATCAAAAAGAAAACCTTAACTCCATAGCACATGTGTTGCTCGGTGGTTTCGGGAACATCGCCACAGGGTCTGTAGAAGTGTGGGACCTCAGGGGCTACAAGAAACTTGGTCAGTGTTCAGCGCCAGACACAACGTACTTAGAATGGGATCCTAGAGGAGAGACCTTTGTTACTGCTACCACTTACCCGCGGCTTGTTGAGGGAAATGGGTAAGGCAATGATCTTTATGTACTACGTATAATCCGCGCGCGATGAGAAGGGGATGGAACCTTGTCAAAGTAAATCGAAAATGACAGTTTTCAAGTAGCGTTAGCATAAAAGTTCTGAATAATAGATACTTAGTTTTGATTTTTTTTATTTATTCATCTTTAGTGTAGGTATATAGTATAGGTATTTCTACTGTATCTGAAGACTTCACGGACAAACATACATACTGACACATATACGGGTCAAACTGAGAACCGCCTTTTTTTGAAGTCGGTTAAATATAAGTACCCAAAAACATACCCTAAATGTTAATCTGGTAATTTCTGAACATATTCGTGTGGACCTCGTTGAAATCTATTAGGTAGTTTATGAGATTAGCTGGTTCAAACAAACAAACAAACAGACAAAAATTCTATACTCTATTCTATCGTGTTCAGCTAACGATTTTAAAACGACCTCTGTGTATTTTATTTTCTAGATATTTTACAATTACAGATTTTTTTTATTTCTACAGAGTTATTAAATTAGATATAGATTATTATTCAGAACTTTTTTGCTAACGCTACTTTTCTGTCATTTTCGATTTACTTTGACAAGGTTCCATCCCATTCTCATCGCGCGCGGATTATACCTACTAGATTTAACTTTCGGAACACTCACTCTAAACTAAACTGCTTATATGGCACTACGTCACAACTACGCTGAACGAAACGCGTTAGCACTATGAAGTTTCTGGCGCTTATGATGCTTGCGACGAGTTTTCTCGCGACCGAAACGTCGTAGTGCCCGACATGCAGTGCAGTTTATATATCTATAGCCTGTGAAATTGGACACGGTTTTTGTTCTACAGAGCTTGTCTATTTACAAGACTTTGGGGAACAAAATATTATGATTCCCATTTTGTTTTATGGCAGTAGATTCAGGCGTAGGGGGGAAATAGGGAAGAATTGGAAACTACTTATCCAAGTGAGTACCTTTGAAGGATGAATAAACAGTTTACACAATCTATCACTATTAAGCATACAAAAAGGTACTAGCTAACAGTAGGTATTTCTAAGAAAATAAACTTTGTATTGGAATCCATCCAGTGGCTTTTGACTAAATAATAGACATGTTTAGTTGTCAAGTTTTCTACGAATGATGAAGAGTAGGTAATGATGAACATCCAACGATAACAGCTACTGAGATTTTTCACTACATCTTTCAAGTACAAAATCTATACCTATATCTTCCAGGTACAAAATCTGGCACTACACCGGTATACTGATGCATAAAAGCGTTTGTCCCGAGAAAGAGAATATACTGTCAGTAACATGGAAACCAGGCACTTATGCCAAGACGGAACTCTCAAAGAGTGCTCCGGAAGGGATAGTTGACTCGACTCCTAAACCGATGGGGGCTTACCGTCCGCCGAGCGCGAGGAATAAGCCTTCTACCTTCACTTTCCATGAACATGAGAAACCTCATAAGCCGGGTGATACGCCTACTGGTATGTATTAGTCTAACTTTTAGGATTTCCTCGTTTGTAGGAATTGCAGGACTTACTTTTCACTACATAGCATAAAACAAAGTCGCTTTCTCTGTCCCTATATCCCTTTGTACGCTTAAATCTTTAAAACTACGCAACGGATTTTGATGCGGTTTTTTTAATAGATAGATAGATAGATTCGAGAGGAAGGTTTATATGTATAATACATGCATAATATAGCCGTGCGAAGCCGGGGCGGGTCGCTAGTTTTAAATAGTCTTATTATACATACAGAAACACCCAGAACAGAATAAATATTTGTTTATAGAAACAAAAATCTGTACACAACATATACTTCGTGAATCGAACCCGCAACCTTTTGCGTTGCAGACACACAGGGTTTGTCAAGATCAATTCGGTAAATCAGTACCACGCTATTCGAATCAGTTTTATGTAGTAAGACTAACTTATACTCGCGTCTTCGTTCGCGTAGGCGATTTCTAAAATCATATAGCATTTTTTCATCTATAACTATTATATTAATCATATAGCAAAATTTGCCATGCTATTCAGGCATGCTGATATAGGCATCCTACATCAGAATAGAATGACAAATCTTATCCCGATCCGTCTATTGGTTTGAACTGTGATTATATCCGAAGTTATAACCAGACTAGCTGCGCCCCACGGTTTCACCCGCGTTAGTCCCGATCCAGTGAAAATATATGACGAAAAACGCTGAGCAATTTCACAGATGTCAAATTGACACAGTTTGACATCTGTTAAATGTCACTTTGATATCTGTCACTTTGACACCTGTCTTTTTGACATCTGTCACTTTGACATCTATCACTTTGACATCTGTCACTTTGACATCTGTCACGTTGACATCTGTCACGTTGACATCTGTCACTTTGACATCTGTCACTTTGACATCTGTCACTTTGACATCTGTCACTTTGACATCTGTCACTTTGACATCTGTCACTTTGACATCCGTCACTTTGACATCCGTCACTTTGACATCCGTCACTTTGACATCTGTCACTTTGACATCTGTCACTTTGACATCTATCACTTTGACATCTGTCACTTTGACATCTGTCACTTTGACATCTGTCACTTTGACATCTGTCACTCTGACATCTGTCACTTTGACATCTGTCAATTTGACATCTGTCAATTTTTCGACAGTTTTCGTTATATTTTAGGCAATTCACACAATATCTTTATAAATTATAGCCTATGTTCTATTCTGATGTATAAGCTATATTATTGTAAAGTTTCATTAAAATCCATTCAGTAGTTTTTGCGTTAAAGAGGAACAAACATCCATACATCCATACATACATACTTTCACGTTTATAATATTAGTAGGATAGGATATAACCGGAATTTATGAAAAATGTTTATTGTGTATTTTCCGAATATTCAAAGAATAATTTGTTAATGTTAATCTAACATAAACATTGCAGCGGCTCCATCGAAACAAGCGCAAAAACAGAAGGAGAAACGAGAGGCTCGCAAAGCGCGCAAAGCCGAGGAAAAGGCCAGCGGTGATGTTACTGAAGTTGCGTCCGCGCCACTTTCCAGCCGACCTCCGTTCGTCTCTACAGGAGATCCTGAGAAGGATAAGAAGATTAAAAACATAAACAAGGTAAAGATTATTCTCTGTTCTATAATATTAAAAAACTTTTAACCATACACAGTTTTACTGGTGGTTGATTAATCAGAATCTCATAGGGCATAACTACTTCACACTACCTTTCCCATATAATTTATTGTATGGCTTGAAGTTCGCGAATAGGTACTCTTTGTCACAACCAACTAGCTTGAATTCCTGAACTGTGTTTCGTCCTCTGTGGCGCTCAGAAAATGGGTTCAATTCCCTTCTCAAAGAAATTTTATGTACAGATATTGTTTCTGGTCTGGGTGTCTGTATGTCTATTATATCACTACATAGTATAAAATAAAGTCACTTTTCGCCGTCCGTATATCCCTACGGGATATCTAAGGATACAAAGGGAAATAGGGAATTTCCCTTTGTATGCTTAGATCTTTAAAACTACGCAACGGATTTTGATGTGGTTTTTTTTTAATAGATAGAGTGATTCAAGATGAAGGTTTATACGTATAATACATGCATAATATAGCCGTGCGAAGCCGGAGCGGGTCGCTAGTTAGGTATATATTTACAAAAAAAAAGTATATAAGTATTCTATCTGTTGTCTGGTTATGATAACACAAGCCTAGTTGCTTAGCTTGAGGCTAAATGGAGCTGCGTAAAAAATCCTACAATATTTATTCGTATCTCGTTCCAGAAACTAAGCGATATAGACAAGCTGAAGCAACAGAAGGCATCAGGGAAGCAGCTCGAACTCAACCAGCTCGCTAAGATCGACAACGAACCTGCTCTCTTGAAGGAACTAGAACAACTCAGGTTATGATACACGTTTTATGATACGTACTAGTATGTTATACATACAATACAAACTGTTTAAATTGGCCGGGCGGAAGTTGTACGGAATAGTAGGGATTTGCTAACTTCAGGCCGGCCAACTTATTTTGAACGTATTGTACTTGATGACTATTGCTCGAAATCAATAACCTACTTGTATCTTACCTCTCTACTCTACCAAGGGTTAAAACACTGCATAGACGCTTTACCGTAACCGGGTAAAAACGTCCTTTTTGGCTTCACCGGGTAGAAATTAATTACAGTTCTCATTTTTACATCTTCAAAGTCAAATATCTCCGAAAGTACATTACTTACAAGATTTTATTACAGAATATTTTTTGTTTAAAATCATTTACTCTATTGAAATTAACTTTCAAAATGGCGTACCATAGGTTTGCCAAGTCCCACACATAAATGTTCGTTCCAGTTCCGTAGTGGGCACACTTTTGCACAATAACTTGTTTCCAATAGAATGGTGAATTGATCGCAAAAGGTTTTATATAGAAAATGTAAGGCAAAATGTCATTGGGCTAACAGATATTTTTTGACAGTTTTCCTGTAAGAAAGATGTTATTTTAACCCTTAGAAACTGTTAAATAGTTTATTGATTTCGACCATATACCTACCGTCTTACCTATGTTACAGTGCTACAAGCTTATTTCACAGTAGTTGCAATGACAGTGATGTTAGCAATGGGCCAGGTGAGGGCTCATAGTCTAGCTGTGCTCGCAGGTCGTTCACGGTCGTACGGGTTCAGCAACGCTTGACGCGGTCATTACTTTAGATTCTGATTCAAATTGTAGTTTGTCTTTTGTCATAAAGTTTGATAAAGTCTAAAGCGAGCATATAAATACAATAAGCAATAAACAAGTTACCATTTTGTGCATTTTTAACGAAGTCAGTGTTTGGAAAAATCTTTTAAAAAATGATTTTTGATCTAAATGAAATGATAATGAAAATTGCTATAGAAAATGTCGTAAACTCTCCGTGAAAAAAATACTAATCATTTTTACTACCACCTAAAATATTTTTTTTATACATGTTGACGTCGAATAAAGGTCATAGGGCGATTTGTAATCTCTCATTATAGGTGAGCCATACCACTATAAAAGACGAAATGACGACCCAGTTGGCACAATGGTCACCATGCTGGATTGCTAAACACAGGGTTGCGGGTTCGATTCCCGCCTCAGACAAGTATTTATGCTTAGATATTTGTCCGTGATATGGTTGTTTCTATGTATTATAAGTATACTAGCGACCCGCCCCGGCTTCGCACGGCTATATTATGCATGTATTATACATATAAACCTTCCTCTTGAATCACTCTATCTATTAAAAAAAACCGCATCAAAATCCGTTGCGTAGTTTTAAAGATCTAAGCGGTCAAAGGGAAATAGGGACAGAAAAAGCGACTTTGTTTTATATACTATGTAGTGATGATATTTACAAAAGAAAAGTATAAAGTAGTATATCCGTTATCTAGAACCCATTAAACAAGTCTAGTTACTTAGCTTGGGGCTAGCTAGATGGCGATGTGTGAAATGGCCTGCAATATTTATTTATGTAAATAGAAGAAGAATGGACTTAAAAAGTTTGTAGCACTGTACACACTTCTAGTTTTTAAGGACGGTAAATATTTTACTTGTGGACTTTCAGATACTTATACTATATACTTAGAAAATAAAACAATGTTGTGCATTTAACACTTATATCAGATTTAATAAATTAACTAGCTTTTACCTACAGCTTTGCTCGCGTTTAACAATAACCTTATGAATAATTTCATTCAAAAAAAATTGACAAACACAGAGATTGTAATATTCTGGCATAGTCAACGGTGAGCCATTTTTATTATATTTTAGTTACGCGGCCACCATTTAAACCAATGTATGGATAAAGTTTTAATACAAACAACAAATGCCATGTAAAAAAACAGGTTACCGGTTTGAAAAAAATATGCTGAAATACTTTTTTAACATCAAATAGAAGGCAAACTTGCTTTACAAGATTCTTCGAATTATATGCTTAGGCATATATTTACTTTACAAGCTTTTGTTGATTGTAATAATGTCCTATATACATTGCCATGCATAAAAGATAAAAAAAAAATTAAAGCGACTTATATGCCAGTCTTCACACTTATATGTTACTAGCAGCTCCGCGATTTCACCCGGGTAACTCCCGATCCTGTAGGAATATCGGGATAAAAAGTATTTCCCAATTATTGTTACTATTGTAACTACTATGTAACTACTATGTTACTTATTGTAACAACTATGTTATTCCAAATTAATCAATGTATCCTCATACCAAGTTTCATCAAAATCGCTCGAGTAGTTTCGGAGCCTATTCGTTACAAACAAACAAAAAACATTTTTATAATATTAGTTTATAGTACCCCTTTCGCATTTATAAAATTATTGTGGATGTTCTTGATGCCTAACAAATATTAAAGTAAGTACTTGTTGCTTTTGATTGAGTGTTTTGTTAAAGACTTGTTTTTCTTGTGGTTGTTGTGTTAAACTTAGATCTTGTATTTCAATACGACTTCTGTGGTGCGGTGGTCCTGTGACGCAGGAGGTTCCCGCCGTGGATAAATATCTTCGTATATGTACATATATTTGTGTCAGGTCTGCCTGGGTGTTTCTCTATGTTATCTAATACCTATACTGTAAGGACCTATTGTATCCGTTTGGTACCTATATTACAAGTATAGTTGCTTAGTTTGGAGCTAGATGGCGTTGCGTGCTATGTCGTACAATATTTATTTAAGGGCGTAGAAGACGGATATTGCTATCTCCACAAATGAATAACAAATGTATTCCTCTATATTCTTCATAATGCTTCTAGAACATTTTTTTTTTCTTAAAACTTAGGGTTGCTGTGTACTTGCCCCTCTGTTATCCATTTTTTTACAATGGAAATAAACGAAAATAACAGACCCTTTAATAATTAAATAGATAAATAAACACTGCATTGCACAATTAAAACAATATACAAACAAAAAATAATTACATATAAAATTCGAAACTAGAATATAGAAAAAGTCAAGAGTGGCACAAAGGGCGGCCTTATCGCCTAAGGCCGATCTCTTCCAGACAACCATAAGGATGGAGAAGAATTGAAGAAAGCGATGTATGATTTATTAAAAAAAATTAGTTAGGTATCAGAAAAACAAAGAAATATATAAACACACAGCACTCCTACTCCACTCCACTCCAGTATAATAAACAAAAAAAATATTGCTCTAAGTATATAAAAACATTGGTTTAATTATTTTATTGGGAAAAATATTTGTATGAAGAGAGCAATACCCGTGTTTCATCTTAATAAGCAACGCGGGCTTTACATGTGGTGAAAATGTGTTACAACCTACATTGATCACTCTACCTAAATACCCTAAGATTAGTTATTCAGTGACAAACATGAGGCTGTTTTCGACACAAGAATTTCAAGTAAGCATTCTGACAAATATGTGGCGAATATCTTAGTGAAGGAATGTTGGATCAGGATTGGTCAAAGCAGGACAATGATTTATGCACAAATTCACAATATGTTGCAAGACTCGCGTCGCTTTTTAACAGATTTCAAAAGAAAAGGTTCTTTGAATTACAAGAGCTACCTATAATATTAAACTGTTTAAAATGAAATTACAATTATATGTAAAACAATATTTTTGTACTAGCGTAGCCAGTAAGTGTCAAAAATATTTTCTATGTTGATCAAACATTTATGATATCAATTAGTTGTATTATGTAATTGAATAAAGATGGTATAATGATGTTGATTTATGCATTTTTATTGTTATTCTAAGTACAAAAAGCGTCTATTTCTTCAAATTGCAACCTGTACATACGTAATCGTAACCCATTGAGGAGTTTGGTGATAAGAAGGTGGTTTTAGATGCTCCATTCATCGGCACCTATTAGTGTATGTGCCAATTCTACTAGTGGAAATGAAAAACTGAGCAATTTGCTGCACTCTCGAGGTGCAATTCTGTTCATTACTCCGACGATCCTCATCAGATCTTTATCCAATTTTTATGGGACTATCTGTGAGCTATCCCCTTTCAAACAAAAAAAGTTTTTTTCAATAATCTATAATATAAAAATGAATGGCAAAATGTGTTGGTAAGCGCATAACTCAACAACGCCTAGAACAATTTCGCTAATTATTTTTTTGTTGGGTTTGTTATTGTATGGAGAGGGTTCTTATGGAAGAAAAAATTAAGAAAGTTGCGTAGAAAATTACTACGCAGGTGAAACCGCGGGGCGCAGCTAGTTGGTTATAAAAGTATTTTTTTGTTTTTTACGTTTTACGTAAGTAAGTATATGAAAGAAAATACTCCTACATTATCTAAGTATGTACCTATATTTTAATTTAGTAAATCAGTAGGTAATCAATGAACACTGTTGTAAGTATTACGGCTCGATGAGTAAAATTTACTATAACATTTTGTAGTAACACGTAGTAGGTAAGTAGGTTTCTACATGTGTTTTACCTTATCAATTTAAGTATTATATTACTATAATAGTAGACATTATTATTAGGTACCTATTTATCAATAAATATTAGATAAAAATAATCATAATGAAGTTTAGACAAAAGGCAAAAGTGTAACAATTGTCAAGAGTTACGCCCTCTTTAAATTACTTTTTTCCCATGCCTACCCCCATATTTCCTTTACGATCATCACTACATATCACTACATAGTATAAAACAAAGTCGTCACTATCACTATCACTACATAGTATAAAACAAAGTCGCTTTCTCTGTCCCTATATCCCTATGTATGCTTACTAAATCTTTAAAACTACGCAACGGATTTTGATGCGGTTTTTTTAATAGATAGAATGATTCAAGAGGAAGGTATATAGCCGTGCGAAGCCGGAGCGGGTCGCTAGTTCACAATATTGAAGTTATACTTCTTTAGGCGCGTTATGAAAAAATGATGAGAGTGAAATTTTACAAAAGCGTCACACAAAATTCTCACGTCACACAAAATTCTCACGTCGACGAGGAGTTTTTTGTCGGACGAGTTTTTTGTCGGACGAGTTTTTTTTTTTTTTTTTTTTTTTTTTTTTTTTTTAATAATGCCAAAGAAGTATAACTTCTCACGCGCGTACATAAGTACACGCACCCATTTTTTTTTTTAAACATTGACAACAAGACAAAAAGATAACTTACTTTACCTAAGATAGATATAAGTGTTTCAAATGCAATAGTTCGTGATAAATCCGATATGGAAACTTCCACACTTCGGTAAAGTTGGGTTACACAAACATCACCAAAATACCTACCCTCATTTCCCGCCTCTGGAACCTACAAGTGCTAAAGGAAACATTATGTTTGTACTCGATAAGATATCGATACGATACGTAAGGATTTAGTAGCGATCGACCACTCGACAGCCACCGCTCGAGGTTTGTTGACTCCACGATAATAAGCAACTATTTGTTTACGGACTATTAATAAAATCTAGTAAATTCCCCGTTTAAACAATGGATGAAAATGATACGAATGAGAATACTCGCTTGTTACAAAGTGATCGGACTCAAAGTGAAGTTAGAGACTCTTTACACTCGTTGGAGATAGTGTTTGATAGTAAAATGATGAAGACATCTACGCAGACGGGAGATTTGGCCGCCACGTGGGGCGGGAGAAGATCGCTCCCGGATTCCGGAAGGCGGAGGACACGCTCCTGGTCTGGAGGACCTCCTGACGATGTCAGCTCCGAAATCAGAATATTGAGAGAACGGTGAGTCCTTTAAATATTGCATAATAAGTACAAAACTTTAAAATCATCAATGATACGTAACTGCCAATGTAAATCACGTTTATATAAATTAAATGAGAACGTGCATAGTGAATCAAAGATAAATTAATTGATAAATAAGAGATAAAATTGTCTCGTGAACTCTCGTGTGTATTATAACAATTGCAAATAATTACAATCATTTCCTATTACGTTTGAATTATTTAACTAAGTATCTCTGTTTTGTTCAAACATCTGTTTTATTCGGAGTTTTAACAGATAAAAGAAACGAATAAATGGATTCTAAATTTACCTACATAATGTGATTAAAGATACGTATCTACTCTCTCTAAATACCTATCTTATCAAATCAAATCAATTTAATACCCAATCAACTTTAGGTTGGTAGGTACCTTAAGTTGGTGCTAGGTCTTGAACGTAAATAAATATCTGTTTTTGTTTTTATTATTACAAATATTCAAATTAGCAAGTGGACATTCATTCCACAACGAGCCTTATCACAAAACTATTCACTAGAATTATTTCATTTGTTTGATGAGGGTTCTACAAGATTTCGATCGATCTAAGTATTTGTGTGCCAAATTTAAGCTCGATCCATCCATTAATAATTTGAAGACATGGCGCATCTGCTGTCCTGGCCATCGTGCCCTACCACCTGCACAAGGGAGGACCTAATGAAAGCCACAGATGCCGCCTTTTAAGTGTGGTTTGTTCCTGGTCTGGGAAAATTTATGTTATATCGACGACGGCCGATACGATAAGAAGAAGGCCTTTATATTTGAGTACAGATAAGCTAATATGGTACTAAATTAGTTCCTAAATTGCCATGTTAAGAAGGTCCTTGTGAAGCTAATTTATGTAGGTACCAATCAATCGCCGTCAACTCTTTCGGAGGCCTGCAGCAGCGAAAAGGCTGCTAGTCTTCTGGGAGGACCTGGGATGGTTGGAGTAACAAGTAGGTAATTCTTACAAGCACAATGGCCCAAATAAAGAAGTGTGGAAATAGCCCCGTAAAATTAAACTATCAATCCATTCAACTTATATATACATACTACCTTTTGCCCGCGACTTCGTCCGCGTAAAAGTCGAAAATGGACCAAGGAATCACGTTATCCCATACAAACTTTGCCCCTCTTTTTCACCCCCTAAGGGGTAGAATTTCGGAAAACCCTTTCTTATTGGATGTTTGGTTACGACATACAAAGAACACACCCTCCAAGTTTCAGGTCTATACGATCAGCGGTTTAGGCTGTAAGTACGTTGATCCCACAGTCAGTCAGGACAAAGCATTTTATATGTAAGTATAGATAGATTATCATGGATTAACAATGCTATATTATTATCCAGGTTAGTTCGTACACAAACCCGGCCACACCCCGGAGCAGTTCGCTACCTCACCAGCCGACAGCGCCTCACACTCGCCTCGCTAGCCCTAGTGGACTTCATCAGCTTCTGTTCCATGAGCATCATGGCACCGTTCTTCCCAAGAGAAGCTTCAGCCAAAGGCCTGAGTGATACTATGAGTGGAATGGTCTTTAGTTTCTATGCCGTTGTTATGTTCATCACTTCACCTATTTTTGGAAAGTTTGTAAGTTGGATATGATTTTTTTTTCTATTCCCTCCCCTCTTTCCACTGTTCCCTATCTAGTGCCAGCTGGGTTAGTCCCTACGATGCGAGTCCAACTCGTCCCGCCATTTTTTCCTTTATCGGATCAGCTCTGTGACCGAACATTTTTGGCCTTCCTTCCAACAGTTGCCAGTGTCAAGTATTTCCCGCCATTCTTAGGGGCGATGCAGAAGAGGTATAATACAGGAGTCCTGTGCTCCTATTGGTTTATTTATGTATCACGTGATAATTACTGGTAATGCCAATAATAGGAGAGTCTTTATTGATAGAAAAGTAGAAGTTCGTCTGCGCCAACCCTTAAGTTTGCTTTATGTGAGCAAATATACTTCTTATTAATAACCATTGCGTTTTTCAGTTGCCGACTGTTGGTGCCAAATTCATGTTTACCACGGGAATGTTTGTAGCAGGGGCTTGTAATGTTTTATTTGGGTAAGTAACTACCTATAGGTACTTACGTAGTTATACACTAAAAAACTTGCAATTGCGCCATCTAGCCCTAAACTAAGCAAATTAGGCTTGTGTTATGGTGGCCAGACAACGGATAGAATACTTATACTTAGGTATTATTATAGATACAGAAACACCCAGACAACAAATATTTGTTTACAGAAATAAATATCTGTACTTACACAAATATTTGTTCGTCGCTCTGTGAGTTGTGATTCATCTAGAACACACTAGATTGACAACAAAATTTTTAGTGATTTTTGCTAAAAATATATATTTTTTTCAATCTAGCCCCAAACTAAGTAAATAGGCTTGTAAGATGGGTACCAAAATAAATAAATATTAAGTATGCCTTTTACGCTTTTTTTTTAAATAGATTTACTTTAAGACTACGAACGTACAGAAAAAAAAACTGAATTAGTTATACTGACTTTTGTCAAGTTGGTTAGTTCTTTAGGAAGCACGGTGCGTCACCGGGAATCGAACCCGTCGCGTCGGCGCAAAAAAAAAAAAAATCCCTTAGTGCAGTTTGTGTATTAATTTTTTTGTTCTTTTATTAAAAAATATAATTATCTATGTTAAATAAAGATTAAATTGCCTTCAATCTTTATGTCGTACGTATTTATTTGAAATCGGCCGGATTTAAAATTTGAGCAGGATACGAGTATGCCGGAACTGGATAGTTACCGGATATCCGTTTCATCTCTAGTATTCTATCCGTTATTAGCACCCATAACACAAGCCTAGTTGCTTAGCTTGGAGCTAGATGGCGCTGTGTAAAATGTTCTACAATATTTATTTAATTTACAGAACACTAGTCCTTATCAACGATTCAATAACGTTCACGGCTCTCTGCTTCCTGGTGAGAGGGCTAGAAGCTTTAGGAGCGAGCGCGTATTCGACGGCGAGCTACGTGTTCGTTGTCAACGCGTTCCCAGACAGCATAGGTTCTGTTCTGGGTATATTGGAGACGTTTGTTGGGCTTGGTATGTCGGTGGGACCGGCTATTGGTGGCCTACTCTACTCGGTATGTTAGCTTTTTTATGTATTTTATTCAATACTTATTTATAGCTTAAATTACAGAATATAGATAAAGAAATAGAAACAGATACTAATAATAGACTATCACAAATAGAAACATACTAAAGTGTACCTATATAATGTACGGTCGGCTGCATAATTGCAGACCCACCGTAGAGCTCCAAAACGGCTGTTATAAGAACGTTTTCAACACAAGCAAAATTCTAAAAACCTGCTTTATGTGAAGTTTAAAGTCTTCTAACTTATCAATTAATCAAACAAAAATTATTAGAATGCAAACATTCCAATAATAGTAATTTTTAAACTCTACCGAGGGCTGCAATTATGCAGCCGACTGTACTTAAGTGAAAGAATTATATATTTCATCAACTTTAGGATATGTACTATATTGTACATAACACCGCTATCGTATAAAAGATTATAATTCTTATAAATGTTGAACGAACACCAAATGACAAGAAGGAATCGCATTGTTAGAACCCGTATTTCCTGATCTATACAACTCAAGGTGGTCTTCAAGTTATTAGGAAAGCGTGCTACATCTTAGGCCGCATCGTCACCTACCATCAGGGCAGGTGCAGTGTGCGGGCGTTATAGTGGTCGTACAGAAAATAATGTGTACGGAAGAGCACTCTACACTCTGATAAATATGAGCTGACGGAAATGTTTCGATAACCAAATTGCTAACTTTATGTTCCAGGTAGATCGGGGGATTTGGTTTACCGTTTTATACTCTTGGAGTGATTATGGTATTCACTGTACCCATCAACTTCTTTCTGCTAAATGATTGTGAAGGTAAGTATCTTCTATCCCTCATACAATAAAGCTTACCCAAAAAAAACCGGTCAAGTGCGAGTCGGACTCGCGCACGGAGGGTTCCGTGCCATTTATCCCATATTCTGTTTTTATTATTTTATGTTATAGCGCCAATTGAAATACATCATATTATGTGAAAATTTCAACTGACTAGGTATCACAGTTCATGAGATACGCCCACCAATAAATAAATAAAATAAATAAATATTGCAGGACATTCCACACATCGCCATCTAGCCCCAAGCTAAGTAACTAGACTTGTGTTATGGGTGCTAGACAACGGATATACTACTAATATACTTTTCTTTTGAAAATATATACTTATAATACATAGAAACAACCAGACCACAGAGAAATATCTAAGCATAAATACTTGTCTGAGGCGGGAATCGAACCCGCAACCCTGTATTTGGCAGTCCAGCATGGTGATCATTGTGCCAACTGGTGATTACGCTCGTAAGGTCAACATGATAATTTTATTACCCGACTGCTAGGAAAGAGTTATGTTTTTCGCGCCTATCTTTGTATGTATGTATGTTTGTTACATTCTTTATTCCCTCATATCTTCCAAACCACTCAATAGATTTCTTTATTTTTATATTTATAAAGGTTGCCTGGAAGAGATCGCTTTTACCGATAAGGCTGCCCATTGTGCCATATTTTTTCATTTTTAGTTTTTTATAATTTTCTTATTTTTATTTTAAGTAGGTAGTTAGGTAATTAATTTTTTTTAAATATTATGTAAGGACTTAATTTGTTAGAATTATTTATTTACTAGCGACCCGTCCCGGCTTCGCACGGCTTTATAAACCTTCCTCTTGAATCACTCTATCTATTAAAAAAACGACATCAAAATCCGTTGCGTAGTTTAAAAGATTTTAGCATACATAAGGATATAGGGACAGAGAAAGCAACTTTGTTTTATACTATGTATTGATATATTCATAAAAAATTTAATTAATTAAAATTAATTTAAAAAATATTAATTTTGTGTTTTGTTTTTATGGTGCGGTTAGATGCTTATCTATTTATCTATTATTATCTTCCAGAATACGTATCGGGATCAAAATCAGCGTCGATATTAAGACTATTCAAGATTCCATCCATCATAATCACTGGACTTGTAATCGTAATAGTCTCAAACACTTGGGCCTTCCTCGATCCAACTCTAGAACCACATTTACGGCAGTTCAATCTATCTACTGAGCAGATAGGACTTATATTTCTGCTGTTTTCCAGTCTTTATGGTATTTTCAGTCCGATTTGGGGATGGGTGGCTGATAGGTAAGTCTTGTCACTTAAGGTCACAGTCAGCAACAAACGTGTAGACCCATTGCAGAGTTCTAAAATTGTTGTTATTTAAATAAAATAAATAAATATTGCAGGACATTCCACACCTCGCCATCTAGCCCCAAGCTAATTAATACATAGAAACTAACTAGACTTATGATTGCAAAGTCTCTAACTACGTAAATTAAAATGTTAGATCAGAGTCTTATGTAGGAAAAAATACTGGTACAGTATTTTTTTACAGAAAAAATACTTGTACACGGGCTTTTTATACGAGCTGTTTTCCGCAATAAGACCCTTTTTAATTTTATCCTTTTTGCGTAAGGATGGAGTAGACTTGCCCAGCACCTACTACCCTCTCAGCTTAGTCGACCATGTCCAGAGGAGAGAACATATCAATACTTCTGGAGCCAACTAAGCCGCGGAAGAAATAAATAAATATAAATATTGCACAGGACATTCCACACATCGCCATTTAGCCCTAAACTTTACTTGTAACTAGACTTGTGTTATAGGTGCTAGAAAACGGATATACAACTTATATACTTTTCTTTTGTAAATTTATACTTATTAGACCACAGACAAATATCTAAGCATAAATACATGTCTGAGAACGAAATCGAACCCGCAACCCTGTGTTTGGCATTCCGGCATGGTGACCATTGTGCCAACTGGGTCCTCAAATAATATGATTATTACAGATCGCGCAATATTTGCCTTTGGTTTCATTTTTCAGAGTCCATAATCATTGGTGTATGATGGTTTGGGGTCTATTTCTCAGCAGCATCGGACTTTTGCTACTTGGACCGTGTCCGTACATACCAGGACTTTCTAAGTAAGTCTTCTATAGCTATTTAGTACTGAGATTTGATCTTTGTAGAATTTTCTGAAAAGCGAACTTATTTTGTTTCAGAGACCTATGGTTGGATTTGGTAGCGTTGTCCATTTTAGGAGTGTCGGTGGCTCTCACATTACTTCCCACTTTTCAAGGAGTGCTGACTAGTTCTATGTAAGTAAAACATTCCACTCAAAAACAATTGTGAAAAAGGGAACCAAACTCGGAGTTTCTTGTCAAAAATTATTGAGGATGTATCATAATGCCGTTGCTCCATCCGTCTCTGAGGCTTGGCATCGTCCGATGAGGCTTGTCTTGCCGTGTGCTTAGATTTATTTTCCTACGTATCAATGCAACAATCTTTCTTTCCCAGTTTCCTGAGTGGAGAGGATAACAACATGTTATCCTCTCCACTCAGTTTTATTCAACGTCAAGTCTGGGCCGCGGTCACTCCCCCTTTCCACATATCCTTGCCAATCTCTTGAGCTCTTCTATGGCCGACGTCGTCGTCTTGCTCTACGAACATTTACTTCCAAGTTCTGTGCTCTTCTGGGGACATAGTATCGTGGGGCACTGCTAGTTTTATCATAAAAATAAATAAACAGCAAAGACCAGATTGTGATAGAATCGCACAGTCGATTGCGCATGCACACCGTACACACTACTGCATATAGACTGTATATATATATACCATCTATATATATATACCATTGAAAGAGCATTTCGTGTACAAAAAAAGTGTATCAGGGCAATTACTGGCGCTTGGTTTAGGGATAGTTGCAAACCTTTGTTTCAAAAACTTAATGTACTGCCACTTCCCTGTATGTATATTAAGGAGTTGTGTCTGTTTGTGAGGGAACATTCACAGTACTTTCCACTGCACACAAATACCGTGAAAAGGAATCACATTTCTAGACGACCTAACAATCTGTACCGACCCAGCGGTCGTCTTCAAATTTACACAAAAAATGTACATATACAAGCAATAAAAGTATACAATAAATTACCAGACACGATAAAGAGCCTTCCTTGCCTGCTTTTCAAAAAAAAGCTAACTAAATGGCTTTTGGACAAATGTTTTTACAGTGTAAATGAATTTTTAAATGAAAAATGAATCTAAAACTGACATAATAATTTTTAATTTTATTTGACATTTATATTAATAGTGATTCCATTCTTTTTTGACATTATATATTGAATCGGACCTGGTGCAGTGCTCAATTATTGTAAATCTTATTTAAAATTTATGATTAATGTATTTTTAAAGTCACTTTACATTTTTAAAAGTCATATCCTACCCACATAATATTTGTACACCAGATGACTGGTAGAATGTAAGCACGTACTAACCATACTAACATCATACATATGTAAACTACATTCTAGACAAATAAAATATTCTGATTCTGATTCTGATTCCATCATATAGCGTGGCGACGTCGCCACACCGGACACACTACTGCATAATAATATAGACTGTATATATATCATCATATAGCGTGGCGACGTCGCCACACCGTACACACTACTGCATATAGACTGTATGTATATATATATACCATCATATAGGCCAGCATGCGTCGCCACGCCAGGAATCGGTTTTACGTGCGGCTATAGTGAGCTCTAACGATCTGCATCGAAAAACAGCCCTATGTCCATCATTTGCAGTTTTGACCCACTGTACGTCGCCACGGCATACGTCGCCACGCCAGATATCGGTTTTACGTGCGGCTATAGTGAGCTCTAACGATCTGCATCGAAAAACAGCCCTATGTCCATCATTTGCAGTTTTGACCCACTGTGCGTCGCCACGGCATGCGTCGCCACGCCAGATATCGGTTTTACGTGCGGCTATAGTGAGCTCTAACGATCTGCATCGAAAAACAGCCCTATGTCCATCATTTGCAGTTTCGACCCACTGTGCGTCGCCACGGCTGAAATCGGTTTTACGTGCGGCTATAGATGTTTCACATCAATAATAAATATTGCAGGATATTCCACACATCGCCATCTAGCCCCAAGCTAAGTAACAAGACTTGTGTTATGGGTGCTAGACAACGGATATACTATACTTGTAAATACTTTACTTGTAAATATACACTTATAATACGCAGAAACAACCAGACCACATATCTAAGCATAAATACTTGCTTGAGGCGGGAATCCGCGACCCAGTGTTTGGCAGTCCGTTGAGCCAACTGGGTCGTCAAAAAGAGCCTATAGTAAGATAGACAATTGAAGTGTTATCTCTCTGTAGTTACGAAGGTGGTTGCCCCGAAGCGCTGGCGACGTACAGCGCTGTGGCGGGCGTGTGGTCGTGCTGTTACTCGCTGGGCGAGGTGCTCGGGCCGGCGCTCGGTGGCGCGCTCACACAACGTCTGGGCTTCCCGCTCTGTGCCACGCTCTGTGCAGCCGCCTGTTTCACTATGGTATGTATGTACTGAGCTAGGGTCATTTTGCTACCCGTGCGAAGCTGAGACGGATCGCTAGTTCTATTACATATCTATAAAATTCTCGAGTCGCGATGTTAGTTACCAAACTCCTCCTAAACGGCTGAACGGATTTGTATGACATTATTTGTGGATATTCGTTACGTCGACAAACATCTATTTTATTTTTTATGTATGGCAAAACAACGATTGCCGGGACATCTATTAATGTATAAAAATCGTTTCAACGGCAATAAGTATCTCATTTGAAACCTTTTTATATGTAAATAGCAAAATATACCTTATCTCCAACAGGCTATAGTAACGTTAACATTCTTCTGTCTCCGCGAATCATCGAAAGCGGAGCAGTCGGAGAGTGGTTCCGAGTCCATTCCCTACACGGATACGACGTGGAATTCTAGTCAGTTCTGTCGGACGCGCAGTGCACCACCACCTCAGGACATCTCACCGTTGCTCACCCCTTGTTCTTGTCAAGGTAAGTCGTTTAAAGTTATAGAGAACTCACCAATTTTTTCCAGTTCACCAACTACTGAACGAATGTTAAGAAAAAAAATCCTTGAACTGCTAAAGGATTGACCAGACGCTCCATTCAAAAACTTATATTTTATTAGAATTGATTAAGTAGAAGCGACCAAATAAAAAACTAGAGATAAATCTACTTACTTGTTTTTGCATTACTCTATCTGTTAGCGTTTATCTGTAAAAATCTGAAGCCTATTGATAACTAGGTCCACCCGTTTCTGAGAAAAGCGGTGGTGACATACGGACAGACAGACAGTCGGACAAGAAAGTGATATTATAAGGGTTCCTTTTTTTACCTATTGGGGAACGGAACCCTAAAAATCGAGGCGGACCCCGTAAATTTGACATTTGACAATTTGGCATTTGACACAGACTTGCTAAACCTAGCCCAGGACCGAACTGCTTGGAAAGATGGTAGGGAGGCCTTTGCCCAGCTGTAAGACAATATAGGCTGACAAAAAAATATATATAAATAGTGTCAGAATAGAGTTACAGGTATCCTTTTCCCCTAGGTAACGGATATGGATCATCACCACCACGCCACATCTGCTTACACAATAATAGCAACAAAAGTGGTGCAGCCAGCATCACAGAAGCTCTAGCCTACGTTTTAAAGTTCCAATTCATAACTAACGCATACATTAAAATACGAAAATCAAGAAGATTACAATCACAATCGAACCATACAGGAGAACTCTACCAAAACTATTTAGAAAACAATGAAACCAAATCACAGAATGCAACCGACCAATCACAGGATATAACCAACAAGTCACAGAATATAACTACCAATTCACAGGGTATAACCTCCAATTCTCAGGATGTAACCACCAAATCACAGAATATAACGCCCAAATTACAGAATATAACCATAAATAACAATGTTAGAGACTCGGATCATAATAAATTGTGTAATTACTTAGAGGAAGCCATTTTTGGAAGCCCTGTGGTTATGGAGAATGTGAACACGGAACATTTAAAGGTGAAGAAGAATAAAAGTGGTTTAGTACCAAACATGATGACTTGCGATGAAATTAGGAGTAATACTGATGAGATGTTGAAGCATAATGTTGAGAAGGTGCACTTTTATGAACAGAGTATAGCTTGCAGCTCTATTGAGGATATTTTTGTAAGTATTTTGTAGAATATAGAAAGAAAATAGCTATCGTTTTTAAGGGTACAGGTACCTATCGACCCACTTTCTCGCCATATTCGTTGAAAAGCACAGTTAGAAATTTAAATCTAACTTGAAACGCGCGGTTTGAATATAATTTTCCAACGACTAAAACCTTTATTAGTTAGACTTAAAATCTATCCGAGACATAACAGTGTAATAACAAAAAGACACTTTCTTAGAGGTGAATATAAATTACGTTTTATAAGCGCGCGTCACTAACTATTATTAGATTTTGATTTCTTACTGAATCATTTTTACGACACACTGAAAAAAAAAAGATATTGTCGGTCCTTTACTTCGACATCATTTGCGATTTATTTAAAACCTTTTCTTTTAGGTTATAAAATTGTTAGTAAGTATATATTTTAAGCCCACCCTAAGGTTGTTAGTAGATCTTTAGAATGAAAACCGTCTTTTCAGGATGGATGCGAATGCAGAGATGGCGTTACGTACGTTCCAGGCACGATTACAGTCTCATCTACGGGTGCCTGTGAAGTTTAAACACATTTATTTTTAAATTTTAACATAATTGAAAATTCATTAACTTATAATCTAGTTCGTTTAAGAAATACTCAATAAAACAACGACAATTTGAATAAAATACTCAACTAGTTATTCGAAAAGCGCCAGCGCTAGCCCCCGATGGAACGGAATAGCAAAAATATTTTCCAAGTCGCGCCGTGTACTAGGACACCATAACTATAAAAGATATTGTGAAATTCCTTTCTCCCACTTTAGGGAAAATTCGTAGCCCGCAACGCTACGATATCGACTCCCTCTTTCGTAGCAATTTTCATTAATACTTGTACCTATCTTCTTATTCAATCTCTCTAATGTAAACTACTACGTGCTAGAAAGAGATATCACAAACAATATCCACCCTCTATCTTTCATCCCTCATAAATAAATTTTCATTGATAGAAAAGAGAGGGCCGTAACTTATCGTTTCCCTCTCACACACACACACTAACAAATACCCACACAAACTTATTGATTTTCCTCGTGCAAACTTACTCGCTACATATATCCCAAGGGAATAGAATAGATACTGGGTAGGAGGTACCTTACAAATATCCGCTTCCTGCGATTTATGTGTTCCTAGTCAAAACGACCTCTGTTGACGATTTCGCGACGTTGTCATGGAGATTTTTGCAAACCGCTGACCACTGTCCACTTTAATGAAACTTTGTGAGTTTTCCTGTTTATGAAACTTGTATCGTAGCAGTAATAATAATCCACAGTTGCGGTTTTCCACGACCAAATTTGAAAACAACTGTACCAGGAGTTCATAATATACAGGAAGTATACAGAACAGGGAAGGAGTTATTCTCTAAAAAGATTATTTTATTTGTGCAGGCTAAAAACAGAATTTTACAGATAAATAATTTACCTACATATAAATAATGTACCTACATACCTAAAGCCCGATTCAATTAAAAAATTAAATAACTATAGGTACTTACTTACAGTACCTACATCAAAAATATTTTCTTTTGTTAGTTTGAATTTAAATATTTTATAGCTGCGATCAAACGGCACTGTGTGAACAATGCTTGTAGCAAACGCAACACCAGGCGTGCATAACTACGCAGGATATCGAATTGCACTCTGGTAGTCGATATATTTGGGAAAAAACACACTCCTAACGAGGCAGTACCTCCTACCTACCTACTGGGTTTAACAATAGGTTAAATATTTATATTTAGACTTCAATAACGGTTGAAAATCCGTTCATACACAACACAAAATAATATATATATTTAAAAAGTAAGACAAACTATTAAAATGGGTCTCGAGGTAAGTGGGTACCTATTTATAAAATTAAAACTCATTGTAAGAGGTATACATCACTTTACTTTTTAGTGATTAGTGTATTCATCACACAGTAAAAAAATTAAAGACTTTCCACACTTATTCCCTAAATACTTAATCAAAATATTTAGTCACTATTTGATAGATAATATAAATAGAAAAGCGATAATGATGTAACAATAGGAATATACATACTTATTGAGGGAAAGGGATTGACCGTGAAATTGTGACGTCATGAAGGGGAATCAGAGGGTGGCAGCCCTCCCGTTTACCCACACTTGTATACCTCCCTTTACAAATACACTTGCTACGGCTCATGCTCGCCTGGTACTCCATTTGTCAAAACAGAGTAACAATAATAGTCGTGATTAATAAAAATCGTATTAATCTTACTAGCTAAGTTAATTACTACAGTATTACAAAAAAGTAAATAAACTATACTACTATTTTACGTACGACTGATGAGTATAGCTTGATAAGAAATATAAAAAAATTATTATTTACAATCCCCTGGCAATAATTTAACAATTTCATGAGGATCAGAATAAATAATATTGTTGTCGTCATCAAAAGTAATGCCGAAGATATTCTTCACATGAGCTATTTCTATCAAGGAATGGTTGTGCTTATTAGGTATGTAAATTGAGCTATGTGCACAAAAATGTGCGACCCCTTTATGGTCAACTTCGATTGTTCGAAATATTTTAGGGCCATCATAGTGAATACGTTCTGTAGTTCCATTTTTTATTTCATAAAGTCCTGTATCTGTAGTTAGAAAAATATCATTGTCCCCGTCGATTGCAAAATTGTTAATTTTTTCAGGTATGTGCTTGACGAGTTCCGAGCTATTCCCGACTACTTTATGGAATCTCTGCGACGGGTAGTCTATGAAAAATAGATGATTTTTGTAGTAGATATCCCAGATATTGTGCCCCTTAATTATATGCTTGATTTCACTCGGATTCGAGAGATTTTCTTCGTAAATTCCATCGCTTCCTCCGAAGTACATTGATTTACTGTCGTCGTCAATAGCAATGGCGAAGCCATTTTTTACGGAGGTTATCGGGGTGGGAATCTTTTGATCCTTCATCAAATAACCAATTTCGAATTTGTCTTCGTCGTCAGTACCGACGTTGTAGCTGAAGTAGATCTTGTGCTTGTGGTGATAGAGAACGAGCTGGTAGGGTCGATTCAATCCATTCGCTATAACATGCTTCTTATGAAATTTTCCCTTGACGTGAATACCATCACATGTTTTGTTGCTTTTCTTGTCTTTAGCGTATATTAATACGAAGCACAGAAACAGTAAAACCACGAATTTCATTTTATTTATTTAGTTTTCAATAAACTGGTGTGACACGTGTTATTTCCAACCGTTTTATCTTTCGAACTGGGCCGTGGAATAGTCCTTCGTACGTAGTATGGTTTCATATTACAAGCACTGGTTGGATTAACTCTATTTTATCATGTATACCTACCTACCTAACTAATTTATAGGCAGGTACTTTGCTGTAGTAAAAGTATTAATATGCTCAAATGCACCTAAAATTCTGCAATAAAAGCTAGTTTAATAAAAATGCACTAAAACCTCTAAAGACCTCTATTAATAAGCTATAGTTTCCCTTTAATAAGTAGGCAAGTATACCTACACAAAAATTACTCTATTATTATCATAATACTGCGTTATTGTTAGCTTTAGTGTTTACCTACTTAAATAAGTTCGTGACTCCTTACTTACGCAGTAAACGCAATACTTATTTGATCAAAACATTTTCATTTTCGTCTCAAGGTAAGGTCTTTACTTACCTAACAATTCACACAACTATTCTGGCAACCTTGTGAATTTTACGGATAAAAATAAATAAGTAATTAAAAAAATCAAACGTGCTTAGTCTGAGCCAAAAACTTGCTTACATAGAATTGGATTAAGTAATTGGATTTACTTAGCTAAAGGTTGTGGAAGTCCGGAAGCCTTAAAAAGTTTTCAGCTGATTCTACCGACCATATTTAATTAGTGGCGAACTAAGGGAAACAACCTCTTCCTTAAGTGAGTAGGTACCTACACCTGCCATAAACTGCTTGAACTTTATTTATTTATTTTATTATCTTAGGAACACCCACGGCTAATTCTACAAACTAGAAACAAAAGTATAAATCAGTTAGCCAATAACAGGTATCCACAAATACTACTACTAATAATTAATGAAACCTTTTAGTGTTACACGATATTTTTTCTCACCTGGCACGATTCTAAGTCTGGCAATATTTGCTTTCGTCTGTCCGTAGGTATGTTGGTACTCCTCTACAGGTTGTATTATAAAACCGATCGACGAAACTTGGTACACAGGTTTTACGAGTTTATAGAATTTTTTTGTCGTCGGGGATTTTTGATTGGAGGGGTATTTCCCCCAAAAAAGGGACAAAAAGGGGGCTATCTATTTTATGAGATAAGATTTCGATAATTCTTTTTTTATTTGAAAGGAATTGAAATTTTAACTTAGTCTCATATTTTGGTGAAGATCTGATGAGGATCTTCGGAGCGATGAACAGAATAGCTCCTCAAAATGCAGTAATTTTTACATGTTCATTTTTAGATTTCTATGGAATACAAATCAAAGTACCAATCAAGGTTATCAAGGTACCTACTATACCCCTTTAAAATTGTACCTAGGTATTAGGTAGGTAACTACTTGCGGCAATGAAAAGCACTAAATATTAATATTCCTCTGGAGATTAATGTATGTTTTACAAATAATCAAGAATGGCACTGTACCAAATGCTACTACTACTAGCTTACTAGTCTACTAGCTTTTACGCGCGTAGAAGTTTAATTTTCCATAATCATTTCTTAATGCCTACGTCAAATACATATTTGCCCTATCCGTCCATTATGGTCTATGCGTTGAGATTTCAGTCAGTACAGTCAGGACTTTTTTTTAACTTTACCTACCTATAGATTAGCATCTTGCCATTAAAATAACTTAGTACCTACCTACCTACCAAAAATAATTCGCAGCAATTATTTTTGTTATAAAAGGTACAAATCGTATTAACTACATAGGAGTAAGGTAAATATTATTAAGTAAATAAAACATAATAATGTAAGCTTAATTTTCTTTAAATTATTATTAATTACTCAAATAACAGTATATATTAATACAATTAATTTCTCTCTGTACATATATAAATCTTTGGTACGAATACTTTAGAAGTACTTAACTTAATTACTATGTAAAACAAGTACTAATTAGAAATCATTTTAACTTTTAAATAAAACTGTAAACATAATAAATACAGGAAAGTTTAAAGAACATTAACTACATAAGAGGGTGCATATGAATTGCTTTGTCCATATAAATGTGTTCCAATATTTCCTGTACCCGTACTGTGAGTTTTTTTCGTATATTAAACGCTATTATGTTAGCGTAAACAAACGAGAAAAATATATGGAAATTTCCCCTATGGGATAACATACGAAGCTTTAACTTTCAATACAATTTTCTCTTTTACGCAAAAGCGATATTAACATTTGCTATACGTAAAAACCCACACTCCGGGCTCTAATATGCCTCTAACTAGATCTAGGTTTTTCATAAAACATTTTGCTTTACATATCTTTACAACAACTTATTACTATATAAAAGAAAAAATAGTAAACAAAATGCCAAGTGTACAGAAAACCTATGTTCTAAATATTATTCAGAAAGGAAATAGGGGAAAGCAATTTGTATGGAGAAAGCTATACCTACCCTCTTAAATAAATAAGATTAGTTTTATACAGGGTTATTAGTAATTATACAAGAAAGCGGTTGGGATCTACAATTCTGTGCAACCTAACAATCAACTTTTAAAACATCAATTTTTTTTGGAATTTTTGATGTTACATTATGTAAAAAATCAGCCGAGGCTTTTAAATAAATGTCATTCAGAGGCAGTCGATAAAATATAAAAAAAATAAGTATAATCTTAAGGTTTAATGACCTCTCTAATGTAGCTGTGACAGTAAGTAACAGCTGATTTTCGAGTAGGTACCTAAACATAACTTCAAATTTTTTGAAAGTCATAAAATAAAAGTTGATTGTTGGGGAGCACAGAAGTAGCCCTCAAACAGTTCCTTATATAATTACCAATAACTCTGTATATATATTACTTTAATAAGTTTTCCAAATATCTAAAAATATCTGTCACGTAGCTAGAAGGCAACGCTATTATTACGTTAGAGGTTCTAAAACGTAACAATGTCATGAAAACATGATATTATTTCGCAATTTATGTTAGTTTTTCTTTTGTATGTCTACAATGCCTACAATAAGGAGTCTTTTGTAGAATACAAATATCTAGAAATAAGGTCATTTGATTCACGACAACGAATAGGTAGATTGGTATAAGGACGGACTCTACATAACGAATGAAGTAATTAGAAAAAGTAGGTACAGTCAGCAACAGTATTGCAGACACTTTAAACTTCCACTAAAGCACATTCTTACAAAAGCATTTTGGAGCTCTTTGGGTCTTCATTTTTCTTGCCCGATTGTACAACCAGGCAATAAAAGTGGAGGCTCACCGTAGAGATCCAATTTCCTAATAAAAATATTAAGCTTAAAGTTTTGCAACTGAAGCAAAACTTTAAAGTTCTGCTTTAGTTGAAAACATTCTAGTAATAGTAAGTTAAAAATTCTACGATAGGATTTCATTTTTGTTGCCGACTTATCTAGTTAAGGTACTACCTAGCTTATATAAAGCTGGGTCTTTAGCTCATAAATAGGTACGCAAACCTCTGAATTGGTAGAAGTACAAAAAGTAACTTATTCGTATTTGTGAAGTAATTTTTCATATAAAAATCGTAAAAATTAAATGACTACGTACACATTACACACACACCCTACAGTTGCGTGACTTTGTGAATTCCAAAGCCTTAAAAACATCATTTTTTTTCTTATCAAACATTCTAACATTCTTGCCTTAAATTGAATGTGAATAAAATCCTTGGTACCACAAAATTATACAAACATAGAGGCTTACCTACTTTCTCGAAAGTGCCCTTAAGAACTAACAGCAATAGTGATCGCGAATAAAATGGTCGATAAAAATAAACTGTGAAACACCCTACCAGCACTGTTCCCACAGACCATTCTCCTCGAGGCTACAGATAGTTTCTTAGTCTGTAGTAACGTGTGCACTGACTCTACTTCCCATTGCGGCATAAGGGCCGGTTCCCTTGAGAATAACACTGAGTACAGCTGCGCTGGTCTCCCGTTCGAAGGTTCTTGACAGAAGTTGAGGACAAGGTGATCGTTGACAGCCTTCAGGACTTGAACGGATCCGCTGAACTGCTGGTATTTGGGTCGAGTTGGGATTGTTCCTGAAATCATTAGAATACAATTGATTATTTTCTACTAAAGGAAACCAAAATGTGAGTAATCGGGTTATTTTCGGATATTTTATTCTAAGACGATCTGTTTTGATTGGTTATGAAGACTAAATGACTAGACTGTTTATCTATCTATCTAATATTAGTGTTTTAATTTGTTTGACTCCATAAACATTTAAGTATTAAAAAAAACGCTTATACCTGGATAATTCTGTAAGTAGGTCCCTAATGCTATTAGCCGTCCTAAGATAGGTATTAGGAACAACGAAGCGCCTTTTCGGCCGATTAAATGTTACGTCAGCTAGTTTTTTTTCGACTTTGCCCGATAAAATGCGTCTACTGTTCTGCTTTACACTAATTCGTCTTTCTTACCATTTTGTCCATCGTAAACCTGCCAGTAGCCAGCCGAGTCGTTCCTGAAGTAGAGAGCGTACTCGATGGTCTGCCCCGCCTCGTCCCACAACAGCCGTAAGTGACGGTACTCCTGCCGAAACTTCGCGTTGATGTGCTGAACGTGGAACAACTGGTGCTCCGTTGAAGGCTGGAACGTAAGTCGTTTTTATTTATTACTAGGAGCGCTCCGCGATTTTAACCCGCGTAGCTTCCGATCCCGTAAGAATATCGGGATAAAAGGTCTATGTTACTTAAATTGAATTATTATATCCTCATACCAAGTTTCATCAAAATCGGTCCAGTAGTTTCGGAGCCTATTCGTTACAAAAAAAAAAAACAAATAAAACTCTCCTCTTTAATATAGTGTAGATTAGTTAGACCAAACTTTAAAAAATTTGGTTTGTTTGTGTTTGTTTACTATGTCGTTTTATCTATAGGTATATCAAGGTATATCAAAGAAATACCGAGAACAGATAACTATTGAACTTTTTTACCTCTTGCCCTTGAAACTTTAATGTTAGCAGTCAATAGGAACTGTTTACTATCACTCATCTTTAGATATCGTACGATTTCCGATCCAAAATTAAACATACTCCTACTTAGAATTTAAACTCTAGGTAGAAAAAATATTAAACAAATGAGAGCACCTGACATTGTAAGCATCCCAGGACCACATCAGATTAATAGGTCAGTCAGTTTAACCTTACGACTTCAGATGAATCATTTTAGGATCGTGAAGCGAGAGCGTGGGTGTAACGGGTGATGCCTATAGTCAAAAGGTGAGACTGACGCATTAATAACAATTTTAATTTATAATTTTGACAAATGTATTAAGGTGGATTACTATGGGATCTTTTATAATCTAGGTAGGTAGGCAGTAGGTTAACAGGGACATTCATGCTGGCGTACGCTATTCTATCCTTACTCAATATTATAAACGTGAAATTAACTTTTCTCACTCTGTATGTCTGTCTGTTACGGTTTCACGCTAATACCGCTGTAACAATTTTGGATAAAAACAGGCTACTGTTTATCCCGATTCCGGAATTTTACGCGGTTACGCGGGTGAAAGTGACAGGCGCTGCTGTTCCTAAATTATCCTACTATTCTATCCCACTAATATTAGTGTGTGTTACTCATAAACTACTGAACCGATTGTGTTGAAACTCGGTATGTAGATAGCTGAAGACTTCGATTAACATATAGGCAATTTTTATCCCGATATTCCCCCGAAATCGGGACTTACCATAGATACATAAAGCTAAGCTTGACATGCCTACTTTATGTAAAGATACCAAAAGTACTAATAATATAGTAGGTACTCAACTGCTAAAAATCCCCGGCACTATCTAACTATATGATATATTCTGTGCTATAGGGTCATATTATAGCAACCAAACTATGTCAACTGCATTGAACCGAGAGAACTCGCAATAAAGGAGTTGTATTAATTGGTCTATTGTGTTCATGACTCAGACGTCGCGTAAGTTGCTTCTTATTTTAACCAATCAAGCGTCAAATTGTGATCAGACGTTGAAATATTGATGCTTAATAAGTAACGCATTAAATAAAAATACTTTATTTTCTAATGTTTTCAAGGCCTAAGCAGCAGTAGATACTTATATATACCAAGACAATTGGAATAAAATGAATATTTAATATTTCAGCAAGTTAAAGCTTTACTGAGCTTAGGAAAGTATTGACTTGATTTCTACTCAGGTTTTTAAGGGTGGTTAGTAAGGTTCTACTACTAAATCGTTTTTAATTTAGTAGGCACTAGATTTTTTTCAAAATCTGGTCATAAATCCAACCAGACCTTTCGTTAGGGAAAAAGTAAATTTCAGGACTTCTACAAAGTGCTATTTCAGATTAAGAACAGCGGATACGTCAATGAGGTTGGTCCCGGAACGCAGCCGGAACCGTGAGGGACCACACCACACGCAAAATTGTAATGTTACCGGCGCGGGAGCATTTGATTTATTGTACCTACTCAAATGAATTGATGAACGAACCTTTGTTGATAACCTTTGTTTATATAGATGTGCCTGTCTCATAATTCGTAATCGTAAAATTGTAGGATCTATCCACGCGTACGTAATATAACTAACAACAACCTACGCAAAACAACACCAAGATAAGAGCTTGTATAAATACTGAAAAATTCTAAGTAATCTAAATAAAGCAGACTTCATAATTCTTAATCCACACCTTTTTGAAAATAAATTGGATTAACACCTACCCCAAAAGTAGATCTAGGAAATTCATCCGTTTCCCACAGGACGACGACAGGGCATGTCGGATACACCTTAACACCTTCGTTGCTCAATGGCATATAAATTTCCACAGCTTTCCATTTTCCCAGTACCTCTCTAATATCTAATTTATCGTAATTATGTTCTTGAACACAAGAAAACGTTTTATTTTGATCTGTAGTATTATCTACCGATGAATCTTCGAAACCGTAAGTAGAGCAAAACAGAACAATAAAAATCGTTATTCGGAAATTCATTTTGGAAAACAGCACTAGTTAATCGTTCATGTTTGAAAATTTTATATCTTATTCGGTACGATGCGCGGGCGCGTAAATATTGCTCTTTTCGTAGATCGAAGGCGACTGACAGTAAGAGCGGCGCGCGCCTGACTCATTCATATCTGATGCTATCGACGTTGACCCCACGCTCAATACACTGAAACAACGGCTAAAGAAATTGTTACCAAGGTTTTCTCAATTGGGAATATTTTTACTGAGTTAATACTTAATCCAGACTTGGATTTTAAAAATCATCAATCATTAGGTACCCGTAAACTAATGTAGTATATTATGCCCCTCTAATCAACTAAGTACAGTAAGGGTCATAAGTAAATGATCAGTTTGCTACAATAATAATATCAACAAGTATTGGAGTTACGACCTTCGTCTAATAGACGTTACACACAAACCTAAATACTTGAATTAAAAATACTCAGTGTGATATAAGCCGCTACCCGCTACACCAACCGCGACGTCGTGGGTTCGATTCACAGGTTACGTTGTTATAATGTTCAAATAGTGCTGCACAGGATTGTAAACGTTACGGTGGGCAGAGACTTTTGACCGTGGATTGTACCTACCTAGGTAAAAACCATCGTATGAACCATCGTATCATCTATGGATCGTGGGGTCGATCCATAGGTCGTGGGTTCGACCTATGGATCGAACCCACGTCGGTTGGTGTAGCGGGTAGCGGCTTATACCACTCGACCAACTAAAGACTTAGCTAACATGTTGAAAATAATAATCACACTGAATACTTTTAATTCAAGTATTTAAGTCTGTGTGTAACGTCTATTAGAAGAAGGTCGTAACTCCAATACTTGTTGATAGTATTATTGTAGCAAACTGATCATTTACTTAAGACCCATACTGTACCTTTACCTACACAGTGTTTTGTTGCTTCGTTTGGTACTTACGGTAAAACACTGAGATTTTACAATGTTAATATTCTCTAGATAATTTAATTCAAATAGTAAAACTAGCTGCGTGCATTTTAAAGAAATTCTAAAGATTTCCATCTCTATCTTTAAAGTGCCTATATTAACGCAATACAATGTTACGTAGTATGTTCTACTATAAACAAGATCACAATGTGAGCGACCATTAATAGGCCACATTGATCAATTTTATGCAATATAAAAAACACTTTGTGGGACGATTGGTAACATTGAGCATCAATTGTGCGAATATTTCTTCCGAATAGGTACAGATAGACCGAACGAAGATAGACGAGATAGACACCTTAAAGATAAATTTATCAGGTTAAATAATGTCTAAGTGAATTTTATTTTAAAATTTATCAGATACAAACTAAATAGGAAATTAGCTGGGGAATTCCGCTGTATATCGTCCATAAAATCAAAGTTTATTCTACCATATCCAACACAACTTTTTCAAATAAACTAGATAAAAGTTTGTACTTACTCTTTCTATTGGTTCTGAAATATGAATCACAATACAAGATCTGGCGTAGTCAACTCTCGAGTCTCCTGCCAAATGCTGGACGAACTCCACTCCGTACCACATCCCCATCAGGCTATCCACCCAGATCCCCATCTGAGGGGATCTGTTCACACAATATTCTCTAATATCTCTCATAAAAGGCATCTCGTAAGAGCTGTAGCCGCCTCTTCCATATCCCGTGTTTCCATAACCTGTATTTCCATATCCTGTATTTCCATACCCCGTGTCTCCGTATCTTTGAGTGCTGTACGAATTCTGGTAAGGCCTCTGTGTAGAATACGTATTATATCCATTTGTGGGGTAATTGTTATACCCACTCGTGGGATATGCACCCATAGAATTATAACCACTCGTAGAATATGAATTGTATCCATTAGTCGAGTAGCCAGGGCTGTAGTTGGGGTATCGTGTAGCTTCGGGAAAATTGGCAATATCGCTTCCGTATGTCCCAGTTTTGTACGGATATTGGTAGAGATTTGAAATCGTCGAGTAGCTCTGTGAGTTAGGATACCGCGTCGACGTATCGTATCGCTGATAACTCGCACCGTTTGCCGAACATGCCAGAAATATCACCAAAAACGTGAGTAATTCGATTCGATACATTATTCGAGTTCGTAAAATTACGTGATGTGTGACTGGGCTCCGCACCGCGATTGTACGTATGCGATATGGGAGTGGGAAGTAAACTAATTAACTCCAATTTAACTACAAGAGTCCTGCAGGCAAATTAGTGTAACCCGTAGATTCTCTCATTACATAATTTAAGTTAAACCGCTTATTATCAGTTACGCGACAGTCAGCACGATCACATCGTTTTTACAAGCTGTTATTTATCATTGGCCGTTGCGTCTATGTTAGATGGATTAAGATTTTATCAAAAGTAAAAAATGCTTTACTAAGTGCTTGACACACAGGGTGGTTGGTGATAGTGGGCCAATCACACATGTGGGAGTCTTCCTCTTATCTTCTGTCTTTGTTTGATTAGGATCCGACTCCTCGCTACGAAGTTTTATCTTGTTTCAATTTATTCTCAAGATTTTCAGAAATGGTTCTCAAAGTCAAATAAAATATAGGTAGGTACACAGTTCGTTTTTTCAGCAAATATTCCTGTGTTCCTTCGATGTTGTCTTCTTCTTATAGGTAATTTTTAAAGAGTGTCACATTTAACACTCTAAAAATGTGGTCTTTCTAAAAAAATATGAAAAAAAAACATTATAAAAACTGGTAATTATTTAATTCTGTAATGAAAAATTAAACTATAACTGTCACAACAGGTTACTATCTGCCTACTACCCTACTACATGTTTACCTAACGTCACAAAATAGATACATTATCATCTGATAACAAGGCTAAAAATTTAACTGAAAAAAAAAAAAAGAAATTACTTGCATCGTTTCGCGGTTTCACCCGCGTAACTCCCGATCTTGTGGGAATATCGGGATAAAAAATAGCCTAAAGATGCTATTCCCAATGAATCAATATTAGTCCAGTAGTTTCGGAGCCGAAAGAGGAAAGATTTTTTGTTTGTAACGAATAGTTAGAAACAAAAAATCTTTCCTTTATATTTGTGTAGATAACTTCACCTAATGGATCAACTAATTGACATAAATTTGTAAGTAAATGGTGTTCCTGTCTGCCTGGCTGACCCTGTGTCCTGTGTCAGAGGCCTAAGGCCACTAGTCCACATCCTTCTAACAAACAATTTAAGAAGTAATTAATAGTTAGCGAGCTGTCAACATCACGAGGTGGAACCTACCTAAAAGCAATTTCTCGACTAACAACTTACCAACTTTATATTTCTTCCCATTGAAAATAATAATTAAATTTTAAATCAACTTCAATCAACTTCAATCAACTTTAGATGTGTAGGTATACTCAAATAAAAGAAAATCGTCCGTGGCGCCCTCAAGAATCTGCAAGCACGTCCTGCCTAGCTCTAAGGTACTGCGTACTTTGTTTATTCTCCGTATAGACGAACGTTTTTATGTCTTTAAAATAACTATGCCCCTAAGTAGGTAAGTGACAGTAATGTGTTCTTTGGGACTTTTCTCACCTTTTGAACGCCAGTGAGTGACACCTTTATATAGGCTACTAGCGACCCGCCCCGGCTTCGCACGGCTATATTATGCATGTATTATATAAATAAACCTTCCTCTTGAATCACTCTATCTATTAAAAAAAAACCGCATCAAAATCCGTTGCGTAGTTTTAAAGATCTAAGCGGTCAAAGGGAAATAGGGACAGAAAAAGCGACTTTGTTTTATACTATGTAGTGAAGACACAGTTGACTACTTAAGGCATCAAAATTTTACTGCCTTCTACACTATGTTATTTTTGTATATAAAAGAACGGATTAAACTACTAATTTAATTAAACTGCCAATACCAACTTTTACTTGGGTTAGCGTCTGTAGAAAGTTTCATTAAAAAAAATACTGGCGTTCAAAAAGTTATACCTAAACGTAAGCTTTGTTAATGACTCCCGAAATGTGATAAGCACTACCTAAGTGGAATATTAATCTTCTTTAATAGACAGGTAATCTATAATTAAGATAATTACTTCTTAGACCTTAGTTACCTATGGGTACCTACTCTGCATGACAGATGACTGTTTGTTACTATTTTCACAGTAAAATGAAACTTGATCTAACTTGATCTTCCGGTTTCCACTTTTATTACTTTCGCTTACATATTCGTTTGTTTTTTTATCAGCATAACAGGGGAAAAACACAGAGCAAAAATTATGGAATGGGTGTATGTTAAAATGTATAAACTCAAAATACATAACGTTGTAATTCATAAAGTTAAAATACCGAAAATCAAAATACATAATGATTCAAAATACATAAAATTAAATGACATAAGTTTTAAATTCATAAACTGTAAATTCATAAAGTTCTAAATATATAATAATTAAAAATTATAATGCTTAAACCACATAATAATCAACAAGCCTACCTTTAAAATGTATAACTATCAAAATATATAAGTTGTAGGTAAACAAAAACCAGAAATTGGTACATAATTTGTTTATTAAAATTAGAAAGTTCCAAATATCGAAGTACAAAGTAAATATCGAGTATTTATTATGTAGATAAGTCATTCTTTTTTTTCAAAAAAATGACAGCTCGCTGCGCTCGCACGGATAGGTTATAACTGCGACCACAACGCACGAGCCGAGCAAGCGAAACGGCCGGCCGGCCGGTGCGTGCCGCGGTAGCGGCCGGCAAGGTTTAGAACCTACCTATCCTAAAATTCTACCTATTTTACTTGGTTAGCGAGGGCGTAATTTATAAAAAAAAATAAAACCCTCGGTGAATTAATTGTAGTCATAGAATTTGACGTTCGTACCTCATTTGTAGTAAAATTAACCGTCAGAACTGCCAGTACCGAATTATACCTACCTATTTATGCTTAAAATGCCCATGCGCTGCTCTACAGCGTGTATTGTATATATGGGCATTTTTACTTAGACTAGTAGTTCGCCCCGAACTGAGACCTCACGAGTTTTTTTCAGCGTTTATTATATTTCAGCGTAAAGTACTAAAATGTATAATATAACGACGAAAGACTCCAAACACGACAGGTCTATCTTATTTGAATGATAGGTGCCTAGTATCGCTATTATCTGACATTGGATGATTTAGAGAATCCAAACACGATAGGCATAACTTGTTGTTGTTGTTAAGTTCTAAAAGCATAGGCCAGCTCAATCATCACACCCTGGACATCCGTTGACTCTTTATTTTTACTCAAGACATTTTGAATATGTCCAACATAATATCCAGAAGATAGTAATTCCTTTCCTTCCTTCCTTATGTATCTACTTATCATAATGTTACGTAAGAGGAAACGAGAAGACAAGCTCGAGAACGAGAATATATTAGAGAAGTTTGAGGCCAATATGTCCTGTAATAAGTCCCTAAACTAAAATATAACAAGTCAATAAAAATTATAAAAAAATGAGTCACAAATTTTATAATTATCAGAGTCTCTAGATCGGCTAGAACCGAACATTCCTACTATTTAATACTATCCACCACTATTATTGTAAAACAGCCCATGATTATGAAATAAATAATTATAGGAAATGAAGCAAAGAGAGTTCGGACGATTTGGGGCAAAGTAATAAATTTCTATAAATTTTAAATTTAAATAAATTTGGATTAAGAATATTGTAAATAGTAAGCGTGTTACATTGTGAATTTGTGATGCTACACCTTCGTTATTTTTCTTTTGCAATCACAATGTAACACGCTTACTATTTAAGTACAATATTCTTAATCCAAATTTATTAGATTTTATTTTCTATTTTTTAGTTGGACTTTTTTTTATTAAAGCGTGTTTTTTTAGTTTTTTATTCTATTAATTTATTTTATACTTTTTGGTCTTTGATAACTTAATATGTTAGATCGGACCCTGGTTACTATTGAAAGACAAACTACTCGTCAAGACGATTCTAACGAGCCTAAACTCGATGAGGTTGTGTCGTTTCATTGCGAAGTTCCTATGACCACCTTCCAGTTCCATCATCAGACCCTGGTTACCATTGAAAGACAAACTACCCGTCAAGGCGATTCTAACGAGCCCAAACTCGATGGGGTTGTGTCGTTTCATTGCGAAGTTCCTATGACCACCTTCCAGTTCCATCATCAGACCCTGGTCACCATTGAAAGACAAACTACTCGTCAAGACGATTCTAACGAGCCCAAACTCGATGGGGTTGTGTCGTTTCATTGCGAAGTTCCTATGACAACCTTCCAGTTCCATCATCAGACCCTAGTCACCATTGAAAGACAAACTACTCGTCAAGACGATTCTAAGGAGCCCAAACTCGATGAGGTTGTGTCGTTTCATTGCGAAGTTCCTATGACCACCTTCCAGTTCCATCATCAGACCCTGGTTACCATTGAAAGACAAACTACCCGTCAAGGCGATTCTAACGCGCCCAAACTCGATGGGGTTCTGTCGTTTCATTGCGAAGTTCCTATGACCACCTTCCAGTTCCATCATCAGACCCTGGTCACCATTGAACGACAAACTACTCGTCAAGACGATTCTAACGAGCCCAAACTCGATGAGGTTGTGTCGTTTCATTGCGAAGTTCCTATGACAACCTTCCAGTTCCATCATCAGACCCTGGTCACCATTGAAAGACAAACTACTTGTCAAGACGATTCTAACGAGCCCAAACTCGATGTGGTTGTGTCGTTTCATTGCGAAGTTCCTATGACCACCTTCCAGTTCCATCATCAGACCCTGGTTACCATTGAAAGACAAACTACTCGTCAAGGCGATTCTTGACGAGTAGTTTGAATGAATGAACTATGAAGTATGGATAATGAGATAATTCCTGCAGATTCCCTCCAGCTCTATCATCAGATCAGTTCCATGGTACCATATTATTGTCACCGAAGTTACGCCCTTTCATTTGATACCCCACTCGGGTATATTTGCAGTATAGTTTGTGTGCCATATAGGTAGATCCCCTTTTGGACCCCTATCTCCGTAACCCCCTGACCGATCCTGCTCATGTTCGAACTTAAAAATTCTATGGACCTCAACTACTTGTATACCAAAAATCATGAAGATCAGAGCAACGGTACTCAAGTTATCGTCGAACAAACATACAAACATACAAACATACGAGCGACCGACCCTTCTCAACACTAGACCTCTCTCGCTTCGCTCGTTCGGTCAATAAGTATACAGGGTTATTGGAAATTATACTAGCAAGCCGTTGAGGGCTACTTCTGTGCACCTTAACAAACAACTTTTTTACCATTGCCACTCGAAAAGGGGCATTTTATTCATCGATAACAGTGAATAAAACGCTCTTTTACTCACTGAGTGAATAAAATCATTTTGAATTTGGAACATGCACGGATATACGAAATAATATGGACTTATTAAAAAAACGTACTGAAATTAGTGCTGAAAGAACGTACTGGCTGGATGGAATATTAAATTTAAAAAAAAATATACCGCCAATTTAGATTTTTTTCTATCTGATAAAGTGGTTGTTTAATGTCATTAAAAAATCGAATAACATAAATAATATAATAAAATGAGTTGTTCCAGTGACGAAAATGAGACACTGATTCCGGAATAATTTCGAAATAAAGCAGCAATTACAGTAGATAATTTGTTGCCGCCAAAATCTCGGGAGCACGACAATGGGAGATGACATGGAATGACATGGAATACAATTCAATTAAATAGAATAAAACATAAAAATATTATATACAACTAAAAATTTTCTTTTCTATCTGTTATCGTATTTGTTTTAAGTTATTGAAACATCTAATAACATAAATATTTTAAAATGAGTTCTTCCAGTAACGAAAGTGAAACACAATCTCTTGAACCATTTCTAAATTTATTTTCTCGCAGTCAATGGTAAAAAGTAGAGTACACAACTCGTGAAAAAAATAATTTATCTCGGTCCTTGTATCCCTCGCTCCGCTCAGGATTCTAATCTAGAATCCCTCGCTACGCTCGGGATTCAACTATAGAATCCTTCGCTGCTCTCGGGATCCAACTTAGTCCCTCGAATTAAATTACCTTTTTTTTCCACTTGTTGTATAATCTACTATTGTTCTACGTTGACTTTTGGAAATTCGAAAAAAAAATGAAAATTTTGAGGTTATGTAAATTCGAAAAACAGCTGATTTTTTTAAACAAAGGTCAATTAGACTTAGAACAGTAGATAAAACTTAAAAAATAAGTAAAATTTTTAATGACCTCTCCGTGTCAGGCACAGCTGATTTTCAGGTAAACCTAACCCCAAAATTTTCGAAAAAATGTTCGAATTTCCAAAAGTCGTAGAACAAAAGTTGTTTATTAAGGTGCACAGAAGTAGTCCTCAACGGCTTGCTTGTATAATTTCCAATAACCCTGTATTGAACATAGTATGTGTAATCAATGTAAACATTTTGAACATAGATATTATGACTATCGATATTTTGAACTTTTTGCTGTAATAGTTAGATTCGGTGGTAGAGTTTTATTATTTATTTCAATTATTATTCATTTAAATCTTTATTTGTTTTGGATATATGTTATTTGAACTAATGTATTTTAAATTTATACGTTTTGTCATTATGTATTTCGTATAATATATGAAACAAATTTTATTTATTTCAATTTTATGTATTTCGATTTTCGGTATTTTAACTTTATGAATTACAACGTTATGTATTTTGAGTTTATACATTTTAACATACATACACCCTTATGGAATAGGGGTAGGTTACAGATACATACTAAAATTAACTGTTACATTATCTCTGACTAAAATAGAAAAAACATGCTCATTTGTGGACAATACCTGTAATTAGCATCTTTATTTCGCATTTTCAAACATTTTCACAAGTAGGTAAGTTTAAATACAAAATTCTTACAGCTAAACAAACAAAAATCATAACAATAGAGCTTTTAGCCACGCAACCGGCACAAATTGCCGTATACCTATTCATGGGCGGTAAGTCGAAGCTGAAGAACTTCCTTTGTATGTCATACCACTCCATTCGCTGCATCCTTGAAGGTGATCGGCGCAGGATGAGGGAGAAGATCCCACCGTCACCTTTGTCGGAGCAATGGTTGATTATCATTGAGCCGGATGATACTTTTAAGACGCGGATGACTTGGGGGTGGCGAGGCGGTTCGTCTGGGTACCAAATGTCTGTATAACAAAAACATATTCTAAGTGGACAGAAGTTGCATATAGAGGACCTGCCTATAATCTTACAAATATTTATTTTACGACAGGAATTGAATCTGCAACTTACTATGTGCAGGCGAGAATTCGCCCAACACGTCACAGTTATCTAAAAATAGTATTTTTTTTAAATATAATTTGGTATCTTTTGATGCTTACTACTACACTTCTTGTAGTATCGTTCCTGGTACAAATCACGTATACCAATGATAAATCTAGTAGGTATTGTCAGTACATTGGTTGCAGATAAGCCTTTCAAAGGCAAACAACGTACCAATTCCTCTCGCCAGCATCTCCTTATCCATCGGCCTCTTCTCTTCAGCGACCCACAATCCTGGAGCCTCTGGTGAATAGAGGTACGCTTGCTCCATACTTTGCCCATCTTCGTCCCAAATCACCTTTATTCGTCTCTCGTCATAAATGTCCCGTTTGACTGCCCTCTTAATGCGGACATCTAGCCAAGACCCCGAAATCTTAGTATCAGACCATGGATCACTTTTGTAGGAACGCCAGTTTTCATCCGTGTAGTTTCGTTTGATTATCTGTAAAAGTGTTAAAACATTACTTAAAAATGTTCGTTATATTTAGGTACCTACTACAGCGTCCCGTATCTATAAATATAAAATTCAAAGTCTGATATATCAATGCACAACTCAAGCCAATAAAATGGCGGACAAAAATTTGGCATACATTTATTTATAACGTAGGCATCCGCTAAGAAAGGATTCTGAAAGATTCAAACCATATGTGGACGAAAGCTAGCAGCGTATTAAAGTTAATGACACTGAACAAACGGACAGGAGAGGATACGTGTAATTCAAATGATATGGGACTATATTTTGCAAAGTCTTGTAAGTTTTTTCGTAACCATATTTATACAGTACTAGCTGCGCCCCGCGGTTTCACCCGCGTAAGTTCCGATCCCGTGGGAATATCGGGATAAAAAGTAGCCTATAGCCTTCCTCGATAAATGGACTATCCAGCACAAAAATAATTTTTCAATTCGAACCAGTAGTTCCTGAGATGAGCGCGTTCAAACAAACAAACAAACTCTTCAGCTTTATAATATTATATTATAGTATAGATTCATTCATACATAATAGTAGGTAAGTTACCTACTACAAAACTAATAATTTATCAGAAATAACAAATAGAAAAGTACTTACGGACCAATCAAGCCAATCATCATGAGTCTCGGTGGTGGCATCGGTAATGAATAACGTCACGCACCCTATCTCATTCGGTTTATCCGTCATGTCAGGTGTGTGCTGCGCATACCCAACACCATACCACATTCCATAAACATCGTCTATATTAAAATTGTGTGACCATTTGATAGAATCACCACAGAATCCTTGCACTTGATACGAACAGAGAATTAGCAATAAAGAGATCACGAACATGGTTAGATACTGGGATAATATGAGCGAACTAGAGCAAGGCGCCAGCGCCAGCGCGATCTCAATGATAGTCAATTAGTAAATCGGTCAGGTGGTTTACTGCATGTCGCAATAAAGGCAACATAGGACAATTGATAATTCTAATTAGAAACGTTTGTCGCATTTGCAATTACATCGCTAGACGGACAGTATCATGATGTGCAACTGAAAGACGCTCAGTGATTTCAGATCAAGACGCCACGACACAACTTCACTATCACTATCACTACATAGTATAAAATAAAGTCACTTTTCGCCGTCCCTATGTCCCTATATCCCTATGTATGCTTAGATCATTATTTTGGATTTTGATGCGGTTTTTTTTAATAGATAGAGTGATTCAAGAGGAAGGTTTTTAGATATACATGCATAATACAGCCGTGCGAAGCCGGGGCGAGTCGCTAGTCTATTATATAAAAATTAATACCTATTTTCACGGCATCACGCGTGAACGGTTGGGCCAATTTAGCTAATTTTTTTTGTTGTGTTCCGTAATGTCAAGGATCATAAAATAAAAAATTAAGAATGTTACGCAGAAAATTACTACGCGGGTGAAACCGCGGGGCGCAGCTATAGTAAAACTTAATAACTAGTAGTCACTGTTAGATTAATCTATCTTGTGACACTGTTTCCACCAATGTTTGTCAATTTGTTAAATACTTACTTAACGACTATTAGGGAGGTACGTTCGTAACCTTAGGTGTACCTACGTAATCGACTTCAAACCTAACCACTACTCTAATGAAACTACCGTCCTAAGCCGAAGCTAAGCTGAGTGTTACCTACAGTCGTTATTTTTTACACCAAACCTTTTACGTGGCTAGGAGAATAGCAGATTTATTTTATTTTATGAACCATTTCTCCGCTTTTGTTGCCAACAGTAAATTTACCTACGTAAATTTTTAACCAACTTAAAAAAAGAAAACACTTAATATTTACTTACGGTAGGTAAGTAAATATTAAGTGTTTTAAATATTAAATATTAAGAAAACACTTAATATTTACTTACGGTAGGTAAGTAAATATTAAGTGTTTTCTTTTTTTAAGTTGGTTAAAAATTTACGTAGGTAAATTTACTGTTGGCAACAAAAGCGGAGAAAATGGCACACCATAGAATATTGGCTATTATCAGATTGTTTTCAATTCCTGCAGAGCCTTACCGTCCTGCTTGAAGGACTTTAAAATGATAGCAATTAAAAAAAATATTAAAGGCACAGTGTGCCTTCACTTTTGTTACCTGATTTTACCTACAAAAGCATTGAAATATACCTATATCTACTCAACTACATCGTCTATTTTCGTGATTGTCACTTTAACCACTGCTGGTGCGCTTTTAAAATTAAAAAACGGTTTGCCATACCTAAATCTAGTAACATCCACCTACACTACACGTTAAACGTAAGAGAAATCCATAAAGATGTTAAAAATAAACTACTATACTCATACAATACTTTTATTTATTTCATATATACAAAATATTCACATAATAAAAGATAACTACTACGCCAATCATAACAAATTACATTATTAAAATAGACCTCACATATCTCACAAGATACATCCTTTCTGTGTTTAGATAGGTATAATACCAATACATATTAAATTCTCTTAGGTACGTTTTATGAATCACGAACGAGATCTCCAAATCGAAAACGTGACAATAAAGAGTAATAAAGTTGGAACTTTCGCGGTTTCCGCGGAATTGTCGCAGACTCGTTTTAGAGAGGATGTGGATAGGTGTTTCATTGTGAAGACATTGTGTATACTTGCTAGATCTTCTGGAGTTAGTTGGTTCTCGTTTCTTGATAATACGACACTAAAGAGCTGTGAGTGAGGTAGTCGCATGCAGAAGTTGAGGACCAAATGGTTATTTGCCACCTTGAGTACTTGGATCACTCCGCCGAAGAAACGGTACATATTCTCCACAGCTGAAACAGATTAATAAATTAAAGTGAGAAAATTATACAGCAGATATAGAAATATAATATAACAGGCCGTCTTAAAACCCTACTGTAATTTGTATGGGTTTTTAAAATCGGATGTGGGAGGAAATATTCGTAACTTTGAAACAATTAAATTAAGTCTAGAAAAAAAACATAGACTATGAACGACTATGTATCTCGATTTAATGCAGGTGAAACCGTGGAGCATCAGTTAGTTCTATATTCTATAAAATGTTTATTTCAGACTGAAACTTATAATACTCGTTTTTTATTATAATACTCATTTTTTTTTACTTTTTTCTGTTTTTAGTATTTGTTGAGCGGCAACAGAAATACATCATCTGTGAAAATTTAAACTCTCTAGCAGACGGACGGACCGCGAAGTCTTAGTAAATACCTACATTTAATTTATAAAAATCTTATTTTTAGTGAACAAGTTTCAGAAATTATTTCCAAAAGGTTACAAAGTACGAGTTCGGAAGTTTCAGAACGTGGGTTTACGCCCACGCTATTTGTTACGAGACTCGAACTTTAGTTGAAATGAAGATTGAATTCCATAAATAGGTAAATCATATAAAATTATGTAACAGTTATGAAACCCACGTCTAACTTTGTGACGAGTCTACGTGAATTCGCTCCCACGAGATTTTCGTCCTTTACTTGTGAGCGCTCGTGTACTTTAAGCACATTTAAGGCTGCTTATGCAGCCAATCGCAAAACCCGTCGCTTACAACTAACATTGTTGATTGTAATGAATGTGTTTTGTTTTTCTCAAAAGTGCTGAGATGAAATTGTAGGTGAAATTTTATCCGATATTTTGGGGTAATTTTGAGGCGAAAATTCGCTAGACTAGTTTTAATTCTTAATTTTAGTATATCTTCAAAACCATAGGAAATTTTTGGCTCAAAAACTACACCAAAATGTCGGTAAAAATCTCACCTACAATTTCATCTCAGCACTTTTTAGAAAAACAAAACACATGCGTAACAATCAACAATTTTCACCAACGAAGGCGAACGGTGCCGGTAGTAACTATTTAGTAGGCTGTGTGTGTACCAAGGTCGTTGGCGTATGGACCCCCCTTAAGTAGACAGTTTACTACGTATACTCGGTCCTGTAGGTACGACCAAGACACCCCGTTGGATGGGTAAGTAAAATATAAAGGACTGTAGTCATGGCCAACCCGTGAATTTGAACACATATTCCAGGCATATTTCTACGCTCAAACTTAATTTTCACTAAGTCAGTCCTGTTGGCCGTTCTCTTAACTATTTGTAAATTTTTCTTGAAACTCTTGAAAATGGCTTAATATAATTATTCTTAAAATTGTTTTAAGTTTTTTTAAATACAATATGTCTGAATGTTACCTAAAGATATTAAATAGGTAGGTAGGTATACGGTAATTATCATTAATTATAAAATATGTCTACATTAAAATTAATTATAAATTACATTACACTCACGTCGTAGGTTGAAAATAGGTTTTACATTTATTATTTTTAATACTTAAGTATTTAATAAAAAATTATTTAGGTCTTTTAGGAAAATAAATCTCAAATACGCTGCAAAATACGTATGCTGGCCTCAGCGTGACTTAAATAAAATTGCAATAATCCCAGGCTGGGACTCAGGATGCTGGGACCTAAACAATCTATATTGTTGAGAGGACGCTAAGCCGTACATCATACTTACATCGATTAGGAACATCAGTAGGCCAGAATCCCTTGTGCGAAGTGTTGACTTTGATGTGGTACTCGTCGTTCCAGAGACCTTCATGCCACTCCAGTACGAAGTGCCTGATGCGGTACGGCTCCTGTAAGCCGTAGCCGTACGACCGGCTTACGTATGGAGAGTTGGTTAGTGCCGGGTACGGTGTCGGTGGTGTGGGCTGAAATACACAATCATACATAGATAAATACATTACTAATTAACACATTTTATACATATACAATGCTTTGTCCTGACTGACGGATCAAAACACAGCCTAAACCGCTGATCGTAGAGAATTGAAACTTGGAGGGTGTGTTTTTTTATAACGTAAGCATCCGATAAGAAAGGATTTTTCGAAATTTTACCCTTTAGGGGATGAAAAAGGGCAAAGTTTGTGTGGGGCAACGTGATTTCTTGGTCCATTATCGAATTTTACGCGGACAAATTCGCGGGCAAAAGCTAGTAAGTACATACAATCACTAGAGAATAAAAGCGAAATTTTATCTGTTTGTTATTTCTTTGCTTTCAAACGGCTTCAACGATTTAAACGAAAATAGAAGGATAAAAAATATGTTAAAAATCTCGAAACCGCGAGTTATTTAGCTACTTATTTAACAAAAACGAGCCTCGTGATTTCCCTTTGAAATCTTCGAAAACGGCGTTTTAACATAATGAAGTCATTATTCAGAACACAATAGAAATAAGCTAGCTAGGTGACGTAAAGTGTACCTATTGCTTTTTTTAAGAGCCCCGTAATGAGTTTGCAATTTAGACTATATTAAAAAGAGATAAGCACTTTATTTTCCGCTTATTATAAGTACTCACTAAATCACGCGTTATCAATCCACCATGAACATAATCTTCAAACTTTCTTATTTGAATTATAGGACAGTACGGATTGTATTCTGTTTTAGTTTCATTATCTCGATGGTAAATATATTCGTGGATGTACCACATTCCTAATATCGCTTCTTCATCAAAATCATGCGTCGGTTCTAAATTCACGCAATATTGCACATTAAGTCCCAAGTTAGTAGGTAGGTATACAAACAACACTAGGAATTTAAACACAACACGTAACATATTTTGAAGAGCAATTAAGGCTCTGAATAATGAAGTCTAATTAACAGTGTCTCGCTGTCCACGTTCTATAAAAGTTGCAGATGGTTTGGATCCTGCGTCGGTGACATGATTAACCTGTTAATTGAAGTGATTCACCTCATGTCCTGTTGTGATGCTGGGTCTCTGGGAGGGTACGTTATCTACCTACTTTGACGTGGGTGGATTTTGGTTTCATGAGAAGATATACGTTAAAAAAAAACAGTGCCCGTCCTTGGTTTCGACCTCGTTAATCCCGATTTAGTGGGATTTTTGAGATGAAAAAAATAACCTATGTCAATTCCTATGATTCAATGTAAGTTTAACGAATCTCATCAAAATCGGTGCAGTAGTTCTATATTTTGAGGCAGACCCCAAAAACGGTGGTGTAACGATCTCGATGCATTTCTGGCTAAGCCTAGCCCAGGACCAAAATACTTGGACAGATGCTAGGGCGGTCTTTGCCCAGCAGTGGGACATTATAGGATAACAAAATAAAAAGTTTTTTTCATTACTCATACTCCGAAAGTAGGTCTAAATATGCCTGAAGAGCGTGTAGAAAATAAATTTTCCAGCCCTAGGGCTTTTCGCTTTCACTGACAGCTGTCATGTCAAATTATGGCTTCGCACGACTTGTGCAATCTGCATGTAGCCAGTATCAGTATCAAAAAACTAACCTCCTTGCTTTTTTTTACACTAAAAAATAATAATTATGGCTTGGCACGGCTCATGCATACTGCCAGAGTTTAGTACTTAGTAACTTTTTTCTCAGTAATCAAATTCAAGTATGTACCTATATTTAGTTCAAGATATCTTATTTAATAAAATAAATGTAAAGACGAAAATGGTCAAAGCGACCTACGACCATGCCGCGCTGCGCCGCCCGCCCGCGCCCTGTCGAGATGTCATGTTGCTGATGTGGCTTTATGCGAAGTGTACCTTGAGTAAAAAAAAAAAACTGGTGGGAAATGCTAACATTTCCAAATTATTTTAAACGTTTTAATTAGTTCTATTTTTTGTTATTTTATTATGTTTTTGTGTTAAGTTTAATCTGGTTTTTCATTTATGATTGTGTATTTTGTGTAAATAACATTTTCTAGACAAACCGTGTTACAAAAACTGTAAGTTAAAACGGACTTCGCGTCATTTTCCAGTGTTGGATTAACTCATTAATAAAAATTTCTTCGGTAAGTACCGCCGTATTTAAGTATTGAATACAAATAGCAGAAACCTAAAAAAAACACTACATAATGTATAACCTCTTTGGTCCCAACCTTGTAAGAGGATCAGGTAGTATGGACACATGAGTACCTACTCATGTGGTATGGAGTCTCATTCACTCTCGTTGTTAGGAAGAATTTTATGTTTTATTCGTAATGAAAAGCACAGTGTTTACCTCGGGTGAAAGACTCATTAAGTCCCTCGAACTATTAGCGCCCTCGCTACGCTCGGGCGCCAAACTCCGTATCGGGACTTGTAATGAGTGACTTTCACACCTAGGATAACAATGTACTATTTTTCCGTTTTATCTTTGCAGAGGTATTTCAATGCAGAGCAAATGCCTCCTTTCCATTCCCTTATACCAAGGTCGTTCGTAATAAATAACATAATTTTTCCGGGTTCTACTAATTTGTCCTATTATGAGGGAGACTATTTCTGTCTATTCTATTAGGTAGGTAGGTACATGTAAAATCAATAATAGACCTCCAGTATAGGTAGGTAAAAAATTATTATTTTTAGTAACCGCAATGGTTACGTAAGGTAAGTAGGTTAGGTACCCTGCTTCTAACCTTGCGTAGGTACTTGGGTTACGGTATTTTTAATCAATTTCTGCAGTAAGATACTACGTATAAGCTAATTATGTAGGCACTTGACTAGACTTACTTATTTTCCTTATTAAGCATTCCACGTTGACACAAGGAAATACAATAAAGGAACAAACAAGGAATATAAAGTGTTAGGTATGAATAACTTAAAAATAGGTATAAAGGTGCTATAAATTAATCAGTACAGTACCTATCTAAGAGTACCTTTATGTACCTACCTATAGTATCTCTACGTTCTACCTCCGAAGGCTACGGTGGTCACGTTAAGACGCAATTTAATACGCTTAGAAAAACCTCAACTTTTTTATAAAAACATATTTTAAATAAATTATTTTCAAAATGGCTAAGCATTACTAAGAATTATTAAGCTTAAGAATTATTTTCAAAATGGATTCTAAGCATTACTTGTCCCAAAAAGACGAACTGGGCTTGGAAATATGTTTGCAATCAAATAGATTCCAAACATAAAGTAAATTGACAACTTCGTTTACAAAACCTTTCAAATAAAGTAGTAAATAAAAAAATCAAATAAAGTAGAGAAATCTTATTCGATTTTAATTTAAAAAAAATCTAAGTCAACATTGTTGTAAAATTTTTAAAGAAAAATGAACTTACCTCAATATATCGCTCCTTGATATCAATATAAAAACATTCTCCTGATGTGTGTTCAATTCTATATTCCCCTCTTGTATGTGGTATTTTTTCGACCCCATACCACACCCCGGCTATTTGTTCCAAATTGATGTCTCCGTAATATGGAGATAAATCGTCACAGTACTTGTGATTCTCAAAATGATAATTGTTTTGTCCAAAACATTGCGCAGCCAATCCCAATACGAGAAAAATAATATAAACTTCCATTTTCCGGATTATAACCGGGATAACCCGGACCAAATGGCTGAATTTTCGGATATGTTGTGCCGAATGCACCAGGCGACTATGCGATGGAGGAGATGTTTTGCACTTTAATCCGATGAGCGAGTGAACGGGAGATGCCACTCTAAACCGTAGCGTAGGCGGGGTCCGAAATGAACAGCTCTCAACACTACTGTATCTCTATACTACACTGTTATTAATACAGAGTAGGTGCCTGACACTATTATAATCTGGACGATTAAAAACCCAGTGAATACGTTATGTCATTAGTCGGTCAGAAGCAAGCTCCTATACTGTATTTTTAAAACCATAGTTATAACCGTCGTCGTCGGAATACACCGTAATTTACTACTTAACCTAATGCTTCCTTAATATACTTCGTCAACTCAACACGTTGACAGTCTATTCCCCTATCATATACCTACATCGCACAGTTAAATTGAGCAAAACTGCATTAACAACAGCATTAGCATCAAAAAAACGTTTTATTATTATTATTTATTAAATTCGTTAAGGAAAATTGTCAAGATTTTCACTCAGCGCCTTGCGAAATTTTCCAGACATTATACTTTTCCCGGCATACTTGGATGCCAGGATAGCAGCAATGTGAGAATGTAGGGTGCGAAAAATCAATACCATCCTCTGACGTCATTAAGGGTGCATCGATCGCTTGCCATTGGCGTCTGGTGTGCTCAATATTGAAAGCTACGTATGTACCTATAACATTTTAACGGTAGGTATATGCTGGTATAGGTTTGTTGACCCAGCAGTGACGTAGGAGACAAAATAAGTATTAAGATTGATTGTCTAGACATAAGTTCGATATAAGTTTAACAGTTCAAGAATAATTGAGTTGTTATTCGATTTTAACTTTGACGCTTTTAGTAATGTTATCCCATTGACAAATATTTGACTGTAATAAACTTGCAATTTATGATTATTGTTTATTCATAATCGCTCATAAATAATGGCCATGCGTCGTTTTTAGAGCAGCCATAGTCAAGAAGGAACCCATATAGATTTGCTTTCCGTCGGTGGCTTAGCGCAGAGACATTTAGTAGTAGTAAGTACTACAAAGCTGTAATTTGTTGTAATTTGGGGTATCATTGGATAGGTCTCATAAAAATATATGAGATGTGTGAAAACCTATTTTGATTTAGGGATGCATTTGTGAAATAAGCTTTAAAAAAAATATTTTTTTAGACCCAAATGTCTCTCTGCCAGCAAAATGATAGCTGCCAGCTGAATGGTTGTTTTTGGATATAGTAGTAAACTGACGATGTTATATCACAGCTAAGTATGCATTGCACAAGTTAACAAGTAATAGTCGACAAAAAAAGCGTACAACTTCCATAGAAAACAATTACTAAGATTATTTTCAATGATAGGTAGAACAAAAACAGATGAGAAAATACAACTAAGTACACAAAAGTTATTTTAATAAATAATGAATACATCTATTTAATAAAATAAAAATAAAATTTAGGTAAGTATGTTAAAATTCAACACACATATGCCTGCCTAGCATGCCTTAGAAATGGTATATGACCATATTTTTTGAAAATCCTACAGGTATCTATCGATGTATCTACAGATGTGTACCTTTTTTAAACAGAGCTACAAAATCCCTATTCCATCACGTGTTTCGAACATTACAATTTACTAGGACAGTTAAGTTTCAACCTAGATTCAGACAACTCTAACTTAATATGATAGCCTAGTACCTAGGCAACTAAAATATAAAGATTTCATACATGTTGTGGAAATAAGTCCTTATGTTTTTGGATTTCGTATAGGAAGGTAATAAACAATAAAGTTGTAATAATTTTTCCCGAAACCTTACGAGAAGTCATTTATTTTTCTTGCGTAAAGTACTTACTCCATCATCAGTTAGGTCTAAGTTTTACTAACAAATGGAATTGTAATAATCCGAAATTAATGACATTTAATTTTAATAATAAACCCTGGACATCGTTTACCGACTGATTCTTTAGTATCTATCGAGACGATTCTTACAAGTTCATCACGACAAGCTTATACCCGGTGTAACAAGGGGGGTGGATCATCGGTTGTTGGGGGGTAGGGGGCCTCAGTACCTATCGATTTAACCCCCATGTATGTTCAGCAATATTTACTGGTTCAAAAGTTATTTGGACTTTAGTGAAATTTTAGTCAAAATCCGATTTCACCCTGAACTTCGCAATTACAGCCAAACTATCAGGTCTGCGATTCTGCTTTTTTTTGTGAAACAAGTTCAATAGTGTACCTTTTTAACCCATAAATCAATCAGAGTCTAAGATTTATAAAACTCAAAATATAACCATTAAAGTAATATTTTTTTTCAAAATCTAATGTTTACATTATCTTTATATGGTTCTAAAAAAATTATTTCACAGAATATTTTTTTCTGCAACCTATCTTAAAAACTACTGGCTTTCATGAATAATACACCCTGAAAGTTTCATTTGGCTAGAGCTAGGGCATCATGTTGAAAAATGTACTTGATAGTCCATAAAATAAATTAAAATTTAAAAAACCGACTTCAAAAAAAACCTAAAAACAAATACTCACCAAAAAAAAACTGAAAAGTGAAAAATAATCTATTTCGGGTCACTAAGACAGCAGATAACTTAAACATAAGTACTTACTTGGAAGTCGGTTTTGTCGGGGTTTGAAAAAAGCTTATATTTTGACGTGAGAATTTTCGATTGAAAATTAGGGTGTTTTTTTGATATTAAGTTAAAATGAGGCGAAAAAATAAATATTTTAAATCAAATAAATTACAGTGTATTTGGGACATAATAAGGTAAGTTTTCACCAAATTTCGTAGAAACAAAAACATTTTTGAAAAAGATAAAAATAAAAAACCAAAAACTGGGTTATTTCAATTTTTCACCTAAATTTTGAGGTTATGTGAAAAAATTGTATATACAAAAGTTGTAGATCTTTTTATTACCTACAACTTTGCCATTCAACTTTTTTCCATAAGACTTGTAGTTTTGCCGGAAATCAAAATAAACCATTTTTTACCCTTAAACCCCCCTCCCTCCCACTTCCCGAACTCGGATCGCCCGTAATTTATTTTTCCTTTCATTTTTATCATATTCCCCTCCTTTTCTAATGGGTTTCATCCTACTGTGATTTTTTTTGGTTTCAAAATTATCGACCCTGGTCTAATATAAAATGCTTTGTCCTGAATAACTGACTGACGGATCAATGCACAGTCTACATACTTTGTATAACGTAGGCATCCGATAAGAAAGGATTTTGATAAAATCAAGTCTACGCGGACAAAGCCGCGGGTAATTAAATATGTGTTACAAAGGCCGGCCTTATCGCTTAAAGCGATCTTTTCCAGGCAACCTTTAAGAAGGAGATGTTAACCCCTACCTCCTCCGTAATACCCGACTGATCCCGTTCGAATTTTAAAAATTGACCTTTGCTAATCGTTCCTTTACTCGTGCGCTAGTACCAAAAATGGTAAAGATCGGGAGTACCTAAGTCGTCAAACAAACTTAGACAAACGCTTGACCTTTACTCGCTTCACGTACTCAGTCAAATAATCCCTATTCTCTTCTTTTTCGCACACATCTCGCACAAGCCTGTAAAAGTCACCAAAGCACCCTTAAACGGTGGCGCCCCAGAGACTTTGCGGTTTCAAGTACCAAGGCTACAGAGATTGCAAGGAGCTTTGCACACGTTCATTCATACACCCACACAAGTAAGGAGGCTACAAAGCTCTCTACAGAGACCCTGCCACGAGCTACGTGCTACGGCTACGAATTCGTAGATCATGGGAAAAATTATTAGATTAAACTATTAGATTTTCGTTGCTATCACTGTGGTAACTTTTTATTAAACAAATAAATACGAAGAGGATTAAAAATCAAATACACACCCAAACCTTATCTGTCGTTAAAGACAGGTAAGTAAAATCTTATTTTATCTAAATATACTTAAAAGAAACTAAGTGTTCCTAAAGTTGTACACGAAATTGTATTTTATTAAGCTATAAAATTAATTTTAAGGTCAAATGCTACGAAATGCTACAAAAGTCGTAGAACGTATAGAAAATTGCTGTAGCCGGATAAACGTTCGTAGCCTCATCGTAGGCTGTGTAGCATCTGCTACGGCCACAAAACAACCCTTCATTTGAAGTGACGTTGCGCCGCGTCTAGTGACGCTGACGTCACGTCACGGCTACGAATGTACCAGGCCCACATAAAACCATAGGAGGGAACCGACGTCACCACTAGGCGGTAAACTAACTATGCAAGCCCCGCGAAAGTAGTGTGACATAGTAGGCGAACAGCACAGCGAGGAGGTTACAATAGTTTCTCACTATCGGGGGTTGGATGGAGGGTGGTGGAGAGTGATGACGTCACACCCACTAAAGGTATATGAGGGGCGACGTGTTTGTATAACTCTATATGGATAGACTGTAGTTATTGGAACATTTCGTGGAATTTGGTAATCTAGAAAGTGTTTCTCTTTGGTATATCAGTTCTCATTGGTATATATTTCTAAGTTTTCTGTTGTCTAATAAAAAAAATAATTGACAGATTAGAGAAGTGTCTACTTCTCTTGTCAATATGGGTCAGTAGTAGGTGGTTATTGGTGTTGCCAGCGACTTCGCACGCGTGGTAGTTTTGTATAATCGAATCAGCCCAAATGTAGGTTTCCTAAAAGAACAAAAAAAAACAATAAAATCTCCAATCATTTTAATCCAACTCGACATTGACTTAAACAGTTTTAACACTCCGGAAAAACCTCCCCCATTCTTAAATCCGAGTTAATTGATAAAGTACATTTTGTATAATCACTCGACAACCCAACACAAGTAAGCGATGTAACGGAGTTGCATGTATGCGTGCTGTAAGGGGTTGAACGGCCTCCTAACAATGTATGCTACCCTAGTACAAAGGGTCACAAGTTGGCGCTGACTGTTACAGGGGTGCACGCTAAGGGGTAACTTTGAGATTAATTTAGTTACAATATTTTATAGAATTGTTTGCGTGTCAATCTTTTAATACCTACCTACTTTATTATACTTTTTAAACTATACCAATTTAAACGAAAGATTTATTAAATGCAAACTACAAAGTTTGTAGCTAACAAAAACGGTTACATTTCGTCCTGATTACAGAGGGTAAATAAATTACTTCTGAGACGTTAAGAAGTGTTTTGTTTTACGTGGTTTTTTCGTAACAACCTGTAATATTGTGCTCAAGTCAAACTATTACTTTTACAAATTGTTTTTCAGCATATTAATTGTTATTTTAATTAGGTACGTGTAAAAATTGATACTTACCTAGTATAAGTTAGTAATACATGTGAAATAAATTCTAATAAGTGGGGACAATATGTCAAAGTCAAATTTCTTTATTTCTTTCGATACTTGTTTAAAATTACAATGATCACTTGAAATCGTCTTTAAAACTAAGTTAGGATGTGTGCCTTCGGAACGCGCCCACCAATGAGAAGAAGGCACAAGAAACTCATGGGGTTTTTTTTTATGTGATCACGCTCACAAAGATCAATTTTACAAATATTTGAAGGTATTATTTGAAATGGAGCAATTAAAGTCACATCCATGGATTCTTATCATTAAGGTACGAAGAGGTATCATAGTATGCCTTACCGCACAATTTATGCTTTATAAAAGTTTTGAATTTGTTAATGGACATGTCATATACATCTTTAGGTAATTTATTATAATAGAGCACACATGTACTATTAAACGACCTGCTTATTTTCCGGAGCCTACTACCGGGCAAGGTCAGCTCATCCCTATTTCTTAAGTTGAAATTATGCTCGCTATTCGCTTCATTATTTTTTTATATTTTGTTTCGCTATTTTTGCGAAAAATATCAGGATTTTTGTGAACGTAGAGCAAGTTTTCGTAAATATATTGTGAATAGAGCGTTAATATATTTATCTCTTTAAATTTTTCTCTAAGTGATTCCCTGGGGCCCATCTTATAGATAGCTCGGACAGCTCTTTTTTGTAATATAAAAATAGCATCAATATCTGCAGCACACCCCCACAGCAGGATGCCATACGACATGACACTGTGGAAGTAGCTGAAATAGACTAGACGAGCAGTCTCAATGTCCGTGTATTCGCGAATTTTCTTAACGGCGTAAGCGGCAGAACTAAGTCTATTGGACAATGCTTCCACATGCGGGCCCCACTGAAGCTTAGCATCTAAAGTTATACCTAGAAAGACAGCCTTACTGACTAATTCAACTTCCTCATCATTAATCTTTACAATATGCGAGAGTGTTATGTTATGAGAACTTATCAGAGATACCATAGCAGAAGTCTCCGGAAAATCTAGGTAACTCGTAAGGGGTGAAATTTGATACGACAGTTTACATGAATCTGTATTTAAAACTACAAAATACCAAGTAGGTCGTCAAAGCGTGCCAAAACATTACCAACCCCTAACATTTTGTGTGACCTTTAGATGTAGGATACACGGAGGGTGAACTGCGATGTCCGCTCTAGAGGTCGATTTTACCAGGAAATCATATCTCGGAAGATGTCTTCTGACATTGAAACTAGAGTTTAATACTCTGGATGGCAAAAGTTACTTGATTTGATTAAATGGGATGTTTTATCATTTACCCGATAATATTTTTCATCCCAAATAAGTCTGTAGGCTTATTTATCTAAATAAAATGAGTGGGCGGGCGAGTAGGTACTTGTGCTCTGTACCTAGTCTTTATTTAAAATAAATCTCCAATAATCTTCAATATATAAATAAAGATAGTTTTCTTCTATTAACTTCGTTATACAACATAAACTATTAACTGCGCTAATGTAAAAATATTAGGTTTAGAATACTCAGAGATCATACTTTGTGGAAGAAAACTCGCGAGTCATAATTAAGGGTAAGATTGTAAGTACATATTATTTTTCTTTATCAAATTGTTCCCCGCCCGCCCATTGCGTAGCACGCAGGGCGGGCGCTGTGACGTCAGGAGACGGCACCACCGCCGCTCCGGGGCTTCATATAACCCAGACAGCTGGTTAAATACTTTGTAAATATTTCGAGGCATTTGAAAGGATTCTTCCCGTGCACGTGGGCGCTTTGTTCACGGCTTAAAGCTATAATTAAAGGCCAAACTTTGTACCGAAATATTTTGTTAAAAGGATTCGTAGACTAAAACGTTTTACTAACATTTCATTAAATGAGTAAAAGAAGACGTTTGATCTTACTAAGTTAGTTACCTACGTATTAAATTTAAATATTTTAAAGGTCTATAAAATAAGTTTATTAGTACTTACACCTACTAAGTAGGCATAGGTTAAATATCATACTAATCGTTTTTTAATACGTAGCTACTTATACTATGAAATGTTGTAAGATAAACCGCACAAACCGCTAACTAATCAGTATCCCAAAAAAAATCAGTATCTAAGCTGAAAATCATTAATCTTACATTAAAACTCACATTTTCCTCATTGCTATATTAATTTACAGCCTCTTTACGACTGCTGAAAAAAGGTACGATAAAAAGTTGCCCTACCCTCATATCGCAATAAATTGTTCTAGGGCGTGCAAGTGCGCCGCCCTAGCCCGCCCAGTGGCGCTATGTTGGGCGGCAACGGTTTTCCACAGGCGCCCAGGATACTAGGAGAAGATGAATAGCAAGGAGACCTGTTTCAGGGAAAGCTTTAGAAAAGGACGCGTAGATAAAGAAGTTTAGCGCGCATGCGTGTGATGAAGGGTGCTGGGTTGGGCGGCGACATATCGGAAGCAGTCGCCAGCTGCTTCACATTAGACGCAGACGTATGTTTCCTTCCTATGAAAATACGATAATATTATATTTGATAGATAAGTAAGAATAAAATAAAATAGAAGTAGGTAAATAAGGTGGGTAAGAAATGTAGGAAGGTACCCACACTACCTACGGTTGTTATTTGAAGCTGGAAAACGATAAAAAAGCTTGAAACCTATATTTCAATCAATTAGGTAGATTAAGATTATTGACTAAAGTGGATTGGTAAAATGGACGTACCTACCTAACACTCCCATTTATTAGAAGGAGTCCAGGAACATTTATGTAGTCTGATTTATAAATACTTACATAAACTAGAACTTGACATAGCTACATTACGTTCATTTAAACGTCACGCACGCTATAAAGGCCGGTTATCATTCTGAAGTTATAACCCTCGATTTTCGTTCTTGTTATGACCTTTACTTAACAATATTTTGGGAATGTACTCGTAGCGTGCTGACGCAAATCGGCAATAACTACTGCCATATTTCATTTTACGTAATGTTTCGGGAGCAGGCTGCATGACATTACACGAGGTGGGTAGGTACCTACGCTATTAGGGAGCCGGGCACCGAGCATTGGATGGCGGTGTCGATGTCGGCATCGTGTCGGTCGTACGGCGGCGTCGTCGTAGGTCGTGACGCGCCAGTGACGTCACTGCCGAGGGTGGAGGGTGCGATAGCCGGCAGGGCGAGGGTAGTCCTCCCTAGTGAAAGTCGGCCCGCCCGGCGTCAGTACAGCCAGACAACTCAACCAGCTCGTACGTGTTACCCTTAGCTCAATTATTTACTCAGATCGAGTTCGATTCCACAATTTCTACAAATATTTTGGTATTTAGAACAAATTCACTGAGATACAAATACGTGTTACTGGCCTCGCTCGATGACACATCGATACTGTGATCTAAACAGGACAGTGATTGAAAACGTGTTCGGTTAAGTTTTGTGAGTACAGCGCTCGTGATTATTTTCGATAGAGCTTTCGGAAAATCATAAAATGAAAAGTATACGACGTTTAACGACTCCTTAATATTGAGAATTATTGGTCTGGGGATTTTATTTCAGTAGCTTTTATGAGTCCTGAAAATCACGATATGTTCTCTACCTAAGGTAAATTCAAGTCAGAATATTTCGCATAACAGTAACACGCTTGAAAGACATTACTGCTACTACCGCTTCAACAGAGATTCGAAGTACGAAAGTATGGACAAAACCTAATTAAACAATTAGATAGGTACGTTTTTCACATAGGCTGCGATACGCGAATCTTTCGAATTGATAGCTAAGCGTCTTTGAGTTAACAATAAATTCGTAACCGATTGTAAAAAATGACCTAAACTAACATGTAACGGGGACTACGACTCCTGTTAACCCAAACTTTTATTTACAGTCTAATTTCAGCGGCGATGCACGAAAGCGGCTATAAATAGCCGTGGTTTGCGCGCTCGAGACTCGTCCGCAGCCGGCCCGCGATTTCACTACATACACTATTTCTGTCTTTTAGAAAATCATAAGATATTTGTTGCATGCGAAGAAAACTCAGTGAACGGTCGTTCTCGTGTGGACAATGAAAAAAGTGCGTAAAAAGAGCACGTTGCCGAGAGGCGGAAGTGAAAAGTGAAGTGATATTAGTGTTCACTTTAGTTTAGTTTTGTGCCTGAATCCACAATCCATAAGGTAAGTTCACGTATCTAGAGATCGAAAGTAAACATAGAAATAACTATTTTACAGGCAGGTTTAATTTCAGTTTCTTCTACCTTGAAACTGAAATTAAACCTGCCTGTAAAATAATTCTTAGAATCAAAAAAATAGAAGTAACAAACAACCCATTATTTATAATACCTACTTGAAAAAAAAAGAAGGAAATTTATTCTTTGCATATAATTATTTAACTGTGTTTAATGTCTATGTAGGTAAAGATCATATTATTTATTGTACTTTATTTATAAAAAAAACTCACCAATCATAACATATTTAATTTCTTAGCCTTATCATTCATTTCAATTTATCTTGTTGATTATAATAATAAATATAAATTGACCAGCTGAAATAAAACAAAAAGATCAACGATTTAAACTTGTATATTGTAAACACATCAAACAAACATCTAACTCTATAAAATCTATAACATTTGTGCTAATTTAACATACATAAGTAACAAACATAGTAGATACATAATTTTAAAACAAAATTTCACTTAACACTACTCAACTAAGACTAGGTGAAATGATATGACTTAGAAAAACTTGATTTTAAGTTATTTGGTTGTTTTCAAAGTACTAAGGCACTAAAAACTAAAACTACATATAAATATTGTTATTTATATAAACTGGACCATATGGAACTTGGAAGACTAAACTATTATTTATTATTGTGCTGCTCATTTTACTTGTTTTCAGCTTACAAATACAACATAATAATATGTTCTATATTCTATTTATTATATTCATCTAAAACACATGTATATAAAATTGATTAACTGCCAAAAACTCTAATAGCTTTATGTATAGCTAGTTTTGTGTAAACATGATCAAAATAATTTCATAACAAACTGAACACAAAACAACTCTTATTAATAAGTAGTATAATGAAATAAGTTTATTTATTTATGAAAACATATTTTAAAAGTGTATATATTTCAATAATATTTGTGTATAATTTATAATAAAATATTTCACCTACAAGTACTCTAGCACCAGTCCTTTACCAATATTTAAATGTCTTGAATTTTTTACTTATTTATAAATAACAACATGTTCTTATAACTTATATAAAACTAATTTGTGCAGATATTACTTGTTAAATATAGGATCGAGATAAACAGTAACCTTTGGCCAGATCTCATCCGATGTTCGTCCTTCAAATTCTTTCAAAATACCTTTCTCTTTATAAAACTTAATTACGGGTCTAGTGATACTATCATATATTTCGAGACGTTTCTTGACAGCCTCTGGTTTATCATCTGGCCTTTGAACTAAAGCTTCTCCGGTCTCATCATCTTTGCCCTCTATTTTGGGTGTGTTAAAACCAATATTGTAGACCCTCCCTGAAGGAAGGTGGACCCAACGGTTCTTAACTCTGTCGATAATAACTTCAAATGGTACAACAAGATTTAAAACAACATCCACTGGCTGCTCATTCCACAAAGCAGCTGCTTGGCCCAGTGTCCTCGGGAAACCATCAAGTAACCAAGGCTTCCCATTTACTTTATCTAATTCATTTATCATGAATTTTATCATTACATGATCAGGAACTAATTTGCCTTCATTTAGGTATTTTTTTACCTCTTTTCCTAGCTCAGTTTGTTTTTCAATATGGTCTCTGAGTTTGTCTCCACTGGACACATGTTCAATATTGTATTTTTTTACTATTCTAGATGATATTGTACCTTTGCCTGACGCTGGAGCCCCCAGTATCAACGCTTTGAGTAGTTTAGTCGTCATTTTTGACCTTTGCTCTATCGCTAATATTTAACTGAAAACTTGACGCATCACTATCTTATCCAAAGTTTCAGCTTGATAAGTGATTTTAGAACAATATTTGATAAGTTTTATTCACTTTATCTCAGTAAAGTAGCTCAAATATAACACTAAAGTTTCGGACAAAAATTGATAACAGTAATAATGCTATTATCGTGATTATTGTATTAACATTATCAATTATGTAAGTCCAGGGACTTCTCAACAAATATATTGAGATATTATCACAATTTCACTACTAAAACTCACTGTTTTTGGAAGCAAAACATTAAATTAGAAAATAGCAGTCTCTCGTCGTCCGGGCAAAGTACAACTCCACAGATCAAAAATGATTTGAGTGTGACGTAACATTACCTTAGAAATGTCAAATGTCAAACGTATTTAGAAACGTTCCGTTCTCGTTGTTAAAATGTATTATTGGTTTTTTGTTGTTTCATTTTATTTCTTTTATTCTAGTAGTATAGAGGTGGTTTACATCACTATATATATTTTATTACTAAATCTATATTTATTACATCACTTTATTTAATTATAAATTTAAACCAATTATCTAACATAAACACACTAACACAGACTAACAATCTAACTATTACCCAGAACTAATATTTCTGCGTAATCAGTACCTTATGAACCATGGAGGTTTTTGTCGCGAATGGCCCGCGAAATTTAAACTCAAAATTAAAACCTATTATGATTCTACATTTTAGGCTAAAAACAACTTTGTCCTTAGAATGGCGCTCGTAATGCTGCCTTGCGACTTGCCGTGGTGGACTTCAGTTCAGCGGCATCTGAAACATCTACTTCTGGCCTCGTCTCCATTGAAGCTTACCGCTAGTATGCTGAAAATACATGATATGTGCAAGTAAGTAATTTTCAAATTCGAATTCAGTGTCTAAGTGCATGGTATATTTAGCATTTGTCCGACTGTAATCGTTTTTTCATAAACAGCATAGGCATCGACCCAGACGACGACATCAAAGACCCGGATCTCATGAAGGGCCTCGACCTCTTCTTCGAGGAGGAAATGACGGAGGATGAACGGAGGCATTTCCTAGACAATACAGTCAGAATCATGGTCAACCGAGCGTTGCATTTGAAAAAGTGGCGACCGCCGAAAGGGCTCATGTTTAGTTTGCAGCAGCAGAGTTAGTAAATAATTTTAGTTATTTTTATTTATTAAAAAGCTGCTGTTGACTGTACTAGGTTTATCAGCAAAGTATAGTACTCATGTGCTCTAAAGCCTAGTTCTTATTAGGCTAGTATTTTAGTCGAGTAGCGATTAATTTAGTAGTTAGAAATGTCCGAACACCCTCCAAACCTCTCGAATTAGTCGAGTTGATTAGTTGCCGCCTCATCGTTGTTCACTTGTAAACTGTATTCCACCAACGTGCGAACGGTTTTTGGACAGTAGCGAGTATTTTAGCTACTAAATTACTCGACTAAAATACTAGCTTAATGTGAACTAGGCTTTAGTGCTAGTACAGTCAACAGCAATAGTAGCTGACACAATCCAGCATTTCAAATAACTTTTACCAAGCTTTTTTACCTATTAACTTTTGCTCAAAATAATTTTTAATAGGATTGTTTATAAATACGATGTACAGGTGACGTGACAGAGCTAGACTACAACTTCGTGTCGTCGCTGATCACACACGCGTTCTTCTCAACCTTCCCGAAACGTACGCTCAAAACACATCCCACGTTACAAGACTTCAATTTTACACATTTTTTTAAGAATTTGCACAGGTGAGTTCTTTTGCCATTGTTTTTAAAAAGGCCGAATCGCTGTGGAGATCACGTGACAATAAACAATCATTAACAAGTCTGACATGGGTCTTTTTGGATAAGCGCAAGAGTCATTCTAATTCAGCAATTCAACGGAATTAAAACTTTATGCTTTAGTAACTTTTTATGCCACATTCAAAAAGAACGTTGTCAGAATGTAGCGCGATTGTTGATTTTTTCATCGGCCGACGACGTCTTCTTTCAAAAAAGGTCGGCCGATGAAAAGGTCTGCGTTCGCGTTGTTCTTGATCTGCCCACTAAACCGTATCCTATTCGGGACCGAACTAGATTAATCTAGTAGTACTTATATTTTGTGACATTATCATATAAACTATATATACATTGTACCTATGTATTTATTTATAATATTTATCAGTAATCACGTGGTCTACACAGCGCCAGTTTCTAATATAAAATGACATCCTAAAAGTTCCTTTAGTATTTTTGCACCTGAACATTGTTACAGAAAATCACAAAGGAACAAATTAAAAAGCTTGCTCCACTATTTCGAGTGGTTAGATAAGAACAACACTGAAGGGTCCATCAAATTAAGCCGGCAAGTGAGTGTTGATAAAACTTTTATTATTAGTTGTAAGTTTAGCACATACCCACGTAATAATATGTAGGTAGTAAGGCAACTAAACCTACTTCGGTTCTTTCCCTATTTGAAAGTTGCAGAAATAACACACCAAATAAGACTGTACAAACTAAACATTCTTTGCCTTCGTCATAATAGGAATAAACAAATGAAAATAAATAGTCCGTTGAAATGTTACATTTTTTTGGGCTTAGCGTGCATTTGTCAGAGGACGCAATTTTATTTTTTTAGATATCAGCTTAAAGTTAAATCCAAGTTTGTCGCCATCTTGGAAAAAGGGATTCAAATGGTTTTTATGGTTTACCTGACAAACTATAGGTCTCACAAAAAATTTTAATCAACATTTTTTGTAGCAAATAAGATTATCTACAGCTTTTGTCAAGTAACTTTTAGTTGTAGAACAAATAATAAAAAAGTTATAAACGAAAATGTAACTTTTTAATGAACTAAAACACCTTGCCTTGTATAAATTCAATCTTCAGCATCGTAGCAAGTAGCAAGGTAGCCTAGTTCGTAGCGTGGTTCGTAGCGGGACCGCGATGACGTCACACGCTACGGCAGGTTGTAGCCACGAGTTACGGGCATGTGCTACGGGGTTACGTAGGGCATTGGCATTCTGTCCGTACGATGTTTGCGTAATAATAACGCACAAGCTTTACCATTTTAAAATAAATTAATTATGTGTAAGCTTTTTGTTTATTAATTTTTATTGTGTCAACACTTGTGTATCAGAGTTGATAATTACGATTTTGTCAGTAATTATTTTGCGCGTTTGTTTAATTTTAAACATAAACTCAAATATAAGTTTAATTATCATGTTGCTATAATTACCTAATGTTTTACTTATCTGTTTTATCCTATCCACAAAAAAAAATGCGAATACGATGTTTTGCTGTACTTATATTACGCGTATTTTTTCGGCGCTTTGTTGCCTCCAGATGTATTGACTTTCCCCTGAACACGGTCGACTAATCTGAAAGGTACTCTATTAAATGTAAAAGCCAATACGTGTACTATTTGGGGGCCTTCAAGTCGCTACCTAGTGAAAAGGTATAATAGTCTTTTAGAGAAATGTACCTCTACATCTTAGACCGAAACGTCACCATACCATCAGATAGGTATGGTTATGGTCAAATTTCCATAATCATCATCAGTCGACTTATCATTTGTAAAAAAAATATCTTAACATCACGTTTTTCATCTTTATTTGGGGGCCTTCAAATCGCTATTGAAAAGGTATCTTCGTCGTTATTGAGGTATTTCCTACAAAAATGTACTTAGACTGCATAGGCACCTACCATCAGACAGGTGTGATTATGGTCAAATGCTGACCTATCAATCGTAAAAAACTTAACGTCCCGATTTTCATGAACTTTTGGAAGTTCACAAGTTTTTTTTTAGTTTACTATCTAAGTATACCTTTTACATTATAAAATGCCTTGTCCTGACTGACGGATCAACGCACAGCCTAAACCGCTGACCGTAGAGACCTGAAACTTGGAGGGTGTATTCTTTGTATGACATAGGCATCCGATAACGAGTATTTTCCGAAATTCTACCTCTTATAGGGGGTCAAAAAGGGGGGAAAAATTTGTATGGGACAACGTGATTAATTGGTTCATTTTCGTTTTTTACGCAAACGAAGTCGCGGGCTAGTCTAAAATAAATATAGCAGGGCATTATACACATCGCCATCTAGTCCCAATAAGCTAAGCTATTAGTTATATATAAACTGTTATAAAACCAGGTGATGACATCAAAACAATGGCTAACAATAGAAGACTGGTTGGAATGTTCGCTGCCGCTGTGCAAGCTGGTGGTACGGCACGAGGGTCGCCCGGAGCGCTGCGAGAACGACAACGCGATCAGGGTCTGCTTCGCGAGCAGTCGGCTTGGAGGCGACGCTCTACTGCACGGCGACTCACAAGTAAGAAGTTACTATAGCTGCCCGGTTTACATTATTCCAGTCCAGCGATCGAATCCAGCGCTGGATTGCAACTGGAAAAATGTGAAACCAAACTGCAATGAACTGGATCTAGTGAGCAATCCAGTTTAGACACTGAATTGGCGGTCTACTTTTGAATCCGTACGATCATTCTAGCACAACTGGTGTAGGTAGACTGCCAATCCAGTGCCATTCTACAACAATTTTACAGAAACACGATTCGACAGCTTTCAAATGAGTGGAATCATGTAGACGATATCTCTAGTTCAATGTATCCCAGTCCAGCGCTGCTGAGTTACTGGACTGGAATAATGTATACCTACATTTATTTATTAGGAAATCCAACAGGTCATACATAAATTTATTATACACAGTACAACAGAAAGTAGAGTATGCACCTCGGGATAAAGCATGTCTTCGTCTTGGGCGGCTTGAACCCCTCGCTTCACGCAGGACTCTACTTAACTCCTGAGCGAAGCGAGGAAGTTAACTTTAAACTCCCTCGCTCCGCTCGGGAGTTAACCCGATTAGCCCAATATGCCGCCCACAACATAAGACATTGCTTTATGCCCTTGATGGATAATCTACTATTTTTCCTTGTTGCATCGATTTTCCTATACCTATACTTTTATTATCTAGATTCATAACTACCTAGTTATTATTCTCATTGCTGTTTAATTAATTGTATCGATTCATGAGTTCATGCGCATTGGACATAAGCAATAAAACTCAACAATCGTGCCAAGGAAAATACAAGGACTAATCAATACATCACCTATCGAATACATTTTGTTTATTGCTATGGCCATACTCGTATGGATACTTATGAAATATAATAAAAGTCATATGCTTTTTATTACTCGGTCTGGAGCCGATGTTTGACTGAAAGTTGTAGACGGAAGGCTTTTTGCTTTTGGCTCATATTTGCGCCTTACCTAAACATCACGTAAACATCCTACCCAATTAAAAAAAAATATCCAATCTATAACAAATAATGGTTGAACAAAGTAATGGCGAACTGATGTAAAAATCTATAAAGTTTTCATGACTTAATTGGTACCAGACCTATTGACGAGCGTTCTTTCCTTTAGACATGGTCGACTAAGCTGTTGGGGAAGCCTACACCATCTAATACATGTCTCAGACACTACTTACAGCTCCCTGCATACCAAGGCTTAAACTTGTTGGCACTGTATAAATTAACTAAGGCCAATATTATTTTCAGGAATCACTATCAATGTTTATGATGCCGGAACTGCTCCCCGTGATGCTGTCGGTAGAAGCTTTAGAAGACAATGAGGTGTTGAAGGTTGAGGGAGTCAGAACCTTCAGTAGAATTAGCGATAAGAGGCAGAAGACTAAATTAGAACTCTTAGATGAACCAAAAACGGTAAGCAATAAACAAAATGTGCGATTTAATTGCGCAATCTCTTAGTCAAAACTAATATAAGACATTGCAGACTCTATTTGCCCATAAACTTACCTAATTTATTATTTACGTTTTTTACCTACTATTGAACTACATTGCTCAAAAACATGGATATTCTCACTATTAACTTAACGCTCCACAAAAATTAAAACAAACACATGCTAAATCTCCTGTTTTAAATATCTCTAGTAAACTTATTCCCCATTATTCCAAAACGAGATTTAAGGATAGTCCAAGATGTGGATTTAACCTTAGATTTAGATACGCAGATTTACTCGTGAACTATAGTCTAAACACTACCCCTATATAATCTATATGGAAAGTGTTTAGACTGTAGTTCCCTATATAATCTGTAGGGATAGTGTTTAGACTATAGTTCACGAGTAAATCTGTGTCTAAATCTAAGGTTTAAATCCACATCTCGGACTATCCTTAAACCTCGTTTTGGTATAAGGGGGATTGAATTTAAAAAATTGTAACATAAAATTCTAAAGAGGAAGATAACCTTGATGATTTATTAACAGGTGACAGTATGCCTAATGGATGCCGAAGACTACAGCAAGTTACCAAAGCTGCAATGGGAAGAAGATAACGTTCTCAGAGAACTGAACAAGTGTCTGCTGGCGTTTCAACAGACACCTATGAAGAGCAAAGAAAGGCATGAACGAAGACTTTCGCCTATTGGTAAGAACAAATAAAATTACACACAGTTAAAATCGTCTAGATACCTATATCAAAACTGCGCAGTTCCAAATCTTTAGGTGAAAGGATTCCTGCGCTCTCTCCATACGAACGTAGTCGACTGTTTCCTCCCTGGATAATGACACTAGCACAAATATTTTTGTGCCATAAAACCTATAACTGCCATGACTATGCCCCTATGTCTTGGTTTTTTTCATTTTTTAATTATCATAGAAATTTAGATTTAAAAAACAAAAAATAAAAAAACAAAACATAGGGGCATGGTCAATGGTTATGGCAGTTATAAGTTTTTTGCAACAAAAATATTTGTGGTAGTGTCATTATCCAGGGAGGAAGCAGTCGACTACGTTTGTATGGAGAGAGCGCCAGTACCCTTTCCTCTTAAGAGAAGGTTTAACTAACATACATTTTTACTATTTAATATTAAAAGTATAACCAAAAAGACATGAAATTAGAACTAAAACAAGACACATAAACAACCCGTTTAACATTGCTTAACTTTGATATTTAACCAGAAGCTTAGAGTGCGAATAAGTCTTCGCTGTCTTATTTTCGGAAATAATATTTTACTAAATTAAGACAAAACCATGATTGCACCTTTGTATAAGGTCCATAATATACACCTTTGTATAAGGTCCATAATATACACCTTTGTATAAGGTCCATAATATACACCTTTGTATAAGGTCCATAATATACACCTTTGTATAAGGTCCTTAATATATTATAATGTACCAGGTGCCTATAAATTACAGGAGAGTCATTCAGCCACACGCCTCCGGAAGTTGAAACTACTGTATTCATAAAGCAAGCGTCTTCGTGCAGCACTATTAACAGTTACAATAGTAGAAGTCCTTCGCCGCAAAACTACTGTGCGGCTACGCTCAATCTCAATGATCCAAGTTAGTAACAAATAAATATTTAGTGCGTGAGCCAGCACAAGGCATTTCTGGATATATTTTTAAGGAAAATGCATCCCCAAATATCCTAATTTCTTTAATAGCGTAGCGGTTCTGCAAACACTTAGGGAAGGCGCAAATATATCTACCTACGTGTCTCGCCACGCTGCGACATTTCGGAAATGCTTTTTCTCTTAAAAGTAATTCCAACATTTTCAAATACCATTTCCTTGAAACCTCAAACGAACAATAAAAGCTATTCTAGGATTACTTCGCACACGTTTTTATAATTAAAAATGTTTGCGTGAACACACAGATGTGAGAATTTAGTAACTAGGTACTATTATAATATCTAATGACTCGAATTTTTCTAATAAAAATTTAAAAAATCTTTTATTGGGATTTTTTCTATTATGTGCCTATTCATTCTTTATTTTTAACCGACTTCAAAACAAAGGAGGAGGTTCTCAATTCGGTTGTATGTATTTTGTTTATGGATGTTCGCGCATATCTTCATTGTTTATCAACCGTTTTCTGTAATTCTATTTGTTTTATTCTTATATTTATTTTTTTTAAATATGATAGGTCAGCGTTTGACCACTATCATACCAGCCTGATGGTAGGTGACGATGCGGCCTAAGATGTAACACGCCTTCCTAGAAGATACCTATTCACTCGCGTTTTGTTTCTATTCTATCCGTTGACGTCATTTCCAGGTGTAGAACTAACAAAACGTAAATGCTGGCTATCCCCCGACGCGGGTATGTTAAACAACCGCCGCGGCAAGTTCATTGTGCTCGGCTCATCCGGTGAATGTCTACCTGTCACTAGGGGCCCAGTCACGAACATGGATACGCAAGAAGACAGCCTTTATTCTAGTTGCAATTCCAGTGATGACGAGTTTCATAGTGCAAACGATAGTTTTGATTATGGTAAGTGTATTTGTCAAAATCGAATATAGCTTAGGATTTGACCATCCAGGACCAGATGAAAAGTTCACTCTTATTTACTACTAGCGACCCGCCCCGGCTTCGCACTGCTATAATATGCATGTATTATACATATAAACCTTCCTATTGAATCACTCTATCTATTTAAAAAAAACCGCATCAAAATCGTTGCGTAGTTTTAGAGATTTAAGCATACATAGGGACAGACAGCGGGAAGCGACGTTGTTTTATACCATAGGTAAGTAAGTACTTAAAATTCTTTAGGCGCGTTATGGAAAAATGATGAGAGTAAAATTTGAAGATGCGCGCGCATCTGTGACAAAAAAGTCACAAGTTGCAGCTGCGTAACGTAACAGTAAAACAGGTCGAAGCTGCGACAGTGAAATTTTTAGATGCGCGCGCATCACTGTAACACTAAAATAACAGGTTGAAGCTGTCCGCAAAACAAATATCAAACGGACAGTCAAACGGACAGACAGACGGACGGACATATAACTTCTCACGCGCGTACATAAGAGCACGCACCCATTTTTTCCTGGTACTGACGCGAAATTATAGCACGCGCGAAAATAACAAAACCTTAGAACCCATTTTGTTAGAAATACAACTTCTTATAACTTTCTGTAAATATCAGGTAGTGAAGACGAAGGAAGAGGAGAAAGTGCTCGACCAAATTCATTCCAATACTCTAAAGAGTTATCAACTGAGGAAAGACGCATGAGCTTTGCGGAACGACTGCGCGAAGCTTTGAGACGAGAAGCTGAGCACTCGTGTACAACCAGCACCACTGGAGACTGGTCTACCGATAGCTCGAGCTATGCTGTAGGGATCAGCATTTCTGGGGCTGAATTAAATGATAATGATATCAGGTAAGTTTAACTTCGCCTGTTTTGGACTGACTACGAACAAAGCGGAGCGAAGCACCAAGTTCTAATAGTTCATGCATACTTAGAAGATTGCCAAAAATATATATTTAATGAAAATGTTCAGGGTACTCGTATACGGGCTGTTTTCCGCAATAGACCCTTTTTTAATTGGGTCCTTTTTGCGTAGGCTTGCCCAGCACCTACTACCCATTCAGTTTAGTCGACTATGTCCAGAGGAAAAATCTTGTCAATACTTCTGGAGCAAACTAAGCCGCGGGTTTCATCACGATGTTTCCCTTCACCGTAAGAGCAATGTCAATTAGCGCACATATTTTTTCATTAAGTTTGCAAAGGTGCACGTCCGGCCGGGATTTGAACCCACGACCTTCAGAATGAAAGTCGAGGTATCTAGCACTAAGCCAACACCGCTCTTAATTTTCAGGGTTAAACGCGGTGGTTCAGTAGGATTCGTGCTAACAGAAAAGGAGACGATGAGCAATGGCGAACCATCACCTGGACGAAGACCACCACTCTCCAGGAAGGAAACGGGAAACAGCTCCAAATACAGTTTTAGCACTGAATATACGTAAGCACGAATTAGATTACTAAAATTGATGAAATTATTGGACCCTTCTAACAGTGATTATTACTTAACAGGTCAGAATTAGAAGAGGTTTACGAACAGTTCAATCAATGGCTAAGCGACCCGATTGTGGACGCCGAATCCGGAGAACACAAGACAAGAGAACTGGATTCCAGAGACTTGGCTGTCATTAGGTAATGCACGACGAAAAGCGTCCACAAGCTTTGTATCAATTCACTTACAGGGGTTGAGATGCGGTGACGTGACTTGCAGGGAACACTTTCTTGTTGAATAACGATCTCCCTATAACCATGAGCGTGCCCAAAAAACGCATTTTAGGTCTTATTTTGTTTTATCATCAAAATGGAAAGAGCTGTTTGTAATGATCATTGATTGTGATTTGGCCATTTATCCAGAATTACCATAGTTTATATTTCATTTTCCTCAGATTCGCAGGTTCCCTCCTAAAGCGAACTCTAAGCGAGTCAATGGCTAGCGGCGGTGGGTCAGTGGGCGGCAGCTCAGCCGAGCAAGCGGAGCTGTACGGCTCCGGTCGAGACTCCAGGGACCGAACAGCGCCGCGTCGGTTGGCGCTGGCTGCACGGTCGTTGTCACTAGAGCTCGCCAGGCATCGGCATCGACTCGCTGCGCAGTTGGTAAGACTAGACTATAGTAACTTTTAGAACTAGTTTTGAAGGTCTTGATAGAAAATTGTTTAAATACTGTACAGCACGGCCTTTGTTAGTACGATGCAGCATGCAGGAATATCAATGTAATGGCATAGAAACCTTTTACACAATCTCTCCAACTTTCAAGAGAGACTATGGCATGGTACGATTGAATATATGTACCCCCTTTAGTAATGTTGAATGACTCCAACGCGCACCTAACTTTCAAATCCCGAAGCTTCTTTTCACAGAGTTGCTATGTTTTGACAGAAACGTAAAATTAAAGAATCAATACCGGAAGAAATAGTAGAAAGCACACGAACGAGAGACGATGACGAGGAGACGAGGTCCGATAGCACCTCGACGAAGTCTTGCGTCACGCAGGTTCCCAACACGAATATTAGGAAGAAAAAGTTGAATTGGATGATAAACATGATAGTAGAGACTATTGAAGAGACCGTCGAATGTGAACCGGTTACTATAAAGCTAAAGAAGCCGAAGGTCAGGCGCAGTCTGTCGCTAATAAAGTAATATCTAATCATACACTAACAAGGATATCTTCGCTTTCTGTCGAAACATACTCGTCTGCAACGCATAATACTCTGACACATCTCTAGCACTGCGTGATGCCTTTGCACTGTTTAATTTTAATATTCTTATCAATGTCAGGATATCAACATTGACCATTAAATGTACATCACGACATTGTAATTTAATGTATACTGCAACATTTAAGTAGTTTGATGTCAGCATCTAGAAATGAGGTAAAATGAATCAGCTAGAATAAATAAACAGCACTTACACACTATGTACGAGTAAATTATCCGTAAACTGGTACAGATATATTATGAAAACAGAACAATCAGAAGGCCAAATCTCGTGAATAACATTGCAATATCATTCTGATTGCATTTCGATTACAAAAAATACCCTCAAAGTAGCTCAAAATGCCCTCCAAGTCAGCTTTTGGTATTCTCAAGAATATTTTTGACGTGATAACGTCTAATAAATTGATGGAACACCTGCATTCACAAAAAAGTGTCATGGTAATATTGTGTGACGTCATGCGTCATGGTAACATGACCATAACGCGTCCGTTTCCATTAGGAAACAGAGTATTTAATAATAATATTGCTCATCTGGGCTTATGTTATGGTGACGAGTGAGACTTATATAAAGGAAAAAAATATATAAAGAAACAAAAAGAAACAAAAAGAAAGGAAAAAAACCTCAATATTTCGTTTTCATAAGACGTTATCACGTAAAATTATCGTCCATAAACCGACCTAACAGACAACCACCTTTTTTTTGTAATCAAAATGCAATTGGAATGATACTTATCGTAATGTTATTTGATAAATTTGACGAGAATTAACCTTCTGTAATTTTAAAGAACACCTTACCTTGCACACAGCTAAGCCAACTAGCCCACAAGATAGTATCTGGTAATTCATGCCGGCCGGTGGCGACGGGCAACTGGGGCTGCGGGCAGAGACAGCGCGGACACCCGCAGCTGAAGCTGTTACTGCAGTGGCTGGCGGCCAGTGTGGCTGGTCTACCAGCCTTGATATACTACACAGCGGGAAATGAACAACTTTTTAAGGTAAATGGAAATGCTGAAAAGAATCGACATTCAATGTTAGTAAGTTTGAGGTATGATTAGAGTAAGCGTCCTAGAGCTAAAAGTAATTATAATCAAGTCGCCTTTGAGGACCTAGGTGCTAATATTTTACAGGTTATAAGGTAAAAAAACATACAGACGAATTGAGAACCTCCTCCTTTTTTGAAGTCGGTTAAAAAGAGTCGCATTTAAGGACCTGGGTGCAAATATTTTACAGGTGATTAAAATATAGCAAAATCATAATTTGAATTGAGTCGCATTTGATAACCTGGGTGCTTATGTATGCCTAAGTTCACAGGTGTTTAAGGGATAGCAAAATATTTCATTGTATGGAGTCGCATTTGAGGACCTGGGTGCTTATATTCTTAGGTCCTTCAAGGACAGTAAAGTGTCGCCTTTTACCCAGGGGATATCACCCAGGTCCTGAAAGTGGAATAGACCCTTTGGCTTCATTGCTGTTTAACGTCAATTGCTGGTTCTTTTTGCATCTATGGTCAAAAATGAGTAGCCACAATTAAAATTCCTTACATTTCTTTTCCTTTATACCTTATTGTTAATTCTTTTAAACAGCTGGACACATTAGTTCGAGTACTGGTAGACCGCAAATGGACAGTGGGCCAGCTAGCACGAGCCGTACTGAAGTTCGCCCAACAAACACTGCACGAGCCGCACGTCATACCCGACAACCACTCGCTGTTCGACGAACTCATCGGTATCGAGAAGACGCCGGATGATACCTAGCTACAGCTCGTGTGTCGAACTATTAGAGTCCGACGCTAAACGTTCGTCCAGACGCTTGACTTGCTCACACGGAAGAATCGTAGGATAGTTTAAAACTCTTTACCTCGATAAGAGTTAAGGTTGCACGAAATAAGGAACGCTTTATTAGCCGTTAATTGCTGAAGAAATCGTAGGTCAAGTGTCTGGTACGTGTTAAAAATACCTACTTACTTGTAGAACGTAAATAGGTAACACCTACATTTGAATACGTGGCAAATAATATGTAAAATATTTCAGTATAATAGAGGCGATCGAGCAAGATATTTGTACGAATCACCTGCGCGTGCGCCTCCACCATGCCGACGTATTTTACATGTTTGTGCCCTACCCTTTAACTGATTACAAGCTCATATAAAACGTTAATCTCGGTGCTGGTGGTACAGCTCTTTTGAGTTCTAGTCCTCATCTACTTCCACCAGTATTTCCATATATGACTATAATATAAGACTTTAATCATAACGATTAGGCGCTCGTGTACAATTAAGCTTTCCTTGGTTACTCCCAAATATTATTTATTGCATTTACTATTAAGTTTCTCATCTAATCAAAGTGATTACTCAACTGTGTCTTATTTTACACGTGGATGGACTTTTAGATAACTTTTACTAAATAGTTACATAAAAGCAATATTAGAGTTGATTCGATGTGATTAATACAAAATTTAAATATTTTTATACAAAATATCGATATGAAAAATATTCACGTAAGATTTATCATGTATAGATTGTTAAAAATGAATTTAAATGGACTTTAACTTGATATTATAACTATAAAACTGTACACTGTATGGTTTATAACGAAAATCCATTCCATAAAATCAGGTTTGCTAGGTGGCAGAATGAATATTGAAACACGAAAAATTGAAGAAGAATAGTTATTTAAACAGACGTAGTCATTAGAAAAAAAACATATGATCAGAAAATATTAACGGAAAAATAACGTTACAAAACTTCAAATTTTGTTTGGATTGGATTTTCGTAATAACCCTAATATCTCACATTTTATATTCTATATTATAACCTAATCAAATTAGAAGCTACTTGTAAATACAATACGTTTGATTCGAGGTTTTGCTTTTAATTTTGAAGCTATATTTTTCATCTTACTTTAAGTTTGTGGCACCATTCATAAGTTTTATCAAACTTCGATGCAGATAAAGACAAAAATTCAATGTCTTCCGTAGTATGAATCTCAATGTGTCCAAAATTTGTTAATTTTGAGTAATCGAAAACTATTCTAAAACGAGAGGATGCGAAATTAAAAAGATGCGTCGAAAAAAATCTGGTTTTATTTTTTACACACGGCAATGGGGTATACCATCTGACAAGGGTATTGATGAAAGGGGAGAGGGTGCTAGAGTCTTTAAATATCCAAACTTATTTAAACTTTACGCACTAGTTTCTGTTTTGCTACGTTCAAAAACATCCTTATCAGACTGTAGATAAAATTATTTTTCAATAATGGTGAAAGTTATGAGAGATATTATCAGGTTTGTCCAAAAAAAAACGAGTGATTACATAACTTCCAACATCTATTCGTAATACAATAAACAAGACACATCATAAACCCCTAACTCACTAAGGAAAAATCAATCACTTTCAAACACCTGAACCGATTTTCATCATTGCCAAAACTTGGAAGTGAGTGTTGAAAGGTTGGTTCTGAATAATTGTCATAATAGGTTCATCCATTTGAAGTGACGTAATACAACACAAGTGAAGTTACAGCATATAGGGGCAGTACCATGAATGAAAGGCTGCGGTCCGAATATAGACGATAGCACTGACAGTGCTAACAATCAAATCTCCCGGTCCGATATTGTAAGCGTTCTCAAAATGCTAACGATGCTATTACCACGTTCATGATTTCGGACCGGGATTTAGCGCGTCAACTATCAACTGAATAGTCCTTTTTATACTTTAATTTTGTACTTTCTTTGTTTGAAGTGTTGTGATACGATTAGTAAACTACTCTTTCGTTTTTTGTAACACATTTTCACATTTAAAAACACAGAGAGATACTTCTAAACTTAGGATCAAATATTCAAATTTAAATTTTGCTATTTCCTTGTGTATTCATGAAGTCATAACAGTCTTTCGCGCGCGTATAATTTATCAACTGCTCCGCTAGATGGCGCCATATTAAAAATGTATGAAGAAACTGCCGGGCAGTCAGCTCTGCCAGCTGAGTGCGTTCATGGTATTTCGGAACGCGTTTGAGCGCCTGACAGCGCTCAAAGTCGATTTCGGACCGCAGCCAAAGTTACCTCTCACCAAACCTAAAAACTGAGTTCCGTACAGATGAAATGTCAACTACGATTATTTTATTGATGATAAAGAACTATCGCTTCCCATCAATATTTTGATTAAGTATGTAAGCTTGTTTCATTCATGGTAGTTACAAAGATAAAGGACTTTTTGTGAGTTGGGTTAAATAATGGTCCAAATATTACTTCACTACTTACTTACTATCTTTAGACTACAACGCTGCAGGCCGAGTTGTACGTAGCTGGCCTTTAGTATGCATCTGAGCCTGCATGTGCCCCTGCACCTGGGCCTGCTCCGTCGCATTCTAGAAGAATAGTCCGCGCATACGTCGTCCCATACCTTGCCTGTCGTATAGCACATTAAATCTGTTCACTAGTTGATTGATAGCGTTGCAACCTTTTGTAATGGTGCCCAGGTACGTCATTAGAGCGACGTCGTTACATTGCTGAAATCAAATTAAATGATGAGTTTTTTTTAATCTAGTTACAATTTCTAATAAATCCGTTTGGTCAGTAATAGATTACGTAATATATATTTATTAATTCAGGGCCTAAACTGCGTTACGCGGGTCCCTCGACGGGTCCATACAAAATCGCACGCATTTAGCCCCGAGACGGGTCAAATTTGTATAGGCAAATGTTTTTAGGTCCTCATAACTTTATATACCGTAGGGCGCCATACTGATTTATTGTGACGTCACATAGCCTATTACCAGCGAACAATGAAGATGCTTCTAACTATACCTCATTTGTCAAATTCTATTCTCAGTAGTTTAAAAGATAAGCGGCCACAGATGAGCATACAAACATATGGGTCAAAAACATAGCCCTCAGTTCCTTTTTTGCTTCGCCATAGTCAGTTAAGTGGCCGCCGTTGTTCAGTCGTGTCCTGCCTGCCTGTATCGTCCTCAAGGCCTTGCCTTTTATTCTTTGAGTTATTGAGTCAAGCTAAGGAAACATGGATGGCTATGTTCATTGAAAAAGTTCAGTAAGTACTTACATTATAAAAATGTGTTCTAAACTGCTGAGAAGTCAGCAAGGGTAATCTATTAGAGAGCGCTCGGGCTTCTCGCAGTAACGCGGGCCGAGGTGGTAGTTTCCCGTCGCGGATGGCACGCACTGTCGCGAGGACTGCGCGCACTCGAGACACCAACATCTTGATGGCCGAACGCTGTGCGGTTAGATGCTCAGCCACTGGGAAAATTATTAAAAATAAGCTATTAAACACTTAGTAATTCATTTAAATATATCCACCTTTTTTTTGTACAACAGTTCAAAATCTTTGGCTGTCAAACAGTCAGCCATTTCTTAGCAAAGTGGATTACTATTGCGTTTTTTACAAAGTGGCAAAGTGGATTACTATTGCGCGTTTTGGATCGTCTCATGACCACCAATGGCAAGAATGGAAATTACTTCATGTAAATTATATATTACCTAAGCTGTTAAGAGCGCCTTCCCCTGACGATACCCTCGCAACATGGTCGACTCCGATCCTCTCAGCCTCCTCGGCTGCCAGTGTGTATGTTAATGGAGCTAGCAACATTGTGGCTCTACCATTCACGACATCAATCACTGACTCGTAAAGTACTACTGGTAATTGCTAAAAACAAAAAAGAATATAGCTAGCTACACATCCCAGTTTTACCTGCTGAAATCCTACCTAATTCTGTCAGAATATCTGGATGAAAACAGGACTCGACTTCAAATTTAGTAATAGCCTCTCTTCTGGCTAGGCCAATCTTCTGGCTAGGCCTTTCTTCTGGCTAAGCCACTCTTCAAAAGTAACGCCGTGGATTTGCCAATGTCACGTGTGGGGCAATAACACCAAAAACGAACAGCAACTATCTATCTATGTGCCAAGTTACATTGCAATCAATTCAGTAGTTTTGGATGAAGCGATAACACAAACTTTAACATACAGTCTAACAGACAAAACTTTTTGAATTTATAGTAGAAAGGTTGCCTGGAAGAGATCGCTTTGAGCGATAAGGCCGCCCTTTGTTAAACAGACAGCTTTGTTTTTAAATTGTAATTTTAAAATAATGTTTACAATAAAGAGTTTATCTATCTATCTACGAAAAGATTCGGGATTCAAAATTTGAGAACAAAAGTTCTAAAAGAAATAAAAATCAATTTTACTTGACTCACTTCTCCGTTCCTTCCAGCGGGGTTCAACATGAACATGACAGGACATTCATTAATATCACATATCTGGCGGTGGACTGCAATATCCCTTTCTGTTGGCGCGTCTCCTGTTGTGTACCAGCCTAGGAAATCCATATCCGAGAAAACTTGTTTAACTAAAAATATTAAGAGTTTTTAATAAGTTACCTTCTATGCATGTGTGCATTGTGGCTCAATTTAAATTTAGATAATAAACGATTAATGTAGGACATTGTTTACAGCAGAATCTACCCTCAAGCTAAGCAACTAAACTTGTGTTATGACACTTTACGAGATTTTAAGAATTTCTTATTGTCTTGATTCTCATCGTCACTTTCGTGGGCTATTTTAATACTCCATTATTTAAATACTTTAGCCCTATAATTTGCGTTACAAAAACAGTTCAAATAATGGTGTATTAAAATTGCACACGCAGAATCAAGGTGATGAGAAGTACTCTTGTTCCATGGCATTTGTTGTCTATATATTGCCATAGATTCAGAGGTAGCCACAATAATAAGGTTAAGGCAATTACTAAGCCAGTCTCCATAATAAGTAACAACCCCTTACTGGCCCACAAATTTTTTTTGGATCAATATTCTGACCGGCAATACTTACACTGTTCTTCTTTTAAATTGTAATAATCTCTATCTATGATTATATCACCATCAATTACACTGAATACTAATTCAAATGAGTTCATCACTTCTATATTTCTTCCCTTTTGCTTTCCAATTAGTGCTCCAATTACTGAAAAATTACAAACAATATACTTCAGAGGAAAAGCAAATAAACCAAACTAAAGCTTCTAAGAAACCTGAGGCATTGTCCATGTAGGGTTTCAATTATTATTATCCAAAAACATTTTTAGTGAATGTCTACTTTTTAACAGCTATCAGTATTTCAAATTTTAGCCCGATCAGTCCTTTGGTTTGAGCTGTGTTATATCAGTCAGTCAGACAGGACTTTGAATTATCGATAATTATCGACCTACAATACTAATTTATATATTTACAAAACTCGATTTCTCTAGCAAGCTACTTAGATTGGTACCTACCTGTCTGTGGCGATCCTTCTTGAGCCCGTAAACGCGTCCAGTGCTCAGAAACATTCATGATAACCAACGGATGTAAAGATACAGTAACCGACCCGGCAGTAGCCGTGGTAACCACCACGCTCTTGTGCCCGCCTGGGGTCGCAGGTGCTGGTGATGTCGGGTTCGGAGGGTCGGCCGCCGGGCCCGAAGAAGCGCTCTCCACCTCCACTTCCATCTCAAAGTCAATTCTATCTGCACTAGACATGATTGTCTCTAACGGAGCTGAGGATGGAAGATGCCTTTGTAAATTGTAACATACACACTTAGCACGGAATGCGAATGTTGCAGAAAAATCGTAGTAGGTGGTTAACTTCTTGAACTTTTATCTCGTCTCGTTAATATTGACGAAGTTGCGTGATTGAATATTATTTTTATTTTAGGTTTTTGATAGAAGTCGCGAAGCAAAAACACAAAAACACCATGCCATGAAAGATCAACCAATAGAACATGTCACTCACTTCTGTCGATGTCAAGATGTGACATTTCAACTGACAGACAGTCAATTATATAGGTATTTCGAATTTTACTGTCAAACGATTCTAGGGGTGCCGAAAAGTGTAGTATCGAGTTAGCAACCAAAATGGTTTAATCGTTATCGGGTTGACCGTTCTTCAATCGATAGTTTTATAAAAATACTAGCTGTCCCGGCAAACGTTGTTTTGCCATTTAAAAAAAAAAACAAAGGAAACAAAATAAAAAATAGATCAGACCTACTGAATATGCTCCCAAAATTTCATGAGAATCGATCAAGCCGTTTCGGAGGAGTTCAAGTTCGAACCCCGTGACACGAGAATTTTATATATATAGGGATCTACAAAATGATGGTTTTTACGCCTAGACGCGTTGGAAACAGTCAGAAGAGTAAGGGGAAAAAACCAAATGTAATTTATTGGATATAATCTCATTTTAAAATAAAATTAAATTTAAAGTTTTAAAATAAAAGCTTTTTCTTATTTTTTAGCTTTTAATTTTTTTTTTCTCTTATTTATTCGAAAACATCAGTAGTTAATCTTATCTTTCATATTATGTCAAGTCGCCCGAATTATGTAAGTTGGATTAGCTACATTCTTTTTCATTTTTATGCATTACAAATTGTGAGGTCTTATAATTTTAAATTTATGTTATTTATTTATCAGTTAAATTAAATACACATTTGGTTTTTGCTAGTGACACTACCTTTTCAATCGTCAAAAAAAAGCCGAAACTTAAAATTCAAACTAATCGATACTTTTTCATCAATCACCATGTTCGATCGAACCACTACCATCCCTAATTGTCTGCTTTTTGCTTGGTTGGTGTTTTGTACGTTTCGATTTTTGTTGAAAAAATGCGTACCACTGTGTACAATTCAACAAAACTGTACTTCTATCATTATTAGTTGAACTTTTTAAAAGAATTACTTTTCATAGACCTACCACAGATTGAACATCTGGACTGGAACATATTGGGACATCTTTGAAGGTGCTGTATGTGTGCTGTAATTTCATATAATAACCTAGCAGTTTTATCTTCATAAATGGCATCAACAGTGATAAAGACCGCGAGCAGTATAGCGAAGGACATTTCGCCAATATATTACAGGATTCTGTCCAAGTTTCCTCAAAACTTCACTTTTTGTTTTGCATATGGATCTGCTGTGAAGCCCCAAATGGGCAACGAAAACAAACAAAACATGATAGATTTAATATACTGTGTAGACAACTCGTACCGATGGCATGGAGCCAACATCGAGATGAACCCTTCTCACTACTCCGCTCTCAGGTTTCTCGGGAAGGGTTTCATTGCAGGATTTCAAGAAAAATGGGGAGCCAAAGTATATTTCAACACTCTAGTAGATATGAAAGAAGATAATGTCATGATTAAGTATGGTGTTGTGTCTCAAAAAGATTTAATTGCTGATTTATTAGACTGGAATGATTTGTACATATCTGGGAGGCTCCACAAGCCAGTGGAAATCATCAAGCAAACCAATAGCTCCCAGCTGCAGACTGCTCTGCAGGCCAACCTTCGCTCTGCTGTCCACACGGCACTTCTTATACTACCCGAGGCATTTTCAGAATATGAATTCTATTTTGCTATATCAAATCTAAGCTATGCTGGTGACTTCAGAATGACATTTGGGGAAAACAAAAACAAAGTCAGGAATATTGTACAACCTCAGCTGCTCAATTTCCGTGAACTGTATAGGCCAGTCATGCAGCACTTCCATGCATATGTTGATTTTCCGACTGGAGACGCACATTGTCACCAAGACACTAGTCCGGAAACTAAATTACACCACTTGATGCAGCTACCCATGGTTCCACAGCAGAAGCTGGTTAAATTCTGGAACCATGGAGGAGTTCAACAAGACATGGAAGATGTACTTCGTGCCCTTGCACATGATATTGACTGTGCTATCATTTTAAGACAAATTCTCAAAGATATTGTTTGGCAATCAAGTGTAAGACAATCACTGAAAGGCATACTAACTGCTGGAATGTTAAAATCTGTTCGCTACAGTGCTAAGAAAATAGTCAAAATGTTTTAAATACCTATAGCAAAAGGCCATTGTTGTAAATTATACAATCGAATAATAATTAATAAATAAAGTTAGTGTGTAAATAGAATAAACTTTTATTCTTTTATTTTAAACCTATACCTTTTTTGTTTTTAGGTTTCCAAAATGCTCTCGGATGACTCAAGCAGTGACTCAGAGACAGGTAGATTCAAAGGTCAAGCGAAAACTGAAGAAAACAAAGGTTCTAATAGAAAAGAAGACACTTTTAGATCAAGTGGAAGAAATAGGCCGTCCGATAGCGATAGATTTCGCAGAGATGTCGACAGAAGACGAAATGATAGAGATAGCTTTAAGTACTCAAGAGATAAACAGAGGTATTCTAGACAGTCCCCTGTAAGTAGAAGAAGAAATTCTAGGAATAGAAGTCCGAGACGATCACATGATAGAAACAGGCGTAGGAATTCACGCGAAAGATCTAAGACGCATGATCGTCGATGCAGTATCAGTAAGGATAGGCGAAATCGATCTAGATCTAAGTCTCATAAAGATCGCGATGTGAGGTCTCGCTCACATAAGTCTGCTGAAAGGTCTAAGCCACCCAGAACCTCTGATAACAAAAGAGACCTTAAAGATGAAATAAGAAGAACAATTGAACCAAAAAACCCTGAGACAAAGTATGATAGAGGCTCGAGGGAGACAAAGTATGATAGAGGGTCAAGGGAGAAAACTTCATCTTCGCCAGAGCTTGGTAAAAAACAATCAGAAGTTCATAAGCCTCCACCATCTAAGAGAAGAGCTGAAAGTCCAAAAAGAGCTGAGACTCCAATAGCTGTAGAACATGATTCTGATCATGCTGCAGAAGTTCAACCTGGCTCATACTACAGCATGATACCTGCTATTGTAAAAGATAATTCTGAAGAATCAAGTGAAATTGACTCATCCGATGACGAAAGGCTGAGAGCTAAACTTCTAAATTTAGAGAAAGAGCTTCAAAAAACTAAAAAGAAAAAACATAAAAAAAAGAATAAATATAAAAGTTCAAAAACACGCAAAGAGAAGGATGATGCCAATACTTCTGTAGAAGTAACAAGTACGACTGATATTCAGGATGTTGTAGATGTTAGCGAAAATCAAGCTGATGCTGTTCCGGAAGTAACTTCCACTCAAAAAGGCCCAAAAGAAAGTAGTGAAGAGGGAGAGATATCTTCAGATGATGATAATCAAGAAATTGATTATGATCCTTCTGATTTGAGACATAAATTACGCTCCAGAACTAAAACTGCGACGAAAGCAGATGTATGTGGGCCAGCGTTGCCACCGCATTTGGAAAACCAGTTTCGTCGAAGTAGCTCTGTAGAAATAGAGGGGCCGATGTTGCCTCCACATCTTCAACCTACAAAACATATAGGTAAGTAACCAAGCCTTCAAAGTCTCATATAATACGATTAACGAATCTCTGTGCCTGGGGTTCAATAAAGAAATTTTCTATTCTATTTAATAGGTCCGTCCATTCCCAACGAGATGCGAAAAGTTTTAGCGGAAAAAGATTGCGAAATTATCGAAGAAGAAAGCTCCGATGAAGACGCCGGTATCGGACCGTTACCCGTCGGCGCTGAAGACAAATGGTCCGACGCTCATCAACAACTTGAAGAACGAGCTCTCGACATTAAGATCAAGAAACTAGACGGTCGGTCACTGGATAGTCAAAAGATTAAAAGTAGAGAACAGTGGATGTTGGAACTCCCAGAGGGTAAAGCAAAGATTATGGGTTTGGAAGCGCGCAGTTTCAGAGCAAAGGAAGGTCCTGATATGTCAGATAGGTAAATGCAAACATGAGATTACGATTAGACAATTATTATTTGCATCATCACTACATAGTATAAAATAAAGTCGCTTTCTCTGTCCCTATTTCCCTTTGTATGCTTAAATCTTTAAAACTACGCAACGGATTTTGATGCGGTTTTTTTAAATAGATAGAGTGATTCAAGAGGAAGGTTTATACCTATGTATTATACATGCATCATATAGCCGTGCGAAGCCGGGACGGGTCGCTAGTTACATAGTATCGCAAAGTCACTTTCCGCTGTCTGTTCCTATGTATGTTTAAAACTACGTAATTTTTAATAGATAGTGGTTCAAGAGGAAGGTTTATATGTATAATACATGCATAATATAGCCGTACGAAGCCGGAGCGGGTCGCTAGTACATAATAGAGTATAATACATAATACAGAATATAATACATAATATTCACAGCTGTTTAACACGCAGTTTACTTTATTTGTTGTAATTTTCAGATCAAGTTGGACAGATACGCCTGAAGAAAAGGCGAAGAAAGCCGCTGGTATAGTTAAAGAGGAAGATGCCGACGAAGTGATGAGACGTGAAGCCAGAGCGAAACAAATAGCTAACAGAGATGAGGAACAAGAAAGCGCTGTTAAGTAGGTACTTTTTAAACAGACTTTACAAATAGAAGAAATCACTCCACTTGAGCTGTATTTTTTATTCTTTTAAATTGATATAACTTGGTCCCTAATAGCACGAAAAACGACACTTTGTTTGTAAATAATCCTACATCTAAATAATTATAAAGATTTTTTGATGGGTATGTCAAAAATCTACAAAATTCCGCAATTAAGAGGAAAGGGTACTGGGGGCTCTTTCCATACAAACTATTACAAACGGAGTCGACTGTTTTCTCCCTGGATAATGACACTAGAGCAAATATTTTTGGTGCATAAAACTTATAACTGCCATGACCATATTGACCATGCCCCTATTTTTTATTTTTTTATTATTTTAATCTTAATTTCTATGATAATTAGAAAATAGAAAAAAAAAACAAAACATATGGGCATAGTCATGGCAGTTATAGGTTTTTGGCACAAATACATATATTGTGCTAGTGTCATTATCCAGGGAGTAAACAGTCGACTACGTTTGTATGAAGAGAGCGCAGGCACCCTTTCACCTTAAGGCAAACAAAATTCCGCATTGTCCATGCTATCCTACTTCACAATAATTAAATCTTTACGTTTTTTACGATACTTATCCTTTTTCTACTTGCAGAAAACATAAAAAGAAGCACAAGAGAGAAGAGAGCTTGTTGGAGATTCATCAGAAGAAGTTAAAAAAGAAGAAAAAGGTACATAGTTTACCGAGGTCCTAATTCAATAAAATTCTGTCCCATTAACTACTTTGCCAAAACTCCGTGACCAAATTACCAATATTCAGTCATTGGCAATCCCTACAAAACAAAGACTTCATTTAACACCCTTAATTTTAATTTGTCCAAAAAAGTTTAGAAACCAACTTCAAAAAAAGAAGGAGGTTCAAAATTCGTCGGGTTTTTTTCTTCTTAATATATGTTCCCCGATTACTCGGAGACGCCTAGACCGATTTGGAAAAATTTTTCTTTGAAACTAGATACTTCACAAGTGGTCCCATAAAAATTTGCTGTAGATCGGATGAGGATCTTCGGAGTGATGAACAGAATTGCATCTCGAGAGTGCTGCACATTTTTCGATTTCCACCAGTAGAATTGTTTTCTTCTGATTTACTATTTTCCTATTTATTCTTAGAAAGAAGAAAAAGATGATGGTAAGCAAGAGCGACGTCCTTTCAGCCGCGACGTAGATCTGCAAGTGAACCGCTTCGATGAAGCCCAGAAAAAGTCCATCATAAAGAAAGCTCAGGGGTTAAACTCCAGATTCTCAAAAGGTGAAGCTAAATATCTATAACCTGAACTTTTTTATGTCGATAAAGTATAGTCACATTACCAATTAGCTGAACCCCACGTGACCCAGAGGTTATTCGCAAATCTGTAAAAAATAAAGTATTTACCTATTTTGTTATTTTTTTAATATTGTATTCTGTTTTTTTAAACAATATACTATATTGTTTAAAAAAAAACAGAATCAGGTAACATTACTTTACAACCTTACAGATTTGCGAGTGAGCTCTAGGTCACGTGGGGTTCAGCTAATTGGTAATGTGACTGTACATTTTCACTTACATAGTGTAAGGTTTGATTAAACCAATGCGTTAGGCGATCGGATACTGACGTTATTTTTTAAACTACTTCCAAAAGTCACTAAGAACTAGTATTTTTATAAAACCTAATAATCGCCTATAATGGCCGAGCGGCCTTAAAAACACATTGGTTTTTTTAAACACAAATCGCTATGTTGATTTTGTTCGTTTAGTTAATATTATACATCCTATGTAATGAAATAGAGCTCCATATTCAGGTCCAATTAATTTTTAAATTAAGTTATGATTATTTTACTGTTTTACCGTCTTTAGTGTAGACACCTATCTACGATTGAGTGGAAATTGTAGTTGAAATGAAAATATACAACTATTTTAAGATTTAAATATATATTTATTTATTTTACTCCAATTCAACAGAGGGTACAGTGATTTACTTAATTCTGAATGATTTGAGCAATAACCTACTTACTAATACTAGGTGTTGGATTTTTGAATAGACAAGTAAGCGCGTCATTCATGTATGAAGCATTCATGTCAAAGTTGAAATCTTAATATTTTAGCTAGCCTGTCGGTGCGACTGTTCTTCTTACGAGAAGAAGCAGAGAGTATGGCTCTCTTTTTGTTATAGTTTTCCGCAAGCTGATTCACAAACCGTCGGAAGGAACCGAAATAAAAAAAATTGCTGCTTTTTAGCTCCCGCGACTTTTGCCATCCTTGTCTTTTCAGTTTTATTCGTTTCGGTAGCCGCTCGGTGGTTTGTGAATTAGCCTGCAGGTCGCCCTAAAGCATCTAACTCGACCTAACGACTGCTACCAGATATATCAACCAATGGCTAAATGTAATTTCCGAAGCAAAGAGGGTCACGCTAACTTTTTTGCCACATTGTTATCGGTTACCCATCGAAGTAATGCCTGCTCTGGGCTTTGCTTAATTCGCAAGATTGGCGAGTTTTCTGAATTATAGGGACCTATAAGACCTAAAGGGAATTATGAGACGAATTTTTAACTTCATTCCTTTATTTGTTACAAAATAAATATGAATAAAACATAAGGAAAACACAGTAAAATTAACGTTACACGTTCGCCTTTATGTCCACGGTATCTGTTGCGGTCGCTTTCTCAACAGAGGGACAAACTTTAGACTTGGAGTCCACACAGCAGAGTGGTTGGTCCGCTGTCATGTTCGCGTAGGTCCACGGTCTATCGCATATCTTGTAGAACGCTGATAACTGTGAAAGAAAACGAATTTAATTTTGAGTTATTACATACCGACGCAAGTACTGAGAGCAGCACAAAATTGACCAATCGTAAGGTCGTATTTAGCGCACGCAGTGCGTTCACTTATCCAAGAGCAACTTAAGTACTGTTTGTGAATACGTAAAGACCCAAGGTTGTGACGGTGATGTACAATCCACGGTCAAAAGTCTCTGCCCACCGTAACGTTTACAATACTGTGCAGCACTATTTGAACATTATAACAACGTAACCTGTGGATCGAACACACGTCGTCGTCGGTTGGTGTAGCGGATGGCAGCTTATACCACTAAATACAAAGCTAACATGTTGAAAATAATAATCACACTGACTACTTGCTACTTACTTCACTTGAATTAAAAGTACTCAGTGTGTGAGACGTTACACACAAACTTAAATACTTATTTAAGTTTGTGACCCCCGAATGACTTTCTTATCTTAATATATATAAATCTCGTGTCACAATGTTTGTCCTCAATGGACTCCTAAACCACTTAACCGATTATAATAAAATTCGCACACCATGTGCAGTTCGATCCAACTTGAGAGATAGGATAGCTTACATCCCGATATTCCCACGGGATCGGGAGTTACGCGGGTGAAACCGCGGAGGGCAGCTAGTAATATATATAAATCTCGTGTCACAATGTTTGTCCTCAATGGACTCCTAAACCACTTAGCCGATTATAATAAAATTCGCACACCATGTGCAGTTCGATCCAACTTGAGAGATAGGATAGCTTACATCCCGATATTCCCACGGGATCGGGAGTTACGCGGGTGAAACCGCGGAGGGCAGCTAGTTTTAATAATATTTTCTTTCTAAGCTGAATTTTTCCTATTAAATATGGCTACTTACTCATACTAAATAACGTTATGAAAATCGGGTTAACCATTGAATTGTTGAACCTTGGTTCCTTTTCTTACTAAATTTAAAAAATACGTTCCCAAATTGTTAATGTAAAATAATTATCTAGCCTATTTTCAGATAAACTCGTATCTACAGGTAAACTTGATCAAGATACGCAATTTAAAACCTAACCACTAAAGTTTATATTTTCATTAACTACCCACAAAATGCGTCGACAATACCTTCAATTCCTCGGCGTGCTGCAGTCTACTGCACAGCACATCAGGCCCTTTCGCCTTAGTTGCGGTAGCGAGAGCCACACACAGGTTCTTGCAGGTGGAGTCGCCTTCGTTATCGCACTTCACCTCGAGACCTGGCATCTTCGAGATGAGGGGTGGCATCTCCGGCGTGATGGTGACGGTAGCAAACGCGCCGCAGCTGCAATTACCCTTGTTGGTGTCTTCAGCGACGGCCTTGGGACTGAAATGTGTAATGTATTATTTTTTTAGTTAATAATTATAAAAAGCTAAAATTTGTATGTGGTCACAACAAAATTATTCAAATTATTATACATTGCAAAATCATTCCGATAGCATTTCGATTACAAAAAAATAATATAAAATAAGAATACCAAAAGCTGACGTTGAGGGTATTTTTGCAACCGAAATAGAATCAGAATTCTAACCTCCTTGAATCGGAATAATATTGCAATGGAATATGAACAATTTTATTTACGAGAACTGGCCTTCTGAGGTGCAATGAAATTTTAATATTATAAATTAATAATCATTGTTAAGAGGAAAGGGTACCGGGGGCTCTCTCCATACAAACGTAGTCGACTGTTTTTTCCCTGGACAATGACACTAGAGCAAATATTTTTGTTGTACCTATATAACTTATATCTGCCATGACCATGCCCCTATGTATTTTTTTTGTTTTTTAAATCTTAATTTCTATGATAATAAGAAAATGAAAAAAAAACATAGGGGCATAGTCATGGCAGTTATGACGTTTTATGGCACAAAAATATTTGTGCTAGTGTCTTTATCCAGGGAGGAAACAGTCGACTACGTTTGTATGGAGAGAGCACCCCGGTACCCTTTCACCTTAAATACTACGCACAAATTGCCATCTAGCCTGAGACTAAACAAAGCTTGTACTATGGTGATTACATTATAATAAAATATTAAGTATCCAACCTGCTTGGTTTATCATCAGCACTGACTAGCACTATTCCAGCTAGTAAAATAATGCAAAGTTCACAAAGAAATGCTTTACTTGAAGACATGATGGCAGTTGTGGCACTGGTGAACTCAAATATTATGTTACCGTTTTTATACTCCTTATACAAATCAAATTGAATACCGATATGCGATACAATAGGGTGACAACACCATGATAGAAAAAAAATATTTAACTTAAACAAAAAATTATTAGTATTTCAATCATTGGATGTCACTTTTTCTGCCTCTAGGGCAGCCCTACAAAGACACTGTAGACTAGTACCGCTATTTTAAACAAATAGCCCTAAAAGCCCTTTTTTTTCAAACTTTTTATTGTTCACCAGTGGTGCAGCTTCAGTGCCTTGAACATCGTCGCAAGATGAGATTTCAGGGAGTGTGCATCAGAACTCCACGACCTCATTTTGCCATCTCCATTCATTCGCCATACAACCAGGCAGACTGATGTGCGGCACCGATTCATGGTGAACATACCAGAAGTTCGCACCAAGCGTTTTGCTTCGTCATTCCTTATTCGCACTGCAAGGGAATGGAATCGGTTGCCTACATCTGTCTTTCCTGACGTGTACAATTCGCGAGTGAGTAGGTAGCTTCTAGGAAAGCTTGCTACATCTTAGGCCGCATCGTCACCTATGTAGGTAGGTGTAATAGTGGTCAAACGCTGACCTATCATTTGTAAAAAAAAAACTAACGCCACCTCAGATTAGCTTGAACCATCTCCCTATTCTCAATTCACAAAAAACATAGCCACCTTATTCTGGTGATCTGTTTTGACATGAAGACGCTGGTGTTTTGATTGTTCGATCTCAAACAATACGCTGTTAATTCGCTAGTTGTTTCTTAATGCATTATCGTATCGTAATACATATCAAACAGGCCACTTTCCGCGCCGGAAATCATTCATAACCAGCACGGATTGAAACTACAGGAGCCTATAAATGTAAGGAAGATAGAATGCCTATTACCATCGGGCATTCAGGAGGATTATAATATAAAATAATGTATATTTTGTCCTATTTCCAGTCTTATTTCTACTATGGTAATTTTTACTTGTTAAATAGGTACCTACTATTAAACATGTTCATAAGTGTACATGATAAAAAACTGACGATTTCCTAAATAGACGTTTTGTTATATAGACCTCTTGATAGTTAGACGTTTTGCTACATGGGCGATTAGCTAACTAGGCAGATTGCTCACTAGACTTTTCGCTTTGTTAGACGTTTTGCTACTTAGACTTTCGATCGGGAGGCGTCTCGCCAGGCAGCGTTATCACAATCGACCTACATTGCCGAAAAATATTAAATAAGTAGGTACTTAAAAAATATATTTTTATGTAGGTAAGTAATTTCAAATAAGTAATGTGTCTCTCTCTGGGGGACATTAATTTCGGAGATGGTTGCATGTTAAATGAATCTATTCCTTTTTCTTTGAAATATTTGTGATGATCTATTTACCTAGCTAAACAATTCTGTTACTCATCATCATCATCATCTTCCTGCCCTTATCCCAATTTATTTGGGGTCGGCGCAGAATGTCTTTTTCTTCTATTCACTCCTATTAGTCGTCATCTCATCGTTCACATTCATCTCTCTCATGTCTTGTCTCACGCAGTCCATCCATCTTTTCTTCGGTCGTCCTCTTCCTCTCCATCCCTCTACATGAATACTCATCACTTTTCTAGTCACATGCGTCTCCTCTCTTCTCATCACATGTCCATACCAACTTAAACGGTTCCTTTTTACTTTTTCAGTAATCGGTGCTGCTTTCTCTACTATACTCATTCTATAAATAACAATTCTGTTACTATTATGTAAAAACGCTGACGTAAACATATTTTGTTCCGATATCCAGGTATATTCTCGGGATCAGGATCAAGGAGCAGCTAATTAATAAAATCAAATATTACAAGAAAGTTATTTATTGACATTATCATTAAACAGTCTTTCTAAAGTTACAAGTAAAACTTACAAATAGGAATCTTACTTAACCATAATGATAAAAATCATCATCCAATTGGTCAAGAATTACTTAAAACTTATTACCTAATAGTTTTAGTTGGTCTACATTATATGATGCAAGTCTGCTAAAACACCTCTTTAAGCTAAGACACCTTGCCTTATGAACTACTTAGAGTGACACAGGTTATAATTAATGTAAGCGTGCTAGAATCTTCACTAATCTTATTCTATGCCTCTCTGCCGGTTGACAGATATTCCCTCATTTGCTCCTGGGTGATTGAAGGAGTTTTTATCCTACTATCACTTTGTAGTTTCAGTAATGGGACATGTTCTAATTTTACACATTGGCATTATATCTTCCTGCAACGTTTTTTATTCTTGTGTAATTAGAAACGAGTATGTTAGAGGAAGTTTGAAAATAGCGGCCATTACAGACAAGTTAAAGAGTAGTAGAGTGGCGTGGTTGGTCACGGCGTGCAGAGAGAGCAGTAGAGTAGGTATTGGACTTGAAAGTAAATGGTCGCAGGGCGAGAGGACGGCCAGAGAAGATGGAGGGATTTCGTTGGGGATGTTTTGGGGGATTGGGGGTGAACGTGATCTTGACAGGGAATTAAAGTGGAGTGGGGCATGACATGTTGTGCCGACACCACATTATGAGAAAAGGGAAGGAAGAAAAAGTGTACTTTTTTCCCACTAACAAACAGCTAAATCAAGAAAAAATATTGTGATGACCATAAATCAAACAATTAAAAGTAGGTAAAACTAATATCATTGGTGTCTATTCGTAGTCTGGTACTCTTTGCATGCCAGCACGATAGTTGTTTTTTTCCATTGTTAATTGTAAAAGTATGTAGACAATCTGCATAAGACCAAAACAGGTTCTGAACATTTTGATAATGTTTAAAAAAATTATTATTATAATTTAATTAGAAACCTTAATCTAAAAAATGATAATACTGATTGATTGCATTATCTTTGGGGTGCCGGTTTTGGTTTAGGCATTTTACCAAGGAGCCCTTGAATCTCCTTCTTCTCATCATAACTCTTCCACATCTCGTACAGATTTATTATTAATCTTACTATTTCTTGAATCTGAAATTTATTTAATAATTAGTTTATGATATAGGTATTTTACTTCTACTATTTTTATGATTGAAATTTCGTCAGCTCGGCCTATCAAAATAAAGTATTGGACTAGGATAAATTCTTTGTATGAACATAGCTTGAAACTCTAGTCCTCACGTTGATTTCTGATCTAGAGTCTCTATCTAATAGAGAAAGAATGGTTTATACCAAATTGCCTTCATTGCATCACGGACCCCCTTGGGTGGCTCCGTAACTCAGTTTCAGGCCTTTACATCTTACAGTTTACTACTAGGCGTCAATATAACAATAATAATAATTATTTATAATGGGTCAGCAGTCTCCACTAGGCATTTATGTAAAATTTTCAAGTAGAATGCATATCCTGATTCGGACCATGACGTTAGTTGGCCGTTTAGCATAGCAATTATTGCACCTACATGGTAAACGGGAGGTCACCAGTTTAATCCCACCCGGGTGCTAGAGATGAATCTTTCCTTGACCATTAACAATTCACAAGTGGGAATTATGTTCTCATTATATTAGAAATAAATGTAAATTATTTACCCTATCCATATCCACATTAAGTTCAGCAAACCATGGTTTAAGATTTTCTTTTCCAAGCATAACACATGCTATGTGTAAAGCACCAATAGCTATCTGAAATGAAACATATTTTTATGATTGAATGGTTGATGGCTTATTGATGGAAATATGTTAAGTCATATAATTCTACAAAAATGGTATGTATTCAATTGAAATTGTATGTGTAAAGTTACCACATACAAATGGTTTATTTACCATATTAGTATAATACATAATAAGTATAGAATATTCAGGTTTTTTATTACAAATAATTTTACTTATTACTCAACTAGTGACCCGCTCTGCCTTCGCACGGCTATATTATGCATGTATTATACACATAAACCTTCCTTTTGAATCACTCTATCTATTAAAAAACCGCATCAAAATCCATTGCGTACTTTTAAAGATTTAAGCATACGTAGGGATATAGGGACATGGGGACATAAAAAGTGACTTTGTTTTATACTATGTAGTGATTGAGCCACAAACGAGACTAAAGGTCTGTATCTTGTGGCCCAGAGTGCAATTACCATTATAATATAAAAACTAACAATGACATGCCAAGTACTTGACAAGAGGAATAAAACTAACTTTAAAAATAGTGAGTAGAAACTATATCAAAAGAATATAATTTGTTAAATTGACACAGACAAGTTAGAAATAAATTACACTTACTTGGTAAGGCGGATACAATAAACTGACGTCTGTTCTCAAAGAATCATTCACAATCCTCCATGCATAAGTAAGCAGTTGATCATCTTGTCCTATATCTTGAACAAACAGTAGCAGAGGCCTGTAAGGCTGATAAACTATCAAACAGCAGTCTAAATTCTCCAATAAATAAAATTCACACTCCAAAATATGATTGGTTCTATAAGGAAACTCTTGCTGCCCATACGCATAACTAAATTTGTTCTTAATTACAGTCTGACACGTTGTTATGAGTCTTGAGTTAGATATCACGCCGAATTCTTCGACTTTGGACGCGAGGAACACGCAAGTAGGGGCTAATAGTAATGGGTCTATGCACTTCAAAGAATTCCTTGCGTAAAACCTTTTGAAGTACACTGTAGCTGTTGCGATAACTTGTTGTCGAAGTTTCAATTGCTCTCCTAATATTTGAATGATGCTAGCGAAGAAATTAAATATCTTCTGGTATTCTTCTTCAGTTAGTATGCCTAAATCGTGTTGGCGATCTCGTATGAGATCCTGCTTGTCCAGTATCCACTGTTGATGGTGTGAACTTTGCCAGAAATTGCCAGCCATATTTTATTTTTCTCTTAAATTGTTCGTTAGTTAGATACTATTGTTGAAATGTTTCATTTCATGGATTTATTTTATTTGTATGGTTTTCATAAAATTTACGAACTTCAAAGATAGATGTACAAAAACGAAAAATTCACAATATGAGGAATAAACAAAACCGTCTTGATTGTCACTGTCAGTAGTGTCAGTCAATTTGACATTGACAATCTAATCAATCAATCAATCTAATCCATGTTTGACACTGATTTTTACTTTCACTACACTTGTGCACTTTCACAGAACTAAATTAGATAACTTTCCACCGGAATTGTACAATTTAACTCGGTTTACAACTAAGTTTCGTGTAAATAAAACTGCAGCACGACATGTTGTTGGCTCGTTCCCGCCAAAAACCCAATCGCAGATTGGAGAAAAAAATAGTAATCGTTTTGGCCATTTAGCCTGGTGGCCAAACGAAACTGAAAAGGTATATTGGTACATTTACAAAAAATGGAAAGGTTGAATGACATCGTTGGTTACATTGCCTTTTTTTTTGGGCAGCAGTCCTATCCAACAAATATTACCCTGGATCGGGATAATAATAAATAGCGACCCGCCCCGACTTCGCACGGCTATATTATGCATGCATAATTATAAACCTTCGTCTTTAATCACTCTATCCATTAAAAAAAACCGCATCAAAATCCGTTGCGTAATTTTAAAGATATATGCATACAACGCGGGAAGTCGTTGGATGCAAAGAGCATGCGACCGATCGCTCTGGAAGTCTTTGGGGGAGGCCTATGTTCAGCAGTGGACGTCCTGTGGCTGATATGATGCAGCATACAAAGGGAAATAGGGACTTAGGGACGGCGAAAAGTGACTTTATTTTATACTAGTACTGATAGGTGTTCTTTCTCTAGCTGTCTACATCCAAGTTTGAAAGCAATAGCGCTACTCTTGTATGAAATAGAAACAAATATATAGGGTGTCCGGTAATGAATGGCCAAGCGGGCGTATGGCTAAAAGACACTGTCAGATAGCTTGAATTATAACACTTTTGTACTATATTCCCACGGCATCAGGATTTACACAAGATTTTAAATTTGTTTATTCGACACGACACAGCGAGCAGGTGGCCTGTTTTTGAGCATTAGGATGCTGACAATCATTATTGCTAAGTAGTTGTAAAGTAGGCTTTACAATTATGTACAATGTAGGTTGTCGCTTACGCAACTTTCATACCTGCTGCTTAGTGTATTATAATTATTGCTCAATCATGGTCCTAGAGATTAGATAACTTTGTTAACAATTAATTAGGAACAGTTTAACAGAACAGGTTGGTGGTAGGCTAAGGCTCTGATTAAACATTACTTTATTTAACTAACTAATTTTCAATGAATTTATGAGACTTTTGTGGATATTATTATGTTGTAGAAATGAAATTCTGACTCCTTTTATTTTATGATGCAATCGTAAATCTTTATTTTATTAAAAAAAAACACAATATCTACTTTCAATTAACAGTAGATACGTACCTACGAAAGACAATATTGTACATAGTTTTTAACTACCTACCGATTAAATCACCGACTGTGTACTGTTTCAGTATTTCGTTGATGGTGTCGAATAATTCCTCGCTAAGTATTTGACTGAGTGTGTTCATATTGTTCTGCACTATATCCTGGGTCAGGTTTTGAATGTAGTTACTGATAAAACTGTTAATAATTGATGACCCAGTCATCCCATCTATTTGGATCTAGAAAAAACAATTATTTTTAATCGAGACTTTCAAATCAAATCAAAATCAAATCAATTTTCAAATCTTAAAAAAAACTTTAAACCAGTAGAGTATTATTATTACGAAGTTAAATCAATTTATTTTATAATTACTTACCACGGTGTCGTGAATATCAATTTTGATGTCCAATTCTCTCAGAGTCAAATGCCCGTTGAAAATGTTCGTTCCCATTCTCACATCCACTCCAACTTGGAGGTTGTTAATAAATATTCTAAAACAGTAATATAGGTAGGTACTTAAATACATAAATCATTATTAATGCGACTACATTATAATTTACCCGCCCCGGCTTCGCACGGCTGTATTATGCATGTACTAAAAACCTTCCTCTTTAATTACTCTATCTATTTAAAAAACCGCATCAAAATCCGTTGCGTAGTTTTAAAGATCTAAGCATACATAGGGACAGGGAAATAGGGACGGCGTAAAAGTGACTTTATTTTATACTATGTAGTAAAAGTGATAGTGTTAGTGAAGTAGTTTTTTACTTAGGGGACATGAATATTTATACCTCCTTACCTGAAATTACCACCAGCTCGGTGCGTAATGATTAGAGCTAGTCTGGCATCCACATCGTAACCACCTTAAACAAAACATTTATCCTGTAATATTAAATTACCTATTCAATTTTGGAAACTGTATTTTGTGCTTATAACTCACCGGTAACAGTCAACCATGGAAGGATAAGCTTAGCTCCTAGGTTTAGACGGAGAACATTGAAGGTAACATAGTCTACGACGTACCAACGCAAGCCCTCGGCTCTTAGATTATGAATGTTGCCTGTGACACGGATACTAAAACAAAATAAACATTTATTTAATTATAAAGGTTTTCTTTATTAGGCGATGGCCAGCTCCTGAGATAATTGAGATTTACGGCTCACCCAGTGTCAGAATATTGTAAAGGTCCAGCGTGATCAACCACTAGTGGATCAAGAGGAGGTAAAACATCGTTGCCGTTAATCACCACATCTCTGAAGTCTTCTAGAGTGTCTATAATGAGCTGCGCGATCAAGCTCCTACTACCGAGATATTCCAACAAGAGGCCCTCGTCACCGGTAGTGCCAATACCATCGACGTTTTGGTCTCTAAAAGCTATGTTCACAGAAATAGGGTCTAGTTGCGTTTGAACTTCCTGGATGTTTTCTGAAACATAAACATTTAAGTTTAAACTTTAAGAATTCGACGATTTGTAGAAATATCCGACTTCAAGATTTGGGATTTTATTTTAAATTATTATTATTTTAATTTTAAAATTAAATTTCTAACCTGTAAAAGGATCCTTTTCAAGAATATTCACATCTCCGAAGACAACAGCGCAAAGCGCTAACACAACTGCAACCTGAATTTTCATGATTCGTACTTTGATGTTTGTTAAAACAGCGTTAAGGTTTTAACAGTTAAGCCCTGTCTATATAAGCCTTTTGCGCTGATTTTTACTAATTAACGCAGGTGTAGTCTTTTATAAGTTCTTAATCCTATCGATCATTATTAGCGATAAATACGTAGGTATGTTTTTAATTCAGTATTATCTACAGATTTGGGCTGTTATCTCAGCAATTACATTATCTCTGTTGTATCGTTCAAAAACATATTATTAGCATCATTAAACCTAAGCAAAACCCTCGATAATTATAAGATTAGCTTACTAATTTGAATTCCATTATATAGCAACAAAATGACCACCAAATAATTTTATTATCTCCTCTCCCTATCTATACTAAATATTATAAAGAGATAAAATTTAAGATTTGGAACTGACATATTATTTAATGGTTGGTTGGTTGGTTTAAAAATAACTTGTTGACGTGATAACGTCTTATAAATTGGTGGACACCTGCACTCAAAAAAGTGTGACGTCATGCGTCATGTTCCGAGTGATCTTGTTCCGGGAACGGGTCATTTTCCCGGAACGCGTTATGTTATTGACAAGGTAACCATAGCAACGTATTATCGTTGCTTTGCCATTTACAAATAAAGGAACAACAAACTTTGATGTTGTTCGATTCTCAGACCTAACGTATATATACACAAATTCATACAAATCGGTTCCGTTTAGGTGGAGTTTAACAACTAACACTGTTGCTATGGTTACCATCAATGTTTTCTTATGATGTTATAACGTAAAATTATCGTCCGTAAACCGACTTTACAGACAACCATTTTTTTAACTTGAAATAAAATAAAATTTATAAAATTAAATAAAAAAGTTATGAGACTTTTGAAAACTTTGAGGATTTCAGTATTGCGTGAGTAACATAGGTAGGCTTTTCATTCCGATATTTCTACGAGATCGGGGTTTAGGTGAGTGTGTGAGTGAAACCACGGGACGCTATTAGTTAGATATAAACACAAAAACATCGAAGGTGAGAGAGATATGAGCCACAAAGAGTACATTGGCTTTAGATGAGTATATTAGATAGGAACATTAATCTATTGTTTTTCAAGGAACAAATAAAATTAACTATATTAAAAAATGCATTTTTATTGATTTGAATTGGTAAGTAAACAAGTTTATTCCAATATCATGTCAAGCAGTTCGATAGGAGTTTTATGTTCCAAATATTGGTCGAGTCTCCACACGATACTATTCTCAGCTCCTGTCAGTATTTCTTCTCTGTATCCTTCAATTATTTTAACTCCTTCATTATTTAGAACTTTGTTGATTGGCCATGAGCTGTTTTCTAAGTTTACCTGCAAGTTAAAAGTTATTTTTAATCTTTTAATTTATGTCTTAAACTGCAAAAAAAATATATACCCTGTAGTTTTTTACCTGAAGTTCGTGAATAGTAAAATCAAATTTTAATTGCGTCAAAGTTGAACTCGTTCCGTTGCTTGAAATATTCATTATAAACGATAAATGAATGTTTTCCATATCAATGCTAAAATAATTGAAAATAATCAGTATTTACAATCACATTCATTTATTTTTCTTAAATTTAGATTTTTATAAAAACAAACTGATTACAAAATTTATACATCTCTATAAAAACTTATAAAATAATCATATCTAAGCTCTAAAACCTAACCTAAATAAAATTTAATTTACAAGTTTTAAAAAGAATGTATAAATTTTGCATATAAAACAGTAAATAATTATAAAAACCTAAACCTAGAAGACCGTCGGCAGCGAGGCAGGGCCCAGGCTACCGATGGTTAGGGCCGCAGAGAGAGGAATCTTCTGACAATACGTGCCGTATCCAAGATGACTGCATGCCTTCTGGATCTGACCCTTGACCCAACCATCCAGCGAGAGCCTCTTGAAGTGTTGATCAAGGCTCTCCGCTATTAATCTATTTGCCGATATAACTAGCGGAACAATACTCGTCGCATCAACGTCCCACATGGCGGTAATCTCGTGGGCCAAGTCCAAGTACTTAGTTTCTTTGTCCTTTTCGGCCTTTACGAGATTAACGTCATGTGGAACGGTTATATCGACGAGTAGGTATAATTGCCCGTCGCTTCGACCGGTCTATTATCACGATGTCAGGCTTATTGGCGAACCCCATTAATATTTAAATTAGATTAACAATTAGGTAATAAGTTATTAGATACATTTTCGTAGTATTTTCCAAACTTTGAATTTTCTACATTGTTATAAAAATTACGAAGTTATGACCAAAAGACAACACCGCGCAAGGTCTTTTTCACCCGAGTTTGATGCATTGCGCTGGTTACCTAAATTTCCAGTCCAGAACGCACCCCGCTTTGTCACTTTTTGATGTGGCGTACCTCATTTGAAAGGCCTATGAGTACTTGATTTTAAACTCTAGAGGTAAAAAGATCTCACTCAGTGGCATGCGACCGATCGCTCTGGAAGTCTTTGGGGGAGGCCTATGTTCAGCAGTGGACGTCCTGTGGCTGATATGATGAATGAACCTTAAATGTGTACTATAATATGTACTCCTTTATGCGGTACTTCAAATGAAAGGTCTTAACACGAACTACATTTTTGTACTACATTACAAAAAATCCTATCCGGCGGAACCAAAGTATTTGACCTTCAATGCTATGTTCTTACTAGTTATTATAATCGATAGTCATAATCTACTATATAAGAATAAGTCGGGTTTTCCTTCCTGACGCTATAATAACTTTATAAAACCTTGCACACCGTCATGCGGTACCTCAAACGAAAGATCTTAACTAGGACTACAATTTTGTACTACATTCAAATCTAAACCTATCAGGGCCCATCTTTGTGACGGCATAAACAGCCAAATAGGTTTATATGTTGTCGGTTATTGGGATAACCATTTATCCGATTTGAGCCAATCAGGTATCAAATGAGAGGTAGTAAAATGTGTAACAAAACATGCAAAGTCACTTTTAGGTATTTTATCTTTAACAATATTTATTGTTTGCTCAAATCGGATGAATGATTATCGTATTAATCAACAAAATCTAAACCTATTAGATGCCATATTTATGACGTCATAGATGGCACCCCCACCACTTTAGGAAGTGACAACATGCATTCTGATAATCAGTAAGCCACGATTCCAACGATACCCGTTGTTGTTATAAACCTTTCCAGTCCTACGGAAATTAAAATTTATCAACTTGGCTAAGGCCACCTTCATCTACTATTTTTATTTAAATTGGTAATAATACTTACTACAATTTTCCCGACCCATTTAAAGTGTAAATATAGAACGCGTGGCCATGTAGTTTGTAGTCATCTGAGGGGAAGAAAGCACTTTAATTAAACTTTATTCGAGTTATTATGGCTAATAATCTATCGAGAACATCGATATAAAGTTACTAACTTAGGGATGATTAAGAAAAAATCTGAATGGATCAGGTACCTGCTATAACAAGAAGTTTAGGAATCCATAGTACTCCCGATGAGTACATTCCAAAAAAGCCTAGTTTAACTTTGAGATCAACCACACTAAAGTTATTCATTCCAATTAACTGAATGTCACTAGTGGAGTAGGTAATACTGAAAAAAAAAAGTATTTGAATAGGGAAATAGGAATAGGTAAACTAAGATGGAGTGTTGCGTCAACGCAAATTACGGTACGGTACCTATTAAGTACTTTTAACTTCAAATCTTGTGTTTTATATTTTAATTATGATACTATTATATGAGCACCAATAACTAAATATTTCAAAAATCATACTTAACACCAGCCTTTCCTGTGTATTGTCCATCCAATGAACTAATGTTAACAACGTCTAAACGTGGTAATGGAAAAGAGATGTTATCGTTGCGCCATTTAGTAAAAAAAGTTAATAGTTTCCTTTCAACTTCATTATGAGCTGAAATAATAAGTTCAAAAGCATAATTAATGAAATGAATTCATACCGCAGAGCCATGGCTCCAAACTGCTATTATATTAATTAAAATTTCATTCAAGCTAGATCCTAAGGTCTTGCTTGAGTTCAAGTTTAAATACTTTTTAACTTATGAATTTATTAGATGAATATTATTAGAATTAAAACATTCCCAAAAAATAATAATTTTAGATCTTTACGATGGGCCTGCGATTCTGACTCCGACCGTATCCACCAAATGTAATGTAAGTAGGTTGATAGCGATGCTTGTAGGCAAATTAATATGTTGAGGTAATTCAGTATTTATATTATACTAGCGACCCGCCCCGGCTTCGCACGGCTATATTATGCATGTATCACTACATAGTATAAAATAAAGTCACTTTTCGCCGTCCTATTTCCCTTTGTATGCATTGATCTTTAAAACTACTCAACGGATTTTGATGCGATTTTTTTTAATAGATAGAGTGATTCAAGAAGAAGGTTTTTATGTATAATACATGCATAATATAGCCGTGCGAAGCCGGGGCGGGTCGCTAGTTATACATATAAACCTTCCTCTTGAAACACTCTATCTATTAAAAAAAACCGCATCTAAATCCGTTGCGTAGTTTTAAAGATTTAAGCATACATAGGGATATAGGGACAGAAAAAGCGACTTTGTTTTATACTATGTAGTGATTCCCATGGAATCAAGACTTACCTTCGCGGGTGAAACCGCAGGGCTCAGCTAGTACCTTACCTACATATTTACTTGCTGCGCCCCTTGCAGGCTTCTTTTATCCATAGGCTGAGGCATAGGATTGGAAGGATGTACCATAGCAAATAAACTTCGATATTACCAAACAAACAAAGTTAGGTACAAAACTTACGTTTGACGTCAGTTCCACGTATTACAAATGTGGAGATAGCTAAGAAAATTAATAAAATGAGCCTTGAAGCTCTTACAAAATGTGCCTTTCGTTTCATTTTAAGTGAATAAACATATTCAGTTTTTCGCGTATTTATATTGTTTTCATTATTTACTTATGTACCTACTATTAAACAGGGATGATTTATATCCTCCGTTCCGTGCCGGCTCGAGCCAAGCACTAAAGGTAGGTAAGTAACTACAACATTACTTCACATACGCTCTCGGTAATATCGGTAAGATGAACACTATAACGCTGTTCACTAAAGTCTATTATAATACTCTTTGTTCGTTCCTATCGGTGGCCACACTAGCCTACGGCCTCGCCCGGCACTCGAACAATAAATGTAATAGTAGTTTACATCATACTGCTCGGTAAGTAGGATTTACTAGTATGGTAAGAGGCTGTGTAAGTTGTCATTTACAACCAGTGCATTGTTTAGATGGAACGTTCCATTTTCAAATCACTTTACCATTCAAGCATAGGGTGAATGCTTGAACTGTAAAGTTCACTTTACCATTCAAGCTATGTCAAACTCCTTGGTTAGCCAATCTCTTTTGTTTTAAAATGACGAAACTTTTTACTGAAAAAAAAAACGATAACAATGGCAGCAAAATGCTGCCATTATTTATTTCAGTTCAAGCTATGCAAAACACCTTGGTCAATTTTTTTTTTTCATAAAATGATTTATACCTACTGTAAAAAAATGAAAATGGCGGCATTTCATTTGAACTAAATGTTTGTTCACTAGCGACGCCTGTATTGAAATTTAAAAAAAGAACATACAAGTTTATGCTAGTTCATCATGTCAAGTATTCGTCTGATGAATAAGTGGTCGGCACGCCTGATTTCTGTCATCTTTGAAGCCGAAGATGTCGTACAAAAATGTTTTATTTACCTCGCATGAATGATGTAAAGTAGTATACTTACCTCGGTTGTAAGTAGCTATTACACCCGCGAACTATATTCACCCTCGCTCGCTCGTGCGTCTAAATATCTCGGGTGCACTCGATCCATAGCGCCCTTTGCGAGCTGCGCTCCCACGGGCGCCATATTGGATCTTGTTCTGTAATAGCTCGCTTACATACCTTGTGTGGTAAACTACTATTACATCATACTGCTCGGTAAGTAGGATTCACTAGTATGGTAAGAGGCTGTGTAAGTTGTCATGTACAACACAGTGCATTGTTTAGATGGAACGTTCCGTTTTCAAATCACTTTACCATTCAAGCATAGGGTGAATGCTTGAATTGTAATATTACCATTCAAGCTATGTCAAACTCCTTTGTGAACCAATCTCTTTGCTTATAAAATGACAAAACTTTTTACTGAAAAAAAAAAAAAAAAGAATGAAAATGGAGGCATTTCATTTCAGTTCAAGCTATGCAAAACTCCTTTGTCAATTTATTTTTTATTTTTTTCATAAAATGTTTTTATGTACGAACGTCAAATTCTATGGTTTTTACTGTAAAAAAAAAAAGGGTGCGTGTACTTATGTACGCGCGTGAGAAGTTATACTTCTTTGGTCTTATTAAAAAAAACTCGTCCGACGTGAGAATTTTGTGTGACGCTTTTGTAAAATTTCACTCTCATCATTTTTTCATAACGCGCCTAAAGAAGTATAACTTCAAAAATTAAAATGGCGGCATTTCATTTGAACTAAGTGTTTGTACACTTGCGACGACTGTATTAAAATTTTAAAAAGAACATAATTACAAGTAGGTATAAGCCAGAAAAAATCATTTTGTCATACCAATATAAATGTTTTATTTAGCTCCTCGGTTGTAAGTAGCTATTACACCCTCGAACTATATTCGCCCTCGCTCGCTCACCTTGTGTAGTAAACTACTATTACTACTAAACTACTACCTTGTATAGTTATAGTAGTAAACTACTATTACTACACAAGGTATGTAAGCGAGCTATTACAGAACAAGATCCAATATGGCGCCCTTTGCGAGCTGCGCTCGCAAAGGGCGCTATGGATCGAGTGCACCCGAGATATTTAGACGCGCGAGCGAAGCGAGCGAGGGCGTAATAGTTACTTACAACCGAGGTAAGTATACTACTTTACATCATTCATGCGAGGTAAATAAAACATTTTAGTACGACATCTTCGGCTTCAAGGTGACAGAAATCAGGTGTGCCGGCCGACCACTTACTTATTCATCAGACGAAGTAGGTACTTGACGTGATGAACTAGCATCAACTTGTATGTTCTTTTTTCAAATTTTAATACAGTCGTCGCAAGTGAACAAACACTTAGTTCAAATGAAATGCCACCATTTTCATTTTTTATTACAGTAAAAACCATTTTATGAAAAAAAAAAATTGACCAAGGAGTTTTGCAAGGAGTTTTGCACAGTTTTGCAACTGAAATGAAATGCCGTCATTTTTTTTTTAAGCTATTGCATAGATTTTATCGCGGGCCTTGGGGGGCGAATCAAGAAATTCCGTAACAAAAAAACCTAACACCCCCGACAAATGACGGACGATTATTAACGGACGACAAATGGCGGACGACAAATGTCGGACGACAAATGTCGGACGACAAATGTCGAACGACTATTTTTTTTTTACGACAAATGGCGGACGACAAATGTCGGACGTGTTTTTTTATTTTATAAGAACATTTACTAAGACAAGAAATTATTCTCGAGCGTTTAAAGGAACTATAGGAAGAGGGATTACTTCTTGCTTCAAGAAACCTTTTTATGCAATACCTTTACCGCGGCACTCCTCTAGTGCCACACGTTTTTTTTTTTTGCAGTAAAAAGTTTCGTCATTTTATAAGAAAAGAGATTGGTTAACCAAGGAGTTTGACATAGCTTGAATGGTAAAGTGATTTGAAAATGGAACGTTCCTTCTAAACAATGCACTGTGTTGCACATGACAACTTACACAGCCTCTTACCATACTAGTAAATCCTACTTACCGAGCAGTATGATGTAAAGTAACATTGCAGTAGCAATATGTCGATTTAATAGCATAAACACACGACCCGATTTGGTCGGGTCCGACATCCAATTTGGTCGGGTGTACAACCAAATCGGGACGTGTGTATCGTGGTCGGGCAGACTTAATTATTATTAATTGATCAAATTGGATACGCCCACCCAATTTGGTTGTATCCGACCAAATCGGGACGTGTGTACGCATCGGAACTAACTTCGTGTTCGAAACAAACAAGTGTGAGTCGGACTCCCGCACGAAGGGTTCCGTATCATGTTGTATTTGAGCCCCACTTCATTTTTTTCTTGTTTTAGTTGTTGTTGTTAAAGCGACACTAATCACTACCACTATCTCTACATAGTATAAAATAAAGTCGCTTTCTCTGTCCCTATTTCCCTTTGTATGCTTAGATCTTTAAAACTATGCAACGGATATTGATGCGGTTTTTTTAATAGATAGAGTGATTCAAGAGGAAGGTTTATATGTATAATACATGCATAATATAGCCGTACGAAGCCATAACCAAATAACCATTCCGACCAAATCGTAGCGTGTGTAGCGATACCCAATTTGGTTGTGCCAATTTGGTCGGGACGACCAAATCGTAACGTGTGTACAAGCTATTAATGTATACTCTCTGAATAGTATCCGACCAAATAGTAGCGTGTGTATCGATACCCAATTTGGTTGTGTCAATTTGGTCGGAACGACCAAATCGTAACGTGTGTACAAGCTATTATAAGGCGTTGAGGTATAGAGCAGGTGCATTGTAAACACTTGGCTCGGACGCATCTCGGACTCGTCACGGTGTGTATAAATCATACTTGAATACTATGGTACCTGCACTAAAATACGATAAGTCTAAGATTGTTCAAATATAAATAGCGATAACCCTGTTTCATTAAAATTACGCAACAGATTATGACTTGTATTGGCCATGTTGTGTTGTAGTAGTTTTGTTTGCCTGGCCAAAAGTGTTCACGCCCGTGAACCGAATGACCATTGCGTAGACATCAATAGTTAAACAATCAATGTCAAATAGAATTGATTATTTTTGCAGTCAATGTCAAAAACAGGTGTGCCTAGATTTTGCCGGTGCTGTTGCTTTCTGTGACCTAGTCCTAAAATAGATTAAAGTCTTCACATCTCCTAATTTAAATGTAATAAGCGCATGTCTTTCTTTTACCGCAAATGTGCTATCATACTTCTCAAATATATAACTAGTCCGCCATGGGTAAAAGTAAAACACAAGAGATCTTCCTTGAGGCTAAGAAGATGTTTACATGGACATTCATCAAGGGTCTAGCTATGAACCCCGCACAGTTACCATTCGTGGCAGTTCTTGTGGTTATTGCAGAACTATTTATCAACTTATTAGTGGTGGAAAGAGTACCTTACACGGAAATAGACTGGAAAGCCTACATGCAAGAATGTGAAGGTTTCTTGAATGGTACATTCGATTACTCCAAGCTACGAGGTGATACAGGTCCATTAGTGTACCCTGCCGGGTTCGTTTACGTTTATTCTTTTCTGTACTTTATAACAAATCAGGGTGAAAACGTGAGATTAGCCCAGTACATATTCATAATGATATATCTCTTGCAGTTGTGCCTTGTTCTCAGAATTTATACAAAGAGTAAGAAAGTACCTCCCTATGTTCTTGTATTGACAATCTTAACATCATACAGAATACATTCTATCTATGTACTTAGACTGTTCAATGATCCAATCGCTGTCTTATTGTTGTATGCATCGTTAAATCTCTTTTTAGATGCTAAATGGTACTTGGGAAGTATATTTTATAGTTTAGCTGTGTCTGTTAAAATGAACATTCTCTTGTATGCTCCAGCATTATTCTTCTTTTATTTGATAAATCTGGGATTGAAAGACACTGTGAAACAACTTGCTATTTGTGGAGTGATACAGCTTGTTTTAGGATCTATATTTTTGATTGGTAACCCTGTAGCATACCTGCAAGGTAGTTTCGATTTAGGCAGAGTGTTTAACCACACTTGGACGGTTAATTACAGATTTTTAGACATTGAAGTGTTTGAAAACAAATGTTTTCACATTACACTTCTTGCCATACATATATTGTTGTTGATTATATTCCTACCAATGTGTGTCAAATATTTCAAAAGCTATTGTCGTTTGAAGTATGTCCAGAAACAAGTTCAGCCGCAAATTGATGCTAAGAATCTTGAAAACAAAAAGAAAAATAAACTGAAAAAAGATGCAAAACAAAAGCTATTGAAGAAAAATGATGAAGTGGAAGAAAAGTTATCAACAGAGCAGGAAAGTTTTTTGAACTCATTCGAAGCTATGTTGCAAAAATCTAATAAAGGTGGTAAAAAAGCGGCAAAAAAACCTGTTGAGATTGATGGAAGTACAAATTACAGCATCGACTTTAGTATTATATCTCAATTGTTTATTCTACCAATGTTTACAATCAATTTCATAGGGATAGTATGTGCTAGAAGTTTGCATTATCAGTTCTACTCTTGGTATTTTCATAGTTTACCATATCTCCTTTGGTCTAATAATTATTCTGTTATTGTTCGATTTTTAATTTTAGCTCTAATTGAAATGTGTTGGAATACTTACCCAAGCACTAACTTTACAAGTGCATTGCTGCATGTTTGTCATGTGGCCATATTGTATGGAGTGTATAAAAAGATGGCTAATGAGTTGAAAATTACTTCTAAAATACAGTAATTTAGCATACTATTTCAGTCATTATTATTATAAGTTTAAATGATTTTATTGTTTTTACAAAAGTATGATAGATAGGTAAGTTTTGGACTGACTTTTGCTACAATTTGAACTTAAATAACAAAAATGTTTTCTCTCTCAAATAGTGTGTGGTTTTGTACAATAGTTGTAAGATTTTGTTTTTGAATTTTAAAATAAAATTGTAAACAACATTTGTTAGTTTGATTTCAGCATTCACTTATTGAGTACCAAAAGTCTTAGGAATATTCTAGCCCTTTGAAAAGTTACATTTGTCAGAAGACGCAATTTTAATTTTAGGGTTCCGTACCCAAAGGGTAAAAACGGGACCCTATTACTAAGCCTTCACTGTCCGTCCGTCAGTCTGTCGCTGTATCTCTAACCATGATAGAGAGAGTTGAAATTTTTACAGATGGATTTCTGTTGCCGCACTAAAAACAGAAAAAAAGAAATATTTTTTGAGTAGGTATGTTTTTAAGAATTTTATTTAGATATCAAATAACCTCCCCTCGACCATGTTATAATGAAAATCATTTTGCTCATTGAAAAAAATCTCTAAAGCACACTTATGGACCTAAGTAAGTTACAAGTATTTTTTATTATGTGGGTAGAAATATTTTGTGATGGCCATAAAGGAATTGAAAATAAAAATCTTGCCTGCCTTTAGGAGTATATTAACAAAAAAATATTGCCTAAAAAACATGAAAATAATCTAAAATTCTTAAAAAAACATGCTCAAAAAATATTTACTTTTTCTGTTTTTAGTATTTGTTGTTATAGCGCGGCATAAATCATCTATGAAAAATGAAAATTTCTTGTGGGATACCTACCTTCTACTGAGTACTGATAGCCTAGTACTTCAGACTACACAGTTACGGAAACATTCATTACGGTGGGCATGATTTCACATTAGTTATCTGACAGTTTTTTTGTAGGATACCCTCTACTCGAGTTCTGATTGCCTGGTACTTACAGACCAAATTACTATCAAACACTTTACACGGTAACGGAAAGAGACCAGTTGAAGAAAGAGAGAGACAGCGTTATAAATGTGATTTTATACCTTCTACTGACTTCTGATTGCCTAGTACTTACAAACCAATTACTATTAACGATAGGAAAGAGAAAAATTGAAGAGAGATGACGTTAGAGGTGTGATTTGTACCTTCTACTAACTTCTGATTGCCTAGTACTTTTTACAGACCCACGACTATTCTAAAGAGCAAATGGTTGACTAAGCTGGTATTATATATGCACGGAGATGTTAACACTAAGTACTGGCGAGTAGTGTAGAAGGGAGAAAAAATCCCTACGACACTACCGGTAGTGTCGACTGGTAGTGCGGTGGGTACCTAATGAATGACTATCACCGCGACACGCGAATTTTTTTTTTTGTAAATATACATCAGGTTCGATTCCTGGCTAGGGTGATGACTTTTTCAAAAATCAAATGATGCAGTAGGTATTCATTTTTGTTCAAATCGGGGTCAAATCCTTTCAAAATTTTGCGCTATCTCTTATAGTTTAGGATTTATATAGCCCTGAAGGCCCATGTAAAAAATTCACCTGTATAAATCATTGGAGGTAGTGAGAGTGGCAGGGCCTACACAGCGACCCGTGTCATACCCACATGGTGGCTCATTGCAGATAGGTATCTATCATTAGCGTCTAAATTCGTTTAGATTGTTATACTGACTTAAGTTTTACTTATTTATGTCGAGATCTTCACATTTCGGATTAGGTATATTACATCCCTATACATTTAAATTCTCGACAGATAGAATTATTATTTTAGTCTAGTGGAATAAAAAACCTCATAAGCATTTTGACTTTATTTATTTATGAACCATATTAATTATCTAATTTATAATCTTAGATTAAGAGATGAGGCGATAAATACTTCCTTTGATATCACAAACCCATTGCTCAGACCTGGCGCCTCTGTACCCAAGCTTACCCAACAAACTGTAGCAGTATACCCTTTATACTCTACTACTATATTAATATATAATATTCTTCACTATATAACAAAGCTAATAAACAGTACAAATAATCTTGGATAATGATTCGCTGCCTTTCATGCCATCGAGCAATAGAATTAAATAAATTAAATTTAGTATTTTCAGAAAGCAAAGAAATGCAGGGATGTTGAAATTAGGCCACTAAAGATAAATGTAAAAATAAATTTAGAAAAGAAACTATCAAAGAGATTATAATATAAATGTAGTTGATATTATGATAAAAGTAGGTGCATAGACCTCACATTATGGTTTAACATTACATAGTTCCCACGTTTTCTACTCTGGATGCAAATATGATTATTGTGTACTTGTGCGGAACACTAATAAGATGATTTCCATAGATCTAGGAAAACATTGAATATTACTATTCAGTCAAAGATACCCAGTCATGTAAATGCTGAAAGTTTTTGTCATAAACATAGATAAGTCATAAAGATACATGTTGGTGTACAATAAGTACTTATTGATAAGAAGAGATACACAATGGCATCGTCAGACTCGCTAATTTAATTAATAACACGTGATACAACACAGCGGCAGTATTACATGGCTGGGCGTACAACTAACGATATTATAATACAAAGCTGCAGCGTCTAGACGAAGCCGAAGTTCTTAGTTTTGATGGCGAGGAGAAGTTTGTGTTTGAGCACGTGCCGGGATGAGTAGAGCGGGATGTAGAGACGCGATATGCACGTGTTGGCGGTGGGCAGGTGCGCATCGTCCGCTGGCCGGATCGTCACAGACGGCATCGGCTGGAACCCTTCCTCTGACGCCGGCAGCGCGGGCGATCCCGTCCAGAAATATACCTGGTAATATCGTTAACCATTACTTACCTACTACGGAATATTTAATTTAATTAAAAGAAATAAGTGAATTAAGAAATATTCGTACCAGGTCCTGCCTCTCGAGATGCGTCATCTTGTCGACGATGGCCCAGAGCCAGCGCTTGAAGCGCGCGAGTCGCTCGGGTGGCTCGGCGCTCTCGTCGTTGAAGCTAGTGTAAGAGACGAGCGCCTGAACGTTAATATCGCCAACGCCGTTTAGCAATAATCGCAGATCTTCCGGCGTCAAACCTTCGAGTGTACTCTCAGGTAGAACATCGAGAACTCCAACACGCATTGCCTACAAATATAAAACAAATTAGACCACAAGAACAAGCAAGGAAAAAAGTGTTATTATTTGCTTTTATACGTCTGCATACCTCAAGTGCCTTCTCCTGCGACAGTACCATACGATGTTGCGCGTATTTGCGTACATAGTCATAAACATTGAGGGCAGTCACTTCAATTTCGCGGCCTCCCGGTACTAAATCTATACAACCGCCGCCTTCTTCCTCACACATTTCCAAACTGTAACAATATACCGTATCATTAGTCTCTTAATACAAATCATGAAAGATGTTACAAACAATGAAGACGAAAGTAACTTACCTAAAGTTAAGATCTAGAGCCGCGAACAGCGAATGTGAGTCGCCAGTTTCAGCATCGACGACAAGTTGCCGTAAGCTCTCGTAAACTACTGGATCGAAAAACGCCAGGTCGTGGAACCGGACGGGTCGACCTAGGAGGTACTTCAGTACATGCCGGTTCAGGAACAATGGGCATAGCTCGTTTTGTAATAGGCATAGACCGATTATCCTGTAAAAAATAATAAAAAATACATTGCAAGGTTTTGCCCTTCCAAAATCGTGCACTTTCGCAAGTTGCAAGTCACTACTTGTACTGTAATTTTTAAGCGCCTAAGCCCCCGACATTAGTTGGATGTGGCTAATCCCATGCCGCGCTTATTTAATTGAGTACTACTGTGTGTAATCCTGAGCTGTCTTTTTTTACATCTTTATCTAATTTTAATGAAACGCCCCCGATTTTAATAAGATGTCTCGCCTAGATCCTCTCACAGCTTTGTCAGCATCAGACAACAACTCTATTCAATTCCAGGTTACCTGCGCCCATAGGATTTAGCGGTAAATATTCATACCACTAATAGTATAGTGTAATAATGTGAGCTACGCACCTGCCAACATTCCTAAAGGCATTGATTCTCTCTGGTGTGGCGCGGCCCTGCCTCGGCGAGTAGTACCCTCGCTTGCCGGGCGAGTAGAAAAGTGGCGCAGCGTCGTCTGTGGCGGCCGGTGAGGCTGCCGAAGTGCCCGCGCCGGCGCCGCTGCCGGCTCCACCAGCGACACCACCACCGCGCTCTGACAGCGAAAATACGTCCAGATCTAAACGGGGACAACACCCATAACAATGCGAACATTACATTCGCGGATTGATGATATTATCCGCGTACATCGCATGATTGAATGGTGTCCACCTCATATCTGGCTGAATGTCGACCTTATGCCTACCAGTTGTTTGCCCTTTGATCCAGCGTTGTCTACTTGTTAATTAGATAACAAGAATGTGGCCCAATCCGTATTAGGTAAAATAAAATAGGCTAGTTCACTTCATAGAAGCTTTTGAAAATTAACTTGTCCTGTTTTTCTTCGCTATTATAACAAAAGCATCTTCAACAGCGCGAACATGTAAAAGGTAGTTAAAGTTTTTTTAAATTACGTACCAAGTATCGCCTCCGAAGGATGCATGACTATGAGATCCATGGCCTCTCGCACTTTCTGCCTAAGAGCGTCTTCACTTGCGAGCAAAACTAGAAGTTGTGCCGCGGTCAATTCTAGAAGCATTCCGGTTATCTTACCAGCAAATGTAGGGTGGAGTGCATGTACCTGAAAATGTAATAACTAGTCAGGTGCGAGTCGGACTCATGCACCTAGGGCTCTCTACAATATATTATAAAATACTAGCGACCCGCTCCGGCTTCGCACAGCTATATTATGCATGTATTATACATATAAACCTTCCTCTTGAATAACTCTATCCATTAAAAAAACCGCATCCAAATCCGTTGCGTAGTTTTAAAGATCTAAGCATACAAAGGGAAATAGGGACGGCGAAAAGTGACTTTATTTTATACTATGTAGTGATAAAGTAATTGAAAACGCCGCATCTTCCTTAATGTGCAGTGGTCTACGCCAGGAAACTTGGCCGCTAAAAAACCCATAGCCATACGATTCAGTGACCAAATTTCACAAATTCCAATTTGCCATTTATAACCAAGAATTTATGAATATACTTGGAATACCTCTAACAATTTAGTCATTTGTAAAATTAGAAAGTAAATTAGTAATTATTTGCACTTACTCTCGGATATAATCTTTCGCCTAACTGTGCTTGGTGAAGAGTGAGATGATCGTTATGTCCACCACCTCTGTCTGTGCTGAAACTGGCGTCTTCTGTGCCAGGGGCCGCCTAAAAAGTTAGTAAAAACAATGGCAACATTAATACTGTCTCATTGATCAATATGCAAACCCATTTGTAGTGTCCCTCTCATTGATCAATATGCAAACCCATTTGTAGTGTCCCTGTAAATAATAGTGAGAAATATATTTATGTGATTACTAAACAAGTGATATTACCACTTGTGGTGTGTAAGGTCTAGCGTCGACACTAAGAAGCCTCCTCGGTTCCCTGGCAGAAGGAGGGCGCGGCGCAGGCCGCCCGGGCGTGCGGCGATTCGTGTCTTTTGAACGAGCTCGACCAGCGCCACTTCTGTGAACATTAAATTAGAATCTATTAAAACTAGGCGAAATTTACGTGAGACGCAGCGATTGTGTTAAATTACTTATTAGGGATGCGAGTGGCACCTAAATACTTCGCTGTTTAACACCACCTTGAGCCGTCATTATGTTCAATTAAAATGAGTTTATAAGATCGTCACTGTTTGAGCAAAGATTTATGAAAAGACATACCGTGGTCCGGAGTTGGTGCCGGCTCCGCTGGACGCGTTACCGGCAGTTCCAGTAGTACCGTTGGCACTGCTTGTGTTGCTGCCGCTACTCGTGGTCGGTTCAAGCGGTGGCAATTTCTCATTGGCTAAGAGCGCCTGTTGAAATAAATGAGCAAACCCTATAGCCTGACTAAAAAAAAAAATATTGCAGGCAATATTGCACATCGCCATCTAGCCCCAAGCTAAGTAACTACACTTGTGTTATGGGTGCTAGACAACGGATATAATACTTTTTCTTTTGTAAATATATACTTATAATACATAGAAACAATCAGACCACAGACAAATATCTAAGCATAAATACTTGTCTGAGGCGGGAATCGAACCCATTGTGCCAACTGGGTCGTCAAAAATAAAATAAAAATAAAAAAATATGAAAGAAAAATCTGGAAGCAAAAATATATGTCTTAGCTGACTAATATATCAATGCACAGCACAGATAGCTGATATGACGTAGGAATCCGCTAAGAAAGGAAGTAGCGGATGAAATCCAGTTTTTATAAGGTATGTGCCCATGACTTTCCATCCGGTCGATCCCATGGAAAGCACAATAAACTTCATTCCAAAAATCATTTTTTTAAATAATACGTTCTAGACAGAGATTGGCTTCTAGAATTCCATTTCTAAACCATGAGAACTTTTAAAAATCACTTCTATGGATTACTTTTATGACGCATCTGTATGCGATGTCTAAAAATGACTGATAATAATGTTACTGAATAATGTTTTCTTATTTCTATTCTAAAAAATTAAATTAGCTATTTAGAATTCGTTGTCGCCCATTTTCTGTTGAGTTTAGTATCTCCAATCACTATCGAAACCAGATCTATCTCGGCTCTCACAGTCCACTGAGATACATACATTTTATAGACTACCCAGTTGCCACAATGGTCACCATGCAGAACTGCCAAACACAGGGTTGCGGGTTCGATTCCAGCCTCAGACAAGTATTTATGCTTAGAAGTATATATTTACAAAAAGAAAAGTATATAAGTATATCTGTTGGAATGTACTGCAATATTTATTTATAATGTTCCTTATAGTTACCTCAGCGACGCTAGTATAGAAGGATCGTGCGACACCGCTGCCCTCGCCGGGCTCGTCTCGGAACGTGACCTTCACTCTGTTGACGACGAGCGGCGGCTGCGCGCTGTGCACGCGACGGTTTTGACCAGCGAAAGCGCTGTTCAACTCGGCGAACGTTTGTTGCAACAGTTTCGCGCGATCGCGTTCCATCTATTAACAAATAACAATGTAGCATCTACTTCATAAATGCCCTTGATTAAAGTTTAAACTGCTGAGGCACTAAGCCTTAGGAGCCATTGTATTCCATCACTACATAAACCGTAAGTCACTTACCTTATGCAACGTAAGATCTTTTTGCTGTGAATTCCTAAGTTTCTCCATTTCACGTCTGAACTTGACCTCTTTTACAGGGAATCCACCCAGTTCCGCCACGACAGAGCCCGATTCTAAGCCAACATCTTCGGTAAATACTCGACCGAATAGATCTAGGGATAGACGCCATCGTCCCAGTAGGAGATCGTGGGAGACTGATGCTCCGAGCGATGGGCAAGCACGACTGGGGAAGAAACAATTTTATAGTATACTAATTATGAACCCGTAAGTCCTGATCAGGATGATTAACCTTGATAATAAGTTAAAATATGGTCTACTTTTTAAATCTATTATTAGATTAAACTGCGTTAATCTGTACTTAGATCTAGTATATTAGATAGAATAGAGTAATGGAGGAAATCTCTGTTATAACTTACGGTGTGGGAGCTGCGTTTAATGGCGGCAATAGAGACGACGGCGGCAACCCAGTCGTCTCAACAGTCACATGAGCAGATATCTCTTGAGATTCCAACGGATCCGCTGCGCTAAGAAGCTCACCCTATTGACGCATAATTAAAAAAATATAATAAAGTAAGTACAAATTAGTAGGAAAAGAAATAAGCTATACATTTAATGTTATACTGAATGCATAAAACTGCACGCAAACCGCTTTGGTTCCCAAAGATATTTTGTTACGTAAGATACAGATTGCATGGTGTCGTGGCTTACGTGGGAGTATATTTATTGGTAGTTTAAGAGTATAGGCAGCAGAGGAAGCTATTTACACAAATAAAAGGAAGACAACCGATTGAAGGGTAGGGTAAAATTTTGATAAGAAAAAAGTCCCCCAAATAAGTGGAGTGACTTACAGCACGTACAATAACAGTCTTGCCGGGGCTGCGAGATGAAGAAGCGCGCGGTTCCAGCGACACCGCGCCCGAGGAACTCGGCCCTTGGGGAAAACATAAGATCACCAACTTAGTTCTTCTGTTAGCTTGTTGAAAGTTAAGTTACATTTTTTAAACTTTGTATAATTACCAGGCGAAGGAGCAGTGTTATTCTGTTGGTGTGGAGCTTCGATGATGGAGCACGCAGTGTCGACCAGTGTGTGGAACTCGGACGGCTGCGATGTATTCTCTTGTATCGTACTAGTGTTCATTGTGTGTGGGTGCCTAATACATTTAAATAATTAATAATATAGATTTGCGGCTCTGAATTCCTCCGAATTAGTTGGAGGGTACGCTCCAAAAACTATGATGATGTGGCTCACCTATGATGTTTCTTCCTAGGTATTTGTCTAGCTTCATTTGAATCGGAGTCTGATAAGTATTCTCCATCCGTGTCAATATCCATTTTCGTTACAGTATCCTTGGAGCATGATAAGTCCTAAAATAACATAACATTACTAATAAACTTTTCAAACTCACACGCACCCCCCTGAAGCACACTGTATATAGGAAACCAACGCACACTGACAAGTACCTCAACGCTTCTTCGCACCATCATCCGCGCCACCTTCTTTCTGTGGAGACTTCTCTAATTAACAGGGCTCACGCGTTGTGTGATCCGGAGTTTTTAGACGAAGAACTGACCCACGTGCAGGGGGTGCTCAGGAGAAATGGATACAGAGCTAGGAGGACACGCTCTTTCCGAAGGAGTAGGGAGAAACGTCCAGACGTCCCAAGGCAACCGGCATTTTTACCGTATATCAGGGGGGTAACGGATAAAATTGGTTCAATTTTGAAATCATTTTCGATAAATACCGTGTACGCCCCTATGTCAAAGATGTCACAGCAGGTGGGATCACCGAAGGACATCATTCCTTACCAGACACCAGGCGTCTATAAAGTTGACTGCAGTTGTGGTAGTTCGTACATCGGGCAAACGAAGCGAACGATCGCTGAACGGGTGAAGGAACACATCGCCGCGGTCAAGAATCGCCAGGTGGAGAAGTCAGCGATTGCCGAGCATTTATTGTTATCAGGACCAAACCACTGGATTGAGTTGCATGCACCGCGTGTCCTTTCCAATGAACGACATTACTACCCTAGAATTGTACGTGAAGCGGTTGAAATTAAGAAACATGTTAATTTCAACCGGGAAAGTGGATACAAGCTCTCATCTACGTGGAATCCAGTGATAAAAATGTGCAAGTGTCGCGAGATATCTCCGGATATATCTTCGGATATAGTGAGTGTAGTGTGCCGCGGCCCTTATGACTGTTGACAAAACTGTTTATAAAATCGAGTGTCGGTACTCGACCTACCCTCGGTTACTACCCTCAACTATCAACATGAGAGGACAACGCTCGCCGCTGCTCCAGTCTCCTCGCGACCATGACTATTGTAACATAGTCGAAACGTCGAGGTAAGAGAAATAAAAAACAAAAAATACGCGATTAAGACCCGGGAAAATAATTACTATGAACATAACATTAATACCAAATAGGTTTAAATTATGAAACTAAAACTACATAATGAAGCATATGTGTAAGTCATCCAAAATAGGTTCGGCGCGTTGTTTTTAAAGTATGTTCGAGTAATGTTACCTGTGGCTCATCTCTAGTCATGGTGTGGCTGTGTGTGGGCGGCGCGGACGCAGGCCGGGCTGGGGGCGACCAGGCGCGTTCTGAACCTCGGGTAGAGAGGCCCAAACGACGCGGCACAACTAAATTGATAACAAAATAATGACTAAGGGGTTCCTATAACCTAAAGCTAGATTTTCAAATCCTAATGGTCTCTTGTATCTACTCTAGATTCATACAACGTCAGCAACTTCGAAAACAAGCTACTCAGGGAGATATAATGCCTGGGACATAATTTGATGGAATTGGCTTACCCAGTACCTACTAAGCTTAGTTGGCCGTATTTAGAGTAAATAATTTATTGGTTTTGACGATGTTTTAGAGTTTTACCTTCCAAAGGATTATTAACACCGGGCGGTGCATCTCCAGTAGCTGGCACCGTGACTGGTTGACGCGGCATTCCGAACAGCTCTTCGCGGCGCGCGTTCGGTTGTAACAGCTGAGGCTGGTCTGCTAGCGGCAGAGCGTCTTGCATGTTCACTAGAAGAAGTTAGAAGGTTAGTAATGTAGAAAATACTTTCGTTTTAGGTGTGATAAATTATGCACTGCTGAAATTGACAAATTTGTGCTTTAATTTCTACAAAACAATAATAGGTTTTACGTATCAAATAAAAAAACTGAGTTACTATTAAACGGATCAGGCGGCGGACATCCCAAGCAAAGCGTAGAGTCTGATCGTTGGAAGAAAGAGTGTCCCCTCCCGCGAACCCCTTCGCCTTCGCCGTCTGATTCAGCTGCAGCTGGATTAGCTCCAACCACCATTTCCTCATCACCTTCTTCGTTTTCATTTTCATCCTGAGAAAAAATCCATTATGTAGGGCAGTGTTATTTCAATTATATAATCTTTCGTATGCAAAACAATGCAATTCGTTAATATAAACTTACCGGTGTCCACAGATGGTGGTGATGATGTGGCTGCGGTTGTGCAGCTCTCATATAATAGACGAGCGCGTCCAGAACGTAAGCCACGTGTTTGAGGGCAGCTACGTCTAGTACGGGCAGTTGTTCCGCGTGTTCAGCGCTATGAGCGCGCAAGAGCGACAGGCAATAAGCTAGGAACTCGCGGCGAGCATTGCCGGCTTCCATGCCTGGGTACAAACAAATAGGATAACTTATGTTGAAACCAATTGTTATAGTAGGAGGCCAAGGTCATGTCCCGCGAAGCCATTAAACCCGCGGGGTCACGCCCGTGAAATCTAAGAGCAAAGAATATTGCCTCTTGCTTGTACTTGTATACGGGCTGTTTTCCGCAACCAGTCCTCTAAGTGAGAAAAGATCCGCGAATATCCACAGTGTCACGCAAATTTAAATACACGTTGAGCATCTGAAATGTACATTAATTGAAGTTCCTAGCTCATTAATAAGTATAAAGAAAATGTTCTCACCCGTCCCTTGTTCGCGATCTCTAGTCCTGGGTGCCTCTGAAAATCCGATGATCCTGGTCGCGGGTGAAGTAAGCGATGTTGTTCGTCGAGCGGCCGGAGCGGCTGCGCGACTGTTTTCACTCGAAGTGCTCGCGTTGTTCGAAGTTAGCGATGCACCGAATCTATATAATAGGCATTTTTGGTCATATGAATTTGTACAATTTTTTTGTACAATACTCGCGATTTAGATTGACCGTCGCGTCGGTCTGGAAGCTGCAAAGACAAGCTTCGTCGTAGTAGCGAAAAAATTGGGCCAATGAAAAAAACGCATGGTTTTTTTCCTTACGCAAATTCATAGTACTGTAAGTAAAAAAGTTCTATTTGAAACCCCAGAATCTATTCTGGTTTCGCCCGAAATAGAAAAGCATTTGACTAGAGGCTTGCATTAATAGACAAATAATACTAAGAGTTTAGGACTAGGCAGTTTAGGATATTTGGTATTTTTATAATCACCTTAATTGAGCTTCAGTAGCATCCATAACAGTGACGAGCCAATCCCAAGTGGGTTTCAGTTGTCTCTCCAAGTAGCACTGCAGACGGAGCGCTTCACGATACGATAAAGGTATCATTCGGGGTAGCGGGAGCGTGACACGCTCGTATTCCCAAAGGAGGTCCGCTATTTGACGGATTACAATGCCTGGTAGGAGGAAATAACTTTATAAGTGACATATTTCAGTGTTTATGAACAAATCGTTTATGACAGCATAAAGTATAGTTACCAAAAGCCCTGGCCAGGCATGCAGCAGTAGTGGACGTGGAATGCGGGTCGTGAGCGCCGGCAGCTGCGGCAGCGGCGGCTGAGCGACGCAGCGAGGCGGGATCGATGAATACGAGGGACGACCCACCAGTCAGTCGCACACCAGATGTTCCACTGGAAGTGCCGCGGGATGGTTCGCGGGATCTATGAATTTGAAACTAGATTACTTCTCTAGTAGTAGAGGCGCATTGAAAGGTTGTACCTTGCACATTGGACATTGATTATCAGTTCCGGCATTAGATTCACAAAAGAGCAGGTTACGATAATCCTTCACTGATCAACCCATGTCGAATTCAACCAACCAACCATCGATTCTTAGGAGAATCACCAATTCTTGCTTTGGAGGAACCTAGTAGTCTAATATCTATAAGCACTGATAACCTTCAAAACAATTAAACGTCAGAGAAAATATAATCTAAACCTAATTTGGACGTTTATCTGTAATACAAAAATGTTTTGTTGTTTTACTTACCGTATAGCCCACTGCATCGAGTGCGGAGCGAGATTCGGCCTTGCAGGCGGCGCGGCTCGACGTTCTAACGTCTCCCCCTCGTGTATGGGAGGATCGGCCTCCGCGTCTTGTTCGTCTGTCTCACCCGCTTCAGAGTCTTCGTCCTCTGGTTGTGTAGAATCACCGCTTTCCTCTTCAGGATACAATAAAAGTGAGGCTATGCCTGTACCAAAGTAAGTTAAGTAACTTGTTATTTATTATCATGATATTCCTAATGATATTCTTTCTTTCTGTTCCATTATAATGTTGAATGAAACATTAGTATGGTAAACTAATAACATTTTACAAAGTCAATATGTCTTACCAGCATCGGAGCCCTGTGTAGCCCCTGTCTGTACACTACGCTGAGCTGACTCCGCGTTGTCCTGATCGTCCGAGTCGCTCTCTGTCTCGACTTCGGCCAACAAATCTAATTCGCTCTCACTCTCGCCGCCTTCAGCTCTCTCACCACCATTTTCTACGACTACATGCTGTTCTTGTCCTCTGAAATTAATAAAAGGATTAGGAATACTAGTCTCAACTAGAGAAAAAAACTGAGACAGTGTAATTGGTCACTTATCTGCACTTCATACAAATAACATAAGTGCACAGAAGCCTCTTCATTGTTATCGAGAGTTCCCGCAAGTTGCTGTCTAATTCTCTAAGAACAGTATGCAAATAACCAAACGGTAGTTACCGGCTCTTCCTTTGAGCAGCGTTGTAGGGCGTGACAGATTCGCATCTAGCTAGCGAGAAGCATAAATTATATAACTTTATGTTAGCCAAACTTACCTATCTTGCATTGCATCGTCATGGGGCGCGTCAGCAGGCGGTACAGGCGCCGGTACATTAGGTTCATCAGTCTCTGAGGCATCATCATCTCCACCCAATGCTTCACCGGCAACATCGTCTGCGTACTCTGTAGCTACTGACGCTGAAGACCGATCTGGTACTAACGTGGAACTACCCATAGACGTGCCTCCACCAGCATTACTGCGTCCACCCGTTATGTTCGACTCCCTAGACCAAAAATACATCATTAGAAGAAACCATTTATTGTATAAAATTAAAAAATCATTGTACTAGTTATTTCATCGCGCCACGTAATGTATTATTGCAGAGATCCAGTTGGCTCTAAACCAAATATGACAATCAGCTTATAATATTCGTAGTATGAGTTATAGTACCTTCTTGCATGAGATAAGCGCGAATGTCCAGTAGAAAGCGGTTCAACTCCAAACAAATCTTCGCTTCCGTTAACCAGGTCCACATAAGTTGTTGCCAATGGGAATGGTGCAGTAGGTCGCACTACGCCGAGACGAACTGGGGCTAGCAGAGCGTCCGCAGCTTCGACTAATTCTTCAACAGCTAGGGCTACAAGAGCCGCGAATACTCGACGGCAGCGAACCAGTGATGAAGTTATTGATAATGGCCTGAGGACAAAAAGAGACTATAAAGCAAGGACTACACTTGGCGGACGCAGAGTACGTTAAGGAAACTATGTCAATTATAAAATACTTTTTTATAGCATCTGACGCCTCCTGATGATCCAATTTTCAAAAAAATAACTTACCCTTTTTTCTTGGCTGCTCCTGGTGCCATTTCTATGCTGAATATAATAAATATTCTAGCGACGGATCGTACGAAGCGACGTGCCACTTCTCGAGCGCGTTCAGCTCGTCCGGGAATCGTATCGTTTTGTTGTTCACGTATCAACGTGTGCAGAAGAGTATCCAACATCTAGGGAAAAGGTTGAACATAAACATTATAAATCTAGAATATCTTGAACTAACACATTTCTGTTTCTAGACAATGATTTTATTTCAGGCTAGAAAACCCATATTAAACTTACAAAAAATTAAAATTAAAATTAAATTAGTACTTATTCATGTCATGGTTTAAAAATATATTAATTGAAACTTAAAACTAAAACCTTAATTAACCTACTCAAGCCCAAAAAGAAATATAAATATGTATAGGTGCATCGGGTGAAGCTGTTGCAAGTTAAGTCTCCGCGTCAAGCAAGCGCGTTGCAAGTTAAGTTAAGTCAGTCATGATGGAAGAAATATTGATTAATGTAATTTCTCTTTTCATCTAAAGGTTGCTAGTTTCGTTTCCTTGTCACACGTCATAACGCATAATATACTAATTTAATCTATACTAATACTAGTAGTTTGCCTCAAACTAGTTTTCTAATAAATGCGAGGCTTTGGTCAGTCAGTTGTGTGTTCTTGTGATAAGATGGATACTAACATATCCGCAAGTCTAAGAAACTTACTTCATTGGTACATTTGACGACAAGAGCGTGAGTAAACTTGTCTAGCAGTGTAGTGCCTGATTGTGGCGAGTTCGCGGGGCTTCCGGGACGGTCTGTCTCTGTGCTACCGTTAGCTCCGCACATCATTGCCGTTTCCACAGCAGGCCAGTCAGCTAAAACAACAATTATAATAACATAAATACATGTCCGAATCAAGGCTGGTCGGCCGAGACATTTAAAAAAAAGATGTTTCAGAGCTGTGGAAGTTTAATTTTTCTATCTTGCATCATAGCAAGTCACTGTTCTTCTGTGCAGATTTATCTGCACCATTATGTATGAACCTGTGCATTAGCAGATTAATCAATAAATTGAGGATAAATAAAATAACACTTGTTACTTACCAAGTAAATGCAACAGAGCCCGCCTAGCGAACCTAGGCGGTTCCAAGTCATGATCGGGTGCATCGACCTCAGCATCGGATCCCGGTTGCTTGCGAGGCCCGCGGCCGCGTCCGCCGCCCGCTCTGAACTGGCGCTGTTCTAAGGCCTGTCTGCCCACCGTTTGTACTAGGAATAGCAAGATCGACTCGCCTCTGTTTAGAAAAAATAAAACGTCTATGAAACACAAAACTAAAACACAGTACCTCTTGTAATAATTTATTGTAATGGCCACTTACTCTGTTTTTGATTTTTACAGATACAAATTTTTGTTATCTTAGTTGATAACTAAAACTTACCTAGAATTAAAATGTGTAGCAAGTTGAGTATCCCTAGCGAGTCTAGCGAGTAGATCGCATCTCGCCGCCCAATTGCCTCCAACCAAAGCCTTACATCGGCATTTCTCCCAACAATCGCAGTACGCTGTTGGCGAAGTACGTTTCAACTTGCAATCGTGGCCTTTGTGACAAACCTAGAAAAAAATATATATTTTGGTTAGGACCTCATCAATTCTATAAATTAAGTACTCCAAAATAATTAAAAATAAGAATGTACCTTAGCACACTCAGTACAGCAACAAAGTGATCCAGTAAGTCCACATGTCTTGCACTCAAAGATGTCCTGGAAATCACAATTAAATTGTAGTACTTCAATAACTGCAGTTACTTTAAAAATTAATAAAATGCGTACAAAATCCTAGTCGAAATAAATGATCTGGTTACTTACTTGATTGATATGCTCCTGTCCTGTCCAAGTAAAGCTGCAAGTATCGTTGCAGCACAAGACAAGCAACGGTGAATGGTCAGGATGGGCGTTTGGTGGGAATATCGCGGCTGCTTTGGTCGTTTCGTCGGAATCACAAGCTCGGACTGCGTCTAGGAGAACTAAAGCCGCGCGGTACGCTCGTTCTGCTACGGCGGCCATCAAAGGAGTCTGGCCCATACCGTCCCTAGTGAAAAGGTAAATATAGATTTGTAAATCAAGTAAGAGATTTAGAGAAGAAAAAAGAATTAGGATAAAATATAACTTACTTGGCAGTAAGTAGTTGCATGAGATATGGCTGTAGGACCTCACTCTCGCAAAGAGCCCTGAGTGCAGCGAGTGCGTTACCGCGGCGTTCGGCCGGATCGGCACTCACTGCGCCGCCAGCGTTGTTGCCACCGCTTGACATTTTACTATAAAACACGTAAACACATAAATGGAATGATATAGCATAGAAACACTAATATAACATTTTATTTCTACTTTACTGTGGTTCATGCATTTAACAATCACAATTTAATGAGTTATGTATGTCATTTACCCATTGTTAGTCAGTCCCATCAGGCTGTCCTCGTCTCCAGAAGTCTCAAACGTTTCCGAGGACCAAGATATAGCTGGTACTGCTTCTTCACCAGCGGCGCCACCGCCACTCGCTCCAGTCGCATTATTTTGAGCAGTTGCATTTTCTACTATGAACAATACATTGCAATTTTTAAAAAGAGTTTTAGTAATGTAGACAAAAACTTGATAATGGTTAAAATCTACTTGATCTGAAGTTCTACTTGTTATGGACAGAACCAGCCCAGCCCTTCCATAAATTTTACCACAAGATGTGGTTTATGAAAATTTTGGGAAGGCTTTAGACCCAAATAAGTATTGTTATATCGTCAGCATAACCTATTGAACCAGATTCCATTGCAGTGGGGGATAATACGCCTTCTCGAGGGCATTCTCTTACAACTATGCCCCTCATCTTTTCCTATCTCATCCACCCGAACCACCTTAAGGCACGGTGCATACGGCCGTCGAGTCTGTAAACATACGGTGGACAACACGGCTGTGTATAACTGACATAGGCTAAGCTAAACTTACCTATATCCGGTTCTTTATTGGAAGTAGGCGCGCACATGTGAACACATGCATGCAGGATGTTCCTGTTGCCATCGCATCGCTCTTGCAGAATCGACAGGATACTTTGTTCTAAAAAATACAAGTGATCAGTTAATGATCAGTGGTTAAGAAATATATACCTACAAATCAAAATTCTCATTTTTTTGTATACTTACTGCTGGTATCAGATTCTAGTTGCAGTAACAGTTGGTGAACTCCTTCAAGATCGCAACGGAGCACTCTAGGCATCATCAGTTGTGGTTCTGGCACGATTATAATTAGGGCAACCTGAACAAACATGGATATGTTTTTTAAAATCATACATAAATTATAATTACAATCTTTTAAGTTAGTTAATTACCTGTGACTTTAGCGCTGTATGATGGGCGTGGTGCGGCGAATGTGGCTGTAGAGGCAAAGCGTGTGCAGCAATAGCCCTCGCCGGTGGCAGGTTCAGTGGTGGCGGCTCGCGTACCATTCCCACGCAGTCTCGAGCGACAGGGTACAGGGCACCGTTGCCGTCAACCATCATCACTACTGGTTCACTACCCTATAGACAACACAATAACATTAATATCATGCCCAATGAGATTTAAATACACAAGAGGTTTAGATCCCTTTTCTAGGCTATTTGTAGTTGAGAAAGTAAAAAATAGATTAAGGGTGTAGAAGATCTGTCCATCTATCTACTAAGCCTACAGTGATAAATTGCCAGTTTCAGTTACCTCAGCAGCAGTAGTGAGGTGTATAGCCTGTCCATTAGATTGCCCAAGTAGGGCGGCGTTGTCCGTAGGAAATACGCTATCGGTCAAAGCTCGTGTCGTGCCAACGGCGTACACAGCATAAGCTAGCGTACCGCCCGGACGACGTATTACAGCGTGCACACCGCGACTGTCAACCTGGGAAACAAGGATGTCAATATTTTAATGATCAGAAAACTTAGCAAACTATAAAAGTGACAATTTGGATTTGACAAGACACTCATTGGATTTTTAACTCTTTAGCTCGACAGAAAAATCTTACTCCTTATGTCCAGTTTTTTTTATTTAGTTATATTAAGACAGATATAGGCGCGTTTAGCGTTTATTTTTTAAGAATACACGAAACTACAAAAGTAGCACTCACAGCAATCGTAACAACTTGCACATCATTCGGTAAGGCAATCTTCCTCGGAGAACGTTGTAAACAATCAGGGCCGCGAGGTCCAGCCGACCCTCCCGCGCCCCACTTCACCGCAATCAAATCATCTTTGCGCACAAGGCGGCAGTCTTGCAACAGTGTTGTCCAGTCGTCTGCCGTAGACGGTACCACTTCTTTACCATCCTTGCCGATAGTTGGAAACCGAACAGCGGCATAAGCTCCGTCAACTTTAAGTACGCGTCCTAAAGGAACGCTCTTCACGTCCTCTAGGAATACTACTTCTTTGAGAGGCCATTCCTCTTCGTCACGTTTAGATCCGTCGTTCGATGAGCCCTCTTCGCCGCGCACAGTCACGCGCTTAGCTCGTTCTGGGGACAAAACAGAATTATATAAACTGACTAGTTGCAGTCATGTATTTGATGATTCTGCAGGATATTCTAAACCGTTTAAGTTTCAGCTGTGTTGTCTTCAATCATATGTTCAAACTTATTGTAAATAATAAGTATTCCTTACTGTGTGAAGTACTAGTATCACTGCATGTAGATGAGGCGGGACTAGGCGGCGGCGGCATATCGAGACGATCAGCCATATCTTTATTGCTGTCTTTACCGCAATCTTTATTGTTGCCGCTAGAAGACGAAGCCTTCACAGACGACACTGTCAGTGGTGATTGATTCTACAACAGAAAAAAAAGGTTCCTTAAATTCAATCGCAAACGGTGTTTAGCGGGCGGAAATCTTATTTTTTAATTTCAACCATAGATAGGTTAAAATCTTACTTTTTAATGTCAGGTTGAAGTAACCTTTCTGAAGTAAGTACGACGAAAATATAATTTAAATGATTACCTGTAAATCTCTCTTATCCTTGTCAGAGACTGAACGGTCAGGTTGCGGCGGAGGCAGCAATTTGAAGCGACACATATCGGAAAGATTCCATGCCGCATTCTGCAGTATACCCACTTTTGGCACTCCAGTGGACATGTTGAATCCTATTAAATTATGTGATAAATAAGTTGTAATTATAACAGTAATGTTAGGAAAGAATAATATAAGAAAGAAGAAGGATAGGATATGGAAATAATAAACTAGGATAGGAAGATGGGGAAGAAGTAATGACAGTTGAGACTGACAACAGGAAGCAATTTAAGACAGAAAGTATGAGTACTTTCTGTCTTAAATTGCTTCCTGTTTTACCCCATTTTCTACCTAGAAAATAGAAGGATATAGGAGTATAGGATAGAATAGAAAGTAAGACAGAAGAAGATGCTTCTTCCTAGAAACTAATTTTTAAAAATCAAATCATCTGAAAAACCAAGTGTTCAATTTCCAACTAACCTACAGCACCCGGTTGGTACATCGGTGCGTTCTTCATAGTGACGCTCTGCCCGGCTTGTAGATCTTGCGGAGTGGTAGACGAGTGACCGCGTTGTTTGCGAGAACGTGCGCGGTGTTTCTCCCATAGACGGGCTCGCTGGCCCAATGGTAATACACCCCTGGGAAAAATAAATAGTAATGTGAAATTTGAGCGATGTTTTGAACTTCTTGATGATATAAACGTGGATTATTCAAGTTTAGACTCCTATATTTGGCCACAGGCAGGGCTGGAGATCTGGGGGTTGACGTTCATAAAGCATTTGGAAAACAAAGAGACTTTGCAAGCAACTAACCAATTGCTGCTAACTTTTCGGCCAAACTGCTGTCAAATCAGCTGAAATTTTGCGGTTTATCGCTCGCATTCCCTCTAATATATCAAAGTAGAAGCTAATACATAGCTTAAATATTTTTTCCTACCCACAGATATTACTACAAACTAGAAACAGAAATATGACAGACAGACAGTTGCTTTACAACATTAAAACTAGAATAAAAATGAACTATCTTTAATGTTATCACGTTATCTAATGTTATCAGTCACACTTACCACCAATAAAGGGCTCCAGACTCAAGTCTGGCAACAGTGTAGAGAGAGCACACATGAAGTGATATTGGTTTATCAGATCCAAATTCCGAAAATGTTTGCAATGGATGTTCCAGACGAGCAGCTCCTGGTGCATGAGCTAAAATAATACAGTTTTATTAAAAACATGGTTTTTAAAAAATCCACTTGTTGTTCAAATAATAAACAATTAATTATTGTTTGATAATAAACTACTAATTAATTATTTATGAATAAAATAACTATTTATTAAAAACGTTTATTTATAATCATTACCACTTTTTATTCATGCCATGGCGAGAACGTTAGCCAAGTTCAGTAAACCTAAGATAGGGATTGACTTACCAATAGATTCGTCTAGAAATGTAGCAATACGACCAGCATCTGTGAGAACAGATACTCTAATTCCAGCGGCGCTGATATTGATAATACGCTCGCCGAGGTTCAAACCAAGCCAGTTCGAACGTGGGTGGTATGCGCTGCCAGACACCTACAAAACAAAAAATCTTATAGAATCTTTTAAGATTAGACCACTAGGTTTTAACAAAAAACCTAAAAGAGTAACTTAAAACAATTACGATTTTGCCCAGTTGGCACAATGGTCACCATGCCGGACTGCCAAAAACAGTAATTATGCTTAGATATTTGTCTGTGGTCTGGTTGTTTCTATGTATTATAAGTATACTAGCGACCCGCCCCGGCTTCGCACGGCTATATTATGCATGTATTATACATATAAACCTTCCTCTTGAATCACTCTATCTATTAAAAAAAACCGCATCAAAATCCGTTGCGTAGTTTTAAAGATTTAAGCATACAAAGGGATATAGGGACAGAGAAAGCGACTTTGTTTTATACTATGTAGTGATGTTTACAAAAGTATTTAAGTAGTATATCCGTTGTCTAGCACCCATAACACAAGTCTAGTTACTTAGCTTGAGGATGGCGATGTGTAGAATGTCCTGCAATACTTATTTTATTTATTTATTCATGGTTTAGGATGTGGTATCTGGTACATACATCATTACGTTGATAAGGATGAGCATCAGCCCAACGCCACTGATGTATTTGTCCCTGTGTTGACACCGCAATCAGCTCGCTGTATGTAGCAGCGATATGGGTAAAACGAATATTACTGTCCCAGTACTCTAATTCTTCCGATACCCATAGAGGCGACGCTGCCATCGCAGAGTCTTTCTTCTTATTTTCACCTGGGAGATAGAATAAACATTTAAAAAGTAGTCAGCTTTGATGTGGATTAATTTAGTAAAGGGAATGTCGTTATACTGACTGAAATGACGACCCAGTTGGCACAATGGTCACCACGCCGGACTGCCAACACAGGGTTGCGGGTTCGATTCCCGCCTCAGACAAGTATTTATGCTTAGATATTTGTCTGAGGTCTGGTTGTTTCTATGTATAAGTATATATTTACAAAAGAAAAGTATATAAGTATTATATCCGTTGTCTAGCACCCATAACACAAGTCTAGTTACTTAGCTTGGGGCTAGATGGCGATGTGTGGAATGTCCTGCAATATTTATTTATTATTTATTTACTATACATACCGCCTTCTTTATCCCAAGAAGTGTCACGTAATGCAGATTCGAGCCACCGACGCGGGCCGAAATACTGCCTCTCTCGCCAGCGGCTGAACTCAGAGGAGGGTCGTTCCTGCGTCGAGGAGCTGCTCTCGCGGTTGGCTCCCCCGCGACCCCCGCTAGTACCGCCGCCGCCTCCGCTCCGGCTAAACATACCACGTCTACACTCATTTGAATCCATCAATGCAAAAAACTAACTACACATTCACTACCAAAATCAAGACACTATATACGCGTTTAAACAAAATATAAGCATTTTACATAATATTTATTATCAAAACTAATTACGATTGCAGTTTGAAGTATTATTTTTGTACAGAAGCTCGACAATCAGAACAAGACATAAAATCAAAAACTACATTTGTGGTGCTTACAAAACTACTCAAGGGACTCAACTAAACACAAATTAGTGAAACACCCAATCACAGAACGTAACGAAACAGCGTAAGCTTTGCAGCGTGCTAGAGATTGGGTTGGAGGTTTATTACAGGAGAGAGTAGAGGCAGAGGAGCATAGCTTGACAGGTATACCTTCTGATAGCCGCGTACCCGAAGATTTCCTCGGAAAACATGGTGTCGGCGTCGATGATGACCGAGTGCTCCTGCTGCGCGGCGTGGAACCCGCCGTCCAGCAACGAGATCAGGTCCTCAGGTACGTAGCCGTCGCTGCCTTCACCGCCCTCCGGCTCCTCACCCTCTTCGTCGTCGCGCGACAGCAAATTATTCACCGCCAAGTTCACATCCAAATTTGTACGCTGATCCATTAATAATTTACAACATTATTGACTTATAGCTAGCAATATACTTTTTAACCACAATACCAGAATGTTCATACAAAACATACCTGCAGCTCTCTAATGATAAGGCTCCTGCTTTTGCCTTGAAGGACTACCTGCGCCTGAGTGACGAGATCTTCGGGTACGAACGGCGCTGGCACTGATACCACTCGTCCTGAACCTGAAGCTCCTATTATAACACCAGTTGCGCGGCTTGTCGATCCTACACGCGTATAAAACCTTCATCTTTATTAACTTATCACCCAAGATATGACATCAATCAGGGAGATTTACAGTAGACAATATTTTAACATGCAACAATTCTAAGAATATTGAGAATCGATTTTTTATCAATTATTAATCAGATAACACATAAACATAATTCAGTAAAAATGAGCACATTAATTGTCAGAGCGCATACCTTGAGAGTTTGGTGCAGCTCGTATAGAATTCCTCATGATCCTGGCCCTAGTGCGTGGCTGTTGTCGCGAGCCACAGCCTCCGCCACCGCCTCCTTGCTTGCCTCCACTCGTCCCTCCACCGCCACTGCCTCCGCCACCGTTTCCACCATTCTTGCTGGCATCTGTCTTACTCAAGTCAAGCCGGTCGGGAATGATGGAGAAGGCAGCGCGGCAGATAGTCCCATCGTCAAGGAGGCACGCGATATGGGCCGGCCCGGCGGCCACGGCTCGAACGCCACGTAGAGCGCTCAAAGCCGACGACCCTGGGCCAGTCCCATATCTATTCCATCTCTCCGCTACTTCTTTAAGTCTGTAATAAATATTATACTGTACAATACCTAGTTGATATGAGTCAACGCGGTATGACGTCACAGCTAGATTTCTAAAGTCTAGTCATGACAATACAACCCTAAAATCATGGGTGATTATTGCAACACTTAAAGCAATATTGGTTTTAAGAAATATAAACATCTACCTACTCATATTATAAACACCAACAGTAATTATTTAAAATCCCCACAACCTCACAGGGAAACCATAATCTTAATGATGCTGAGATAATTGTTTACCAATCATTATGTTTTTGTTTGACACACTGATATCAACATGAACATACAGTTCTGGATAAAGTCTAATGGTTTAAGAGCCCATGATCCCCAGACCTTTGGCATTGTGTAAAAGCTGAAAGTTTTTTTGCCCCAACAGAGGTAGGAATAATCGCTGACTAGAAATGTAGGTCATTGTGGCTTTGGCAGATAACAAGCTTCTGCTTTGAATATCCCGTTTCAAATATTATTATGCTTTAGTTAGAGGTATGGTGTGTAGGCATTATTAGTTTGTCTCAATGCCATCTATCTATAAATATAAGATTTTCGCCATCTAGGATCAGCCGTAAAGGTTTTTGGACAGAACAGAATATAGTAACTTAAAAATCTGTGGTGTACTTTGATATGTTTGTATACCTATTGTAGACGGCATCAAGACAAATAAACAATGCCTTACCACAATACTTAACTAAAACCATGATAAGGCATGTCGTCGTGTATGGATTGGTATATTGAGCCATGAAGAAGGATGAGAGAAGACTGCATGCAGCGGAGATAGATATGTTTGTATACCTATTGTAGACGGCATCAAAACAAATAAACAATGCCTTACCACAATACTTAACTAAAACCATGATAAGGCATGTCGTTGTTTATGGATTGGTATATTGAGCCATGAAGAAGAAGGATGAGAGAAGACTGCATGCAGCGGAGATTGATATGTTTGTATACCTATTGTAGACAGCATCAAGACAAATAAACAATGCCTTACCACAATACTTAACTAAAACCATGTTAAGGCATGTCGTCGTGTATGGATTGGTATATTGAGCCATGAAGAAGAAGGATGAGAGAAGACTGCATGCAGTGGAGATGACAATGTTGTGATGAATGTGTGGAGAAACGATGGATAAAATAAAGAATGATTCAATAAAACAGCAATGAGGAAGAGACGCATGTGACTAGAAGAGTGATGAGTATGAATGTAAAGGGATGGAGAGAAAGAAGTGGATGGGCTGCATGATACAAGAACATGAGAGAGATGGATGTCAACGATGAAATAACGACTAATAGAAGTGAATAGAGGAAGACATACTGCATCGACCATAAATAAATTGGGATAAGGGCAGGCGCAAGAAGATATAGATCTAGAATTTAGTTTGGATTCCAGACATATTTGAACTAAAGTCACAAAACTCTTCGGTTTGATGCAGGATTAGTATCAGTATGGAAAATGGTAGGTAAACTAATTATGATTCTGCCCAACAAGTAGTATTACTAATTGTAAGTCTAAAAATGTTCCTAACCTTATACATAAAGTTCTCAATTATGTAATTTTTACTTACTTTCGCGTTAACTAAAATAGAACCCCTGATGATAATGACATGACATCAACATGATAGGTATAGTTGAGAATCTCATCTGGAAGGTAGATACTATTGTGATGACGAGAATGACTCCAACGATTCGGCAGTTTTTAGGGTGTAATCGAGAAAAGACAGCTTATCCTCGTTCGTGGTTTCGTGTGATTCTGCACTAGGTATTTTCAGCCCGAAAATGCAGTCAATCAAACGATATTTTAAGACAACGTGATGGCAGTTATTGGCTTGAGAATTCGCTGTGATGCAAATGAATGAATGCAACGAAATGGAGTCAAAGTAAAATAGGTTTACCTGTCTATCAACTGATCCTCGGTTCCTGGTAAAGGATGGACCACAAAATGCATTGAATACATCTTTAGTTCTGATTGAATTCACAAAAGATTCAAGGGGAACACTTTTACAATTTTATCAATTTATCACAACGCTGAAGAACAAAAGAACATCGTACAAAAACTTGATGCAACCACCATATTTCTCGTGGTTTCTTTCGAGATCGTTTCTCGTTCTCAATTACATGTGAGTCGGTACATGACGAAAAAAGAAAGAAAATATCAACATGGCTTCTCTTCGTTTTTTTAATGTTGGTAGTTTTGTTTTATCGATTTTAGGGATGGGATTCGGTCCGAATTTTTGATTAGCCCGAATTTTTGAACCGACTTTTTTGATGTACCTCAAATGACGAAGTATTTTATTTTATAGCTTTTATGTGATAGAATTAGTTAGAAATATTATTTTAATGGAATAAAATAATCTAGAATCTAGGAAAAACCTCACTAGGCACCAGCAACCAATACATCAAAATCGACAACAACGGCTTTGTCTATGACAGGCTCTATTGGCCAACAAGTGGCCACTAAAACCGGAAGTTCCGTTAGACAGGCTGTCGAAAGCTCAAAAGACTAGTTGGCCTCACCAAAACATAAAAACAAAAAATTGGAAAAAAAAATAAGTAAATAAAAATTGGAAAAAATGGCGGCCAGGTCAAAGAAGCGGCTGTCTAAAAATGAAAATAAATTGTTAAAATTAGATAAATTAGAATTAAATGATGTTATTTGCTCTATTTGTCAATCCATTTTAATAGAACCCGTGACTTTACCGTGTTACCATGATTTTTGCAAAAATTGCTTCAATGGTAGTGTAGAAAATAATGCTTTGTGTTGTCCTCTATGTCGACTTAGAATCGGATCTTGGCTTAGAACGAATACAAAACGTAGGAATTTAGTGAATGTCGAGCTTTGGAAGCATATTCAGAATAAATTCTCTAAGGAAGTGGACTGTAGGACTAGGGGAGAAGATGTTATCATTCCTGAAGGTAAAGTTGATCATTTCTGATGACTTCTATCTAGTAGGTATGTTTTGATAAAGAAGTTATTTGAAGGAATGGCAAACGAATTTAATCCATTTCAGATAAACCAATACTTCGTCTAAGTGCTCCAGGTGAAATTAGAAGTGAATATGAAGCAGAACTAAAGAGGTTGAGACAAGAGAGATTGCGGCTTGAAGAGAAACATTTAGAAGAGACTGAATTATTGATAAAGTAAGTTGGGCAACACAATTTATATTTAACACTAATAGTCCTGCGAACAGTAGGCCTCGTTAAGGAGTTGTGTTTGAGAACCTTGTTCCAACCAAGTGCTCTATCCATCTCACTTATTAGATAATGGGCCAATTCCACTGGTAGAAATCAAAGCAATTTACTGCACTTTGAGTACCTATTCTGCTCATCATTCCAAAGATTTTTAGATCCTCCACAAATTTTTATGAGACCAGGTTGAAGTTTCTTTCTTTCAAATAAAAAATATTTCTTAAAATTGGATCTCTGGCGGAATCCAGTTGACTGCATTTGTCCCTATTTATAAAATTGTAAAACTTGTATACCAAGCAAAGATGCTTCACTAGCTTAGTCAATAATTTATTTTTTTATTCCCACCACCCAAATAAAAGATCATTGAAGTTGCTTTTTGTCTCAGCTGAGATCGTCATTTCAAACAAATAAATCAAAATTACATTTTTTTTTTTCAAATTGTTACAGGAAAGTACAAGAAGAAGAGGAAGAGGCCCACAAGAAGTATTTAGAGGCATTGAAGAGGGATGAAATGATTGCTAAAAAAATACAAAGGGAATTTAAACATACAGTACCACCGAACACACCACGACTTAACTTAAAGAGTATTACCAAACCTAGATTTAAGGATAATAAGATTGATGGATACCTCAAGCAACAAGAGTAAGTTTATTTATTTAATTTTTGATAAATACATAAATATTGCAAGACATTGTACACGCCGTCATCTAACCCTAAGCTAAGCAACAAGGTTGTGCCAGACAATGGATAGAATTCTTACTTTTTTTGTAAATAAGTACAGACAGCTGCATAATTGCAGACCCACCATAGAGCTCCAAAACGGCTGTTATAAGAATGTTTTCAACACAAGCAAGATTCTAGGCACCTGCTTTAGTTGAAGTTTAAAGTCTTATAACTCATGAATTTATCAAACAAAATTTATTAGAATGAAAACATGCCAATAATAGTCATTTTTCAACTCTACCGGAGGCTGCAGCCATACAGCCGACCGTACATACTAGCTGCGCCCCGCGGTTTCACCCGCGTAAGTCCCGATCCCGTAGAAATATCAAAATGGAAAGTAGCCTATAGGCTTCCTCGATAAATAGACTATCCAACACAAAAAGAATATTTCAATTCGAACCAGTAGTTCCTGAGATTAGCGTGTTCGAACAAACTGTTCAGCTTTATAATATTAGTATAGATTAAACATACAGAAACACTTAGGCTCCTTATTTGTTTAACTTATACTTTCTAGCTGTGGCAAATTCCCCGTTTTAATAACTTCTAGCTATTTGTTAGGTAGCAGTCTATAGGTCTAGTAGGAAGCCAAAGAACTGCCTAAAAACTCTCACAATAGCCTCAGCACTATACGAGAACAAAATTACAAAATGAAACTGAAATGAGATACTTTGTATACTTTGATACTGAAATGCGAATTGAAGTGAGGACAAGTCTGACTATTACCGCTACTTACTCTGCAAATCGCGATAAACTATCCCCATACATTATGTACCTACTTAAATCAAGTCAAACCATTGTCCTATGGAAGGGATTAACTACTTAGAACGTTTTTTCGAAGCTACAGCGATTCTAGGACCTGCCATTACTGACACATTGATATTCCATCTACAAAATAAAAAAAACCCCTAAAGGCCATGCCATGTTTTCATAAAGAATTTCTATATAATTATATTTATGTTGACATTGAATGTGTTACAATTGACAGCAGCCCACTCATCACGGACGATAATACGACAAGCACCGATAGTTCCACACCAAGTGTAGTAAATAAACCAAACAATGGAACGCTCTCTCCGGAAATGGTACCTAGCTATGGGAAATTAATAAAAAATATTATAGAAAAGCAAAAGTTGATACCAGGGCTCTGGAATAAAGAAAATGGAGATAAGTCAAAGGAGAAGGTAAGATTTATTATGAAATTTATACTTGTAGAACATCATAAACTAATAATATAAATGCGAATGTTCGTATGGTTTGTTGATCAATCGTGTCATAACTACTGATTCAATTTAATTAAATTCTTATTCCCACTGGAATGGGTAGAAGGTAAATTTTTAAGATATCGATCAGTATCGATTATGTAATTTAAAATTTATTACCCCTGGTCTAGTCGACTAGGAAAAATATTGAAATTTGACGCCATTATCAACCTTAAAAGGTATGAAATAAAGGTTTTAATTGTGTTTACCAAGAATAACGCCATCTGTGGTAGATTCGCCGAATTCTTTTTCGCAATTGAATGTAGTTTGTTGGTTGATTACAAAATGTCGTAAATACTTTGTAGTCAATGGTAAAATAAACTTTATTATGATGCATGAAGATATAAAATCAAATAGGTATACGGTTTGTGTGATTTAGGTTAATTTTGAGCAACAAAAACAACCAATCAAACGAATTGTTTTTTAGTATGCAAAATATGATTATGCATTTAGATGTGTGAGTTTTGCGACATCGGTTCTGATACGAAATTTAGCCTATACCACTTCCTAGTTCCGTGGTCTAAACACTATCCCTATAGATTATATAGGGAACTATATTCTAAACACTATCCCTATAGATTATAAAGGTATAGTGTTCAGGAGTAAATCTGTATCTAAATCTAAGGTTTAAATCCACATCTCGAACTATCCTTAAACCTCGTTTTGGAATAAGGGGGTAATTACCAAATTCTTGGACAATAAAACTTACTCACTTTGCCCTGCAGAAGGACGAAATAAACTAAAAATTAATAATGATATTTTATTGTATTTACAGAAAGAAGATACCAAATCACCCCAAAAACGGTTGAGTTCCTCAGATACAGAAGCTAAAAGTATTATCAAGAAAAAGTCTAACATTCCGTCACTACTTGTATCACTACCTCTTCCAAACAACAGTATTTTACAACAGAAAACTAATGTAACAGACAATAGAAAGGAGACTGGAAGTGTTGATTCAATGAGACAAGAACTATGTTACTTTAAACCTATTGAAGAAATTACTACAACCAGGTATGTCATATCCTACTTATAGGTTGGGCAATGAATCATGGCCCCCAGAGGAAAGTGGAAGGGGTATGCGCGGAACTCAATTTTTAGGTCCATTTAGAGGGGGCACAGGAGTGAAGGGAGGGTCAGTTGCTTACATCATCGCTCTCTGTTCCGCACACACATCTCTAGCTGTGCTCTGTCCCGCTCCCGCAGCGGACGTATTTATAGTCGTCTAAGTAGGTACTGTCGCGCAAATAAAACCCACACACACCTAACTTTGCCCAAGTCTAAATTAAAGAATTGGATAACGTAATGCATTAAAATTAAATTTAAATTTAGGTTCGATGCAATACATTGCCTAATTTTCTAAATAAAGGATTTTTATTTGGGTTGTGCAAAATATTAAATGGGGGTTTTTATGTTAAAAGTTGATAATGTAGATAGCTAGAGACCTGGGCATAGGCTACTTTTTATCCCGATGTTGCCTCGGGATCGGGACTTACGCGGGTGAAACCGCGGGGTGCAGGTAGTAATACATATTACGATACTGCAAATATGGTATGAACCTTACCTTCCAGTAAAGACCAGCCCCCTGATTCACAAACCGTCGGTAGGCAACCGAAACGAAAGAAAATATTGCTGCTCTTTCAATCCCGCGACTTTTGACGTGTTGCCATCCTTGTCTTTTCAGTTTTATTCGTTTCGGTAGCCTTCCGATGGTTTGTTAATAAGCCTGCAGTTCTGTAAATACGGATCCTGTGTGTGAGTGAGCTACTTGTATGTTGCGGGCTGTTTCCGAAATTAGACGCGTTTGTTTACTTTGGTCCTTTTGCGAAAGGTTCCACTTTTCAGGCGAAGGACCAGCCCAGCTCGTCCATAAATTTTGCTACTAGATGTGGTTTCTCAAAAATTTTTGGAAGACGTCACCTATTGTTCTGAGTCTAATTTCCGCTAGTACCATCCAAATCAGCAGCACATGTGAATGAACTAACTGCTAGCTACTATTTTCTTTAAAGAATTTCGTAGTGTAAAGTTCGCTAATACCGACTACGCTGTCAGAGATTCCATGTCCTGAGCTGTGTAAACGTAACACTAGAATAATTTTATACTTACAGTTTCAATTCATCAAAAGGCTTACCACTCCGTGTGCCAGTAGTCCGAGCGACGCCTCCATGTACCTCACCTGTATATGAACCCCCACCTAGCCGAACCATGTACATTGAAAGCCTTAGTCGACTTCGAAACTTGTCACTGGCTAAAAATTTACCATCTGCTTTTGTCATCGCGTTGAACTCTTTGAGAGTTAAAAAGGTAAGACTACAGTACCATCTGCTTTTGTTATCGCTTTGAACTATTGAGAGTTAAAAATGTTAGACTAAACAATAATAAGCTAGGGTGCCTACTCCTGATTAGCCAATCTCCTATGCCTTCCAAACCTTGATGGGTTCTTCTGTAATGTGAGTTTATCATAGAAAAACTCATCATTAGCCACGATTACGAGTATGACCTTCTAAAATTGAGCCATTATACCTCCAAACCAAAACTGTATTGATTTTTTTAGGGTTCCGGATCCAGACCTCAAAAGGTAAAAAAAAGAACCTTTGTAAGATCACTCTCTTAACTGTGTGTCACGATTTTCTCAGGAACGGGTGGACCTAGCTAGTTGAAATTTATACTAGATACTGAAGTCTATAGTCTCTATGAGGTGTATGAAAATCAAGGTCCTAAATCAACACGATAAAAAGATATGGGCAAATTTTGATTTTCGCGAAAACTTGTAAGTACCAAAATGTACCTTAATTTTCAACTTCTTTTTTCAGGAACAGATGTCAAAAAGCGAAACAAATAGCAAAGCCAAAGCAAAGAAGAGGTCATCCACTAGTCCCTGTGCCATTCCAGTTGTACCATTCAGACGAAACCCTATCAGGAACACAAGTAAACAAGTAAATACAGAAACTAAACGTAACGAGACCAATTTAAGACGCACCAGGTCCATGGGCAGCTTATCAAACGATAATGAGACTACTCCTAAAAAATCAAAGGGAAAAGAGAGAAAAGCCGCTTCAGATCGAAAACCTTACCTAAGGAGTAATTCGAAGAAATCTGCAAAGAAATCTTCAGAGAGCCCCGCAGACTACTCGGAAATTTTAAACAATAACAAAGTCAGTTTAGTTGTTAAGAATTTGTCTAGTCCGTTAAAGAATTGTGACGTAAAAGAGATATTGAATGAACAACTCAGGATTGAGAAGATTATTGAGCAAGAGAACAGTGACTTGGAGCTTGCTAAGAAAATTGAAGCGGAATGGAACGGACGACGACCACGCCGGGCTGCGGTAAAACGGCAAGTGACACTCAACTATGCTCTAAGACCAGCTAAGAAATTAAAAGTTTAAGTTATGTATTTCATTTTAGTTTTTATCAGTACAATAGGCTAGATTACAGTTAACTGGTCTGAAGTTGCAGTTAATATCGCAGTAGCAAATAGTCATGTGCTCGTGAACGCAACTCACAATCAGGCCGGCGAATTTAAATCTCAAGTATTGTAATTTCGGAATTCAATTGTTATGTCGTTAATTTTTTATGTTGCAGTTTTGTGTGTATGTTAAATGTTAATTGCCAATTCAAATTAATTCGGTATTATCCAAATATATAAGTTTAAAGAAATTAGTCACTTCACTACCATATTTTTCCTAATTTTGATCACGTAAAATAAGGCAAAAGAATTAAAAAAAAAACGATTGTATTATTTTACCATGTTTTAATTTTACAATTAAACTGTTGGACTATTTATGGCGCGTATAAAAATAAGATTGAATGTAATTAAAAGTTTACTGTCTATGAATCAGTTACCTATACTGTAAAACCTGAGCTTAAATCGTTGATTTAAAGTAGAATTGTAGATGTTCTCAAAAAAAAAAAAAAAAAAAAAACTAAGCTTTGCTGATACTCTTTAGGAAAATTTCAATTCTAATTCATAACCACTTATCATCACCCTTAGTATTTTATTTACATACATTATTCTTATGAAAATATGTAGGCAGTAATAATTGATAGACATTGGTACTTGTATCATAATAAATCCATCCAATAGTATACTTTACCTTATTATTTAAACTCAAGTATGTAGGTAATGTATTAAATAATAATAATCAATTGTTTCGTGTAATCTGCCCCTGATGACTTTATTTTTAAATTATACATGTTAATTTTAGCAAGTGACTTGACTCAAATTCAATTAATAATTTTGTTATATTTATTATGAATATAATCTTAATAGTCCATGTAACCAATACAACTGCATTTAATTAGTTTTAAATATAAGATATTGTTACTAAATTCTTGCATGCAGTAAGGCCGCGCCTCGCCGCTGTTAATAGGCCGGCCAGAAGTTGCAGCGGGTCGCATAACGTCACAGCAGCGAACTTCACACCATTAGATAAGAAAATGGTGAAGTTTGCCAATACCAATCCTTTCGTTGACAGCTAGCGAGATCGCCCGATACTACTACTACACGGATTATGGTGTAATAATGGATGTGAGATGAGAATGCATGCATTGAATAATATTATCCTCAATAATAATAAGTCCTCCCTAATCAAACAACCCAATTGCAATCCTGCACGGCATACCATGATGCAGGATTCGATTTTTCTTACAAGTTCATTATGACTTATGATCCACGTCGGACTGTATACTATAGGTGCTGATGCTACTTAATCGCTGCAACTTCAAGGCGGCGAAATTAGAGTACCTACTGTATGTATATGTAAATATTTCTGGTTGTAATAGTACTCATGGCGAGTTTCACTTGCCATGGATCTCATAAATGTGTGATTTTAATGTGATTAAATTGTAAATTCGGAATGTATATACCTATAGGTTTGTGTCTATAATATGGTGCTCTTTATTTTTAGGGTTCATTAGAGTTCTGTGAAACAAAGAAATTCTGATACTTACCTACTATTTTATTGTTTTACCAATTGATATTAGGCAGTAGCTAATTATTATTAAAACATGCCCTTTATCATAAAAATGTGTTACTTACTTATAAATTGTACCTACCTAGGGTAGGTGGGATCAATTCACACTGAGGCAAAGTTGAAGTGGAATGACAAGTAAAACTAAAATACCCATAACAATGCAAGGCACAAATTCTAAGAATGAGATTGAAAGTTTCACATTGACTCTGTGTCAGCGCAATGCATATTCCTGTACTAATTTCGTTAAGGGCATGTTTCACAGCTTACCATAAACCTACATTGTGAACTCATAACTACCTATCCAATAAAGAACAACCATTTATTAAAATACTGTCTTTACCTACTGTCATTCCCGATAGATATACCTGCTTCCATTAACACTGCCCAGGGATATTATTCCAGGAACTGAAATAACCGTAGGCAGTGTTGAGCATCTGCCATCTGCCTTCCTAATAACACATGTAACAGGAGTTACATCTTACAGGGAAATCATAAAATAAGTTTAGATAAAGGATTATAAAAAGTTTATTTTCTTATTATAAAGAATAGCTAGGTACATATGAAATTCAATATTTAGGTTTTAAAACTTATAAGATCTGAACATGGCATGGAATTATCCATTAATTAGTAGATTAAAAATAGATCTAATATTATTTATTACTAATTTTTGAGGGTGTGCTGCCTTCACCATCTGAAAAAATAAAATATATTTGAATGTAGAATTGGAAATTAAGAAAAATTAAAAAGTATGTAAGTACATATTTTATTAATTAATTTTACCTTCAAACTATTAACCAAGTTGTTCATACATTTTCTGCTCATTCTCTGTTAGCATTTTCAATAATAACAGAGGCTATTGCTGAGAGCCATTTAACAAGTGACTTCTCATTTATTGTAATTCAACCTTTCACAGTTTGTCACATATCTGTAAAGTCACATAAAACCATTAAAAATAGTGTAAATAATGAACATAATTAATAAATCCATACAAAATCACACTAACATTCTTAACAAACCTACACAAGCCATTTTACCAAAACTACAGCAACAAAATAAGGGAGAATGCAGTCATTAAATACATGTTTAATTGATCATACCATTGCACTCTTAACTTACCGCAGCTATCCAGATGGTACTGACAGCTGACATCACTCTTCTAGCAAGACACACACAGCTGTGCACATCAAGTCTTCATCCTCATACAAGGTCTTGTTCATTTTCAGTGAGATAGTCTCATCCACACCCAGTGTACATTCAAAATCATCTTTGAACCCAACCCAAACTTCCTCATTCCTTAAATTCTATAAACTTAGTCTCGACAAAATAATGTAAAACACAATCATATCATCAATAAAACATCCATCTCAAATATTTCATACTTTATTAAACAAAAGCCCCTCATCACACCACAACACAAAATTACATACTGAGCCTTTGGTCATCTTAAGTCTAGTAAAAAATGTATCAGTATCTCATTCAATTTCCGCACACGTGATATTCCTATCACATCAAAACTTTCTTGATACACATTTCTCACCCTAATATTTCAATAAAATAAAATAAGTGTCTATTATATCTAACATAATATACACAGACTGGTACAACATAGTAGTTGTTAGTAGCCTGCTCACCTCATGTCTGGGGTTTGTTGTTCCATCCTCCGCTGGAACTAGGGGCATTAGAGTTACCATTCCATTGTTGCCCGTTTGGCCAGTTACCTTGCTGCTGGTTCCAATTACCACCACCACCACCCTGACCTTTACCATTCCAGCCTTGATTACCACCCCCGTTGCTACCTTGATTCCAAGATTGGGGTGGTCCATTTTGTCCCCAATTAGGATTATTATTCCAGTTTTTTCCACCAGAATTGCCTTGTTGGGGACCCTGCCAGTTGTTAGGACCTCCATTACCAGGACCACCCAAAAATCCACCCCATCCGGCTTGGTTCAATGCAGCTGCAACTAGGCTTATGGGTAAATTGAAGTTAGGAGGAGGGCCTCCATTGGGATTGATTCCTAAGTTTTGCATGTTAAGGGAGTCAATGTTGCTGTTGCTTCCTTGGTTAGCTGGTGGTCCTCCAGGGCCTCCTGATGGACCAGACCTGTTATTTTCCCAGTTATTATGTCCCCCATAAGGCTCTTCTTTCCAGTTTGGATTGGATTTACTTTTAACTTTTGGTGCCGCACTAGAAACTGACACTGAAGCTCCTTTAATAACATGATCTTCTCCACAAAGACTTTGTGCAACCTCTGGATCCAAGAATGTTACAAAGCCGAATGCTCTGAATGGCCGAGGAACAAATACATCTGTAACTTCTCCAAACTTAGAGAAATAATCACGAAGGTCATCAGCCGTGATATCCTCTGTGCACCTCCCAACAAATACTTTGCACGGCATTTGTGGCACAACACCTTCTTTGGAGTTAGGAATTCTGACATCGACCCATCGCCCATCTATGTTGTGCCGCTGAGCTAGGGCTCTCATTTGAGACGTATAGGTCGCGAAACGAATAAAACCGAATCCTTTGAATGCTCCATTTTTATCTCGTTTCAGTTGAACCATTACAACTTCACCAAATTTTTCAAAATACTGTTTGATAGATTCCTCAGTTGACTTCCAAGGAAGACCAAGACATATCAAATCTGAGCATGTGAGCTTTTTCTCTAGCCGTTTTGTTTTGGCAGCTGAATTCTCAGGAGATACGTCTTCCATTTTACGCTTGTTCTCTTTCGGAAATACACAGATGTAGAGGTGCTTTCCCCAGCCGACTTCAGAAGGTGGATGGAGTTTACCTTCACTGAGCCGTATTCCTCGAATACATTTACTCTCTGAATGCCGATATTTTAATCCACAAGCACCCGGAAACTGGGCTACAAGAGTTGACAGCAAGAGCGTACCGTCGAGCTCGCAAGGAATTTCCACGGCATTAGAAGCGTCGTCATCTTCACTAACTCTTATGTAATCGAAGAAGTCCTCGTTATAATTACTTTTAGCACACATTGTTTTTTAATCTCTGCTAGAACCTAGAACAGCTGTACTTAACTTTTTCCCAGCAAACAATCTCTGAAAATCTGAGATGGCGTCGGTTCCACACAGTGTAGACGAAGGTGCCGAACTGTCAACCAACTGTCAAATAGATGAGACGTCACGCCGTCACTTCTTTTTTCTTTTTTTTTGAAGTTATTTTGGCCTCTTCGAGCATTTAACTCTAAGTTTGGCCTCTGACATAAAAGATACAGGCTTCATAGAAATCGCGTGCAAGAAAAGAAAAAGGGGTAAAACTGGAAAAAACTTTTTTGATCGCATGTATTCAACCTAACGAAACAATAGACGTATGAAATTCAAACACCAGCAGCGGGTATTGGAAATAGTTACGTCATTTCCTTTAAACGACTTCCTTGTTGCGCCATTGTTGCGCCCACTACACTGGGATTTTCTTTTCTTCCTTGGTTTGCTTGCTAGCCCTATAAAATTTGAGTTCGTAAGGTAGCATTTCTCTGGCTAGCCCGAACTTATGACCACATGAGTAAAGTTTTACCTGTGAGTTTTACTCATGTGCTTAATTAAATGGTCGAAGTTGTTACCACATAAGACTGTGTGCTAGACTGGTTAGTCTTGTTCCGAACGATTGACAGACTGTTACCTGCTATTAGACCGAGCTCCATAACTCATAGACATAGAAACTCCTGTGCCTCGCTCGATTCACTCAAGCGTGTGTGCTAAGCTGATAGGGCGCGATTCCCATACAAAAACTGATCGGGCATTGTGCCAAGAAACGGTCATAAATACCTAATGCTAGTTTATGTTAGTAATAATAAAATAAGTAAGTAAGTAGGTATGTAACTATTGGAAATACTGGTGTCATTTTATCAAGCGAAGCGACCAAGCACCCTTCAACCACTCAGCGAGCTAATGCTAAGTAAAAGTAAATTATCTATTTTAAATTAAACAGTACGTATAATAAGCTCGCTCTGCTTTAAAATCTTAACTGACTATCAAGGTTGCTAAGCTGGACTGGTACTTGTTCAAGTTCACCTTGAATTTTGACTTTTACCATTTGCGTAATGTACCTACCTGTCTATCTATAGGAACCTCCAATGAATTCCAATCCAATAAGTATAAAATGACAATAAAATGTGGTATTAGAATATGCACAGACCGATTCCGATCTATCTGCCTATGTCTTATCTAGACATTATTACTACCTGCGCGAGCGGTTGGAAAATAGTTCCTGAGATTAGCGCTTTCAAACAAACTCTTCAGCTTTATAATATTAGTATAGATATATCTATATTTTAGATTCAAATGTAACTATGAAGTTCGAACCATTATAAGTAGCTAAACATAGTTAAGATCAGACGTTAGGAACCTACTTATGACGACAAGTGGAATTCATATAAAAATACTGCACATTTTTGCGTTATTGCGTTAGGGATTACATCAAAATGTCGCGACGAGACGACTAAGTACGTGAACTTTCAAACTCAACACCGCAATTTCAAAACCGGTTAGTTTGGGTCATCAACTCATGCCCATCAAGCAAGTTTCGTAAATGTCAACGACGACATTAAAATATGTCCTTAGAAATGCATACCTATACTATCTACTTACTTACCTATTTAAAACAATTACTTATACCCTTATACAGAAATACCTGGAAATGGGAAAATGCTACGGGCTTCCGGCCCTTAGTTCCGCAGATGGAAAGGGCCCAACTGGAAAAGATCCCAACTTTTTAAATGGATAGCTTAATTGCTCCTTAATCCAATATTTTTTTAAGGTAGAGTTTTTAACATTCATTAGTTCCTGTGTTACTGCACAGACGGTCCATAATAATAGCCAAAGTATTTAAAAAACATGATTTTCCTAGAAATAACTGCTGTAAAACTAAATCAATAGAAAAACTCATAATGGTAACGTAACTTTAATAGAAGACGGTTTTATTCAGTTTAAGTACCTACTTAACTATCTTTATTAAAAAATAATTAAGTACCTACGTAAGTTAAAAATAAATCTTTCAGGGTCTCCACTATTCGTTTGGTTTTGCTAAACAGAATTAAAGTTGACTTGCAAAAGGTCAAAGACCAGTTTCGCCACAAGTGAGGTGGAACGTGGAACAAAGACTCCGGTCCCCTTCACTGACGCGGGTGCACCGACAGGAAGCCTGTGAGCTGCCCAAGGCGAGCAACACTGCATTAATTTGTTCTCATAAATTCATGTAAATCATTTCTCCAGCAATGCGGATGAAAAATCACAAAAAATATTAACAGCTAAGTATATTTATTTCTATATCTATGCTAGCAGGTGGTAAAAGAGTGCAGTATCTTGTTATAACTTAATTTCCCTAATTATCTTCTATAATATAAAAATGAATCGCAAAATGTGTTGGTAAGCGCATAACTCAACAACGCCTGGACCAATTTGGCCAATTCTTTTTTTGTTGTGTTTGTTATTGTCAGGAGAAGGTTCTTATGAAAGAAAATATTAAGAAAATTGCGTAGAAAATTATTACGCGGGTGAAACCGCGGGGCGCAGCTAGTTTTATATAGTAACTATAAACCTTGAACTAGAAGCATTCAAGACAAAAGAAAAAGAAAGGTTATCTTTAGCTAGGCCACGAATTTAGCGTTTTCCTTTTGGTTCTAAGCGTTTATTATTCTGCGTGCGTGCATTATAGTGGGTGGGTAGATATATACCTAATGGAATTTCGCCTCGACTTGGAAGTGGTCGTTTGTTTTATTTGAGGCCACTGACACCAACACGGTTGCATTTGCAGCGGCAAATAAAATGAATCCATTTTCAAAGGATCAAAATCTCCCTTCACTCCACGTTCGTAACTGATCTTTGATAACCAGATACGAACATGGATTTTTTTCCACCACTTTCTACGCTCGTAATGGACGTTTTTCACTAGACATTTATAACGACACTTTTAACTATTTAACTACCACCTTGTGACCTTACAAATTAAGCGACTGGTAATAAGTACGTCAGTATTTATGAAAACTAAAGCATGAGGGACCTCTATTGCAAGTAAAATACAATACAAATGTTGCTTATTGACGCATGGTCAGCTTAGGTGAATTAGGGTTCATACAGGGTCTTGGTCCGAAGGTTCTATACAACGTAGCACTTCGGCAAGGATGTTGGGAGGTCAACGACCGTATGTGATCGTGACCTCACGCACCTTTTCTTGCAAGTTTCATGTCGTCATCAAGGCGCCACATGCGTATACCTTCTCATATAAATCTTAATCAATGAAAGCTAATATAGCTATATCTGGTACAAGTTCTTAGAAGGTAGGTACTACTATTTAAAAAAATGGCGTCCGAGGACTATGCCCGTGACATCATCGTTGCTTTGCCAGGCAGTTAATATCCCTACTGGTAGGGGTACTTGGAGTTCCTGCCTGTACTAGGGCTAATTTCATATTTAGTTGACTAAGATTAAACATTAAAATATGCCTTTTAGAAATGACACTATACATACCTACTAGATGTATAGTGTCATGTCGTAACGTAATACTAGTGCTATGACGAGATTTTCGTCTCTAGTGGCGGGGGTTGGTAAGCTGGAGGAATGTGTGCCAGCCAGCCGCCAGGCGACCGTCAAGTAGGCCGTGTTGTGAAACAGAGAGAGGTGTGTGATGTGCAATACGCAATACTTACCAGCTCAGCGCGAAGGCGTGCGCAGGCTCAGCGTTCCACGATACCTAACGCCGCAATCGCCCCGCCTTCTACGCCGCAGATAGGTACCTACTTTGAATCGAAGAGTGGATACGACAACGACTTTGTGTGCCATTACCATCAATATGGCCCAGTAAGTAGGCACTTAGGTAGTTCAAAAAAATTGTAAATTGTACCAGCACGTTTCCTTTGCATGCACACTTCGATCGTACTTAAATCTCGACAATAAGTTCATAATCCTATACTTACACCTAACGGCACTTATTGATAGATATAGAGTAGGTATCTAATCTACGTGTAAGGTGAGTATCACTCGTTATTCCCCGATATTTAATCAAATTATACTATCTTGATATGTTTGTCTTGCAATAAATAGGCTCCGAAACTACTGGACCGATTTTGATGAAACTTGATATGTGGATAGGTACCTACATTGATTAATTCTTTGGGAGTAACCTAAGCTTCTACGGAATCGGAAGTTACGCGGGTGAAACCGCGAGGTGATGCTAGTCACTATCACTACATAGTATAAAACAAAGTCGCTTTCTCTGTCCCTATATCCCTATGTATGCTTAAATCTTTAAAACTACGCAACGGATTTTGATGCGTTTTTCTTTAATAGATAGAGTGATTCAAGAGGAAGGTTTATATGTATAATACATGCATAATATAGCCGTGCGAAGCCGGGGCGGGTCGCATATGAAATTATGAGTACCTAAATTAAATAAAATGTATAAGTACCTACTATACTTGCGTTTATAGCCATATAATAAACAGGTAATTCATTTCCATTTAAATGCCATAGGTAATGATGACATAGTATAGTTAGGTATATAGGTAGGTACTTTAAATAGTTAAGATCAAAGCCGTTCTACGTATCAATCGATAAAGATTTAGTTAAAGTGTAATTTGATAAGATATTTAGATAAAACTTGAGTAGGAAGATAATATCCTAATTAAATTATTTCCGAGTAGACTAATTAGGTATTCTGCAGAAAAAATTGTTTTGCCGATTAAAACAAAAATAATTTCAGTTTATCGAGACATCTAATTTAATAGTAAAAATCGGAATCTAATTACCTATTATAATACGTAAAAACAATGATTAAGTATACCTACATTTATTTATCAGTTACATATACCTGCTCAAAGAACTTGAATTTTCCGTGACGGTCAAGCATTTTCTATCGTTATATTGTGGTCATATTGTGGTTTAGCGCTGATTAGCGTCAATATGGCGCATGGCGGGACTAATCTCTTTAATCGGAAAAATTTAATATTGTTAGCTATATGTTACTTCTGAATTGCATCTATTTGATACTTTAAAAATTGCCATCTTTTTCGTTCAAAATATATAAAAATAAATTTGGTCCCGCCATTGCTTTTTAAAATGTTCAAACTCCGGTTCGTTTATCGGTAGGTACAGCTGAGGTCATCAATTATTTGTCTAGATGTCTATTTTATTTACTCGGGAAGGTGTCCTAACTATTGTCAATCTCCAAAACATATACTTAGATAAAAGAAAAAACCATCTTATTGTCACATAAAAATTTAATTATAAGTATGGAATTATTATTAATAAATCTGTACAGAAATAACACATATTTTTTGTTTTTAGTAGCTACTTTCAAATAATATTTTATACACAATAGATTAAAATTTAAAGTTCTGTTACACAGATAAAGTATTGCAATTTTACGTATCAAATAAGTAGGTACCTATAAATAATATAAACAAAGATACATGGGTGATTCTGACAAATGTGTGCGTAGGTAATAAATAAGTGTTTTCAATATAGCACCTGTGCATAAAACATATCACAATAATAGATAATACTTGTTACAATTATTTATGTAAGTATTCCCTATGTATAATTCATTTATGTCTGCCAAATAAAAATACCTACTCATCTATGTACATTATTTAAAAAATATTAAAACTTTAAACAATAATATAACTAAAGCCGCTTTTGCAGCAAACAAATCTCGATTTTAGTAAACGTTGATTTAGCCCAATTGTTTTTGACAGGAAGTTTAAATCGGGTTTTAATTTCTAGTCTAGATTTAATAAAATCGAGATTACACAATTTTGCAGTAAATGGCCCTAGGTATTTTTTAAATTATTTTTTTACAAGTAAAAAAAAAACAATATTGTTTTGACTAGCAAATATGATTAGAAGTAAAAAGAATTTAAAGACCGCCGATTGTTCCTACACGATAAGAAAGGTACCTATTATTGTGATGATCCTATTTTGTGTGCTTTTTTAAAAGATAACTAACTACAACAATAAAAACATAATAAGTTCGACAGAAAATATTTAAGAAAAACGAAAAAATAACGCAAATTTTTTTTAAGGCTCTGCTGCGCTAATGATGGATATTTGTCTGAAAAAACATACATACCTACATCAAACGTTCCTAGTATTTATACTTTCTTAGACCCACATTTTTATAACGTTTGTAGGTGTAATGGAGTTTTTAACGGATAAAATTAAACGTCGCGCGCCAGATATTTCCGGAGCGTTATATACCTACTCGAAAATATATCATTACCTACACTTCTTTTATCTAGTACGTATTATACACCTTAAAGGGATCTAAATATAATACCTAGGTAGGTATACATAAATATTACTATTGTAATAAAATGTACAATTTAATATTGTTTTTGGCTATCAAAAGTTAGATACAACATTACCACATCTACCTACCTACTTGTTTTTATAATTATCTACTAGGTACCTATTAATTTAATTTTACTTGTAACCATTGACCTACTAATCTCGTAACGGATAAATCGGATAATAATAATAATACTATAACCAGATGATGGTATAAATCTGGTAATAGTATCTGGAGATAGGTAGGTGAGATGTACTTAGTACCTAACTTTATCTACACTACTCTTTATTCAATCTAACAAACCGTGAAATGAAACTATGTAGTATTTGATACACATATGAAAAAGTACCCAATTTTTACCTAGCAATGGGTTAGTACATAAAGAAGTAAACTAAAAGTAAATTCGATAGGTTTAGGTGAAAGAGTGTCATAGAAAACAAGTTTATTTTTATCAGTAGCCTTTCAATAATTCTGAAATGCAAAGTGGAATGTTACATTTTTAAGACTCGTAAGCTATAAAAGTAGAAGTGAACACATGATTTTTTTAATATTAGGCTTGCCGCAGAGGGCGACCCACCTGAAAAGTCCCTCGTTTGTGCGTTGCGTCTTTGACTTTCTAAAAGAATCTAGCTAAACACTAAACTAACTACCTATCATATTATGTACTTGTATAAAATGATAATCAATATCTATACATATTTTCGCCGTAACTTTAAGCAGTTTAAGTAAGAACAAACATCTCACAAATCCTATAATATCACACAAAATGAGATTTTAAAATAAGTATTTATTGAAGGTATTTCTTTCACATATGAAAGTAGAAAAGCAATTCCAAGCAGTTTCCTTGTTGATTGGGATGATTGTATATATTCTATACTATAGAAGATAGTATATACTTAATATGGAATAGGACATCGCTAATATTTTACACAACGGACCCGCGGCGCGCAGCTTCTAGAAATGTATGATTTACACAAAATCTACAGCACATAAGAAGCACCTATGAAAAATATACACATAAGTAACTAAACATACCATTGTATTTACATTACATTATACATTAAACGAATAAGTACGTATTGATTTAACAATAAGTTGACATATCATAAGTTCTTAAATTAAACTTAATTTCATGAATGACTCACATTATCTAAACAACTGTCCATTAATTATGGACACTAAAATGAAAATTAATCTCTCTGGTCCACTTTTCTAAAAAGTACCTACTAAGAAAATCTATGAATTGTTTTAAGAAGAATTATGTATATTTTTTAGACATGTTTCCGTTCAGTAATATTAATTCGTTAAACAGTTTAAAACTCCTTTTATATTTACATGAGATTGTAACGTGAAATAATTCACTACCGTAACACAAAATTACTCTACTGTGACCGATTTGGCGAGATTGCGCGGGCAATCGACGTTGCACTCGCGAAGAACAGCTATGTGATAGGCGAGCAACTGCATGGGGATCACAGTAAGAATACCCTGTAGACAATCCACAGTTTTCGGAACCTGGAGACATCGAGAAGCCAAAGACATTGTTTCCGCGTCACCTTCTTCACATACTACGATCGGACGGCCCTGGCGGGCGGTCACTTGCTGTAAGGCGTTCATACACTTCGTGTAGACAGGGTCTCGCATCACGATCATCATCACAGGCATCGAACTGTCGATCAAAGCGAGTGGCCCGTGTTTTAGTTCTCCAGCCATTATGCCTTCGCTGTGCATATACGTCAACTCTTTGACTTTCAGAGCGCCTTCCAAACAAGTGGCATAATTGTAACCACGACCCATTATAAGCAACGATCGTTGGTTGAAAAGATCTTTAGCGAGAGCTTTGATTTCCGTGTCTAGAGACAAAACTTGACGAACTTTAGTATCGAGTTCATGTAAACCAGCAATGATGTCGGAGCGTCGTTTTTGTAGAGAAATGCGGTCTTCGCTGACAACTAGGGCGAACATTACCAGGGAGATGAATTGCGAAGTATAGGCCTTTGTCGAAGCGACACCGATTTCAGGTCCGGCGTTAATGTGAACACCGCAGTGTGACTCCCGACAAATAGAACTTCCGACGGTATTTGTGATACCGACAATCAGAGCACCATGACGTTTGCAATAACGAAGAGCCATAAGAGTATCTGCCGTTTCTCCTGACTGAGAGATAAAGAAGCACACATCATCGCGGAATACAGGAGTGTTTCTGTCCAAAAAGTCAGAAGCTAATTCAACCATGACAGGTAACTCAGTCAGTTCTTCTAGCAACTGACGTGTCGCTACAGCACTGTGGTAGCTGGTGCCACAGCCTATCAACATTAGTCGTCTGCAGCGTTTAATCTCTGGAATATAATCTTTAATACCTCCAAGAATGACAGTTCCTTCAGCAAAATTAAGACGACCTCTCATTGTGTTCACAATTGATTCTGGTTGCTCAAAAATTTCTTTTTGCATGAAGTAATCATAATTGCCTTTCATAATTTGTTGGAGTTCAAGCTTAAGTGTGAATATCTCTCTCTGATGAGGATCATCGCTGCTACTGGACAGACGATGAATGCTGAGAACTCCATCCTTGATATGAGCAACATCATCATCTTCGAAATACAGAACTTTATTAGTATGTTCAATGACTGCAGAAGCGTCAGATGCAAAAAAATATTCAACGTCTCTTTCTTCCTCTGGTTCAAAGTGAGCATGGCTGTTGACACGAGGCACAGAGGGTACAACACCTCGGGTAGCCTTGTTATTGGTGTACATGATAGGGACATGGTCACTGGACAGACGGCGTTTAGTTTTGATACCGACTAGCAGAGGACTACCCCTACGAGTAGCGACACACTCATTGGGGAAATAGCGTGACTTAAAACACAAGGCAAATGCACCTTCAAGTTGTTGAATTACCTGCTCCACAAGTTCCTGGAAGTTATAATTTTTGTGTTGTTTGTAAAGATGATGAACCAACTTGGCAATCGCTTCGGTATCAGTCTGCGATTCAAAAACATATCCCTTGTTCTCCAGGAAAGTTTTAACTTCCTTGTAGTTGGTGATGATTCCATTATGAATGACCACGAAGGCATTGTCGTCTCCGGAGCGTTGAGGATGAGAGTTGACAGCACTCGGTTCACCATGAGTGGCCCAGCGAGTGTGAGCGATTCCGCAGTGGGACTCCACGCATTCTTCGACGGAAAGTTCGACGCTTCTCTCCTGCAATAATTCCTCGAGCGCAGCTACTTTTCCCTTTCGCTTTAAAACAGCAATATCCTTTTGATCAGCGGCATCGACTGCAACTCCAGCTGAATCATATCCACGGTACTCCAACCGCTTCAAACCATTGACCAGCAATTCAAGAATTTCCCGCCGGGTTTTAGGCGTTAGATGGTTTATGTATGCAAAAATTCCACACATCGTAAACAAAGGTGACTTGTATCGAACACAACTGTATAGAACCGCGGCCCGCGAGATACTGCAGTCCTTACAAAACACAGCCGATATTGAAGGCCTACGCGTTACTACTCCTACCACTAAAACTTACTTTCACTTGCAGAACACGTCATCGTGTTTCGTTATCAACTTTGTAAAATGTACTATATTAAAGCTACAACTGTAGCAGGTTCTGGGAAAACTTGATAAGTAGGATTTAAAAATCAGTGTATAGATTGGCACAAAACATTAAATTATTCAACTTCATTCAGTTTTTTGTTCCATGATTGAATTTGAGATTTGCTAATTTTCTAATCACACCAAAGAGAATACAATATTTGGAATCAAACAGAGCCGGGCGGTAGAACACGTCATAATCAATTTTCACAAAATTCAAACACTGTCACTGTCAATGTCAAGTGACATTGATAGCATTTTAAAATCTGACGTTCCTGTTTAAATATTATTTTATAGTTGTAGGGTTAGAGCTTCCACAAATCTGCCCTATGAAAATAGAAACTCGTCCAAAGAGGAAACAAAATGCTGCATGGTCTTTTTGTGCGCCTGCTTATGCAGGTTCCCCAGCTCATACAGTCTAACCCGCGTACTGGTAAAGGTCTATCCGCACAGCTCAGGCACTACACTACAAACCTTCTATTCAGTCAAGTACGCTCCTGGTCAGAGTGGTGTAACCACGAGTAACAGTAAATACTCGTAGTTACACTGGTGTAGTAAAACGGTGTGACCACGAGTCTGTAGCGGAATAAAAACGAACAGGCGATACATACACCCCCCCACCCATCGAAGTATTTGGGTAGGTCTATTGGGAAGGAACTCCCAGTCGTTCAAGTGGTGAGACTACTCGGTAAAACTACTACTCTCGTAGATGCAGATTTGCCAGATTGAGATATGGTCAGATCTTCGCCTAAACCATTTCTCGAGATACAGAGGACTAGATGACCCATACCTATTGCGGGTGTATTCCACTATTTTCATTATGAATTTCCATTGATGGAAATACTGGGACAGGTTCTCCCACTATTTCCATGTTGGTGATTGTGATAAAAACACCGCTAGTTCTCCTGTGTTCTCATGACCCTCGTGGGAACAGAGGAAGACTTTTTAACCCGACTGTACCCATGGCCGTCATAAATATTAAAGTGAAAACAGATTCTCAAATAAAACAATTGCGTTTTTTTGCCGCAATGGAAATAATGGGATGGATATAATTTGGAAAAAACGCTTGTCCCACTTTTTCCATTTTGTATTTCCGTGGAAATAGTGGGATACACCCCCGCTCGTCACCCCAGCATGTGACTCTACTATGCAGCAGGGTAAAACTTTACCCTAGACAGATACCTACGTTGCGAGTACCAAACTAAATCCTGGCATGATCAAAAACTCTTGACGTATTCCATTACTAACAACCGGGTGCCGCTGGGAATAGATACTTAGTTTAAAGGAACGAACCATCAACTGGGAATGAGCGTGATTCAGTAAAAAAACGTCTGAACTTCTTCGTTTATTTTAGGAATAAAAAGAGACGGTTTTTACAAAAAATATTGAAAGGATTACAAACATTTAGCTTAAAACAAACTTGAGTTTATTTTCAGTACCTAATCTAGAATTGGATACTTACAATTTTTAAGAGAAAAATTACGGCTTAATAATTTGAACCTTCAAACCATCGCGATTTAGTTGAATACAAAACTTCTACATACTTTTAAAAACCGAAATTGTTAGGTATAGGTACCTAGTACCTACTTAATTTAAAGGTACATTTACACGAGCTATTTTTGTGTGTGAGACGTCACATAATAAGAGTCGATCAATTTCATTACTCGTCTAAATGAACCATAACACTTTTCAAAGAGACGTTTTTAACGCTTTACGGTTTATATCGCTACCTACGGAGTCGGTTTACAACCATCTCCTTACTATTCGCTGATGTTTACCAATAATTTACATCCACAAATACATTTCAATCCTAAACTAAAACCAACTAGAGTATAGTTAGTTTACGTCCCTACAAAGCGAAAATATTTTATTCAAATATTACATATTTTATGCATTTTAAGGTCATACGTCACCGGATAAGTCATCGGATATTAAAAAAAGTTTTTCGCATAAATTATTCAAATAAAAATCGAAAGTAACGTATCTACTTCTATTTCTTGGATCATTATTCGGAAAACTTTTTTTTAAATTCGTGCTTATCGATGTCGAACCCCGTAAGAATTAATTTTACAAACAAAATTAAACATTACAGTATAATTTCACAGCTAAACATGTTTTGTTTATGTACTTATTATTACATAACTATAGGTAAGTATTTAATTAATTATTATTGACAAAATTATCAAAATACCAAAGTCATTTCGATTCGATACGTACCAGCAGCAGTCAAACGAGGTAAATTTTTACTTACTTTAATTTTACAGTCGACAGTTTATTAGAAAATAAAAAATGGTTTAGAAAATTCAAAAACATACCGTTCCTTTCCTCCTAAACTCTTTGCGGTGAAAAATTAAAACGTAACGAGCTTTCAAATGTGGAAACTCAAACTTGACAAATAACTTACGACTAAAATAATCACAAAGATATAAACTTAATACATAAGCGTAACTGAAAACGACTAACTTTAACATCGTGCTATGATAAATGAAGTATAAGAGAGCGATGTGAGTTGTGAAGAAGCTCCTATAAAGGGGACTACGAGAGACTACGAGGGATGTAACTAGTATACTAGAGAGACATTGATAGCGACGAGGGGGATGCGGGCGGGGGATGTGACGGCGGCGGTGGCGACGCGGTGACGTGCAACCATCGTCCGGGTTACTGTATCTACAATATGTACATCGAGATACGATCCTTAGGACGATGGTTACAGGCATCCGGACTTGTTTTAAGGTGCCCCATAGTTATTTCTTCTTTTGGGCCTTCTCGGCGGCTTTGGTGATTTTGCCGGTAGTCACTTCTTTGAAAGTAACGCTCTGGAAAAAAGACGAGTTCCGTTATTATCGAACTCGAATCTGGTAAACATTATCTGTATAGTGGAACAAAAACAAAATTTCTTTCTAGGAAGTAGATATTGTAAGTAACTGATAACACACTAGGAGGGAGGCGATATCGTTCCGCTTCCGGTGTAGCGTGCGCTTAAGGGATGATTCTGATTAGACAGGGGCGTGCCGTGTACGGGTTAAACCCGGTGTAATATAAACGTGCAACACGGACGGGCTCCGCTCTGGACTCGGTCCGAGTGGTCTAATGAGAATCATCCCTAAATAGCTCTATGAATAGTCGGCTGCATAATTGCAGCCCCCAGTATAGTTCGAAAATTACTATTATTGGAATGTTTTTATTCTAAAAATTTTTGTTTGATAATTTGATGAGTTAAAGACTTTAAACTTCAGCTAAAGCAGGTGTCTAGAATCTTGCTTGTGTTGAAAACATTCTTATCACAGCCGTTTTGGAGCTTTACGGTGGGTCTGCAATTATCCGACCGACCGTACTTTAACCATTTTTAGAGAGGTTTAATTCAAAAAGATCTTCAAACATTGAGTTTAGAAAGTATTACAAGATAGTCGAAGTTATCAATATACCTTGATAACGCCAACAGCAACTGTCTGACGCATGTCCCTGACGGCGAACCGGCCGAGCGGCGGGAACTCCTGGAAGGACTCGACACAGAGCGGCTTCGTCGGGACCAACATCACGATGGCCGCGTCACCAGACTTGATCGACTTCGGATCCACCTCCGTTGTCTTACCTATACAGTACACAGTGGAGTGAGTTAACAGGACTAAATCTGATCGGAACCCTACATTTTTCTGATAAGCCAGGGTTCAAAGTGGGGTCGCGATAAGATTTATGTGATGACGCTTGCATGGCTGGCAAGTGCGCGTGATACGTATTATGGCATCTACTTTTTTCTGCAGCTATGCATTTCCTTATTTACTTTACGGGGGTGGGGGGAGTAGGGGTTCGCTGTCGTCTGGGAACTTAAACAGGAGACGTGGGATTCATAAGTTTGAGAAACTCTAGATTTGGCGAAAAATTTGTTGGAAATGATAAAGGTCTATTTTTTTTAAGGTTAAGGGGCATTATTATTTGTCAAACAATGGATAAATAATCCTCCCCCCTTCAAGATCTCAGACTCCTAAAAATGAGGTCAATGGATTAGGCAACCCTGTGTATAAAAGTAAATAACGAACCTGTACGACGGTCGCACTTCTCTTTAATCTCAGCGAACTTGCAGGCGATGTGCGCCGTGTGACAGTCCAGCACCGGCGTATATCCGTTACTGATCTGACCAGGGTGATTCAACACTATCACCTATACAACAAACAATTATTATTTTGCGTACAATGCGAGGAAATGGAACTCTCTCCCCGCGTCACTATTCCACCAACTTTAAGTCTAGATGTAAGAAAACCGCCACGATGGGACGTTCTTCTATTAATTCTACGTGCAGGAGGCGTGATGGAAATATCAAACACGAAGTTTCTATACTTAATCACTTTTATCTACTCGCTACACATTAATATACACACATGAGGATCTTATGACTATACAATAGAGACACTTAACAATAGGCTTAGAGCGAACCTAACTATTACGGGCGTACGGTACAAGGGTGTACGTATCAGTGTGGCCGGAAAGTCCATCAGCCACCACCCCCGCCAATATTCGTGACCGCAGCGCATGAGTCCCGCGCTAGGCCACTATTGGCTTACGGTTGGCGTCACTTTACAACCTAGTTCTCTGATTGGCCGGCGAGGAGCGTCAGTATTGTCGATACCTGCCCGGGCGCGCGAAATCCTACGCACATCTGGGGTCCAGATGTGTCCGAAAAAGGGTACGCGGCGCGGCCGGACGGTCAACGGAACGCTTTCTCTACGGGCGAGTGTTCGCAGAAAATACCCCGCGTTACAACCTCCCCCTCTAGTTCGAACCAAGCGCCCCCGCGTTCGGACTAGTCAAACACAACAGTGTAACTGCCAAAGTACAACTCATGCGGTATAACTAAAGTACGGCTAAAGCTAAGGGTGTGAGATGGAACGACATTACGATGCTACGGGTGTGATACCTACGTCTCGGCCTACGAACCCTAACCTAGACCTACGAGGTTTCTTTTCCCTACGTCTTGTCCTAGCAGGCTGTTTACGACCGGTCTCGCGCGACGAAGTCTCATTGCCACTTACCTGATATGGCAGGCGCCGCCGGCGGTTATCATTTCCGTAGACCCTGTCCTCGAATGTTCTAGTACTCACCTCGTCGGAGCGTCTCTTACTCGCTCGCTGCGCCGTGCGCTCGACTCGAGGCGCGTCCGTTTTCGAAGCGCCTCGACGGTCGGCAAGCACTTGGGCGGGCGCGTGCTCCGGAACTACGCGACGTGCGTGTCCTTTTCTGCCGTGACTTTTTCCGGGCCGTCTGCTCCCCCTAGATGGAGCGTCTGCGACCTTACTTACCTTAGGGTCCGCCGGATCATCCTGGCCGTCCCCGTTATTCACGTCGATGCGGCGTCGATTCGGTCGTGCGCTCCTCCTAAACAGGGCGCCTTTGACTTTACTTACTTCGGGGTCCGCCGGATCCTCCTGGCCGTCCCCGATAATAATATTGCCGCGCTTTCTATGAGCCCTTGCGCTCCCCCTGAAAGGAGCGTCTGCGATCTTACTTAGCTCGGGGTTCGCCGGATTCTCCTGGCCGTCCCCGGTATACAAACCTTTTCTAATGCATCGAGTGCGCTCGATCGGACGTTCGTCGGCGCTCTCCCCCTGCATTGAATCTACTCTCGAAAGGTTTAGAGTCAAAAGTTCGACTCTCTTGTCAGGAGGCGGATTCCGCGCTCTCGCCTTGACAGGAGTCGGATACTTTACCTTTTTTCGACTGCGTTTGTTTCTTTTGTCCGCCTTTGTTTTACCGCGGGACGCGTCGGGACAGCGAACAAACGAATACCAGTGGCTTGGGGTATCATTAAAACACCACTTACCTTTTTTAACGTCGATGTTCGCGCCAGCGAGCTTCATAAAGTCCCTACCCAAGACGGTCCTATTGTCAGCGCCAGGTAAAACCATAAAACTAGTTGGTACGTTACGGCCTTGAATGACCACGATAACGTCGGCAACTAGAATATCTCTAACGCTGTGAGACCCGTCGGCGAGACGTATGCTGCGCGTGGTCTTTTTAAATTCGACACCGTTCGCGCGCAAAATCGAATACAACTCGCGGCTAGCTAAACATTGCGCCGATCCCGAGTCTAACATGGCAACGCCGGTACGACCTAAAATTTTAACTTTAACTAATGGTCGATCGTCGCCAGTTGTCTCGGTACGTAATGATAGTAATTCGACTTTTTCATCACTGTCTGGACCTAATTTACGACCGTCACAATTCAATCTAATATCGCCGGTTCTACCATACCCATAGCATCGTAGGTCATCACATTGTTCCGAGTCGGTTATACTCTGCCGACTCGAAACTCCCTCGTGAACGTTACCTCCCGCTTGAGTTATACTGTGGCATTCCTCCGTGCTGTGACCGAATCGTCGACACAAGGAACATCGAACGCGGTTACGCCTGTCGTTCGTTGCTGCGTTTATAAGAAGGGGAGACGCGGGGCAATTACCGGGAACACTCGCCTGTGAGGCGTTCGTTGCCTCAGCCATTCCATCCTCGACGCTCCTCACCTTCCGAATCAACTCGTCGAAACTTCTTACACTATCACGCGGCACTCTTTTCCTTATTCTACGGTCTATAAGTCCAAACACTAAATCAATCTGCGCCTCTTCCGGCAACGCGTACGGTAGTTGCGCCAGAAGGGCCCTTTTCGCACAGATAAACGCGTCGGCGCGGCTCGTCCGCTGGCCGCTGCCGACAATTTCCTTGATGACCTGATACGCTGGTCGCGGGGCTCCGAACATCGTGCGCAGGCGACGCGTAGCCTCCGTCCACGTCGGAGTGCTCGCCTTCACGCCACGCCACCACACCGCGGCAGCGCCGGACAGCAGCATCGGGAGCCCTCTCAGTGCGTGTTCGTCTGTCACGCCACTGCACTCCCGGAAAACCTCCACGGAGTCTATGAACGCTTCCACTGACTCCGGATCGCCGTCCGCGCCGTCGAACCTCGCGGTACAGTTGGCAAGTGTCGCACCTCCGGCGAGACGTGCAGTCGTCGCCAGGGATCTCGCCGCCGCTGCTTCCACAGTGCCTGTCGTTTCGTCTCGTGTCGCGCCGTCGCCGTCACCTGCGGCGATTCTTGACCTGGCGATGGCGGCTGTGATAGACGCCACCAGCATCTGTAGTTGGTCCTGCGACATGAGGACGGGAAACGGGGGTACCTCTCCTCCCGCTGCACTGGACCCGTCGTACTCGACGTTGTTTCCCGTTTGTGTTCTCACCATTTTCAGTCTATATTGTCCTCGGATGCGTGGGTTTCAAAGCACACGCTTTTCGCGCACTGCACTCACTTGTTGCTTCACTGCGCGGTTGCGAGGCTCCACTAGTTGAGCGCCATTGTAAGAAAACCGCCACGATGGGACGTTCTTCTATTAATTCTACGTGCAGGAGGCGTGATGGAAATATCAAACACGAAGTTTCTATACTTAATCACTTTTATCTACTCGCTACACATTAATATACACACATGAGGATCTTATGACTATACAATAGAGACACTTAACAATAGGCTTAGAGCGAACCTAACTATTACGGGCGTACGGTACAAGGGTGTACGTATCAGTGTGGCCGGAAAGTCCATCAGCCACCACCCCCGCCAATATTCGTGACCGCAGCGCATGAGTCCCGCGCTAGGCCACTATTGGCTTACGGTTGGCGTCACTTTACAACCTAGTTCTCTGATTGGCCGGCGAGGAGCGTCAGTATTGTCGATACCTGCCCGGGCGCGCGAAATCCTACGCACATCTGGGGTCCAGATGTGTCCGAAAAAGGGTACGCGGCGCGGCCGGACGGTCAACGGAACGCTTTCTCTACGGGCGAGTGTTCGCAGAAAATACCCCGCGTTACATAGAGTAAATCTTAATATATATAAATCTCGTGTCACAATGTTTGTCCTCAATGGACTCCTAAACCACTTAACCGATTATAATAAAATTCGCACACCATGTGCAGTTCGATCCAACTTGAGAGATAGGATAGCTTACATCCCGATATTCCCACGGGATCGGGAGTTACACGGGTGAAACCGCGTAGGGCAGCTAGTAGGTATGTATGTATAAACAAGCCTGCTACATCGTCGCGCCATCAGATGCGCTCCACCCATAGTTTTACCCACGTAAGCCTAGATCTGGACCTTCTTCCCCTAAAAAGTAGCATATGATGTGTTGTTCCAGGGCTCCAGCTACATACTATGTTTCATTGCAATCGGTTTAGTAGTATTTAGGTGGTACACACTTATCATTACTAGTGGAATGGCTCTGATTGGCAAATAAACCCCCTACTAATCAGTGCCCGCGGTTTCATTCTCATAAGTGCCGATGTCGATATAGGTAATATATTATAGCTACTGAGTTTTCATGTTTCGTTGGAGGTGACATGTCAAACAAATTGTTTACACTAACTTTTGCGGAGCATGACAAACTACATTAGAAATATTATGTGCGAACAACCCGCGCTGTTGGCTCAGTGCAAACTTTTTGTATGACGATGTCACCTCCAGTGTTAACATGTACTCAGGGGATATTATTATGACGTGTTTTTTGTTGTTGTTTGTCATAAAATTGAGGATAAGTTCCGGCATCAAGTCTAAATCTCATTTCACAAGCGCTTAATTAAGAAAAATACTTATTCGATCTTTGAATAGCGAGGTTTTCGAGCTCGCGCACGCAGGTTACATTCTCCTAAACTCAAGGTTAGTGTTTATATAATATAGAATCATTATAATATAGAGGAACAAAAGAATATTATTCTTTTGTTCCTTTCACCAATTCAATAGGTATCGACTGCCTAATATAGGAGAGCAATAAGTATAGGTAAATTATAAATGCCATATTTAAAAGATCAGGAAATATAATGCTGCATAGACCCAGTTATAGTTTAACCTTCTTACTTAATTTATATCTTTCTACCTATTTCCTACAAGTATTTATTGTAAAAAAAAAAATTGTTAATAGAGGTATTCTATAAGTTGGAATGAACTTAGCAATTTTTTTAGAGACAGGAATTTGAATTACTTTATACTGATATTAAAAGGGTCTGAAGCTACTGGACCGATGTTTACAAAACTTTGTATGTATACATTGGAAGCTGAAACCATGTTGAAGATTAAATGTTATAGTTACCTGGGCAGTAAAATCAGAAGCACCCTTCGGAGGCGCGTTCTTAGAGTCGCCGGCTACGTAGCCGCGACGCAGTTCCTTTACCGACACGTTCTGTTATAAAATATAATAGCGTTAATAAGCATTCAAAGCGTCAATAAGCATTCAAGGTAGAAAAGCATTAAGTACTCTGCGACTTCACCGCATAAGCCTGGATGCCATGCCATGGGAATATCGAGATAATCAGTTGCCAATCTGTTAGAATAATGGTCCTATCTTCCAAAAAGGTCCGGGTGTCTGATACAGGAACACTATCACTACATAGTATAAATCACAGTCGCTTTCCGCTGTCTGTCCCTGTGTATGCTAAGATCTATCTACGCAACGGATTTTGATGCGGTTTGTTTAATAGATAGTTATTCTAGAGGAAGGTTTTATATATGTATAATACATGAATAATATAGCCGTGTGAAGCCGGGTCGGGTCGCTAGTACCTAATATATAAGTTCATGTCAAAAATCATTTTGTATACCTTGACGTTAAAGCCGACATTGTCTCCCGGCATGGCCTCTTGGAGCGCCTCGTGGTGCATCTCCACAGACTTCACTTCAGTAGTGATGGCGGCCGGAGCGAACACCACTACCATACCTAAATAAATACATTTAATTTAGTGGTTACAAAATATTTATAAATAGTCTCAATGATTTTTTACTTTTTATAGTGCATAGCCTGCTTGCACTGGGCTATCTGAAAATATTTTTAAGGAAAAATGCGTCTTCAAAAATTGCAACTGAGACGAGACTCGAACTTGTATCCCTTGAATACCGTTCAAGTGCGCTTACCATTAATTAAGTTTCGTTAGCGACACCTGTTAGTATGAATGTCGCTAACAAAACTTAATTCGAAAGTAAATTCAACTATGACGGTACTTAGACTGAGTGGCGTAATTAGTAAGCGCACTTGAACGGTATTCAAGGGATGCGAGTGCGAGTCTCGTCCCAGTTGCAATTTTTGGTGACGCATTTTTCCTTAAAAATATTTTTTATTTATAAATACTTATAAAAAACGTTTTGATTAATGTATCGTTTGCCTTAATATAAAATATATCAAATTGATATAATTTAAATGGACAAAAAAAAAACTTCTTTCTAATAAATTGCACTGTTATAAATAATGATGTCAAGGCAATACTTGAACATCACAAATAGAAAAAAATATGATAAAATACTCTTCTTTCTAGATTATTAAGAAAATAGTATTTCGTGAACTAGATGTGAAAAAGAGATATAAGGATTTAAAGTCACGTGTTCTTCATCATCATCAGCATCTGCCGCCATTACCTACTCTTAAAGGAACTTCAAAAGTCAAAAAATGCTTAATACGTGAACCTAATCTCCTAATCTAGAGTTTTTGCTCGAAGTTTTGCAATTATTCGTTCTATGAGTGGAAAGTCTCAAACAGTACAATTTGAATTGATTTAGACAGATATGATTGATAGTCTGCTAGGAATCACCTTCTTATCACAAAATTCCTCAATAAATTTAGATAACATGTTGGAATTTGGAGAATTAGTATTATTTCCCACCCAATTGGTTGACATTTTAGTGATAGTTAAATACACAAAAAACTTTAATTGATGAGTTTGCAATGGAGACTACCAACTGACATTTTTTCAAATTGTTAATTTCAACTATTAATAGTGAATAACTGGTAGAGACACTTTTATATAGGTAATTCGCAAAGAAGTATATGGGGGCATGGTCCCCCCCGACGTCAAAGTCAAAGTCAAATTAAGAACCATACAGTTTGTACGAGATCACATTGAAACCTCTTAAAAACTAAGTTAGGTAATGTGTGTTGTACCTGGTTTGAGTACGCCGGTCTCGACGCGTCCAACGGGCACCGTCCCAATGCCTCCGATCTTGTAGACGTCTTGAAGGGGAAGTCGCAGGGGCTTCTCCGTCGGTCGGGATGGAGGCTGGATCGCGTCTAAAGCCTAACAATTAAATAACTCATCTTATAAACAAGCGGGGTTTAAACCATAGACAAAATATTGAAATAAAGTTTAGACCTAAATCATGACAGGTCCTTGGTTTCGACACGTACATTTTTCGATAATGTTTAAAGACCTATTTAAGAAAAAAACGTTGCTATCAGAGCGTGAGAATAAATAGTCACGAAAAAGTTTCTTCGCAATTTAGCCTATTCGCCAGCAGAGCTGTGATAAATGATACAGATCCGCTGCTCGATCTTATTCCTTTTGGTAACTAAACACATTCACACACTGGAGTAGGTTATACACCTCATTAAAAAATATAATTATATTGCAAGACATTCCATACATCGCCACCTAGACCCAAGCTAAGTAACTAGACTTGTGTTATGAGTGCTAGACAACGGATATACCTATACTATACTTAAATACTTTTCTTTTGTAGATATTTACATATAACATCACATAGGAACAACCAGACCACAGACAAATATCTAAGCATAAATACTTGCCTGATGCGGGAATCGAACCCGGAACCCTGTGTCTGACAGTCCGGCATGGTGACCAACTGGATCGTCGTAAATAGTGTAACGTAAGTATGTATGTAGTTACCTCAATGAGGCACTTCCCCTCGACCTTGCCGTCCTTGCGATCGATGGTCCACCCCTTGAACCAGGGCATCTTGTCGGACGGCTCCAGCATGTTGTCGCCGTGCCACCCAGAGATCGGCACGAACGCCACCGTCGCCGGGTTGTACCCTGTACGTACGTACACATGTATCTAGTACTTATTGATTTACTTATATTCTAGACTTTAGTTAGACTTTAGACTTTAGCAGACTTTGTTAGTTTGGGATCAAATTAACGGCTCGACTGATTTGGACAACAATTTGAACGAGGGTAGTGTATTTTATGGGCTAGTTACGTGGGGAACAAATGTCTTACCATGGCGCCTCCGCCGGGCCGTGGCAGACTGGGTAGACACAAGAAGTGCTGGCTTGACGTCGTAAAGGGTGATATGCGTGCAAATGGCCTTACTAACCAGGATGCCGAAGATCGTGCGAAGTGGAGGCGTAAAAGTAGGAAAGCGGACCCCGGGCTCCCGAGAGGGATGCAACCGGGAACATCGCTCGGATGATGATGAGTGTAATTTATGGGCTAATAGTCCTATGGTGTTGGGGACTTAAGCGAGGTGAAATAAATACACCAGCCAATACTTAGACAATAAGTACCCATACTTTTCTAAATCTGTAGACCTACCTATAAATCTCTTAACCTACATAAGAGTTGATTGACAAATAGGCTGATAAGCTATGAATGCTTCCGAATCAGTGACAGGTAAGTACCCCTGGATTTCAATTGCAAAGCAGGGGAATTTACCTGTCACTGCCAAACTGGGATTTAAAATTGATTTATTTGAAAGATTTATTATGCCCTAGATAAGATATTATGTTTTCTTGGTGTTTTCTTCACACACCGTGACACCACTTAAGTCTAGAAACAAAGTTTTGCAGAGGAGCCAATATTGTCCTTGTGTTCTAAATTGGGAAATTGGGCAAGGTGTGCTTGTACAGTTCAGCACTTACCAATCTTCTTAATGTAAGAGGAGACTTCCTTCTTAATCTCCTCGTATCTCGCCTCGTGGTAGGGAGGCTCGGTGGAGTCCATCTTGTTAACGCCGACGACAAGCTGTTTGACGCCGAGCGTGAAGGCGAGTAGCGCGTGTTCGCGCGTCTGACCATTCTTGCTGATGCCGGCCTCGAACTCTCCAGTACCGGCTGCTACTATCAGTACGGCACAGTCCGCCTAGGACATAAGGAAGGACGTGAACAAAGAAATGCTAAAGTTGTAGGTACAATCAACGGTCAAAAGTTTCTGCCCACCGTAACGTTTACAATCCTGTGCAGCACTATTTGAACATCATAACAATGTAACCTGTGAACCGAACATACGTCGGTTGGTGTAGCGGGTGGCGGCTTATACCACTCGGTCAACTAAAGACGTATAGCTAACATGTTGAAAATAATAATCACACTAATTCAAGTATTAATGTTTGTGTGTAACGTCTATTAGAAGAAGGTCCGTAAGTCCAATACTTATTTATAGTATTATTGTAGCAAACTGATAGTGGACTTATGATGCATACTGTACTAACACACGGAAAATCAGGGAAACTTATCTGCGACTACAGTGGTTGGTGGAAATCGTGTGGAAATCCCTAAGACCCGCACGAAGCGCGTCGCCTCGTCATTCTTTATTCGCACCTCGAGGGAATGAAATCAGTTGCCTGAGAATGTTTTTCTTGACGAGTACGTACGTTTTAGGGGTGTTCAATCAAGGCACAGTTAAATCTTCAAGGTAGGTAGCGTATTACATCTTAACTCATATCGTCAATTACCAATAGGTGAGAAAGTGGTTAAAAGCTAACCTTAGGTGACTTTAAAAAAGGAGGAAGTTCTAAATTCGGATGTTTTTTTAAGAACAAGTTCTTCGTTTAAAGTGTTGTTAAGGTCATGGGGGACCTGCCTGGTCTGGTCAGACTCGTTTAGATACGGCAAGGTCATAAATTCGTTGCATAAATAGATACTTATTAGATAAGATATCAATAATATTAATTCGTTCGTACCTAAGCGTGCTAGGTACGAACATACAAAAATACTTACCACACATATTCTTCCAAAATTAGCAAAATTGTGCAACTATTGTAAAGACCAAAGAGCAAGGTCAGGCATTATATAAAGGTCGTCTCCTCACAAAGGTGGTCTCGAGATATTATAGACTCCACATGGTATCGGAACATAAAGTTTGATTCAGGTTTGATGAGATATAGGTACACTTGAAATACTGTCACATTCTCTAAAAAAAATATTTACCTACCTAGTATCTAGGCTAAAAATAACTCTACTTACTAAAGCACCCGTAAAAAGTTGTATTTTCTATTTAAGAATAGTATTTATAAGAAGTACATTTACATAAAACTGCGTTCCGTTTCCAGACCGCGCTGGTGTAAAGGCTACGAGAATATAACAATCCATCTTCAAGTGTCAACTTTCATATAAAATCGTATGAAACTTTGATTGTTCTCAATATTTACCTCATCACAATGCGACTGTAGATCACCTAACCAAACCCTTTCCCATGTAGTAGTCGAATGTAAAACAGTGAAGTAGGTTTACTATTTTCCCGGTAGAATGTTCACAAACTAGCAGCGCTCCGCGGTTTCACCCGCGTAAGTCCCGATCCCGTGGGAATATCAAAATGAGAAGTAGCCTTTATAGCCTTCCTCGACAAATGGACTATCCAACACAAAAATAATTTTAGAATTCGGACCAGTGGTTCCTGAGATTACCGCGTTAAAACAAACAAACTCGTCAGCTTTTATTATTAGTATAGATTCACACCTGTCGCCGCCAAGTTAGCAACTTGGACATAGAAGATTTCATCCATACAGGATGACCATCATACGCAATAATGAGTATTTATTTACCTGTGAGGTGCCGGTGATCATGTTCTTGATGAAGTCCCTGTGCCCGGGCGCGTCGATGATGGTCACATAATACTTGGCGGTCTCGAACTTCCACAGGGCAATATCGATGGTGATACCCCGCTCGCGCTCTGCTTTTAACTTGTCCAAGACCTGAGAAGAGAACAAACTGAAAAATCGCCTATCGATAAATCTTTAGGACCTACACAGGTAAAAGGTTTGTGGAACCAAGAAATAATCCTCTTCCTTAGACGTAAGAGACTAATTCTAATTCTTCTTGTTTTCAGTCAATGTTCTTCAACATAATAAGCAGCATTTTTTCCGCCAACGCAAAAACGACGAGGTGTTTATAAGTTTGACGTGTCTGTGTGTGTGTCTGTCTGGCATCGTAGCTTCGATTAACCGATTTTGTTTCAAAGGTCGAAATCGGTTCATACTCAAAGTTATGGGTAATGAATATTGGACGTTTTTTAAATTCTAAATTTAAATTTTTTTTATTGCTTTTAAATTAAGAATACTTACTGCTTATCATTTTAGCGTCTATAGGGAGTGGATTATTTCTTGCTTCAAGAAACTTTTTTTCTATGTAGGTACGTGGCGTAGTTGTTGGGTGACCTTCCCTTATAAATGGTTACACAATACAGATAGCGTGTTAGAACGCTTGTACGTTATTCTTATGTAATAATGAAATAAGCCCGCATTGTCATCCGATGGAAAAGCGACGGCGAGACAGAAGTGCCTATAGCTTGAAAATTGGATGAAAGAAAGTCATAAATATTGGTTTAAAAGGGTATTAAGTTGTAACGCCTGATAAGAACTAACGACTTGCCACTTATCAAAATCGGCTCACGCGTTTGTTCTCTATGGTGCGACAAAAGAACAAACAAACATTAAATTCTACACATACGGTCGGAGTCAGAACTGCTGACCTAGCGTAGAGTTCTAAAATTTCTATCATTAAAATATTTTTATTCAACAATTATCACTATCACTACATAGTATAAAACAAAGTCGCTTTGTCTGTCGCTATATCCCTTTGTATGCTTAAATCTTTAAAACTACGCAAAGGATTTTGATGCGGTTTTTTGTAATAGATAGAGGGATTTAAGAGGAAGGTTTATATGTATAATACATGCATAATATAGCCGTGCGAAGCCGGGGCGGGTCGCCTAACTAATCAATTTATAAGTTGATGAACAGCTTTAAACTTGAACTCGAGAAGACCTTAAAATCTTACTTATAAGTTGAAAACATTCTAATAATAGCAGTTTTGGAGCTCTACGGTAGGTCTGCAATTCTGCCTAAAACCGTACATACATAGGTATCTGTGAAGGTATGTGTGTGTATTTGTATTGTCATACCCAAGCATATTTGAAAGATCCCTTGCCCATCTCCTGGGCCTCCTTCTCGAACTTCTCGATGGTCCTCTTGTCGATGCCACCACATTTGTATATCAAGTGGCCGGTGGTGGTCGACTTGCCGGAGTCGACATGTCCGATCACCACGATATTAATGTGAGTCTTTTCCTTTCCCATCTTATTTCTATGATCAAATGCGATGGAATGTGACGTTTAACTTCTCAACCTAAGCAAAAATATTTGTAAATATATTAGTAAGTAGGTACCTATTAGCAGAGCTTAGATGCTCAATTATATTAAATGTTAAAGGTAGGTATTGTAGAAAATAAGATCAATTATGGAGGTAAGCACTTGCTAAAAACATGAAAAACAAATTTATGAAATATTTCATACATATAATAGCAGCACCCCGCGGTTTCAACTGCGCGTCATAACGTTGGGTTAAAAAGAAGAATTAGAGTACCTACTATATATTGAATTTATGAATTAGAGACATAGAGTAGTATTATTAAATTAACGTATTCTCATAATAAGTTTCATCAAAATTGGTCCAGTAGTTTTGGAATGTAAACTTAACAAAAAAACTGTTTTAGTTCTTCCATTAATTAAGTTTTAGTTTACCTATCCTACCTAGATACCTACATACCCAATTTCCATTCTTAACATGAAAATATTTTGTTTACGACACCAAACAAACTATTAAAAAACAATCATTAACTAAATTTAACTACTCCATTAAACGTAATTATTATTGCACTTCAAATTATAATCAAATAGAGACAGTGGTATATTGCTCTGCCTACACTAAACTCGCGTATCATTGCGCAACAAAACTGCAAAATGATTGCCGCAATCACAACAACAGCTTACATTTCAATTTAAACTTTCACATTGCGATACTATTGCCTAACAAATAACGCAGCATAATTACATATTAATTGTGAGATAGATTTTTATTACAATAATTCACCAACCTCCCGCACTGAATGCACCTGAAACGAGTTTATAACTGAAATGGGCGCAATATTCAGTAAGAGCTTTCTCCCGAGCGTGCGCATCGCATAGGAGGTCCGGGACATCGATACAGCGAGTCTGTCTTTCCAAATATAGACTATTCCTAGTGCGCCTGTCCCCGCAAATTATTAACTTTCAATATCATTTTATACCCCGTTCAACTACTTAACCTTTTCATAGAGGCAGATATTTTAGTCATCCTAGTACTAGGTGGTACGTACATCTTTCAGTTAAATGTTATTGCATTTTGTAACTTTAAAAGGTAAATTCCACAAAAGGTCAAAAGTGCACATACTATTGATCGACTTAAAGACACGACTCCGAACATAAGCTGTGTTAAATTCAGGTTGATCGGTATTACGATAATAGCAGGTTAATAATGGTGGTATGTTGGAATTTTACCTAATTAAATGTCAATTAGTGATTTTTAAAGGTAAGTATTCATATTGGAATACAGGAATACAGATTGAACACGCATGGCGCATGCCGGCAGATAAAACGAGAGAAAGACTATATACCAATGTAGGTACCGATATGAAACATGGAGAGGTACCTACGACTACCTATCAATATCTACCTACCTAATGTGTGATGCACTCTCTGTTTAGAAGCACAACAAAGAAAATAAAAAGTGTATTCATTCTATAATGAGCTGAAGTGATCTACTACGAGCTATGCGAGTACATTAACACACGTAATGTTGTTTCAAATTTAGAATAATCACGTCGCCTATCTACTGGGCCTTTCAGCCTCCATCTTGTGAATGCACTTCAGCAGCTTTTTCTAGTCAAGAGAAATTGATAGTTGAGGATTTTTCAAGTGCCATTTTTTTAAGGACTCCGGAGAATCTAACGATTAAAACTATCTTCCTAACTACTTACCTATGTTGCCTTATAAAGTATAGTTACTTATACTTTGTTTATAAATTAAGTAGGTAGGTACCTTTATGGTCATAAACATATTATTGGAAAAAGTAAAAACAAAATCAAAATGGCTAGGGTTAAAAAAAAAGGTTTACCTATTAATATCTACTTTTTAGAATTTGATTTTTCCAAAGTATTATAAATAAATTATGTAAGTATTTCTAAAATCAGGACTTTAGCAATATTTGTTATTTTTAGTTTATTAACCAATTTAAATTGCGTAATCTTTAAATACTTTTGTAATTTCATACAACGTTACCTACTTATAAGCCGTGCCGGTAAAATAATAGGCAATCGGTGCATGACAGATTGAAAAAATCTGACTAACATCTTATCGTTTATAAGTCTAAAGTTTAATAAGATCAAAGAAAATTATATTTATGTTATCTATGCACAATGCTTTGAAAATAAAAATAACAGTTTATGAGATACAGTAATTAAAAAGATTTTTACCTTTTATCCCGTGCCGAACGACGCACCGTAGACACGAATTTTCCAAGTGATTTTCCTCGCGCATGCGCGGTGACCATATTGCCCGGGAAATACAATCAATAATATCATTTTACTTATTCTTAAATCCAATTTTAACTTCAACTAAAATGTTTTAAATTCAGGGAACTGTAAAAAATGCAGAAATATTTTTAGTTCTGTAGTGAATTTTAACAAATTTAAAAGGAGTTAGCAAACATTTATAATGAGCCAAGTTGAACGGTGGAAAACCGGAAATGCCTAATATTTTCATCGAAGTTCATGTCATTCAAACGTTACTTAACCTCTTTGGCTGTAACTTAGGCAAGGAGGTCACTTACGCAACATTTCAGGGTCAGGAAAGGTAATCGAAGTTCTAATCACAGAGTACTTTGTTATATACGGAAAGTTCTAATGTGTATGAATGAATCATTCTTTGCATTCCACCCTGAAATATCTGGAGTTTCAGTGATTCCGACAGACCTACATACCTATAATATTTTATAATCTAAAGCTAAAAATAAAAACCTCTAAGTAGATAGATTGTAAAGTTTTATTAATATAATAAGTACTTAGCTAAAACATGAATTGAATCTGGAATAACTCTAAAATAAAAACTAGGTACCTATGTCCTATAAACATATATTATAAGAGGTATAGGCAAGTATAATAGATATTGCAAATTAAAGACTCGTTTCGTAACAGGGAATGTAATTGTGAAATAAATACTTACTCAAAAACACGAAATATTAATAGCTTCGATACCTAATTAGTAGGAACCTGTAACATAGTTTTAATAGATAATTGGGTAGGAATAACGTTGCAATTTTAGCAGATTATAATTATGCAACTAGAATACTTTATTGCTCGTGAAAAAACATAAATTGACAATGTAAGACCAAACATTTGTGACCCTATTGCTCTTAGTGTTGCTAACTGGATAGCGAGTTCGAATCTCGCCGAGATTAATTTTTAAACGTAGGTACCTATGTTGGTATGTGTAATTAACACATTAAAAATATTATCACACACTTGCATTTCCATGTTATCTTTATTCTTCGTAGTTGCTAATTTTAATTTACCTTATCTATTGTTTTTTCCGTCTATCATAAAAAAATAATTACTTAACTGATTATAATTTAAGAACTGTCGTACTTACTATTTTACTCCATGGCGCAGTGGGTATAGAGATAAAATAAATATAATAAGTCTATGGCAGTGAACCCATCTGCGGCCAAGAACTTACGTCCCCAACAAATAATCCTCTCTAAATAGACGCTAGAGAATAATCTCTTGGTTTGAGTAAAAAAACCTTAATTAATATTATAATATTCTAAAATTAAATTACACATGTATGCAAAATTTCAGTCCAAAAAGATTCCAACCGAACAAACATACATATACATTGCAATTTAAATAAAAGCTTTTAAAATACTGCATATTATTTTCAAGAACATTCACTAAAAACAATAAATTATTCTCAGCGTTATTAGGGATTATTTCTTGGTTCAAGAAATCTTTTTTTTTCTGTGTACCGCCTGCAAATCTTTGCAATTCCATTTTAACAGTTCCGCAACCGAATAAATAATACTTTTAAGTACTTACTTGATGAATAATATAATGAAACCATAGTTTAAATACATACCTTAGAAGCCATGATACTTTTTCTGTAACGTAACTAAAATATAACAAATATAACTTGATTAAACATGCCCATAACTAAACCAAATGACACCACAAATGCCATAATAATTTATTCGCGTATAAAATCATTGTAAGTATGTAATATGTCAAATCACAGACAATATAAATGAATATGCCACTCTATACAAATAATATAAACTTATGTTCTAATAATAATATAATTGCAGAATGTTCATTTACTTCCTCCGGGCCAGGGTAAGTAGCTGCCCCAGCCTTTACTTGGATTGGGATCTAAACCTGAGGACAATACATATATTTCTAAACGCTTGTATATTTATACCTACAGTAGCTTCTACATCTATACGATTTGTTTGTTTGTTTGCATTGAATAGGCTATAAAACTACTGGACCGATTTTGATGAAATTTATTATGTGGATACATTGATTCATTGGGAGTAACATAGGCTACTTTTTATCCCTATACTTCCACGGGATCGGGCGGTACGCGGAGAAAACTGAGTGGCGCAGCTAACCAATAATTAAGTTATTTGTTAAACATACTGAGAAAAAATTGAAACGTAGATAAAGCGGAACATAAATAACACCTAAACTAGATAAAGAGGTGGATCTGAGTAAGGGGTTTTTTTATTCAAAATATGGTACAAGATTAGTACAAGATACAAGATTATTATAAAAAAACGTAGATAAACATTGCGCATGCGGTACTTTACATAAGTACATCAGCGGCGAGTTTGTGAAGTTTAATCAGATGGCGTGATAGATATGAAATCCTAACTAATTTCTAAATGCGACAGTTTATTTGTTTGTTCCATCTTCGCGGTGAAACGGATCAATTGATTTCGATTTGTCATGACGAACATAGGCTTTTAATCTACTTTTAAGGCTACTTTTAATCCCAATATTCTTATAGACTTGGACTAACGCGAGCTAAATCGCGGATCGCAGCTAGTAAATGAAAACTAATTCAAGGCGCGCGGTTTTTTAAACCTTTGAATGACCATATAGGGGAGTTAGAAATATAACCCGTACCAAATAAGGGAATAGGGGATCTGTATCACGTATACATCGTAGGTTCAAACCAAATTAACCGATTTCGATGCAGATTTTTACCTGAAAGCTGAGTATTCCACGAGTATTCTTTGTTTTACAAAAAAAAACAAAAGAATGCGTGTAAACGGTATGCATTTTTTCATTAATTGTAAATCGGTATTTTGTCTGTTAAATAAGGCGTAATGGATTAAAAAATATAGTTCAAAGTCTAAGCTAATTGGCTTAGTTTTATCATATCACAAAGTAGTAATTTACTTAAGCCGTTTAAGTTCCTAAGCCTTTAGGGTATTTTGCTGGCGTTATTATGACATTTCATTGAATAAGGCTACCCCATTCTTTACATGGGTGTCGTAGAAGGCGACTAAGGGATTTTAGGAACCTTCCCCATCGCAATTTGAGTTCTTTGCGCGTTTGCGGCGGTAATCCATAACAACACCTCAAAGAGTATTGATATCAAGCAGACAAGTCGTCCATAAACTATTGCCAAATTCAGTTTCAAGATGAAAAATATGTACTGCGCGTAAAAAGAGCGGGGAAAAAGAATAAACTGCGATAAGACCAGAATCATATTGCTATTTTGATGGGCAGAGGACCCACCTCTTTAAGTAAAAAGTACTGAAGCGGTTGCGATGAAACTTCATATTTAGCTGGAACAACACACAGGCTACTTTTCACATAGGGATTTAGACTTACAAGATCAAAACAACAAGTATATCTTACCTTTAGCGATCGCCTGTATCTTTTGCGTCTCATCGTACGTTAGAGTCAATATCTTCTGAAGTACGGGAACGAGACGACTGCGCTCATCGCCAGGCGGCAGTGTGAGGAACTAAACACATTACATTAAAATCAAACCTATCTCAGGATATTTGGTCCTTATACGTATACTTTTACTATACAATATAGACGTAAATTCAAAGCAAAACAATGTTTATTTATGTATCTATAGCGTATACATAAAGAAGGTTCTTAGGGTACATAAAGGGCTGATGACGGCTCTTCATGACTAGACGCGGAACTTCCTTTAGATTCTAGGCTGACGTCATATATACACACATGCCTTCAACTTCTGCTATCGCAGAAACCTTCCTAGTTATCTTTTACCATTCTATTTTAAATTGGCGAAAGCTATTTTAACCTATTTTAACTCTGGGCTAAATCCGCTTTCCGGAAAGGATACGAAAATACCCCCAAAAATAAGCTTGGTAGGTAGGTATGTCAATGGTCACTATGCCGGACTGCCGAACACAGGGTTGCAGATGCGATTCCCGCCTCAGACAAGTATTTAAGCTTAGATATATAAGTATATATTTACAAAAGAAAAGTATAAAAGTAGTATATCCGTTGTCTAGCACCCATTACACAAGTCTAATTACTCGTACTTAGCTTGGGGCTAGATGGCGATGTGTGCAATGTCCTGCAATATATATTTACTTATTGTATGAATTACCTTCAAAGTAACGTTTTTCATATACTCAGCGTTGTGCGCGTTGTGCGAGGTCCCGCGCACGCGTCTCAGTTCCGCCTTGAGTAGCTCGCTGAGTTGCGACATGCGAGCGCACTCCCGTTCCGATTCCGATAGCAGAACCGTTACGTGTTTCACCCTGTTGTAAAACAAACAACATCAGAAACACTTCTGCAAAATTCGATATTCGCTGCAAAATTGCACGTCAAGAAAAACCTGCCGGATTTGACGGCAAACAACATTTTTGATGTCTTAATGATTTTTACACAGGTGATGAAGGTGATTCAAGTTCGTTAGGTGACTTATTAGGTAAATATTATCTCTGCTCATAATGATAAGAAGAAAGATTTCTTTTTTTACCGAAGCCAAAAGGGAAGGTTATGTTTTAGACCCGTATGTATTTACCGAAGCTATATAAGGACTTTTGTAATACTAGCGGCACATTGAATCCTTGGGAATAAGATAGGCAACTTTTTGTGATCGGGACTTGCGCAGGTGAAGCCGCAGGACAACCGCAGGGCGCTGCAAGTTAACTACATCTACACTAATATAATAAAGAGGAAATATTTTTTTATTTTTGTTTGTAACGAATAGGCTTAGAAACTACGGGACCGATTTTGATGAAACTTGGTATGAGGATACATTGATTCATTGGGAATAACATAGACTATTTGTTCCGAAATTTTCACAGCAGTGTTGGGCAATATGTAATCTAACTACTGATTACTAACTACGATAACTTAAAATAGTTAGTAATCAGATTACAAAATAGTAGTTAACTGCGCCCAACACTGTCTCACAGGATCGGTATGTCATAAAAAGTATTTTCTAGTTTTTAAAAAGGTAAACTTACTGTTACATAACTAAAACTTGTTGAAACATACCTCTGTTGCTGTGCCTGCAGCCTCCGTTTCAGATCAGCGATCTCCTGGTCGGGCGTGAGTCCCAGCGACGATGTATCCAATGCTTCGTCTTCCGGCACTCCTTCTTCAAGCAGCCTTTCTAAAGGCACGGGGGACCGTGTGCCGCCGCTGGCGAGGTATGACTTGGATGGTGGAGGGGATGGAGCTGATTCTGAACCCTGGATATTATTGTCTATATTAGTAGATCAATTCAATAATTTCTGGATAGACACACTTGTTTTGAGCATGTTAAAGTTAAGCTTAGTGTAAGAAGTAGACTTTGATAAATTGACATTTATAATGTCGTCTATGTAATTTTTAGGGTTCCGTACCCAAAAGGTAAAAACGGGACCCTATTACTAAGAATTCGCTGTCCATCCGTCCCTCTGTCTGTCTGTCACCAGGCTGTATCTCATGATTCTCATGAACCATGATAGCTAGAGAGTTGAAATTTTTACAGATGATGTATTTCTGTTGCTGCTATAACAACAAATAATAAAAACAGAAAAAAGTAAATATTTTTTGTGAATGTTTTAATAATTGTTATTATCATTACTATTTTTTAGCCAATATTTTTTTTCCTTCCAAAAGGGCAGGCAAAAGATTTTTAACCTATACAGCCTCGTCTAACATAAAATATTTTTTAGGGTTTTTTGCTCAAACAGAATATAATGGTACGGAACCCATCGTGCGTGAGCACAATTAGCACTTGGCCGGTTTTTTATGTTTATGTCTTGACATTTATGATGACAAAATGTATGCAGCATCAGGTCATTCAATCTAAATGTACTGTGCAGCGCCAGCAACCATGCTCCCATCCATGCTATTTGGGGCGCTATTATAGTGCCTGCGACATGTATTAGATGGTGTAGGTTTGCTCAGCGTCTAAGGGACTGTCTATTAATCACGTAAGGCTCGAAAGGAGGGGAGGGGTACATAAAAAATCAATATCACAAGGGGGGAGGGTGGTTGTAGTAATATATCACGTGTAGTTATTTTTTTCGGCAAACGCGCGACACTCAATCGAAAAGCGGCAAAAAAATTCTTTAATAAAATTAGATGATTCTTAAAATACCGGTTTTTTATTAATATTTAAAAAAATAATATTCTTTGAAAGTACTACAAAGTACTCGTCATATATTGGGGGGGGGGGGGGGTCTTAAACCTCACCGTGTATCACCGAGGGGGTTAAAAAATGACAAAAAAAACATGGCCCCTCAACCACCCTCTCAGCTTAATCGACCATGTCAGGTCAATACGCCTGGAGATACCTAAGCCGCAGGTTTCATCACGATGTTTTCCTTCACCGTAAGAGCATTTGCTTTGCGATATTGGGTTAGGCTCTTTATTATACAAAACATGACTTAAGTTTTATTAATTTGAAAAACATTTAGCGGCTTGTATGTAGTCAATCGATAAAAAAACACTCCACTTAAAAGTGAATTGATATTAAACATTATCTTTAAGATCCAGACAGATTGTTTTAACAATAACAAAGCAATGTAGATAACATCAATTACCTATCAATTGTTATTATACAAAGTTAATATTCAAGGTTATGTAACTAAATAAATCATGCGGTCCTCATTCAAATATTATAGAGCAAATATCAACAAATGCGACAATAAAACTATTATTTCTTAACTTTTATAAATAACTATTCAAGTGTGTCCAATTAGGTAAATATTATGGCGGCAAAAGGGCACAAGTGTTTTTAAAGGATTACCCTAAGGTAAAGCGCAATTCATATGAGTAATCCTAAGATTACTCATATGAATTGCGCTTTGAACGCAAAATCTACACTAATATTATAAAAAGGAAAGTTTTTTTTTGTGTTTGTAACAAATAGAATCCGAAACTACTGGACCGATACATTGATTAATTGGGAGTAACATAGGCTACTTTTTATTAGGAGTTACGCGGGTGAAACCCCGGAGCGCTGCTAGTCACTACATTGAATATAACAAAGTCGCTTCCCGCTATCTGTCTATTCCTATACAGGGTGTCCCGTAATGAATGGCCAAGCGGGCCCCTACGGATAGAGGACACTGTGCCGGATCAGAAAAACGAAACTTATGTTCTATGAAACTCTCTTAGTATCCGAGATATCCGCCATTTTAATTTTTTTTTTAAATTTCACGCCTTTTTCCATGTTTGTTATGCCAAAACTGCAAATGAAGGATTTATCCCAATCTGTTTTTTGGATAGTATTCCAGGATAAATGTGCTATCGAATGCAAACAATATTTTTTATGACACATTGAAAGTTTTTTTTTAAACTAAGGTTTAACTCAAACTTCATGGTTTTTTAATTTTTTAACCTGATCTTTAACCTTTCCTGGTGTAAAAAAATGTATGGTCACCATGGTGCCCAAATTAAAAAAAAAGTTGCCTATTTCATTGAGTTTCTGAAAAGGTATAATATGTGGTATTGCCAGCATTTAATACTGAATAAATTTCTAATAAAATAAGCAAGAGCATGCTTTTTGTGAAGTAAAAGTACTAGTACTAAAATTTACTTTATTGTGCCTAAAATAATTCAAGAAAATTTAATTCTGAAATTTCTCGAATTCACTATGGAAAAAAAAGGAAAAAAGTCGGCTCTGGCTCACTTTAAATTTTGTATTGAATGCTGGCAATACCACGTATTATATCATTTTAGAATCTCAATGAAAAAGGCAACTTTTTTTAAAATTTGGCACCAGGGTGACCATACATTTTTTTTACACCAGGAAAGGTTAAAGATCAGGTAATAAAATTAAAAAACCATGAAGTTTGAGTTAAACCTTAGTTTAAAAAAAAACTTTCAATGTGTCATAAAAAATATTGTTTGCATTCGATAGCACATTTATCCTGGAACACTAGCCAAAAAACAGATTTGGATAATTCCTTCATTTGCAGTTTTGGCATAACAAAACATGGAGAAAGGCGTGAAATTAAAAAATAAATTAAAATGGCGGATATCTCGGAAACTAAGAGACTTTCATAGAACATAACTTTCGTTTTTCTGATCCGGCACAGTGTCCTCTATCCGTAGGGGCCCGCTTGGCCATTCATTACGGGACACCCTGTATATGCTTAGATCTTTAAAACTACACAACTGATTTTGATGTGGTTTTTTTAAATAGAGTGATTCAAGGTGTATAAAACAAAACTACCACGCGTACGAAGTCGCAGACAACAGCTAGTAATAAAATAAGATAAGCAGCCATGAGTGTCTAATCTGAATAGAATTTTTTGAAATATGAATGTCTGGATCCTTTTCTAGTTAATCTAGTAAGATATCTTTGATTTATAGAAGTAGAAACTCTTACCTCTCCTTCTTCTCTAGGTATCATAGAAACATTAATATCCATCTCGCCATCGCTATCATCTTTCGGTATAACAGGCACCATATACTGATTCTGGTTAGTTTCGTCTAGAATCCGCGCCGCGTTAACAGCCTCTTGAACTAGAGCTAACTGTTTCTTTAGCGAATCGGTTTCCTTCTGCAACTTTGTTTCTAGCTCACTTATTTGAGTCTTGTAGCATTGTGTTAGGGTAGATATCTGTAAATTGAATGACAATGTTGTACTTATCAATCTATGATGAATTAAAACACTTTGAAATAGCCGACAAAATTTAAATTTTTAGGTAGGTATGAACCAGATACGTCGCAAATAAACAATTGCAGTAAACCCAAAAAAACTACTCGTTCTCTGAGTACAGTCAATAGAACATCTATCCTTCCGTTCCTATCCAAAGTGTGTGTGCTTGTAATTTTAAGTTTCCATGATTTTTAAAGTACACCTATCTATGTATAATAAAGCATTTTTCTCATCTATCTACAAAGCACTATAGTATATTGTGCCAATATACTAGATGAAATAATCTGACGTCTCCCGCGATTACGCCATAGCCAAATGTAGGCTGGGAAATCAGATATAAGTTTTAATTGAAAAGGAGTGAGCAATACCTGTAATTTATGCTGTGTTCTTTCCGTTTCGAGTTGTTGAGCGAGCCTTGTGAGGTCAGAGTGTAACTTTGCGGTACGTTGCTGCGCGCGCGCCGCTTCACCCGCTGCCTCAGAAGCGCGTCTACGTGCGTTCTCAGCTTCGACTGTTTTTTCGGCACATTGATCCCTTAGAGGAAAACAACACTTACAAGTCAATAATCAATTCATTGCAAACTACGGTTTTTTTTTAAACAGATTTCCTCGCCTAAATTATCGAATATCTGAGGTATTCATTTTTATAGCGCAGTGCAGGCCATGCACTATAAAAATGAAAAACATTAAGGAGTATGACGCGACGTCTTTTGACTTTGATGAGTTCTAAGACATGCTGGATGTCAATATATTTCTTTTAGTTTAGTAATTGGATATTGATGAAACTATGTTGTAAAAAATGGCTGCGTCCATCCGTCTGATATTTATTTTGCGGGCAGCTTCAACCTGTTACTGTGTTACGCAGCTTCAATCTGTAACTTTTGTGTCACGCAGCTCAACCTGTGACTTTTGTGTTGCTGTGATGCGCGCGCATCTTAAAATTTCACTCTCATCATTTTTCCATAAGCCGCTAATTAAGTATAACTTCAATAATGAAATATCTTACTGTGCCGTGTTAAGTTTCGATGTGAGAGTGTCTATTTGTGCTCTTAGAGCCGCTGCTTCCTCCTTCAACTGCTCCTCTTGACTGTGATCGACTGTCTGGTTTTGGCGCAACACTGCTTGCGCTCTTACCTGGTTGAGAACATTACTTAGATCAGAATTTTTGGTACAATTTTAATATGAGAAAAAGTATGTAGATTGTTTTAGATTGCGATAGTATGAGGGCAATAGATACAACTGACTGAATTGACTTGGAAGTCTTGGAACCAAACCCACAGCAAAGATTACTATATGAGTGTAGTAACATTTTATTACAAAGATTTCTTATTTATGTGTGTCAAGGTTTTCAAACATTATTATGGCATCAGGCTGAAATTGCGAGTCGCAGCTTACCTTATAACTTGTATATTCAGTTTTCAAATCAGCTAATTCAGTGTTAACAATCTTCAGCTTTTCATTGAGTTCTGAACACTTGAATTCCAGTCTTTTAACTTTATTATTTAAATCTGCTTTATCTTCCCCTAAACTCATAATGATTTTCTCCTTCTCGCTGATAAGTGACGTCATTTCCACATCAGCTTCTTCATTTTTCCTCTTTTCATCTTCAAGTTCCTGTTCTAGTTTGACAATTATAGTGTTTTTCGCTTGTATTACATTGTCTTTATTCTTTACCTCTTCAAGTGCGTGATGTAGCTCTTCCTTTGTAAGTCGATTTTGTGTTTCCTCTGTCTTTATTTGTTCTTCAAGAAGTTTTATTTGAGTTTTCATTGTGGTAATTATACCTTCTTGGGTATCTATTGTTGATTCCATCTGGAAGGTCAAAGATGGATAAATCAAATAAATAATGCTGGATAGTTCATATAAAGAAAATTCTATGTATTCCAAATCTACGTAAAGGTTGATCTATGAGAGCTAGATAATTGATTAGAAAGCAAACATCTGCATTGTGGTGGAAATCGAACCCTGCTAGGTCTTATGAATAAATCTGTTTTGTACCTGAACCATCTTTTTCTTTTTCTCCTCCATTTTAGCAGTCAACTCTTTCATAGATCTTTCGTAATCCTCCATTTCAAGACTCAGTACATTTTTCTTTTTGACATTACGGCGCGCCTTCTCTAAGCTATCTTGAGTTACTTTATGTGCCTCGACTTCTGTAGTTAATTCTTGAATTTTCAAATCTAATTGAGCTGAAAACAAAAATAATAAATTATGTATAAGGTAAATAAGTAGTGTAATGCTAGAAATTATTATTTTACTGATTTTGTGATTTTCAAAATATTTTGCACCTTTTACAGTTTCCAATTCCTGTTTAACTTTCTCGTAATCTTCAGTTATCACACTCAGTGATTTAACTTTTTCCTGCAATTCTACAACTTCTGCCTTGGCTTTAGCTTCACCGTCACTATTGGCTTGAACCACTTTATTTTCAGTTGAGGCACTATCAGCAATTATTTTCTCTAATTTTGCTTTATCCTGCTCTGCATTTTGGAGCAGAGCTGTTGTTTCGTTAAGTTTTTTCTTGAGTTTTACAGCAAATACTCTTAATTTTGAATATCTAAAAAGAAGATAATGTCAGATTAGTCCATATACACTAGCAACTACAAAGTATATATGCACTATTAGGTAATAAATGAACTTACTTTTCTTCAAAAGTCTCATCTAATTCTTTCATTCTTGATAAATCTTCTGCTCTGGATATTGTAGATGTAGACATGTCCTCATTAGGTAGCTCTGCTGAAAGGCATCATTTTAATAAATTAAAATATAAAACACAATAGAAAAATGCAATACGTATAGGATAAATTTTACCAGCTGGTGTGTGTTTCAATTTCTCAATCTCATCTCTCAATGATGCAATAATATTGTTGTTTTCTTCCAACTGCTTCTTGGCACTGTCTCTTTCGGCTAGAACTTTCTCCTCTATTTCACTCTTAAGAGTTTCTATTTTTTGAACAAGTTCTTTCTTCTCTTCATTTGTACTATCTCTATCTTTTTCTAACGTCTCTATAAGTCTTTCCATTTCAACAATTGCTTTTTGTTGTTTTGATATAGATTCTCCACGCTCTTTCAGCACTTGGTTTATTTCCTTCATTTCATTCAATAATTCAGCATTCTCAGTTTTGTAGCTCACAAGTTTTGATTTCACTTCATGATAATCAGCAAGTATAGCATCACATTCTTTGACTTTGTTTCGAGATTCTTTCATTTCAGTGAGAAGGGATTCATTTTCCTGTTTATAGGCAGCCAATTTAGTTTCTAACTTCACTATATCAGCTTGTAAAGACACATTTAAATCTGATAAATTCTCAGAGTCGTCTTTTGGCTGTTCCAATGACATCTTCAGAGTTTCTACTTTTTCTTTCAATAAATGATTTAAATCTTTTATATCATCATATTCTTTTTTCAAGAGATTAAATTGTTCTTCTTGAGCTACCAACTCACATTTCAGTTGATTTATTTCACCTTCCTTTTCAGATTTTTTGTTATTTGTCAACAATATGTTTTCTTGAACTGTGCTCTCCAACTGAGCCTTTATTGTTTGAATGTCTAATGTAAGTTTATTAAGTTGTTCAGTTAGAATTTTATTATTATTTTCAATTTCAACTACATTATCCCTTGCACTTAATTTTTCTTTAACTAGTGTAGCCTTTTCGCTTTCAAGGGATTTTATTTGTAAGTTCAAATGTTCAACATCAGTTAAGCTTTGACTCTGGAATAAATCATTATTTTTTTTATTCTCCTCACTTAATTGTTGCAATTTATTCGACATCTCCTTATTTTTCTGATTCAAAGCATTAATATTGTCAATATTTTCATTTATTGTTTCTTTAAGAAGCATGTTGTCATTCAAATGTGATGGTAATTCATTTTCTACAACATTGGTATATTTCGATTTCAACTCTGTAAGTTCTTGTTGAATTTCCATATTCTTATTTGAACTGTCATTACACTGTTGTTGCAGATGAGCTACTTTTTCTTCCAATAATTTCTTATCATTCAAATGTGATGGTAAATCATTTTCTACAATATTGGTATATTTAGATTTCAGCTCTACCAGTTCTTGTTGGATTTCCACATTCTTATTTGAAGTGTTACTACACTGCTGCTGCAGTTGAGCCACTTGCTCTTCCAATAATTTCTTATCATTCAAATGTGATGGTAATTCATTTTCTATAATATTAGTATATTTAGATTTCAGCTCTACAAGTACTTGTTGGATTTCCAGATTCTTACTTGAAGTATCACTACACTGCTGCTGCAGATGAGCTACTTGGTCTTTCAATAATTGTTTATCATTGACATGTGATGGTAATTCATTTTCTACAACATCCGTATACTTAGATTTCAAATCTGCAAGTTCTTGTTGGATTTCCACATTCTTATTTGAACTGTCACTACATTGTTGTTGCAGGTGTGCTACTTGCTCCTCTAACGATTCCTTCACTTTCTTGAATTCTGTTATCTCTTGATTTTCAACAACTTCATTACTTTGTAAACTTATGTTATCTTTTAATTGTCTTTCCAAAAGAGCAACTTTCTCTTTTAGTTCAGTATTTTGATTATTCAGATCATTTATTTGTTCTTCCAATACTTTTGATGCTCTAATGATATCATTTTGCCATTTAGGAATATTTTCAGAATATTCCTTAACAGTCTTAGTAAGAATGTAACGTGAATTTTTGAGCTGATTGATACAGGCAGCACATTTTAGAATTTTATCTTTATAACTTCTTAGCTTTATATTTAATTTTTCTTTCTTTGATTTTTCTGTTTCATACAATTGTGTCACTTCACTAATTTTAGATTGGAAATCATCAATTTGCTTGTTTTTATCATCTGCTATTTTCAATCGTTTTTCTAGTTCATCGATGTTAAGGTTTAATTCTTTAATTTGAGCTTGAAACTTATCCTCTGAAAAAAAAACAACAACATAAAAGTATAATTATTTTTCATAGATTTTAAACAATTTTGGTTTGTGTCAGTTCATTAAGGCCTACCTTTTATGACATATTGTTCCAAAAGTTTCAGCTGTTCTCTCTGTTGCAAGCCAATGTCGTTAACTTCTGCAGTTCTATCTTCTATTTCTGTCAATTGATTGAGTAGTTGTTCATTCTCCTCGGAGAGGCGATCATTCTGTCTTTTTAAAGATATCACCTCACAATCCATCTCTGACAATTTATGACTGAGCTCTTTTATATTTTGATCCTTTAAAATAAGTTCTGCTTTAAACTTGTTTATCTCATCTTCATAAACCTTGTGTTGGCTTTCAAGTGCTTTTATTTTACCTTTGGCTGTGTCTACTTCGGTTATAATGTTTAATTTTTGCTCTGTCAAAGATTCAACTAGTTCCTGAAGAGTTTGAAAATTTTCCTGTATTTGTTTATTTTCAGATTGACCTTTCTCGAGTTGTAATTTATAGCTTTCCACTTCATTTTGAAGCTCTGAAATAATAATTTATTGTGTTAATTAAATACCTACATCTCCAATTATCCCTAATGGGAATGCCACACAGTAACACCTAACAACAATTACAAAAATTGCTTCTCCTCGGAATAATCTCGTCCAAGCATTGTATTTATCTATCAAGAGTCAAAATACTATTGAACTAAAAAGTATACATTATTAGGTATTTTAGTATGACATTACACATAAAGATAACTGTAGGTACCTGATTTAGCTTGTTTAGCTTTTTGTGCTATCATTAGCAATCCTTTACATTTTGTTACCAATTCATCTCTACTTAAGTCATCTAGAGGGCTCTTTTTAACATTTCCATCTTTACCCTGCAATCAAAGGAAGCACATTCACAATACAATACGCAGACTTCAGGATGCCAGACTTCTGTTTCCTCATTTATTTTTTATGAGATCATCACTCATGGTCGATCGGATAGTAGGTAATAATGCGGCGTGAAGGTTTCTAAAGTACCTAAGTATATTGTTGGCATGGTTAATGAAAAGATTTCTGCCTGTGCCTTCGCAGGAAATACATAAATGTAAATAGTTTATTGTTTACAAACCGAGGTTCCTGACTGTGAAGTGTCCATGATGAATACCTATTAGATTTATACAATGCTATACTTAATTCATTTTGCTAATAATGTTTATACAATTTGGATGCACTGCGGACAATGTAAACGTGTGAAACGAATTATCGACAAAAACATAGTTTTTGAAAAAGTAGTACAAAAAATGCAAAACAGACAAAATCTTGGACAAATCTCCCACGACACGACTGCTTTTCGCAACTTTGCGGTTTTTTTGACATTGACAGTAAATCTTTTTTGACATTGACAGTCGATATGAAATGAAACTCGACAATCAGAGATATTCAAGGGAGAAAGTTTCAAATAAAGTTTTTTTTTTTAATTTATGTTTTCTGTGGTTTTTTTTATTATATATTCTGTTCTAGACCAATTATTGTCTGTGGCATATGTCAAAGTGTAATGGCGGCTCGCAAAGGCAGAGATCGTTTTGTGCGTGAAATGTGAATGTAATTTATTGAATCAGGCTGTTGCAATGTGTTTTTCAATGTTTTGATTTCATGAAATGTGAAAAGGATTTATATCATCGCCAATAAAAAGTTTCTGTACCTCTGAATTCAGGTAAAAAAAGTCGTACACAAGTTTATAAGTTGAATACCTTTTTGTCGCAATCTCAAACCTTTGCGGGGCGCGTCCATGAGTAATGTTGTGGTTTTGTTGCTTTTATTGCTGGAACTCCACTGAGAAGATCAGTAAGAGTCAGAACATGTTTATTTCAAAGGATTTAGTGATTGATAAGTTTGCGCTGTTGGAGACCCTTTACTGTACTCGATTTTTTGGCAGCATACCTCATGGATAGCATGGAGAATCCCGTTATTTTGTTTATAAATGACAATACCTATGTTTATTTTCCAGACAACCGAGTTATTAGTTATAACAGCACAATATGTCGAGTGACGAGGATAAACCGCCTGCACCGCCTGTGCGGCTCACCAGCAATAGGGCGACGGACCGAGTCGATTCCGTCGCCTCTGTCGACATGAGGCCCCTTCCAAAAGGTGACCAAATATAATTATACCTTCACTATGACTAATCCAATCAATAATATAGACTACTCATTTATGTATGAGCTGTAAACAATACAAGATTATTCAAGTACTTTACATTATATTATTCTGTATCTAAGAAAAAGCTAACCTTACTATCAGCGCACATCCAGAACATGGACCCAGTAAGGTACTGAGAGGTTTAGACAAAGAGGAAAGTTTTGGACTTTCCCATGAGCTGTACACACATATTTAGCATATTGGGTACTATAAAACTAGGTACAACAACATACATCTTGATAAACTAAATATCAGAATTATCTAGGGATATATTCACACATTTAAATGCAAAAAATATTCCTAGATAGTGTTAAGTATGTGTACTAACTTAACACTATCTAGGAATAATGCATTTAATTAATTTGTTTCAGAACCGGACGATGCTGGTGATAGGAAAAAGAAGACTTTAAAAGCTAAAATCAAGGGTTCCAAAAGCACTGCTCATAATGACAAACCTAACATAAGCTATCCCACTAATTTTGAGCATACAGTTCATGTTGGTTTCGATGCGGTCACTGGCGAGTTTACAGTAAGTTATTTTAATAAGTTTTACATTTGTCGTAAGATTATTTATAATTACACCAGATGCAAGGTGCACTTGTAATGAAAAACATACTCCAAAGTGTACCTCTTGATTATGTTTGGCATCAAAATTACTATTATTAGTACTATTATCACTATCACCGTTAAGGAAAGCAATTTTAACTGAATGTGCACCTACATTTGCACTGTTGCAGTTTTGAGTTTAATTTGTAAACAACATACTTCATTACATACCTAATCAAGATTAAAAGATATGCAGCTCCGCAGAGTCAAATAAATCAGCTTTACTGCCATAGGCTTTATTGCTTAGCTTAATTTGAAAAGCTTTTTTTAAATTATTAATTTTGTTTTCTAATAATTGGAACGAAATTATTTATTACATTAATAAATATTTGTAAGATACCAATGAAAACATACAGACATGAATTTATGTTAATTTTTATAGTGCAGTATGAAGTACTTATAGCATGTTACCAATTTTAGATATTTAACTTTTTATAATATAGTAAACAAAATATACCCAAGAAAATGCCATGGAATGGGGCATGTTATTCAGACCATGTTGTACCTAGATTGACTTTTATTGGAACAATCTTTAGTAAAGTTAGAAATAGTATTTGTGCAAGAGGTATTATTAGACCAATAACAAATTGTCTTGTCTTATGTTATGGTACAAAATCATGTGATGGGGTTCCATGTGTTATCGCTTTTGTTTCAAGCTGCCTATGACAGTAAGTAATAGCTTGTATTATGAACAAATACCTACCTAATATTATTGTTTTCTATGTTCAACCTTTACCCTTCTTCTTTTACTTATTTTCACAAATTATTATTTGACGTTATGCATGAATTTATTTATGGTCTGTTCAATATATCCAGTTTTTTGATAACTTTTACATTACCTAATGGAAGACATAACTTTGTAAAGCGTGTTTACCTCAAAAAACCGACCAAGTGCGAGTAAGACTTCCGCACGAAGGGTTCTGTATCATTTGGTATGGGAGCCCCACTTAATTTTATAATTGTGTTAAGAAATACATAATCTGTGAAAATCGCAAGTGTCTAGCTATCATGGTTTACAGCCTGGTGATAGACAGACAGATGACAGTGGAGTCTTAGTAAAAGGGTCACGTTTTTACCCTTTGGGTATGGAACCCTAAAAACCTATTAAACGTGACTTTACAAAACTATGCAATCCAGAATTTGTGGTTAATGTTGTTTAAATTAAAAAGTTATGTTACTGTTTGATGTATCTAAAAACATATCTTGTTGAACAAACCAGAGTTCTTCCATAAAATAGCTTGTCTGTTATTTAGCCTCATGTCTTTGTGTATATTAATCAAATAACTTACATATGAGTAATCTCTATGCTAGGCTAGGTAAGTGTTTGTCATGAATAGTTTCTAGAGTTGAACAACTTGTAGACAATAGGAATCTTCATTTTTAAATATTCATTAGTACATTAAAGGCTGAGATCACCAAATTCAAAAGCAATTTTAAATGGCTTTACATTGGCTATTATATTATATTATCTCATTAATCTGTGTTAATATTATAAAGCTGAAGAGTTTGTTTGTTTGAACGCGCTAATCAGGAACTACTGGTTTGAATTGAAAAAATATTTTTGTGTTGGATAGTCCATTTTTCGAGGAAGGCTATAGGCTACTTCTCGTTTTAATAGTCACACGGGATCGGGACTTACGCGGGTGAAACCGCGGGGCGCAGCTATTTACATAAAACTAAAATCTAAAATAAATCTAGAATTTATCTATCTATCTAAAATTGCTATCTATCATGCTCCAACTTATATGATTTTCAGCTATTAAATAGTAGGTAAATAAATGTAAAGATTTGAGATGCTAGTTCAATGTTAATGCAAAGCTATGCTTACAAGATTGCATGCAAAACTGCATAGTACGAATATTTATCTACTTATTATTTATAACACTGTAGTGCAGGCTGCGCAATATAACTCTGTACTAGGTGTCTGCAGACAAACTCATGGCTTATACCTACTTGTATACGAAAAATAGAAGCAATATTGAGAACATTGAAATGGGATGGACTAAGAAAAATAATTTCTGCCTGAATGAGAACTCTTTTTGGGATGGATTGAGATTGTTTGATTTGGAATAATAATTTTGTGTGATGAGTTGGTAGGACTAAATCAATTACACATTATGGACGATCCATGAATTTTACGTGCGCGGATCGAATAATACCTATTCCTAGTTATATTGCGCGCCTATAAGTACCTATATTTCCTGTATAATAAATAAATACTTTAAAATGTCTGACTAATCTAATTTATTTCTCCAACAGGGCATGCCAGAAGCATGGGCACGATTGTTAATGGCAGCTAACATCAGCAAACAAGAACAGAAGAATAATCCTCAAGCAGTACTTGATGTACTAAAGTGGTATGATGCTTCTGCCACTCAGCCACCACCCTCAAAATATATGACGTCGGCCCAAATGCACACTACCCATTCAGGTGAATGTCAACGTCTTGCAAGCTTATTATAGTCGACTTTATGTCACCATCTATTATACTGTAGTATATTAAAAACGTAACCGGACCAGGCGACATTTTATACCGTAACTAGCTGCACTCCGCGGTTTCACCCGCGTAACTCCCGATCCCGTGGGAATATCGGGATAAAAAGTAGCCTATAACCTTCCTCGATAAATGGACTATCCAACACAAAAATATTTTTTCAATTCGAACCAGCAGTTCCTGATATTAGCGCGTTCAAACAAACAAACTCTTCAGCTTTATAATATTAGTATAGATTTGTCAATATGTTTTTATTTTTCAAACAGTTGCTGGCAGTTGTTGTCATGCCTATTTACGATGTACTTTGTACAGGTTCATCAGTGTCTCGTGTGTCGTCAAGCAGTCCCTCCTCGTCGACTCCAACGGACACTGAGCATCCGGAACCGCCTCCTCCGCCACCCTCTCGGCCTGACCGCACCAAGAGTATTGTACGTATTATGTAGAGTAGAGTATAAAGATAAGAAGGCATTTGCGATGTATTGAAATACGACAGTAAACTGTGTATTTCGGTTGCAGTATACAAAACCAATAGAAGAGGAAGAAGCCCCACCGCCACGGCCCGTCCCCGCGCCTGCCTCGCCACCACACGTACCGCATCCAGCACTAACAACACATTCGGTAAAATATCCTACAATATCCTATAATCTATAATATAAAAATGAATCGCAAAATGTGTTGGTAAGCGCATAACTCAACAACGCCTGGACCAATTTCGCTAATTCTTTTTTTGTTGGGTTTGTTATTGTGTGGAGAAGGTTCTTATGGAAGAAAAAAATAAGAAAGTTGCGTAGAAAATTACTACGCAGGTGAAACCGCGGGGCGCAGCTAGTTTAATTATAAATGTTATATATAAGATGTTATTCTTCTAAAATTTTATTTTAGTACATACTTTTAATAAGTATTTATTATTGGATAAATTGTTGTTATTTAATTTTTAAATTACCTACCATCCATTGTACACAATTTATGCAAAAAACTTTCTTATTCTTTGCTTAATAAACAGATAGTTGTACTTTACAAGTACGAGAAAAAGATTTAGTAAATCAACAAGCATTTTTGTTATTAAAATACTTAATACTCGTTGTTGCTGTACAGATTTGCAGCCGAGCGGAGGTGGGAAGCGGTGCAGTGTTGGACCGCAACAAGAACCCGGCCGGTGCGCCCGCGCCGCATACACCGCCGCCGCACGCGCCTCACCCGCCGCCTGCTAATGGAGCTCAAACCAATACCGAAACGGGGTACGATAATCTACCACTGCTCTGCTCAATATTGTCTATAGTAACTTAAATACACAATAAATACTTTCTGAACATCACGCTAATCAAAAGTGACGGATCTTGCGATGAATTCATTAGTAGACATATTTCTTTGCTTGTCTCCTGTAAGTTGTAAGTTAAGATATCTTGTCTTGGATTCGTCCAGCCGATAATTGCAAATGATTGACAGACTTTGATTATGTAATGTAATTCAGTCGAATGCATTTGCCCTCGCGCACGATTATTATATCGAAATTTATTTTATTTAATGTGACCATGACGATCTGGAACTATTACTTATCAATAGCGAATATTTTTTTAATAATCCATTTTTCATTATCCTATTTTCATTGTTATTATTTATAGAAGAGCGACAGGACAGCAACAGAGGAAAAAGAAAATGACTGATGAAGAAATATTAGAGAAATTAAGAACAATTGTTAGTGTTGGTGATCCCAATAGAAAGTATACTAAAATGGAGAAAATTGGTCAAGGGTAAGTTAAAAAAAATTAGGTATACAAAGATAGTAGACTAACGCCTGTATTCACAAACAGTACTTAAGTTGCTCTTGGTTAAGTGAACGCACTGCGCTAAATGCGACCCTATGATTGCTCAATTTTGTGCTGCTCTCTTCACTCTAGCGAATCAGTGTCTTATTTACGGCTCTATGCGTTCGCGCACACTATGGAATCTCATAGGGTTGATTATGAATACAGGTGAAAAACTGACCCTAAGATGATATAGGACGGTGCCTCATAGTGTGGACTACTATAGCTCTACGAGTCTAGATGCCGTACTTGATCCACGTGGGCGCACGCGGCCCACGTGAATCTTATTAAGTTCTAGCATAAAATAAACGTTTATATTATTTTCAGAGCGTCAGGAACGGTTTACACGGCGATAGAGACCTCTACCGGCATGGAGGTGGCCATCAAACAGATGAACCTCAGCCAGCAACCCAAGAAGGAACTCATCATTAACGAGATCCTGGTCATGCGGGAGAACAAACATAACAACGTTGTCAATTATCTTGATAGCTACCTTGTTAATGAGGTATGTACTGGCTCTGTTATTGTCATCTAAACATCTATTGTACCTTTTCCCGTGGACGGCAAAAATTCGATTCTTTCGGCTCTGATCAATCTGCGTCCACCTTAAGTTTTTGTTAGCTGGTTAATGGAGACTCAAGTCACAGACTAGTTAGTGCAAGCCCCACTTCTTTTTCAAAGATTGTAATGTGTTTTTGGAAAATAAACTTATTTGTATTTGCTCAATTTGAAAAGTTGCTTGAAATGCATACACTCTTTTATTTTATCACTGTACGGCAAGGGCTTATTGAATTGAAAGATCGGGTAAAGCTTCTCAGTTGATCTAATGGCTTAGAGATACCGTGCATTTAGTTCACTTACTTGTTCTAATCTTAGTAGAATAGTTGCAAGTATTCAGACACCTCGAAAACCTACCACAAATTAGCGAACGTTGAGATGTATGCTTCTGTGTTTCCTAAAAGGCGTTTGTATTTTAGGAACTATGGGTAGTTATGGAGTACTTAGCCGGCGGGTCTTTAACGGACGTCGTGACTGAAACATGCATGGACGAGGGTCAGATCGCAGCCGTGTGCCGGGAAGTGCTGCAAGCGCTGCATTTCTTGCACACCAATCATGTCATACATAGGGATATCAAGTCTGACAATATCTTACTTGGACTCGATGGACAAGTCAAACTGAGTAAGTAAAAATAATATAATAATTATGATCTGACAAACTTATCAAGTCAATCCATCAACTGTTTTTGTGTAGTTAAAATTACTTTTAGTTAGGATAGGAAAGTAAAATAAAGTGGCTTGTTCTAAAAAATGAACATATCAAAAATTCAAAGACAATGTGTTCTCATTACAGCTGACTTCGGTTTTTGTGCGCAAATATCACCTGAGCAAAATAAAAGAACAACAATGGTAGGAACACCTTATTGGATGGCCCCTGAAGTAGTTACAAGAAAACAGTATGGACCAAAGGTAAATTAAAGTTTTGACGTGACTACGTTTTATAAATTGGTTTGCCGGGTGACACTTCAAGAAACTGCGTTACGCTCCGCTGACGTTATGCGCTCACAATGAGAGCGAGTGAGAGGCACGCGTCCCTTCCACTCGGGCATGGTTAGCCCGCCTAAGAGCGAGAGAGACAGACATAAAAAGTGAAAGGCACGCGTCCCTTCCACTCGAGCACAGTTGTTGTCACGTAAAACTTTCGCCCGTATACCGACTTTACAGGCAACCAGTTTTTTTTATGATAATAACTGCTGCAATAAGAATTTCGCTGTATTACTGTGTGTGGAGTTCAATTATATAATTCAATTCTTTTTTTAGGTGGATGTGTGGTCTTTAGGCATCATGGCAATTGAAATGATCGAAGGCGAGCCTCCCTACTTGAACGAAAACCCTCTACGTGCTTTGTACCTCATAGCGACAAACGGGAAGCCAGACATCAAGGACAAGGAAAAACTGAGCACCGTCTTCCAAGACTTCTTAGATCAGTGTCTCGAGGTCGACGTTGAAAGTCGCGCCACTGCCCTCGATTTATTAAAGGTATCATCAAAAATGGCATTGCTTTATATTCAAAGGTTATTCATCTAACTAAATCTTAGCTGTTCAATTCTAATATATACTTATTGCTATCTGACAGAATCAGGATCACATGATTATGTTTGTTACAGCACCCGTTCCTAAAAATGGCGCGACCGCTGGCGTCACTGACTCCCCTGATCATGGCAGCCAAAGAAGCAGCAAAAGGTCATTAGCGTAGGGCGGCGGCGCCCGCCGCTGCACCGCCGCGCACATAGCGCCTACAGTGCCTCCGTCGACACGTGCGATATGTCCACACGTGCGTACAGTACATACAATACTCTACTCTACTCGTTGACATTACATTAGAAACAAAACTACTTCTGTTCCAAACAATAACCAACATAGACCGCAATCTATACGAAGTTACGAGTGTAATATGAGAAAAGTTTATGATGAACTTTAGAGAGCAATATTTTAAATGTCAAATGGCTGCCGAGTGATTTAGAATTTAATCATATTTTTACAAGATGAATATTAAAATTGCAGTCCACTATCTATAAAAATCATGTAGGATCTATCATGTAGTGAATGTTATTTATTCTATGTAATTGTTTTTGTCATGGAAGTGTTCCGTGTGACTGCCTCATGTAAAGATGAAACGAATAGAATGTAGATAGTTAGAAGTTTAGGTATGAAATGTTTAGCTGCGAATGAAGACTGGCAGTCGTTTTAGGCATCATTGTATAAATAAAGTAATGTAGTGCATTACGTTAGTATCTACCTACCCAGCTTATTCACTGTGATGGTAGCTCTAGCCAGTAACTGTAGGCAAGAGGCAGTGCACGGATACACTACGCACACGTCGGCAAACAAACCCCATGAGCTCTGTGTCGGTGGTTGAGTCGGCGTCGAGTGACGTCCACACCAGACATTCTCAACAAATAAACATTAGTGAAAGAATGAATGAATGCTGGATGGTGAATGCTTGGATTTATTGACTAAATAATATGGATTCCTATATTATATTATTTAAAATTAATAATGAATGATCTATTGGTATTTTACTACCAAGCATTTTAATTTTAATAAGAATATAATTTAATACTATTGCATAGTTTACGTTAATTATTATTAGACATGTGTTACTTGCTTTAGCTTGTTTGCTCAGTTGAACATCAAGTAGTCAGTAGTACCACAATGTTATGATTGTTAATTTATTATTCGCTTATTGCTAATAATTACGTATTTGAGATTGTTTATATTTAAGTGAAGCAAATTTCAGTCATTAGTATTTTATTTAGTTAACATTGGCTTCATTTTCATAAACCGTTTTTTGTTTTGGAAATGCCCCCATGTATTAAAATTATAATTATTCATTTTTTACACTAATTTTTGACCTTTTTATTTATTGTTAGTAAAAAATAAAAAGTAAAGCATTTACATAGTATTAAGTTTATAAAGTTTATGAAATTGAATAATATTCAAAAAATATACCTACCCATCTACTTTATATGGCACAAAATAAACATAAAAGCTATCCACATAATCCAATAGTTAAATGAATAAAGATAGTCCATAGGTATATGAGAAGTAAACTTATGGTACGATATGACAATAGTAGCATATAGCATACGAGTGTTTACATTTATATTATGTATTGTATTAATATAACATTGAAGTATTCTAAATATTATTTTAAGTATTTGAGTTGTCTCTCTGCTTTTATTTTTTATTAATTAGGTTGTGCCGACAGACGCTGTTAAATTTGGTTTTAACTGTAATAATTTGTAATCTTTTTGTTTTAAGAGTGAATGTTGCATGATCGTTATGTATGCGTGGTATATTATTATGAAGAGTTGTGATGAAGTGATTCCGACGGGACGCTGTAGGCGATCGTCTGCTGTAAATAATACAGAAATATTAGAATCGGGAGTAGATTTACTCGTTGACAATATAAAGTGACCAATTTACGCTATGTAGATTCTGTTCAGTCCATAGGTTGATGCATTGTTTGTTTATCTATCTTTATCTTTCCTCTATCATTATATTTGGACTATTCTATTATATCTTCTGCTTCTTTCTTTGCATACTTACTCTAAGTTATAACTTTACCTCCTGCAATATGTTTTTTTTTAATATATTTTTCTAATCGGCCTAAGAGTTATAAGTAAAGAGCATTTTTATTATCATTTACTTAGCATCAACCAAAACCAAATTTGTGCAATAATATAGAAATGTATAAAAGTTTAGCCAAATCTACAAGAGAGCTTGAACAAAATTAATCAGTATCTATTGAAATACATAAAATATAAAATTGTATTAACTACATTGTGATCATTAAAATGAATTTTGAGTATGCGTTAGAATGTTATATTGAAAAGTAACTATTAATTATGAATGTATGTAGTCTTAAGTTAAAATGTATTAATTAATGTAATAGGTTACTGAGCAAGACATTTAATTGGATTAGAACATTTTTCATGATTTTGACAGTTGTAAAACACCAGTGCCATGTATGAGCGACTTGTGAATATAAATTACAACAGTACTATAATAAATAAAAGACTCACCATGATTATAATGTTTCATTTTGTAGATAAAAAGGGAGCAAATAACAAAACACATGGTTATAAACAAATAATATTTATTAATTAGTGAAGGTATTCAACCTGGAACATTTGTACTGCAGGTACATAGGTCTACACAATTATTTATTTTACTAAGCCATGAATAACATTATCATCAATATGACTTGAAAATCGGTAACTATTATTACAAAATATACATACACATTAGCTTGCCTTTACAAAAGAAGGTATTACAGCATTTCCAATTAACAAGTAGCAAAATAGATTTATTATTACTTAAAGAAAGAACGGTTTCCTATCTACACATGTATGTAATATATGATACTCTTGTAGGTATGCTTACATAATGTTACGTGAGTATTTTATCACATTACTACAATCTATATATTGAATAAATAAATATAATGTTTTACTTATCATAGGCACAATGAAGTAATACAGTTTATCATTTTAAATAATGATATCTTAGTTCACTATTTGACACGTTATTCTTTTCTTTCTTCAGCTGGTATGAACTCCAATGAGGCAGAATTAATGCAAAAACGTTTCTTTGTCGGTGTCGGCCCGTCATCAAAAACGTGTCCAAGATGGGCCGAGCACTTGGAACATCGCACCTCAGTTCGCACCAAACCTGGCCGTGTTAAAACCAGTAATATATTTGCTCCAACTTTAACATAGCACAACGAATCCATTCACCAAAACAAAGCCATTTATTTACAAAAGTTTGATAAATGAATGAGATAATGGAACACATCCAATTTGATTATCCAAATATTTTTCGTGAGGTGAGGTTTTGCAGACAGTCGTGACGAGGCGAGCGAGCGAGGGCCCAAGGCACGGGGCGGGGCGTCGTGGGCGCAGTCCAGCCGGCAGCCATCCAAGAGGAGCAGCAGGACGGGACAAGACGGGGCGGTTCGGGTAGCGAGGACAAATGAATATTAATCGTTCATGCGCATTCCAAAATGTGTTGTGAAATAATGGCACAAGGCAGTGTTAGCAAATGAAATGAAAACCCAATGTTACACCCATATCATAATTATAATAATTGGTATGTGATAGTTCGCAAGTTAACGGTGACCATAAGCAGTAAGTATGGTTTGATAAAGTTGTTGCCAATTATTTTTTGTTACATTTGTTTTGAGTGGTGCACATTTTATAAAAAATGAGTGCATTAAAAACATCAATTTTTTTATTGTTATGCATAAAAAAGCATAAGAGAAATATAATTACCAATCACAGAAGACTTACGGTTTTGTGGAGTGTCAGGATTGTGTTGAAGGATTCAAGGGAGCGGGTAAAACAGACAGAAAAAAAGATAAAACATAAATTAGCACCATATACCCAACACCTAGGTACTAATAATTTTAACATTGAATTAAATATTCAATTTAAATACATAGAAATTATAACATTTTACTAAGTGGGAGGGAAGTATATTATATTTATATACATACTTAAGTATTTTATATCAATATTGACTATCACAGCAGGCAAAATATGGGATTGATAAAAATAATAGTAAAGTTACCTACATACTTAGTTGATTTATTCATTGTACAAAAATAAAATCAATAAAAAAGACTTTTTGCACAAAATAACATGCAACAAAAAATAATGAGCCATGCAAATCAAATTCATTCAGGTAGAAAAAATCTAGTTTGAATTTTTGCATATTAAAATTAAATTGTGTGAAATTCATGCATTGTCATAAGAAAAATGTCTCCAGATTGGTACATAAACAGCAAACGCCTCAAACCTTGACTGAGTTTCTTTTATATCAGATATAAGGAGATTTTATGTGAATAACTTAGTAGAAAAAAGGTGTGTTAGGTTTGACTGTTTAGCCTTTTTTTTAAGACGCAGACTGCCGTAAGTAGCCCTGGGGAAGGTACATTTTTATCGGGCCCTAAACGAAGTAGGCTGGCATCCGATGCGTTAAGATTACAATTGATTGGCAAAAATATTAGAAGGGGTTATAATCTGCACCTAATTTTGACCAGTATGTATGTACTTTCGTTCAAGATGTTTGCCAGTAACTATAGCATAGTGTAACATGAGTCATTGTGTAATGGATACTTCTTCGACCAAGTTGAAGGCCAGTGACCATTATAATGTTGAACCTCTAGTCTATATATGGAAGTAACATTGAGCAACACAGATGTAACAGAATCAAGGCAATCAATGCAATATGGAAGGTGAAACTATGTCAGTGTATGAATAATGGTACCCCATACATCATTTACCAAACTTGAAAAATAATATGATCTTGAAAAACTTCATTGTTATCAACTAGTCTATCATATGAATTCTGATTAAATCATCTTTATCATTGATTTGAAGCCACTCGGGAGATAAGTCTCAGTAATCCTGACTGATTTTATGAAAGCAATGTCACTTAGTCCCTATTCAGTATTTTAAAAAGATTGTTATTAAATTTAATTATTAATTAAATAGAATTATTTGTTTGATAATTATTTAAAAAACGAAAAAAACTGGAAAATAAACTATTTCATTTCATTTTTTCATTAAATAGTCAGTGTGAAAACCAAGAAAATAATGCATAGCCATAAACTATTTTTAGTAGGTATTCAATGTTGAGATCAAAAAGTAAATTAATATTTTCAGGCTGTGGTAAAGAATGTTCATTAATAAGTCAAACTATTGGCTCAAATTGAATCCTAGAGTTTAATAACTCAAAAGGGAAAAAGATCAGTAGGTAATCCATCTTTCTGCTTTCTGTCAAGATCCTTTTTCTCAGAAACTGGTAAAGATAGAGAATTGAAATTTAAATCTATGGTCCCAATTAAGGGTCTAAATCAAAGTAGGTAATTAAAAGTACGTGTATATGAGCATACATACATTGAAAACATTTCTTTGGCACCATAAATCTTGGTAACATTTTTTTTTGGGTGCCAAATATAAATGCACAAACCCCTGGGTGTATGCATCCAACTCACACTTGACCAGTTTCTTTATTTGTAGCACAATCGTTGACATTGAAGTTTGGTTATGCATGGGTTAACTTGGTTAACATTTGAATTGAATATGGTACATAGATGTTTTCACAGTTTCACCAGATAATGTTTTAATCATGCTGTACAAATGTACAAAATACATGTACATAATTTAAAATAATACTATACCTGCACTGGTATCTTTATGAAGTGTGACCTTCTCTTTAGCCAATACATCATTAAATGCCGGCCATCCACAACTAGAGTCATACTTGGTGTTGGAACTGAATAGTTCTTGTCTACATACTACACAAACATACATGCCTTGATCAAAAACTTTGTTATAACATCCTGTAAACAGAAATTAAAATTAAATGTACTTACCTATTTAAAACAACTTCATTAGTACATTTACCTCGAAAAACTAATGCTGGCTTACCTGTAAATGGTCTCTCTGTTCCTCCTTCCTGTGTAACATGATATTGTAGCGCCGTCAAGCGTTTTTTTAAGGATTCCTTGTCTTCCATGGCTCTCCAAATTAATGCTAAAACAGTTTATAAGTAGTTATAGTAGGTATCTACAGATATTGGTAGTTGCAAAAGAACCATTGGCCGAGATCCAAAATAGTTCGTAATCGAGGACTTTCCGTATATTTAAAATAAACGAACGCTGCTTCCTAACCAACGTACCAGTCGTAAATGGTGTCTTCAACTGGATAGGTCGCGGCGCAGGCAAGAGCTTCTTCAGAGTGAGAAACGATCTGAATACAACACGCATAACTTGGCAATGATTGTGTAACGCAATGATGAATTGAGAATTTCAAACCTTACTTAAACAAGGCGATAAGATAAAGCCGATTATTTATGAAGTAAATAGTGATATTCAGTAAATTCCGAAGAACTTCGGCGAAACGAAAATAAAAATGACAGATCAATCATGTGATCGTCTGTCATTGTCAATTCAATTGACAGTGACAATTTCGAATAGCTTTTTTTAATTCAAAATAATGTAAAAGCTTCGAGTTTTCCTACCGGACCGGATTTAAAAATATGTCGAGGTTTGTACGTAATAATATTAGAATTTGAGTTCGTACCTCACAAGCATATCTCTGATTATAATATTATCGTTGTTCGTTGTCCAGACCAGACTCCAGAGAAAAAAATAGCTGGAGCTTAGCTGTGAAAAGGATCAACAAAGTGGTCTGAATAATTATACTTAATCAAATCGTCAAAGGTTGCCTGGAAGAGATCACTTTGAGCGATAAGGCCGCCATTTGTAACAACTCAATGTAATTTAAAAATTGTGTTTAGAATAAACAATTAATCTATATAACTAAAAGGAATAATAGTTGATTGAATCCGGCGTTACTTTTCGGAACTCCATAGTATCTGTAATGGAAGTACTAATATTTAGTTTTTAGTTCCGAGCCTAGTGCCAAAACACAAAATGCAATGAGCACCGCCCTCCCGCCCACTTGAAGAGGCATGCAATGAGGACAAGCAAAAGTTAGTATTAGTATTAGTGACACCATTCATAAACCACGACACGTGTTTCGCGTCTACACGACGCATCATCAGGATTGGACTCCCACCGCGCTATAAGGGCGACAAACGTTAGATACGACGTCGCTCTCCGAGATGTTGCCTCGCTGAACGCTGGAACAAGAGAGCGACGACGAGACTATAAGGACGACGTATCTAACGTTTGTCGCCCTTATAGCGCGGTCGGAGTCCAATCCTGATGATGCGTCGTGTAGACGCGAAACACGTGTCGTGGTTTATGAATGGTGTCACTAATACTAACTTTTACTTGTCCTCATTGCATGCCTCTTCAAGTGGGCGGGAGGGCGGTGCTCATTGCATTTTGTGTTTTGGCACTAGGCTCGGAACTAAAAACTAAATATTAATACTTCCATTACAGATAAAATAAATAAATAAAAGTGCCTTCAAGATTATTAAAAATAAATTAACATTATATTTCAAAAAAACAACAACACGTTTAGCGCCGGTGAGTACTATTACCCTGATGTGGAAGGGGGACTGCACCGACTTGACTCTTTTGACTTTTCTGAAAAGATATAATTTATAACTAAATAAGTAATATCATAAAGATAGATTGGTAGGTTTTCGGTAGGTATATAGGTACTAATTTTATCCCTTTAATGCACTAAAAGGATATCAGCTCGGCAGAATCCGAACATGGACCCTTTGTCTTATTTTCTAAGCTAAGGATAATCAAGGCAAGGTTCGAATTAAGTCATAGATTTTTTTTCTTACCGCGAGAGATTCCCGACTTTTTTGCATTTGCATCAAGACGAATTCAGTATCATCCTCGTCCGAGTTGAGACGTGATTGTGGTTTTGTCCTCGTTTTACGTGCTGATTCTTCTCGTACTAGAGGTCGCATCTAAAAGTTAAAGTAAGTTATACTTGGGTTGGAGGTACCAACTAAAAATATGTATGGGTTCTTTCGGACATTCTCCGACGAGACGCAGTCACGCTGTTCTGCACGCCCGATGAGGCAGGTATAAATTACTTCCATTCGAGCGATTAAAGGATACTAACACAAGTGTCTTGGATGACAAGGCCGTCCCTCCAGACGTTCGTAGACAGTTCCTCGGCTTCAGTTGTCATCCATTGCCGGAGGACGCCGCGCCGACGACGCCGGCGTCGCCGGCCCACACTCTATGAACAGCAAGGAATTGCACTATTTAATAAATCATTAGGTTGGTAGGTATCATGTTTAAATATAATACTATAAAGTAACCTAGGTAGGTGTAAAATACATCGGTATATTTTTACAGAAATATTTAATTGAAGCGGTAAGTAGAGATCAAACAGCCAAGTGCAATTCCTCACTGTCCTTTAACGCTATCACGATACTTACCTACCTTTATCTCGCTTTTTAGGACGTTTTAAGACATAGGTACCTATACTTACCTACATTTTTAGAATGTTAACACTGAAGGGCTTTCACAAAGAGTTTTAACCGACTGACAGAGGCAGAAAAAATCTGTGCCTAGATATTAATTACGGATGTAAAATATACTTACCTAATCGAATTATTGTAATTCTTACTTGCATATCGTGGGAACTGAATATATTCTTGTCATTATCTCCTGGTTTCCAGTCGGCGCCACCTCTCAACTTTTGACATTTGTTACATATTTGTCTAATAGCTTCGTGGAGGACTATCCCTGGAGCAACTATGAAGAACACGAGGTTTATCACGAACTCCATCGGTCTAAAAAAAAACATGTCGTAATTTATAAGTTCATGAAATCGTTAGGTAATAGAGGCGAAATCAATGGTTGGAATAAGAGATTTAAATGGTTTATCTGACAAACTTAGATCTAAGATCATATTGCTCATTAACAGTTTGGTTGTTAGCTATAACCGTTTTCTTAAAAAAAGCAAAAAAACTCTAATTTGGCACACAAAAGGGGGGAACCAATCGCCATACAACTTGTTTCTACTTCTATATCTTATTAATGTATGTAAAAACTACAAGCATGTCAAGTTTCATGCTTTCAGCCAGATGGGATCGTTTAAAGAGCTAAGGAAACTGAGTAATGGATTTTCGCTTATAATTTTTTTTATTTTTGGTTTATGACTAATAAGTTACTTGACAAAAGTTGTAGATAAAACATGTAGGTAGAAAAGTTATTTGCTAAAACATTACACCTACCTAGTACTTGTTACTTAGATGTGAACGAAATCAAATATACATACAAGCTGACAAGCCGAACAGTACGCTCCTTTGTAACAGGATGAACTGGCCAACCTTCGTCGTCATAAACGACAGACACGTCACGTAATGAACTTTCATAGTACTGGGTCAGTTTGCGAGGCATCTGGATTATTCTATTTAGACCATACAATCCGACACATCGACAAAACAATCCTAGACATGCCTTTATTAGACCTGTGAATAAATATTGTAGGACATTTTTACACAGCGCCATCTGACCCCAAACTCAGCAACTGGGCTTGTGTTATGGTGGCCAGATAACGGATTGAATACTTACTTAAATACTTCATGTACATACAGAAACAACCAGACCAGAAACAAATATCTCAACATAAATATTTATTTGTTTGAGGCGGAAATCGAACCCGCAACTTGAGCAGGCGGGTGTTCGCCCGCTGCGCCATGCGCCACAGAGGTCGTCAAAAAAAATGGTCTGATCAATATAATAGAGTTGTAGTTGGAGTTGTTTTATCAACTACACCACTAGGTACTATTTTTTTAGTAACCTACTAATTTTCTGTTTTTAAAAAGTTTGTAGGTTACTAAAAAAGTTCTTGCACTTAAAAAAGTTCTTATGCACGAAAATTTTAGTGAGAACTAATATCTTTCTGTATAGATCGACAACAGTTTAAGGGTCGTAGCACATATTATATCAACTCGGGAACGGATCGCCACCGTATCGACTCGCCACCGTCAACCTAATTACGTTATACGATTCCGAATAGTATGCGTTGCAGTAGGGAGTTTCATACAAAGAATACTGAACTGCTCGAGTTGATACGTTTACGAGTTGATATGTGTGCTACGACCTTAAAAAGGCGGTTTTCAACTTACCGAAAAACAATAAGAGCATCAATACTCCAAAGACAGTAACGAGTATATTGACAGAAGCGTCATCGTGATAGCAGACGCTGCGAGCGTGCCTCGGACGCTCGCGGATAGACAATCCCGCGGCTATTTGACGAGCTTCCGGCATCTCTTCACATAGCAGTTTAGGGTCATCACCTAAAATAAAGGGCAAGCTAATTCTACCAACCTACTGAAATGTGCCCTAAAACCTGAAAATTGGATAGCCTTTTGCTGTTGCAAGCTATTGATCAGCAGAATCTAATACGATACGATAAGCTAATTTGATTTTGTTAGGTACGTATCCTATTAAATTAGTGCTTTAAAGGACGGGATTTAGTGAGGTTATTAGTAGATACAAGTTTCCATCTATTAACTGACATTTCATTTTCCCCCTTCATACCTTCTTTAAGGGGGGACGATGGTATGAAGGGGGAAAATGTAATAATGAGGATCCTAGCTGCGCCCTGCATAACCGTGTACCGTGAAGTACCGTCCCTTAAAAATATTGTTTTCCTACAAAATACATAATAATTACTATAAACTACAATCACTAACAGCACTTTTTACCCCTTCAGAGGTTCAATTTCCAAGTCGCCCACGTCGTAAAAGGAATACTCATGCGAATTTTCTCGAAGCTCTTGTAGTTTCAGTGCTTTCGTAATGAGCAAGTATGAGTCTTTTTTTCTTCGATATATTTATAGATAGGTAAGTAGGTACTTACTCAAACAAACACATTCACAATGCCAAACGCAGAAACATCGATCTCCTCTTTTAATGGAAACATCTCTAACTGCAACGGAATCACCGTCATCGCCCACTAGTGCAACTGTAAAGTTATATAAATAGACAAATAAATAAAACACGATTGAAGGTTAAACTACAACAAAACTTTAAAACGGCTGAACACTCACGGATAATTTAGCTTTTATATAAAAATCGCATTCAAATCGGTTTCAAAGTAAAAAAAAAGTGTAAAGCGGTACCCTTTTACTAAGACTACACTGTCCATCTGTCTGCCTGTCACCAGGCTGAATCTCTTGAACCGTAATAGCTAGGCAGTTGACATTTACACAGAAGGATTTCTGTTGCCGCTATAACAACAAATACTAAAAACAGAATATAATAGGTACGGAACGTTTTTGTGCGGGAGGCCAACTCGCACTTGACCGGTTAAAAAAAACAACTAACCAGAACAACGCGTGATATCTGAAGGTATTTCATTTGGCAGAACAATTCGAACATGCCGCGTGTGTCTCGGAGGTAGCATCAAGGGGTTGTCGTACGTTTTCTCAAAACCTTTCTCGCTTTCTAAACTTTGTGGTGGACCACAATCACGAGGTTTTACTCTAGTAAAGTACGGGAAAAGTATTTAGTAAGGAAAGGGACAACGTTGACGCCCCGGGCGGGGCGCCATCTATTATACGAGCGAACACCCGCCTGCGACGCAGATGGCTGCGGATTCGATTCCCGCCTCGAATAAATATTTGTGGATATTTGTTTCTGGTTTGGGTGTGTACAAAAAAAGTACCTTTATAAATATTCAACCCAACTCTGGTCACCATAACACAATTGCTTAGCTTGAGGCTAGATGGGGCGCTGTGTACTTCGATATATTTTTATGTGATTTATGAATTACTATAGCTGCAGCACTCTCATACGCAGCGCCTGCACCCCGCGTTTTCACCCGCGTAAGTCTCGATTCCTTGGAAATTTCGGGATCAATAGTATCCCGTCATTCTCCATTCCCAAAACTACCAGTACTTATGCCTATTATTTAAGTCAAAATTGATCCGCGTGTGACCGTGAAGAGGGAACAAACCACCAAACAAATAAGTAAACAAACTTTCAGATTTATAAAATTACTTAGGATACTGACCTGAAGCGTGCAGATGTAAGGCCAGTGTTCATCACTTGCACGTTGAGTACGGTGCGCGTACGCCGAGTGTTGTCTGACACCGCCATCATTATACGACCGCTCGATCTTTACATTAATCATTAATTAAAAATACACAAATGCAATCTAAAGGTGGACGCACATTGATACGCGCCGAACGAATCGAATTTTTGCCGGCCACGGAAAAAGGTACTTACCTTATAATAATAGAGATAATTAGGTAAATTTATTCATTAATTTATTTCATAGTCGGCCGCCTCTGGCGATGCGGACGACTCTGATGACGTCATCGGAAATGTATTAAATGTAGATACCTTAACTCTATTATTATAAGGTACCTTTTTCCGTGGACGGCAAAAATTCGATTCGTTCGGCGCGTATCAATCTGCGTCCACCTTACACGTGCGTAGGTAAAATACCTGCCTAGTAAAAATAAAATCATGAAAACCAAAGTTAAAATTTAAGGTTAGTTTTGACAGGTAAGTACTTAAATTACCTACGCATTGCGAAAATCTAGGAATTGCCTATGTATGGCCATATGTTTGTTAGTATTGATTGACTGAGAAAGATGATCTTACTACACAATGATAAAGACCATGTACCATGAAAGGACGATGTGTTCTTCTTGGAATTTAGGTATCTACTAAGAAAGGGTTTTTTCAAAATTCCAACCCTAAATTGGTGGTCCTAAAAATGGCGCTCGAAGTAGCTGGCAGAAGCTAGAATATATACGTCAACCGGTCCCAGAGACATTGGGGTTTGACAGGTGTATCAGTAGACAATCCTTAACCAGTAATACTTTCTTCTTATTGACAACCCAGTTGGCACAATGGTCACCATGCCGGACTGCCAAACACAGGGTCGCGGGTACGATTCCCGCCTCAGACATGTATTTATGCTTAGGTATTTGACTGTGGTCTGGTTGTTTCTATGTATTTTAAGTATATATTTACAAAAGAAAAGTATATAAGTAGTAAGTATATCCGTTGTCTAGCACCCATAACACAAGTCTAGTTACTTAGCTTGGGGCTAGATGGCGATGTGTGGATTGTCCTGCAATATTTATATTTATATTTTTATATTTATTCCCACTACTGGCCAAGGCCTCGCTTAATAATTTCACTTACCCAATATTAACAAGTTGATTTTCATCGGCTCGAGCTTCTAGATCGATTTGTGCTTTATGCGAGCGAGTGTAGGGCATCGTCAAATATTGTTCGCCGCCGTGAGTCTGCATATTCAGTTTGTCCACGTTGTTATCGACTAGAGCTCTTGACATACGGACCATTACACGACGATACTATAAAATACACTTACTATAAATAGAAATAAAGCAAATATCACAACTGTAAAAAATAAAACGAGATTAAGAAAATATACTTAAGTACCTTACATTACATACCTAGTTTCTAACGTAAGTCTAAGTACTCGTACTTTTCTATTAGGAGTTACTTAACAAGTTATAAATATTTACCTAAACGCAGTCAAAGTAGACTAAAATTCTTCTAAGTTAAATATGTAAAAATTAATTTAATTAAATTCGTTTAAAAAGATTTATCTAGGAGCGGTGTTGGCCTCGTGGGTAGATACCTCGACTTTATTCCGACGGTCGTGGGTTCGAATCCCGGCCAGCCGTGCACCAATGGATTTTTATCAGGAAAATGTATGTGCGCTAATCGCTAATTGACATTGCTCTTACGTTGGAGGAAAACATCTTGATGAAATCCGCAGCTTAGTTGGTTCTAATTTCTAATCTAATCGTATAAGATAAGCACAGTATAAGTTTTTTCCTCTGGACACGGTCGACTAAGCTGAGAGGGTTGTTAGGTACTGGGTAAGCCTACTCCATTTTCACGTAAAAAGGATACTAAAGTCTAGTTGCGGAAAAAAGCCCGTATACAAGTAGGTACAATGATTTATCTACGGTAGGTACCTACCTACTTAATTATTTATTAGTAACTAGCGACCCGTCCCGGCTTCGCACGGCTATATTGCATGTATTATACATATAAACCTTCCTCTTGAATCACTTTATCTATTAAAAAAACCGCTTCAAAATCCGTTGCGTAGTTTTAAAGATTTAAGCATACAAAGGGATTTAGGGACATAGGGACAGAGAAAGCGACTTTGTTTTATACTATGTAGTGATTTAGATTATTTGAATAATTGCCTGATTGATTTCATTGTCCATTGCCATTTTCACTTCATTTCTTGTGTTATCGATGACCATAATATCGTCCCTAGGTACTACAATATATTCGCCATCTGGAAAAAATAGACTTACAAACCAGTAGAAAATTATAATAACTTAAAATATGTAGCATTAATTCATAGTTAATGTACTTGCATTTTGATGTATTAGGTTTATCTTCGTCTGGGTTTTGTGGATGGGGTGCAAGGAGGCACATGCTAACTATGGGCAAGGAGAAGTCTTCCCTCGGGACCCAATCTGCACGATATCTCACATTCATTTCCTGGTCATTCCATTCAGGTGACAATGAGCTAACACTAAAAACACCAAAAGCTATCTTAGGTAACTTAAATATACGCAGATAAATAAGATTTAAGTTCCTGGTCTGGGAAAATTTGGATAAGAAGAAATGGAGGATGTCACCACATACAATAACATCATAATGTTACCTGGCAGGTTCACCCTTTGACAAATCATTCCACATAGTTTTTCCTTCAAGATTATTGAGTTTTTCAAACAACTGGACTTGTACGGTAGACCAAAGATCTGGTTTATCAATTTCATAGACTGTAAAATATCTATCAGGTCTAGGATTTCGGTTATTTTTGTCGAGTTTCTTGTTTAATTCTTCACCATTATTGTGGGATTTAGTTTGAGAAAAAGTCCGAGGTTTAAATGTTTTAAATGCACGTGAACTCGGTCTTCTGTTATCGTCGACATTAGATCCCATAAAGCTATCATCCTGACGTTGAAGACTATCATGTTCATTATGATATTTATTCAGTTCTCTAAAAGAGTTCTCACGCCTTGGTATTTCATCTCGCAATCTCGAACCTAAATGGTTTTCCGTTAATAATGGAGGTATTCTGTCGTCGTTTACATTCTCAATCATAATATTGTGTTCGAATCTTTTATTACGCTTATTCGGGCAATAAGTGCTAGTTGGACATTTTGGTTCTGAAATAATTTTAAAGAAAAAAATCTGAAATAGGTAACTATGATAGGTACCTCTTATAGTAAATACCTACTTACGAATATCAACCACTACCAACGTGCAATATGTTAAAGTGGCCTTACTTATTGTAAATTGAATAGTATCGAGAGAGTAACAAGACAGGTTTATACACCTCAAGTTAGCGTTCATTACACCGTACCGAGCTGGCTAGATGGCTGTGTGAGAGTAAATATCGTATCACGTTGTAAACAGGTTCTGTAATAGTGTTAACAGAGTGGATACGACGCCGTTCAGTGGATAAACCGGTTTTATTGTAAAGGGAGGGCAAGAAATGCGGAGTCGAGCGAGACAATATACCTACCTACCTGCCTGGCAAGCGACGTTAGTCGGTCCCCACGCGGCATCGAGTTAATATTATCACAGCTAAATATCTTATAATGGAAACATTCATAGAAAATGTACGAGCGCACCAGTGCCTCTGGAACCCCCAGCATCCCGACTACAGAGAGAAGTCCGTCAGAGATGAAGCATGGGCACAAGTTGTTAAAAATTGCAATGACACAACAATGAACAATGGTAGGTAAAAAATCACCCTAGTAGGTACCTACCGCTTATCACTATTCAACTTTTTAGTAAGTATATTTTTTTATTTATCCTCATTAATTTTTTTAATATCTTTTTCAGTAAGAATTGCAAGATTGGAATGGAAAAAACTTCGGGACAATCACAGAGAAGCTTTAAAACGAGCCAAATTAGGACAAAACAAACTATTGCCAGCTCAAATAACGACATGGAAGTATGCAAAGGCCATGCAATTTTTAGAACCATTTATGAAGTATAGGATAACAGAAGATATAGACATGGACCAATCAATGGTTAATTTGAAACATTCGGAACAAGACGATGTATCAACAACAGATGATAACGTCAAAATAGAAAGTCAAAGCAAGCGCCGCCGGTGTTTGGAGTGCACCAGCGATGGTGCCACAGCTTCACGGTATCAAAATGACCACGACACTGATGCCTTAGAATCATTTTTCGAATGTGTGTTAAAAAGCACAAGAGAAATGCCGATATGGATGCAGACGCAAGTTAAAAAGAAAATATTTGCTGTTATAATAGAGTCCGAAGAACAGCTGTCGCTACAAAATCCACCGAGAACGCTCGATATTATGGTAGAAACAAAAATTAAGACTGAGATGAATGATGATGACTGAATATCTCATAAAGATCTCGTAGAAACGCGTCGTAGGTAAGTTAGGACATAGGTAATTCGTACGTTATCCGTTAGAGCCAGTATACCTACCTACTAGTAAGTAATAGCGTTTTTTACACTATTATGTAGTTTTGAAGTTAGGTGGGAACATATGAACATAAATACATACATACGGGTCAAAAACATAACTCTCCTTTTTGACTTCGCCGTAACGGGTAAATAGGCTTGCATTTGACCGCATCTCACCCGTTGGAAAGTTAAGATGAGGTCGAGGCTGTAGCATAGTCGCCTATAAGATTATTTAAGACTCCAAGGTTGTAGATTCGGATTTTGTACTTACGATTATTTTTTATAAAGATTTGTTCTCCAGTGACGTCACTTGTAAGATCCACATTGTAAAGACTAGAATTATCCAAGGTAGGAACTTGTGACGATAATTCGGAGCTTCTCTGGTAACGTTGCTGTTTAATAATAAGTAAACAAAACATTAAAAATACGGTTCTAATACTTAGTTATTATTTTATTTTTTCTTACTTACCAATACACTGTCTTTCGCATATGCTAATACTCCGTTTACAGTCTGAAAATAATCGATATAAATATTGCAGGACATTTAACACAGCGCCATCTAGCCCCAACCTAAGAAACTACGCATGTGTTATGGTGGCCAGATAAGGAGGAGGGAATCGAACCTGCATACATCGCAGGCGGGTGATCGCCCACCGCACCACATAGGTCGTCAAATAGACATAGTTAGTAGCTGTGGTTAGTAGGTACGAGCTTTGCTAAGTTTAGGGCTAGATGGCGCTGTGTGATAATGTACCTACATTCTAACTTTAATTAAGAGAAATCTCAATTCTTCAAAAAATAATGTATTAAGTTTTTAGTGTAGAACAAGGGTTAAGCTAGTGAAATATCTATAGGTCCATAGGAAAAACTTACATCAATTTTTCTTAATTTATAAGCTTGAAGGGGTGGCTCACGGCGTAAACGCAACACATACGGATCCAATAGTCTAATTCGCCTATAGCCTTGAAAAACATGTTCAATCGGAATGTATTCATCGCCCGCAATCGCCTGCAGAAAATATTTATTGAATATCCTACTTTCTATCATAGGTAGGTACTCATTTTATAATAGCCGCCAGTCGATCAACCTACTTGAATTATATTATTGATGGTCTGTTTATACCATACAATCAAATTCAATTTTATAATAGCAAAAGATTATGAATTAGCGAGTGTGTAAACATGGTGTATATTTAATAGGCCTTCACGGCCATTTCCTGAAGTAAACCATAAGAGATAGCAAAAAATGCCGAAAGTAGTAGCATGCCCGATTTTGACAAAAATTAAAGCATTATCTTAACCAGGAAAGAACCAGTTAATTTAAAAAAAAATTAATGTCTAATTGTTGTTTTCAAAGGATATTGCCTCATTTAGTATGGACGCTGTCCCAAACAAATCGCTGCGATGTGTCATGCCTCATTTGAAAGGCCTTAATGTGTACTCCATTTTATATTATGGCAGCAAAAAAATCCCACCCAGTGGAACCGAGATATTTCGTCATCAATACAACGTCTCGTACTATGAAAGTTATAGAACTCGCATAGCCATTACTGTTTAATTAAACGTGTAACACCTTCATGTGGTACCTCAAATGAAAGACCTTAACTAGGACTACATTTTGTTCTACATTACAAAAAAATCCCATCAGAAGGAACAGATATATTTCGTCTTCAATACAACGTCTCGTACTATGAAAGTTATAGAACACGCATAGCCATTACTGTTTAATAAAATGTGTAAGTAACACCTTCATGTGGGGTAGCTCGAATGAAAGAGGTTAACTAGGAATACATTTTTGTTCTACATCACAAAAAAATCCCATCAGGAAGAACCAAGATATTTCGTCTTCAATACTACGTCTGGTAGTAAGAAAGTAATAAATCTCGCATAGCCATTACTATTTAAACATTAAACACCTTTATTAGATACCTCAAATGAAAGGTCTTAAGTAGGACTAGGTACATTTTTGTTCTACATTAAAAAAAACCACCAGGTGGAACCGAGATAAATAATAGTATTTAGCTTTAAAAAGGTAATTGTTTTTTTTTTATCACTTTTGCTCATAAAGTGGATCTTATTAAACCGCTTTTAAGCTCATAATGCAACGTATTATACACGCGTGCTATATAAAAATATCCAACTAGTGCTAAAATTAATGTTATCCCGATAAGTTAAATACGTATCTTACTGCTAATTACATGTTAAGGCCCTTGCCCACGGCGACTTTTTGTCGCGATGCAGTCGCGCGTTTCATAAACGCGCGACAGCATCACTACTAACGCACGTTAGTCGCATTTGCAACGCGCTACATACGCAATGCCAACGCGCTACAGCATCGCGACTGTATCGACGCAAACGCGCGACCGTGTCGGCAAAACGTCGAATAAATCATTCTATAACAACTTCTGAATGTATGCTCATAGTTTTTTAGTATTTTAAACGTTGTTACGTAATGTCTACCAAGTAATCTCTCTTTGTTAAATGGGTGCATCCAATTTTGACGCCGCTTTCGTTGCCCACGCTTCGGCTGCTTACAAAGCAGCACCAAAGACAACGTGACTAATGTTGCCTCAACGGAGTCCATCTTGCAACTGTAGCGATCACCACAGGCATTTTTGTGCCGTTACTGAATCGCGTTTGCATCGCGACAGAAGCGCGACGGTATCGCGTTGACATCGCGAATGAATCGTGGTTATGTGGGCGAGGGCACACTGCTAGCGATCGCATCGCGACTGTATCGATGCGAACGCGCGACAGCATCGCTACTGCATCGCTACAAAAAAGTCACCGTGGCCGAGGGGCATTAAGTAGATGAAACATTCTTAATTTATCTGGGTTATACTGTTTTAATGTATAGAAAAAAGGTACCAACAAAGAGTTTTTAAGCCTTGCTGGCCTCAAAACTCTTTGTTGGTACCTTTTTTCTTCTTTTTAAAAGGATGCCTCAAAGTCTGATAGCGAACGATAATTTTACGTGATAACGTCTTTGAAAACAATTAAATATTGAGTTGTTTTTATTTTGTTTTTTTTAGGTACATAAATATATTTTTTCCTTGCCATTATATTCTGTTTTAAGAGATTTGTTGTTGTTTGAGAGAATGGAAAAAACCCTAAAAAAATATTGTATGTCAGACGACGATGTAATAAGACCGATCTTAATGTATGGTTGCGAAGCTTGGACACTAACGCTAAAGGAGGAGAACAAACTCTTGGTAGCGGAGAGGAAGATATTGAGGAGAATTTTGGAACCAACCAAGAGAGAGGACGGCTCATGGAGAGTAAGAAAAAATGTGGAGTTGGAAGAGCTTGTGGCTGAGCCTAATATCATCGGCGAGATCAAATCGGCCCGACTTCGCTGGCTTGGCCACATCGAGAGAATGGAGGAGGATCCAGCGGTCAAAAGAGCATATCTAGGACGACCTCAGGGGAGACGGCCAGCTGGCAGACCTAGGTATCGCTGGATAGACCAACAAGTCCAACAAGACCTGCAAGCCCTTCATGCAGCCGATTGGCAACAAGTGGCGCAGAATAAGGTGCAATGGCGGCTTTTGGTGTCGGAGGCCAAGATCCACTTCGGGTCGCTGAGCCAGCGTAAGTAAGTAAGTAAGTATGTCAGACGAGGCTGTATAGGTTAAAAGTCTTTTGCCTAGCCTTTCTGGAGTGTAATTAACAAAAAATAGTAAACCTAATCTAAACTTCTTAAAAACTTTTTATTATTTTAACAAGTTTTTTTTTATTCGCAACTGTGATAAAAACGTCGTACGATACACGTGTGGATTGATCTTTGTATCTCGGCTTTTTAAACGCCCTCGCATACCGCGCTCGCGCGTGTTAAACCGCCTCTATGCAAAGATCAATTTTCCACACTTGTATCGCAATGTACTATAATAATCTTCCAACAATTCCATCTTGTGGAGCCTTATTGAAGTGAAAACTTCATTAGCGGCGTTGAGCACTTTTTCTGTAATGGGTATAAAATCTTAAACTCGCGTCAGGACACGTGACCTGATCGAAAAAGCGTAAGACGGATGGAGAGTAGACAGCTATCCCCTCTCTACGGCGCGGCGAAAATGTATGCCTGGGCCTACTGTTTTTAATTTGGCTGTGAGTGTATTAAGACGTACATATGGTATTTTTTAACGGACGACTATTGACGGACGACAAATGTCGGACGACTATTTGTCGGACGACTATTGACGGACGACAAATGTCGGACGACTATTGACGGACGACTATTTGTCGGACGACTATTGACGGACGACAAATGTCGGACGACAATTTTTGTTATCTTACTGGTCTAGTTGCGGAAAATAGCTATCTCATAATTATAACTATATTTTAAGTGTTCAAAATCCCAACAAATGGATGCCACACAGGTGCAGGTGCAGGTTGACCAGCGCTGTAACTGCGTCATGCAGTGGTAGCTAATGGTGAGGCAGATCCTGGTTAGCGGCACACGACTCCTGAGACTACCTACCTTAATAGGTTTTTGTGTTTCTGATTATTATTATTTTTTTGTTTTATGTTGTTCATTGTTTTTCTCGTTATAACGTCGTCGTGTGCTTATATAATAAGCGTTTTCTTTTTTTTCTATTATTTCAGATTATTTAATATGAAATCGATTAGGCCAAGGCTTTATTTATAACATCGCGCGTCTTTTGCAAGAAGACGACATACTCATATGTTTTTAAATTATTTTTATCACAGTTGCTCTTATAGTAAATCTTATTAAACCGATATTAGGCTCATAATACAAGGTATTACGCACGCGTGCGTTTTACTTTAACGCATAAGTGCTGTAAAGTTATCCCGATAAGTTAAATTAGTATCTTATTGCTAAATTCATGTTATTTAGATCAGATGTAGCTAATCCTACCTCTCTGTTAGAACCTTCTACACAATTCTGGTTTATGTGGCTAATTCAACCTATCTGTTAGAATAGAACCTTTCACACCATTCTGACAGATGTAGCTAATCCAACCTGTTAGAATTATGCAGACAGTTTTAACAGAGAGGTTGGATTAGCTACATCCGTCGTCATTTGAGGTACCACATGAAGGTGTTAAACGCTTAAATAGTAATGGCTATGCGAGATTTATTACTTTCTTACTACGAGACGTAGTATTGAAGACGAAATATCTTGGTTCCTCCTGGTGGGATTTTTTTGTGATGTACAACAAAAATGTAGTCCTAGTTAAGCTCTTTCATTTGAGCTACCCCACATGAAGGTGTTACTTACACATTTTATTAAACGGTAATGGCTATGCGTGTTCTATAACTTTCATAATACGAGACGTTGTATGGAAGAAGAAATATATCTGTTCCTCCTGATGGAATTTTTTTGTAATGTAGAACAAAAATGTAGTCCTAGTTAAGGCCTTTCATTTGAGCTACCACATGAAGGTGTTACACGTCTAATTAAATAGTAATGGCTATGCGAGTTCTATAACTTTCATAGTAGAAGACGTTGTATTGATGACGAAATATCTCGGTTCCACTGGGTGGGATTTTTTTGCTGCCATAATATAAAATTGAGTACACATTATGCCCTTTCAAATGAGGTACGACACATGGTAGCGATTTGTTTGGGACGCTAAGCGGCATTATCCTTTGGCCTAGTGCAGCTGGGGTACCTATAAATCTGTAGTGTGTAGGTATTAGTAATTTGATTATAGCACTTACTGCAGGTTCACTTGTCATTTTAACAGTGAGAGCAATTTTCTTGTTACAATCGCGTAAAGCGGTATGTTTGTACATTTCTTCGCGTTCAAATCGTGTCACTTCACTGAAGGACAGACTTTGTCTTTCCTAAAAATATAAAGACGGCTCAAGACGATTCGAGATTCCTTGTTTTTGAGTTATTTTCGGCGATATATGCTATTACGGTCAATTCAGCTGTATTTCAGGTGTTTGTCTCAAAAAAAATCCGCGGCAGCAGGAAGCATCATTGTGATTCTTCGACTACTTTGGCAATGTTAACATCTGTGTAAAATGTGTACCTATTCACAGATATTTAACAGCAACTATTTTACTCGTCTTTATTTTCCTTTAAAGTGGTTGCCTTGGTGAGTTCGTCATGTCGGCGGCGTTGGTGTGGGTAGCGGATTCGATCCCCGCCCCGCGACAGAATAAATATATTTTGTAGAAAAACTGCAAGAACACCTATTTGTTCTGTGTTTGTGTATGTTTCATTTATTAGTCGTTGTAAAGGTAGACGCACATTGATACGCGCCGAACGAATCGAATTTTATGTTTATGATAATAGAGATAAGGTAAGTACATTTATTTATTTCAGAGTCGGCCGCCTCTGACGATGCGGACGACTCTGATGACGTCATCGGAAATATAAATGTACCTACTTAGATACCTTATCTCTATTATTATAAGGTACCTACCTTTTTCCGTGGATGGCAAAAATTCGATTCGTTCGGCGCGTATCAATCTGCGTCTACCCTAAATGTCACACAATGATTTTAAAAATCTTCTCAATTATCATTCTTACGTAGTTAAATCCCTACATAATAATAACTTATATGGTAATAACTCACATCAGGTTCACATTTTAGGAACACCGCCCTTACTTCCACTTGCGACTTCTCATTAGTTTTACCATCAGCTTTACAAATTAGTAGAATCACATAAACTACAGATATATGAAGCTCTGTAACAAATGCAATAATTCAAAAGATATAATCAAATTCAAACTCCAGACTGAACTGATTCACTTATTTATTAACGCACAGCTTATGATCCTGGAGACATTAAATTTGGAGGGTGTGTTCTTAATGAAATGTAGGAGTCCACTAAGTTTTTCGAAATTCCACCCATAAGATAGTGAAATGGTGGACGAAATCCCAACTCAACCAATAATGTTAAAACAACCAATAACCCCAGTGCGGGGCCAAAATGATTAGGTAAATATTGTAAATCTATATGGTAAATTAACAAAAACATAAAGCTTACCTATAAGCATGCTCATTGATTTCCTTACTCTTCTGTTAAGTATAATATAAATTAAGTTCCTTGAGGCAGTACCAAGTTTCTTTAATATTTAGTACAAAACACTGTAAACATAACACTTTAAAATTCTTGACAATACTGACAATGATGTCATTTTCATAGAGGTATGGCAATGACAGAAATATATTGACATCTAAGCCTAAAAAACCCTACGTCAATGATTTATGTAAAAAAGAAGAGTGTTTTACGCAAAGGCCAGTTATTATTCTGAGCAAATACACATAGATCATGGACGCCATCTAGGTCCATGCCCATACTATTCTTATTCATGTGCCCATAGGTTATCTGGTAGGTATTAATATCTTTTATAAAACAAAAAACTGAAACACGGTTTGTTATTACATAATATTAGTAGGATATACACAGTACAGAACAGTACATATAGTAGGCACTCTAAGGATATTGTATTCTCTATGAGTCTATGCCTATACATAACATTCCTATGACTGAATGTCCATTCTTCTCCCTAATAATAAATAGATGGTAAGTATACTCCCATGCTAGCGGCACCCTGGAGGCGCCCTTGGTCAGTGTCCAAGGTCTTTTTGAGCTTGGGACCATCTATCGAAAACAAAATACTAAACATATTAGACTTATCTAAAAAAACATAGGACTGGAATACTGTCACCCGTTAGCTACTTACTAACATAAAATTAAAACAAACATTATGTACGTTTACAACTATTCTTTATTCCAATTAAATCTAATCAAGTAATCACATACCTACGTACCCATGTCGACATGATTCTTTTACTAATACAATAAATGGATAAAATGTTGAACCATATGAGAACATTTTGAATTTATTAATAACTATTTTGATTTCCATATTATTATGTAAATATAATCCTTTTGCCATTTACAAAAAAATACTGTTAAAAGTTTAGAGACTCATTTAGCAACGGCCACCCGAATATTTAAAATAATAAGTACTACTCATATTGGTTTAAAAGTTAGGGTACATAATTAATTTCTCAATGCGACTACATAAAGCTACGAGTGACTATACTTCACAAATAGACTGTAGCCCTTCAAATGCGATAGTTAAAAATTGTTTCAATAATGATTTTGAAACATTGTTTCACACACCCAATAAATTTTCATAATCGTAACTGATCGTTTCACAATAAATTATAACAGTAGGTACTCACTTTTATTAGGAGCCTGTAAACGAGCTTTACGAAATATACATTGCCCTTCCCGTTAAAGCCAATTCGACAATGTTTTAGGGTGGCCTCATCTTATATTATAAATGGGATATTTTCCCGGCAGTTGTCTGTTGCTAAGCGACAACGGAAGTATGCAAACATTTCCCTATAATATGTATTCCTCGATCACAGGCTCCTCATATAAATGACACGATACAGTCGAGTCTTAATTTATAAAAACTTCTATAATAGACGATCATGCAGATTAACATATTATATTTCGTCAGTCGTAACTTTATTATTAAGAAAAAGACCTAACCAACTAGGAACATCAATTAAATTATCAAATATATCTAAATTTAAATTCGCTCAGCGAAGATCACATGATTAGAAAATAATTAAGTTGATTAGATCTTCTTACAAATGACTATACAAATAACAAGTTCAATAAAATTAGAACTACATGCTAAATGAAAGTGAAAAATATTTTAAACAAGTGTGGTATTGGTATAGCGTTTATGCTGACATATTATGAAAGGACGTGTTACAATGATTATATGGTGTTTTATTGTTTATGCTGTTGCTGTGCATGGGTTGTGGGTTTGCGCACGGTTCGTGCATATATGCACATACGTATGTTCGTGTCCGGCTAGTACGAAGATTCAGTTTCTCATCAAAATTATGGCTAATACATATTTACTTAATTAAAGCAACCAGAAATCAACCATGCCATAGTTTCTCTGAGCATATGCTGTCTATTAGTCGGTGGCGCACGCCAAAAGTAACACAAATCGATGTACAGTATTGCAGTTGACACGTGTGCTTTAGGTTGAAACATCAAAAAGCTATTTAAAAATATTTATGTAAGGTATGCTTTACTTTTTTTTCAGTATGAAAAAATTTCACATATTATTAGCGTATTAAAGACTACAACAGCTCCTTAAATAGGGAATTGTAGGATGAGGGGATTGTTTTTAAGAGTACACTTGTTCCAAACAGCAAACCTGTACATCAATTTGCAGTAATTTTTTTTAATTAGCCTCGTATGCGCCGCCTTCTATATTCTGAATATTGAATAGAGCTATAAAAAACATCGAACAAGGATTTTTCACTTAAAACCTTAGCGTTAATTCATTGAATAGTTTTTAATTCCAGTTTCGTAATCTGATTTTTAAATCAGTCTTTTAAAGGATCTCCATGGATTAAAAAAATAATACTTTGCTAAAAATGATAATTAGTTTTACTGATAATGTATGAATAATGTATTGTGAGAACATAAAAAATAGACAAAACAAATAACAATAAATGGAATTTAACAAAACACAGTTTTAGTCGACCAGACTTTTGAAAAACATAATTTCTAACTCACTGTAAGCAAGATATTTATAATTACAAGTAAGAGGCATTATACACTATGAGAAATAACTGTCTTGATTATGATTCAGGATCGTTTGAAGAGTATGTGGCGGCTTTACTTGTCTGTAATAAATAGTTTAACAATCAATGAATAGCGCTGTTTGTGCAGTAAGTACTATGATTAAAGTTATGCGCCTCTGTAATTTTCGTGTCTAAACTAGGCTTTTATTAAAAAAAGGACTAAGCTCAGATGCTTCGATAGATAACAGCAGCATCTTTACATTAAAAAAAGTAAAAAAGAAATCTAAGACTAGTAAAAATCGACGAAGTTTGTAACAATGTGGCTGTATGGAAACACTAGACAGTCTGTGCCTTCATTTAAAATTAAAATATATTATTCTATAATTATCTTGACGAGAGGCAACGGCTATAAAGCCCGCCATCGATCGAGCGATTCGGAACAAGCTTAGAAAAAAATGTATTTACTTATTTTTATTTTAAGCTTGTACCGAGTATAAAATATGTAGAAAATATTCAGCCGCACTCGTCTAAATACAAAAAAATTAGAGATAGGAATTACTTTTGCGCTGGAAATGAACACGAATTTGTTTATTAGACAGGTAATCAAGGGGGAAAACAGGACTCAAATAGTAATAAATGAAGCACTTACCTCACAACTGTCATAGAACTCCATGAGTGTGTCGCTATCATAGAATTTGACTGTAATAGTTTTGTCGACAGGTTCATTAGTCGTGTAGTCTGTGCCGGACCACTTGCAGACTTTATCTCCCACCATCTGGTTAACAAAAATGCCGATAATGTTGTTAATTATGTTTTAATGAATGAGTGAACATAGTTTTTGTTTCCTCTAAAATCTATATAGTTTATTAACAATTTTTTTCTACATCTATTTCTTATATATGTAGTTCCCTCAATATTACTGAATACTGAAAGAAACAGACTGACCGTGCGAGCACCAATCATAGAAAACAAACCTCAAATTTAACACTTATCAGATATGATAAGTGTTAAATCTAAAGAACTATTTAATTGTTTTTGATGATCTAGAAACCTGGGAATGAACATAGGAACTGACAGTTAACATTTTATCTCGATATTCCACGGGATCGTGTCTGTCGCGTTCTAAACAGCGGCTAGTAGCTAGTGTTGGCACTCACCTGGAACTCCGTATCAGTATGTATAAGCATGTCGGCAAGTATCTCGCTGGTGGTGCCGTCGGTGATGAGGATCTTGGGCGAGCACATGTCGTAGTCGAACATGACCAGTATGTGTGCGTTACCGCATGTCGTCTCCTGGACATCTTGTTGAATCACGACCTCACCATCGCACGTGTAATACGCTGCGTTTTCTTCGTCATCCTGTCAAAACAGTTTTCAATGTTACATCACCAAGAAATTGTCTATTATAGTGGATATGAATAATTTTTACGCGTTATCTTGAATCCAGAACGGAGTACAGGATCTATAAATGGAATCTTGGACATAGCGAGGGATTCATAGTACATAGCCTGAGAAAAATATATTTAAATTTGGAGTAATACACTCTACTTTTCATCTCCCTCTATGAGAAAACGGAATAGGAAGTAAAAATTCGAAAGTTTGTTTCTGTATTAGATTCCTCTTCATGCCAAACGTCTAATCGTTGGAACCTAAACCCCGGGATGGAGAAGGATATAGGATGCTTCTGATTCCGATATTCCCGCGGGATCGAGCGTCAATTTAAGACTTCTTTTTAACCAAAATTGCGGCGCACTTATTGAGCGGGCCTTAATAAGTTGGCCGCAAAGTACCCATTATTGCCAGTCCTGTCAGCTCAATAAGTGTATCGCAAAGTACCACTTTGTTTGCACTTATTGAAAAACAAACCATCGGCTTTCGATTAGATGGGATGGAAAACCGATCAAGTGAGAGTCGGACTCGCGCACGAAGGATTGCGTACCATTGTATTGTTTTTAGTATTTGTTGTTATAGCGGCAACAGAAATACATCAATTGTAAAAATTTCAACTGTCTAGCTATCACGGTTCTTAAGATAAAACCTGTGGTGACAGACAGACAGTGGAGTCTAAGTAATAGGGTTCGGTTTTTACCCTTTGGATACTGAACCCTAAAAACATTTAAGTTGCATCCTCAGGCAACTCTTCCAGGAGCCAAACAAACCGACGTAGAAATAATCACACTTTGATTTATTGTATATGTATTGAGGTGTAAGCTGTTTAGAAGGGAAAGATGTTAGTAATGTCATGTATTTCACGATATCATGCGGCATACCTCATTGTATTCGTCCTCATCATATTCGTGATCTTCGTCGTCCTCATCATCATCATCCTCATCGTAATTATGTTCGTCTGCTTGGGGTTCCACGAAGTGTACTTGTTTGTTCTCACCACCGTTGGCCTTGGCCTCGGTCGGTGTTTCTTGCGTCTCCTTGGCAACGGCAGAGGCTATGATACTATCAGCGCGCGCTCCTGTTCCCAGGTGCTTGGGCAGTCTGAGCAATGCTATTCCACTTGACGATTTCTCTTCAGCTTCCTTTTGCTCTCTGATCGCAGTTGCAGCGGCTGCCTGCAATTTCTGTAAAACATTTTTTATTGTCAAGCACATCTATTGAGACTATGTTAATCATCAGCCTATACTAGTTCACTGCCAGAGCGCGGCCTACACTACGTTTGCCGAGTCGCGGTCAAAACTTGAAAGAATATATTTATCCTAGCAGTTGTAGGTTATATATAACAGATATATATATGGCAGATATGGCCGGCCCACTGCCACTTCAGTTTGCTTATTGTTTAAGCTATATCGGGATCTCGGTTCTGTAAAGTATAGTCTCGTTGCGGATCATATCCCTTAGAGAAACCCTGAGCATAGGCCTTTCCATAGCACGCTTAGCGATTTTTGAACTGGTGGGTCAGCCATACTTGAAATAGGTCTAACAAAATGATTCTAAACATACCCTGACGCATTGTATGAGTTTTTCTCGGAACTGGTTGGCTAAAACAGCAGTCTTGAAGCGCACAGCGAGGGTCTCTTGTTCGCCGGCCGGCGTCTCCGCGAAGTTACGGCCGATCCATGTCCATGCTTGGTCAGAGTTCTTCATGGGCAACAGTTCCAGCTCGGTATAAACTAGCATGTTTAGAACTAATTTGTGTACCTGTTGATTGAATAAAACCATCAATATTTTATGGTAACTGAAATGAAACTAAGCTATATTAAAATATTTTAGAGCATTTGATCATTAGGAGTCTCACCTGTTCGCGTCGTAGAAGTAGGCGATAACTGTTCCTCTGTGGATGATGTAGGATTTTCATTTCTCCGACGCCTCGTTCCTTCCACTCTTTAGTTTTGTCATCATAGCGATAAAGTTTGGCCCGCTCACCGAAGACTTTCTCCTGCGAAAAATGGAAAATAGTAAACATCGGTAATAACAAAACAGTTGGTAACAAATAGTTTCCTTAGAAAATAGGCTTACCTCTTCCTCTTCTCCGGTCGTGACTACGATTTCATCAGGCAATGGCACAATAGGTTCATAATGTGGGTCGTATTCTTCGTCAGCAGCGCCGCTCGCACTATCATCCTTTGAATTATTCACGTCTTTCGGTTTCACCTTAAACAGCTGCTGGCCGGCACCTTCCCATTGGAAGTCCTCTTTTTCTAAAAATAATTAGATTTTTATTAAAAGTTAAATAAAATACCTATTGATTTGATTATTAATTTATATCAACTTACTCTGGAAAGTAGCAGGTTCGCTCGACGCAAAGCTAGCAAAACTCAAATTATTTTCAGCTTTCTTAAGGAACAAAGGTTCTTTTGTTTCTGTGGACTGTGTTTCATTTCCAAGTGCAGGGGTCACGGTGAAATTAGTTCTTAGATTACTATCAGGATCCCAAATTGGCCCCTGAACTGCGTTATTTGAGAATATTGATTTAAACACATTTTGGGTGTTTTGAGGTGCAGCCATAGACTTCGATTGTGTCGTATTTTGATTCAAAGTATTGGAACCAAAGATGCTTCCCTGATTAGTATTACCAAATAGACCGGTTCCTATGGGCTTTTGATCACCACCGCCGAAAATAGACTTAGTTTCTGGTTTCGAACTATCTTTTGGTTTATCTGCTGTAAATCCAAATATAGATTTGTTAGACGAAACGCTAAAGACGGATGTTCCTTCCCCAAACGCAGGTTTAACTTGCGCCGAGTTAAATATAGATGTTGGTGTCGTTTCAGAAGTCTTCTTCTCGACTGATGTGGTCTGCGTACTTAATTTCGGTGGAGCAATAAGTGAGCTTTTAGAGCTAACTGGCGTTTGAGAATCTCCTGAACCAAACATTGTAAAAGGTTTGCTCTGAGGAGTACCAAAAATTAAATTCTGCTCGCTAAAACTACTAAAAATGCTAGGGGTTTGTGAGAATATATTTTCCTTGTTAGTATCGCTTAAGGTAGCATTCTGTGTGGTATTAGTTAGTGTCTGTGAGCCAAGTGATCCTAAAGGTGTACGGAATATCGAAGTATCGAAAGTTCTATCAGTGTTGCCAGTACCAGGAGTGCCATACATTGAATTGGTAGGACTTAAAATGTAAGGGCCAGTCGATTTTAATGGCGTAGCTATACATTCAGCACCGAAATTTCCCAAAGGATTTGATGGTTTCTCTGACTGAGATGTCGATTTTTCACTTTTGTCGTCATCCTCACAACCTCGACAGCCTAGGCAGGGATCTTTTGTTTTGTAAGTGTAGAAATTCTCGGGTAGCATTAATTCTTTGGCTTGACGTTTCTCGTCATCAGTGGCTTGTATTTCGGTGACAAATACGACATCTTCAGTGTCTTTCTCCAGATTTGTGTAATTAGACTTGACAATGTTCCCTGTCTGTCCCTGTCTAGCGTTATCGACAGCTTTTTTAAACTCCAGTGCTATTTCTTTTTTACCAAATCGAAGGCAAAACTGATGGAAGCTTATTTGCCCTTCACTAAAATCACTAGCAGCAAACAACCAAGACTTTTCATCTTTAGGTGTGTACACGATCTCGGGAGCTAGGGCATGATTTAAACATATTTTCAGAACTTGTTCACGTCGCATGACTACCCTGTAATGTCAATAAAACGTAATTAATAACTTATGTATGAATAATATAAATTGAATATGTGTTTGATAATATTTTACCTCAGTTTATTTGTTTCCTTATGCTTGAGTAGTTTGACAATGCCTAGCCCTCGTTCCTTCCACTCGACGTCAGAGAATACATACAGTTTTGCCCTATGAGCAAATAATTCGATTTCATTCTCTTCCCCTGTCACCACTTCTACCTAAAAAAAAGTATTTATATTTAGTTTTTTAAGTGTCTTTTGCCACATTTTTAATTAAAACTTATGTTCGATCTTTACCTTGTCTGGCATTGGTATCACAGGAGTAAAATGTGCGCTGCAATCTTCCTCCTTCACATATTCATCATCGCTGTCTTCTTTTGGTTGATTCTTTTCTGATTTTGTTTCAGTTGAATTACCAGCTTCAGTTGTAGGTTTGAATACAAAATCGAATTTTTTGGTTTCTTTAGAATCATTTAATGGTCCAGTTTGGGGCGTAGACAACAATGGAGGTTTCGATACGGTCTTGGAGAGATTAATAGGTCCAGCGCCGTCAACTATTTGAGGAGTACCAAAGATTGTGGATTTGGGTTTTTGATCCTTTGACAATTCATTTTCTTTAGAAGGAATTCCGAATGAAAATTTTTGACCACCTGTCCCATCAAAAATAGAAGACGCTAGTTTTGTTTTATCATCATTATTTTGAGACAGAGGAATACCGAATTGGAATTTGGTAGTGCTAGGGACACTGGTTTTCTGGTCTTTAGCCAAATCAGGATTTCTAGCACTGCTACAAGCGCAGCAATTATTTTGAGCACTATCATTTCTCACAAAACATTGTTTGCACTCCCATGTGCCTTCTTTTGGTTTAAATTTGTCTCCAAAACCAGTACCGGTAGGCTTTTCAGTAGGTTGCTCCGCCTTTTTCGCAGGAATTCCGAATGTAAATTTAGACAAATTAGTGTCAGTTAAACTACTACTAGTGTTTTTCTTGGCATTGGGATCTTTGGGACTGTTGCAAGCATTGCAATTAACTAAATCGGCTACGTTTCTAACGAAGCACGCTTGACATTCCCAGCTACCGGGCTTGGGTTTAAATTTATCTCCCCATCCAGAGGAACTGGTTATGTTACTATTCACTTCAACGACTTGGGGATTCAAAAGTTTATTTTGGCCTACTTGTTTTGCTGCATTTTGTTCTTCTTTTGCAGCTTTAGTATCATCTTGCATTTTAGTTTGTGCAGTTTTAATAGCTTCTATGAACTCGTCACAAATCTGAACTGTTTTAAATCTCAAACAGAATGTTTCTGCTACTAGTTCTCCTTCTGAAAAGTCTTTAGCACACCATGTCACGGCTTTATCCATATTAGGCATTTTTTGGAAGGTCATTTCTTTTGTTAGACTATGATTGCAACATACTTTCATTATTTGTTCTCGTCTCATAAGCAATCTAACTTTTTGGTTATTATTTTTATGTAGTAGTATTTTAATATTGCCTAACCCACGTTCTTTCCACTCTTTGGACGCAGAGTCAAATCGTAATAATTTGGCACGATGTTCAAATAAGATGATTTCATCTTCTTCTCCAGTTTTCTGGTCAATTAGTGCAGGAAGAGGTATAACAGGTTTAAATTCTACATTGGGTTCAAACTCTTCTACGGTATCTGAGGAGTTTAGTTTATTTTTGTCTGTATCCTGCTTTTGCTCTATTTTGGGTGGATTCACAGCTGGATTGAATAAATTACTAAATGGTGTACTTGAACCAGTTTTAAAGGTTAAACTACTAAATATGTTTGGTTTGCTTGTTGTAGTTTCAATGGCTTTTAGTTCTGGTTTATTATCGTTTTCTACAGTCTTGAATATAGGGGCGCTACTGAAACTAAACCCACCAATCATTGTTTTAGTTCCCTGTGAAACAGTAGTTGATGTAATTACAACTACATCAGCCAAATTAGATACAATTAAAGAAGGTTTACTAACTTGTTGACTATTTTTAGTTTCTATAACCGAAGTATTAGGCGAAGATGTCGCTTCAAGACGGGCTTTTTCAAAAGCCTCGAAAAATTGTGTAGCTAATTCTGCTGTTTTAAATCGAATACAGAATTTTTCTAACATAAGTTTTTCATCAGCAAAATCGTTAGCAACCCACATGTATGCTTTAGTTTCATTTTTCATGAGCTTTATCTCCATTTCCGGAGTTATTAAATGGTTAGCACATATTTTATGAACTTGTTCACGTCTCATCAATACACGGACTTTACCAGTTATCTTGTGCTTCAATAATTTCATTTCTCCAATGCCTCTTTCTTTCCATTGTTTATCATCAAAACGGAATAATTTAGCTCTAGACGAAAATATTATTATTTCATCTTCTTCGCCTGTAGTTACTTTTACTTCATCAGGCAATGGTACGATGGGCTTAAAATCAGGGCAAGGATCGTAATTTTCTACTGAAGTGTTACTCTTTTCTGATAAAGTTCTAGATTTATTAAGACTTGTGTTTGGTGACCCAGTACTAAATGGCCCATCAACCACTGACATTGAAGTGTCGATAGAGCTGTTTACAGTATTGAATGGTTGGAAAGTTTGTTTCCAATTCGATAAAGAGGTGGTGGTTTTATTCAGCTTATTGTCAGGCATGGTAAAACTAAAAACTGGCGGAGACATTGTAGTCTCGCTCACTGTAGGCATTGTGATCTGATAGTTATGTGGAGTGCCTTTGATATGTTTTTGTGGTATAGTTACGCTTAGAACAGGAGCTGGCGTAGAAACACAAGTTGGCAGTGGATCAGAAGAAGTTATAACGACATTGACTGGTAGAGATCGAGCTAAATCTTTCGAATCTATTGACGTAGTTGTATTAGCTTTAAATGTAGTCGAAGTAGCCAACGTCGGTGCTGAGATTATCGGCACAGTAGATACACTAGATAGCACTACAACGGGCATTGTTGGCACGACTGTTACTATTGGTGCTGGTGGTACAGTTGGTACTGTTGGTGTTATCAAATGAGCGACATCGAGGAACATTTGATCTGGATTTGGATAAACACCAGGATAATTCATTTGAGCTCTGGTAGCATCGAATAATTGAGATGCCCCTGGTACCGACGACGATTGAGCAAATTGCGTATATTGGTTGTAGAGGTTATACAAATTTTGGTTATACAATTGGTAAGGATTTGGTGGCAAAGGGAAAGGTGGTCTTTGATTGAATGGTGGTAATACTTGAGATGCGAAAGGTAATTGTGCCGCATAAGTCGAAGCACTATCATTAGTTCTATAATCATCATCTAAAGTATAGAGATCGCTTTCATCAATTGCTTGTTCAGATGAAGATTTTTTCAACTTATTAACTTCTTTCTTCAATTCTGCTATTTGTTTCTTTAACTCTCCGACATCTTTACATTCATTTCGGCACTCATCTATCTGATCTTTTACTTGATCAACTGATATTTTAAGAAGTTTGAATTGATCTGTGGTGTTTTGAATATTGGAATTAATGGTCGTCATTATTTGTTGTCCTAACTTACGGTTTTCGTCAAACCAGTCTTTAGTTTGATCCATAAATGTCTCTATGTGAGAATCTCTCTTCTGTAAATGTTTTATTTCATTCTCGATCCTCTCTAAATGTTGTTGGTCCAAACGTGTCATTTCTAATACATGTGAATCTATAGCAGTCTTATAATTTGTATTATTAGCATTCTGATTTGCTTTAGGAGTTGAGCTAACATTACGAAATATTTGCCTATAAGCCCTTGTTGGTGCAGTTCGGAAAGAAATATTCTCATCAGAAGAATATTTACCGTCAACATCATTTAAATTGTCTGAAGAATCTAATTCTACTGTGTTAGCTTGCATTTGAATATCTTCTATTAAATTTTGAATATCAGTATACAAAGGGTTTGTCTTATAGGATTCTGTGTCTTTTAGTGCATCTAGAGCTTTAAATGCAATTTTCTTAGCTTTATCTAGTACAGCAGAATTATTTTCATCCATTGAGATTTTTTTGTATGTATAGGCCAGGTGGTAGTATGCCTGTGGGGATTTAATGTTCACCAGTAATTCAATGACCTTATCATATTCACTTTCATTGAGATGATTTACAGCAACTGACAGTTTACATTCTTCTAAAAGTGAATTAAGCTCTCTTGCAGTAAGTTCTTCTTTATGAGTATAATCAAACAGCCGTTTATCACTAACTTTGATCATAGTTTTGCTTTTCAACTTGTCTAATAATGGTATAGCTGAACGGAAATATAGATATGCACGTTTTTCAGCATATGTTTTATCCTCAATGACTGTAATCTTTTTGGCTAGTTCACTAAAAATGCGTCCTAAATTACAAAGGAGTTCAGGATCTAGGCCGTGATTGTCAACACAACGAACAACTTCAATTCCACGGCTTAAAGTAGCACGGATGTCAGTTAGCTCAGTTCCAAGTAAATTTTGACTAAACTTATAGGCACAATCCCACCATTTCATTTGAGGCAATGGACAAAGCAAATCTGTAATATTAGCAGGAATAATCACAGGCTTTTCAGTAACATAAGAAATTTTATCTGGTTTTTGTTGTTGAGAAGTTAATGTAGCACAGTAAAGGAATGCATAAATGTCGAATTTATTTAGGGCTTCAGGCCCCAACACTGCTGCAGTTGGAGTTAACATTTCAAATAAGGTGCATTTGAATTCTGCATAAGTTTTATAATTTAGCAATGTCCAAACAAAATGGTGTAATGAATTACCATGCTGTCTTTGGGCATCATCATCGTAAGCCATTACTTCTGTTTTCCGAGGCAATTTCAGGATTGGAGCAGTAACAGCATTAGACACCAAAAATGAGGATTTCTTAGAATTTGAATTACTTTCATTGGAGAATATTTTTTCATATAATTTATCTTTCCAATGAATTCCAGAACACTGTTGACCAACCTGATCTAAATATGCTTGACTCTTGTCTTGGTAATTTGAAATTAAGAAATGTCCTGACTGGGAACATCTGTAAGTTCCTTCAGTGTACCAACGATTTACTGCAACAAGTTGCTTTTCAGAAAGGTTTTTCACCCACTTAGTGTTAATATACAAAGGAATTGTTTGCCATGCCAGTAGCATAAATGGAGCAGCTGTTGTCAATGCCTCACGCCAACCCATTTGATTTTTTTTTGCTTTCTTCAATAAATATGTTGCTACATGGAACACAAGTTGACCTCTATGATGTTGCAACAAGCTTTTATGAAATTCTACAAATCCAGGCAGAGGACTTTTGGAAATTCGCTCTAAAGCTTGATCATATGAATATAGCAGTTGACAGGTTTCTACTAAACTCTTGGATGAGCCACTTGGTACTTCTGTTAAACTCAATACACATAACCTTTCTTTTACAGTCAACAAAAGTAACTGAAAAAGCCAATCACATGTATTTTCTAAATTATTTTTCAGAAGTTCATCTAATGTTTCATACCAAGAATAGTTGTTGATGAAGTTATCAGTACTGAATTCAACTTGGCAACTGTGTTCAAAAGCTTCTTTATAATTGTTTGTGTTTATGTAATGTTTGAGAAGACGACCATGAAGTGTCGCATCTTTTGGTCTAACTTTCAATTCAGCTTTAAGAAGTTCAACAAGAACCTCAGGGTCTGTGTTGGATAACGAGACAAGTTTTTCACGGAGACGGAAAGTAATTGGGTTACGAGGAAAGATAGCCTCAGCTTTTTCACACCAATAATTGGCTCTTCCTGGTTCAATGTGCACATCTTGATCAGCAAGGAGTTCACAAACTAAAAAAGAACATCAAGGTATATCTATCTGACTAGTCTAACAAGTACAAAAAGCAGGCCAAGTGGGAGTCGGACTCGCGCATGAAGGGTTCCGTACCATGTTGGAGCCCGACTGAAATATTTTTATTTTTCTGTTTGAACACATAATCTGTGAAAAATTCAACCGTCTAGCTATCACAGTTCATGAGATTCAACCTGATGACAGACAGTGAAGTCTTAGTAATAGGGTCCCGTTTTGACCCTTTGGGTCTAAAAACGACAATAAAATACAGTTTGAATGAAGAGGAATATCATTAAATCTGTGTGCTGACTAATGGACAAGTGTTCCTTTTCTTAGACAGTATACTTGAGCACAGATAAGATTTTATGGAGTATAGATATCACAATAAAAATATGAAGATTATACATAAATAGCAATTCAACAAAACCAGCTAGTCCCCTTAGATTTTGTGTAATAGTATATCCATCGCGCTTTTTTAATAATTTACGTGAACTGTAATCTGCATACAGCAGCTGAAGTACCTAGGTAATGAGATAAGTATTTTAGATGATGAAGTACCTATGCAATAAGCACATAAAGTTACTTACTGTCAAGAATAGTGCTGGTCTGTGTTGGATCTATCTCCAACGAGGTTTTGAATTGTTCAAGAGCCTTGTCCTTTTGACCCAACTTCTGCAAGGCTTGTCCGAGTAGTTTGTACGCCGCAGCGTTGTTCTCCTTTTGGGAAAGGTATTGTTCCACATACTTTTGGCAGCTGGTATAGTCCCCCACCTCGAAATACAAGCGTGCTATGGAATACGCTCTTGTTTTAAACTGAAATAAAAACATCAAACAGTAAAAATTTAAAGTATTACAACGACAATTCCTCAATGTAGACAAGCGTAACCTTTTGGCAGACTTTACTTACATCTTTTGCCGAATGCTTGGACAGTAGATTTTCCACATATTTGTCGACGTCTTTTTTATTTTTATACATTTTCACACTTTTCCACTAATTTCCAACGCTTCTAATGGTTTTCAAAGAAAGAAATCGCGTGGGGCCGTTCGCCATTCAGTGACAGTCATTTCTTATTGAGGGTTGCCACTAAAAATAATCAAAAATTGCTAGTTCATATGTAGGTTTATGTAAGATTTTCTCATGTTTTTTTACATTTATTTGTTATGTTTACCGCAATATAGGTAACTTTACTTTTGACTGGCAGCAATATTTTTATATGAAATAAAAAAAAATATTAAAATTATTAGCTTTTTGAAAAGTAAAAATATTATTTTATATGACGATGATTTATTTTTTATTATGGCTATACTTATATTTCAACGTCCAATAGCGTCACCGTTGTCTGTCGAGTCGTTTTTTTTTGGCGGCAACGGTCGATCGAAGTCGGTACCTATCGTGTTTTTCTTTCGGTCATATTTCAGTTGTACCGAAGGTTATACCAAAGACCTTAGAAACTCCATAATATAACGAATATAACGTGGTGTATTAATGTAGCGGACGTGTAGCGGTGATTAAATTCAAGAAGAAACATGGAGAAATAATACGTCAGAGAAGGCTGTATACATTAAAACCATTTGCATGTCCTTTCGGAGTAGTAGTAGGTTAATAAAAAAATAACGTCGCCATCATCCCCACAATGCAGTGATCTCGATCCTACCGAGTTTTTGGTATTTCTACCGGTTTTTCGTGCCTGATATGTAATGATTTTCTCACTATTGATTAATATACAGAATATGACCCAAAATTTTGACAGATTGTATATTTCTGCCCCTCGATTCACAAACTGTCGGTAGGCAACCGAACGGAAGAAAAATTTTGCTGCTCTTTCACTCCCTCAACTTTTGACGTGTTGCCATCCTTGTCTTTTCCGTTTCATTCGTTTCGGTAGCCTTCCGATGGTTTGTGAATGAGCCTGCTGAACTGTCTTCCGTTTTTGACGTTATAACGTCTACTAAATTGATGGAACACCTGTCTTCACAAAAGAGTGTCACGAATCACGATAATATTGTGTAACGTCATGCGTCATGGTAGGTAATATGATCACGCGTCATGGTAAGTTAGGAAACAGTATTTAATATTATAGTAGCGCTCATCTGGGCTTGTGTTATTGTGACGAGTGACGAATAGAAGACTTATGTAAAGGAAAAACACAGTTATTATTATTTTTTAATTATTCATCGGTTTCTTATGACGTTATCACGTAAGATTATCGTCCGTAAACCGACTTCACAGACAACCATTTTTGAAGTGAAAACTTCTTATGGCGCGTTGGGCACTTTTGTGGGTGAGCATTTTCAGCCGTTCTCGCGACAGATGAGATTTTGACAGATGAGATTTTAACAGTTTTTTATCTACTCATTACCACCTGTGGTATCAATCGTGGCAAAGTGTGAAGTAGGTAACGAACGAACCAAGCATTTTTTAGTTGTGTTTAATAGTACATTGTTATCCTAGGTGTGAAAGCCACTCATTACAAGTCCCGAGACGGAGTTTGGCGCCCGAGCGTAGCGAGGGCGCTAATAGTTCGAGGGACTTAATGAGTCTTTCACCCGAGGTAAACACTGTGCTTTTCATTACGAATAATACATAAAATTCTTCCTAACAACGAGAGTGAATGAGAGACTCCATACTACCTGATCCTCTTACAAGGTTGGGACCAAAGAGGTTATATACATGTAGTGTTATTCTTTGGTGTTACTTAAAGCAAGGAGGTTAGGTTTTTAAAGTTCCTTATGCGTAATGTTACTGATACTGGCTACATGCACATTGCACAAGTCGTGCGAAGCCATAATTTGACATGACAGCTGTCAGTGAAAGAGAAAAGCCCTAGGGCTGGAAATTTTATTTTCTACACGCTCTTCATGCATCTTTAGACCTACTTTCGGAGTATGAGTAATGAAAAATATTTTATTTTTGTCATTCTACCGATTTCGAGAGTAACTCTACCGATTTTTGACTTGATTTTGATGTTCGACATCACTGGCTGCTGGCTGCACTGACTGGTTCCAAAGTGATTGTAGTCAAAGAGAATTATTGTAGTTTGCAAAAATCTATGATAAAAATAACACGTTTTAACAAAATATGATGGTCTAAAGTGTGCAAATAATAATTCACAGCTAAACCACTGGGTTTAGATTCTATTCTGTGTTAATTTGTGACCTTACTTCATTAACATTCATCTTAAAGTAATAGAATAAGGTACTGACTAACATCTTAATAATCAAAATAACAAAATTGTAGCTAAATTTGTCATCTCGATGCCAGTTACTTTAGTTAAAACTGTACAATGTACAGTTAGCAACAAGATACCTTTTGATCTAATCCTTGTTCATTCTTGCTAGGTACTTGCTTCACTATACCTTGCCTACAATATTTTTGTAATAATTATTGTGTTCTTGCCTGTTTTACAAACAGCTTACTACCAGTAAGAGCTACAAATAGTATTGTCTTGTAGACTACTAAAATTTAACAATTTAAATGTTCTAGATAATTGAACAGGATGGGTGATTCAGAATTTGCCTATAACTCTGCGGTATCCCTAGACTCAATGAAGGTGATAGCGGAGAGTGTTGGGATTGCAAATCTAGGTGACGATGCCGCTAAGGAACTAGCTGATGATGTCACTTTCAGGCTCAAAGTTATCGTCCAAGATGCAATGAAGTTCATGCATCATTCTAAAAGACAAAAATTGTCAATAACAGACATTGACCATGCTTTGAAAATTAAAAATATTGAGGTAAGTAATAATAATTGGTTGTAGCATTTGTACTACCTGCATATAGGTAACTAGCAGCGCTACGCGATTTTACCCGCGTAACTCCCTATCCCGTGGGAATATCGGGATAAAATGTAGCCTATGTTATTCCCAATGAATCAATGTAGTTTTGGAGCCTATCCCATACAAACAAACAAAAAATCCTTCCTCTTTATAATATTAGTGTAGATTTAATGTTCTTATTTAATAGGTTTTTGGGTATCTTATCTGGTTTGAATAAAAAAAAACTAAAAACATACAACCACACTGGGGGTTTTTAGATTAAGCTGTTGATCATGAAATGTGAAAATAATTTGGTTTGTCAGTGTTGTACTTATATGAATATATATTTTTAAATATTTCAGCCTCAATATGGTATTCTACAAGCAGACTCACTGCCATTCCGGTTTGCATCAGGTGGCGGTCGTGAACTCCACTTTGTTGAAGAGAAAGAGATTGACTTATCAGAGATACTGTCAGCTCCTCCTCCGAAGGTAATTCTTTTAACTATGATTTGTGAAAAGGTCCACACCAGACAGTTCAATGTTTTGATTCAATTGAATTCATTGATTCACAAATCCTATTTAGTTCACTAGAACTATTTTAAACCAAACCTATATGAGTCACAAAAAATGTATGTATTTATTTTATTTTTAGCTTATGGTTACTTCCCTACTGCAAGGCATAAGCCTCCTCTCTTTCTATTAATCCCTATCTATTGGCAATCCCCTCATTGCTTTCCAGGCCTATCACAGTTGATACATTGCCCACACGCATTCAGACATGCTGTTTATATGGCCAGCTCATGAACACTTAAGTTTAGCATTGTTCTAATTTTTGTTATCTATGTAGGTACCCTTGGATGTGTCAGTACGAGCTCATTGGCTCAGCGTGGATGGAGTACAGCCGACTGTGCCCGAAAACCCGCCGCCATTGTCAAAGGAAACACAAAAATTGGAGTCTGTTGATCCCATCACGAAGCTTAGCAAGCCCACTAGTAAAGATGCTGCAGGTTTATATTTTTTACAAAATGAAACTATTCAATACACGCGACGGCGTTCAGTTTCATCTGCGTAGAGTATGTTATGTTGAATTTCCAAGAAAGTGGCAGCTGTTCAGTCTGCCACTTTATTTATTCTTTTTTTTTATAATTTATTTGATGCTACTACGCGCGGGGTTTAACTCGCGTAAGTCCTGATCCCCTGGGAATATCGGGATAAAATGTTGCCTATATGTTAGTGTATCTACATACTTACCGAGTTTTATCACAATGGGTTCAGTTTTTGCACGAAGGAGTAACAAACATAAACACACCATACCAAACACACAATATTTACATTTATAATATTAATAGAATTATTATTTTAAGTCATTAAATGATTTAAGGTAAACCAATGTGTGGAAAGGCTGCCCGTTTGAAGGCATCAGAGTCTGTCCATGTGAAGCAGCTTGCAACTCATGAGCTGAGTGTAGAACAACAGTTGTATTACAAGGAAATAACTGAAGCGTGTGTGGGGAGCGATGAAGGGCGGCGTGCGGTGAGTTTATATTCAATTTAAAGTATACTGTAAGAAATACTCAGCATAATGTTGCCCCTAACAAATTCTTATAAAATAAGTTTTTTTTATTTAACAGGTTTTAAACAGAAATGTTACATTAGTATGTTAAACGCGCTTCTAGAACATAGTTTTCTACCTACCTACTTAATTCTTTGCTTTAAACCTATCCCTTATTTATATGACTACTATTTAATTATTAAAAATTAAATTATTAAACAATAATTGATGGTTAATTCATAAACACTTTCATTTAAATTTAGGATAGTTTCAAAACCTTAGGAACAGAAAGTTATTAGGTTTCATTTGCTAACTTGATCATGTTTACGAAAAACTGAACAAAAGCATTTAGTAAAAAGATTTTTTTTTTATATTTTGCTGATAGAATGTATAATCATGTGGGTCATCATCCACGTATGATTTTTAATTCTCCGAAAGCTATAAGAGGGAAAGAAATAGCAAAAGGGATAGCCTTCGATAAAGGGTGCATCATATTTAGGAGAATACTTTGTTTAGCGGAATCAAATGACTAAACTGACTATCATCATTTATTTATGATACCTACAATCTGTTTAGGAAGCGCTCCAATCACTCGCTTGCGACCCCGGCCTCCATGAGATGCTACCAAGAATGTGCACTTTCATATCGGAGGGCGTCAAAGTTAACGTGGTCCAGAATAACCTTGCACTACTCATTTACTTGATGAGAATGGTTAAAGCTCTGCTTGACAATCAATCACTGTATCTGGAGAAATATGTAAGTTAAAAGTTAACTATTGTCCATTAATCAAATAGATTACATTGACAGGACAACTGCTGTATTTTAGTTTTAAATATTCTTTCATACTATTAGAATGTCAATTTAGTTAGTCCATAGATTAATGTTTGCTACGACTACAGCTTTAGATGAGTAATAACCTAAAAATATCAGGTAAACAGTTGCCTATGTGTTATTCGAGAGATCCAGCAAATTTGATATCAATTTCCATTGCAACCAGTTGAATAGTTATTGCATGAAGAAGTAACAAACATAGAATTGAGCTACCGGCCACTACCAAAAGTACCTACTCAAACATTGATTTGTAAAAAAATGCTATAAAGACACATTTTTTATCAGTTACACGAGTTGATTCCATCGGTGTCAACCTGCATAGTCTCGCGACAGTTGTGCCTGCGTCCCGAGATGGATAACCACTGGGCCCTGCGCGACTTCGCGGCGCGGCTTATGGCACAGATTTGCAAAACTTTCAACACTTCCACTAATAATGTGCAGACGAGAGTTACGAGGTATTATAGACCAGCATATCCTAGTATAAGTGCATCTCACCAAGTGATGCTTACACCGACCGGTTTGATATGTGTTACGCTTTAAGTGTAATATGACTAGCTGCGCCCCGGGTTCACCCGCGTAATTCCCGATCCCGTGGGAATATCGGGATATTAGTATCCTTATGTTTAAGCCTATATGTTATTCTAGACCTCTAGTTATCTACATACTGAGTTTCATCGCAATCGGTCCTGTGGTTTTTGCGTGAAGGAGTAACATACATACACACAGACTTTCACATTTCTAATATTAAAGGATAAATGATTATTAAATAATATGGATTTTAATTCACGCACTCTCAGCGCAAACAAATCCTGGATCGCTAGATGAGATGCAGTATAAGGTTAACACATTTGTTAAATTGTCCAGGTTGTTTGCAAAAGCGTTGCAGTGTCCTTCACAAACAAACAATGAAAACGGACAGGGTCCCTCCATGGCCTCTATGAAGGAATCTGAGAAGACTCCGCTCGCGTCACTGTACGGCGCCGTTCAGGGACTCTCTGAATTAGGACACGAAGTTGTTAAAGTAAGAACATCTGGCCTGCATTATTCGAAAAGTATTAAACCAGATTTAAATAGGTTCAGTAGTTTTTAATTGCATAAGTAACAGAGAGAAAATGGACAGACAGATATGAATAACTAAAAAAATCTTGTTGTTTTGCTTATTCTAAGACCTTAAAATCGATTGTTATAAATTTTCTACCAAGTACAGACTTTTTGTCTTTTCTTTCTTTTATTTATGAACGATGAAATGTAGTGACGAAATTCCCTAGACAAAGTTGTTGTGTATTATTGTTTACTATAAGTTATTGTAGGTGTTCATATTACCGCGAGTGCGATGGCTCGGCGAGCGACTGGAGGGCGCGCTGTCTGGTGTGGGCGGGGCCGACCGTCTCGCCGCGGGACATCTCAGGACGCAGCTCCTCAAGACGCTCGCGCCGGTCGTGCGTCAGCTGCACCACCCACCCGACCTGCCTGAAGATTACAAGTATTTTACTTTACAATTAATATTGAGATAGTCCACAATGTACGGAAGAACGTGATATCCCCGTGATCTTAAACCCTATAATATTTATTACAACTTTTTAAAATAAATAATTCATTTATTTCAGGCTACAAAGGCCCATAGATGCATACCTTATAGACCAACATACATATTTTATAATAAGAATTGAATGTGTTAATAGAAAGCTTAGAACTATGTTAGTAGCACTTCCATGACACTACACTTTAGGTGGCTAGCATGACTTATGTTTATAGCTAGTGATTTCGAACGCTTTGTTCTTATTTAGCTTATTATAATATATCATTTAATAATATATTCATGTATTTTTATAGGCAATGGACATTTTTGTAATTTCCTTGGCAAATAAATATTTTTTCTTGTAATCCAGACGCGCGTACGGCTACCTGGGTCCGAGCTTGCAACAATCCGTAAACAAATTCGAACATCATAAATATTTTTTCTTGTAATCCAGACGCGCGTACGGCTACCTGGGTCCGAGCTTGCAACAATCCGTAAGCAAGATCCGAACATCACCGTCGAGTGTGTCAGCGAGCGGTGGCGCGGTCGCCGTCGTCTCGTGTACACCGCCGCTCGTGCCCGCCGCGCCCGCGCTACACTCTCACGTCTCGCATCTCTCGCATGCCTCGCACTCTATACCTAAAACTCAAGGTTACTTTTTATTATAACTCACTTATTAGACTCCTGAACATTAGCAACAAGCATTTTCAGTTATACTTTGTTATGTTATTCTTTCATTTGTCGACCCAGTTCGCTCAATGGTCACCATGACGGACTGCCAAACGCAGGGTTCGATTCCCGCCTCAGATAAGTATTTATGCTTAGATATTTGTCTGTGGTTTGAAAGGTTCTTCGCTTTATAAATATATATTTACAAAATAAAAGTAGTATATCCGTTGTCTAGCTCCCATAAGACAAGTCTAGTTACTTAGCTTGGGGTTAGATGGCGATGTGTGGAATGTTCTGGAATATTTGTATTGTTTATGTTATGACAGAAACGATAGCTTCACGTAACGTGGTTATCAGCTCATCGCCCGTACCGCAATCACCGGCGCCGTCCACGCCGCCACCACAAAAATTCGTCATTGTTTCACAACAAAAACCACCACAGGTTAGTTATTTGCCACCACTGTATTTTAGAATAAAGTAAATCAAGTCAAATTGTTGACTTGAAGTAATAAACCGTAGAAGTAGGAGACAATTTTGCACTCATTATAATGTCACCTCTACATGATGGCCCAGCATTGGACCAGCGAGATAGCCATCGTCCCATCGTTGCCTACTTCCTTTGATGTGCGACCGAAAAACCGCCACCGTGCCCATCCAGTCGCCATCGGACACCACTACGCCCTCTACATGATGGCCCATATAAGAGGGCCAGCATGATGGCCCATCATGTAGAGGGGCCATTAGATGTAACGTGCACATTCATATTCCTCGGAGGTTATAAGACTTCGTGCGTCAACACGGTTTGTTTTTCCAATAGTAGCTTTAGGATTGAACGACTTGAACCCAGTAAAGTACTAATAGCTAGCTTTTAAAGTGTTGTTGAACTCCTTTTATGATACTTTAGAATTCTTTTTAACCAGCACGTTTGTATCTAATATTTCTAGGCTGTTTAGAATGGCTTTGTATTGCATCCATTCTCTTCCGTTTTGACTAATACTAACATAGTTTTGTTGACAATGCAGCTGGCACCGTCGAGCGGTTCTGGTCATATCGTGGTGCATAGCTCTCAGCCGACTTTAGTCCGCACACAAAATGTTCAGGTATGTTATTAAAGTTAACCGCTTTAAGTGCATGTTTATGTACTTAAATAGAGCACGTAGGCTCACTTATATATAGCATAGTTTGCTATTAAATTGTAGAGTACTAAATTAGTTTTAATAAGCTTTTAATTAAATTTTTTATACTTTTTCAATTGTAGTTACAATGATGCTATTGCTAAAAGTCTGTAAAGGAGAACCTTCATTTTTATTTTATTATTTCAGAAGATTTAGGCAAACACTAGATGTTTTTGTAATCTGTAAAAAGTTTACAAGTTTTCACCTTGGATTAAGAGAGTGCCCGCCAACTTAGCTTCACAATGATAATATTATTTTGCGCATGACGAATAGCGAATATACCAAGAATCAATGAAATGCATAATTCATATAATTATTTTGAAAGCTAGGTGGAAATTTTTGTTGATAGGACATACATAAAATAAACCCGATTTGTAAACAAAACTTGAACATGGGGTTATTAGGTAATCTTTTGGGCATTCTCTTAATTATTTGCATAGCATTATAGCCGCCAGTTTTTTTATACTTTCAAGACGTAGTAGTATGTTTAGCGAGCTCGTAGTGAGTGTAGCATGATTATAGTCGGTGGTGGTGACGTCGGGGCCGGCGCCGGGCGGCGGAGCGGCCGGACCAGGGGGGCAACAGAAGCTGCTCGTAGTGGGGGGACCCTCGCCGGGAGCTTCTACCAGTCAGGTTAGTCTGGTTTGTTCGGTTACACCTGGAACGCTACAATATACACGTTGAGATCCCGAGGAGACTTTCTTACGGTTACGCTTAGCCATATACATACAGGGTTATTTGTAAGCTCAAAATTTTCAAAAGTTGTTTGTTTAGGTGCACAGAAGTAGCCCTCAACCGCTTGCCAATATAGTTACCAATACCCCTGCATAAACATGTTGAGATCTTTATCGCGGCAAGCTCAAAAAGCCTGATCATAGGCAGAACTATCTTGCCATGAGATATTTCTGTTCTCACCTCGACTTACAAGGCACAGTGTATTGTGACTAACCATCAATAAATGCTCAGAAGGTCAATTCTCGTAAATTCATTCATTCATCATCAAACATTCATCAAATTACATTTCAATATCATTTCGATTGCATTTCGATCACAAATAACACCCTCAAAGTTAGCCTTTTGTATAAGAAAACTGACTTTGAAGGTATCTTTTGCAATCGAAATGCAATCGGGATGATATTGAAATGTAATTTAAACAATATTATTTACGAGAATTGGCCTTCTGTTCAATTACATTTAACAATTATCAAATCAATTACATTTATACTTTTAATACACCTATGATTAAATTTCCCAAATTAATGGATTTATTAGTGGCGTCGGGAAAGCGATGCTGCTTGCATTAAACTGTTCAGAAAAAAATCGAAGTAATCACGGGTCTGAAGCGAAATCATAGAGAAAAAACCTAATTATCGCTTCACACCGTTTTTGTAATTTGAGTCACAAAACCTTTATTTGAAATTAAAAAGCTCTTACATCGCGCACTGACTTCTTCCTAATTTTTCATATTGCATGTTTTAATAAAATTGTAATTCGTATGGTGTTGTTTTACGCTTACCTACCTAGTTTATTACCTGTGCGTGTATTTTGATTTATGAAGGTCATTCGTTACCATAAAACCCTATTTTCTGATAGGAATAGATTTATTTCACTATTTTCACTCCATAAATAAATTTCGATTGCATGACTCTTGTCTATTTGCACGAGAAATAACTGTTGGTGAAAATTTCGTTGATATGATGTTTAGATGAGCGGCCGAAGGAACCGCGCGTGAAATAACTTCTCATCGACAGAATTTTTAAAATCGATTATCGCTAGATGTTATTATTGTAAAATTTTGTTTATCTTTACCTAATAGTGGCGGTCAAATGTTGCAACCAAAAGTCTTTTTACGACGACGGACGATTCGACCTAAGATGGAGCACGCTGTCATAGAAGATACCTTATCACTGGCGACTTTCCTGCCTGTAATGAACTTAGGTAGTGTGGAATTTAATTTAGGAAAAGATAAACAAGCAAATTGAGAACCCCTCCTTTTTCTCAATTGTAATTTATATTTATTGTTTGTTTGGTTCTTAAAAATAGTGAATAATTAAATGTATTATGTGTGTTGATCTAGGCACCAGTGTCAGTCGTGGCTAAGCCGGTGTTCGCGCGCGGTACGAGCGGACCGCAGCCGCCCGCGCCGCCTGAACTAGACGACCTCTCTCACCTTGCGTGACGCCCCCAGCATAGGGTGACCATCATCAAGCAGTACACGAGAAAACCTAAATAGTTAGGTATACTTACTGCGTTTTTATCCAGCTGTTTCGCCTATGAATTGTCTGGAAGTATAATCTATAAATATAATACAAAGTCCTAACTGACTGAATGTCTGATTGACTAATATATCAACACATAGCTCAAAGCAACGCATGGATCGGGCTAAAAGGTACACGTTAAGCTATTATTCAACCCCTATTTCGACGAATTTGCGGGTGAAAGCTATAAATATTACTATAAATATACTATAAATATACTATAAATATTACTATAAATATACTATAAATATACTATACGGAATTTTAAGCTGCGACTCAAGCCTGAAGTCTCATTCATCCTTCGCTGAGTGTACACTTGTTTAACAAACTTAAAATAATCGCCGACTGACTTTTAACGGTCGAGAGGCAAAAGGAATAACACCTTGTATTGGCACATGTTCTCAATCGATCTTACTGACATACTTGAACACACTGCGCCCTGCGGTTTCGCCTAGTTGGAACTGGATTTAAAAAATATTAAGAAATATACTTGCACTATAAATTGTGCTTGTATACAGGCTGTTTTCCGCAATTAGACCGTTTTTAATTGGGTCCTTTTTGCGTGAGGATGGAGTAGGTTTGCCCAGCACCTACTACCCTCTCAGCTTAGTCCACCATGTCCAGAGGAGAGAACTTGTCAATACTTCTGGAGCCAACTAAGCCGCGGGTTTCATCACGTTGTTTTCCTTCACCGTATGAGCAATGTCAATTAGCGCACATACATTTTTCTTAATAAAAATACATCGGTGCACGGCCGGCTGGGATTCGAACCCACGACCTTCAGAATTAAAATCGAGGTATCTACCACTAAGCCCAATATACTATTCACATTTGTAAATATTATCCATTGCGAGTTGTTGGTCAGTCAGTCACCTTTGTGAATTTAGGTTAATTAGATCTATTATATCAATTAGTTTATGAGGTATCAAATAGCAATATTGTAAGGAGTTAACGATGAATTAATTATACGTATTGTTTGCTTCTGTCTATGATACTATTTTCTGACTTAATTGACGTAGTCTAATATTTATAAAGATTTAAAACTTCTAATTTGGATAAAGATTTTGTACGATAAAATTGTTGAATTTATTATTTATAATGCGTTGTTATAGTGCCAGCACTAGGCATTTCTGGAAATCCTTGTGTCACAAAAAACAAGTAAAATGCATATCCAAGTTTCGTCTAGACCGCGTAGGGTAGTGGCTATTGCACCTGCACTGTAAGCGGGACGCGAGTTCTAATCTAGCAGCGGTGAACATTTTGGAGATGCATTTTTCCTTGAAAATATTTCCAGATAATATCGTTATTATCCAATAAGATGACTCTTATTACCTTATTGCTTTCATAGATAACTTATTGGAATAGTAGTTAAATATGAATAGTGATTGATGTATGAATAGAGATGCTTTAGTCATTGTGTGACCGAGTGTGGCAGTAGATATAAACGTACAGGATCGAGGTCATTGCATTATGACAAAAGCATAAACATCGCGATCCGGACGCGGTTAGTCGAACGGTCGGGCGGCCGTGTGATGTGAGGGAGTAAATGAGAGCCAAATCCGTGCATAATAGCAACAATGTAATACAATGAATGGATGCCCACTCGACTGAATTGATAAGTGGGCTGGGCCGTAGGGAGAGCGCCCGCTTACTCCCACCCTCCCTTTCTACTCTCACCCGATACATCTACTATTAAGGCCTGCAAGTAAACTTACAGAGTTAACGTTTTAAGGTGAAAGGGTACCGGCGCGCTCTCCATACAAACGTAGTCGAATGTTTCCTCCTTGGATAAGGACACTAGCACAAATATTTTTGTTGCATAAAACCTATAACTGCCATGACTATGCCCTTAGTCTCGGTTTATTTTTATTTTCTAATTATCATAGAAATCAAGATTTAAAGAATAAAGAAACAAAACATAGGGGCATGGTCATGGCAGTTATAAGTTTTATGCTACAAAAATATTTGCTATAGTGTCATTATCCAGTCGACTACGTTTGTATGGAGAGAGCGACGGTACCCTTTCCTCTTAATGCTTGCAAGTAAACTAGTTAACGTTTTAATTCCTTGTTTAATTCCTTGTTATTTCAGGATTTAGTCGCAACCGTAACTCTTGATAAATTCTAAGAATTGCGATCGACGACGGTTTAAGTGCCTGCTCCTTAAGTAAATGTATTTTAGTAAATTAAGTTCTTGAAATCATATTTTTATTCATTAGTTTTTTTTATACGATTTATGTGTCGGAAATATGTTAATTAAGGTTATTTAATAAGTTGGCTAAAGTAGATTTATGAATTGTATAACTAAGGTACTAAACTTTTATTAGAACTCTAACCCCTATTCATAAAAAAATAATAAGCCTTCGTTAGTTAAAATGTGTTTTATCACTTTCGTACTTTTACAGATGACAGGTGTGCGAAAGTGTCGAAACACATTCTAACTAAAGCATACTTATTAAATGTTTACAAATAACGGGGTAAAAGTATTTATAACAATTAAAATCGACGTTGTAGTCAAATAATAACTTTTATTATAAATAACATTAAGTAATCATTCCTATTTGTACTTTAACATTAAACAAAATGTCCGTAAAACTTTGGTTTTATTTGCCTTTAGTTAATTAAAGCTAAAATAATAATTAATTCTAAAGTCGAGTAATACTAATTAGGAATTCATAGAGTGAAATAGTGGTAACAAAGGTTTGTTAAGGGTACGTTTACATTGGCAACTTTTTCGGTCAACTTTGACGACATAACTACGTAGAAATATATTAGCTTGGTATTGTGGTTTAGGCTTTGTTTAATTAACTTAGATTATTCATCTAGTCTTATATACCGAGCCACATAAATCCTTAAAAAGGGACAAATAAATATTATAAGTAGTCTAGTCTTTTTGACGTGATAACGTCTAATAAATTGATGAACACCTGCATCCACAAAAAAGATGGCGTCATTTTACGGAAACGCGTCATGTTATTGACAAGGTAACTATAGCAACGTATTATCGTTGCTGTTGCCACATGACCAGATAGTAAGGTTTCATACATTCGTGTGTGCGTGACTAGGCTTGTGTTATGGTGACAAGTGACAAATAGAATACTCGATATAAAGGAAAAAATATATAAGTAAAGGCAAAAAAAAAAAAAAAATGTGTGGCACTCGGGGAGTGCCACGGTAAAGCTATTGCATCGTGCAAGCTTCGTACAGTCGTACCATATACATACACGTTATGCGAACGCTCGGCCGAGCTGCATGGTAGGCGGAGTGGGGGGTGTTAGGGTTTATTTTCGTTACGGAATTTCTTGATTCGGTCGCCGCGCTCAAAGCCCGCGATAAAAGCTATGCAATAGCTTAAAAAAAAAAACAAATTTTCATCGGTTTATTTTAACGTTATCTATCACGTATAATTATCGTCCGTAAACCGACTTTACAGACATCCATTTTTTTTTCTAAAAGTCGTAGAACACATGTTATTCGCCTAAAACAAACCCCTTTCGTACATTCATCGTTACACTTTTTTATTTACCTAAATGAGTAGGTACATAATTCACAAGCAATTTTTTTTAAGTAATCATAGCTAAAACAGTAGTTAATGTATAGACGGCTTTGTGAAGTGTATTGTTCTAGGGTTGGGGCGGGCGGCGGATCGAGGCGGTGACGGCGGGCGGCGCGTCGTCTGACCGTTGTCCGCGACTCTCGCGACCAACTCTCTCTCGGACTCGTATTCGGGCTGCAGTCGCTCACAGACGCAGAGCTCCGCAACACAGGGTGCCCCTTACAAAGGGTGTTTCGACGAGTTTTCCCGCCGAACTTACGCGTTTACTTTTTAGTTTTATTATTTGTGCAATTTTTCGTGACGATGCCGTAAGCGCGTTTTGATTTGTGATGCGTTATTTTATTGTTGTTTTGATTTTGTTTTTTGTGTTTCTTCCGAAGTCTTCTGAAGCGATACGATGGCTGTAAGTATTTATTAATATGTTATTTTATTATTTTAATATACCTATATAGTTATCACTTAAGTAATTACTGTCTCATATTGAATAAATATTAGATAAAATACTTATTTTAAGTTACCTAGATATCTTATAAATAAATAATTACATTGTTAGGAAAATAATTAAATTAATTATTGTATCGTGTAGAAATTATTAACAACTGTGTTGTATTTTACTGTTTAATTCATTGCTGAACTAGCTGCGACCCGCGGTTTTACCTGCGTAAGTCCACATCCCGTCGGAATATTGTGATGAAGTTCAAATAATCAAGTTTTATCCTAAGCGGTTCAGTATTATTTGCGTGAATAGGTAACAAACATGCACAGATTCACTCTCAAAGCGTCGCATTTATGAGATTCGTGGATTAGTGTCAAGATGTCGTATTTTACGTAGGTACCTAGTTGAAGTCGTTTTTAAAATAGGAGTTTATCTAGGTTAAAACTTAAAATAACGAGCCCAAACTCGATAGGGTTTCGTCGTTTTATTACAGAGTTTCTATGACCACCTTCCAGCTCCATCATCAGATCAGCACCATGTTATCATAATATTGCATTGTCATCGGTCTTTGACAAGTGTGCAAAGTTTGAATTAAATCTGATCATTCTAAGTAGGGCAAAATCGAGCCCAAAGGAGTCGGTCACATACATACCTACATACAAGCAAGCAAGCAAACATACAGGTGAAACTAATAAAAGCGTGTTAATTAAGAGTCTCTCTTAAATTTAATTTTTAATAGTTAAGTAGGTAGGTACTTTAAAAAAAGTCTGTTTTTGTGTGTTACGTACGTACGTAGGTACCTATTTATAATGAGACTTTAGGGAAATACCTACATACTGGGCAAGGGACATATTAAGAAAAGGACATTTTGGGAAAGGGACATTATGAACGTGAACGTTTTTAATCGATAAACTAAATTAAAAATATTATTCTAATCCAAGTTATCCAACCAAGCGATTTACAATCCGTACAAACTAGGTACCTACCTACTTTAAGTACTTACCTCCTTCGCACTCCGATTTATATAGTCGCCGTGTATCCCTAATAAAATCAAAGATAAAGAAAAACTTTGTACTTACTTAATGTAATAGGGATATACCTACCCATATATCGGCTATAGAAGTTATGACAAAATGCGACCCAACTTTTATTGATGGTAGGTAATAGTAATACCAAACGGCGGACGGTCGCGCTGCCAGAAAACTTTACAGATAGATAACCCGTCGCGTAACTGTACGAATTTGCATAGATAAATTAAATATAAATACTGAAGGGTCGGATGAGAAGAAAATGTTACTACCTACTTGCCTACCACGTCTTTATATACCTACCTATTAATAATTTACCTCTGAATAACTTCATGGAATTTTTTACGTTCATAAATAAAAACTTGAACTTAGATTTTGTGTAATTATTGCAAAAGAGATTTAATACACCTACTCTGAAATGTTGTAATAGTTACTTACGTAGGTAACTCTACCTACCAAAAACTCGTAAATTGTATATGTACTTAACTTTGTTACTTCGCTACCCCAGTTGTTAGTCATTCAAAATTAGTTCTTAATATAGATATACTATAATATAGTAGGAACATTTTGAATTGCAAGCCATTCCCTGCCAATGAACCTACACAATATGACTTGCAATGTGCAGTAGGTACCTTCACTACAACCCCTCACCTTGTCACTGATTTCCCCTTTCAGTATTTGTGACTATAGCTTTACCTACCTACTTTTAGGTGTAAAATAGTATAGGTAAAAAACTGTTGTAAAGATTAATGATGAGGAAGTTGAATTAGTCAGTAAGGCTGTCTTTCTAGGTATAACTTTAGATGCTAAGCTTCAGTGGGGCCCGCATGTGGAAGCATTGTCCAATAGACTTAGTTCTGCCGCTTACGCCGTTAAGAAAATTCGCGAATACACGGACATTGAGACTGCTCGTCTAGTCTATTTCAGCTACTTCCACAGTGTCATGTCGTATGGCATCCTGCTGTGGGGGTGTGCTGCAGATATTGATGCTATTTTTATATTACAAAAAAGAGCTGTCCGAGCTATCTATAAGATGGGCCCCAGGGAATCACTTAGAGAAAAATTTAAAGAGATAAATATATTAACGCTCTATTCACAATATATTTACGAAAACTTGCTCTACGTTCACAAAAATCCTGATATTTTTCGCAAAAATAGCGATATTCATAATTTCAACTTAAGAAACAGGGATGAGCTGACCTTGCCCGGTAGTAGGCTCCGGAAAATAAGCAGGTCGTTTAATAGTACATGTGTGCTCTATTATAATAAATTACCTAAAGATGTATATGACATGTCCATTAACAAATTCAAAACTTTTATAAAGCATAAATTGTGCGGTAAGGCATACTATGATACCTCTTCGTACCTTAATGATAAGAATCCATGGATGTGACTTTAATTGCTCCATTTCAAATAATACCTTCAAATATTTGTAATATTGACCTTTGTGAGCGTGATCACATAAAAAAAAACCCCATGAGTTTCTTGTGCCTTCTTCTCATTGGTGGGCGCGTTCCGAAGGCACACATCCTAACTTAGTTTTTAAGACTATTTCAAGTGATCATGTGTATGTAAATACATAAGCATTGAAAGAAATAAAGAAAATTTGAAATTTGTATGCAATAGATATTCCTAACTTAGATGCAAATAAGCAATACTTAAAAAAAAACTGAACATAATAAGATTTATCCTTTTGATTCATCCAGTGTCTTTGATACCTAATTATTTCAGTCTGATTTTAGTGTTCCATAACACCAAAAAAATTTAAAATTTAGTAGAAAATTCCGCTTCGGCCGTTCTTTACCTGCACTTAATTAAGAATTAAGGCCTAAGTACTTAGCTGTACATACCTATTCTAAAAAAATTAACAATTACTTATTAACCCTCATACTTAACTCAACCCTTGATCGGAAAAACCTACCCATTATTATTTGCAAACTCCAACTCAAACAAAACTTGTAACTCCAATAGGGCATGCCGATAAAGTTTAAAAGCTCTAGGTTAATTAAAATAATGGAAGTGTACCTAAGTTAAATCTGTCTACAAAGTCAATCCGAAAGCGTAAAATAACAATGTTGAATTAAATTCTCTGTGGAAATACGTGTTGGTTTACAAAGCTGTAACATGTCGATCCAACCCCGCGTTCCTCGTCCATAGCTCCCTAATTGAACATTGCACTAATGAGCGGCGTTGTTCGCTTGCAACCACCTATTATTCGCTCCGGAGATTGCTCTAATATCCCAGGAAATGCGAGCAGTATGATTGCGAAACTGGATTTTCGACGGTCGATGGAAAGCACCTAATTAATTTCATGTTCGACTATTATTACATTGCAGATCAATAGAACGTTTTCAGTTTCAAATACAAACAACAAACCATACATTTATTTGCAATTACATAGTTTTATTTCTTGGTAGGTATACCTAGCCTTTTATGGTTTAAGACATTTATTTTCTCTAAAAGAATACAATTCGCTTATAAGAGAAAACACACAATAATCTTTGTGCGGTACTTACTTAGATACAAACAAATAATAATGCACCTACCTAAATACATATAGGTACCTAGTCTAGGCAAGTAATTATAATGCGATTAACAAATCAAAGATTGCTAGTCATTGGACGTACGAAACTCAGATGCAGGTAAACGATAGATAGCTATAGATACAATTATGTATACAAAGGTAACACAGCCCGGTAACAATTCCTAAATTTTTACCGAAACGAAATCGTAGATATATATTTTTAACATAAATATTCAATTTAAAACTTATAAACCTACTAGCGACTCGCCCCGGCTTCGCACGGCTGTATTATGCATGTATTATATCTCAAAACCTTCCTCGTTAATCACTCTATCTATTAAAAAAAACGCATCAAAATCCGTTGCGTAGTTTTAAAGATTTAAGCGTACAAAGGGAAATAGGGACAGAAAAAGCGACTTTATTTTATTCTATGTAGTGATAGTGACTAGCAGCGTTCCGCGGTTTCACCAGCGTAACTCCGGATCCCGTTGGAATATCGGGATAAACAGCCTATAGCCTCATGTGCCTTCCTCGATAAATGGACTATCCAACACAAAAATAATTTTTCAATTTTTGAGATTAGCGCGTTCAAACAAACAAACTCTTCAGCTTTATAATATATAATATTAGTAGAATGTAGATTAATACATTATTACCTTATTTAATTTTTTACTTTACTCAGCATTTTATAAATCTTTACTTTATTAATCTTTTTTTCTAAATGAAAATCAAAACAGATTCTAAATTAAGTATATTGCTTCAGAATGGCTGGCAACTCGTTACTTGAATTATATATGTGAGACCGCACCAAGTGTTATACAAGTTACATTTTCTACGTATCAATTTTCCACATACATTTTTACTGCTGTTTGATAGTAGCAGTCGCTGTTGAACTCTATTTTAAACTATACTATTCAGTCCAATTTAACAATTTGTCTCCGAAACACGCTTTAAGCTTTTGAATCGAGCTGCTACAAACAATAACTCAGTCGACTTGAAAATTTCAGCCCTGTAAGGTTTATTCAACATAATCCCATTTATATTTATGAACCCATTAAACATATTCACGATTTTCCCGTAGTCCAGGTATGTAATTACGTATTCCACCTTCGTGCACTAATACGGTCTGGTAAGACTCGCCTTCTTAGAGTAAAAAGTGACCCTTGTGTAAGTAACTCCTGCGTGAGTAGATGTATGGCATGGTCTCAGTTTTCGCTTAGTTAGCAAAGGGCCGTGTGTGGTAGACCGAAAAAAATAATTTCCTTCGCTCGAGTTGCCCCTGTGACTTTTCCAGGCGACCGTCCCGTGCATCTGGCGGGACCTATTATTAGGGGACGGCTCTTAATGCTTTCTTAGGTATTTTTATATAGCAGCCGTCTTAGTTTTTACGATTGTGATTTTTATTGAATTCCCCTTCAACGTTACGTAGATATGCCCGCGATATGCCTGCGAATGAAGGTGAAATACGAGCCACTTTGTGCGAGATTTATGTTATTGCACCATGTTGGACATACATTTTTCCTTTTTATTTTCTAGTTGCCTTAAAAAGTCCGGCCTGATAGCACTGACTTCTGTAGGTACACGCACCGGCCGTAAAGCTAACCATTTCATAAACTGCCTTTGCAAGGAAATAACAAAAGTTCAAGAATTCTATAAATCGTGCTTTATTCACCAATTTTTATAAATCTTTTTGAACTAGTAGTATCGGTCACAGATCAAAGCGAAATAATTCCGTCATTTCGCTCAATTGACACTGAACAAGAGTTACAATTGTAGGTACCTACATAATTTTGTATTAGTTACCTACTTGGAAAACAGCTAGTATAAGCCCTCGCTTTACTACCTATATAGAAAGCCTACAAGCCGCAACAGTAAAGTTCCTTACCTACAGTTTGCAATATGAAAGGTTTCCTTTGGGTCGAACTTTGAGGTTCTCTAACTTTACAAGTTACTAAACTACCCAGAATTTTACCTGGATAGGTACCTAGATCATCAACCTTTTTAAATTGTAGAAAACGTGACATTTACCTAGGTACCTGTTCAAATCCTACTGGGAAAAGATCGATGGTAAAGTTTTTTATTAAAAGCGGAACGTTTATCGAACTTTAAAGCAATTTATCTTTTAAAGGAACTTGACAAACGAGTTCATTCTTCAACATCGTCGAATCGGAGGCAGTGTTGTTTTTATTCGCCTTGCGAGGGTAGAGTCGAGCACGCCAATAAGTGCAACAAATCGTTCCGGCCACGATTCATTTGATCTGACACAAATTTATCCGAGCCGAAGCGCTCTTTATTTATGCCGACTCGACGATGTTCAGTTTGTCTTGACAAATTCATAAATTACCGACATCCTCGTCGCCTGCTTTCGTTCAGCTTTTATTTTCGTCAGGTTTCTTGCTCGACCGTATCGACTGCACGCTCTTTGATGGTCCGCTTCGTTAATTAACTCTACAAACGGGTCGTTTCATTTAACTTATGATATAGGTACCTACTTAGAGTGTTCTAAAAAGTTAATGTGTCTTAAACCACACTTGTAATTTTAAATAGTAGCAATCTGTATTTTTGGGAAAAGCTTTCGCTTAATGTAGTTAATAAATGATGATTGAATATAATACCTATACGGTATGATATAAAAATAGCAGAAGTTACTTATAAATAACATCGCTAAGGACTTTTTACACATTTGGTATCAAATAAGTACCTAAGTAGGAACTTACTTACCTTTACTTTTTGACAAAATTCGATTAGTAGGTTCTGGCCTTGGGTAATATGATTTTTTATCACTTGACTAGTCAGTTAGTCCATTTAAAAGTTAGTTAATTAATTGTACTTTCGAATCGCGTAACCGCATTTTTAGGGTTCCGTAGCCAAATGGCAAAAAACGGAACCCTTATAGATTCGTCATGTCTGTCTGTCTGCCGTATGTCACAGCCACTTTTTTTCCGAAACTTTAAGAACTATACTGTTGAAACTTGGTAAGTTGTAGATGTATTCTGTGAACCGCATTAAGATTGTCACACAAAAATAGAAAAAAAAACAATACATTTTAGGGTAGGTACTTAGAACTGAAACTAAAAAAAAATTTTTCATCAAACCCATACGTGTGGGATATCTATGGATAGGTCTTCAAAAATGATATTGAGTAGGTATAATATATTTTTTTTCTAAACTGAATAGTTTACGCGAGAGACACTTCCAAAGTGGTAAAAAGTGTCCCCCCCCCTTGTAACTTCTAAAATAAGAGAATGATGAAACTAAAAAAAATATATGATATACCTACATTACCATGCAAACTTCCACCCAAAATTGGTTTGAACGAGATCTGGTAAGTAGTTTTTTTTTAATACTGCATAGCATAAACCGTAAACCGCCATTTACCCTTCATTCATGTATTTTTACCACTAGCGTCATCTATTTTTTTTATATAGTGATTCAATAGGAAGGTTTATATGTATAACACATCCTGATATTCCCGCGGGATCGTGATGATAATGGTACGGAACCCTTCGTGCGCGAGTCCGGCTCGCACTTGACCGGTTTTTTTTGTAATGGGGCGGCACGCTGTCTGGTGATGTGTGCGTTGACTCACGCGTGTATTTCCCGCCCGTTCTACACTGCATTTCAGTAAACTTCGCTACAAATAGGAGTACATGCCTACATGTTAGTCCACAGTGCGGATGTAAAATATGGGACAAGTTTTGTTTGTTTTATAATGTTTCTGCATTGGTGCATTTTAAGTACCTACTTATATCAATACAAGCGCTATAGACGTAGTCGAATGCTGGAACTATTTCTGAAATAAGACCACCAAACCCGATCTTTGATCTCAAAGTACTTTTGATGTAGAGAGATAGCTTTACAAAGCTATTACTCAAAGTAGGTAAATCTGCGATAAAGCCAATAGTATTCTGTACTATAATATAGAGCTATGATACGCTTAGCCACTCTCACATTATGCTTTGGATTTGTGGAGTTTGTCGCCGAGTTTTTATAAAATGGTAGATAAGGCACGTTACTGCTCGAATGCTCCCTAAACTACATCCCTCACGGCCGTTGACAACATACATACACAGATAAATAAACTTGGCACACTTTAATAATTTAACTTCGGCTGTGGAATTAAATTGACAAGATTTATAGTGTTCTTTAGACAAAACATTTAAGTTAACACGAGTGTTTTGCAGCTGTTCTTTTAACTTGATATAAATTGTTGGAAATAGATCGTGGGCCGCATTTTTCAACATTAGCATTATATAACTGTCTAGATCACAAACTTTTCCCGACATTCCATAGGAACAAAGTCACGATATACTTACTAAAATTGTTGAACTAAATTTAAAAGCGTGCATGCCAATCTTGCAATTGTACTTCAAGAAATAAATATCAACTTTCTACGTGTAGAGCGGAGTTGTCGTGTCTATTGACTATCAGATTTTAAATAAGTAAGAGTTATAAGAATATTCATAATAACTGTTTCCGTTTATAAAAGAAATTAACTCAATGTTCCACAAAAATATTTTTCATTTATACCTACCGATAAAAAGACGCAGATTTAAAGTAGGTATTTGAATAGGTATACTATAATAATCCTCTAACTTTCCTCATAAGGACCGAGATTACTCCTTCTTAAATCCAATTAATAACAATAAAACGTCGCAATTGCCCCTTTCAGGAGAGACTTAGACAAATCGCTCTTGTATTGGGCAATTTGTTGAGTAATCCTTACATTTATTTCAATTATTCTTGTTTCCTATACTTGAATCTTGATGCACATTAACATTCACCCGCATTTAAGTCTGTAATGGGTTTCGGGGTTGCGTGTTCAGCATTTAAATTGTTATTACATAAGATAAGTAATTGTTCTAATATCCATGTTCAACTTGCCATTTAATGGCAAAAAGGTTAAACGTACGACGCATCTCTCATATTAATTTAATATTCTATTGTTATATTTTGAACGTGAGATTACTATAAATGCCGGTTTACGATTACAGATTAGCTTTTATTGGAAATTGAAGTCATAATATAGAACGGTTGATTGCGCGTATATATTTTGATTAATGGTAGTCATTTAGTCTCTATGAGTGTGTCAAATGGTTCATAATTAGAGTATCATTGTCCCGTGTGTAATGGAGCGTGGTATCTTCAAGCGACACAACGGACCCCTGACTGCAATGGCCCCTGTTCCTGATTGTTACAAATTAAGTCATGGCAATATATCCTTAACTTTCCAGTAGATAGATAATTTAGGTAAAGAAGTTGTAGGTAATACCAAGACACCTCCTGCAGCAGCCTACAGCTCTTAAGATTTCACTAATATTTTCGAAACGTGAAAATAATAAACGTTTGTTTTATAAAAACAAGTTTTTACTGTAACATAGACATCCGCCTAGAGAAGGCGCACCGCCCGCCCTGTGGGGCGAGCGTTCGGCTACGCACGCCACGACAATCATACAGCATTTAATCATCATTAAACCGGAATCACCGACACCCGCTTGCCTGACGGTGCACCGCGCTAACGTCAGCTGTAAACCACCCCGTTTTTTCGCTGCCGAGAAACAATAGACGAATTTTTAAAGTCGAAACGATGGGACAGAAATTGTTATTTCTTTTTTCCAAACTTTCGACGTTAACGGCTGTTTCAACGTAAAATAGTCGCCTGATTTCATAATAACAGACAACTTTGAACATACTACTGAATTAGCGTTAGAATTAACATTGTGTTTGTGCGGTTTTTATAAATACATAAAACCAAGCATTTGCGACATGATTACAATTAGTTCCTCTTTCAAAAAATACATTGACGGCGTATTTTATCTACAAGCACCGCACAAAGAAATCGGGAAGCCTTTGTGTCGAGGACCAGTTATGACAAAGCGAATCCCTTTACCCTCCGTGGCGCTCTTTGTCTACTAGATCGAGATAGGCGCGTAAAATTTGATACGGGAATTATTTTATTAGATCAAACGTACACGTGCGCGGCGTTACGAATGCGATATGTCGCAGGCACCGTGTACTGGTCCGCTCAGACGGAACAATTACATTCTACATGAATTAACCATAATAGAGCCGGCTACGGAAGCTTTGTGCCCTTAGAACCGTGACTCGATGTCCACAGTCCGGAGCCAATTGCTGTTTCACTCCACTATGCTGCTCATACAACACACCACATAACATCACCACATCTGCAAACTTTTAACCAAACTGTATTGGTACAAAACCACTCTTTGTTGTTTTTTATTTTGCATGTAACTTGCAAACAACCACTAACCCCATATACATAGAGTGACGTCGCGTGCGCCTGGTTTCCAGCAAACTAATTACATGTGTCTATCTACTACACATCAAGCTTGAAAGCTGAGTCTTCAATCAAATAATACACACGAAAAATCAATTAAATGCATTTTGTTAATCGACTCTATAAAAATAACTTTTACAAGTTAATATGTTGTAGGTATGTTTGATGCATGCTATTTATAACGTTGCACTGTTAAAAATAGCTCTTGTGCACCAACAGTGTGCAACATAAATAAAATAAATACAAATATTGCAGGTCATTCCACACATCGCGCTCCAGTCCCAAGCTAAGTAACTAGACTTGTGTTATGGGTGCTAGACAACGGCGAATATACTTTTCTTTTGTGAATATATATAGGTATACTTATAATAGAAACAACCAGACCACAGATATCTAAGCATAAATACACTTGTTTGAGGCGGAAATTGAACCCACAACCCTGTGTTTGGCAGTCCGGCGCATGGTGACCATTGTGCCAACTTGGTCGTCAAACAGACTTACATAATTACTTTTAAAAGATAAGTACGTGTGTGCTTTGCTTTAACTAGGTCCTATAAGTGCTATTGGGACCTGTCTGATTTGATAAGTAACGTCTCACTTTTCGTCCCGTCCTTACAAAGTAATATTAAGTCTATAGTGCAAGTAAAAACACTGTCTTGTCTTTGCCACGTTCACCGTAGACCGTACAGAAAGGAAGAATGGCTAGTTATTTATTGGTCGGTCGGTTGCAATGCAAAAATATGCGCAACCGGGCGCTGTCGCGGAACTAATGCATCAATAATGACTTATAGCTTGGAACACGTTACGGCAGCCAATAAATCTTTCATATATTTAATCTTCTTATTGGTGTGGTTACGTGTGGATCGATATTCGCCAATAAGTATAAAAAAATAACGAGAGACCTTTTTTCATTATTCAACATAATCTACCATGTCCTTAAAATTTATTTAGCTATGCTTTTTTAAGATTGGATATTATAGAGGGTACAAAAATCACCGTGCGTGCAAAATTTACGTGACAAATTATTTAGTTACGCAATTATTGCGTTTTGTTCGTCAATTCATAAATCGCACAATGCGTGCCCCCCTTACAATAACGATATCCAAGTAACAACGGCATCCGCGTGTCGTCGGTAGCGAGTGTCCTTGGCAGGGAAGCACAAACATCAATGAAATTTAATATTTCTTGTATGTTAACCCAGTTACCGAAAGGTAAACTGTATAAAAAGTCGTAAGTACAAGGTAGAGTTGGGTTGGTGCGCGCGGGTAGTACGGAGTGCCCGCCCGCCGATGTCGCACGTAAGCTCTTTGCTACGAACTTGCTACGCACGCACCCGCCTGCTACGACCGCTATGCACTACCTCTACGACAAACAATACAACTTTCAAACGTATTATTTAAAAAAGTTTTTTACTATTTTATATGCACTGTACTTAATTTTTTCGTTACATTTCTTATATTTCTTTTTAATGTATATTTTTAACTCAGTGGTCGTTTACAATTTAATAAATTCATTGGTGAAAAACATTATTTACTTATAGAAACAGCAGTTATTATATAACAGCTAAAACTTTTCTACAATATCGAGAACAGGGCTTCTGCAATAAAAATTGAAAGAATAAATGAAATGTAAATTATAATTTTTATATTGTTAAATTCCAGTTTCGCGTTTGGAAAACAAATCAATGAGAAAATGCCCTTGTTGTAGCAAGTCGCATCGAAGTTCCTTATTCGATAAAATGAGTTTGTTCGTCGACTTGCGCCAGATCAAGTCGTCCGTAACAAACCTATCAGAGATGGTCGATAAATTGGCATCGGCTAAGGAGAAGACCACAGAAGAACGCCCTAAGATGACAGAATCAGTTTTGTATGGCAATACAAAATACAAACCGACTTCATTGGGGTTCGGCGTTCGTTTCTCGAGCCAGGAAGACATTTACCGTGACATGCCATCGTCAAGGCTCCGAAGTCACATGTCGCTCCCTAATTTGGGCAAAACGGATGGGCTCGATAATAAGCCTTCCGTGTCACGTTATGACGATACGCCAAAAATCGTGGAAATCGATGACGAAAGAAGCGACTGTTTTCGCAAGCATTCCATACAATTGTCGACGGAAAACTTGAGCGACTGGATCGTTGCGTCGATGAACAAACGACCTCATTACGATGACAGCGGGGAAACGCATCCCATGGACTTCTTAGAAAGCGTCAAATACTACATATCGGAATTGAGCATGGTTGAAGAGAAGCAACTCCCTTTCATAATATCTTGCCTCGAAGGTGTTCCGCTCATGTGGGCCAGGTGTTTTAAAAACGAGTTCAAAAACGTTGAAGGTTTCTACAACGCTTTCGAACAAGAATTTTGGGGAGCAGACAGACAGAAAGCCGTTTTGTACGACTTGAAACTGGGAAAGTATGACGAGGCGAGTTCTCGAATGAGCATGTCAGAGTACTTCCTGCATAAGGTGTCCAACTACCGTCATTTAAATCCACCTCCGTCGGACTTGGAGATCGTGTATTCATTGGCAGCACACTTCCCGACTGCAGTTGAGCTCGAGCTGCGTCTCGCTCCGAAGCCGACGCTCCGCGACGCGTACAGGCTGCTGCGTCGTAGAGACGGAGAGTCCTCCGATTTCCTTCCTAACTATCTCTACGAGATGTGCGAAGCTTTCCAGCGAGGACAGCGGCCTGACTCCGCGAGGCGACACGATGGACCTCATTCCCTCTCCTCTTCTACCACAGACCACGGGACTAAATCTTTCAAGAAATAAAAGCCCTTTTCTCTATTTGCACTAAGATTAAAGTTTAATGAGTCGTGTTATTTGTTTGTATGATCGAGTAATCTAATTAGATAGTAGTCTACGTGATCGTTGTTCGCAAAGTCATAATTGGAAGTAGGTAATGGTTGAGAATAAAAGTGATAAGGAGCACATACTTGTTTTATTCAGATAAAATATTTAGGTAAACTGCTAAGATCAGGCTCTCAAGCCACAGATGAAAAGAATTTCATTGAAATTTTTAGGTGTTTTTTATTCATCATTCATCAAATAAGCCAGTCACCCTAATAGGTACGACTATGTGTGTGGTCAATGGTAAATTTACAAAAACTCATGTTTCAAAGAAAACAATTCAATCCATTTGAATTATTTACATGATATCTCGTTACAATGGTATCATTAACTGAAAACGATACCGCGGTGTGCATTAATTTGCTTAATTGATGTTGGAGCTTTTGTTGTAGAGCTTTACATGAGAGCGAGGGTAACTGGACTGAGAGTGATTGTGGCGAGGCTCGGCGTCGCGGCGCGCTATGGAGCGGACAGGCGCGCGCGTGCCGCCGCCAACCGGCCGCCATGCCGCACGTGGCAGCGGCCGCGCGTCTTGCTCGCGCTGCTTGTCTCTCAGCACACGAGGGCGACCGCTGGAACTGCTCCTCCATAGAGCTGGCGCCAAGATACACGCCCGATTTGCTTACAGGTATTCATATTTATTTATTTGAATTTATACATACATGCTACAATATGCATTCGTGCACATTAAACCCTGACATATATGCCCAATATTTGTAGCCAACACAATGTAGAGTATGTACTTTAACCACATAATTCTCTCTCATTAATTTCAAAGTATTCACATTACCTACCTACTCATGTTCAGCAGTCAGTCAAACTAGCATGATTTGCAGATGTTATTTCAATAGCATTATTATACTGTAAAATTTGGGGTTCCTACAATCATAAGTTTGACATTTGAATAATTGGACCTCTTCACGTAAGACGAACTTCTAACAACCAAAGAAGCCGATAACGGACGTGAACGAATGTTGCATACCTCGTACCCATAAATCTCCTGTGTATCTTACTACCATAAGTTTACCTTAGTGATCGGACTTAAAACCAAAAAGTTCATTTGCACCTATACAAGTTTCAAATGAAGAAGATGAATAAATTGCTACGTCTCGCGGCTAAAATAAACGGAATGACTATTTAAATTAATTAAAGTTTATGCATACAGACGAACTCTGTTCCGTCTGGAAGAGCCACTGGAATTTCCGACAGTAATGAAAGATAAGGGAAGCCAAGTTTGTCGAGTCTTTTTAAATAGCAGGCGGTGGCATTGTACGAGAGCGGCTGGCGGAACGACACCGCCTTTCTTTCAGCGAAGCTCAACGCTCGGTGTTGCCGGCTTGCCGGCTCGTTCCGCATCGAACACTTTTTTTTATTTACATGACACATCTACTTATTTATCGCTTCGCGGGCAATTAATTTTTAAAATATTCTATTGTTTCCTTCTCAAATTGCTTTATAAGTTTAGTTCCCATTGTATTTGGTACCTGGCGATGTAACAACTAACGGGTAAAAAGCGTAAAATGTCGGTATTGATGCCGATCACAGGAACCTTATTAAATAACCGAAGAGGTCACGCGATGTCGGCACGGAACAAGTTCCCCGTGCCCCGTCTTACATTACCGACTCGTGCCTACCGTGACGTGACTGCTCGTTGCCCTGCTATTGATCACATATAAATGTAAAGATGAACTTCCTATTTCCCTAAATCAAAATAGCGTAATATTGTAACTGTATAGCCTACTCGCACTATGTAGGTACCTACTCTAGCATCAATAGGGTTCTAACAATCGACAAGATACGACAAAGTCTTTCTTTTCCGCATCAGTCGCTCACAATCAGTGTTAGGTATACGAGACTTAAAAAACAACTAAAAGTAAGGAGTATCGAAGAAGAGGAACAATGGAGAAGTTTTTCTAGCTTTAGCACGGTCCGTCTCGGCGAGTGGGTGACATTGTGTAGTTGGCAGCGAATTGTGGCCGGATGTCGACTGACGACTGCGAAATAGGAGTCATTGTTTTTAGTCACCATTTCATCGCAGCTATATCCACTTTAGGAAATTAATTGACACGGAACGTTGTCGGCTACAACAAAACCGTTACGAATCTTTAAAGTGCTCCCGGCTTGATACATTTTAATTAAAACTTTTACGAAACGAGTAACGTCTGCGGCTCCTCGGGTAATGAACGTTAAATAACTTTTCATTAGGATCCGAAGTGCCTCTTAAAATAAGTATCTAATTTTGTGTAACCAAATACTTACAAATTACCTTTTGTTTTACCAACAAAAGTTTAATAATTTTACAAATAATTGATTATTTCGAAACAGCAGTTCCACAAACAATATGCTTATGAAATGATGTGCTTTCGTGAATATTTCTAGTCACTTTAACTGAAATAAATATTAACAATTATGTATTAGCATTACTTAAACAAATAGTTTTATTATGTAGTCGTAGTATTGTCTTATGAAATCGACAACGGCAGTCATATATCAATTCGCAAATCCTTATTGATAGCAAATCAGTTGCAAACCCACGGACGTTTATCTGTCGAATTAGAAGGGTATCGAATGATCGTCTTAGAATGCAATCAGCGATGTCTCTAGGGGTTGAGTACCGAGACGGACAAAAGATTTAATTACACGCATGAATCAAGCGGGTGGAATGGAGGTCTGTGGAGGTTCATTCAGATAACCGCGTAGTGCAGCAGCGCGTGCTCCTCCCAGTCGATCCGACAGACGATAACGCGGCGGATGCCTTTGTCTACCAGAGATCGAGACGCGTGCGGGCTTTATCATGATCACATTCTAATTAAAAGATTGCGTACTTTCTGTGAATGTAAAATATTTTCTATACACTTAGCTTTAGAGGTCCCTACTTCAAGTATTTAACTTGTATTGTAAAAGGTTACGTATTGTAGTTAAATTAAACTTTAAAGTTAAATAAAATTAAAAAGCGCAAAGTGCGTTGCGTGTCGTCAGGCCACGCGACAGGGTTACAGGGTACAGGGTTCCGTAGTTACCCTTTATAATACGAATACAGAAGAACGTTAGATATACTCTGAACATTTAATTAAGTTTAGTAACACCTATCAACTTCGTTTTAGTAAATTTCAATTTGTAAGAAATTTTGCTTTTACTTTTAGTAGACTATCGTTAAATTGTAAACCCTACTTAGCCGTGATCGTTTTGTTTTAACTTAGTTGTATAATATTATCAATATAATACAACTACATATGCCAAATAAAAGGTTTTTTTGGGTTTTATTGTACCTACCTTCCACTTTGATGGCGTGATCAATATTCTCAGAGCTATAGCCGCGGACGGACAGACATAAAGGCGAAACTATTAGGGTTCCCTGTTGATAACAGAACCTTAAAAAATTTACCTATTTATGAAGAAAATATAGATTTCATTCACAACTTTATAATCTGGGGGACAAACGAGACTATTAAGGTTCCTTGTTGACAACAGAACCCTAAAAACGAACCTATTCACCATTATCTGGGGGACAAATGTGTGTAAACTAAAATTATAAAATGTAATTATGGTCAGGTACTCGTGAACAAGCGTACGTATACGCGATGTCTGCGGCGGCGTTAGCGTGGTCAGTGTCGCGCGCGTGCGCAGCGGGCGCTCTGCCGGCGTGCTCGTGTGCAGCCCCGCCCCGCGCGCCGCCCCGCCCACCGCGCCAGGCTCAGGTGACGCCCGCCGAACCTCATGCCAGATTCAAGTGGGGAGGCTGCGGCGATAACTTTCAATGGGCCGAAAGGTAACTTTTTTACAAAACTTTTTCTTCTTATACGTATAAAAAGCTTTGTCCTGACTGACTGATGGAACAACACACATACTATACCACTGGTCGTAGAGACTTAAAACTTAGAGGGTGTGTTGTTTGTATGACGTAGGCATCCGAAAGAAAGAAGTTTCTGACATTCTACCCCTTAGGGTGTGAAAAAGGGGGGCATTTTTTGTATAGGACAACGTGATTCCTTGGTCCATTTTCGACTTATACGCAGACGAAAAGCTAGGAATTATACAAACTCTTTCCTGATCTTTAAGTAATTTTCTTTTAGATTCGCAAAACAATTTTTGGATGCACATGAAATTGACGTACGCGACGGCAAAATAGAAGACTTTTTCGAAATAGACACTACTACGACTGAACTACCGACGACTACCGTAACAATGGAACCAACGACGAACCCTCCAGTCGTGATACTGGTTGACGATCAGCCGGCACCTGGTAACACAACGCAATCGCCTAAGCAAGGAAGGAAAGGCCGTCGCGGGAGGAAACGCCTGCCGCGCTCTCCGCGAAGAGGCAGACCGACGAGGAAACGGTTTAGATCACGATCCAGGTAAAATATTATCTATAACAAATTACTTTTGCTCTTATTCGGTGTATATGAATGCTTCATGTTTCTATCAGGTACGAATACGAAGACAGAGGCTTCAGATACCGCAACATCGAATATCGAATGGCAGCAGACGATCCCCGTTTCGATCCGCAAGTGGATTTACGTACGCGACTCGAAAAATTACGTCCGCTTATAGCTTCCGCAAATCTGATGAACAGTCGCTTTGGAAGAAAGGTAGGCATAATTCTAGTCTACCAAAAAATTACAAAAATATTGCAGCGCCTCAGGGTCGTATCCGAGTGATTACTCAGTTTCTACTTGATGAATTTTGATGAAAAGTATACCACGACCCTTTCTAGATAATAGAGCTGTTCAATGGTAAAAAGGTGTCAATAGACTTCAATAGGTCCAGTACTACTTAATTGTATAGGTATCATAAAGAGGGAAAACAGACAGACATACCTACATTTTCAACTCTTGAGCCTGATATGCTGTTTTTTTAAAGCAGTACGAGATTCGGTTGTTTGTTATTACTTCCAGTCATCATAAATTTAGATAGATATTAGAAGTGAGACTCACCATTATCGCAGGCCGTGTCGAGCGGGATGCGCACGAAGTGCACGTGCCACGGCGTGTCAGGATCGTGCTCGGTGCGCACGTGCTGGCGTGCACTGCCGCCGCTGGCACGCGTAGCTGCCGAGCTAGCGGGCGAGGCGGGTCGCGCTGCCGTGCTGCGCCCTCGCCGGCGTGCGCGCCGTGCTCGCCCACGTCTTCGCTACGTCACGCCCAGTCCAGATTACTGCGAGCCCGATCAAGCTGCCGGCTCGCTCGGAACGCACGGCAGGTAAACATAACGAACGAGCATATTATTTAATACTCTTACAGAACCTGAAATCTTATTATAACATCTGTCGACATTAATGATAATTTTATACAAGCATGCAAGACTTGTGTGTGGTATTTGGGTATTATAGTGTATATCTGTGTGTTAGGAAATGCAACGCTACCCTAGGCACAGGCCCGGGCGGATGCGGACGGCTGTGCTGCGGTCGCGGACGCCGCGCGGTTCGCTCCTCGAAGCTGGAACGCTGCCACTGTCGGTACCACTGGTGCTGCCGCGTTGATTGCCAGCTCTGCCGGCTCACCACTGAAGAACATTACTGCAATTAAACTTTTACAAAAGGCACTTTTCAACTAGGTCGGAATGTGAAGTTACAGCGACTGTGATTGGCTCAAGCCTTTGTTGTTCGCAGCAACTTCCGGATGGAACTTAAATCACCAGCATTGTAACATTGAACATCTAAGATTTCAACTGCTTTTGTTTGTATTCTAAACTCAAGTTATCAAAATACTCTTGTCAAATGAAATCAAGAAATATATCTATCACAAAAAAGATCTCATAACAATAAAAATATCTCAATATCTGTACCTACTGCTTCTGAGATTAAGTACTAAGATGATCAACGAATAGACTCGATGCTACAAACTAGTGTAGGTAATTAGTAGTTTTTATTTTAACGTACCTTGTACTAGAATTGTTTCTAACATTCCAGGTTTTCTCTTTAGGTTACCAAGTGATACAATATACTCCTTTCAACCATTATACCTTTAAAACCAAAGAGTGAATTAAATTAGAAAGTTTATTATAACGGCATTTGAATACAGTAGTTGTCCTAGTCATTACTTACCTTGTTAAGCGAATGATGTATTATTTCACTTCGATAATAAATGTAGAATGTAGATCATAGATTTTAGACTAAGTATTGATGTACTGTTATGTACTTAGATTACTTATTTATGTAGATTAAGACATATCGGAATAAATATAATTTGTTTAAGATCAAAACTCTGTAGGTACAGGCTCCATATAAATATATGAAGATTTTATTCAGTTTCTGAAGACATTTTTGAATAGGATAACCATAAATTAAGATAAATCATTATGGTTTTTTTTTTTGTAAAATTGTATTGATTTATTGACAATAATGCTTGGAGCAAGGCCGTACTGCAAATTGATCGAGCGATAAAAAAATTGGCGTGACTTAATATACAAATTAGAATTTATTCGCGAATGTGTTGTTAAATGCATCATTATGAAACCTGTAAGAGAATGGCGAAGAGTCGCGCGATTCTATTTTATTGCAGTGGATTTTTGCTTTACTTTAAAGTTAATATGTTAACCATTTATTATTAGAAGTAGTCTAACAGTAAAATAAAAACTTGTGTCCTCAAGAGTTAGAAATTTCTTCAAAACTGTCTGAATTTAGTATTTAATATTTATCAATAACATAGACATACATGTAAATAAACGTTGTACTTAGACATAATGTTTTTATTTAACCACCCTTCAATAAAAAAAACATAATAAGTTTAACTATTTAATTTATTTACAAAACATATTAAACGAATATACTAGGAAACTCGTAAATAAAGGTTTGTATTATAAAGACATTTAAATTATTAGTGCATTAGAAAGAACATCTCAACTTTTTCAGACTACATTATGATCCCATTTATACCACTTTAGGGCTACGTAGCATTTGAAGTATTTGAAACTGAGTTGTTACATCAAAGACTTAACAAACTCTTCAAGAAAAGGACAGGTTTACCTACAGAAAATGCGAGTAAACTTTCAACTTGGGTCATTAAAATGGCGGCTAATAGTGTTGCTCTTATATTTTTAAAATATCATCATCATCCGAGCGATGTTCCCGGTTGCATCCCTCTCGGGAGCCCGGGGTCCGCTTTCCTACTTTTACGCCTCCACTTCGCACGATCTTCGGCATCCTGGGTTGTAAGTCCATTTGCACGCATATCACCCTTTACGATGTCAAGCCAGCACTTCTTGGGTCTACCCAGTCTGCCACGACCCGGCGGAGGCGCCATGGCAAGACATTTGTTCCCCACGTAACTAGCCGGTTTTCGCAAGACGTGGCCGTACCAGCGTAAGCGACACTCTTGCAATTTATCTGCAATGTCTCGGACATGAAGGCTGCCCCGGATGCGGGAGTTCCTGACGCGATCCTTTCGCGTCACTCCACACATCCAGCGCAACAACTTCATCTCCGTGACACGCAGCTCCTGCTTATGTCGCTCAAGCATTATATTAGCTTACTTACAAGCTTATATTTTTAAAATATGACAACACAAAATCTTGGGTCAATAAAATGGCTATATTTATAACCAGTTTGAAAAGGTTTAGATGATCTCTTGTTTCCACTAAGATTAAATCTCTATTTTTATATTACAAAGTGAATATTCTATTTGCAGTTCATATTGAGATCTCCTTTGCTCATAAATTCGGAAAAAAGCTTCGTAGAGACAAAGAAAACAAAATACATGTAGATAATTAAGAACACTGGAAAAACGTGATACTTATTAACTAACATCACTTTATCTTAATCACAACAAATCATAACAAAAAAGATAGGTATGGATATAATATTAAACTTTCTAAAGATTAAAACTCGAGAAAATAATTACCATGACACTAATATTATTTCTATGAAAACAAAAAAATTGACTAATAATTAAAAAAAAAAAACTGGAATTTTAAAGTATTGTATTGGCGGTTGCCAATTCTATATTTAGTATTCTAATTTACAAATGAAAAACAAAAAGTTTATTGAATTATTGTAAAGAGATAGGTTCCAAGCGACATATCGGCCTGGCTATTTTTTGTCTAATCATTCCAATAAATGCCACACGTTGGAAGTACCTCGTAGGTTAAATTTAGGCATATTTTTTTAGGATTTTGCGAGAATATCTGCATAAATTATTGAATGATTTTCTTGTACCTGCCTTATACATTTACTAAGCTAGATACAACGGCTTCTTTCACACTCTAAAAGACAGTACATTTAATTACGGAATATCAATATTAATAACTTAAAATGAGCAAAAATATCATATCAGCAAATCACTGGTGTCCATTCTCACACACTTCAATAAATTGTCTAAACAAATATTGGTAATATGACCAGTTTGAAAAATAATATTACTAACACTGCGCGTATTACTAGTAATCATAACTCGGAGTGAGGCTTGTGATCTTTTTCTGTAAAGAAAAGAAAAACAGTTCTTAGTGAGAGATGAACTTTAAAGAACTATTACAATGGCATAAAATGCACGGGTGCCAGTCTTTTATGCGAAGAACATCTGTCGAAGAACGTAATAATCATACGACAATCTCTGTGGCGCGGTGGGCAAACACCCGCCTACGACACGGAAGGTTGTGGGTTCGATTCTCGCCGCGCCGCGGCGCCGAACAAATATATAGAAGGTCGGACCCAAAATTTAAAAAACGTCTCCGGAATGAACATGACTATAATAAAACTTACTTGTTTTTTCTGTTGTTGTTTCTTCATGAGGTATTTCGATCTCCTGCAAGAATCAAAAAATCTTTTTTAGAATTTAAATTCAGACATTGATTTACGAATAAAAATAGTTGCGCTCAGCTGTTTCATAGATTCCGAGAGAATGTTTAAATGTCTTCTCATTTCCACGGGATCGAAACTTCGCTGGTGAAACCACGGGGCGTAGCTAGTGTTTGATAAAAGTGACATACCTGTTCATGATCAGCCGCTTGATAAAGTCCGCGACGGACGCGCGCCTGGAGCGCTTTGATCTCTTCATCGTAGTCCTTCCACTCGGGAACGATGCGCATCGCCGCTGATAACTTTGCCTCTTTTGTCATTGGGTTGTTACACTGCAAATAATATCATTGAATTAATATCGTATTGTAGAATACAGGCGCTCTTATTGTCAAGTTTAAGGGATGATTTACATTAGACGGGGCCGTGTACGTGGTCCGGACGGGGCACAGATTTGAAAAGTTACATACATTTTGCAAGAAGCATTTTATATTACACCGTGCATGATCCGCGTCCGAACACGGATCCGCCCCGTCCCCTCGGTGGCTGATAACTCGGTGTAATATAAACGTGCAGCACGAACGGACTCCGCCCCGGACTCGGCACGGCCCAGTCTAATGAGAATCCTCCGTTATGCAAGGCACTGCGCAACATCAAAATATTAGAAGGACACCAGCCACCTAATTCTAAGTTTGTATGTTCGATCTACGGCTGCCACTACTGGTAGTTCGATTAGGAGTGCCATGGGCAATAAGCGCGGTCGCAACAAACTTCACCCGCAATTAAGATGAAGGACTTAAACTTACTGAACACTTACCAAATCAATAGTCTTAGCGTATTTCTTAGAGCCGTCATCGCACCAAGTCTCGCACCACAGCCATTCTTGCGGCAACGACTTTATGGCCACTTGATGTATCATGTTGTTCGGTAAATCTTGATCTGTACAAAATAATAAATTCTTAAACTCCCAACTAACCAAAGCTTTATGAATATGTATTGGTGAGACAAGCTCAGAGGACTACCTCAATTTTGGCTGTGTTCGAAGGGTGTAGTCGTGGCCGAAATTACAACACATGAGATATTACACTTTAAAACTCAGAGCGACGATGTATATCTTCTTATCATTCGATCACATTTCCATTTATAAAATGCAGTTCGGCGCTATAATTACGTAGTTTAACTAATGAAATTCAGTTAAAAATATTATATACCTAAGTTAGACAAGCTGTTAGGATCCTGGCTGAGCGCCTGATACTGTCCCCTGAGCCGATCGCCGGCCGCGATCCTCCTGAACCGCTTCAAGTCGACCACGTAAAGCGCGCTGATGTGGTAGCTGCGACCTTGTAGGTGATTACGCCAGTAACCTTGCTTCCAGAACCTAAACGAATATACACAATACTAAACTGACGGAATAGAAGTCGCTATCATCATAGGGATGAAGTGAACTTTGTTTTAAATAAAATAAATAACTCCTATATGTTGCTTTGATAGTGATAGTGAAATACATATTGATCACGTGTCAAAATAATGCACAAGTTTACGAGGCTGTTTCCACACTTTAAATCTGTCTTTAATCAGATTTAATGTAACTTAGTTAATTACCAATTAGGTCTAATTTAATTAACGTCTCTGAATGCGACAGTTAGCTTCTTTATTTGGGCCATTTTTGAAAGAATGCACAAATCAGAACCAATAAGTCACTTGACAAAAAAAAAGTAGATAGATAGAAATCGATTAGATTACCTGAACCCTTCCATTTCCTTCCTGCTATCACAGAACGGCGTGTATCCGTACGGAGCCCCGCCCAAGTCTAGATCCACCAAGTCTTTAAGGTCCGCTCGCACAATCTAACAAAAAAACGAATATTTTCAAACGTGACTTCCAGTGCCTCGGGAGTGCTCCGAGGATTAATTGAACCCAGCTGTAATCCGAACCATCAAATACCCCTCGCATGTTATGACTCGTGCTTTCACTAGATTAGCAGGTGCGAGAATCACATAAAAAGCATTATTTTTTATATGTTTTTACTATGTACTGTCTCTTCTTTATTCAACATAACTTCCAAGTAGTATATCCATTGTCTAGCACCCATTACACAAGTCTAGTTACTTAGCTTGGGGCCTGGGGCAAGATGGCGATGTGTAGAATGTCCTACAATATTTATTCATTATATATATATACTTGCTGTATAAAGTTTACCTGATCAGCATCAACGAATATAATCTTCTTAACGTGCAACGGGAACAATACGTCTAAGAACAGTATCTTGTAGCCCCATATCGTGCGTTGTCGGTCACGTTGCCGCTGCAGCCAGCGCGGCCATTGGTACTGAACTAGTTCGTATTCGAAGCCGTACTCTTGGGCCATGTATGGAAGACTATCCTGGTAAACAAATATAAATAAAAAGTTTTAAAAGGAGTGAGTGTTAAATAACTTTGATATAAAGTTGATTAAAGAATGGCACACGATTAAAGAATTACACATAACCACTCTACTGTTACATCTCTGGTATATTTACAGGCAAATTGTCTCACCTTAAGTGAAGGGCTCAAATAATTCTTCAAGAACCAGAACTTGACGGGTGATTTGGTGTTCTTGAGAACCGACAACATCATGATACGGAGGAATCGTTCGTACAAATGTCCCGACGCGACGGAGAACACGTTGATTGTCTCGTCTTGAACGTCCGATTCTTCGCCGCCGACGAACGAACTACGGAAATATTATATTAAATGCCGACCTTTTCTAAAAGAGGCTAATTAAACATAACTTTTGGTGTTGATGTTTTTATAAATCATCGATTTTAATAATTCATTTACTTATTTTATACTAGCAGCGTTCCGCGGTTTTACCCGCGTAACTCCCAATCCCGTGAGAATATCAAGATAATAAGCAGCACATGACACTCCCAATAAATCAATGTATACTCCAAGTTACCAAGTTTCATCAAAATAGGTCCAGTAGTTTCGAAGCCTATTCAATTCAAACAAACAATCAAATCTTTCCTCTTTATAATATTAGTATAGAAGTATAGATATATATATTTCGGTATTGCACCCCTTCATTAAGTTAGATTCATGATCTACATAATTTTTAAAAAATTTAATCTTACACTGTTCTGTATTAAAAGTCATAAAACGAACCTAGCAATAGAGTTCCAAATCCCGCCAGAGTTGCTATCTTCATTTTCAACTAACAAGTCTAGGTTTTGTTTGTCTGGCTTCTTGCTGACACGCAACTTGATCACGTGACTCCGGAACGAGCTCATCAGCACCTGGATATCGCTGCTGCCCGCAGGCGTATCCGTGTTCTCATGACTGAAATATTCACAAACTATTCTAATACAAGGAACGACCTAAAGAATATTCCCATTAAGTATATGCATATTATAAGACAAAAACAAAAGAAAAGACAGAATTGGAGAAAAAGCCAAGAAAAAATTGGAGAAGGTTAAAATGAGAACAAAATATTCAGTCAAAGTCAAAATGTTAAGCAGATATTACGGTAATTTAAGGACGACTTAATTAAGGTCGCGGGAAGTCGTTGGATGCAGAGAGCATGCGACCGATCGCTCTGGAAGTCTTTGGGGGAGGCCTATGTTCAGTAGTCGACGTCCAGTGGCTGATATGATGATGAAAACAAACAGCCCACCAATTCGCAACTTACCCAACAATTTCATAAATTTCCTCAGATCTTCCCGGCCTAAGTTTAAGTATCCAGGCATTCGCAACTTACCCAACAATTTCATAAATTTCCTCAGATCTTCCCGGCCTAAGTTTAAGTATCCAGGCGCCCGGATTGGCTTTCAGCTGGAAGTAACCGAGGTTGGCCATTACGATGGTATCCATAAGTTCTGGCTTCTCGTACGTCCCTAGAACTAGTTGCAGACCTCGGGGCGGAGTGCCCAGTGTCGTGTCCCATGCGTGACCTTCTAGTAGCAGGTATTCTAGTTCGAATTCACTGGAAGAATAGATAACAATTAGTCAACTGGAGTTATTCTATCCTTAAAGCTCGAAAATTGTCATATAGGCTACCTCTTGATAACCCCATTATGGCCCAATCCATGAGCAGATGTGAGCAGGTAACATTCGTTATACATACATTTATGCTCGAATACTGGTCCATCGAGCCGGATTTGCATGTAGTATTTCAGAAATAGAAAATCTATAAGTAGGTACTTATTTTTATATAGTGAGTACGTCATTCTTACCTGTGGACCAAAGTGTCGACATCCGCCAAACGAATGTTATCTAAATCGTAGACAGATTTAACGCACTCGACGAGCCAGTTGGGCGGTGTCCGTAGTTCCATGGATAGTAGAGGAGCGTGCGGTAACCGAGAGAAACGGGCGATCGCTCCGCCGGTCAGTGCGCCTTCGCTCGTGAACTGGAGCTCCGGTTCTAATACGTAGCGGTAGAAACTGTCAATAAAATGGAGTATTTACGTAGTTACAAAGCAAATTATGTTTCAGAGTCACAGATTTCCAATAACATTTAAAATGTTAGAGTACTAACAGTAAAGACATGTAAATTTCAATGTGTCTTAAAAACTAGAGGATGTATGGTTTCGAAACGCGTCCTCCAATGAGAAGAAACCATGCGAGTTTATTGGTTAATGTTCCATCTTGAGATGATGTTCATTGTTTCCTGACTACGGATACTTTCCTGAATAGTAGAAATCGAGTTAGCTTTTAAAACTTAAAATTTAAACTGAACTAATTCTTCATTTAGAAACAAAAACCTACTTCAGCAGTAAACTTACCTCTTTAGCGGCATATCAGAATTTTTGTCTTGCGGGTTGACGAATAGCTTGACACGACAGTTGATAACGCGGCGCAGCACCAACAAGAGTGGAGCGAGGCGCTGAGCTGCGTTTGATGCTGGGTCCAAAACCGCTACAATCTGTTAAATAATCTTAGTCAAGTAATAACTTTACAGGGAAAATTATAAATTAGTTTTCTCTCTCTCTTTAAGGTTCCGTCCCAAAGGGGAAAAACGAACCCTTTTTACTAAGACTCTACTATCTATCTGTCACCAAGCTGTATCTCATGAACCGTGATAGCTAGACAGTTGAAATTTACACTGATGATGTAGTTCTGTATTTCCGCTATAAATACTAAAAATAGAATATAATTGAACGCAACCCTTCGTGCGCGAATTCGACTCGCACTTGGTTATTTTTTATATTACATGTGAGAGGGACAGCGTAATAGAATAATTCGTCTTCAGTGGATTCTAGCTGTGACTCATAAGTTAAAAGTCATCCTATTAGTTATTCCCTTCGACCAATGATACCTCTATAGTTATTCCAAAAAGAATGATCAATGAAAAGACGGATCGTTGACAAACAATATTACACTCTCCTAGTAAATCCATAAAGTTTCTTTTAACGTACCTCAACAGCAGCTTCGTTTTCAAAGAGCGGCGGTAGTTCGACGAGCGAGTGTTCGGTTTGCAAGCCGGCGGGCAGCGGAGTGCGGCCGCGAGAGCTTCGCGACGCGAGCACTGACACTACTTTCAAATAGTTGTCCGGGGATAGATCTACTGATTCATCTACGAACAAATATACGTAATTGTAAACCTGCATACTATCGTGTCAAGGTTTGTAGGTAGGTAGGTGTCTAACTTACCATCATCGTCAACGACGTCATTCTTCGTAGATTTCTTCTTACGCAGTATTTCCAACAGTTTATCGCTGTACATTTGATTGCTGTACCTAAAACATATTATTTAGATTTATACAACTAAAGACTTTAATCATTCGAACAATCATTAAGTAGTGCATAAAATGAAATATTATCACCTCTCTAGCAACACAAAGTCATCTAAACTGAATTTCTCATCATTGTTCAGCGGCCCAATGAGCCTTGCGTTGTATACGACAGCGCGTGCGCCGGCCCTCAGCTTGAAGCTGCGCGCGCAGAGCACTCGCGACGCTTTCAATACCCAATCGTATTTGTTTAAAGCCGGTATTAACTCTGGCTGTAGGAACAAAAAGTAACACATTAAGAAATAAACTCGTTATTGTAATAATATCCCACCACTCTTATGACCCTTATTTCGCAATGTTTTTTTACATATCATATGTGTATCATCGTTTAACCATTATTACACTTGCCTGATGGTAATTGACGATGGGGTCTAAGATGTAGCACGCTTACCTAGAAGATACCTGTTCACTCGTAACTTGAAACCCCCAAATTGTACACGTCAAGAGAGACAGACGCAGGCAGATTGCATTCCTTTACTGTACGAATATGGAATGACGAAGCAGTATTTGTAATGCATATCAGTTTACCTGGTTATTTATATGAAGAACTAAAATCGTCACCCTCCCTTTTGGCTTCGCCGTAGTCGGGTAAAAATGGAGTTCTGTTGCACACTCCCCACAATGTATCCGATAAAATACTCGGCTCTAAAGCGTTTTATTAATTGAAGTTGAAAATTGATGTAAAGTTTATCTTATAATAGATAGAGATTCCAGTACTGATCCATCGCGCTTCTAAAACTATCTTACCAATATTTCACAGTCTTGTCTCTCATGACAGCCCTCATCTTCAAGCAACTGTGCCACGAACTTGGTCGCCTGCGCCGGTTGCAGCACAGTTAGCGCGGCAACAACAACCTTGTTTAATGATTGGTCTTCAGTTGTCGTTCCATCTACATTCGGTACGAAAGCGACGCGGACCTCGCCTGATTCTTTCTAAAAAACAAGCTAAAGTTTTCAGAGAAAATGGATATGTTTTTCATGAACTTGATAAAAATGTAGTGAAAAACTTATACAATTAAGGTGGTACGTTTTCCCTACTAAATGTTTTAGAGATTCCTACATTTTATACTGAGATATTTAACTTATTATGACTTAAAGTAGGCCTAATTTAAGCTATTGTAGGGGCAGACCAAAAATATCACTGTTTAACATCCAGGAAGTACTCTGTTTCAGCGTGAAAAAAGAGACCAATTTTACGTATGTGGTAGTGCATGGTTATATTGACGTATGGTCATAGTGTGAGGTGATGCATAGATGTGTGGAAACACGCGACGTTGTCGCGTTGTGTGTGGAAGCAGGAACACGCAATTACGCTAGAGCAGAGCCGCAATACAGTTTGCTGGATAAAAGCGACGTTGCCTCTCCGTCTAATCTGTCTAATAAAAAATCAAAATAATTTCAATTGCATGATATTCAACTCAGTGCTGCCAGACCTACACCTGCAAGATTTTATGTAACTTTTGGCACTGTCGCGTCACTTTTGATACTTGAATTATACATTATTTTGATAGACTTATCAAATTATCACTTTACGTATATAATAAATAAATAAACATTTGTACTTGTTTGCATTTAATTAATAGTATAAAAATATAATAAAATATAAATGAAGTATAGTAATTCGTGAGAAACAAACCAAGCAGTCTTGTTGTTTTTTTGATACTGTTTGTTGTACACACTGGTAACATACACCCAGTCGATACTTTGCCTCGCACTAGATGCGCGCTTGTTACCTAGGCAACGGAGAGTCAACAGAGATGTCAAGTAGTCAGTAAATAGAAAAACCAAAAATAAAATATTATAATCATTTAATATATTCCTACTATTGTGTTTAAAGTATCATCCATCTGAGCACCTACTGAAAATAAACCTTGAGGGAATTTTAGTGTCTTGTAAGTGATTGAATTATTTCACAAGTATACCCCTCAAGGTGGGTAACCTATCCACACAAGTTGGGCCGTAGGAACAAACTACGACTACTCTGGGTCCCAGGCCATGAAGGAATAGCAGGAAATGAGAAGACTGATGAGCTGCAAGAACAGGATCGGCAAGTGCTATGCTTGGACCAGAACCATGTACGGGCCTGCCAGCATGCACAATCACAAAGGCCGTAAAGGATTACGTTGATAAGAAACACACGCAAGAGTGGGAAATCAGTGAAGGGCTACTACATTCGAAGAAATTCATAGGTAGCAGGCCCAGAGGGGCTTCTAAATTTATATTGAATAACGGAAAAAGCAAAGCACGAGCTGTGATTGGTGCCTTGACATGGCTTTACAAAACCATGCTTTTAAAAATGAAGATAACTTCTAATATTGACTGCAGAACCTGCGGTGATGTCAGAGAAACTATATCCCAAACCGAAAAACATAGGATTTTTCCTCTTAGTGGGATCACTGCGTTAATCGATCCCAAGGGGTCGAAGTGTTGCTGGCTATGTCAGTCCCCGATATAAGATGATAAGATAGAACTAATTTTAAATAAATAAACCTTTTTGTACATTACTTTGTCTTTATTTTTCTCTTTCCATTCAGACCTAGTACAATTTGCATCGTTCAGAATTCGTCCTAGTTTAAAAAAAAAGATTACTAACAGTACCTACCATAAAATTGATCCTGTTTTAGAAAATTTATTCAAAAATATATTTTCAAAAAAAAATTCTATTTGTATCGAGATTTGAACTGGGGCTCTTCAGAACACTACCCCGCCGCTCTAAATGACTACACCAATCGGTATCTGTAGGACTACGTCAAATATAGTCTATAGTTGCTACAGTTTATTGTTTTGTATGTGTGCGTGTCATTTATATCGTGACAAGAGTTAAAAATTGTACTTTGGAAATACATTAAAATGTGACTTCCAAAAAATTAAATTATGTTTGAAATATGTTCAGAGCAAACTAGAAAACAGGCAATATATATACAAATACTTTAATTCCACGTCAATTATAGCAAAATAAAATAAAACAATACTTTCGGGGAAAACAAGCGCCATCTAGCGGAATACTTTGCTTAGCGATACGAAACATTCAACCTTAATAAGAAATGTATATGTATGTGTGGGTAAAAAAAGTTATAAGAAAATTAAACTGACGAAAATGCCTGCCTAAATATTTAAGAGAGAACCGTAAATGAAGAAGAATTATATTTTTCCTTGAATTTTGACCTTTCATCCTCAAAGTAATTATTGATAAGATACTAAAAATGCGTAACAGTGGAATTCGAAAGTCGCTTTTTGAAGGCACTTAAAGCTAATGTCTTACCATAAAAGTAATAGCGTTTCTCAACAAGTCCCTTGATTCCTTTTGATTGAGATCACCCGCTATCCAAATGGTTTGTGATATCGTCTCAGTCTTAGAACCTTTGGTGAAATATCTCAACAGTGGCAAAGAGGTTGCCAGCGCGTCTCGACCTTCGAACAAAAAAAATAAAAATAAAAAAAACGATTTATGGCATTTAATATTCTACTAGCGACCCGCTCCGCCTATATTATGCATGTATTATACATATAAACCTTCCTCTTGAATCACTCTATCTATTTAAAAAAACCGCATCAAAATCCGTTGCGTAGTTTTAAAGATCTAAGCATACAAAGGGACATAGGGACGGCGAAAAGTGACTTTATACTATGTAGTGATTAGTAGGTATCCTGAATTTTTTTAAGAATTATCCCTATGTCCCTCGAATTCGCCCAAATAGCACCAGATTCCTCAAGCCATACATCCTTTACCAAGATTGCATTTTTCCTGTCAGTTGTTAAACACAAATGAGTATAAAACCCGTTAGTTGTTACCTGTTAGATGTAGCAGCTTATGTATTTTATCTTCAGTAAATAACTCAGCCGATGATGGAACACCGGATAAATCCAGATACTGGTTTGACTCTGAACTAAGTACTCGTTTGTTTAATCTGTATAAAAGTAGGAAAAGTAGATAAATTAATAGTTAATATGTCAAAGCAGTCAAACTTGCAGGCATAATCGGGAAACCTAGGGTTTTCTAATAAGGCTAGAAAACCCTAGGTTATTTATTTATGACACTATGGTCTATTTATATGGACACTATTGTATCTTAATCTGGGGTTAGAACGCTAACAGTGGACTGTGCTAGTGGGGCTCGCCAGATAAAATGCTAGTGATGGCATGAAAAAATACTTTTATTAGTTACAGACCACAATATTTGAACAAAAATACATTACTTACCTAGGCATAACATGAGCTTGTTTCATAAGATAATCGACCGCATCGTCCGTGTCGGCGAGCTCGCCTCTAAACACGGCGCGTTGCAGCCGACCCGTGTGACGGGACAGGGCAGTCACTAGAGCTTCTTCTAACAACTCCACGGACGACGTTATCGGTGTTGATCCTTCGTCGGTTAAAGGTACTCCGTTTATTAACACCTGTTATGAAGATAGAGGCTCGAATGATTTTTATGAATTCCGTGTAGGGATTACATTTTCCAAAATCCTCTTTTAGCGTATGCCAACGTCATAATAGCTATCTGTGTGCCAAATTTTAGCTACATCTGTTCATTAAGCGTTGATCAGTCAGTCAAGAGTTCTAATTTTATATTTTTGAAGATAGCTAATCACGGGATATTGAGGTTTTGGATTTAACTAAAAGCGCTTGGAGCTATGCTGCCAAGTACATTCGAGCTAGCAGACAGGTGTATAACACACCTATTTGGTAATCCAGGGGTTTTTTACTAACCTGAGGATATTTATTGCTTCCCAATTTCGCGATGAATTCTCCAGCAAGTTGTCTTCCAAAATTATACTCAGAGTCCTCAGCAATAACTTCATCCAAGTTAACACTGGATGAAGCATATTTCTTTAATTGCTTCTTAACAATCTCGATCGTCAATGGCACATCCTCAGTTGGGTTTAGAAGCTGAAATAAATTAGTCAGAATAAGTTACCAAGGTCCTTAAAGGTACTTAATAATAAATACCATTACAATGCATAACAAGGGTTGAATCATTGCCCCTAAAGTTCATACAGTTGCAATACAATTTACAACGTGTTGTTAAAATTATTGCTGTTGAGATTTCCCAAGAAAATTATATAAGTACATTTAGTACTTTTCAAACTGACCTGAGTTAAGAAATAATAAGCTTCCTTATTAGAGTTTCTCTCCTGCGCTACGTAGTTGAAAGCGGATCGCACTGCGGCCTCGAGTAGTGGATTGTTCGTATCCGGTGCCAGTACAAGACCGACTCGGACGGGCGTCGCGTGCTTTAGTAACGTCTCACCGAGACGGAGAGGTGGTCCGGATGCCGAGGAAGTCGGGTCGGCTACTATCACCTGGGGAAAGATGCGTTTGAGAGCGGTGTTGGCTTAGTGGTAAAATCTCCAACTTTCATTGCTCTTACGGTAAAGGAAAACATTGTGATGAAACCCGCGGCTTGTTTGGCTCCAGAAGTATTGACAAGTTCTCTCTTCTGGACATAGTCGACTAAACTGAGAGAGTAGTAGGTGCTGGGCAAGCCTACTCCATCCTCACGCAAAAAGGCTCAATAAAAATGGTCTAATTGCGGAAAACAGCCCGTATACAAGTACAAGATGCGTTTGTGTAATGAATTTACAGAAGTAAATGGAAGCAGTAACCTGCCTAAAAATAATGTACATTGACCAAAACGATAAAACAAAATTGCCAGGCAGAGAAGCTTTTTAGGTCATAGCCCAAACACGATCCAAAAAGCTTCTTTGTCTGTCAATAGGATAATATAGGCATAGACAAAGATTAACAAGTAAATTTTACTGAAGTCGCTTGGTCTTAAACGAGTTGGGTATACTTTTCAATTAGCAGAATTATTATGATTAGATAGAGGTTTTTTGGTGTTTGACCACAAGGCAATTTTTCTGGAAAATCACCCATAGACGGTATTTTTGTAGGTAAACACAGTTGTAAATAAATAAACTTACATAGTTATAAATGTTTCTCCTCAAATTTCTAAGCATGCCAGGGTAGGTAGGTCTCAGTAAGTCCATGTAGGAACTAGGCCATCTTCTGTATCTTTCATCAGCTTCAAGATCATTGAGCCATGTAATGGAGGAGTCGCGGATATCGAGCCCATACTCCTCCCAAGTGTAAGATTCTCCAAGTTCCAGGGATATTAACGTGTTGATTAGTTTTTTTTCAAAACCTGTTAAAAAATACTTCAAATGAGTTGTATTGCTTAGTGAATCAGGCATTTTTTATAAGTATTTAAGTAACTTATTTTTGAACAATAATATTAAAAATCACAGCTCTCTAATACCGTCCGTTGATGTATCCAGGTGGCTGGACATAAAACAGGCCTTGTAACCCATGAAAATGCGTTACAAATAATGGTAATAAAAGGTAATGGTTTCATACTTACCAAGTGCATGCAAAGTATTCATAGGACCGATATCCTCTCTAAGCGCGGTGAGTAGCGCCATAATATCGACTTCTTCAGCATCGTACTGAGCTCCAGACACGAGCAGCAGGGGCTCGGCGGGTCGCAGGCCGAGCGCCGACGACCAAATGTCTTGGTTATAGAGGACTTCTTCGCGAAACTGACGTGGCACGTTCACGTGGATCAGGGACTTGGTCTGGGAAGATTTAACATAATAAGGTTCCTGTTGCTTTTTGTATTGGTATTTTGACTCGTCTGGTATTCTAAAACTAGCCTTAATTTGATAACTAATGCTAATGTTAAAGCGACTTTGTTGGATTCCTCTTCAACTGATTTTACAATTGAAAATTTATACAAGACTAGCTGCGCCCCGCGGTTTTACCCGCGTAAGTCCCGATTCCGAGGTAATATCAAAATAAAAAGTAGCCTTTAGCCTTCCTCGATAAATGGACTATCCAACACAAAAATAGTTTTTCAATTTGAAGCAGTAGTTCCTCAGATTAGCGCGTTCAAACAAACAAACTCTTCTCGTATAAAGCCGCCAAACGTGCCACAAAAAGAGCAGTAGCCAGAGCCAGACAGAACCACTTATAGTCACTGTACGATAAGTTGGAAACGTCTGAGGGGCAGAAGCTTATTTATAAGTTGGCACGTTCGAGGGTAAAAGCGGCGCAGGATATATCCAAGTGCCGCTGTGTAAAAGACCCCGATGGTAACATGCTTTGCGAGGACCTCGCGGTGAAGGAGAGATGGCGCTCTTATTTCCACGAGCTGCTGAATAAGCAGTACAAAGAGGTGCAGCCGCCGGAACTCCCTCCGAATCAAGGACTTGTGCCACCGATTACGCCTGACGAAGTCCGCAAGGCTCTTCGCCGCATGAAGAATCGGAAAGCTGTCGGAGCCGATGGAGTCCCTATCGAAGTGTGGAAGGCGATGGGTCCTCGTGGTGTGGGCATCTTGACCAACCTCTTTAACCGCATACTCGAGACCGGCGAGATCCCTGCCCAATGGAGATTGAGTGTTATTACCCCAGTTTTCAAGGGCAAGGGATCGGTGCAGGAGTGTGGCAGTTATCGAGGTATAAAGGTTATGTCCCACACCATGAAGCTCTACGAGCGGATAGTGCAGTGGACTCTCGGATCCGACAGGAGTGCACTGTCTCTGGGTGTCAATATGGTTTCCGCCCCGGGCATGGCACCATGGACCCTGTTTTCGCCCTAAGGATCGTTATGGAGAAATACAGGACGAAGAATACGCCTCTGCATTTTCTATTCCTAGATTTGCAGAAGGCCTTCGACTGTGTTCCTCGCATGATGATCTGGTGGGCGCTGCGGTCCAAAGGGGTTCCGGAAGCTTATGTTGAAATCATCAGAGACATGTACCGAAATTCTGATTCTGTGGTGCGAACTGCTGTTGGCGACACTAAGCCCTTCCCTGTTACCGTTGGAGTTTACCAGGGTTCCGTCCTAAGCCCGTTCCTGTTCAGCGTAATATTGGATGCACTGTCCGTTGCCATCAGGGATGCACACGAGCAGCCTCCATGGCTGCTCATGTACGCTGATGATATTGCGCTGGCGGATTCGGATAAGGGGCGGCTGGTCCAACGTGTACACACGTGGAAGGAGTCGCTTGAGAACGGCGGTTTGCAACTGAATGTGGCGAAGACAGAGTACTTGGCTTGCAATACCACAGATCCCACACCTGTCTGCGTAGACGGTCATATGGTCGAGCGGACAGACCAGTTTAAGTACTTGGGATCTGTGCTTCACGCGTCCGGCGACATCGATTGCGACGTCAAGTCACGCATTTCAGCGGCTTGGGCCAAGTGGCGTGCGGTGACTGGTGTCATTTGCGACCCCAAAATGCCGGTTAAACTAAAGGGACAGGTCTATAAAACCATCATTAGACCTGTCCTGTATGTTAGTGAGGCGTGGCCGGTACTTGAGCGACATAAGCAGGAGCTGCGTGTCACGGAGGTGAAGATGTTGCGCTGGATGTGTGGAGTGACGCGAAAGGATCGCGTCAGGAACTCCCGCATCCGGGGCAGCCTTCATGTTCGAGACATTGCAGATAAATTGCAAGAATGTCGCCTACGCTGGTACGGTCACGTAATGCGAAAACCGGCTAGTTACGTGGGGAACAAATGTCTTGCCATGGCGCCTCCGCCGGGCCGTGGCAGACTGGGTAGACCCAAGAAGTGCTGGCTTGACGTCGTAAAGGGTGATATGCGTGCAAATGGCCTTACTAACCAGGATGCCGAAGATCGTGCGAAGTGGAGGCGTAAAAGTAGGAAAGCGGACCCCGGGCTCCCGAGAGGGATGCAACCGGGAACATCGCTCGGATGATGATGATGATGATTTTGACTCGTCTGGTATTCTAAAACTAGCCTTAATTTGATAACTAATGCTAATGTTAAAGCGACTTTGTTGGATTCCTCTTCAACTGATTTTACAATTGAAAATTTATACAAGACTAGCTGCGCCCCGCGGTTTTACCCGCGTAAGTCCCGATTCCGTGGTAATATCAAAATAAAAAGTAGCCTTTAGCCTTCCTCGATAAATGGACTATCCAACACAAAAATAGTTTTTCAATTTGAAGCAGTAGTTACTCAGATTAGCGCGTTCAAACAAACAAACTCTTCAGCTTTATAATACTACTAGCGACCCGTCCCGGCTTCGCACGGCTATATTATGCATGTATTATACATAAAAACCTTCCACTTGGATCACACTATCTATTTAAAAAAACCGCATCAAAATCCGTTGCGTAGTTTTAAAGATTTAAGCATACATAGGGATATAGGGACAGAGAAACAGACTTTGTTTTATTAAAAAAAAAACGACTTAAAAAAAAAAGAGGAGGTTCTCAATTCGGTTGTATGTATGTTTTTTATACTATGTAGTGAAGTATAGATTTGTCCACATTGTGGAGAAGAACATAGGTATCACGATATTTCGAGGAGATCGGGACTTAGGCGGAAAACTAAGGCACGCAGCTAGTTTAATAAAAAGAGAAAAAAATATAAACCTTTTTGGTTTACCATCCATCTTTGACTAGAGTGCCCTGCACATTAGAACATGTTGTTATTTAAACACTTACCTGCATAGGAAAGTTTTGAGCAATAGATGTGAGCACTCTAAGCGCTTCATCGCCGCCAGCGTCATGTGCGTCGACGACCGCGGCGGCAGCCTGCATGCTCAGTGCTTGCATCTGCCAGACTTTTAACGGTGCCAGTTCTTCACTAGACTCCGATAGGTGGCGACGGAATCGCTCTAGAGGTGTCCGGAGCGCCGGGAACAGGTTCCTAGGAAAATACTATACTCTAAAGAGCGGTGTTGGCTTAGTGGTAGAAACCTTTTTATTCTGAAGGTCGTAGATTCGAATCCCGGCCGGCCGTGCACCAATGAATTTATCTTAAAGAAAAATTGATGTACGCTAATTGACATTGCTCTTACGGTGAAGGCAAACATCGTGATGAAACCTGCGGCTTAGTTGGCTCCAGAAGTATTGACAAGTTCTCTCCTCTGGACATGGTTTATTAAGCTGAGAGGGTAATAGGTGCTGGGCAAGCCAACTCCATCCTCACGGAAAAAGAACCCAATTAAAAAGGGTCTAAATGCGGAAAACAGCCCATATACAAGTCAAAAGTACTCTAAACATGACTTCAAAAGATACTGCTGCCAAAACTTTGCGTAAATTTTTCCTTTCTAAGGAATCCGAACTTTTTTGAACAGGCACATGAAACATTTTTCAGACTAAAAGGCGCAATGGGCTGAGAATGAGAATATGATATTTTTCTAAGTAACATTACTTACTTCAATCTACCAAAATTAAATCCATCTATTTGGTTCTGAGGATCATTCTCATCTTCTTCTTCAGAAGCGGTAGGTGCATCACCATCTGATTCCTTCGGAGTTGAGTCATCTTGACTCTTGTACTCAGTGCTTTTTAGTTGTAATTCTACTCCATAACCTGATAAGCGGAGTTTTGGCTTACCACGTGGCTGTTGTGAGGAAATGTAACAATATATTTATTCTCTTACTTAGCAGGTGATAAGTAAGGGTAGATAAGTAAGTCTTCACTGGTAATGTATTTGTAGAAACATAAATGAATAAGTACCGATTAACATAGGTATTAAGTTTAATAAACAAGTTTAAAATTAAATTATTAGTATTCCTAGGTAATGAAGAAAGCAGATAACAAATGAATTACAGTAGAGCCACGATAATCCGTACTCAGGCTAATCCGAACGCCGCTGTAATCCGAACTGCTGACTTGGTTTGGATTGGGCTGATGAAAATGACTTGTCCTTATCCGAAAAGATGATGCTGCGTAATTTGAGGGATAAAGCCTTTTTTGGTCAATAAATAGAACCCGCCAAACTAAAATTTATGACTTTATGAATAAGTTAAGTATTCTGTTGTTTAAATATGTATGTTATTATAACCTCAATAAATATATTCTGTCAAAATATACTAGCATTTTTTAACATAGGTACTATAATCCGAACGCTCCGTGAGTCCCAACAGAGGTTATTTTTTGATACTTCGGATTATCGAGGGTCTACTGTAATTATACTTTTTAAAAATCTTTAGTTCAAAAGACTTTTACTGACAAAACTGGAATGATAGTTTAAGTCTTCCCACTGGATTGGAATCTATTGATTGGTATAGTCAAAACAAACAGCTTATAAATAAAATAAATGACAAACCTTAACATTCCACCTCACAACATAGTTGATCGCCCCTCTATCAGCATAGCCAGCTAAAATAGCATGTTTCTTTGCAAAGTCTAGGGTTCCGAGTTCTCCATACAGTATGGCTGTTAGACTTTTATTGTCACTGCTGGGGTATGAGTGATCCAATAGATAGGTTGCTAGTTGATGTTGTTCCTGTAGAAGCAAGTATTTATATCATTTTGTGAGAAGGTTTCAGTTTTTTAGGGTTCCATACTTGAAAGGTAAAAAAGGAACCCTTATAAGGTCACTTTCTTGGGTCTCGTTTTTATTTAATTTAAACACATGAAATATCTTGAAGATACTATAACCCCCGAATATTGAAAGACTACTTAATCTTAAGTTGCGTTTAAATTGACGTTAAGTGTATGCTTTCTATTGAAGCCTACAATTTAAACGTTTTCAAATTTCAATTTAAACGCCGCTTAAGATTAAGTAGCCGTTCAGTATTCGGGGGTAAGTCTCATAATTATAACCTTACACAACCATTCGAAATTTCTACAGAATAGAAAACAAATGGAGTGTAGGAATTTGTTTTTGTGATGTCTCTTGAAATACTGAGTTGATTTTGATACAGGAAATATTGCTTGAACATAGCCACAGTGAAGCTGCTAGTATAATTAACTTGCAACTGGCCTTGGCTTCACCTATACAGCAGAGGATAATCTGTTCAGTACTTTTAGAATTTATGTGGTGCACTGAAGTGTTTTTTTTTTTCAACCAATTTACACAAAACCCACATGTTTTATACACATAAACCTTTCTCATGAATCACTCCGTCTATTGGTTGAAACTTTATAAAATTCCATTCAGTCATTTTACTTTATTTATTACATTTACGACAGACTATATTCTATGGGGTCTATGTATGTTATAAAAGAAGTATAGATTGTATTATTTAGCTTTATGTACTTGATCACATACTTACAGGCTCGTATTTATTGTAAGACTTAAGAACATCTTTCAAAGCATCATTATCACAGAGTCTCAAAGAAGCAATGGCAACGAACGCTTCACATTGAACATCTTTGGCATTGTTCTGTGTGGCGACTTGATCGAACATGCGGACAGTAGGAGATGTAGTATGCATGGACAACGCCAGTTTAGCCATACGTAGCTGTGCAGGTGCCAGCAACGTACTCGCAACGCCGATACACGCATCGTACACTTGTTTATCAGTCTCTGAAGAGATATAAACACTTACATTTTTTACATTGCGGACTTCGAGTAGGTACAGTACAGATAGTATCAAAGTTAATATTGCTTACCCAAGGTCTCCAAACTAGATTTTAGTGAGTTTATCCCGTCGACAAAAGACCAGAACAAGTCTGAACTCTCGCCTGCAAGATACTCGGCTAATTCCAACACTATAGATGTCGTCTCCCATTTGGCACTAACAAAAGTTGTTACTGACTTCGATTTCCTTTCTTCTCGTTTAGGAACTTCTTCACAAAAAGTAATAGTCACTACAAAAGCTAAAACTAAAATGTTCGTAATGCCGGTGGACTTCATTGTTCGCATTCGATAAATATATTACACACTTCGGACTTAGAAACTTAAGTTAAATATTTTTAACATAGTTTTTAATTAATCATTACTTCATGAAATGCACGCACCAAAGTGTAATAATTACTATTTAATTCATCTTCTGAAGAAAATGCCAACCATGAAACTACAAAAAATCAACAACCTCCAATGACAACGAAACACGGCGTTTTTGACACACCGGCAGATTTCGAAGCAGCTGATTGGTGAAAAACTATACAACAGTTAAAAAATAATTATTTATTTTCCAATAACAATCAAGCACAGAGTATGATTATCCATCCATAAAGCTGGGAACATATTATCGGACGCGTCCGACAGCCGCGACTGATTTTAAGCTGGGAACATATTGCTCGGACGTGTGCGTCAGCCGCTACTTATAGGCATCTGTCTAATGTAATGTATGCAACTGTTGTTAGAATATGAGGTTTTATGTTACTCTATGAAATGGTTTGTCTATGGTAAAATATATTAGTCGTCGTTTGTTCTTGTTCTGATTGTGTCATTGGTCATTGTAAAGAAGGAAAATAAAATTACGTTGTTCTCTTACAAAATGGTTTATATTAAAAGTAATCTAGTTACAGTAAACTAGCAATCCTATAGTCAATCCTAGATAATATTTTAACAGGTTATGGGCCCAGAAGGCTATGGGCAAATGGAACAAGAAAGAAAAGAAGCGTGGAAATACTTCTTAAAAGTGCAAAATCATTAAAGTACAAAGAAATCAAAAGCACGCTACAACATGGCGTCGACTTTAGCATTTCCAATTTTACAAAACACGAGTTACGATAATTGGTTGTTTAGGGTGAAATGCTTACTAGCGGAAAAATCACTCAGTTATATACTTGAGAGTGATGTTACGAAGATAAACGAAAAGGAAGAAGCCGAAGGAATATTATTGTACAATGTTTGACTGACAAACACCTTAATATGGTAAAGGATTGCAAGACTACCAAGGACATGTTACAAAGACTATCAAACACCTTTCAGAAACAGTCAATAGTCACAAAAATATATCTGAGAAGAAAGTTGACAAATATCAAATATGAAGAGCAAAATCTTGAAGAATACTTCTCAAATCTTGACGGAATAATAAGAGAACTTGAATCATCGAATGAAAAAGTAGATGAAACTGACAAAATATGCTACTTACTAACAGGTCTACCACCGACTTATGACACAGTTATTACGGCGATTGAAACAATATCCGAAGTGAAACTCGATTTTGTGAAGGCGAGGCTACTAGACGAGGAACTAAAAATAAAATCTAGAGGAACAACAGAGGAACAATCATTTCTATGTTACCGTTGCAACAAGCCGGGACATATAGCCAGCCAATGTCACACGGGCAGAGGACTCTCGACTCGAGGAAGAAGATACTATAGGACGGGATATGAACGAGGAGATATTCAAGGACAAAGAGATATGCAAGGACATGGAATAAACCAAAATGGATTTCGTGGAAAAGGACATGGTTATCGCGGGAGATCCGGTGGAAGAGGAGGCGGAAATTTTAGAGGAAACGGAAGACGTTTCAGTTATTATAATGAAGAAAGTGGCTCTTTTATTTTCAACGGGAAATGAAAACAATATGATAACTTTTGCGATTGACTTCGGGGCTACTTACAATATGATTAATGAAAAAAATATGTACAACATAGAGTGTTCAGGGGTTCAACCTGTATCTTCAAAAAATCTACTGCTGCCGAGGGTTTACAAAAATAAACACAACGATAGAATAGATAAAGGTATATAATTCTCACAAAGTCAATGCAAGAGGAGAACGAACAAAAAACATAGCTCAGGCCTAACTAAATTATAAAAACGTAACACTTGCGCGATCTATTTTTACTGTGGCGCCATCTAGTTTCCTACTTATGAACTAGTGAAATTTATACATAGAGACTTTAAATGAAAATACTATTGAAATTAAAATTGCTGATGGAAATATTATTTATGCCAAAGAAAGAGGACTATTAAAAGTAAAGACACGTGAAGGACAGATACTGATCATAGACACTTTGATTATCAAAAATTTAAATCAAAATTTAATTTCCGTTAACAAATTAAATAAGAGAGGATATAGAGTCATGTTTGAGAAAGGTATAGCAACAATTTCAAATTATATCCAGAAAATAAGATTTAGAGCATTTTTCAATTCAATTTATATTGTTGATTTTCATATAATACACAATGAGTGTATGAATGCTGAAATAGTTGATGATAAAATGTTATGGCATCGTAGATTAGGCCATATCAACCATGGAGGACTAAGAATTTTAAAATTACCTTTTACACAAAACCCATGTGAAATTTGCATTAAAGCGAAAAGTACAAAACAAAAGTTTGAACCTTCAAATAAACCAAGATCAAGCAAAGTTGGACAATTGCTGCATTCTGATATAGGTGGACCGATTAATCCGCCAACAAAAGATGGTGAGAGATATTATGTTACCATTTTGGACGATTTTTCGCATTTTGCAGAAGTTTATTTGTTAAAACATAAAAGTGAAGCAAAAGATTACCTTATTAATTACATAAAACGATTACAGAATAGAAACATCAAAGTGAGCAGAATAAGAACAGATAATGGTGGAGAGTATCTTGGAGATTTTAAGAAATTCTGTTATGACGAAGGTATAATACAAGAATTTACATGTTCATACACCCCAGAACAAAATGGCGTTGCAGAAAGACTTAATAGAACTCTCTGTGATAAGGTAAGAGCTATGCTAATAGAGACGAACTTACCGAAATTCCTATGTGAGGTTTATACGAGTCACGAGATGTGAGGTTTATAGAGAATGATTATAAATATGGTGATATAAAAGATAATAAAAACACAGAAATGAATAAAATATATGTTTTAGAAGAAGAAAATGATGATGAGAAAACAACAGAGAATAAACCAAGAAATGATGTGACTATAGTTGAGAATATTGAGAATCAAGATGTATTTTATGATGTAGACGAAGATGATAATGTAAATGATATTGCAACAAGAGACGTTGATGAAAACACAAGACCAAGGAGAACTATTAAAAAGCCATTGAGATATGAGGACTACTCTACATTTGCATTTGCTTTGGTGAGCGATATAGAAGATGATCCCACAATTTTTGCAGAAGCCAACAAAGATAAAGATTGGCAAGTGGCTATACAAAAAGAAATTAAAGTTTTGACAGATTTAGCAGTTTGGGAAGAAGAATATGAAAAATTGCCATTTGGAGAGAAAGCTATTGACACTAAATGGATATTTAAGACTAAAAGTGATGGCACGAAGAAAGCTAGATTGGTTGCACGAGGCTTTCAACAATCGCTTGATAATTATGAAGTATATTCCCCTGTAGCAAATATGAGTACCATTAGAATGGCTCTATCACATGCAATCTCCTGTGATGTCCAGGTAAGACAGTTGGACATTCCAACAGTTTTTCTAAATGGAAAGTTAGAAAGTAGTGTTATCATCAAAGTGCCAGAAGGTGTTAAAACGAATGCTCCATTTTTAAGACTTAAAAAGGCTTTATATGGACTAAAAGAAGCACCAAAATGCTGGAATAACAGATTTAACACTTTTTGTGAAGATAAACTTAAAATGAAACGGCCAAATTTAATTCCTGTTTGTATGTTGGACAAGACATTTGGTTAGTTTTGTTTGTAGACGATATTTTGCTTATCGGAAAACCAAGAGATATAGAAAAGAAGATCATTTTACTAAAAGAAGAATTTAAGGCAAAAGATTTGGGACAAATTAAAAACTATCTCGGAATTGATATAGAAGTAAATGATAAGGAGATAAAGTTTTGTCAAGAGAGATATATATTAAGGTTATTGGATCATTTTAACATGAAAGATTGCAAACCTTCTGCTACACCTATGGAATATAGATTTACCTGCACAGAAGTCCGCGGATGGTGTGCACGGGGTGCGGGATGCGTCCGCGCGTCCGATGGACAGAAGTTTGCCTGTGCGTGCAATAAAATCTACCAGAATCTACCAAGCGCTGTTCCATATTCATTTTGGAAAACCATTTTTCTGAATTGTCTAAAATACTGAATTTTTTGACGAATCTAATATACTTTGTATACCGATTTTTACAAGGTTACGTCGGCGAGCAATATGTTCCCAGCTTAATCAGTCGCGGCCGTCAGTCACAGCTGTCGGACGCGTCCGATAATATGTTCCCAGCTTAAGTCGCGGCTGTCGGACGCGTCTGAGCAATGTGTCCCCAGCTTAGCCGCGTTATTGCAATGTGTCCCCAGCTTTATATTTTATTTTTTATCTGTGGATAAATTAAATTGTTGATTTTCTGTCAATGTCAACTGTTAAGTTTCTCTATTGTCATTCTATATTTTATGTCTGACAAAATTGGTTGGATTCGCACTCTTTTCCGTTTTCATGCATTTAAAGTGAATTTTAGTCCAAATGGAATAAAATAACTTCAAATTTACCATCTTTATCCTATTAGAAAATCTTATAAAGAGCAGAAAGTATGTTTCATTTCATAAAATACTAATTCGACTAGACATTAATACGTAACGTCGTTACCCTCATCCAACTTAAAAATCTCTTGGATAATGAAATTTTATAAATTCTAGGATTATCTTCAATAAAACTAAAAATGCAGTACCCTTCTGAAGAAACCTATACTCGGCTTATTAGTCATAATATGACTGTACCTCAAAGAATTAAGGTAAATACACTATCATCAAATGAATTATTTTCGAAAGTACAAGTTGCTGTGGATAACACGCCACCATTCTTTGTTAACGTTATCTTTTGTCCTCAGGCTACTGGAGATATAATGGATGATGACGGTGCTGCTAATGGAATGGGCTGGGACTATGCCAATGAGAAATTTGATATGAAAGTTCCTGAAAGGATACTTGTAGTGGGACAGGACCAGCATGTCGGTAAGTTCGTTATCATGACCAACAAACTGATTTATTAAATAGGAGATGTAGCTTCTAAATATATATATTTTGTCTTGTTTGGAATGCGGAGGATTACAGGAACTAATAACCGGTAAATTTCACATTATACTTTTATATGTGCACTGATAGATTACTAAAACTCCATTATTAGATGAAAACAATAAGAATAAATATTGCAGGACAATGCACACAGTGCTATATGGCTTCAAGCTATTAGCCATTGTCTGGCTGCAACCATTCTGTATAGTAAATATTAGTACTACAAAACACTTGTTTTGTAAAGTTGTCTACTATGCCTACATAATTAGTATGGTTCTAGCACCTCTAAACTTAGCTAAAATGATTTTGTAACTATTATTTATACCTTTTTGTTGCCAGGTACAAAAGCTACACCAAGAGAAATCCAATTGGACAATGCTGTGCTTCCCACAGATCCTGGTATGATCCGTGTGAGCACTCCGCCTCGAGTGATCACATTGGACCAACATTACTTTCCTTCAGCTGATGACTTCCCTCCGCCAGCTGTTCCCAATTCCCCACCAAGGAACTTGCGAGTCTATAGATCTCAGGGAGATGGAGCTCGTTCTACCACTCCGCGCCCTGATGCATTCAACGACTCAACTGTGACTGAATCACGTTTAGTGTTGAGGTAAACATAAACTTAGAAAGAGGTTGAAAGCATGCAATTTTTAAAGCCATCTAGATAATATGTCATTGTGTTTACTACAGAGATCCAACACCACCAATGGGTAACGGAGAAGGGCTCTCTGCTGCCGAAGAATTAGTGCATTTACGACGTCAGATTGTAAAATTGAATCGTCGCGTCATGTCAATCGAAGCTGAGCAGTTGCAGAGACAACAAAAAGAGAAAATTGCTTATGCGATCGGCATAGCTTATTTACTCTTCAAAGTTATTTCATGGCTTAACAGAAACTAAGTAAACACCTAATAGAAAAAGTGTAATTTAAAGTAAGATGAAGTTATTATAAATGTATTGTTGACTTCATGAAATATTGAGTGCCCAATCCAATATGGAACAGGCAAGTTATGTAGAAATGTCACGTCCCGTGTAGGAAGAAGTGTTGTAGTTCAAGAAAGAATTTATTTCTTAGCATTTAGGTAACAATTTTTATTACTATTATGCATTTTTCTGTACAGATATAACATGGAAAAATTACTAGACACCTAAATAAACTTGTCTTGTGTTCATGAACTTTTTATGAATTGTTAAGTAATTGTGGCCCTTCCTTTTATTAGTGTTTAGTCTTTATGCAATGGGTCATTTTTATCTAATAAACTTTAGTCACCTATTACAAACTTTTATCATTTTTCACTTTATAAAAATAAAACTATAGATGCTGATAACACTCAATATAATGTATTTCGTAAATTGCTATAAGAACAATTCTTAAAAAATGTGAATTTATTGAATATGGCTCCAGATAGAAGACATTTAAAAAGTTCGAAGTACATTAAATCCTATGAGAATACTGGGACAGTCAGACATTTGTAATAAGAAACAAAAGAAAATTAAGTATCGTTATTTTTGGGTGGGTTTGTCTTCATAGATAAATATGACTGAGAAGAGAGGGCCACCAAGTCGTTGTGCTAACCAGGCGTTTTTGACGACTGCTAGTTTTAGGGAATCTACAGCTAGGCGTGCGTTTAGGTTCGTATGAAGAGCTCTTCCCATTCCTTCTAAAACAATTAAGTCAACTCCACGGACCTTCATCTCTGTACATAAACCTGAAATTAAAAAAACATTTGTAGGAATTAAATTGCTTTAGATAAATAGAAACCTAATAATAAGTAAATATTTTATCTAAATTCAATGAGTACATACCTACACTAATAGTTCTGAGATCAAGACACGGCCCTCTCTGTCCACTAGACCTCACAACAAGATCGCCTGTCGACAAAGCTGCAGCTATAACTGGACAGATATGAGCTGCTCTCTGTAATATCTCCTCCAGTTCAACATTCGTTACATCATTCAAAGCGGGCCATTCATTAGCACATAATATGACTGCAGTGCCTCTAAGTAACAATGCCCTTACAAATGGCAAAATACCAAGAACTATGTCAACGCCACTATTATCAACAAAAACTGCTGCACAATGGTGTACTGTTTTCTGAAAAAATACAAACAATTGAATATTTAATTTAATAGAAAGTAGTCTGAAGTATTTTTAAAATGTTTTATAAAACTTTTATTTTATTACTAGCTGCGCCCCACGGTTTCACCCGCGTTAGTCCTGATCCCGTGACATTAGCCAGATGTCAAAGCGACATTTGGCAGATGCCAAAGCGACATTTGGCAGATGCCAAAGTGACATTTGGCAGATGCCAAAGTGACATTTGGCAGATGCCAAAGTGACATTTGGCAGATGTCAAAGTGACATTTGACAGATGCCAAAGTGACATTTGACTCATGTCAAAGTGACATTTGACAGATGTCAAAGTGACATTTGACAGATGTCAAACTGACATTTGGCAGATGTCAAAGTGACATTTGGCAGATGTCAAAGTGACAGATGTCAAAATGACAGATGCCAATGTGTAAATTTTTCGACACTTTTCGTTATGTTCGGGACAATTCACACAATATCTTTATAAATTATAGCCTATGTTCTATTCTGATGTATAAGCTATATTATTGTAAAGTTTCATTAAAATCCATTCAGTAGTTTTTGCGTTATAGAGTAACAAACATCCATACATACAAACTTTCACGTTTATAATATTAGTAGGATTCAATCATGAAATATGGGTCACAAATGGCCACCCAAAGGCTTTGTGGCATGTTTAAATATTCCACTTAATAAATAATTCTAATGTTAATGTTTGAATGGAAATTTATAATATTATTATGAACAATGAACATGGCAATTAGGAATGATTATATAAATAATCACCTGTAATTTTTCAAGCCACTTCTCTAGGCCGTCATACAACCATGGTCTTTGTTGTATTTTTTCTAATGCCTCATACAATCCACATTCTAGAATTGCAGTCACAGCTTGAGCGCCCCAGTCGAACATGTTGCCTAATTGGATAAAATTAACATATTCATTCACTTACATTACAAATTATCACTAAGAATAGAGAAATACAAAAGAAAATTAAATACTAATAATGTTATAACTATAATAATTCTTTTTACAATATATTAGATTACCTAAATGTGACAGTTATAAAGTTATAATATTTATTATTTTCAAATATTATATTCAAATATAGATGACTTATTACCAGCTAATACTCCTCTACAGAGTTCGATCCATCTTTGGCGATCATCGGGTAAAGCATCAATCTCTGCCAAACGAGATTGTAATGTTGCCAGAGCTCCTTCATTCTCAAACTTCTTCTGTTGTTTCCATAAATCAAAGAACCCCTGAGAACGAAGGCATGTTTCATTGATGTCTAGTAGTAACCGTATCGTTAACTGCCCATGAGCGCTAAAATTTAAAAAAAAAACACGGATTGATTCAAGTTGTTTTTAACCGAATTCAAAAGAGGAGGTTCTTAATTCAACTGTATATTTTTGTTTTTATCCTCAATACCTTATTTATAATTGTACAGTCAGAAAAGGACTGAGGGTAGCAGGTGCATATTTTAAAGTTTTAATTTTTTAAATAACGATTAAGTAACTGTAAATTATTCTGCTTGATATCACTCAAGTGTTAGTTATTTCACGCAGAATAACCAAAAAATATTGAACCGTCATTAAAATAATTAGAACTTTAAAATATGCACCTGGTACCCTCAGTCCTTTTCTGACTGTACTAGCTGCGTGCTGCGGTTTTACCCATGCCTGAAGGAATATTAGGGTGAAAAGTAGCCAGGTTATTCTGTGGCTCCAGGTCTCTACATACCAAACACAACAATGGGTTCAGTTATATTTTGCAAGAAGTAGTAACAAACATACATGCAAATTTTTGCTTAAATATTTAAGTAAGGTGAGAATGGTGAGATGTAGGTATATACTAATTTTATTAGACAGTGTTTGTTGCTAATAATAAAACTTGGCAATATTTCTACATAACTTTCAACATCAATACAGTGGTGGTGGGCTTCGGGAATTACGATGCTGACGAAGATGTGATCAGATAAGATCAGGCTATCATCCAGTCATGGAAAAAACGTTAAAAATACTTTTCCAGCACAGTAATGTTGTGCGGTGGGCATTAAACTCGGTACCCAATGGTATACTTACAGAGGATTTATTCTCAGCTCCTTGAGTGCCTCCACATAGCAGGTTTTAAATTTCAATGCCCTTATTTCCACAGTTGGATCTTCACTGCTTTTGGCAAGTGCAAAATTAACATATTTATCAACAAGCTTTTCACAAGTATTAAGCCAATAATCTCTTGCTTCTTCATCAGCTAACAGATCCAATGTATCAGGATTGTACTTTTCTGGCTCAAATAAAACGTGGGACAGTCCGTAGCGCTCCATTTTTTAGATTTTTGTAACTATGACATGAACAATAACTTCCTAGCTTGTTCCTTTTTCTTAGCCCATTGTATTTCGATCTTAGCACAATATAAATGAAATAATATGTTTTATCTAAACAATTTTTATCTTATCAACAATAATTTATTTTGGTATCTTTTATCGTCTGCAGTCTAGCACGGGAGAGCACACAAAATAAGTCTAAATACCTGGATTCTGGCGTTAATCAGAAATATAGTTTGGTTTCAACTTTGCAAACGGCTAATAATTTAAACATCACATCACACATTTAGGATCGTATCGTAATTATAGAAATTTAATTATAGGTAATTTATTTGCTGCCGTCGTCACGTCACCGACAACCATATTGTTTGTGATTGTATTGCCAGTAAAAAATCCGAAATACATCTAAAAGTTTTAACTATAGTCAAGGTAGCCGGTTAGAAAATACTTTAGTCGTGTCCGTCAGCCGGGCAAAAAAAGTGCTTCTAGAGCGAATTGGTTCGGTGAATAATTAGTGCTCAGTCTGCTGTAAATGTGCGCGAAATAAAAAATTAGTGCATGTAGGCATTGAGGAAAAAAACGGGAAAAACAAATTCTGCTGGAATGACGGTGCTCCAGCAGGAAGATTTTTAAACGAATGACCGGAGAGGTATATAATGTATATCGGCGGATAGCTTATATTGGTGCATAATTGTGCGCGAATAATTAAATTTGTGCGTCTTAGGGTTTTCGAGATATTTCATTTCCTGCTGGGCTGTCGTTTTGCAAAAACTTGTATCTCCGAAACCATTGAATGTGCGACCTTGGATTAAACATATATAAGTAGCTCTTAATTTGTGCGTATTTGTGCGCTAATTTGTTTTTCATAAATATCTACTGTTTAAGAGAAATCATGCAACCCTGAAAATTCGAAAGAAACTCCTTGCGCTTAAATGAGAACACGCAGAGGTTCACTGAAAGCGGTATTTGGCTCGTTTTGTTATTCTTTACATGTATAATAAGTTTCAAGACAGTACATACGCGCATTTTTCAATAATAACACTTCAAGTCAAATCTGAAAATGTCATAGCTTTGCAAGAAACCTATTCAACTAAAGATATGTGCGTATATACCAAAAATTAGAGTGCCTTTTGAAATACATATCCTGAAAATTTCAGCTTCAAATGTCGCGTATTTAAGTAGATATAAACGAAAAACAAATCATAACTGCAGTTCTTGGCTAACCGACCAAATTCGAATGGTCACGAAAAAGCGACGGTTTCATACATTTTGATGACTTCTTAAATGGACTGTATTATACTGAAGCTGTTGTCCGTACAGTCGCGCTTAGAACGTTTATAGAGGTTTTAGTGCATTATCATTTTTTCAATAGGTAGTAGGTACATAAGAGAAATATTAATGCATGTATTTCTAAAATGACACGTTTATCTATAGGTACTTCTATACTAACCTTCTATACCTACTCTATAATATTATAAAGAGGTAACGTTGGTAACATGTTTGTATGTGTGTATGTTGGTATCTCCAGATTCCAGAACCACTGGACTAATTTGGATGAAATTTTGCACAGAGATAGATTGAAGATAACTGAGTGTTATTGGCTATTTTTTATTCCGGCAGTGCCACGGAATAGGTAATATAAATCAATTTATTTATTTAATCGTATGGCATAAACAGTCGATCAATATTACAGACATTTCGGTTGATCGACTGGAGGCTGTGAGGTCACATAATAAGACAGTACAGCAGCCAAAAGGTTGTAAATCAATTGTAGCGCGTTTATCTCCCAAAACGAGTGACCTGATTTTGATTTTTTTTTAATACTGAGGTATAGTTAAGATCACAGTAGGACCTTGTGGGTAGTGCTAGGATTACATTAAATTACAAATCAAATAGTTTAAGACAGGTAATTGATTGTAATTAAAACACTTAAGAAGGTATTTATGTTTATACCTAAATTATTATACTATTATGTTTGAACTTAAAATAAAATATTAAGGAAATACAAAAAAAAACACATTTTTTAAAATATAATATATGTATTTCTATATAGTTTTGATCAATACAATACTTCTCAAAACTTTAATAAATACCTCTTTTTACACGTAAGTATCTCGAGACTGTTTTAAATAGGGTTTTATAACATAATGGCTTACATCCTACTATATATGTATATCCTATCCTACTAATATTATAAATGTGAACGTTTGTGTGTGTGTGTGTATATGTATGTTTGTTACTCCTTCACGCAAAAATTATTAATGACATTATTAATGACAAAAAATATTAATGACAAACTTATTACTACGTGGAATTGAAACTTAAAATGCCAAATCGAGCATAAGATTATGCTAAATTGGCAACACTAGATATACCCCGGACACTATTGGAGCGGGGTGAGTGAACCGAGAGCACACCGAGAGCGGAGAGCGGTGCGGGAGGCAAGGAGCGAAATACGTCTTAACTAGCGTCTGACTCTTTCCCACTAATGCCGCATTCTGTGTAACTGTTTCACACAGAGCGAGTTACAACCACCCGGCGCGCGGCGGCCGGAGATTTGAACCTACACAATCGTCTTTTTATGCAATTTTAAAATCAATGCAATGGTGCCCGCACATTGATATGCGCCGAATTGTTTGCCGTCCACCTTATAATAATAGAGATAAGGTACATACCTACATTTATTTATTTCAGTGTCGGCCGCTTCTGACGATGCGGACGACTCTGATGACGTCATCGGAAATATAAATGGAATTATAAGGTACCTTTTTCCGTGGACGGCAAAAATTTGGCGCGCTCGGCGCGTATCAATCTGCGTCCACCTTTAAAGTAATATTATTATAATTTTATTACTTATAATATTATTTATTAAGCACAAAACCGACATTTTTGTTTAACTTCGTATTGCGAACTTAGTAAAATGAAGTAGATACTTACCTACCTGAGCTATCAATAATCTATAATAGGTAAGGAAGATAAAAGCGTACTTACTAGTTTCTACTATCTTAATCTCAAAATAAAACTTTTGCAACTTCCCATAACACTTTTCCAATTCACAGTACCTAAACCCAATTAACTGCTTCAGTATAATACAGTCCATTTAAGAAGTCATCAAAATGTATGAAACCGTCGCTTTTTCGTGACCATTCGAATTTGGTCGGTTAGCCAAGAACTGCAGTTATGATTTGTTTTTCGTTTATATCTACTTAAATACGCGACATTTGAAGCTGAAATTTTCAGGATATGTATTTCAAAAGGCACTCTAATTTTTGGTATATACGCACATATCTTTAGTTGAATAGGTTTCTTGCAAAGCTATGACATTTTCAGATTTGACTTGAAGTGTTATTATTGAAAAATGCGCGTATGTACTGTCTTGAAACTTATTATACATGTAAAGAATAACAAAACGAGCCAAAAGGAAAACGGGCCACAAATCCGGTCGTTGTGTCCGCCATTGAAAACTTGTCGTTAGAATGCATAGTTCCACTCTCTCCCGCTAGGGGCGCTAGTCATAGTAGAAAATCATCGGCAAAGATGCGGCCGGAAGTGGAAGTCCTAATACATTTTCTTATTGAACTTAACTCGATATCTCCTTACTAATTGCCACCAAAAAATAGGGGAAGTGGGGAACTGCCTTTTCTTCCAAAAAAAAGGGAAAACCAATATCGCGAAAACATTACACTAATAACGAGTACTCCGTTCGACTTCCGGTACGGAACAACCGCTTTCAGTGAACCTCTGCGTGTTCTCATTTAAGCGCAAGGAGTTTCTTTCGAATTTTCAGGGTTGCATGATTTCTCTTAAACAGTAGATATTTATGAAAAACAAATTAGCGCACAAATACGCACAAATTAAGAGCTACTTATATATGTTTAATCCAAGGTCGCACATTCAATGGTTTCGGAGATACAAGTTTTTGCAAAACGTCAGCCCAGCAGGAAATGAAATATCTCGAAAACCCTAAGACGCACAAATTTAATTATTCGCGCACAATTAGGCACAAATATAAGCTATCCGCCGATATACATTATATACCTCTCCGGTCATTCGTTTAAAAATCTTCCTGCTGGAGCACCGTCATTCCAGCAGAATTTGTTTTTCCCCTTTTTTTTCTCAATGCCTACATGCACTAATTTTTTATTTCGCGCACATTTACAGCAGACTGAGCACTAATTATTCACCGAACCAATTCGCTCTAGAAGCACTTTTTTTGCCCGGCTGACGGACACACTTTAGTCGGGCTATGACAATGGGCGTTAAGGACGCATTTACGATTTGACGCGCCTGAAGTATCTAGACCTCAGAAAAAAGAAAGTTATGGAACTGGTGCAACAAATACAGATTTATGGTTTAGAAGACGATTATAATAAACATGATGGCGTCTTTATCTAACTAATGTATGCAATAAAAACAAGCCAACTCTATAATTTCGCTATGTCAGCTACATTTTTCGTGACGTCAGACGTGTGCCTGTCCGCCATATTGTGCCGCGCTGTTCCTTACGGTTTAAACTGTCACTTTGCTTTTGAAACATGGAGGTATGAAGGGAGGAGGGAATAAGCAGGGTCTTCCCCCTCAGGCTAAGTACATTGGCCACTGGTCATCTACGTTATATAAAACTAGTTGAAGCGATATCAAACGATGTTGTTGGTTGTTGGTGATTGTGTCGCAGTTACGAGCTCCTCCAAAATGGTGAACTGCGCAGTCAATTCGTTCAAAAGGCGATCAGAAAGAAATTCACGGTGTTTCTTATCACAACTAAGTAAAAATTATGCACCGGCACGTTTTTAGGGTTCCGTAGCCAAATGGCGAAAAACGGAACCCTCTTAGATTCGTCATGTCTGTCTGTCTGCCGTATGTCACAGCCACTTTTTTCCGAAACTATAAAAACTATACTGTTGAAACTTGGTAAGTAGATGTATTATGTGAACTGCATTAAGATTTTCACACAAAAATTGAAAAAAAAAAACAATAAATTTTAGGGTTCCCCATACTTAGAATTGAAAGTAAAAAAAAAAATTTTCATCAAACCCACACGTATGGGTTCAAGCTGCTGTGTTAAGAAACACCGTGATTTTTCATATTTGACGTTTCTGATCGCCTTTTGAACGAATTGACTGCGCATTTCACCATTTTGGAGGAGCTCGTAACTGCGACACAATCACCAACAATATCGTTAGATATCGCTTGAACTAGTTTTATTTAACGTAGATGACCAGTGGCCAATGTACTTAGCCTGAGGGGGAAGACCCTGCTTGTTTTCTCCATTTGTTTCTACCTCCATGTGCAAACTACAACGTTGTACACCACTAAGCAGCCATGTTTCGCCGCGTAGGTATGCACGTTTTTTTCGTGGTTAGGGCCCTTCTATATCTTTCCTTTTTCTGAGATCTAGACTAACATAAACTATCTAAACTGGCTGAAAAAAAAATTAAAAAGGAAAACATGAAATAAATCTCTATTTTTCATCGGTTTCTGACGTTGTCACGTAAAATTATTGTCCGTTATCCGACTTTACAGACAACCATTTCTTTTTTTAAATATTGAGATATTTGTACCGAAAGTCTAATAGCCTACATATACATCGCAGCAGTGCCATTACGGCGTAATGGCACTGCTGCGATGTAAAAAGAATAATAAAATTCCAAAAAATGCTACTTTTTGAAATGTTATGGCAACACTGAACAATACAAGTTGAATGGCATTGACGTTGAATACATTATGACAGATTGATGTCAACTTTTGAACCATAGACAGCTTTCATGATTTTCACAGTACGGCAACAATGTAAAACCAACACACGTGATTTAACTTGGACAGGGTTATAGGCTCACAATAAATAAAATACCCCATCTTCGTTTATATGGCATTTTCATTTTCTATACTATGAGTTTTCTTGACTAATCCCAACTTCTAACCCTGTATGCTGGTTGCTGCTGCTGATTTTTTTTCCTTTTTTTCGGCACTTTTTTCCTTTATTTTTTATGCTTTTGCATAGCTTTTATCGCGGGCTTTGAGTGCGGCGACCGAATCGAGAAATTCCGTAACGAAAATAAAACCTAACTAACACCCCTCACTCCACCTACCATGTAGCTTGGCCGAGCGTTCGTTTAACGTGTATGTATAACTTATACATAAGGTACGAATGTACGAACCTCGCACACAGAACAGAAAAAATAAGACCTCGCACGACTCAATAGCTTTACCGCGGCAGTTCCAGAGTGCCACACTTTTTTAAGCTATTGCATAGCTTTTATCGCGGGCTTTGAGCGCGGTCGGCCGAAAATCGGTCACGTTTTTGGTCACGTTTTTATGGATCATGGATTTTATTTTTAATGGACGACTATTGACGGACGACAAATGTCGGACGACTATTTTTTTTTTTCATCTAAAACTCTTTTTAGATGAAAAAAATAATAATGACGACCTCTGTGGCGCGTCGGGCGAACACCCGACTGCGACGCAGAAGGTTGCGGGTTCGATTCCCGCCGGGAACAAGTATTTATGCTGACCATAAATTCTTGTTTCTGGTTCTAGGTGTTTCCTATATGTATAATATGTATATATTTACAAAAAAAAAAAAAGTATATAAGTAGTTTATCCGTTATCTGGCACCCATAACACAAGCAATAAGTTGCTTAGCTTGGGGCTGGATGGCGATGTGTAATATGTCCTGAAATATTTATTTATTTATTTTTGCGTATGGTTAGATACTCGTACTTAAGGAGTAAACTCCAGTAGTGCGTCGGAGCTGACACACACACTTTTTTGATGTGAAACATCTATAGCCGCACGTAAAACCGATTTCTGGCGTGGCGACGCATGCCGCTATATGATGGTATATATATACAGTCTATATGCAGTAGTGTGTACGGTGTGCTCACCGTAATCGACTGTGCGATTCTATCACAATCTGTTCTTTTCTGCATATTACTTTTACAAAATAATGTCGATGTTTCACATCTGCCAGGCGTCCCGTGACGTCTCACATTTTTTGTGAGTGCTGCCGGTGTTCATCAATTTAATAGACGTTATCACGTCAAAAAATGCATGGGAAATCAGAAAAAAAGAGATTTCTAAGAAATGCTCATATTAAGAAAACAAATAATGTAGCTAAACCAACCTTTTTGTTAGAAACCAGGTACCTACATAATAAGTGAAGCGAAACGGAGCTTGAAAATGCCCTTAGTCATGGATGTAGAAAATAACTAATGAGAACGTTGGGCCTTTGTTTTAATGGCAACATTGAAAGTAATTTGTCTATGGTAAATATTTGACTGATGTGAAGTTGGTTTTTGTTTGACTGACGAAGAACTTCAACTTGGTTCAGTCATAGTGCTGCTGTTGATTTACAGAAAATGTATAGAAAATGGAGGAATATTACTAATTTTAGAAAAGACTGAGTTTTTATGAAGTGTACAGTGTTTTGCTAAGATTATCCTGGGATAACTGTTTTATGTGTTGTGATTTTTAATGACTGATGTAACGAACCTGACGGCAAGATGGACGAATTGTCTAAGGGCATGACACAAACAGGAAGCACCGCTGCAACTGACAAAATTCAAGAAAACGAAGGTAAATATTTGCTTTAGACTTGAGCATTTCTTGATGTTTATCGATTACAATGTTCTTTTAGGCCGAATTTTTCATTAAATTAGTTCAACAAAACCAATAGTTACTATTAAAAATTATTCCAAATTCTCGAGTGAGAAACATTCGGCTGTTAGAATTATAATTGGAATGATAAAACATCTCTTAAATGCTCAGATAAACTATACAGGAATCTATGCGAGTCTCGTTTCGTTAATATTTATCACTGATAAGTAGAAACTAAGCAAACAATCCTAGATAAAGTTCAAAATTCAAGAGAAGTTGTAATAGTAAAATGTAAAAAATAGTAAAAAGTACAATGTACCCGTATATAAAACCAGCAAAACTAGCTTTATGTGAATCGTCCACATAGAGTGTTTTCTGGCTTTTTGTTTATCCCGACTCAGTATCGGGATGAACAGTATCCTATGGCAAAGCCATCTAAAGGCTATGCCTGTGCAAATTTACATTTGAATCAGTCAAGCAGTGTCTTTGTCAATAAACTAGGTCCACCTTGTCATGAGCAAATCGGTGGTGACAGACAGACTGACTAGAAAGTGATCTTATTAGGGTTCCTTTTTTTACCTTTTGAGGTACGGAACCCTCAAAACAAATAAACAGACTTCCATATTTAGAATATTAGTAGGGATGTTGTAAAAACGGCCATTTACTAACTAAATAATAGATTCCACATGTAAATTGTATAATATAAGTAATGTAAGGATTGCAAAAGCATGCATGTAGAATAGAATTAAATGTTCAAGGTTTATAGCAAACCTTACCCCAATGTCATTCGGTAACTTATTTGAGGCCTTTATGTTTTGAAAGTATAAAAAATTGAATACCTAACGTTTTATTAGGCTTAGGTAGGTGTGAATAATTTTTAATACATAGGTTTATGTTCTCATGCCAACCAACGGTATAGATAATATAGCTGTTTTATTACTTCACTAGCTTTTATTCACTATTTCAACCATAACCCAAGCTCATTATGGGGATAGTCTCCATAATTAACCCTATCACTACTCTGGGATCGCGTCCTAGTAGAATTCCAAACCTACTGTTTATTGCTCTTTAACCAAGCCATTTGCCTTAAAATTATGTAACTGATTGAAACTAGGTGTTTAAATAGCTGGACCCCTTGAATAACACATGGGTTACTTTTCAACCCAAAAAAAAACCCAAACGAACTTGTTATTAAAACTACCTACTTAAACACATCAGAGGTGAATATTTAACTACCTATTTTTATGTTTGTATCTCATTTTAAGTGACTATTGTCTTATGAGAATAAATATCTTTAAACCTACATGCAGCTAGTATAACATAAAATCAATGCTTTCTGAGAAAAAAATATTGGAAATTTATCTACGCCACATTATAACCCTGGTTTACTGCTGATTGATAAAGATTGATAACCTGTGATCTTGTTTGATTTTATTTATCTCATTAAAAACATTCAATTTGCAGTATTTGATAGTTATCAGAAAACAGAAACAATATTATGAGATGTGTATCTAGTCACTAACTTAGATTAGCAATTCTCATTGATAATCTTGTGCCTTGTCAATTACCATAATATTAACAGTAATTTGTGAATATGTTTAATAACTACTTACCAATTTTTTAAAACCCTTTTTTGTTTGATTTTATAATGATTAAATAAGTGATGTTGCTAGATCGAATTTATTATTTTAAGTTCTATTTGAAACCCTATTAGTTAGCTAAAAATGGCTAAACATTGGCAGTTTATAACAGCTACAGATTGCAGCTATCGACAAAATATGAATGAGAAATTTGACTATGAAATAAAGTTTAAGTTGTTTGTAGAAAATTATGAACTCATAATAGTTTATTGTCAAAAACTTAGTTAATCATTTAATAATAATTGATTGTCTTAACAGCATGATGAGTGAAGTGTTTTGTAATATAAGACAAATAGCAAGCAGTCCATATTCAAAACACAATTTTAAACAGAGATGTTGTTAAAGAGTTACTGCTTTTGCAGATGGCGTAAAGCGTGGTTTTTATCACGCACGCCAGCCATGCTAGCGTTGGTAGAACAACTGCGGTCTTACCTTGGTGGAGGATGTGAGTTCGCATGCGTTTGGACATACCATGCTTACCACTCCTGACCATTTCCTATTACGTGTTACCTAACTCACAGTCCAGAGTTCCCCCTCCTGCTGTGTGCACAGTTCACGCCTCACTCGACAAGAAGAAGTAGTGAAGTAGTGCACTTTCTCGCATTTTTGCACAAAAATTGCGCGAGAGAGCGCGATAAGCTCTATTTTGATTTGCCGCCGGTTGATCTTAGCTGACAGAATCTTTGTTTGCAAGTGATAAATCACTGTCATATTTTAACATGGTTTGGATTTTTCTCATGACTTGGAAACAATTTTGTTTTAACCTGTGTTGGTTTTGCGCACATGTTAGCCACCTACTTACTAATAACTATGATCACTGCCAGGCGAGGAATCTAATTTCCCAAAATGTCCCCTTGAATTCCCGATAACTCATCCTCATTGAGAAAAATGTATTTCAAAGATTTTGTAAGAATTAGTCTATGGCTTAGGGAATATGTGTTTCAATCCTATCTTTCTGATATAATCCAAACAAACAAATTAAAGGTGTGATTTCATTATTTATATGAATTGATTTTGCGGAAATTGATTCATATCCTGACTATTCATTTTCACCTTTTCGATACTGAGTCTATGATACTTTCTATCTTGCTCTGTTCTGTCCTGAAGTCAGAGCCAAGGGAGCCGGGTGTTCCCTGCGTCGCAGTATGACTCAGCGACCCTGAACCATTAACGTGGGAGAACACGTACCTAACGTAAAGGTCGTGCAACATGTATTATTTAAATGATAAATTAATGAAATTGTGTAGAAAGCTACATATTTGTAAATACTCGAACACTTAAACATCATTTACTTAGTTACACAACATACCTATACCATATACTATGTAGCTAAACAAAATTTTTATGGAGGTTGGCCAACTCTTCTCCATAATAATGGTTTTCTATTATGTGAAAGGACAACTAAAGTTATTGGCATAGTCCTTCAGCACCATCTTTATTTTTTTCAACTCTTGTTAAATGATGGGGCTCATAAATATATTGGTAAAAAAATCAATAAATAAAAATATTCAATTACCTACATCATTTCCTAATTTGTCAATTTCTAAAATATAAGTGCTTAATGTTTCCGAGGATTACATAAAAATCCAACATATACTTACCAGTCAAAAGAATACATACATTTTTTATCTTTAGACAAATGTAGAAGCCCTTGAAATTAAAAAAAAACATACATACAACCAAATTGAGAACCTCCTCCTTTTTTTGAAGTTGGTTAAAAAGATTGAGAAGAAGAGATTTAAAATCATCAGATGGTTTAGAAATATTGGCCAATGACAAAAAATATTGTTTGTTTTGATGTCTTCTTTCAACTGGTATACGTTTTATCCCACGACATGGCTTTTTATGTAATACTTGGATTAATTAATTTGAAAACCTAATCTACTATATAAAAATAAGTCGGGTTTTCCTTCCTGACGCTATAACTCCAGAACGCACGAACCGATTTAGATGATTTCGGTTTTGAAATGTTTGTCGTAGTCCAGGGAAGGTTTAAACGGTGAGAAAGATCGGACTTACGCGAGTGAAACCGCGGGGCGCAGCTAGTTGCTCATATTTTCGAATTGAACACTTCAGGATATTGTAGTTTTACCTGGCCAATCGTGTGACAAAAGATCTAACGTTCATACTTTTGTTTTACATGTCCTTTCTGAATGTTATCTCTCTGTAGAGATTAAAAAGAGAAGTTACAAAATGATGCAGCAGTTGTTATCATTCCACATTTGTTTATTTATCGTAGTATGTGTCGGTAGGTAATATGTTTTCATATTAGGTGTTTGTAAACTTCTCATTCACAATATATTATTTTAATGTTTCTTGGTAAATACTGAGTGAAATGTGTGAATTTTGAGATTAATTATTGAATAAAGGAAAATCATAAATTACCTGAGTTGACCGGTAAATTGCGACCGAAATAACAATAATGTGTGCCGATGACCGATGTTTACAAGAGTTTGAAGTTGGACTGCATACCACTGTCTGTTACGAATTCTTGAAGGATCAAAGGAGGCGCTGGGTGCCAGGTCTGGTTCTTTTCAAGGGGATTTGTCGTAATCAGATAAATCGTATTTACACCACACCACTTCCTTACGCGAAATTTATTAAATACCCTTCCTTGGTATTCGATGTTTATTCAATGATGACCTGTTTCAATATGTTACCTAATTGTGTTATTTCATTAGGTACTATGTACCTACCTACTCATTTATCATTAAAACAATGAGTATAATGTATGTAATATAGGTACGTACGGTGTACGGAAATTACTTAATTTCATTTAAATGTCGACTGTTTGAAGTTAAATAATTTTGATTTATCCTAAGAACTATGATAAGTATAGATAAACTATCATACATTCGCAATATTTTAAATCAACAGTTTTGAATGTTTCTCATTGACATGCTTTGATAAGGATACTACGTAAATTTAAATATTTTTCATAGAATAAAAGGCATGATGTGAAGAATTTAGTAGATACAACATAGGGAGACATACGATGTAACATTGCTTTTGTTTGCCATAGAAATTATCACATCTGTTCAACGCAATCTGTGAAATGGCAAAAGATATAATTTAATAAATGTTTTATTAATTTCTCAGGCTCGTCTGCTCCGCTGGTGTATGTGAATGAATCGTGCTTGGAGTGCGAACGAGTGCGGGCAGCATGCGAGCGGCTGGGCGCGGTGGCGGCTGCGCCGAGCCCTGAAACGCTGCCGCCGTTGCACCAACATCAAGCTGCTACTCCGCCCTACCTCATCACATCACCTTTCGACGGTGAACTCTTCGACACTGCACATAGAGCTAAATATAGGTAAGTTCTTCTAGTTTTAAGATCATGTCTTTAATGTCAGTAAACGGATAACGCCACAAGAAAAAACAGTTACCTACTGCTATAAATTAGGTAGTTAACCTTGCATAAAAGTTCTAGATATGAGGTTACTGATGCATTTTCTTTATGTGAATACATCAAACATCACCGTGGAGTTGACTACCTATTTCCTCCGATATTCGCAATGACGTCGCGTCGTCATTTCCTTCCACAGCTCATTTGGCATGCGTACCCAGTTTTTGAATTTTGTGCATGAACGGATTGTTGTCAGTCAAAACTTGAAGGACAGTACTCATACATAATGTACGTGCACAATGAGACTAACAACTAATCGAACATCTACGATTAGGAATTGTACACCTAGGGTTCCGGTAACTTATGTAGTTTATTATTTTATTTCTAAAAAAATATGTATTGTATGATGGTACCCCACCATGTAAATTATTCAGTAGCCAATTTACATGGCGTCTAAGTAAGTAACGTGTGTCAATGTGTGGGAACACCTTCTAATTTCCAAACGAAAATTTTGAAACTGATCTTAAGCCTCGTACGCATATTCAGTACTACTCGATCCAGTAGTCTAGCTTTGAGTAATAACGATTGTATAAACCATAGTTATTACGGCATTTGGCGTGTTTCCATACATCTTTCGAGCCGCTCAATGCGAGCTTTCAAGCCGCTCAATGCGAGCCTTCAAGCCTAGCTCGAGTCCCAAGGGAAAAGGCCCCGTTTTTTTCTTTTCAGATATGGAACTCTAAAAAGCGCAAGTAAAGACGTACGGACGCGCGACGTGTGCTAACGAGACGATATTGACATTCGTTTTGGCAGCGCTACTTGTTGGAGTCGCGATGGTGATGGCGTACGCGTTAGGTGCTTTGTTGCCTGTTTACATTAATGCTATTCTGTGTTGCCTTCACCTACGCTACTGTATTCAAGTAGAAACACCACACATCGCTGGTGGTGACGTTCACTCATTCTAAAATAGTGCTCATTAAGATGAACCGCTGCGATAAATCACGCTTTAGTCTACGTTATGAATCGTTTATTTAGTTAGATTGACCATTGTATTTCTACATTGATATTATATCCCTTGTTATAACGAGTATCCTAACGTTTTTCTAGATTATAGGTAATTCGATTATTCATGAAGTATAAAATATCCCAATGAGCTGTTTTTTCACCAGAATCAATTTAGGAACAGGAAGATCAACATAATTTGCGTTTTTCGAACTGGGTATTCTGTTCACAACTAACGGGAAGTCTACTGTAAATATATTGCACATATTAATTGAAACTAGAACGGAAATTATTTAATCTGATATAAATTTTATGTTTAAATTGTAATTTATATTGTTACTCATTACAAATCACTACCAATATAAATCGTTTTTCTCATAAATTATAGAATCCTCCCCGAATTTATATGGGAAATTCGATGATTTAGGATAGTTACCTTGGCAAGATTACTTTTCTATTTTATTTGTGTGTTTGTTTATTAATTTACAAAAGTAGACTTCCTTGAATCGTCTGAATGATATATAAAAAGTTCTCGTAGTGTAGTGTTTGTGGAATGTGACTCAATAGTTGGGAGCAATGTAGTCGCGTTGACGAATCAGTATGATCGTACCGTGAAATGCGAGCAAAAGTGACGGAGCGCTGCCCACCGGCGCATGCGGCACCGTGCTTGAACTTGCCCAGATTATTGTAGTTTTACGACTGCTTCATATAAACTACATTCCCTCTGTTTTTATTTCTTGGGTATACTTTATCGTTACATCGAATTTTCCTACAATTCAGACTAGCTTCCAAAGATCTCGTTTTTTTTGGCCCTTGCGCGCTTCTTCGCCCTCATCTACAGAAATCTGCCTTATTTATTGTCCTAATATCTGATTTGAAAGAGTTCATCAACCCTTAATTCTTTTTGTTTTCTTTATGTGTCAGCAGAACGTCTGCTAGCGAACTATGCCAGTCCGACGTCCGTACTCGCTTATGATTTTATGATTTACGAGTGGCAATTTGGCCGTCCCTTATCGTCGACCGTGTTCATTTGCGTTCATTAAATATTCGAATGTATATTCGGCATTAATGTACATTCGAAAACGGCCGCTGGATTATTTCTCCTTGTAGCGATTCACCAGAATCAAGCTTGCGTTCCATTGCGTTTGAAGTGGCACAGTCGGTGCATCACATTGTTTGAGATACGCTGATGAGATTTAATTGTTTATTGTTTAATACATCTCTCGCGGTTGTGCCTGTATGTTTACCTTGTGAAAATTTAACTTCATGAAATTACTTATCATATGAATCCTCTGTTCCGAGGATTGCTGACTCATGATTTTGTTTATGATACGGGAAAATAAAACATCTTCCAATACACATTGTATACACGCACTGTGTCAAGTCATCATCTCAGTATTATGCCTAATTCCAAACAGGTGTATTTTATCATCACCAGAATCTTGGTGGACGATTAAGAAAATGGATTTTAAGAACGGAAACCGACCAAACCAAAATATCAAACTGGCACCGAAATTGAGGTGGGCTGTCTAAATGTATAATGAGATAATTGTGCATGAAATCGGGTGATAGATGTTTGTAAACTAGAATATAAATGTGTCCTTACCTACCTATTTTGTCTACTACGTATACGAAATAATACCTACAGCATGTTCGTTAGAAGTTCGATTCACCCTGAACAGGAAGTCATCGGGGTTGTTTATTCTGCCGGGACCTTCGACTCATAAAGCTCTCGAATGGTTGGTAAATGTAATTCAGGGAAGGATGGCTGTAAATAATGGTGTATACACGTATATTAGGTATAACGAGGGTTCGGGAGACGCGCGACGCACGTCGACGACGCGGCGCGGCGCGGGCGCGGTGTAGCTCGAGGGTCGCCCTTGTGGCCGCGCGACGCTCCTCGCTATTTTCGGCCTCACATTCCTCTAGACTGTTTTTCAATCTAACGTGAAACACATAACGCGCATGCCGCTTGTGCCTTTGTTTTCACGCTTATTTCGATGGACTATCGAACAGTAATTATTCTCGATTTAGAAACTCCGATTAAAAACTACGAAAGTACTCGAAATAAAATCTTGTTACGAAGCAAATAAATGTTTATGTGTTGTGTGTGTTGAGTGAAACCGGGACGTTCATTCATTACATTACAATGTTGGACGGTGTTCACGAGTGGACCTTTAGTATGTCGTTGTATCGGACTAGTGCTTGATTGTCAGTGAATGTGTTTCCGATGGGGCCCACGCGTTTACCTCCTACGCCAGAGGAAGAGGTGCCTCCTCAGGAGGTCGCCACGAATGATCCTAAAACACAGGATGCTGTACAAGCTAAATTCGATCTGTAAGCAAATGAAACATTTTATTAGGTACCAAGTTTTAACAAATTTATTTCATTTATTAGCGTAGAATACAAAAACGATTATAAATATCTTGTAAACCCAAATAATATTATACTTAAGTTGCGAATGTTTTATTGTTTATTTCTTCTTTACTATACTACGGTAGATCAAATTGACCATCTACCGATTGAAAAGTCAGGGGTAGGTAGTCCTTATTGTGAGATTTGTAGAGTAAAACATAGGTTAATATTTATGCCCTCAGCTGGAGCTCAGTTAGTCAATCAATCGTAATCATAACATACTTGTTACATACCACGAAAATGTACACGGCGTACAAACTTATGTTTATCATATATAATCACTGTTTTCTTTAATAAGGATTAAGTACAAAGCGATACTATCTATTAATTTATTGATCATTTTATAAATTTCTGTTTTTATTTGTATAATTATTAAACATTTAATATAAATTACAATGAATATAAATATAGATTTGTGTTTTATCAGCACTTCCGGAATGAAGTGTTGAAGTGAATGAAATGAAGTGATTTAAAAAAATGTGATTGCTAATTTAAATACCATCAGTCGACATAATGTTTATACATGCGTGGAATTCGAATGTAACTCATCAACTATTTCTATACGACACGTAGGTTCAGTGGCAGTTATGCGGTATCCTGTGACGTAGCCAGTACGGTTTGAGTAGAGCGTTGTCTACTTATATACATATCTACTTTTGTCGCACAACAAACGCATTTGATCCCGCATCGTGAACTAACGTCATCGCGAAGACGTGCTTCTTCCTAGAACTTAGCGTCTCTTTATTTATTCATCGTCGCAAAGACTCGATTCTTCCTAGAACTGTGCGGTTTCTTCCTAGAACTTAGCGTTTCTTTATTTATTCATCGTCGCAAAGACTTGCTTCTTCCTAGAACTTAGTGCTTTCTTCCTGGAACTTAGCGGTCTCTTCCTAGAAATTAGCGGCTTCTTCCTGGAACTTAGCGTCTCCATATTTATTCTCGTATTCCCCCTTTTTTTTCGTCTAAAGTGAACTACGCCTGATGTTAGAGTTTGCAAACCGCCCTAATGCCTAACTTGACTCGACTGTTACTGGAAATAGTAGTCCAGGCTAACTACTTAACGTTTCTTCCGAAATACGAAGATACTTAGATAAATTCTTTATTTCAATTAGTATACTTAGATATATATAATTGCGCCAAATTGAGTTATGCGTACATATAGGTCTCAACAAATTAGCCAAGTACTATGAAGCTCAATTTCTTAAACTCGATAAAATGGATAAAATAATTTGTCATCCATCCCACAGGCGCACGCGATAGGAAGGTTAATTAATATTAACATGTTGTATTTAAAATGATTCCCTTTAATTTTCAAACAATTTAAAGTCATTCGGTGGAAATAAAGATTACTTTTTGTGTATAATAGGACACATATAGCTCACAGAAGTTTGACAATAATTGTAAATACACATTATTAACACAATTGCAGTAGTGTGAGCAAAATAGAGGTCATACCTATACATATATTATGCAGACGACTACACACACATATTTAGTTTTGAGAAGTTTGGTAATTTAATCACAGTTTCATATAATGTAGGCAGGTATAGCCTGTCAAGGCATCTTTTTGAGTTATCTAAAGTGAGCAGCAGATATTGCGTGACGATAGCATTGTTTAGGTCTAAACGTAGGCGTTATATATTTTGGCTTGTTTTGTGTTTAGAGCTTACTTAAACGATCAGATTGCATATGCCTTGAGTCATAAATTGTTTTCACAGGTGCAGTTAACTTTAAATAAGTACATATAGTACGTGTTGTTGTAGTTGTCGTTGTTCCATTTCTATTTGTCGAATAGAGGACCCTCTTCTTAACAAACATCAAATCAATTGATTGCACTGAAAGTCTACAGCGATCCATTTATATTACGATCATATAAATGTACTGGTCTACATACTAGACAAGAGTCAATTTAAACATAGGATACGGTCGTTTTTTTTTACTATTATTCTGACGCTGTTTTACTTTGTATGATTTATGAACATCTTGAATGTCAGTTGCGTCAAAATATCAGCAATACATACGAGCAATATGTACTTTATCTGCAATTGAAATTGATTGTTTTATTGCTTTTCGATATTTTTAGATGCTCGATGTAAAATATATTATTTATTTTGCATAAATTATATGAAACGAATGTCGATAACTAGAATGACCTAGCTGTCTCAAGTCAGAGACACGTACCTACATTGAGATAAATGCGATTAATAGATAGGGGCTTTATCCAAGTAGCGTTGTTTTTTATTGATTTTGAGTTTTAATGTGAAATCCATACCTACTTGATAAAATTACTAACAGCGCCCTAACAGACCCCCACCGTTTTACCCGCGTAAATCCCAATCCCGTGCGAATATTAGGATAAAAATTGTCCTCATTAGAACATATTTTTTTTTGTTTTGTAGGGTCCTGGGTCCAACAGCGGTGCTCCAACTCGCTGAGCGAGATGAGCCGCCGCCGACGAACGCCCGACCCCTGTACTCGCTGGCGATGCGAGGCGCCGTAATATGCTTCTCCGGATTTCGCAAGAAGGATGAACTCGTTAGTATATACCTATTACGTATCTATAAAACTATGTACATATAAAATGTGCGACTGCCCCGCGAGTTGGGCGGTCTCCAAAAATCTGCTATGACCGAACGGCACATGCGTTCATTCATGAAATTTTTTGATACATGAATGTTTTCTAGTATGTAGTGAAGAGAAAGGATTCTGTTTGAGCAATGTTCTCGTTATACAGACGTACCTGATAACGTTGATCCACTACATGGGTGGGTCGATCCGCAAGGACATGTCGAGCAAGGTGACACACTTGATCGCGGCGGCGGCGACCGGTGAGAAGTACCGGTACGCGTCGGGCTTCGGGCTGCCCGTGCTAGCGCGCTCCTGGGTCGACGCCTGTTGGGATCGACGAGACGACCCGGCCTGCCTCGCCACTGATGATGCCATTATCGTACGTATATGAGACCTCTACATTTTGTTTGTTGTACGATAGAATAGATAGGACACATCGGCATCTTGGATGCTGCATGCGTGAGGCTACAGCAATCTTCGACAGTGAACGACGTTTTACGTTATGTGAGAAAGAGCTTGCACAGATTCCACGTTTCTCTGCTAAACGTTTATTTGATTTCCAACTTCACTAATATAATACTATGTGCTGTGAATTCCAATTTATGACAGAATGTATGGCGAGCTTCAACGCCTAATACATATATCCTGTGTAGAAAGTGGAAGGAAGTTGCCAAAGTTGTAAGAAGCACCTGACTGCTATGTGCCTGATTCATATTTTATTGTAATCAATGATATCATTTTACAAGTGCATGATATTGAAACTAGAAAATAGACCAATCGATATAAGTAAGTACTTGAAAGATTACGTGTTGCGACACGTGACAAGACGGTTGTTTCACAATAGTAATATTTTGCAGAAAGAGCACAAATTGAAAGTGTTTGCGGGCGCTCGGGTCTGCTTCGTCGGTTTCCCTGAAGATGAGACGCAACACATGGGGGAGGTGCTCGCCAGCAACGGCGGCACCACCTGCCCCCTCGACGACCCTGACTGCACGCATGTTGTGAGTATTATTACCTAATCGACCACTATTCTAAACAACAATACCCTATAATTATATAACACTCGATAAACATCCATTCATATCTATAAAATGACAAGTCTAAACATATTTTACACTTAAAACTGCCTCACGTGCTAGAATAATAACCGTAAATGCCAATAGATGATTGTTACGCCATCCCACGCCAATTTATCATGTTAATTACAGATTTTTGTTATATAAGACACGTCTTACTTAATGCACCTGATTACTAATTTTTAGCATCGTAAAGTCAGCATGCACGTATTAGTATTCTTGGGAATTCGAATCACTTAGTTTAGTAACGTATGTAGATATGTAGTTAGTGGTTTATATAGGGTTTTGAAATGATGTATAAGAACGCTGTCACTTCTTCCAATGCTTATTTTTTTAGTTAGCGATATAAGCAACACATACCGTATTCAATGTCATCATTTGCTTGTTTAGCAATATACGAAAGCAAACAATGATGATTATAGCAAAGTGACGACCCAATGTCGGTAGCGATTTTACGTTTCGTAACGAAACAAAAGGATGTTATAATTGCAATTATTAACTTATTGTTTGCAATTCAATAGCATTTGCGTAGTTTTTGAAATCGGTTATCTTGAGTATGTTGTCGTTTAAAGAGCATGATTTATTTGAGATAAAGTATATAGTAAGATAAGAATGTAGTCGGTATCGCTGGTTCCGCACCCCCGACTCCCTTACCACGCGACGCAAAGTCGACCCATTGTATGTCACGTTATTTATGTTTCATTTCATTATGTAGTAGTTGTTAACACCTTCAATCAATTCAGTTACAATATAGCGCACGTTTCATTGGGCTTGTACGTACAACGAAACTCATTGAATGTATTACATCACATAACATCATTCTAGTTATGTTTACATATCACCGTGTCACTTGTCTGTGTAAAGTATTCGTTTGCTTTGTAAAATATGTATCAGCTACGGTGCACTGTACCTACTTCTGTCTGTTGTGTAGATCGAGACCACACGTTACATAAACCTTCCAAATCTGTACTTAAATACTTACCTAAATGTGTACACCACAATGCAGGAAATACATATCGATAGGCATTCTGCTTTCCTGTGTCTAACTGGCTCTATGCCGTTATTAGATAGACTATCGTTATGCATGTTTGTATCGGAATGGCTTCATTACATCATTGCGTGGTGTGTTCACACATGTTTCAGGTAATGGCCAATGGGGAGACTTTCGGTCGTTCGCTTATCCTATCGCCTCATCCTGGTACTCCTAACTCAACTGTGAAGCCGTCCCGGCCCACTCCCAACCGCTCCCAGTCCACCCCTAAGAGCTCACTCTACCGCAGACTGTCCGCACGACTCTCAGGCTGTCGCTCTAGTCCCTCTAAACAGTCAGTCGATAACACCGAGCGACAACCGCGCGATGAGAGGGAACAACTATTGCAGTTAGCGAGAAACACTGTCAGAGATAAAAGAATTTCCACGGATCAGACAGACGGAGACTTCACTATTAGTTGTGTAGGAAAATCTTTAATAGACGATATAAACAGTGATCACAGTAGAAGTCCTTTGGATATCGAACAAGTAGAACTGCGGAGAACTAAAATGTATGATAAGGAAAATAAAAATACGACAAATTATCATGGATCTGGTAGACTACATAGTAAAGACAAAAGAGAAGTTTTTAGAAATAAGTCAATTAACGTATTTAACTTAGTCGACTGTCTTACGGAGGCGGGATCTCTGCATTCATCTTTGACAAAGAGCTTGTGCGATTTAGACCCCAAAGATGAACACAATTTCCTTTCACCCGATACGACTAGAAATAAAGAGTTGCAACAGTCAACAACGACGATATCGTCCGGTAAAAAGCGAAGTCGAAACTCGACAGACTCTAATTTTCAAGTTAGTGCTATCGATGTCAATCTATCGCCCGATAAAAACGAGGATAGCAATTGGAAATCCATCAAAAGACTCAAAATAAAAGATTCGTTTAAATTCAAAAATAGGCCGGCAATATTTAAGAAAACGAAAAAGGAATCCTTTTCTAGAGCTACCGGCGAAATCGTAGTCGAACCAGTGAGTCCGGAGACCGTGAAGCCGACCGATCCGGCTGGAGAGTTCATCGCGTCCACGTCATCGCCGATTAGAGAGGACGACAATGCATCTATCTGCTCGATGAATACGAGCAAACAGTCGGGATTTTTTGACATTTCATTCGCCTCTAAAACCGTGAAGTCGGCGTCAAAACTGAGGCGAAGCGTCAAATCGTTCACGGCATCCTTCAGGAGCGAAAGGAAAAAGAAATACGAAAAGCGGGCGGACCGAAACACCGTAGAAGTGGACGCGTGTCATATTCCACCATACAAAAATGTATCGACGCCGAAACGAGATGTCGATGAAATGAACCTGGACATATCGCCGGTGCAAGTGGATACAGTAGACAGTACGAACCTCGCTACGCCGAATCTGACATCGGCCCGAGACGGCGACGTAGACGAGCTCGACGACTCGGCCGTGTTTAAGACGCCGCAAAGCGTGTGGCTGCGAGCCCACCGACACTCCATCTGTACAGCGTCACCCCGCGCGCCCCCCTCGTTCGCCCCCGCCCCACTCCCGCCCTTGCTCCTCGCTCGCGACCAGCCGCCGCCCGCCTCGACGCCCCCCATCCGTGACGTTCGTGCCATATTGCAATGCCATGGAATATCGCTACCGGTACTAACACCATTTTATTCAGTAATACTAAAAATTAGTCAGTAACAAATAATGCTAGGAACGATCTTCTTTAGACTTTCGACTTTTCGAATGCATCCGATCACCTTCAGGTTTTCCCTCAAAATATTGGTTTCAATGCATGCTTTAAAACGACCACACGACACAAAATCGCATAGGTGCTTCGTAGGACGCACGCGACTCTACGACGAGCCATATCACTGGCTACGTTCCGCGGTGGTGGTGCGTTGTATTTTTTTTTAGAAAAGATTGTTACGAACATTATAAATTGTGACTACAGGTTGTTGACGAGCACAACACTGTGGTGGCGCCAGAGTGCTCGGTTCGGGTACACGTCGTGAAGGCCGAATGGTTCTGGGCCTCCGTACAGAACGAGGAAGCTCAAGATGAGAGAGACTACTTGTTCAAAGACGTAAGTTTTCTTCTATTTATTATATTTACTACAGGATTTTGAGGATCTGCTTCAATAAAGCAATGCTTTCAGTACTTAGACGAGGTGTCGCGGCGGTCGTCGGTAGGCGGGGCCGGAACAGTGGCTGTGGCAGGTAGTGCGACGCCTGGCGTGGAAGAGGGCAGCGCGGGCACGACGAGCGGCACACCATCGCAACTACAGCGGCTGCGCAAGCGAAAGCTACGCGGCGGAGACTCGGCACTGCACAAGCGACGCTCCTCTGTCGGCGATGCCGTGTTGCTCAGCTTGTCCGGAAACCTTTTAGACTGCACGCCCTCGCCTGATGGCAAGCAGCTTCTTGAAGGTAAGGTTGTTATATATTTTCAGATTTAAGTTAGATCTTATACCATTGCCAATAAAATCAATCGTTTTCCAGAATCAGAGGTACCTGATAATGTCGTCCGGAAGCTTATGTCTCCTCGGCAACAGGTGTTTATGGAGTTGCTACAGACGGAATCAAATTACGTTGGAATATTGCATACAATTGTTATGGTGAGCATTAGATTCTGTTGTATTTTATGCACTTGTTTTACAATAATATAAATTGTTGTTAATTTTTATGTGAATTGTTTTTTTTACATCAGATGTTCAAGCAACCCTTGGAAGAGATGGCCGAGGAGGACAGCAGCAACGGCAAGAACCAGGCATTGCTCAATAACACGGAACTTAAAATTATATTTGGAAACCTACCGCCTATTTATGAATTACACCAGCGCATGTTAGAAGACTTGCGATATACTCAAGCTCACTGGAGCGAGGAAATGAGCATAGGGCGGCTCGTGACGCGGTACACTCCCGACATGGTGAAGGCGTACCCGCCTTTTGTTAATTTCTTTGAAAACACTAAAGAAATGCTGCAACAGTGCGACCGTGAGAACCCAAGGTATTATAACTCCATTTTACACCTATTTGATTTAATCTTTGGCCTTTGAAACTGAACTATACTGCATGTGACAGTTGCTTACATAATTTTAAACTGAAACAGACAGCATTCGAGCATCTTATTAGGTATACAATGTTGTTTTCAGATTTCATGCATTCCTGAAAATCTGCCAAACGAAACCTGAATGTGGAAGACAGAGTTTACAGGAGCTTTTAATTAGACCAGTGCAGCGATTACCTAGTATAAGTTTATTACTTGACGGTTAGTTTATATTTATATTGCTACTAGTTGTGGATGTTGCGTTAAGTTAAATATAATCAGAATTTCGGGTTGCTAGACTCGATTCGAAATGTGCGTTGATCGTTAATTAACTTGTTGATATATTCTCAAACTTTTGCCCGGTAAAAACGTCACTACCGTAACACTGTGTGGCCAAAAAAGTGTTGTGTGATGACCTTATCTAATACTTGTCCTTTTCAGATATTCTGAAACACACACATAAAAACAATCCAGACCACGCGGCACTAGTGCAAGCGCTCGCGGGACTGCGAGAAGTGATGTCACACATTAACGAAGACAAACGAAAGACGGAGGGCCAGCTGCAGATGTTTGACATCTACAATGATATTGATCAGTGTCCTGTAAGTTTTTTAAACCTTTTGTTTTACACACGCATGTCCATCATGGACCGTGCACTCTCCGCGTTATCCATGAGTATTAGTTTTAGCAAAGATAATGCGTTAATGTAAATGTTATACAGTTTTGAAAATGACAAGACAATATTTGGAAAGAAAGTACTCTAATTGTTAGATAAAAAATTGCATACTTATATTAATACAAATTATTGTCAAAAAGTATTCTACTTAGTAAGAAATGTTTCATTTTCATTTAGTATGCATAATATTATGATGAATCATCATTACTAGTGTTACTACTAATATAAAGTAATCATTTTATTATAAAGTTGACTGCGAACTGTATTGCCATAGTAGTTGCCTCTTGGGATGTATTAAATAAAATAAATAAATAAATAAATATTTCAGGACATATTACACATCGCCATCCAGCCCCAAGCTAAGAAACTTAATGCTTGTGTTATGGGTGCCAGATAACGGATAAACTACTTATATACTTTTTTTTTGGTAAATATATACATATTATACATATAGGAAACACCCAGAACCAGAAACAAGAATTTATGGTCAGCATTAATACTTGTTCCCGGCGGGAATCGAACCCGCAACCTTCTGCGTCGCAGTCGGGTGTTCGCCCGACGCGCCACAGAGGTCGACAGGTATTACAATGCATATTCTCGGGGGAATAGTGCCAATTATAATATGTGAACTAAATTTTACTTTATTGTGAAACCATGCATTGAATGACTATCAAATAGTGTTTTAAAATGTTACATGTTATGTTACCCGCCTGCGACGCAGAAGATTGCGGGTTCGATTCCCGCCTTAGACAATGATTAATGAGTACAGATATTTGTTTCTGGTCTAGTCTATGTATTTTAAATATTCTCACTGTTGTCTGACCGCCATAACAAGCTTATTTGCTTAGCTCGGGGCTAGATGGCGCTATGTGAATTGTTTTACATTATTTATTTATTATTACTTGTATTTTTCTTTTCATTTATTTTAAGACAAAGATGTGTCAGATGTTTCTTACGAAAAATGTTTGCATGCTAAATTGTCCGTTTTTTCTTGTCAGGCGCATCTGGTATCGTCACACCGTTCGTTCGTATCTCGGTGCGAAGTCGTCGAGTTATCCAAAGAGCTGTCGGGGAGAGGGGACCACCTCGTCTTGTTTCTGTTCACTGACACCATGGAGGTCTGCAAAAAGAGATCTAAGGTAAACTATAGGATAGCTGACTATAGGCACATGAGTAACTCTATAGGAACAAATTATATTGTCAGTGCAGTCTGTGTCTTGTGGAACTAAATTTATTTCATATATTTGCGTAGACACTAGCGCCGCTACAATTAAAATATATTATGTTGGACAAACCTCACTCAAAATTTATCTAGATATCATATATTTTTTACTTTTGTATGCTCGAACGAAATATTACTGAGGCAAAAATTTTGACGTTTCTCATCATAATTGAGTAATGTATGTATAATCTTGGAGAAATAAAGATCTTTAAACCTAAGCTATATAAGCAGAGTTTGTATGCTGCTGTGGAGTGGTACCGATTTCAGTGGATATCCATCATGGTTCCACCTTATACACACAAGGAGGTGCGTTTAATAATTATCTATGAGTAAATTGTACCCGGTTCTGTTTCAGGCTTTCAACAGTAAAAGTCCGACAAATGGTACGGGGACGATGAGGATAGGATCGAGCAAGCCATATCGACACATATCATTGATGCCGCTCAGTACTGTCAAACGAGTCGTCAACATTAGAGAAGCTGAAGGTATTATAATCAGGATCCTTAGACAAAACTTACAAGATTTCTGAAGTTTTTGTTGCCCATCTTTGTTGTTTTTTTAACCCCGACGCAAAAACGACGGGGTTTGACGTGTTTGTTGTGTGTGTTTGTCTTTGGCATCGTAGCTCTCGAACGGATTAACCGATTTTCAATTTGTTTGAAAGGTGAAGCGGGAGTGTTCTGGTTTTTAAATTCTAAATTAAAGTTTTTTACCCAACTAGGGCGAAGCTAAAAGGAAGAATTATGTTTTTGACCCGTATGGATATGTGTATAAGAATGAATATGGTTCTAAACAAACCCCCACGTATTATTTTGACCTTTATTTTAATAATTTTATTGTATTTCAGATTGTCACAACGTGTTTGCGTTAATGTGCCGAAGCAATCAAGAACTCAAAGAAAAATTGTATTCATTCATGATAACAGACGAAACGGTCGACAAGGGACACTTTCTTCGGCAGCTCTGCCGGCAAATGGCAAACACAGTTTGCAAAGCTGATGCTGTAAGTAATAGTTTAACACTTGCTTAACATTTGGCTTAGATTTATTCCCAGTAGTTCTTTTTGACAGTTCCTTCAAAGGAAGAAATGGGACTTTTTCTTCTCATTAGCTTCTTTAATCATTTCGAAGGAACTACTGGGACTTATGCTTAACATCTTGCTTGACAGCGTCATAAAAGTCAAGATCAATAACCCTCTCTTACTTGCTCCAGTTAGTCGCTGATACGGTCCGTAATGACCATATAGCTGCGCGCATACGCCGTAAGCATTTCTAGTACGGTCACGCTACTTAGCACTGTAGGCGCTGTTTACCAATTCGGACTGCGGCCTTCATAAAGATAGACGAATAAATCAAAATCGGTTCATCTGTTCGGGATCTACGATGCCACAGACAGACACACACACAGACACGTCAAACTTATAACATCCCGTCGTTTTTGCGTCGGGGGTTAAAAACCGGCCAAGTGCGAGTCAGGGTCGCACACGAAGGGTTTAAGTCCCTTGGTCCCATTTTTACCCTAAAAAAAAAAATTGGTTGTCTGTAAAGTCGGTTTACTGACGATAGTTGAACGTGACAACGTCTTAAGAAAATACTGATGGAATGGTAGCATTTTTCAAAAAAAAATTTTAATTTCATTTGATACTCGATCAAAACATGTAAATGTACTATAGTATAGCAGCTGTCCACGCAGACGCATCGCTCACTCAAGTAGGAGAGAGACCGATGTCGAACGCTGCCGAACGCAAAGGCCGATTGTGCTTCTTTGTGGCTCGTTCCGCGCTCTCGCTTGCACTTCAAGCTTTACATGGAACGCCTCAGAGCGAGGTAACGCCGCATTTTTTCGTGCGTGCAGGCGGCTCTTTCGAATTATAAGACGTTATCTGTCAGAAAAGATATCAGCGACTGACTGAAGCAACTAAAATGGGGTTTTAGATTTTGATTCTTGAGTCTACAGTATTGAATAGTGGGTTGTATATCTGTTTATTGGATTGTACAATTAAATTGACATTTGCTTGATGTGAGTTATTGGTTTAAGGACAAATTCCTGGCGGTCCTTGAAGCGCACCAACTAGACATTGACACAAGTGATCTCGCCCTGAGCACGCTCTCCAAAGTGTCGAAATTCGCTGCACGGACCAGAATCAAGGTAAACACTATGCAATAAATCATTTTTCTTAGTAAAGATACATTTTATGAGTTAAATTTCCTATTGTAGTTAAAATTTATTTATTCCTCTTGTAGTGCAAGAACAAATAAAATAGCCTTAGGACAAGGCTATTTTATTTTCTTTTAGTTCTGAAATATTCTTATTTGCTTATGAAATGTGTCTTCCCTTAAATTATAAATCTTGTATAAATACATCTCCAAGCATGAACCGGTAGAAGGCTAGTGAAGCTTAAATTCTAGAAGAATAACAAACGCTATGTCTAATTGTTTGATATAAGTCTGATTATGTACAGCAAAATTTCTGACATATTGGCACGGTCATATATTTTTTCTTCGTAACTAAGGCATGTAAATGTATGTCTTGCATCTAATAATAAGATGGACATTCAAACATCAATTGGATTCAATTGGGTTTCAAAGTTATATTTAAAATTTCAATCGATTCCTGCTGACCTATAAATATTAAACTTTGTAGATTTTAATTTATTTTAGATTAGAATGAGTAATTAGAAATAATTTCAGCAGTAATTGATAGGGGTTTACAGTTAACGACTTTTTACGGAATTCCAGAAGTTATGATGTTTTTACAGTATCTCTCTATCTATATTTAAGTAGCTCATACCAGACTAGACAAGGAATATTATGCATAGAGAACACATTGCAAGCGAAAGCACAGGCACGCTTTTTGTCGTTTCACTTTTTAGATGTTGTAAAGTTTAAATGTTCTATGCGTGAGTATTCCTGTAGTATAGTGTAGTGTATGTAGCTGCATTGCATTGTAGTTAGGGTTAGGGTAGGTAGAGTGTAGTTGCGTATATCGGCGGAGTAGTGGAGCGGTCGTTGTGTTGTAGCTGGAGGCGCTCGCTGGACTGGGCGGCTGGCTGCGCGCCGAGCCGGGGCCGCTGCTAGACACATGGGTATTGCGCGCTCTCTTACTCGCACAGGTCTGACGCGGCTCTGCCACTCTCCTCTCGCTCGCTCCTAGATCCGACCCGACCCCTCGCCTACCGCACACGACTGCACTAATACACCACGTACCATCGTATCAGCATCGCTGCTTCCTGTGTTTACACCATCATCTCATTTGTCCGTTACTCTCCTCTTACACAGGAATCAGTGTTCCTAAGGATTATGTCCGTGACGAAACGGTTCATTAAACATTAGCTTTCTAAAATGTGATGATGACGCGTCCATTGTAGAGCGGTGGTGTTTGTATTGACGATGATCGATCGTCGAGATTGTGGGATGGACACTTTTGATATTATTAACGCTTCGCTTTGTTTCATTTACCATTAACACGTTGTGTTTGTTAGCGGAGTAACATCGTAATCTATCATTGTTGTTAGTCGGTCGATTCCCTCATCATTGGTGTTTGTAAATGTCGCGGTGAATCTGGGGTTATTGTTGTGCCGTCTTATAATCCTAACTATCTAACACCAATATATTTATCTTTTATTACTATAAACAAATATAAAACACCGTAGTATACTTGCACCTGACTGCATGAAAATGCACTTTTAGTTGTACAGTACACATTATGTGCAAGAGATAAGAATTCATTCATATTGGAGCATGTGTTTTCCCTTTACTTCATACTTCGCTCCGATAGTGTTCAAGATCTACATTTTGAGAATTGCACGATTAGTAATTGGCAAGAACTAAAATAATTAATTTTCTTGCTGGAAATTAATAGTGCTAACCATTTACTCCTAGAAGAATACCATTGCATTTATAAAGCGTAGTTTATGTGGTGATGACAGGTGGGACGCGCGCTATCGTTCAACAAAACTCCATCGAAACTGAAGCGAGCGATGTCATCGATGATATCGCCGTTCGGCTCCCAGTCGAACCTGACACCCGCCTCGCAACTCGCGCAGATGAGACTCGCCAGTTGTAACAATATCAATGTAAGTACTTATTTCGTAGTGTTTATAGTATTGTATTGCGAATGTATCGTAGGTATAGGCCGGGCAATGAATCATGACCCCCAGCGGAAATGCGGAAGGGATATGCGCTCAATTTATTGGTCCGTTTGGCGGGGGGACAGTTGCTCACATCATCGTTCTCTGTTTCGCACACACGTCTCTAGCTACGCTCTGTCCCGCTCCCGCACGTCTTTAGTCGTCTTAATACTGTCGCACATAAAACCCACACACACCTGACTTTGCCTAAGTCTAAATTGAAAAATTGTATAACCTAAATTAAACTTTAATGTCATTTTGGTTCCGGTGCAATGCATTCCTAATATTCTAATTTAAAGGAATGTTTTTCAGGTTAGGCATAATAATAATCGGGGTAAAGTAACGTAAAGTAGTGGGGGTTGGGAATTGGTGGGGATGGGTTGCGTACATGCGCAAACACCACCAATTTCCGCTGGGGGTCATGCAATTATGACCCCAATGATGTAATGCAATGTGTTATATATTGGTGCATGTGGTATGTGTACAGGAGATGGGCACAAGTGGCGGGAGTGAAAGCGGCGGCGAGGTGCTGGTGGCGCCGCTGTCGGTGCAGCCGACGCGGAAGGCGACGGCAGGCGCGGCGGCGGCGTTGCGTCGCTTGTGACGCCGCACCTCGCGCCGCGCCTGACACTCCATCGCGCCGCCGCCTGCGCCCTAGTCGCACACACACCTCTCGTACTCTCGCGAAAGACTGCGTCGCGGCGCGAGTGCTACACGATACTAACCGAACGCTGTCTTATTTTACAGTGAGAAATTCGGCGTCTAAATGTCGTACTGAGTGATTTATTGAACTCGATTCTGAGTGGTCGCTTTACGGTTTTTATGCCTGGTCGATTTCGACTGATGGCAACTTTTGTCCAGTGCTAATTTAGAAGTATAGGGATGTGGCAATTAAGTCATCAATTTAATATTGTCAGGCGAGGCCGAGGTGAATAAAGAGTGCTCAGAGTGCCTTCGTTAGTAGTATTGTACCGTAAACATATGGAATTGATGGACGTGGTCTAGTAAATTATTGGATAGTATTATTAATTGTTTAAAACCGACGGCCTATTAGGTCCTTCTCAACAGATTTTTATCAAAGCGTGAAATTAGGATATTACCCCTCATTGATTTTGAAGTTCATGAATGTACAAGAATATAATCAATATTGGTGTTATTATAGCTAGTCTTAAAATCAAAATTTTCAATAAGTAATCAATAAAAAAATGTGTAATACAATGTGAAGTGTGTTTGTTTGTTTGTTGAAATGTAAATTACATTCTGCTGTATCATATCATATCCTCAGTAGCCAGTTATGTGGGACTGTTATATCGCTTGCTTATAAAGCTATTTTAGTCCCGGTCTAGTGTCAGACATGAAATTGATATTACTGATTAAATTCGCGAATAATATATTGTACATATTGTGATATTTTAATTTAATGTGAAATAGGATAAATTAGTTTTATCAACGTTATCCGTCTGCCGTTCATTGAAAGCGTTCCTATTGTTTTGCGCTTTTTGATGAATGTATCACTCGAATGCCTTTGTATAATTACGAAACTGGTGTATTTTAATCTGTTTGATTTATTATGTAAATAATGTAAATCAAAGTGGCTCGATTGAGTAAACGAGTCTCAACGATAATCACGTGTGTGCATATCGATGCATTGTACAAAGATCTATATTTATAAATATTTTAAATGATTGATAAAAATAAACATTTATTTTCAATCAGTTGTATTTTTTTTCTTACAACCAATTACAAAAGTAGAATCCAAATGGAACGCAAACACAATAGACTGCACATAAACTATGTTCCACGCCTGGGTGCCGGCCGTAGGAATACGTATGCATTGTTTACGGCTCGCAGCGGCACCGCCACCATCACACCCAGCAGCGGCGCGAGGGCCAGCCACATGTAAAACGCTGGCAACTCCGCTTGGAACATCATCCTCGACTTCATTAGTAACGTTGCCTGAAATCGGACACTACTTAGCTAGAAATGCCTTTAGACAACACTTACAGTAACTTAAAATGCTGCAGTGCACTTTGAAATTCATACCGAGCGAGGTAAAAATCCAACAGTTTCTTTTTTTATTTCTATAAACAAAAATTCTATTGGTAGATTTTACCTCGCCCACCGCTCCGCTCCAGTGGACAGGAAGCCTAACTCCTGGCAAAGTCAAAAACATGTTTTTTTATGTTAGGTAGCTCTGCCAAAGTAACGTACATCTCAAAAAAACATCATTTGATTTAGAACCGACCACGAATCCAACACCACTTTTTCTCTCTATAAAGTAGTCGTTGGTCTGTAAAAAGTACTAGGCAGTCAGAAGGTATACCTAAATCACACTTATTACATTATCTGTCTCTTTCTTCAATTTTTCTTCTGACAAAGTAGATAAAATATGTAAAAAATGAAGGTAAGCATGAAAAAGAATTCACATGTTTTGTTTCACATTAATATCGGATTGTTTTTTGTGGGAAACCTTCTACTCAGTTCTGATAGCCTAGTACTTACGGACCAATTACTATCAAAGAATTTGCACAATCACGGAAAGTGGTGGTTGTGTGTACAGGCTTCCTCATATACGAAGCAGTAGGTAAACCTCCTACAGAGTTCTTACAGCCTAGTACAAACATCCTATTAAATCGTGTGACGTAGGGATCACTTTTCGTGGTTCATTGCAACAAGCTACGTCGCATATGAGATGTAGGGAATAACCCGTTTTTAGGGTTCAGTACCTCAAAAGGTAAAAAAAGGAACCCTTATAAGATCACTTTCTTGTCCGTCTGTATGTCTATCACCATCGATTTTCTCAGGAACGGGTGGACCTAGCAAGGTCTGTAAGTACTAGGCTATAAGAACTCAGTAGAAGGTATCCCACAAGAAATCTGATACCTATTTAATGTGAATCATGCTCGAGATAATTGAATATAATATTATTCCAGCTTCTTTCATGAACATCAATTGAAAAAAGAGAGAGATAATGTAATAAGTAAGTATTATTTATACCTTATACAAACTTCTGATTGCCTAGTACCTACAGAAGAAGGAAAAGTGGTGTCGGATTCGATGTCGAAATAAATTTCAATTATTTTTATTGAGTTCCGCTGTCCCCATTAACAGTACCTACACCTATAATAGTGACAACGGGCACAAAATTTTATGAATACACCGATTCCATCTACATACTCCCCCTTATTCCAAAACGAGGTTTAGGGATAGTCCGAGATGTGGATTTAAACCTTAGATTAAGACACTGATTTACTCGTAAACTATAGTCTAAACACTATCCCTATAGATTATATAGGGAACTATAGTCTAAACACTATCCATAAAGATTATATAGGGATAGTGTTTAGACTATAGTTTACGTGTAAATCTGTATCTAAATCTAAGGTTTAAATCCACATCTCAGACTATCCCTAAACCTCGTTTTGAAATAAGGGGGACTAAGTTTCAAAGCAATCGTTTTTGCACAAAGGAGTAGGTAACATATTAACCGCAGTGCAGTGGCGTAGCGCGAGTCTCTGTCGCCCGGGGCGCAGTCATAATTTGCCGCCCTTTTGACGCCATAAAAATAATAATGTTGACAATTTGCTGTCTTTTTGACGTCATAAAATTTTTAATGTTGGCAATTTGCCGCCCTTTGACGGTATTACAATAAAAATGTTGGTGTTTATTGTGAGAAAAAACGTAACGATAATATCGTTACGTTTTATATATTATATATATATTAATAAATATATTTCACTCAATTTTTCGTATTATGAAAAATTGAGTGAAATATATTTATTTCAAAACCATGTAAGGATACGGCGGCAACTCGTGATTTGAAACAATAGTTTTGGGCGGGAAGAACATTCAATTTGTGCAAGTGGTGCAAGCGCTAATTAACCCACAAACTTGCACATTACCTATTACCTAAGGTACCTACAATTAGTAGGAAGTATGATATAGGTATACTTACTAGCGTGACAAATGGTATTATATGCCATTGCATACCGATACGAGATGCGCAAGCGTTCTCCTCCGTAGCGACGTTCATATCGGACATGAAGTCCCTGCTCCGATATACGTAGAGAAGCCCGCCGAGCTCCAACAGGCATACGAACGCCATTGCCAGGCCCGTCATTATAGAGTCCACACTCTCTAACAACGCCAAACCTCCCTAAATAACGGTAATATTATATTCAAACTAGCTTTTGCCCGCGACTTCATCCACGTAGACATAGTAGATTTGACCAAGAAATCACGTTGTCGATACAAACTTTGCCCCCCTCTTTTACCCCCTAAGGGGCAGAATTTCGGATAATGATGCCTACATCATATAAAGAACACACCCTCCAAGTTTATTGTCTCTACGATTAGCACTTTAGGCTGTGCTAGATCCGTCAGTCAGTCAGGACAAAGCATTTTATATGTATAGAAGAAGATTATAATAATATATAGATAAACAACGCAAAGAACCGCCTCTTTGTCCTCTAAGCTGAAAACCTAGAAACCTGCTTCATCACTCTGCTGGGCAAACGCCTCCCCCATTTCCCTCCATGTGTCCCGTCCAGCTATTTTTCGCCACTCTGCGTCCAGACACCAGATAAAAGATTTCATATGTGATGTCATGTCAATCGTCTGTTAGCGGCCTAGTTTGTATTTTTCTTATTTCAACGGGGGACTTACCGAAGTTGTGAAAATAAGAGTAAGCATCAAACATGATAAAATAAGTGTCCCAACTACAACCTGTTCCAAGAATCTAAAACAAAATTAAATAAATACTTAATGCAATATTTCAGCATTCTAGAAGCAACGACCTAATCTAAAGTTAAATAAATAAGGTACGTGCGGGTAATAAGGGCCACTAAAAAGTTTGGATATTAAAAGCCTTGATATTAATGACAAAATAACAAATGAATTGTTTTCAGATTGACAATAAAGCAAATATGATCTAATTACCTGTTTTAAGTAGTTTTTCCTATTTTTACGAAATATTAAGTTTTTAATTAAGGTGGCCCTTATTACCAGCAGGTAGCCTTACATAAAGTAGGTACTAACACTAATTTCACTCTGTATTCAAATATAGTATGCAAAGCAGTCTTGATTAACATGAATGCGACAGTGGTGTACGAAAACATTAAACCACCAAATATTAGAGTCGACCTGAAAACAAATCATAATTTATTTGTTACAAGCTTACAGTAAGTAAATTAAACAGGCTTATGAAATTTCTATTACATCAAATGAGAATAACCGACCAACGAAGTACATTTTGAATACATTGGAATTATCCATAAGGTACCTGTAACAAAAAATATAACGTCTCAAGTCCAGTCTACTTTCTCATAGAAATAAAAAAACTCAGTGAACTAACTTTCGCGAATTTTATTTCCTGCATCGGGTTGCACACTTTCGACGAGCGCACAGAGTGCAGCGCTACTAGAATGTAATATCGACAACACAAGCACAAACACCGAATGCCAAATATTTTCCGCGTTCAGCTGAGGATCAATGTGACCAGAAGCTGCAAATAAAAAAATTTATTTAAATACAATTTAGCTCAAATACGTCAACAACTTACAGATTAATTAAACATCGTTATACTCCAGAGAACAATTCTTCTATACATAAATTCAATAGATTATTCGACGAAAAACAGGCGAAGCAATCGTGAGAAACTTTCGGCAAATAACCTGCGGGTAATAAGGGCCACCATAATTAAATAAGTAGTAAATATTTCGTAAAAATAGGGAACACTACTTAAAAGCAGGTCATTACAGAAATATTTGCTTTATTGTCAATCCGGAAAACAATTCATTTGTTTATTATGACGGCTCCACATGTATACACGCCGTGAAGGCCTGCGAACAGGCGCGAATGTGAATGTGGATGGTTTTCGCGGGGTTCACGCGCGTTCGGGCCTGTTTCCCGATCATAGTCGGTATGTACTCTGCTTCACGGCGTGAACTCGCGCTTGAATTCACGGCGTGTATGTGGAGCCTCCATTATCCTGTTATTTTGTCACTAATATCAAAGTTTTTAAAACCTTTTAGTGGCTCTTATTACCCGCCGTTTCCTTAGAATGAAAAGTCTACTCACGACTCTTGAGAATAACTGTAACTTACCATAATAATTCAATCCCTTTCCATGTATGATTTCAGTACCGACGCTGACTGAATGAATGTACAAAGATACTTCTAAAGCATCCGCCATTGCCTGAAAATTTAATTCACGTTTTATACTTTTTTATAATTATAATTACTTAGATATGTAAGTAATATATTAATGAGACGGCATTGTCTGTATACCATATACCATGCAGAAACTACCTAACAGATTTCGATGAAATATTTTAAAATAGATTGATAAATTTATATAGATAACAATTGGTTATTTGACGTGATAACGTCTTAAAAAACTATGAACACCTGCATTCACAAAAAGTGTGACGTCATGCGTTACGTTACGTAACGTTATTGACAAGGTAACCATAGCAACGTATTGAAGTACTTATGCATAATGGTAATGTGTCAGGTACTGTTGACATGATAAGTAACCATAGCTACGTATTGAAGTATGCAAAATGGTAATGTCAAGGATACAAAAAAGTTCTTATGACGTTATCACGTAAAATTATCGTCCGTAAACCTACTTTACAGACAGCCTTTTTTTTTACCAGATTTGTGAAACTAGTCAATTAAGATTATGACAGAACTTACAGCTAATATTTCCTTGGCGCCAACTTTGAAGACTTTCTTAATCGGTTTATTCAGAAAAGCAATATTACAGCCACCGGTAATTGCTAACAGAGCTATCCAAATCCACGGTATTATCACAAACCATGTGGCGATGTTGTTCCAGATTAACTGTAAATTTATAAATGGAAGCAACTCTAAGTAACATTCATATAACTCATATATCACTAGCGACCCGCCCCGGCTTCGCACGGCTTTATTATGCATGTATTATACATATAAACCTTCCTCTTGAATCAAAAACCGCATCAAGATCCGTTGCGTAGTATAAATATTTAAGCATACATAGCCTATGTATGCTTAAACATAGGGATATAGAGACAGAGGAAGCGACTTTGTTTTATACTATGTAGTGATGATACAACTACAATATACAGTATGTCCAGTATTTAGTGGATAAACAAACTATGTAATCTACTCTAATGTACTTTAGAAAGGTTAAAAATCTTGAAGTCGCTTTACTTACCCTACGATATTGTATTTTTTCAGCAATCAACAGTAACCATATTATACCCCAGACAAGGCCAATAAATAAACACAATCTAATATTGTATTTTTCAAAATTCTTTTGTGAACGAAATTGGACCACTTCCACGCTATAAAAAAATTGCAGTTTAAAAAATAGACAAGTCAATCAAGTAATTACTTAGGTGTAAATGACTTACTAAAAAAAATTATATGCCGGAGTGCTATACAAAGGTGGGTACCCACCACTATAAATCTCTTCACATATTGCTAGTGTTCGTGGTTCAGCCCTCATATTAACACTGTAATTATAAAAAAAATAATATCTACATCTGAAGGTATATTTTATACTTACACGAATCTTATGGGCTGAGTATTACGCGCCTTAGGACTAAGCACTCATGATTCGTGTTTAGTAACTACAGTGGCGTAGCAGGGTCACTGTCGCCCGGGATTGTCATAATTTGCCGCCCTTTTGACGTCATAAAAATAATGATGTTGGTGTTAGTGAGAAAAAACGTAACGATATGAAAATTTTCAACGATTTTAAACTAACTTCTTAAAAAGTTAATTGTCTGCACAAAATAAAGAGACCGCACAAAATATATTTTTCCCAATTTTGCCTAATGGTGGCCATGACGTCCAGGGCGATCCGTCCCTCTGCCCGGGGGGCAGAGGTAGCCCTAAGTACCTGAGTAACTAAGTTAAGTAACCATGAAATGGCACCCACTTCGTAACATTTCTCCATCCTTTAGGATTTAAGCCAACTGTTGTTGAACCTATAGTGCTTTCATCGTAGTCGTGGAATATACCAGTTTCCATCGAGAATCTGGCCTGAAACAAAAACAAAGCATTTGCTTGATAGTTTTTCTTTGATCATAATCACAAGAGTAGTCTGCCAATCACTTAATTGTATGGGAAATGTACCTCTTGCAACTTTAATATTTTCACATCCTTCTGAACGGGATCGTATGGTTGTAAATCGAAATTTCTGTAATAGATAAAGTCAAATTAACTCCGAAGTTTCAAAGTAAGATTCAGTGGCGTAGCGTGGGTCATAAGTTACCGCTCTTTTGTCATCATAAAAATAATCATGTTCGCAATTTGCCGCCCTTTTGACCTTATAAAAATAAAAATGTTGGTGTTTGTGAGAAAAAACGTAAGAATGTGAAAGAATTGAGCGAAAAATATTTATTTTAAAACCTTGTAAGGATGCGGGGCGACTCGGGATTTGCAATTGTGTTGGGCGGGAGAGACATTCAATATGTGCAAGTAGGTAAGAGCTAATATCTTGATAAATTAATTGTCTCACTGACCGCCAGTGCACCCGCACAAAATATTTTTCCCTAATTTTGCCGCCCTCCTAATGGATGCACCCGGGGCGGTCCGCTGTTTCCCGCCCCTTGCTACGCTACTGATATTTAATTGAACAGATATATAAATATTTAACTAGATCCACCCGTTACGTTCCCGAGAAAATAGGTGGTGACACACGGACAGACAGACAAGAGAGTGATCTTATAAGGTTTCCTTTTTTTACCTTTTGAGGTACGTAAACCTAAAAACGTATTCAATCAAAGGCTTATATTTTTTTTTAAACTTTTATCAGTAAAACTCACCGGCAATAAGTGAAGGGCAATTTAGCATCGGCCACTGAATGCATGACGTATACACCTGCGATGGCTGCGATTGCACAACAGTTGATTGCTCGAATTATTGCGTTTATGCATATCGCTAACCCGATACCTGAAATAAAGCAAAAGGTTTGTAAATGAAAATTCAGTAATAAGCAATGGCGTAGCGGGAGGAGGGCGGATCGCCCCGGGCGCTACCATTAGGAGGGCGGCAAAATTGGGAAAAAGATCAAACAATTAATTTTTCAAGAAGGTAGTTTGAAATAAATATTTTTCGCTCAATTATTTCTAATCGTTACGTTTTTTCTCACCAACGCCAAAAGGGCGGCAAATTATGACTCCGCCCCGAGCGACAGCGATCCACGCTACGCCACTGGTAATAAGATGTCGAAATGTTAGAAGCATTTACGAATTTTAGGAACAGTATAATGGATGTGGCACAATTTAACAAATCTAAAGGTTATGTACCTACTGTTGGCAACCCGAGATATTGACAGGCAACACCATGAACTGTAAGGGGCGTGGCTGTTGCAGTGGCGTGATCCTCGGGTATAAATACAGAGGAGAACGGTTGATGCGGGTCTTTTTGAAAAGTATCTTCGCAACGACAGTGTCATTATAAGTAGAATCAGTGGTTTATATTGTTCACAAGTTAAGTATTTTGTATTTAGTTTAATTGTTTAAAATAAAGGTGTTTCTGCATTTAGAGTTGATTATGTATTATGTGTCCTATAACTATTTTTCTATGTATGTAACATGTGTAATTAATGATTAAATGTATAAGTATTCCTACTTGAATTCAATACGAGTTGTTATTTCTAGATATATTTCTAACATCAGAAGTGGGATGAACCGATAATCATGGGCAGAGAAAGAAAACGACGGATGACCTCACGTCGCCGACGAAGGGTATCTAGGGGGTCTAGTGCCTCTAGTGGCGCCAGGTCACCGCCGCAAACTAGAAAAAGAAGTCAACGCTCAGGATCGAAGGAACGTCCAACATCAAGGGAACGCTCAGCATCAAGGGAACGTCCAACTTCAAAGGAACGTCCAGGACCAAAGCAGGTATCTTACGATACCAGAACCGTGAGTCAGCCCAATTCTACTACTTTAAATAATATAATACCAGAATTTGATCCCCTGAATGATGATATCAATGTGTGGCTTAATATTATACAATCTTATGCTAATACGTTTTCTTGGTCCGATGAAATAATCCGTTATCAGGCTTTAAATAAATTAAAGGGTTCCGCGAAAGTATGGTATGATTCCTTATTACGTACAAATAACATGTGGCCGTCATGGAAATGGCTTGATTGGCATAAAAAACTGTCTGATAGTTTTAAAATCCAACGAAATATGTTCGAGTTATTAAAGGCTATAATTGAGAAAAAACCGTTTGACAACCAATCATTATATGAATTTTACTTCGATCAAAAATGTAGGATTGACCGTTTAAATTTAAACTTTTATGATCAAGATATTATATCGATTTTGTTAGGTAACATTGGGGATAGTAATATCGAGTCAAATAGTTTTAGTACCTGTGAACAATTAGCTAGTTTCCTACATAGTCGTACTTATAAAGCGAAAAAACCGTTAGTTAATCCGCGCGAACAACAGAAAATACTTCAATCTCAGTCTAATTCTAGTAGTAACAATACAATTCAAACAACTGTGAATCAGACTGTTCCGTCAAATTCTCAATATCCTTCAACCTCTAATATGTCTCAAAATAAAAGAGTGATAAAATGTTACATTTGTGCGGGTAATCATAAACGGAATCAGTGTGATCAAAATAAGTGCGATTTCTGTGGTAAGAGAGGCCATTTAGAATCTGTTTGCTTCCATAAAAAGAATTCAAATATTAAGTCTGAGAATAACCCTCCAAATTCAGAAGTTATGTTTGTATCTTCTCCAAATACCCGCGATAAATTTGTAAAGAAAATAAAAATAGATAATGTTCTGGAACACGACGCCTTTATAGATACCGGTAGTAGTTGCTCTCTTATCTCAGAATTTATAGTGAAAAACCAACATTTAAAATGTTTTGACCTACCTACCCCCATAGAATTACAAGGGTTTTCTAAAGATTCTTCAAAGCAAGTTACCCAAATGATTAAGGTGACACTTGAAATCGATTCTGTTCATATTGAAAATGTAGAATTATATATTATTGATGTATTAATGGGATGCGATATTTTGATTGGGAGGAATGTGACCGAACGGCCTGATTTGATATACTCGCGGGTCGGTGATGTCCTTAAGTTTGATTATGCAAATAAATTTACGGAATTTTGTAATACAGTTACTGAGCTAGAATTCGACGCAGATTCCCATCGCGCTGAACTAATTCATTTGTAAAAAAATATTCTGAGTGTATCGCAACTAATGTAGCGGAATTAGGTAAAGTTAATAATTATGAAATGGTAATAACGGTAAATGATTCTCGTCCAATAGAATGTAGGCCATTTAAGTCCCCACATTGTGAAAGAAAAATTATTAGAGAAATAGTAGAAGATTTGCTTAAAAATAATATTATTCAAAATAGTAGTTCCCCCTACGCAAGTCCAGCGGTTCTAGTAAGTAAGAAAAATGGAGAGAAACGATTATGTATAGATTATCGTTTGCTAAATAAAATTACCGTCAAAGATAAATACCCAATGCCCCGTATTGAAGATCTCGTAGATAGACTTCAAGGGCATCAAATATTCACGAGTTTAGATCTTAAAAGCGGGTACTATCAGCTTTTAATGAGTAAGGATCAAAATTCAATCGAAAAAACTGCTTTTATCACAGAAGACGGTCACTATGAGTTTCTCAGGATGCCGTTTGGGCTGGTAAATGCACCAGCTTGTTTTCAAAAGATGATGAACCAAGTACTTGGTAATTTAAGGTTCGGTAATGTAATTATTTATATAGATGACGTATATTTGCTATCCCAAACGGTAGAAGAAAATCTAGAACTTTTAGAGCGGGTTCTTCGAATTTTCAGTGAAGCGGGCCTCACCCTTAATTTGAAGAAATGCCATTTTTTCAAAACCGAAATAGAGTTTCTTGGATATAAAGTTAAGCCTAATTTGATTATGCCTAATGAAGCTAAGTTAGAAGCCGTGAAACATTTCCCTACCCCCAAGTCTGTGCATCAGCTTCGACAATTTCTAGGCTTGATTAGCTATTTTAGAAAATTTATTAAAAATTGTGCCATTTTATCGGCTCCGCTAACTAAATTACTGAAAAAAGACAGTACTTGGAGGTGGGAAGACTCCCACGTTCAGGCTTTTCAAGTATTGAAAGAAAAATTAACCTCGGATAGTGTTCTATTGATTTTTGATCCTACAAAAGAAAGCATATTGTACACCGATGCCAGTAGGGAGGGGATTGCTGGTATATTAATGCAAGTGACAAGCGAAGGTGAAAAACCGGTTCACTTTTATAGTAGACAAACAACTAATGATGAAAAAAAGTACCATTCATTTGAATTAGAACTTCTTGCCATTGTTTGCTCATTACAAAAGTTCAGGCTTTATTTATTAGGTTCCACTTTCAAAATTATTACAGACTGTAGTGCGGTGCGGTATGCTCTTACGAAAAAAAAGATCATTCCACGCATAGCCCGTTGGGTACTTTCAACACAAGAATTTTCATTTCAAATAATTCACAGAGAGGGCGCGCGTATGCAACATGTTGATGCATTAAGTCGAAACCCGGTCCAGACCGGTAACAAAAATGAGATTGAATTAGTTCTATCTATAACGGAAGCAGATTGGCTTTTATCAGTTCAGTTGCAAGATAAAGATTTGGTGAAAATAAAACAAACCTTAGAGTCAGGTGATGCCGATAGTAATAAGAACGTATTTGATAATTATGAGCTTTTAGGTAATAAGGTTTATAGAAGAACGAACCAGGGTCGTAAGTGGGTAGTTCCCAAAAGTTGTATTTGGCAGATAATTAAGTGTAATCATGATGATTTGGGTCATTTTTCTTTGAATAAAACGGTCGAACGTATTCAATATAACTATTGGTTTCCGCGATTAAGACATAAAGTGAAAAAATATGTTAAAAACTGTTTAAATTGCATATATTTTAAGAATAAGGCGGGTCGCAAAGAGGGCGAATTGTACCCTTTGCCAAAGTACGCACAACCCTTTCATACATTACATATGGACCATTTGGGCCCATTTGTCGAAACTAAACGCAAAAATAAGTATTTATTAGTGGTTGTCGATTCATTTACAAAATTTGTTTTTGTATCCGCGGTTCGTTCTACTAAAACTTCCGAAGTCATCAAAGAATTAGATCATGTAGCAAAGATATTCGGCAATCCTAGACGTGTAATTACAGACGCAGGTACCGCGTTTACATCTAAAGAATTTAAAATGTATTGTAAAAATAAAAATATCCGATTACACGTAGCAGCGACAGGCATGCCTCGTTCAAACGGTCAAGCCGAAAGATTCAATAAGACAATTCTTGATTGTATGAAAACTTTAGGTGCAAATACTACTGACGATAGTTGGGACCAATACATTAAAATATTGCAGCAGGGTCTTAATAGTACCATACATAAGACTACGAAAGCTGTCCCTAGTGAAGTTTTCTTTGGGTATCGCTTGCGTACAGACAGTGATAATATGTTAGCGCCAGAACCTGATAACGCGGATTTAATCGATGTATCTGACCTGCGTAAGAGCGTAGATTTTAATATTAAAGCCAATGCTCAAATACAAAAAGAACAATTTGATAAGTCTCGAATAAAAGCGAGAATATATAAAGAGGGCGATCTGGTATTAATAAAAATTCAGAGCAAAAATAATGACGGCCAAAGTAAGAAGTTGATGCCAACTTATAAGGGCCCATTTCAAATTGAAAAAGTAATTGGTAATGATCGATATGAAGTCAAAGACCTAAGGGGCTCTGAACGAAGTAGTAAGGCTTACACGGGCGTAGCAGCAGCTGAAAATATCAAGCCTTGGATCAGGATCGATGATTGGGCTTCTGACGATTAATTAATAGGTAAGCACCGTGTTGGCAAATAACTATTAGTAGGACATTCATATAGGTATATAATATATTTAGGTATTTTTCCTTAAAGTTTTTATTCATTTATTTAGAATCTTATTTTGACGACGTCTGTAACGCAAGTCTAGTTGATTAGCTTGGGGCTAGATGGCGCTGTGTGAAATATCCGACAATATTTATTTATAAATAAAACTTTATAATCCCCAAAGTGAACACAAAGCGGTGGTAGTAATAGGCCGTAGTTTGACATGTTGGCGTTTATGTTTACATCTTACAAGATATTTACTCTCAGCGAGCCCAAATAAAATTTGTAGCTTTACTTAAATATTGCACGTCATAATATTGTGTAAGGTCCTTTTAAAGTTGTGAAATTAATTTGGTACGTTTAAGTGATGCGTAAGGCTCTTTAAACACGTCATAATATTGTGTAAGGTCTTTTTAAAGTTGTGAAATTAATTTGGTACGTTTAAGTGATGCGTAAGGCTCTTTAAACACGTCATAATATTGTGTAAGGTCTTTTTAAAGTTGTGAAATTAATTTGGTACGCTTAAGTGATGCGAAAGGCTCTTTAAGTGCAAAATATTTCACTTTTAACCGATTTTCCATTAAATAAATACCATGTTATATCTAAGTGCAGCATAAGCTCTTTAGGATTGAGTGGTATGGGTATGGATTATAAAGAATCGGATGGATTATAAAGAGTTCACGGTGCAATATTTGACTAAAGAAGATAAAAATATATATTATATGTTTTTTATATTTTGCTAAACAAGTGGTTTGTTTCAGAATTTTATCTGGCCTCGTGGGGTGTCAGGGGCTGACCCCATGCAGAATGGCCGTGTTGGCAACCCGAGATATTGACAGGCAACACCATGAACTGTAAGGGGCGTGGCTGTTGCAGTGGCGTGATCCTCGGGTATAAATACAGAGGAGAACGGTTGATGCGGGTCTTTTTGAAAAGTATCTTCGCAACGACAGTGTCATTATAAGTAGAATCAGTGGTTTATATTGTTCACAAGTTAAGTATTTTGTATTTAGTTTAATTGTTTAAAATAAAGGTGTTTCTGCATTTAGAGTTGATTATGTATTATGTGTCCTATAACTATTTTTCTATGTATGTAACATGTGTAATTAATGATTAAATGTATAAGTATTCCTACTTGAATTCAATACGAGTTGTTATTTCTAGATATATTTCTAACACTACTAATAATATAAATTTGAAAGTTTGTGTGTTAATGCGTGTGTGTGTGTGTTTGTGACTCGTTCACTCAAAATCTACTGAACCGATTGCAACAAAACTCGATCGGTTTTTAGATAGCTACTTTTACCCCGCTATTCCCACGGGCTCCAAACTTATGCGGGTGAAACTGCGAATGATAAATGTGAAAGTTTGTGTGTGTTTGTTAATCCTTTAAGCAAAAAATATTAAACCGATTGCAATAAACCTCGGTAAGTAGATAGCTAGACACCTGGATTATTATATAAATAAATAAATATTGCAGGACATTACACACATCGCCATCTAGCCCCAAGCTAAGTAACTAGACTTGTGTTATGGGTGCTAGACAACTACTTATATACTTTTCTTTTGTAAATATATACTTAATATACATACAGACACCCAGACCACACAAATATCTAAGCATAAATACTTGTCTGTGGCGGGAATCGAACCCGCAACCCTATGTTTGGCAGACCGGCATGGTGACCATTGTGCCAACTGGGTCGTCAGGCTATAGACTACTAGCGACCCGCCCCGGCTTCGCACGGCTATATTATGCATGTATTATACATATAAACCTTCCTCTTGAATCACTCTATCTATGAAAAAAAACCGCATTAAAATCCGTTGCATAGTTTTAAAGATTTAAGCATACATAGGGACATAGGGACAGAGAAAGCGACTTTGTTTTATCTGTACTATGTAGTGATGATGATTTTTATCCCGATACTCCCATTAAGGGACTTACGCGGATGAAACCGCGTCGCGCAGCTAGTATTTAATAACTCAAACTAACCGTCAAACATAGGAATTATTCTGAACGCTCGTCCTGGCCCACTTATACTCCATTGACCCAAGTAAACTTCAAAATGTCTCAAGGGATTCGCGAGCGCTCCCACTGCTAATGTTAAGATCACCATGAACACAACTGGAACAGAAAAAACAACACTCAATTAAATGAGCATCTAAGTACTCTAAAAGAAATTAACTTATCTTCTTCTTCCTGCCCTTATCCCAATTTATTTGACGTCGGTGTAGTAAAATATCTATTAGAAATAATATCATAAAAAATCCAGAGCCTTCTCCACAGGCGAAGCATTTTTTTCTGCCAAATTCATACAAACAAATAAATACAAACGTCACATACAGCTACAGTACGCCATAAAAAGGCTGTGTTTCTAAAGGCTGTGATTCTAAAAATCTATATCTATAAAAATCTAATGCTTATATCTGTATGTCATAGAGTTTTCCTAATTGGTCCTGAAGGCATGAAAAATCACCTGTATTTGCGCGCCAGTTTAATTTTGTATGATTTTGCATTTTTTTTTTTTTTTTTTTTTTATTAACATTAAAAATAAACAATACATAGTTTAATACATTAAAAACAATGCCACAAAAACTCGATCGAGTTTTACCGGGCATTATACTACCCGCGTCGACTTATCTACACACTAATCAAAAACATTATACTATACACCTCATGACAAGTAATGCTGCGTTGACATAATTCAATAACAACTCTCTTAAAAGATACAATGCAAGAATAGGTAAGTACCCACAACGTAGTTAGCAACAATATTCTATTGTTTAAAAAAAAGAGTCGACTACAGTGTTTTTACTCGTCTGCGTGGCCGATGTAGTAATTAACTCACAGAGTCCGCTCGTTAGCGCAGATGCTGTGACCCTGCAGTGCATAGTGAGCAGTCCGCCCAGCACCAGCGCGCTCACGCGAAGCCTCCGTCTTCCGATGACGCGGTGTCGTGCCCCGCCACCGCCTGTCGCTGTGTCCATACCGGGCACTTGTGTCGTTGACCATATTACTGACCATTGGCTCTAAAAAAAACAGTCTAAATAAATAAGAAAATTGACGCAAAAATCAATTTTAAATTAATTTATCTTACTGAAATGGGTACTTACCGTGTCTCTGTTCTCAAAAGTAAGAATAGTTTCTAAAGAGTTCAGAGTTGTATTAGAATTAGCCATAAGCACTAAGGATTTAAAATAAACAAAATAATATTACAATTTTTACATTATTTACATCTTTAAAATCTTGTCATTTTTGACTTTTTGGCATTTTTATTGTCAGTTCCTATTTCTGTTTTTGCCATTTTTTTGCAGTTATAATGAGGTCTAGGTCTCTAGTCTATTCTGTAGAAAGATACACGTTCACTCCCATTACAAAGTACTTTATGATTCCCATTTCACTCAATGTTCACTAAGTGATAATATGCACATAAAAATCATAATTTGTATTTGTATGAATATACCAGACTGCGTGCACGCCACACGCATAAACACAAGTTCTTTGTCAAGAATGCACGCAGCACGCAGAAAAAAGCTCTTTTAAAAAACGAGACTCTTTTACTAAGACTCCTAAGACTGTCTGTCAACAAGTCTTTACCAAGAAATACACGTTTGTGCCTCACAAGTCGTGATAGCTAGACACTGTAGGTGATGTATTTCTGTTGCCGCTATAAGAAATATTAAAAACAGAATAAAATGGTACGAAACCCTTCGTGCGCGAGTCAGACTCGCCCTTGGACGGTTATTAGGTAAAATTTCTTTACTCATGTGGTAAAACTACAACAGAAACCAAACCAAATGAATGTTAAGACATATTTTAATTATAATTTACACGTTCTTACTATTAAAGTTAAGTAACATATAGATTCAAAATTTTACTTAGTCTTTAAAATATATACCTTATTTTATATGTTTCTTTATATCTATGATTACTACTTCTAATTGTATTCAATATAATACAAAATTATTTACAACCAAATAATCAAACAACTCGAATATAGGCTTATATAAAAGTCCATATTTACAATAGTTCTGATTGGTCCGTCAGATTCTTTCGCACTAGGAAATTGCCTAATGCATATAGGAAAGCGCGGGCTATGGGGGCGGCGGCGCAGCACCAGGCTGCGGTGCGTCCTGTGGCAGAGTGAAGTTGGTGAGCAAGTCCCGGACCGCAGGCCACAGTGTGCACTCAGAGTGTGACTGGTTGAACTCGTTGAATCTGTACCCAACACGGATAAACGATTTAGGCTAAGTACATACAAACAACTCACTCAATTATTACGCTTTCCACCTACAACTTTTGTAGCATTACTCACCGTTTTAAATGTAAGCTAACAGCGATGAGATGCGGCTGTGCGTTTTGTTTGTCGGCAAGCTGCGTCACGTTCAGCTGCATATCGTATACTAGCGGCAGAACCAGCTGTGTGTCGCCGCGGGTCAGGCAAATCTATACATCGAAACCAAATTTATATTTTAGCTAAAGGCATTCAGAGATTAACCTATTACTCCAATTAACGAGGGCGAAACTGAGCTAACTTTGCTCAAATAATTCCCCTCAACAATCACGTAAATTCACAGTGCTTTTTGAGATATTCAACGATCCGCAATATGAGCAACTTACAAAGAATAGTATCTTGTGTTTGGCGAGGAGTACTGCAGGTTGTCCGGCGGGCACGATAGGCGGCGCAGCGGGCGGGATGCGCAGCGCCCAGGTGAGCTGCCAGAGAGCGGGCGCGGGCGGCGCGAGGTCAGCACGCATCAAGGAGACGAGCGCGGGGAGAGCAGCGCCGCCCGCGCCCCACGCTCGCCCCCATCCATGCAGGGCTGTCGCGCGATATGGAGCCACCGCCACGCGCTCGAAGAAGAACTTCTCCATCACCTTACACAAATCGAACCAACTTATTATGTACGAGTATAACGTTCAAGGCAGTGATTTTTTGACGTGATAACGTTTTATAAATTGGTGAACACCTGCAATCTCAAAAAAGTGTGACGTCACGCGTCGTTACTGGAACGCCTCATGTTATTGACAAGGTAACTATAGCAACGTTTTATCGTTGCCATGGTTACCATCAATGTTTTCTTATGACGTTATCACGTAAAATTATCGTCTGGAAACAGACTTTACAGACAACCATTTTTTTTTTGTACAAAGGGTTTCAAATATAGATCTAAAGAATTACAGTAGGAAACATTTTAAGCAGGCGGAAACTAAACTATTATAGTCTTACTTGTAGATCATCAGCGGACCAAGTATCCTTGTGATCTGGTAGCGGCGTGAGATGCAGGTGCAGCGACTGCATGTGCTGCGGATGTAACGCCACGCGCGCCGCGAGACCCGCGCTCTCGCACCGGAACGTCAGTGACGTCGCTTCCACCGACACCATTGTCAGCTGAAGGTCAAATGATAGCGAATTATATACCAGTCTGAGACAGACGTAGTAGAAGTTTAAAATTTAAAATGAGAAATTTTTTTAGGCTTAATCATGTAAAAAGAACTAAATATTGTTTTAACGAAAATAGTAGTAAGTAAATGTAACCACAACTACGTACGTAATCCTCCTGCTGCACGAACCGCTGCAACGTGCGCTTCATATAGACGCAGGCGAGGAACCGTTGCAGCGGCGCGAGTGAAGGTCCGGGCGGCGCGCCGGCCGGCGGCTCGCACGGCGTGCACAGTGCTTCCAGCTTGCCGGCCGGTAGCGGCGTCGCCACGGCGCCAGCCCACGCGCGTCCCCCAGCCAGCACGCGCCCGCCGCTACCCGTCGCGCTAGTCGCCACCGGACCTAACATAAACACCATACATTCATATAAGTAACAATGTACACGATCGCAATGTTATGATCGATAACGTTGGTGAGAGAGTTTACCTTTATGATCGAGATGATGCCTTGGCGAGGGATGATGTCCGGGCGAGGGACGTGGCAGGCTCGGCGATGCGGGCCACGCAGTGAACGGTGAGGTGGGAGGCGGGTGCGGCGAGGCGACCGGCGCTAGAGGTGACGGTGCGAGCGGCGATGCCGGTGACGCGGACACACCCGTGCCACCGCCTGCGCCCGATCCCGTGCCCGCACCTCCAGTAGACCCCGGAGGCGATGTCAGGTTAAACGAACTGCCGCCCATCTGGAATAGTACTCTATCATTATTACAAAAGAATGAACGATTACGTTAGTTTTTATCAGTATATACTTCACTAATGTTTTTAATTTACCTGATGTTGAGCAGGCGACGCCGGGTGAGGAGTAACGGGGTTCGAATGCGACGTGTGAGGCTGCGGTGGAGTTAGTGGTGCCGGAAAACGTAGACCTCCTTGACATAATACGATCAATTAGAAATTACATCCTATCATAGAACAAATAAGTTTCCAAAATTAAATTAATATCACTTTACCTGGAGGCATTGGAGACATAGGCGAAGGAGGATTATCATCTTCAGCGAGCAATCTCGTATTTATATCGTCAACGTATTTCGAAAGGAACGCCTGTAAATAATATTATTCTTAATTTTTAGTATAGAAGACATTGACACTCTATTTCTCCATCACTTCATGGAGTTCAACGTAATGAATCGAAAACAACCAAACACATGTGAACATTAAACTAATTATAGTATAATGAACTATATCAAGTTATGTAACATTAACTATATCACTACATAGTATAAAAGAAAGTAGCTTTTTCTGTCCCTATTTCCCTTTGTATGCTTAAATCTTTAAAACTACACAACGGATTTTGATGCGGTTTTTTTTAATAGATAGAGTGATTCAAGAGGATGGTTTATAGATATAATACATGCATAATACAGCCGTGCGAAGCCGGGGCGGGTCGCTAGTTAACTATATAAATACTACATAATACGCTACTCGCTAGGACATTACCTTCAGCCCCTGTGCAGGTGTAAACTCGTCAACAACGGAACTACGATCGAACTTGGAGTATGATCCGTCACGGATCGTGACCACACCGCCTCCACGTATTCCAACCTCTATGGAGTACGCGCCTGCGTATATTATACGGATCTGGTTAAGAAATACATAGGTTAATAAGTTTTTATTTTACACGTCCCCATCTGGATCCGGACCCATCTATACTTATAATAAAGGAAGAGAGGATAAAAAGTCTGTAATTGGAAGCAATTCAAAAAAATGAGTCTAGGGGACTTAGAAAATTAGTAGAACAAAAAAGTATAGATTTTAAATTTTATGTCTGTCTGTCTGTCTGTTTTTTGTTACTTAAACAATAAAAACGGCTAAACCTATTGAAATCTGGTTTTCACTATTAGATTCGTTATATATCGAGGCATTTATTTGATCACTATCTCACCCGATGATAAGTGATGAAAGACGTTTGCATGTAACATACGTACCTACCTACCTCGAGATTTAAACAGCCAAAAGTTGTAGACATGAAACCCAGACTTAGGCAACAGATTGTAAGAAGTGAACTGACCTTTCTCCAAGAATGTGCGAGCAACGTGAACGTAGGCGTCGGCATCTGTGTGCGGACATGATGCAAGCCCAGTTGAGGTAACGTCGGCAACCGACTCAATGCCAGTAGAGGCGTGTATGTCTCACGTAGTACCACGCCTAGTGACATTAGGTCCTTGTGACTGAAATAATTTCCTTTTATAATAGTAACAGTCAGTTGTGACTAAAACAATTGCATTTTATTTTAGTAACAGTCAGTTGTGACTGAAACAATTCCCTTTTATTTTAGTAACAGTCAGTTGTGACAGAAACAATTGCCTTTTATTTTAGTAACAGTCAGTTGTGACTGAAACAATTGCCTTTTATTTTAGTAACAGTCAGTTGTGACTGAAATAATTGCCTTTTATTTTAGTATAACAGTCAGTTGTGACTGAAACAATTGCCTTTTATTTTAGTAACAGTCAGTTGTGACTGAAACAATTGCCTTTTATGTTATTAACACTCAGTTGTGACTGAAATAATTGCGTTTTAAATTAGTAACAGTCAGTTGTGACTGAAACGATTGCCTTTTATTTTATTAGTCTTACGATAACATTTTAGAAATATTTACTGTGTAAATGCAGTTACTTACCAGTTAATATAGTGGTCGAGGTGATGGTGAAGTAGATGGTGGGCGTTAGCAGCGGGCTGGTGCGCAGGAGTGGCGAGCGTGTAGCGATGCTGCGTGGCGCTCCACTGCAGCAGCGCAGTGGCGCGACCGCCCGTACCCCACCCCACTACCAGCGACCGGTACGTGTACGAACGGATCATCACGCCCGCCCAGAGGGTTTCACGCTCTACCGAAAGCAAAATTATATAACTACTAGCTGCGCCCCGCGGTTTCACCCGCGTAAGTCCTGATCCCGTGGGAATATCGTGATGAAAAGTAGCCTATGTGTTAATCCAGGTCTCCAGCTATCTAGATACCGAGTTTTATCATAATCGGTCCAGTAGTTTTAGAGTGAAGGAGTAACAAACATACATACACACACACACACACACACACAAACTTTCACATTTATAATATGAGTAGGATATAAAGACGACGCGAAAAGTCAGCAATTCATATAGTCAGTATACTATCTACTCAAGCAATATATTATGCATGTAGCGTAGAGGTATGCGAGGAATATTCACAGGAACACGCTGCGCTGTAGTTAAGTTTGCGCCGCATTATCTAATTTACAAGCAAACTTGTACCCATACTTGAGTGAGACATTACAGCTAACCAATAAAATATCGATTTTTAATAGCAAAGGTAGAAAATGCTTAAAAATAAAAACCCTTTTTAATAAGAATAAAAATAGATTTACCTTGAGCAGGTCGTAGCATAAAGTTGTAAAGTAGTGCATGAAGATGTACGATGGCCGCCCAGTCCGCGAGGAAGGCGTCCGCCGTGCGGCCTGCGTCCGTGCCTAGCTCGTACTGTAGGTACACGCAACGCCTTTCACCTATGCCATACCAAATTTCTATATTAACGTTTTATCTTTACCCTGGTATAAGCTTCATCGCAATCAGTTCTATTTTATAATATTAGTGTATTTTCTAAAAGATAAATCATAATATTTTATGTGGATGATGACGCACTTTTGTCTGCATCACCATGTCATACGAACTAAACGACCTACATGGAGAATCGTATAAATGTGAATCTATGTACTGATGAGTTATACGAACCCTGTTCTTTAGGATTGGGCGTGCGTACGGGCGAACTATGAAAGACGAACTCCGCTGTCCAGACGCGGGCTTGGTTCTTGGTCGTGAGCCGTACGGTGGCAGCTAGGAGGCGCGTGCGTAGCGCGGCGGTGGCGCGCTCCTCCGCCCCGCCAGGTGTGGGCAGTGCTACCACGCGCAATGCTAGCGCCGAACCGCTCCATTCTGGTTGTACGCCACCGTGCGTTACACCACGTGCAGCCAACTGTATCACAACGTCCACAATACATAAGTATCTAAATTGTATGGGTTGGGATAAATAACACAGTAGGCTCCTCTCACGACAAGCCGTAGGCAGGGTATGTGGTTTTGAGGTTAACACTCTAACCTCCTAATATTTTTAAAGGATGCAGATCAGTGATACTTCGCAAGCGTCTAATTGTTTTCGTATTTGACCTGCCCCAAGCTGCCCTCTGGACTATTCTATTCTACGTTTTTTTTACACTCCAATTCTCTGTAATAAATCCTGACTACGGCCTTGGGTAGAAAATGGTAGTCATTTGTATGTACCTCTTGCGCTAGATTGACGAATGGCACTCGTTCATCGGCCGCGGCGACGACGTGTGCTAGCTCCGGTAAGAAATACGCTGGCTGTCGGACGCGGACCGCGCGCGTATTGACTGCTGATAACTTACGCTTACCCGGTTGCATACCTGCACAAAAAAACATTGAAGCATTGAGACTTAAAAGATCATTGATCAAGCGATTAATAGCTTTGAGTCTAACATGCTTTCTCTGTACTCTAGATTGAGTACGTTTAAAGCCATTTTCAACCATAATCATTGCAGTTCAAAATATTGAAAATTATTTCGACTCGAAGGACCACTAAAATGGTTAACGTTTGACTTATAAATAAATGTCTTACCAGGCGTATCCAAAGGCGTAAACGGTCCGTGGGTGAGGGTAAAAGTATCTAATTCGACCAGCGAGTGGATTTTGAGATAAGCGCGAGCTGCAGCAGCTGGAACTGTGGAACTTGAAGATCCCTGATACAAAAACATGTATTTTAAGAACAGTACTTTTGGGAAACTAAAGCATATTCCTGCGACTTAGAACTAGGGGTGACTAGAATCTGGGAAAATAGAAGATTACCCCTTGTAGTGTGAATCTCAATTTGGCGAAATAATCTGAATCGAATAGACAAGGACAGGCATATGTTTAATCATGAAAGTGTAAATGATAGAACTATGTTTTATTATTTCGGATGTCATTTGACGGTTTAATTAACCATGATGCTGATCCAACAGGGAGTTGAGCTCACCTCAATATAACAACGATAACATAGAGTTATCGTTCAATTCAGTAAATAAGTGTATACTTACTTCATCCTCGCATTCGTCAGGCGTACACCGACGCGCACCCGCCAAGTGAAAGGATAGCGCGACAGAGCACGCGCTGCCACTGTTCGTCGTATTACTAGTCGTGGCTGTTGTGCCTGCTGCTACCTCCTTCATTTCTACTATCTGTGTACAAAAATTATAATATGTATTTAGAGAAATATCATCATAAGGGCAGCCCCAGTGCTATAGGACCTTTTTATTTATTTTTACAAAATTACAAAATGACACCGTTCAAATTGATGAGGCTCAAGTTGCTACTAATCATACTGCCAATAGCAGTCTGTCTCCCTTTCGCATGAACTATCGGAGAGGCGAGACGGCTTGCTATTTCGTTTATACGCGTGAACAGGACATTACCAGAATGTGATCGGTATGTCTATGCAACGTGACATAGAGTCGGTCCGGTGAGAGCTTGTTCAGCGGATGGTCAGGCCCATGTAGGAAAGGCAGGTGTTCACACACGCTCGCCGGCAGGTGTTGCAGCGTCTTCTCGCACCGACGAGCTACTAGCCAAAATCTGTAACGAAAATCATGCAGTTTATTTTCGCCAAATCGTATACACAGCCGTTCCGCTAGGTCTAGATAACAGAAGCCTATGAATTTAAAGTGAGCAGTAAGAAGTGGTCTCTTTGGTCCAGCAAAAGGGTTACAGTTACTTTGTTCATGGTATAAATGCCTACCTTAGTTGTGTGAGTAGATGTTTGATGTGTGTTTGGTTGGTGTCGTTAAGCGCGAGTGCGAGGTCAGGCATGCGCGGGGTCGCAGGGTAGGCAGGCACGCGCGCGCGCAGCCTTCCGCCATGCGCTCCCACCGACACTAGCAGCTGCTCGGCGCGCAGGCACGGCGCCACCACAGAGCACGCAAGCACACATGGCCACCCACCAACGCTGCACTCAACCTACACGTAAATAGGTAAATATTAACATTTATTGTTGTTGGACGAGCAACACAAAATGACGTAACTTGTTTTTAACTTACCCCTAAATCATTAAGTAACACTTTAAGATCGTTAAGCCTCTGCCTGGACCGAACATGCACAGTGTGTGCGAGCAGGCGCTCCATAGAAGGCGCGTGTGGCGTGAGCGCCGTAGCGACCCGCTCCCCGCCCGCTAGCGCCGGTACGTGCCACACGCACAGCGACTCGCCTTCCGCACCGATTATTAGTCGGTAGCCTAGTTCACAACCCAATTCCCTGAAAAAATCAAATGAATGATAATTCCAATCCAATCTATACATATAAAAAGCTTTGTCCTAAACGACTGACTGACTGTGACGGATCAACGCACAGCCTAAACCGCTGATCGTAGAGATCTGAAACTTGGAGGGTGTGTTATTTATACAACAGGCATCCAATAAGATTTTCTAAAATAAAAAGAGGGGCAAAGCTTGTATGGGACCAATCTACTACGGTTCTACGCGGACGAAGTCGCGGGCAAAAGCTAGTAAATAAATATAAGGAGAACCTAGTTCTTCAAACCAGAATGAATGAACGAAAACAGATCAATTTTGAGGTTTGGTGCACTGTCAGTACAGTGTATTAATTATACAACACAGCTGTAATAGTAGTTTACCACACAAGGTATGTAAGTGAGCTATTACAGAACGAGATCCAATATGGCGCCCGTGCGAGCGTAGCTCGCAAAGGGAGCTATGGATCGAGTGCACCCGAGATATTTAGACGCACGAGCGAGCGAGGGCGAATATAGTTCGAGGGTGTAATAGCTACTTACAAGCGAGGTAAGTATACTACTTTACATCATTCATGCGAGGTAAATAAAACATTTTTGTACGACATCTTCGGCTTCAAGATGACAGAAATTAGGCGTGCCGACCACTTATTCATCAGACGAAGTACTTGACATGAAGAACTGGCATTTAATAAACTTGTATGTTCTTTTTTTAAATTTTAATACAGTCGTCGCAAGTGAACAAACACTTAGTTAAAATGAAATGTAGCCCTTTTTCATTTTTTTTACAGTAAAAATCGTTGTTTGAAAAAAAAACTTGTTTGACCAAGGAGTTTTGCATAGCTTGAACTGAGATGAAATGCCGCCATTTTTATCGTTTTTTTTTTTCAGTAAAAAGTTTCGTCATTTTATAAGAAAAGAGATTGGTTAACCAAGGAGTTTGACATAGCTTGAATGGTAAAGTGAACTTTACAATTCAAGCATTCACCCGATGCTTGAATGGTAAAGTGATTTGAAAATGGAACATTCATATAAACAATGCACTGTGTCGTACATGACAACTTACCTCTTGCCATACTAGTAAATCCTACTTACCGAGCAAGTATGATGTAAAGAACATGTAACACAGTCAGTACATAATGTATATGGAATCGTAGTACAAGAAACAAGTTAACTTACCTCCAATAAGAGACTTGTAACTTCTGTCCAGGAATATATCTGTCCACTTGCAAATGTTTAGAGAGACGATCGCGGCACAGTCTCAATGTCTGTGTGTACAGTAGCTCTAAAGACAATGATCTACAGAAGTATCTTAGAGCTGCTAAGGCGCCGCTCAAGCCAGCGGCAGCCAGTCGTGCCTGTGCTACGCCGCGGAGCCATGTTAGTTGGGAACTGTGCACTAGCGGTTTACCCTCTAAAACATAAACATATGTTTTATTTAATTATAATAAATTGTCTGTTATCAAATTATAAAACAACTTTATAGAATACTAGCAGCGGTTTTATCCGCTCCTGTGGCAATATGGTTATAAAAGTAGCGTTCGTTCCTCCCATCAAAATCGATTCAGTTCATTACAAACAAAAATAATCTATTCTCTTTATAATATTACTAGCGACCCGTTCCGGCTTCGCACGTCTATATTATGCATGTATTCTACAAATAAACCGTCCTCTGGAATTACTCTATCTATTTAAAAAAACCGCATCAAAATCCGTTGCGTAGTTTTAAAGATCTAAGCATACATAAGAACAACAAAACATACAAAGTGACTTTGTTTTATACTATGTAATGATTAATGTAGAAAAAAACATACCACCAGTTTCATTATCTTGAATTAGAATAGCAATATCCAACAAACGCCAAGGCAAGTTTGGCGCATCGCCCATCACAGTCAATGATACACTGAACTCCTGACCAACTGAGAATGTCGCTCGTCCATTTTCCACCTAAAATAATACTTTTTATTTAACAAACCATAACATTTCTACAAAGTCTCAAATGCTTAAAGTCGTTAGTATTCAAACTAATTCATGTAAGTAATTATACATTATTTTGAAAACTTGTAAATTTTATTTAGGGAGTAAAATGTTCGTACTTTTTTTATAAGTTTTTATTTGCTTTTTTTAATTAGCCTGGATTGCCCTCTGCTGGGCAAAGGCCTCCCCATCTCTTTCCACCCATTGCGGTTCTCATCACCCAGTTTGTCTCAAAGAGGTTGAGATTGTCTTGCCAGCGTTTTTGTGGCCAACCTCTACATGGGGGTCCAGTGTGTTGATGTTTTTGTCCATGGGTTTTATATTTAATAAAGAAATATATAAATAAGAATTATAAATAGTCAATCTATGTATATGTGGGTAGCATATAGCTCAACCTCAAGACTTAACTAGTACTTAATTTATTAAAATCCTACAAATTATTGTTTTCTATTTACCTTAAGATTACGGACATCACTAGGCAGAGAAGCAGTAGTGAGTCGTTGCCTCACAACATGTGCAAGTGCTCGTAAAGTGGTGCGACGTTCACCAGCAGTCAGCGATGGTGGGGGCACGAGGCGCTCCCGTATCACTGCCGGCAATCTACTGTATGTGCCAAGCGTGAGCACTTCCACTGCTGCTGCCATATGGAATGTTGGTAATCTGAAAAGTGATATGTCAAAAAAAAAATCTTATGAAAAATCTTTAAATATGAACCGATCCCAAATGCGCTTGGTTTCAATCGTTCTGACCAGTCACTTCGTTTTCAACAAGCACTTCCACAACTTAGATATAACAGACATCCCTCTATGCGGAGTGTGCATGGAGACAGAAGAAACGACTAACAAACGATGTGCTGCTGGATTGCATGGTACTAGCGGAAATTAGATTCAGAACAATAGACATCAATAGCCTTCCAAAATTTATTAAGAAACCACATCTAGTAGCAAAATTTATGGAGGTTCTGGGCTAAAGAGGTCTAATTTTGAAAAACAGCCAGCATACAAGTACAAGTAGACTCTGGACTTTGATTAAACCAAAGACTGTTAAAGATATACTTGTTATAGATGTGACAAAGCTACAAAATTGGAAATTCACAATGTGTTTTATCAATTATATAACAACTTAAATTCCTTTGGAAAGATCACAGTGTGACACTAGTGAATTTATTGTTTCTAATAGTGAAACTGGCAAACAAATTTTGTTAAAGAAAAGGATCAAATGCTCTCTCTCTTCCATAACTTAGATATCTTAACCTCTGATCCAAAAAGAAACTCACCGAGCGTGAACCAGAGTTTCACGAGCGACTCTAGCCAAAACATCAGCAGTCTCGACAAACAAAAGAGCTTGTTTATCAAGAAATCCCATTATATGTGCAGATCTATCAACTTTGGTAGCACTGCTCGCCCATTTCACAAGGGCCAACAAACGGACAAATAACTGTCTCGTACGTGCACTGAATTTGTATATTTCAATTTTCCTTTCCATATCAGTCTTTCTTGGTAACCTGTAACAAAATATTTATAGATTTTTGAAATGGCCTTTCAAGACGAATTTCTTTATGCGATATGTAGAGGTAAAGGTTTCTGAAAAAGTCATTATCCCAGCCAGGATTCGAACCAGTTCTCATGGGATTAGGATCTATAGGGGTAAATTGCGGGACATGGATAGTCTTCAAATGTTTGTACTTACAATTCGGCCAACACAGTGAGTTCATCATAAGTTCTTTGAACGATGAAGTCGATAAGGAGAGCTAAAGAGATAGAGCCACCTCGAGCTCCACCGCCTTCAGCACCTTGCGTGCACCCTTCGATTGCCACAGGAACCATTGTGAGAATATACAAAATTTCAACTGCTATACTTAATTCACTTTACACAGATCACATTTTCTAGATAAATGTAACAAATATATGCAAAACACACACAGAGACCCAATAATCTCGAAAAAAGTAAAAATCACAAAACCGAGCTTCTTTTGCAAAAACTAGTGTTACCAGCCTAAAAAAACAAACAACTACTTTACTAAAAGTTATTCTACCAAAACTACAAAAATACGTCTAGTTTATTACTTTACTATAATAAAAAAAAATATATTTATTCAGTGGATAAATAGTTTTAGAAATTATATTTAGTGAGAGAGAACGTTTTAAAATGTGAATATTTTCCACAAAAAAAAACTACTGCAAAAAAACTCTCGTCCTTTTTCAAATTCTACTAAAATAGTAAAATTTTCTAATTGTGGTCACACTGAAAAAGCAACGGTTACGTTTTTTTTTAGTTTTGGCATGAGCTTTGGCTTCGTGCAATTTATGCATAAAGCCTTTAGAATAGAAATAAAAAACCAGAAGCAGCGATTTGTGCAGTTTTAGGAAAAAACGTTTTAATAAGCTTTTATTTCAAACAACAAGAGTTTGTTCTGTTCTAATCTCCTCAAGAAACGTAGAAAAAAGAACTTAATCTTCTTGACTAAACGGAGTAAAAGCTCTTTGCCTGCCCCTTTGAGGTTATTTAACAAATAAAAGGATCTGTTTTTGTCAAATTCACGTCAAATTCTAGTTGTACCCCGAGTCAAACGTTTGGTTTGGTGTCTTTTTTGTGTAGATAATTCCAAAGTAAAATTTCTAAATTATTGAAGCATCGGCGGTTTGTAACTAATATAAAAAGCTAGTGGTGATAGTGTTTCTCAGTTTGTTGTTTTTGGTCCACAAATAAGTGAGAACGTTAGCGATTTACCAAGTGGTTATTTTGGACTTAGATGAAAATAGTTTTTCAACTTCTATATTATTGTGTCGGAAAATCAATCAAACCGTCGCGTGAACAGCGTGTGAAGTCACTATTACTTCCGAAAGCTACAATGGGTTTGTTGACTGAAGGCAGCCCTCTTTCTTGGGAGGAGACGAAGGCCTTGGCAGAACACGTCCGGCAGCACGGCATCGAACAATTTATAAACCTATACAAAAAACTGCAAGATCGAACTGGTGATGTGCTAAAATGGGGTGACGAGGTATATAATTCAGTAACATTATTTTGATGCTACAGTGATTTATGATTTCTGAGTACCTTTCGGAGGTTATCGTATTCTGACTAAATTCATTATAATTATTATCCTTCTCTGAACTAGTAATTAAACAAAAGTTGAAGTAGCTGGAGCTGCTGTATTAATCAATATTATTAACAAATTACTTTATACTGACGTATTGTACTGATGTATGACGTTGATTCATAAAGTATTTTTTGGAAACTATATTCAGAACAAGATTTGGTTTTATAGAAACATGTCTTTATTACCTCCCCAATTTTGTAGGTACCTATGCATTTTTGTTGCAGGTGGAGTATATAATTGTGAAGTTTGATGATGTAAATCAACGAGCAACTGTAAGCCTAAGAGCTGATGAGATTTTACCACAGTTACAGGAAAAAGAACTGGCCGATCCTCAGAGTAAGTATATAATTCTTACCCCTTACATAGGTTTATGGGGCTGTTTCTGCACTTAGTCTCTTCATTTTGGCCATTGTGCATCTTACCTACATATAAAAATACTTTAGGGACTTATCTATATGTCCAGTCTATAAATAGACGAAAGCTGATTGCCTAATAACAATAAATGTAGGTATAAGGTTCCTTGTGAAAAAACTTAAGTTAAAAACTACAATATTTCTGATTTGTTGAAGGACTTTTCCTTCTATTCATCTTTTTCTTAGTCTTAAACTTATTAAAGTAGGCATTAACCAATGAACTTGAAATAAAATATCAATTGTACAATTTTCAATGAATTTTCATGTATTTTTTTTTATGTTACCTTGGAAACATGACAAACTATTTTAGTTGGTACTTGAGTGTGTAAAAAATGCCTTGTCATGTATGAGTCATGCATAGAGAATAGACAGCAAGCAATTACCTAGTTGAGTTATACTGTTAGGATGGGCATGACTCGGTCATTTTCATAATATTATATAATCTGATAAAAAATAGATCTTTGAAAAACAGTTTGGTATTTAAAATAATTCTAGATCCAGAAGAATCGATTATCTATTAAATTGTTATCTAATTTTATAATTTTTTATCTACATTTAATTTATTATCTGATGCTGACATTAGATGCTGATTATAATGTGTGTCATTGCATTGCTGTTAAGCAAAAATGCAATTCATACTTATGCATTCATAAGCTTATATCCTATTGAAGCAAACACTTAAATGTCAATTTAATCGCTACTTAAGATTTCCTTCATTATTTGGGTATTAAACAGTAAAAAATAATAAGGAAAATATGGTGAAAATGACCAAGAAATTGTCCTAAAACTTATTTTTAGTATGCAACTCTATAAATTTTTAAACTTCAAAAACCTTAATTATTCTTCTTTGTCCATCCCTTATCCTTTATATGGGGACGGGTCTCCTCACTTTGTTGCGCCAGGACACTCTGTCCTGGCTTGTCTGCTCTGGCAATTGGGCTCTCTTAAGGTCTCTCTTTATGTTTGACCACCAGATCAGTGGCCGGCGGCCTCTTCCTCTCAAAAACTAAAAACCTTAATTGAGCTTTGGAAAACAAAAGGAATTTTTCCCACTGCCAATTTAAACGTTTTAAAGGTTGGAAAGAGCCGCTGACTGCAAAATAATAATACAATCCATTTTTATTAAAAAGTATTTTGATGAGAAGAACTTTAATAAAATAATTAATTGAGATGGGAAGAATTTTTCAGACATCTGGGTCACAATTCACATATCTTCTAAAAATAGGTGTAGGAAGTGATAAAAGTTGAAAATGTTATAAGAAATATCTTATGACATTTTGTAAAACATGTCTTAAGATAACAATAATATTGATGTTACAATTCTGAAGCTGTAGACGGAATTTCACATTATCAGCGTTACAAAGTAATGATTTTTAAACAATAAATGAACTAAAATTACCTAGAACTCACACAGCTGGTTTCGATGGCATGAGACATTAAAGAGACTTTGCTAGGTAGTTAATGGGCTAACATTAATTATTTATAGCTGTAAAGTCACTTTGGCGGCCCGAATATGGCGCGTACATGGTTGAAGGCACCCCGGGGAAACCATATGGAGGGCTGTTGGCGCATTTCAATATCGTTGAAGCTAACATGAAGTACCGTCGTACCGAAGCTAGTGCATTCTTGAAAGACGGAGAAGTCATCATGAGTATTACCAATTTTCCTAGGTAAGAAGTGATAGAGTTTATAAATTGGTTAGCGCTGAAATGGTTAGTTGGTTTTCTTTTGAATATGTAGGTAACTGGACCTAATGACTAAGGCTACCTACATTTTATCCCAATACTAGCGACCCGCCCCGGCTTCGCACGGCTATATTATGCATGTATTATACATATAAACCTTCCTCTCGAATCACTCTATCTATTAAAAAAACCGCATCAAAATCCGTTGCGTAGTTTTAAAGATCTAAGCATACAAAGGGACATAGGGATATAGGGACGGCGAAGTGACTTTATTTTATACTATGTAGTGATGATTCTCACAAGATCGGGAGCTACGCGGGTGAAACATTGCGGTACAGCTAATCTTTTCATATAAACTTATTGAATTAATATTTCCATTTCTGAGCACAAATATGTGTATTTTCTATTAGTTAGTTCAGACAATATTTGTTTTGTTTGGCTACGGTCGGTAAAGTGAGTAAATTTACTGTTATTTGGACAGTGAGTTAACAGAAATCGTTACTCGCTCGTCATTGTCATCATTGTTAATTGGCTCTCTTACATAACTTTGTTATGATTTCATATTTACATACCTACTCCTTGACTATGTGAGTAGTTAAGTACCTATTTCTAATGAACGAAAATTATTATTGTTTTCGTCCTTTATGCCTTTACCTATAATATAATTTCAGACTAGGATGTCCGAATTTCACAAGTCCGCCACGTCCGCCGACACCTCAAAGTCAGAGTGGAGTCTCTAAATCTCTGTTCTTTCCTGATGACGCTATTTTTCCTGGACACCCTCGATTCAAAACATTGACTGCAAACATCAGGCAGAGAAGAGGAGAAAAAGTGGCCATTAATTTACCTGGTAAGAGCTCTTGAATGTAGTTTGAAAGTTTTGAGTTTGTTTGAATATAAAATATCCAAACAAACTCAAAACCTGGAGATTAATACAAACATATTATGTTTATAATAGGTACAAACATATTATGTTTATAATAGGTACAAACATATTATGTTTGTAATAGGTACAAACATATTATGTTTGTAATAGGTACAAACATATTATGTTTATAATAGGTACAAACATATTATGTTTGTAATAGGTACAAACATATTATGTTTGTAATAGGTACAAACATATTATGTTTATAATAGGTACAAACATATTATGTTTGTAATAGGTACAAACATATTATGTTTGTAATAGGTACAAACATATTATGTTTGTAATAGGTACAAACATATTATGTTTATAATAGGTACAAACATATTATGTTTGTAATAGGTACAAATATATTATGTTTGTAATAGGTAATCTCCAGAACTTCTGAACCACTTTTGAAAAAAAAAAAATTTATTCTACATTGAATCCTAAGAATAAACATAGGCTAATATTTATCCCGATATTCCCACGGGACTTAAGCGGGTGAAACTGCGGGACTCTGCAAGTAACATGAAATCCTTTGACTAAACTGTGATTTTCTCGTAACTATGTTATAATTTAAGAAACTTTATTTATAGTCGATTGTTGATTGTTACATGTCTGCATACAAAGCAGACCATTTGCGCCAAAGAAAATGATGTGGATTTTAACGATGCACTAACGATTATTAGATCAATAAAATCGGACATAAGTAAAAATGCGCAACTTAGTCAAAAGTGTCATGTAAGCTATTGTTCCTATAGCCAGGTAACCGACCTTTTAGACGGCGGCCATTAAAAATCCCCCCGCCCTAGACCTGTTTTAACAAATCAGTCGAAACTCAGCCGTTCGTGGAGTCGCATGTCTTTGTTTTCGGCACTTTTGTTCGCACTATAACTTCGCTTCACAGTTGTGTGTTTGTGTGGTTCAATTTAGAAAAAACTTTTATTGGATATGGCAGAAGAAGGTATGTACTACATTTTAAAATATTACATGATTACTTTGTCGTATAAAATTTATATTTTTATGTGATATGAAAACAGTTACAATTTAGGTAAATTTTTTTGCTTTACTTTTTCAAACAATCGTGTTTTTATGTATATGTCGTGTCTTGTCGGGCTACAACTTTTATAACAATATAATAATTGATTTGTTGGCTATTGTAAATCATAATAAAACCATCCGCCTACGTCCGCCATTTTGTTTTATATGACTTTTAAATTGTACGTAAAAATTACACAATTATTTTAAGTTAATATATTTATTTATTTGTCGTACAGATAATTCGAGAACTATCAAGATATTTACTAGAAGAGCATTGTGGGAGATCTTGAATGAATTCAAGGGCCACAAAATAGAAGAAAAGTTTTTATTGTTTGAAGATAGACTTGTCCAATTGACAAATTGTCCGGAACATGAGAAACATAAAATGGTAAATGGTTTGAAGCACTTTAAAAGTGAATTCAAAAAGAAGTGGAGAGGAGCTTCATACAAAGAAGAACGGTTTTTTAAAAGTAATGAAGTGTGGCTTACATCTTCGATGGAATTACCTAACTGGCCTGAAATGCCCTAACCAAAACCTGGACGTCCAAAAAAATCATTTGAAGATGTGTGTGACCGTAGCAAACGGAGAAAAACAAAAGATCTGCGTGAACAAGTATCTGTCGAGGAGTTGACTTATGCTGCTGGCGTGAGTCAGGGCACTTCAGGAAATAAAGATGCATCAAAAATAATTAAAGAATTAATGGCTTCACCCACCAGAGCTACTAAACTTAGAAAAGTTATTTCTAGTACCAAGAAGCAAACAACTGTAAAAAAATATACGCCAGCAGAAGCACTGGCTATCTTTGTTGAAGGTGATTTCACTAGAAGACAATGGGAAATAATCCACAGATCTGGTAAAGCTATTTACCCATGCTATTCTGTCATACAAATGGCTAAGATTGAATGTTATCCCGAGGAAGAATCAATACATGTCACTGAGACAAGCGCAGAAGTTAAACTTCAAGCATTACTAAATCACACTGCATTGCGCTTGTACAAATATATAGCGGAGGTTGTCAATACGTCATGCACTGAAGAAGAAAAACAAAATATGGTGTTAATTTCGAAATGGGGATGTGACGGATCTCAGCAGACACAATACAAGCAAAAATTCGAAAATCACGGAGATAGTGATGCAAATATTTTTCAAAGCTCACTAGTGCCTCTAAGACTATCTGTTATCATTGAAGAAGAGGAGAAAAAAATCATTTGGCAAAATCCGGTTCCGTCTTCAGTCAGATTCTGCAGACCCATACGTATAAGATTTATAAATGAAACAAAAGATATCACAAAACAAGAAATACAATACATTGAAAACCAAGCCGAACAGCTTCAGGAGACAGAAATTGATGGCAGCAAAATAAAACATAAACTGTTACTTACCATGATTGATGGCAAGGTATGTAATGCTGCTACAGACACCTCATCTACAATGAGATGCTACATTTGCGGACAGACTTCGAAGGATTTTAATAAATTAATTAAAAAAGAAAGTAAAGTAGAAACGTTGAAGTTTGGATTATCAATTCTTCACGCAAGAATTCGATTTTTCGAATCTATTTTACATTTAGCCTATAAATTGCCTTTACAAAAATGGCAAGCACGGTCTACAGAAGAAAAAAGAATTGTAAAAGAGACTAAAGAAAAACTACAAAAAGCCTTTAAAGAGGAAATGGGATTACTCGTAGATGTTCCCAAAGCAGGGTTTGGGAACACTAATGACGGGAACACGTCAAGGAGATTTTTTGCAGATCCGGAACGCTCCTCAAGAATAACTGGCATCAATGTCGATTTAATAAAAAGGTTTAAAGTCATATTAGAAGTAATATCAAGTGGCAATAACATTGATGTAGAAAAATTTGAAGCATACGCAAATGAAACTGCAAAAATATATGTCGATCTGTATGGTTGGCATCCCATGTCACCAACCATACACAAAATTTTGATACATGGAGGTGAAGTAATAGCTCATGCACTCCTACCTATTGGCCAGTTATCGGAAGAGGCAGCTGAAGCCCGAAACAAACATTTTAGGCAATACAGATTACATTTTTCCCGCAAATTTTCGCGCAGAGACTGCAACATAGATATAATAAACAGACTTCTTTTAAGTTCAGATCCATTTATCAGCTGCAGCAGAAAGACGCAAAATAAAAAAAGACAGCCTTTCTCAAAGGAGGCAATAGATATGATGTCTGCCAGCACGGTATTTAAAAATAGACAAAGCGAAGACGAAAGTTCCGACGAAGAAGAAGTTGAAGAATCCTAAAAATGTAAAAAGATGTAAAATTTTAAATATATAATTATTATATTGGTCAAACTTTGTGTTTTATTTAATTTAATTGCACATAAAATTATATAAATAAATTAAATATTTTTGTCCGATTTTTTCACTCAAATACTCGTTAGTGCGATGTGTAATTGCTTTCAGCAAGATGAAATCGCATTTAGATATGAATGAAAACTTTATTATTAAATATCTGATTGGAACATAATATAATATCTGTATCATACACAGAATAATGGAATCATAGTTCGATAACTGACACCTGCTATCTCTTCAAGTGCTATGTTGATAAAAGGCAACTGAAATTATTGGCATAGTCCTCCGACGACGCCATCTTCATAATTTCAATCTTCATGAATAAACTGTAAATATTCTATCACATGATGTCCTAAAGTGCCACGTTTCTAAGATACGATTGTCTGAAAATTACATTGAAGATGTCGTGGGATAAAACGTGTACCAGTCTAAAAAATACTTTTTTGTCTTAAGGCCATGTTTCTACCGTACCACATAATAGAGTTTTTCAATGTAAAACATTTAAATCTATATGGCGCCATTGTTTTTCATATTCTTAATTTCATTGTTTCTCTTTGGCTTATATTAAACTGCTAAAAATTGAGGTATTGGTCAGCTGATCAATTAAATACTTACTGACCAAATATTTAAATAGCAACCCAATCAAATAGCTCCCCTTTTCTTTTAAATGACTAACCTCTCTTGATTACTGAACTGATTATAACCCGTTTGTTCAATAATAGATAGAGAAGTTCACTAGAAAGGTTAAGGTCGCACGCAGACGATAGCCTTTTTGTCCGCCTAAATATACAACGGGTAAGACGTGACACTGCCTCTCTTAAACCATATGAATGTATGTGTATTCGTCTATCTGCTGCGTTTTGTTAGTTATAATATACTTCATTATTCTTATTGTCGATAGTGTTTCGAGATGTAAACACGAAGATACCTGTGGACGACAGTCACGAGCGCGAACCTAACGCGGCTAAACCGGATTGCGTGTATATGGACGCGATGGGTTTCGGCATGGGCTGCTGCTGCTTGCAACTCACGTTCCAAGCCTGCTGTATTACTGAAGCGAGGACGCTGTATGACCAACTGGCGCCACTCTGTCCTATCATGGTGAGATTAGATGACCTACTTATCCCACTGTCCCATCTAGGGGATGTTATAAATACGTAAGTTTAGGTGTAAGTTTCTTTGTTAGTATGTTTGTTACTTCATCACGTAAAAACTACTGCATTAAACTACATTACTACACTAGCTGCGCCCCGCGGTTTCACCCGCTTAAGTCCCGATTTCGTGGGCATATTGCGATAAAAAGGTTACCTCTGTCTTAATACAGGTCTCTAGCTATGTACATACCGACTTTCATTATAGAATAGAATATCATTTATTGTTCTATCTGTGTACATAAAGATCTTACAAGTACCTAATATAGTTGCAACAGATTACTCATTTCGAGCATACAATAATAAAAACATAGATGCTTAGAACTTAGATCACTAATTATACTCAATTGGTACAGGTACTACATTGCAATCGGTTCAGTAGTTTTAGCATGAAGGAGTAACAAACATACACACATACTAAGAGAAACTTTCACATTTATAATATTAGTAGGATAGTATTAATTTGGTATGTAGATAGATAGCCTCTGCAATACTGGAACAACACAGGCTACTTTTCCGATATTCGTACGCGATCGGGGCGCAGCTTTGAAACGAACCCTAAGAATGCATTTTTTTTAAAGCAGAATGTTCCATGAGTGTTCTTAGCTGTTTTTTAAAAATCAACAGTAAATGTTATGACCTTTTTTCAAACAAATAATTATGTTCCAGCTGGCATTATCGGCGGCATCTCCGGCGTACCGCGGGTTCCTAACAGACGTCGACTGTCGTTGGAACGTGATCTCCGCCTCGGTCGACTGTCGGACGCGAGAGGAACGCGGCCTCGAAACACTCAAGAACAACAAGTTCCGCATACAGAAGTCCAGATACGACTCGATTGATTCTTATCTATCGCCTGCCCATGAAAAGTTAGTTACCTACCTATTTTTTGTGTTATTTTGTGGCACTGTCTCGCGATTTAATCCGCGTGAGTAGACTCGTAGAGTATTAGCTTGTTTAGCTATTCAGCATTTAAATGTAGTGCAAGTGTTTTATTTTGCAAAATAAATTCACAATTATTTGTCTGTTGATTACAAGCCGTACCTTTTATATGAAAAAAAAAATATACAAAACCTTCATGGAGTGAGCCTTCAAAAATGAGCTAGTGGCTACGACTGTTTTCGTGCAACAATTCAAATTAATGATGAAAAATGTTTGATTTTTTCACGTAAAAATAACGCTTTTTCGGATTTGTAAGAAGTTTACAATAAACATTTGCAACTTATAACCGGAAAACTGTCAAGAAAGAAATAACAAACCTACAATCATATTTGTAGGATATTCCTATATATCATGACTTCTAGGAAGATATACCATCGCATCGCATTCTATGATGACATGAGACATGAGGGGGTCACTCCCACCTTCCTCCCATGGCCTTATCGACATCTTTGGTCATAAAGGCCGAATCTCGGGACATACGTCGGTTACTTGCTCTGGGCTCTTTCACCAACGTACTCACTTAAGTCCCTACATATTTCTTTTTGTGTCCTCTTGCTATACAACTCTCCCCGAATGGGGCAATTGACTACACATGAACGGCTTGCGCGTCAGCTCGTCTTCATGATATCTGCGTACTACTATTCAGCTAGCCAAGGCTGAGCTCCAATGCGCGTCATTGACATGAGGGGGTCATGGCGAATCGGTGCTTGCTGATCGTTTACGGTCGTGCGGGTTAAGCGACGCGGACGCCTGGCGCGGTCATTACTTCGATGGGTGACCAATTAACAGTGTGGCAAAAATGTGTTTTCGTGAGCCCCTCCGTCCTTCGGAAGGCACGTTAAGCCGTTGGTCCCGGTTGCTACCTCTAGTAGCAGTCGTTAGGTCAAGTTAGAGGCCTTAGGGCGATCTGAAAACTCTAACAATAGGTGAGCCACACCACTATACGAGAAGAAGAAGCTCGCATTCATTCTGTGTCCATAACTAAGTAGGTACTCAAGGTACATATTCATAAGGAATATTCAGTAATTGTCTATGTTATTTATATTTAGATACAACGACATTGAGATAGTGCACGACAAGGCGATATACCGTCGCCTGCGCGAAGGCGGGATCGATCACCCTCTCGCTCTACACGTCGCACATCTCTTTATACGAGATTCAGTTTCACTCTTCTCTGAGAAAGTCCACCAAGATGACCAGAATGACACCGATCACTTTGAGGTAAGTCGTATAATAGCCTGCAAGGCTGAAGGTTAGGTTAGAAAAGTTCAATTTTCGCCGTTGTATAGGTAAATAATTTCTAGTCTGTATGTAAAACTAACTGTGCCTTGCTGTTTCCCCCGCGTTAGTTTGAACACGAAAAAAGGTTTTTGCGTAAGTTTACGAAGTGCACAAAACGGAAGCTAACAAAAGGATAATGGAAAATATCAGAAACATAAGCCTATCCGTTATTCCAGGGCTCCAAATATCTACATACAAAGTTTAATCATCGCTATTCATCACAATTGATTCAGTAGTGTTTGTGTAAAGAAATTACAAACAAGTGCACACACTCATAAACTTTCGTATTTATAATTTGAGAGTAATAGTCGACTTCAATGAAATGTGTAGTTTAGCGGGACAAGGTTATGGACGACTATAAAATGCGTTTAATTGGCGAATAAATGATAATATCTTTACAGAATATCCAATCGACCAACTGGCAAACAATGCGTTTCAAGCCACCGCCCCCCAACTCTTCGATCGGTTGGCGCGTCGAGTTCCGTCCTTGCGAGGCGCAACTCACAGACTTCGAGAACGCGGCCTACGTCTGCTTCGTCGTCCTGCTCACCAGAGTTATACTGTCGTACCATCTTAACTTCGTAATGCCCATTAGTAAGGTGAGATACGGCACATTACAACAAATCCATCAGGTTGTCTGCGAGAGGCCGTCTATTGTGGCCCCTAATTCTCATTAGATCGGGCCGTGTTTGGGACGTGACGTGTCCGTGTTACGTCCGGGCCCAGACGGGACACGGTTGTTTCACGGATCCGCCTCGTCCTCTCGGCGGCTGATAATCCGGTGTAATAAAAACGTGCAGCACGGACGAGCTCCGCCCCGATCTCGGCCCGACCCGGTCTAGTGAGAATCATCCCTAAAGCGTTCTATCTATCTAACTAAACCATTATCATTCTTAAGGGACCACATCGGGCTCGACTTAGAGTTTAAGATCTGTGAATCGAACCTCACAACATGGAGCGAAATAATGTGATTTTTTCTCAATTTAGGTGGATGAAAATATGCAACGCGCACAAAAACGGGATGCAGTATTGCGAGAGAAGTTTTGGTGGCGGCGAGATGTCGGCGCGCCGACCACTATCGCGACACAGTCTAATGACGCTTCTGAGGAATATGCTGAGATGACCATCGACGAGATTGTTAATGGAAAAGTAAATATGCTTTCAACATTGATGTCGATACACACAGCGCAGTAACTCATTTACTTAGAATCAAGGCACATAACCAGAACCAAAAATCTTAAGTCTAGTTCCGTTGAATGCAGATGAAACTGCAGCTTGTTATATGTACTTAATTCTTTTAAACAAATCCCTCTCATTTACTTTAAAAAATGATTGTTTAAAATAGAGGTTATGTTACAGGACAGTGTATTCCCCGGACTGGTTCCACTCATAGAGTCGTACTTGTCCGGCATGGACGTGGACGCGGACACACACTGCTCTGTGCAACAGTACCTCAAGCTGATACAGAGGCGAGCTTCGGGGGAGATCTCTACCATGGCCAGCTGGATCAGGAACTTCGTCACCAAGCATCCACAATACAAGTTAGTTTATTGAAATATTGATTCAATCTAAGCCATCTGTATTCTTGTCACCATAGCTTACTGGTTATTTTGGGGCTAGAGTGCGCTTTAATGTCCTACATTTTTTTCTTTACAGTAAAGATTCGGTCATAACGGAGAAGATAAATTACGATCTATTGAAAACAGCCCATGAAATCCAATCAGGCAAACTTTCCGCTCCTACCCTACTCGGCAGTAGCAACGTCTCCAAAACAAACGAGGACATTCCCAAAGCATTTACGAAAATGATGGGCAAGGAGTGCCCTTAACCTGTCCAGAGAACTCGCGAGTGTAGTGCCTTTACTAGCATTCAGACTCGATGTAACAGTTCAACTCTTCAACCATTGTTACTTACTTTAAGACGGGTTTACACTATACGAGTATTCTTAGACCGAGAGTACTCAAACCAGCTACGGCGTATATGAGTCTACTCAAACTGCAGTTTGCACCTTACAAGTTTATTATCCTAAAACGTAGCACCTAACCAATGACACGTTCATTTAAAAAAAATCTTAGATGCCGTAATTCTTTTTAACACACTTTTATTAGTTTCACCTGTATGTTTGCTTGTATGTAACCAACTCTTTTGGGCTCGATTTTGTTGCATGAAATAATCCAAGTGAATTCATAACAATAGTAATCGTAGGACAGCGTCCGAGTAAGCTTAGTGTTTGCACGCTAAGAGTAAACATGCGTGTGAACGAGGTCCGAGCACACTCGTATAGTGTAATACCAGCTTTGTTGTAGAAAAGATATAGCATTAGAAAACTTTCCATAGGAGAGTAACGTTTGAAATTGAGGTATTTCGTAATAATTGTTGTTGGGATGAAATCTTAAATGTTAAATTAAGTGACGGTTAAACTGTATCCATCGATTTTGAATCTGTAAACTATGTAGTTGAGAGTTGCCTTATGTAGTTTACTCTGAGATTTTATAATACATACTATAAGTAGATACAAAACCGATTGACGCTTAGAATTGCGTGCCTCAAATACGCCAAATATTTAGCATTCCAGTGATTATGATATATTTTGTTAGATCTGACCAGCGTATACGTTAAAATCGTCAGATGTAAATGTGTACTTAACCAGGGTTTGGATGAAGGGAGTCCTAAATCTTTACAAAATCAGGTCCTACATACATTTTTAATTTATCCGTTCTCTTCACCAAAAACTTTGATAGAATATTGTGCAATTTATTGCGCCTGACTCCTATTTTATAGTATTACTATTTTAAACACTATTTCGTAATTTTTAATGACAACCCAATGTTGCATTCGTGTATTTTATATAAAAAAAAAGAATTTAAACTCTTGTTGATGGGAGAAAATATACTTTGGTACTCGTAGTTGTTATACATTTTTTAGATTTTCTTTTATACTTTTGTCTTTTTTCTTGTATTGATTATTAATGAATTTATTAGTTTTTTTTTTGACAATTTTATATCAAATATTTTGTCACGAGTAGATGTATATTATTTTACCGAATTTGTATGTAACAAAGCATTTATGTACTTGGCGTTTTTTTAATTATGGACCAAACATTTTAGTTGTAATTAAAATAGATTATGATTGTTATTTATGTATTGCCAATGTGATACAGGTGTTAGTGATATACTGTTAAAATGGTAGCTGATTGTATAAATACTAATAAACCATTAGAACAACACATAGAGCCAATCATCTAATATACAGATAGATTGCAGATTTCTACCTGCCTTTTTCTGTTCTCAAACGTTTTTAAGGTGTGATTGAAGGATATGCTAACAACGAATATTTATATCGGGTATTAAATGGTGAAACCACAGATTAGCATTAAGCCAGCACAAATTGAGTTACTATGTTTCGAAGTATGGTGCAATATGTGATTTAATAACATTTTTGTTTAATAAATTTGTTGTAGTTTAGTCTATTGTTATTTATGTTAATGTAATTACTTTTAACATTGATTTATTCCAATAAATAAAGTTATTGTAACTGTTTATGGCTTATCATTTTCGAAATGTTTTAAGAAAGTGTTTACCTACAAAAATGAAACTTCTCTTAGTGGTTTGGCTTACAAAATCATTACTTCTTTAAAAATTTCAATTTAAAACTTATCTACAAGTTGCAATATATGCTGTTGTTCTTGTTGACGCCACTCTTCACTGCCCGCGTCCCCGAGGTTTCCAGCGTATTCTGGGGGAAAATATAGACTTTACTTTTAATGAGTTTGATTCGGTGACGGTTTAGAGGAAGTATGGTCATTGAGACTCTAGAATATCACTACATAGTATAAAACAAAGTCGGTTTTTCTGTCCCTATTTCCCTTTGTATGCTTAAATCTTTAAAACTACGCAACGGATTTTGATGCGGTTTTTTTAATAGATAGAGTGATTCAAGAGGAAGGTTTATATGTATAATACATGCATAATATAGCCGTGCGAAGCCGGAGCGGGTCGCTAGTATTCATATAAAAGCACTACTTACCTCGCATAACGTGTCGGATGATCTTCAAAGATCCACCGCGTAGAGACAGCACGCGCTGCACACGTTGTTTTATTGCTGGTGGGCCGGCTGTACACACCTGCAATGTCGGCCATTTTAACGTGTTTGTTCTCAGCAGCGTACATTTGATGAATAGGCGAAATTAATAAACTATCTATCAGCTACTAAGGGTACGAGGCTAAGTTACTGACATTTTTGAAGTTATACTTCTTTATGGTACAGGCGCGTTATAAAAAACTGGTGAGAATGAAATTTTAATATGCGCGCGCATCACTGTAACGTAAAAGTCACAGGTTGAAGAGAGAGACGAGGGACTACTGTCATCTAATTAGTTTAATTTTTTTGTATTTATTTGTCATTTTGTTGACCAACAAAAGTACCCCATCTATTGTTATGTATGAACATACCTCCAATATAATTCGATCTATTAACTGTAGAGTAAATAATCCACCGGAAAGTCTTCTTAAATACTGAGCATCATCATCCAAGTCGTCAATGTCTTGCTGTAAGCAATAAATATTAGTAGGTATATAAAAATAGTTGATTTGCTTGCTGATAAGTTTATACAAGAATCTAAGGAACCACAGCAAAACTTCCAGAACAGTGGTTTCAAGACTCAGATCTTTTGTTTTTAGGGTTCCGTGCCTCGAAAGGTAAAACAAAAGGAACCCTTATAAGATCACTTTTTTGTCTGTCTGTCGGTCCGTGTGTCACCACTGATTTTCTCAGGAATGGGTGGATCTAGCAAGTTGAAATTCATACCAGATACTAGACTCTAGATAGGGTCCTGAGTCAACACGATAAAAAGATATGGGCAAATATACATTTCCGCGAAAACTTGTAATTACTAAAGTAGGTACTTTAATTTTCAACATTTTTGTATTTCGTAATTTTCCCTTTACTTGTGCTTTATGACCTTGTTTTAGATATTCACGTGACGTGCGACGAGACAATATACCAATCAGCGCTATTCAATTGACTATTGAATGGCGGTGATTGGTACATTTTACAGATAAATATACCTAATCTACAGTGACACTCACCTCCATATCCTTCTCCGTCCGATCTACTTTATCCATATACTTGAAGTGCAGTTCCAGCAATCTATCAACCTTTTCCAGATCGTTCTCAGTGAATTTCGCCAAAAGTCTCTGCCTTTGGCTCCCTTGACAGTTGCGCAACATGGATGATATTATGGATACTACATGCTCTGTTAAATTAGTACTTCAATTAAAAAGCTGAGAAACATGGAGTCAGTGATAACAAGTATACACAGAAAAAAGGACCTGTTGTATTAGGTATGGCCACAGATATGTATATCCATATCTGTGGGTATGGCGCTAATAGCTACATTATGATATTGTCTTTGTTCGCGGTCTAATTTTTCGCAGGGTTATTATTTTTCGTCTATGTACTTTTTGAGGGTAGATGTCGTTTTTTTAAGCTATTGCATAGCTTTTATCGCGGATTTTGAGCGCGGCGACCGAATCGAGAAATTCCTAATGAAAATAAAACCTAACACCCCCCCACTCAGCCTACCATGTAGCTCGGCCGAGCGTTCGCTTAACGTGTATGTATATATGGTACGACTGTACGTATGTACGATAAAAATGCTATGCAATAGCTTTACCGCGGCAGTCCCCGAGTGCCACACGTTTTTTGTTTACCTTCATGTTGATCGACAGTAAGCATTCTCTTCCGTTTGGGTGTCTTCATAAAAAGCGGGAACACAGTGCGCAATCCCAATATATCCACGAACTTATTGCAGTTGTCACGACCGTCCTGACCCACCAAAGCATGATCCAACACTTTGAGAGAACCATTTCGGGACATTTTCTTTTCCCTACAAGTTTAAATAAAATAAAAGTCAATCAGCGTCTATTTTCTGATACACTAATAAACCTTGTTCAATGTCCATCACGTGTCGAAAGTCTTTTGTTGATACAATGTCGTGGTACAGACAATGCAGTAGTATAATTGATGGGAGTTGTTTAATTACCATCAATGGAACTGACCAATGGCACTACTGACAGAAAGATGATTGGTTCGCTGAAAGTTAAATAATAATCAATCAGCATTGACTGTGACTATGGTGAGGTGTACCACAACTTATTAATTTACAGTGTTGCTGGAAAAAGTTCTGGAAAAAGCTCTTTATATCGTAGATTGAAATCCCGCCAGAAATAATTGTTGAAATGTCAAACTGACCTAAGCATAAGGTTCATGAGCTGCAGCCCTTCGCCGCGCAGGAAGCGGTCGCGGTTGGCGGGGTCCATGAGCGCGCAGCACAGCGAGTCAAACATATTTTCCATAGCTTCGTGTTCCTCCGCGCCGGAGGGGTCGTGTCTTTTGTAGAACTAAAACATACATACATAAGTAGGTACTTAAACTTACTTAATAATACTCTACAGACTAACTTAAAAAGAGTTGAGAAACTTCATGGGAATGCTATGGACTTTCAGAGTTTATAATAATTATAAATCGTATTTACTTTTGTAATTTAAACTTACAGCCAGCTGCTGCAACAGCACATCAATTCCATCCAATTCACCAAGCAGTTTTCTGTTTTCGGGCGTATTTTGCAACAGAATCGATAATATCTCTGTTGCATATAATTTGTTTCCATCAAACGGCACTTTCAACTAAAAAAATTGGAAATTATTTATTTTCTTTTAATAACATTTCTGAAAGATATATTATGAGCATTTCATACAAGTTCTTACTTTCAGTCTTTTGAGTATCCATTGCATAAAACCTTGTTTTGCCACATCTATGCAAAGTTCCGGTTTGAATTCAGTTATATTTTCCATGATACCTACAAAATAACACAAAAAGTTTAATAAAAGTCTAAATACAGAAACCCCACAGAAAATAGGTCACTTTAGCAACCAAGATTCACAACTACACATGACAACTCAAAAAGAAATGCATATGTTATTAATTGATAAGCCTCTTTGCAGGCCTTGCAATTTCAGTTGTGCATGGTCTTCTAGCTGTGCCCTGTAGTCCAGGAACGATATAGCAGCTGCAGTTATCTACCAAGTTTCATCGCAATTAGTAGGTTTTGCTTAAAAAAGAAACAAACATACTAACACAACAAACTTTCACATCACTACATAGTATAAAACAAAGTCGCTTTTTCTGTCCCTATTTCCCTTTGACTGCTTAAATCTTTAAAACTACGCAACGGATTTTGATGGGGGTTTTTTTAATAGATAGAGTGATTCAAGAGGAAGGTTTATATGTATAATACATGCATAATATAGCCGTGCGAAGCCGGGGCGGGTCGTTAGTTTATAATATTACTATAATAAGTGTACCAAGTGTGTCATGCACAGCATCCCTCTCATCAGGTACTTGCTCATCAAGTCTGGCCAGGTTGTGTAGCAGCAATGCTGGTGCCTCAGCTTCTGCCAGCGCGTTGATCAACTCCTCTGCTCCTTCCTCACTTTCATGGAGAATATCAACGTCTGTTAACTCCTGTGACAAAAAATACAAGGAAACATTTTAAATGACTGTGCACAAATTTTTATGGTTTAAGTAGGTTTCAAATCAAATAAATAATAATGAAACAGATTTATTGCAGGCACACTTGACCCATTACAAAATGAATAAAGACATACAAAAGTTTTTAAAAGATATTAAATATAAATACAGCCTGGTGACAGACAGATTTTATTCAAAGGTTAAAAACGGGACCCTATTACTAAGATTAGACAGTGAAATCTTAGTAATAATGGAACCCTAAAAACTAGGTGTTTCTGTAGGTTACTATTTACCTAAAGTCAAATTAAAAAAGGAATATTTTTATTGGTTGGTTATATTTGTTAGTTGGTATGTACACAAATACATGAGTAGATAAATAGACAAGTAAAAAATACCTGCAATAGATGAACAACTTTAGTTGAGATGTCTGTGTTGTCATGTGATAGTAACTCTAGCAAAGAATTGACACATTTCAGCTCCACCAGCAAGGGGTACTCATCGGGAACTGTGGCTACTGCACTCAATTCCTATAAAAGTAAATCACAAAAATTACTCCTCTACAAATAAGGCAGAAATTTCCAGGTTTATACAATACTAGCAGCACTCTGGTTTCACCGATTCCATGGGAATATCGGAATAAATAGCTATGTTACTCCCAAGAATTTAATATATCTTCATACCAAGTTTCATCAAAATCGTTTAAGAGTAAAAGGGTACCGGGGGCTATTTCCATACAAACTATTACAAACGTAGTCGCCTGTTTTCTCCCTGGATAATGACACTAGAGCAAATATTTTTGGTGCATAAAACTTATAACTGCCATGACCATGCCCCTATTTTTTGGTTTTTTTAATTTTTTAAATTTTATTTTCTATGATAATTAGAAAATTAAAAAAAAACAAAACATAGGGGCATAGTCATGGCAGTTATAGGTTTTATGGCACAAAAATATTTGTGCTAGTGTCATTATCCAGGGAGGAAACAGTCGACTACGTTTGTATGGAGAGCGCGCAGGTACCCTTTCACCTTAAGTAGTTTCAGTGCAGTAAATAGAAATATTAGTGAACATTTGCTCCACAGTATCATCCATAGAAATTCAGAAACCCTGAGTATACTGGAATAAAAGAAACCTACGTGTTAAGTCTTCAGTTACAATATGTCCAGTAGGTTTAATTTGTACAAAATGGATGCAAATAGAAAAATATGTAAGTATCACCTGTAAAGCCTCGTGTAAGTCAATTTCACTGTCCATAAACTTCTCAGGCTGGTCCGGAAACTTTATTCTCATTTCCCTGTTCTTTAAAGCTTTCTTCTCAAAATTTAGGACTAACTTTTTAACGGCTGTATCATCGAGAATTTCACCCTTTAAATTGAAGACAAGTTAAGTCCATTTGTATATACAGATAGACAAACAAAACATTTATTTTCACTTTGTAATAGGTATATTTACCTGAGTAGCTTCTGTCTCCACATATTTAAGAATTTCCTCTCTTTCTTTATCCGACAATGTAGGTTCTTTAGTGAGACTTTTACTCATTTGCAGTAAGTTAACCTCTCCTTTGGCCTTGCCTAGCCGTCGCATTTTAATAGCCCTAGTCCGAGAAGGCTCTTCATCAGAATCACTGTCATCTTCATTAGGTCTTTTAGGAGTCGGAGTTGGCTGTAAACATTGAAATCGTCAACTACAATTTGCACAAATGCTGACAATTATGTCTAATTGTATTAAAACGACTCGTACTTTAAATGAAAGTAACTCCCCTACGTCCATTTCTGCAAATTCCTATTAGATTGTTTGTGATTTAACCAGCAGTTTTGTTATTTCCTATCTATCGATTTAACTTTCGCTTCCTCCTTCGCTTCGTTTGTTTTGGTATTTTTGAGGTTATAATGAAAAATGACAATTTTGACGTTGACAACTTTGCGAGATACTTATCAGTCTTTCGTGAGCGCTTTTGGGCGCGCTTATTGCATTTCGGACCGCAGCCTTGGCCAACTAATAACTAAGGGGTGCGTTCCACTTATTGACCACGTAGAACGCCAGTGGCGACCATAAAATCGTTTGTGGGCGCTCTGTGGTGGAACGCCCTACGGTCGATGAGCGCGCGTAATTTTTATAAGTTAAAAATATGGCGGACATTGCCGCCATATTTTTAACTGACCGCGTCAATAAGCGGAACACGTTTGTGATCGAAAATGTCCTTAAGTGGACCGCACCCTAGGTATTGGCCAGCTTCTTGTCACTGGCTGGAGAGTAGTAATAAAAAATACTTCACTTCCGCTTTTTGATTTAAAAAGAAAAGGCGGGAATATCCACCATGAAGTAGTTCACATTATTTCAATGTATTATTTTAATTTTCTTTTCTCATAGGTTTGTTTAATTTTTAGAGCTAAGAATAAAATGTCGAATTCATACAGTTTTCTATTGCACAATGTGAAATCTTTTAGTAGAATGAATATTACAACAAAGGTAGTTGGTATACTTTACGTCCTTTACGTTACTTACTTCGATATGTACTATGATTATGATTTCTCTCTATACTTACAGAACGAACCAACAGTATCTGCTATGTTAGACTGTAGAAGTGGCGGCCTCGATGAGTTGCAAAAGCTTCTGGAGCTCTTGAATACAACCGATAACGTTGATTTGCTGTCTAAAATATTTTCAGCAATATCTGCATATTTAATGTTTCATGTAAGTACCTATATAGCTAGTCCACCACCACCATAATAACCCTGTTTCTTACCTCTAGTGCCTAACCTAGTAGCCTTAAAAATATATAGGGTCAACCGGGGCAATCGCGTCTGGCGGGGCAAATGCATCTTTTCAAATTTATTCAATACCTGTACTACAACGCCATCTGTACTAACCGCGGGTAAAATATTTAGTTTAAGCAAATTGCAATTAGATGTCAGCAGTTTACATAGATTCAACAGTTCTTGAATAAATGACATTGGGACTTTTACTAGGCGGAGTGGCAGGTTTTCTTTTTAGCGCGGCCAGTAATCAAACTGAATAAATTAGTTGTAGAATATTGATACAAACAAGAAATGTTCCAGAGTTTCATATCTAGACTCAGTCGGGGCGGAGTTATATCCATTTTAAAAATTGTTATTTTGGTACTTAATCTACCTACAAAAGGAACCATTGGATTTTTTTATAATTAAACCTCATTATAAGGAACTCATTAATGGACAGTTGGAGACTTGGCATAGAGTCTGTGGTCAAGAGTGATACGAAAGAGGTTTTGATGAAAAAAAAATGTTAATTGTTATCTTAATTTAAAAAAAAATGTGACTGGACAAAAAAAAAATGTTTTCTTGGTACATGTATGAGTGTAGCCGGACGAACTAACAATCGAACTTACAAACAATTATGCTAGTAAATATTATAATATATTATGAGTGAGGTTTAATACTACCTATTAGAAAGTGGTCGAAATATTTTAAACACTGACAGTTTTTATTACGTGTGAAATAAGGCAAGTTAAATAGAATTTTTAAGTAAATATTTTGTTATAAAAATTAAATTCGTTATTCATTTGGAATCATACAATTTGCATTAAAAATAACCAACCATTCTCGGTTAACCAAACTATTTTTAAATTACTTACTTATTGACCATGCATGCATTGTTAGAAGTACTCATAAAAAGAAAACCAAACTGCCCGTCTCGTTATCTTTCATAATATAGCCACCAAAAACTCAGGTGATCTATAGTTATATACTTATTAAAAACTATTTACAGGATTTACCCACGTAAGTCCCGATCCCTGTGAATATTGTGATGAAAGTAGCGTAGCCTATAATTATGTTAATCCAGTTTATCAGTTGTCTCGTTACAGAGTTTCAACGCTATCGGTTCAGTAGTTTTTGCGTAAAGGAGTAACAAACATACATGTACACACACAAACTTCTACATTTATAATATTAGCAGGATAATTATTTATTGTGAAGTTGAACAAGAAATTCAACTACCTAGGTAGGTAAGTTACTAGGTAGTAAGTACCTGGGGGTATGGTTCTATTAGAGATTGTCACTCGCTTTAGTGAAACCAGAATAATAAGTAAGAAGATGAATGAAGAGAAGAAGAAGTTAAACTTGATACATTAGATTTCCAAAGTAGGTAGGTACCTACTTACTTACCTACTTACATTTTGTTATGGTATGGTATAGGTATTTTTTCATGATAAATAGATATTGGCTATTTGATAAACAGATACTTTTGTAATTGATTCATAAGATCTACATTACGTAAAAATCAATCAAATAAATATATATTTATCGACAACACAAATACTACCTATGCTTACTAAATCAAGAAAAGGACTAATTAAATATAATACTACCTACATCTAGCTTATTTCTGCAATAATCACCGACTAAAAGTATAATATAATCCCTAACATTTATACGGGTGTTCTATCAAAAACTGGTCATCACTATCACAGTATAAAACAAAGTCACTTTTCGCCGTCCCTATTTCCCTTTGTACGCTTAGATCTTTAACACTACGCAACGGATTTTGATGCGGTTTTTTTAAATAGATAGAGTGATTCAAGAGGAAGGTTTATATGTATAATACATGCATAATATAGCCGTGCGAAGCCGGAGCGGGTCGCTAGTTTAAAATAAAATGATCTCCTTGTTCTGTTATTACTACGGTTTAAACTATGTACGAATGCAAATTAAAGTGTTTTCCATTTTCACTTTTTGCAATGGCGCCATTTTTTTTCTTTTAATGGCCTTGGCTTCGCACCTGACTTTGTGCATTGCATACTGCCCTAATCTTTGAGACCTCACAAATCTTTTCGTTTATGCTCGGTAGGTAGATGAAAATACTAGATGTAAATAAATTAAATTGTAAGCAACTAGGCTTGTGTTATGGTGACCAGACAACGGATAGAATACTTATATTCTTTTGACGTGATAACGTATAAATTGATGAACACCTGCATTCACAAAAAAAACAGACGTCATGCGTCATGTTCCGGGAACGCGTCATGTTATTAACAAGGTAACCATAGCAACGTGTTATAGTTGCTATGGTTGCCATCAATGTTTTCTTATGACATTATCACGTAAAAATATCGACCGTAGATCGACTTTTCAGACAACCATTTGTTTTTTTTTTTGTGTGTGAACATAATCAATGGCTTTTTTCTCTTCAAAAAATGGTTTAGCACGGTTAGTGCATATAGATAGGACCAGGTGGCGAAAATCAAGATAAAACTTTAATTATTTTAAAAAAATGGCAGATAAAGATATATTACCTAGTCTTATTTAATTATTATCTTTGAAGTTGTTACAACTCAATGGATGACCTTAAAACAACCACATTCGAGTATTATAACGGGAAAAATATATTCAGTCAGTATTATGGTTTAATTCATAAAAAATAAAATAGTTAGATACGTACCAACTCAAGCGAAATAAAAAAACATTAAACAAACTTTTTAAATCATAACCTCTTTTTCAAATATCTTATGATACCGTCTCCAAGTATCCAGTAATGAGATCCATAAAATGAGGTTTAATTATAAAAAAATCAATGGTTCCCAATCTACCTATTATTACCAAAATAACAATTTTTAAAATGGATATAACTCCGCCCCGACTGAGTCTAGATATAAAACTCTCGAACATTTCTTGTTTGTATTAGTATTCTACAACTAATTTATTGAGTTTGGTTGCTGGCCGCGCAAAAAAAAATATCCTGCCATTTTTTCCCAACGGCATTTGAAAAGATGCATTTGCCCCGCCAGACGCGATTGCCCCGGTTGACCTTATACATTTGTACAACTTGTACTTTCTAGTCATTACTTTGCTTTGTGTTTATCGTGTTCCTTACTGTGTTGTACAAATAAAGTTACCTATCTATTACTACTAAACTACCCGAACTGGTTGCTCATTTGTCCTGGATTCTCCACATATAGCTACTAACACCTTTAAAATAAAGGTATTACTCTTGAGAATAGTAGGTTAGTTTTATCACTTTAAACAATTTGAAATTCTACGGTGGTCTATGGGTGGTCTGCGTTTCTCCAGCCCGATGTTATCGAATTGTGTAACTCTGAGAGAAAATGACATCTCCAGCTTAAATTAAAACCCTTTCAGAACCGTATCAACATAGATAAAATAATAAAAAGCAACGCCGTTTATGAGAAAGTTCGCAACGTTATAACAAAAGGATCACCGCGTAAGGTGACAGAGGCATTCAACTTCATGTCGGCTTTACTGTACGTCGAGACGAAGGAAGTGACGAGCAGTAAACGTACGCTCGCGTTGTATGCGAGGAACATGACCAGAGTTAGCGGCTGTCTTGCGAACATGTCTGATATGTTCTGTAGCAACATGATGGTAGGTAACATACACCTACATTCACAAGGAAAATGAATCACATAAAGTTCACTTTATCACAATGTCCACTATATGGACTTCTTCATGGTCTATTCTAGGAAAGCGTGCTACATCTTTGGCCGCATCGTCACCTACCTTCAGGCGGGTGTGATAGTAGTCAAACGCTGACCTATTATATGCATAAAAATAATGTTCACTGTATCAAAACGTCCACAGTGTCATTATGTCCATTCTTCATAACATCAACTTTATTAAAATTTCCACTGTGTGAAAACATTCACAGTATCATTATGGTCCACTTTATTAAAATATTCTAACAACGTTCTCTCAGTGTCCGCGCCGGTCGTTGACGTTTGCGGATTCGATTCCCGCCGCCGAACAAGAAAAAAGTTTCAATACGAAAAAAATTCGCAGATATTGCTTTCTCTATGCAAATGTATTCCCCTATTTCGATCGATTCCCTCGGAAGGAATACTTATTCCGAGGCGAGGATCGAACTCGTAACCTGCGTCGAAGGCAGGCGCTCACCACGCCACAGAGGTTTTTGGGTGACGCACCGCCAATTTCATGCAAAAATGTAGTTTTAGTTAGTTTGCATAGAAATAACTATATACCTACTTACCTAATAATGTTTTTAGTGTATCGATGTTTGGAAAGCATTATGCCAGTGTCTCGCCGTCGCCTGCGACCAATGTGAAATGAACCAGAGTTATTGCACGCATCTGGTACCATTAGTAAGTATCTTTTAACACACTACGGTAATAATAATTTATCCTAACATTATAAAGGGATAAAGTTTGTAGGGGTAATGGTAATCTCCGAAACCAGTGGACATATTTGGATAAAAATTTGCATGGAGATAGTTTGGGAGTAGCTAAGTTTCATAAGTTAAGCTACATCATAATTCGTGAAAATCAAGTGGTTCGACATTTTGTTGTCCTTCACTTCAGATTTACTTTAGGATTTTCAACACCATAAGCTTATGTAACATACTGAATTAAGGTCATAATAATATTAAAATTAATGTTGGAATATTTCAGTGTGTAAAAAAATGCAGTCAAGATAATATCGACGTACTTTTAGTGCTCCAGTCTCTACTATTAAATCACAATGGAAATGTAGAATTGTTTCTCAGAAGTAATGGATTATCAGTTTTTACCAGGTAAATTAACCGATTTGAAAACCCGCCAAGGGCTAGTCGGACCATAGTCGGACTCACCAACGAATGGTTCCGTACCATTCTATTTTGTTTTAGTAGTTGTTGTTATAGTAGCGTCAACAGAAAAACATCTGTGAAAATTTCATCTGTCTAGCTATCACGGTTCATGAGCCTGGTGACAGACAGACAACCGAGTCTTAGTAAAAGGATCTCCATCTATCTGTCTGTCCTGATTTAATTTCCTATGACCTATTTGATGCTTTACTAATTGCATATCATGGATGTGTATCATCTATTCTAAGGTATGGTGTTATATTTTGGGGTAACTCCACCGATAAAAATAAAGTTTTAATAGCACAAAAGCGCTGCATCCGTGCTATATGTGGACTGCGGAGAAGGCAAACTTGTAAACCTCATTTTAGGGAACTTAACATCCTCACTTTTCCCTCATTGTATATCAGTGAGATAGTTATTTTTGTAAAAATGAATTCGCAATTATTTAAATATTATGCCCCAGGGAGTCGACGGGAAGCTGATCTGAAGGCTCACTCGAGTAGTTCGCGGCTAATGCAGAATAGTGTGTTCTGTATGGCACCCAAAATTTATAATAAAGTACCCTTATCAATTAGAGCTATCGATAATTTTGATGAATTTAAAAATGCAGTGAGAAAACTATTAGGCGAAAAGACTTATTATAGCATTGATGAATTTTTAAATGATAAAAATTTATAGCTTAACTTAAATTTTATATATCAAAAGAAATATGTATTCTGTGGTATTGATTATTGACACATTATTATTGTTAAAATGTATATTATTAGATTTGACTTATTACTGTTACTTATTTACTTTATAATCAAGTTGACATCTACAGACAAAGATTTTTTTTTTAATGTACCTATAAGATTTTTTATTTTTTTTTGACTATTCGTAATTTACACTATATTATATGGAAATGTTTGTGTGCTTATTAAGGCGAGGTCTAGCGCTCCAACAACTATAGGAACTATGTTATTAAATTATCCTAGACTTATAAACAATAAATGATTTGATTTGATTTGATTTATTTACAGAGAACTGTTACACTACGATAAATGCCTACATCTTCTAACGACAGTGGCTCAAAGTTCAGTCGTGTCTCCATTGCTCTTTTGGGATACGCAGATCTTGAACAATCTACACGACTTCATAAAATTATACGGGCCACGGTCTCAGGTGATGATACCATTAAATATCTGCTGATAAAAATGTTATAATATTTTATCTTGGTATGTTGTTTTCATAACTTACTATTAAATTACAGATAGGTCAAAAGGCTATGATTATATTGAATCATATCGACGTACGCGCAAGAGGTAGTTTGGTTTTGATTGACGTCATATCTTTTTTATTATGATTACCGTATTACAAAATATACTTATCCAAACTGTGGTTGGATTTTCAGACATTAATTTGACCGAAAATGTTCATCGGATCGAAACAACTAGAACAATATATAGAGATAACAATTCAACACGAAGAGATACGAGAAACACTAAACAGTCTCTTAATACTAATATTTCTCTACTCAAAGCCAAAAACGATTTAAATGAAACGAACAGACTTATGCAGAATATAAGGAAAGAAGTAATACGTTGGAAACAAGATGAAATGCGTAATTCAAACAAATCTGCTATTAAAAGGAATGTTATTGGAAAGTTGCAGCCAACGATGAATACGCAACCGAAGCTTAAAATGGTTAGACGTATTTCCAATAGAACGCTTAATCCAGTGAATGACGTTCAAAGTGAAACAGGAAGAGAAATGTCGTTCAGTTTTTTAAACTCTATGGAACCACACAGGGTTAACCTTGCGAATGATAGTTCCAAAGATTTTAACAATATGTCTAACCGAAAATATAATAAGAACATTTCATACACAACCGTAACAGATACTAATAGATATGATCCATCCAACACTGACGAATTAAAGGAATTCGTTCCTATTTATGTGTCTACTCCCAAACATTTACATAATAAAGATACTATGTCTTACAAAAACAACACACAATTAACACACACTACCAAAACCCAATACATCCCCAAAAGAATACCTAAATATAAAGCTCAACAAAGAAAAATAAGAAATGATACGTTAATAAAGGATAATGACATGAAAAATAAGACTTTAGGTTCAAGATTCTTTAGTGCAATAAATGAATCTTGCACAACATTAGTAAAGACTGTTAAAAATATGTTTGTTGGGAAAGAAAGCGTTGATGGGTCAAAAGATAGCGACACAGATCAGAGGCCACATACTCAATTCAGTTTCACGAATTACATGAAAAAACGCGATGCAGTTATGAACAACAAATATAATGTCAAAAATAAAGTGAGCCCAACCAACTTTAGCTTTGAAACGAATTCATGTAAATCATGTGACGATACTCAAGCTCTCAAACACAAGTTGCTAAAGGACGAAAATTTGAAACAAACTATACAAAAGTTGAAATTGGGTATTAATTTGTATGGGTGTGATTTTAAGGCAAGTGTATTACAATAAGCTTTACAATAACCAAGCGGTTTTTGCAATTTCGTAGATTTTGAAAACATCCCGATCCATATTCCCTAGAGACCAAAATCACTAACTGATTGATTTAATTTTCTTTAAGATTAAACCTACCTGCGCGCTCTCCCTACAAACGTAGTCGACTGTTTTCTCCCTGGATAATGACACTAGCACAAATATTTTTGTGCTATAAAACCTATAACTTCCACGACTACGCCCCTATGTTTTGGTTTTTTTCATTTTCTAATTATCATGGCATGGTCATGGCAGTTATAAGGTTTATGCATCAAAAATATTTGCTCTAGTGTCATTATCCAGGGAGAAAACAGTCGACTACGTTTGTAATAGTTTGTATGGAAAGAGCCCCCGGTACCACCCTTTCCTCTTAAGTCACTTTTGGTTTGTTTTCTTTTCAGAAAATATCAAAAACGATGTGGCCCCGTGATTCCTACGTGACTCCAGCTGTATTGTACAATCTTTACAGAAAACTTATAATGAAATAAAAAAATATTAATTGAATATTAAACGTCTATTTTCTAAACGATTCACATTAAGTAGTTTTTTGTAGGTAATAAATAATAGGTAATAAATAAAGTATGTAGATGTAGGTACTATACGCCTCAAAGCCTACGGGACTATGACGCATCACAGCCTGCTGTACGTAGATTCGTGGCGGACCATATCCTTTGTTATATCTTTGAGTGATGGAGTTCCTGCAAGGAAAATGTATTGTTACGTTTCGCCCGTGGTAGTATAGATTTCAAAGATATAGCTGTATTTCGGATTGGTCCAGTAGTTCTATGTATAAGTTTATAGAATTAAAGAAATTGTAGCGTACCTGCAATCTGGAAAGTGTATTCAAGTTCAGTTTTGAATATATCGAGCATTCTTTGAACGCCTTCTTGTCCACCAACAGTCAATCCCCAAAGGTTGGGACGACCAACAAACACCTAAAAAATTAAATAAAAATTAGACGCACTGTAGAGTTAGCAAGTTCTGTAGGGATTATTTACGGAGAATATAAGGTTGGTTCTATGGGAACAACAGCAAATATAAACATTATAAATAAGTATATTAAACTTTTCTTATCTTTTAAATAAATATTTGTATAGGTAAATATGTATACTTGTTAAACAACGTCATAAAATATTAACAGCTAAAATTATGTTATTATTAAACTGATTATAAATTAAAAACAAAAGATTTCAGATAATTAGTATAATCAAAAACGTACCATTTTTGCTCCAAGCGCCAAAGCTTTATATACATCGGTACCGGTTAGGACACCGCCATCCAAATACACTTCGATATTATGGTTCTTTACAGCTTCAGCTATTTCGGGTAATGCTTCAATCTGTAAAATAAAAATCATAGCTTTAAAAAAGCTAACGTTTGTTCGTTATCTGGTCAATGGTCAAATGGATCGAACTATTTTGATAGAAATTGCATAGATAGGTAATCCAAAATTAAAAAGGACATCCTAAAGGTATTTTTTTTAGACTCGGCAATGACTTCGACTGTGTATAATCTAAAATTATAAACTCGTTGGTAAGTTTACGAACCGTGGATGGAACGCCATCGAGTTGCCTCGCTCCATGGTTGGAGACTAGAATACCGGAACATCCAGCCTCAACTGCTTTCAAAGCGTCATCACCGCGAAGTATGCCTTTCGCTACTATTGGTAGTTTGGTTATGCTGCAAAGTAATAAATACAATTTTAGACTGATGTACCCCACTATTAACTTGTAGATTGATTTAAAAAAATCTCCCTATTGCGATTACGTTTTAGGATTTCAACTGAACAAAACGAAATCTTTGGGACCCTTTCTATAGATAAGTATTGGTTATAGATTTCAATGTTCTAGGTTTGGTTTAGTTGCATCGTAGGGTGTGTCATGTGCATTTTTTGCCTGTTAAAATCTTAAGTTAAACAATATAGTCTTAAGTTATAATGTAAGAATGGTTTACCTTTTCAACCATTTAACTTCATCCCAAGTCAAATTCTTGTCAAACAAGTTGAGTACATATTCATTGAGCCCACTGCCCTTACCACTGCTCTGTATTTTCGTTGAAAGATGACCTTCGAAATTAGCTAATCTGTAAAAAAAATACAATTTATTTTGACTTGTTATTGTTGTTATCAATTCGAGCAAAGTAATTAGCGTGTAAAAGACGTGAAATTACTTTTTATGCACAAATTATGCATTTAGTACGTATTTTATTAGATAAATAAAAGAGGCCATGGAATACAACGACATTAAAATTAAAAATGAAGTTTTCAGAAGGTATGTTTTCGATTTAGATACCTACCTCAAATGTGGTGGTAGAGTGAATTTATTCCTGACGTCCGCCCTCCGCAACCCGAACATAGGCGTGTCAACAGTAAGCGCGATCGCTTTGAATCCTGCTTTCTCTGCCCTCTGTACGAGGCTCTTTGTCACTTCTCTGCAGATAAAAGATATATCATTGTACCCTAGTACATAAATCTCCGAGTCGGCCCAGTAGGTACCTAATTTTAAAATCAGACCCAAGATACTGCATTTTTTGATAAATAGTTTATGTACTTACCTATCCTTGTAGATGTAAAGTTGGAACCATTTTATAGCATCAGGTGCTGCCTCTGATACCTCTTCAATGGAACTCGTAGATAATGTACTCAGTATGTAGATAGAGCCAGAATTTTGAACCGCTAGCAAAAATATATAGAGCAGTAGGTAAGTACTTAAGATTGAATATGTTGGTTTATCAAACCACTCTTCCACTATACTCAGTTTTTAAACAGTCTTAGAAAGATTATAATTTATTTTAGTTTTTACCTCTTACGCTAGCCAGTTCTCCGTCAGGATGAGCCATTCGCTGCATGGCCGATGGGGATACACCCACTGGTATCGCAACATCATCTCCTAATATTTTTGTATGAAGATCACAGCCACTAATGCCAGCCAGACTCCTAGGCCGAATTCTTAGTCTGAAAATATAAATAACAAAAATAATAAAAACTTAATAAATTAACGAGCACTATAAAAACAAGATCACCATAAGAACTTACTTTACAATAATTAATCTAAGTAACTTAGTACTAAGTACTTACCTTCCAAATGCAGTTCGATTTTCTGCTAAAGTTGTTTCGTCTGTAGCACCACTTGTATAGTAATCTCTTGTTGTTTTCGGTAACAGCGCTACGGCAGCATCTTCAATTTCTTTTACGGATATATATTTCTCCATATTTGATGAGGAAGCGAGTGTTCTGCACTAATGATACTTCTCAACTGCAGTTATCTTGAACGAGACAGCCTTTATCATTGGAGTTATTAATGAGAGGGTCACAGGTCGCAATCAAAGTTAATATTTTGTTGTAAGTACATAAGTTTTTAGGCAAATTATCTTTGCAAATAATGAGTATTGATTATGTAATTAAAATTACAAACACATGATAAAATACGCGTGATTCTTCTAATAAATTAAATATCGTTATTAGAAGATTCATATGGTATCACGACTAATTATAGGAGGTTTTTTTAACTAAGTATCAAATATTATTTGGCAACGTAACCCAAAATAAATGGTTAACTTAGTATGTATACATACATACATACAAACGAAAGAGCCACCGATAACTATAGGATTTGATTTTCTTTCGACGAACAATTTCTATTAACGGAGAGTATTAACCTGGTATGGGTCGGTATTATAACTGAACGTCAAATGACCAATTCCGATATTACTATGATATTACTCCATCGTAAAACCCCAACTTTCCAAAACAACAATGACTTTTTGCAAAATACCAACTACTGACTAACTAATGACGCTTAACACCAAATATGATGAAAACCAACTACCACAGTAGTCACTAACTGTATCACTATTACATAGATAGATACGTCAATAGGTAGGAAAAATTATGAAAATGTATTCCCAATGACACAACTAATTGTCCTTACTAGTAGTCTATTAAAATGTTCCATTTTTATGGGCTTAGCGTGCATTTGTCAGAGGACGCAATTTTTTATTAGATATCAAGGGGGGGGGAGTTTAATGTTCAATCCAAGTTTGTGGGGCTGCAACCCTTGTCCCACGGCCGCCATCTTGGAAAAAGGAGGTAAAATGGTTTTTACGGTTTATGTGACTTATGTGATAAGTATCACAAAAAAAATTGTTACTTTTTTGTTGCAAATAAGATTATCTACAACTTTTGTCAAGTAATTTTTAGTCGTAGGCCAAAAATAAAAAAGTTCGTCAGACAAACCATTTGAACCCCTTTTTCAAGATGGCGGCCGTGGGGCAAGGGTTGCAACCCCACAAACTTGGACTATTAACTTTAAACTAACACCCCCTTGATAAAAAATAAAATTGCGTCCTCTGACAAATGCAACCCCAAATGTAACTATTCAATGGACTACCTAGTTCATGAGGAAGTCTCCATCAAAAGAGGTTTTTCTATAGCCTAGCAAAACTATAAAGATTTAACTTGTTTTAGTGTGCACACAGCACACAGTTAATGCAAAATTAAACAAGTTTATCTTAACACTATAAATAAAGCGATTCCATGTACCTACCTACATATTTACTTTATAGTTAATTTCCTATATTCGATAAGAGATTTTAAGTTCTTACCTACCATCTTGGAAAAATACGGAAAAATATAAATTTTAATTAATTTAATTAGTCTATTCATTAGTTCATCTATTAAAAAATACCATCTTGGAATATAATTTATACTTTTCAATTTTAATTAATTTAATTAGTCTATTCATTAGTTCATCTAATAAAAATTATAAGGGTAACCTTCTAAGTTCCAAAAGAGACATTTAATATTAGATAAAAGTTTTTTTGAAAGATATTATTGTGAAAATAAAATTCCATTGACCTTTATTTCGGTTTATTATTGATTTAGTTATTATAACGGTTTGAATGCTACATTGCTAGCATTTACATCAAATGCTAATTGTATTTATTCCCTGGCAATAGAAAGATATACAAATGCAAATTTTAATATTATTTTTTACAAAATTAACTATTATAAAATTTCATTGAACAGCAACGAAACTGATTTTAACAAAATTGCCCTGAAAACAACATTGTGGTATACATCCAAGTAAAAAAATGACGAGCTGAGGACCCCTATAATGTGGAATTATGATTGTACCTCATTCCTGCCATATCACTGGATCACGTTACGAGTTCAGACGAGAGTTTTGTTTGTTTGTTGTTGACGAATGAACTCATAATTTGATCAGATTTATTCCACCTCGATACTACTCTTTAGTTAACTTACTTATCGCATTTCTTCCTATCTAAATCTTAAGTCAACCCCTTCGTTCACGATAACATTATATTTTTGCAATTTATAAAAGATACAAAATATTTCAATCATAAATTTACATATGAAAAGGTTCCCCTCTACCTACTTCATCTTTGGTAATAACATTAACAACAGTCAATGGTTAATCGACCAGGTTTCTTATTTATAATAATCATTCCTGTATATTACATAACCAATGTTACTAGCAAATTGTGATTTGGTGTTACTATCAAAACTATGTGGTATTTTTAACAAGTTTTCACTATGTATAAGAAGTTTACTCTTTCGTCAGTTACACCGATAATAGAATCACTGTTTTCATTCGATCAGTTATGGCCAGATCGATCACCAACAAATATTTTACAGAGCCTTCTTATATGAAAGGTGATAATGAATTTTCTTAGTCTTAAACAATGTTCAGACTATCAGGTGTAAAGCTTTGAGCAAATAAAACTTAAGTCCCGCGGTCTGCAAGACCAACAAATAAGGGCCAGCGCAGATAACGCAGTTTATTTCAAAGTGTTTTATTTGCGATCGCCCTTTAAAACAATGTACACTGATATAACAGAATATTTACAGATACTTACGGTGGTCACAATTAATTTTAAAACTTATGTAATCAACTTTACCAAAAAACGGTATAGAATGGATACAGGTTACTGAATGAAAAATTATTTTGTTTCTGTCAACTTTATATAGTATCCCCATTATTCCCCATTTCAATGAAAAGGAAAAAAATATATAATTATTCACCCGGTAAATACCGATTGTTGGTAAAGATGAATAATTTAGTGGATATTAACGTAATAGTTTGTATAAAACGTAGGTATGTCTCAATATTCCCTAATTGAGTGTCAACAGAAGCGTGCATCGCCTGATAGTCTGGTCAAATACAATTTTGTCGCTTCGAAGGTAGAAAACTATACAACCATTTAGCTTTACAAAAATAAATACAATAAATATACGAAATAAGAATACAGACGAAGTGGCAACATTTTCCTGTCAGACTAGTCATTAAATACCTAAAACTATATCTTGTAATTAAACTAAACATATTTTTCTATATATCAATAACAAGCCTTTTATAATTGAAAATAAAGTAACATTTAGGCCAAATGTTAACGGCCAGAATAAAACTGCAACATATATCTTATACTGTCACTTTCGTACATTTTACAAAATGACGCAGTTGCGCAGCATTTATTGAATTTATTTCCTGAGGCGTTTATCAAGGCATCGCGGTTTAATTTAAAAGGAGGTATTAAATCAGTTAGAAACGCGTATCCTTTAACATAATGTATGTCCTCACATTTGACTTTAATATCAATAATCCTTAAATTTAATCCTTGGTAGAGATAAAATATTTTAATATTTTCAATTATGTACTCTAACAACCATCTCCATTCAACCGATTTCCAACTTAGCTTTGGTTTCTATAAAATAAGTTAGTTAAGTAAACAAAGCTTCGTCATTAACTTACGCTATTATAAAATGTTAAGTGATTATAAATTACTAAATTTAATTTCTTATATTCTATAGTATTTTGAAACTGATTACTTTGCAAAATCGAGAATTTCTATCTATTTGATGACTATAATTCATAATCATAAGTTCAGTGTGTTAACATCGTTCAGGCTGACCATCTATAGTGTCCTAAAATGCTGATTCGGTATCATATTTCGTTCTTCTGATGTTATGATTGTCTATACTTTGTCAACCCGTAATTACTTCCAAGAATACCTGAATATTTGATTTTTATACGCGTATCCTTATTGATAAACCATTTTTTACTTAAACATTTGTACCAAGTTTCATAAAAGTAAATACATCGTAAATAAAATGCGAATTTTTACATTTTAAAATAGCAAAGCTACTTAAATTTCATGGTTGTTAAAAGAAAACTTTTATCAGAAATAGGATAAAACAAATAAAATGTTTAACACAACATAATTTATCAGGACCTCTTTTGTAAATGCTTAAAACTGTAGCGACATGATAAAATAATCTCTATGTACCGTGATATTTTTCAAAAATCCTAATAGGAGATTCTACAGCTAGTTTGTATTGGAACGCGGTTTAGTGCCTTTCGCTTCTCTATTTTATTTCATATACATAAGTACGCGTTGCTATACGACTATGTTATTTGGACAACCATTATTATTATTACGATAATGAGTATTCACCTGTTTTATGTTACTTTCTATAGTAAATAAGTTACACTTATTGGGGCCGAATCTCGTTCGAACTCATAAAAAAGACACCTCAAAAAAGTTCGTAAGCCACTATGATTTCAGTATCTACACAGGTAGGTTATGTCTACGTTCGTTAAGTGCCACTCTGGTTTAGTCGGATACGTGAGTCGATTGTTCATTTAGATCGTATCGTCTCATATCGACTATCAATTTAAATGATATTCAAATGTATAAATTTACGCCTGAGATCACACTTAAACGATAAGTTTAACACGTATAAAAAGTACAGTCGGTTCATACAGTACAATAGGTATATTCATAGGTCCTTAACGATATACAAAATATTAAATTACATACTAGGCGTAGTTTGATAAAATTATACCATCGAAAACGAAATATGAATAAATCTTAGCTCAAAAAAATAAATACTATGGTACTTTTAAAGCGAACAGTTAAATTATATAAATAGAGGAGGGCTCCGGCGCGGGCGCTAGCCGACCGGCCCGCGACGCGATGGTCGGCTGAGACCGACGCTCGCGAAGCTCTCTGCTTACAACTTAAACATAAGCGCTGACGAAAACAAACTTTACACATATCTTTAGCATCACAGAAAAAAACTACGACTAAGCGTCTCGAAGGGTGACTAGAGCGTGGGTGGTGGCGGCGCGGGCGTGTCGGCGGCGGCGGTGACTGTGGTGGGCGTCGGTTCCTCGCTCTCATCCGCACTGTCCTCCGCCCCCTCGCCTTCACCATCTCCCTCCCCCTCGCCACCCTCCGTCTCCTCCTCCTCGTCCTCCTCTTCCTCGGGGCACAGCTGGTACGCTCTGTCACAGGACAATTCACATTGCTCACAATACACATCTTCCAACCTTTTTAACTAATTACCTATAAGAATATTCAACTGATCCAATAAAACCATTTAGCTCGATAAAAACAGAGAACAATCGTCAAGGACGAAACAAATTATCAAAGAGAAAGAGGGAAAAATAAGAATAGGTACTTACGTCTCGAGAGTTTTTCGAGCGGAGTTGCTGCGCTCGAGGAAGTATCCACTGGAGGTTTCGTTCGAAGTGCCCGGAGGTGACCACGTCCCGTAATTTCCGTAAGTGTTGGGACCGTACTGTGCAAAAACGAACAAATTTATATTTAAACTCTAAATCTCCAGTGAGTTATGATGAATATCTCAACTGTGTCCCTCAGGTTTAACCGCTTGCCCAAATAGAGATTATGATTCCATTTTTTTTAACTAACATACAACTTTCGCATTTATAACATTAGTGACATGAATTGTGTAGAATCAATTTACAGGATACAGAGGACACGAGAAAATTTAAAATATAATAATTCTATCTATTTCGGAATTTTATTCTTCAATACTGACTCGTTCAAGTTCCTCATGCAGCCAGCTGAGCAATTGTCGCCAACGTCGGCGCGGTTCCGGTGCGGCACGCAGCGCCCGCAGCGCGGCAGGCGCGCGTCTTATCACGCCCACGACGAGCTTGACGCACGCGTAGGCACGCTTCTGGTAGTGGCTGCGCGCGCGCCATGCTGTTTCTAGCACGCCGGGACGATCCTCCGACACGCCCTAAAGACAAATCACGTATTGAAAATGTTCCGAATGTTATCAGAAATTAACTAAGTAGGTATAGTGGAATTCATTGATATAAGAACAAGTTTTCAGGAAGTATATATACCTTAATGATAGCATTGTGTATGCGATGGTGGTGCCAGCTGTCCTCCATGAGCAGTAGCGCAGCGAGCGCGTCGGCGTGCCGGCGTAGCTCGTGGCAGTAAGCGTACGCCATCTGCCACAGTAGCTCGGCGAGCGCGACGCGCGACCATCCCGCGTTCTCCCAGCAAAGGAACTGCATCAGTCGGATCGCTTCTTCGCACCCGCAGCACTCTTCCGTCAGCTTCTTCATGTACGCACTAAGAAAAGACAAATGAGAATGAAAAGATAATCTAAACTTACACCCTAGCGTCATCTACCGAGCGATTTGTAACTAGTATAGACGAAAAAAAGAGAATCTATCCCGTCATCTATCCTGTTTTACCAGGCAGTCTCCTAAACATTATAAGAAGTATGGTTGGAACTCCTTTATGTATACCTGGCTCTATTGTATAGTAGATCTTGCACTTGTGGCGAGAGCATCGGTCGATGCGGGGGTGTCGCGGCTGTGGTAGACCGGTGCGCGGACGGCGGCAGTGGCGGCGGCGACGGCGGCGGGTCGCTGAACGGGTTGGGCAGAGGCGCCGCACCCTCCGACGATCCATTTCCGGCGCCCATACATTTCGAACTCACGTCGCAACATCGCACCAACGCGCATATCACCTACAATAACACACGACACGTACATTGTCAAACATTTCCCAATATACTTCCGACACATCTGAAACTAATGTAATTACCTTTATTATACATTAGATAACTTAACGGTACTCACTTGATGTATTTTGGCAGATTCAGGATACTGATATTTTCCAAGTGACGAAGCAGTGTCGTCCATACAGAGCGAAAGTAAAATGTCTAAAATTTTTAACTGCAACAAAAATAAGTACATTCAAAATATTTATTATAATATGCAAAAGTGTTTATTTAACAAAAGAATACCTCACAAAGTTTCGTATTTATAATATTAAGTATGTAATCCCCTTACCCTTAGCAACTGGTGTTTCTCAGCTAACCCTAGCGAGGCGTATGTGTTGAATAGTGTAAACAGCAACGGGAGATGTCTATGTACATGTGTGTCGGCGAGCGGCGGCGCGGCCAGTGCGCGGACGCAGCACAGCAGTTGGTCTGATAGTGACGTCGCCTCGTCTCTAGACGTCCATGAACCGAAACCGTTACTCACTAAAAGATAATATATAAATTATCAAAACATATGATACATCTTCTTCGCCGCCGACAAACAACTGTATGATTACCAAATATGTAGTGTGCGAGAACTCTCAAAAAGATTAAACTTAAGTTCTCTTGTGTGATATTTATGGAGTGCACATAAAATTCTTTATTCATTTGGAATCCTACAATTTGCATAACATCACATTGAATAGTTTTAAAAAGTTAAGTTAGGATGTGTGCCTTCGGAGCGCGGCCATCAATGAGAAGAAGGCAAAAGAAACTCATGGAGTTTTTTTTGTGATCATGCTCACAAAGGTAATAAAGTCATGTCCATGGGTTCTTATCATTAAGGTACGACGAAGTATCAGTGAAAAATACGTACCTGGTGGATCTTGATTAGAAAAATGCGCTAAGAAAACGATTGTCTTCATAAAAACTGTTCTTACTTCAGCTGTGGGACATGCTAGCAAGTAGTCACACAATCTGAAATAAAGAAGATTACAGTCAAGAATATGCAAGACTAAATTATACAGCTGTCTGTATACAAAAATTGTTATATGTACCTATGGGTATGTTTAAAAAGATCTGTTGCGAACCATGAGCGTACAGCTTGCGAACATCTAAAGTGCTGAGATAGAATTTCATGCCAATCCATAGCCGGCCCACGTAAAGCTTTCTTTGTGCGGTACCCAACTTGAAACAAGAATTTTGTTGCAAGTTGAACTACTAACATAGAAATTTCTTCATGTTCAGGACCCTGTGAACACACATTGTAACAAAGGATTAAACAAATTATTAAAGTTTTAGTAGTTGGAAAATTGTGTTCTTCAGTAAACAATGTTATATTTAAATGTTTAACTGAAGTATAATAACGATATTGTTTAAAACTTAATCTACGTACCCATAATTGTGGTTGACCTCCAGGCCCTATTTGTAGCCTCAAGAAACAAAGTTTCTTCATGAAATTGAAATGTTCTAGGCTGAACTGATCCTGATTGTGTGAGAATGCTATGTTTCCGCGGCGCACTGACTGCCAGATTGGTTTAGGTATCGCACTTTCTCTGCAATATACATATTTTTAAATCCGTATGCTATTCAAAAAATTGGTTAAAATGTCAAACTAACATTCATTTTATTTCATCAAACTTTTATATTGAGTTTTTCTCTGTATACTTACTTGAGCGTCATATTTTTTATTCCTTGTTCAATATTTATATTGTGTACAATATCTTTTCTAGTATAAAACAACATGTACGCATTCCACCATCGCTTTTGTCGTTTGTACGTCACCCTCTTTAGTATCGGATCAAACACCTAGAACCATATGAGAAATTACCACTCCAAAATAAGTTCTCTTAGCTAATATAATGGATTTACATGTAACATTCATTGAATTATTATATCTAGCTGTCCCGGCAAACGTTTTGCCATTTACAATAAAAAATACGGAAAAAAGAAAAATTAAAAAATTGATGTTGTTCGATTCTCAGACCCTAACGAATATACACAAAAAAATCATAAAAATCGGTTAGTAACACCACGACATGTGAGTTATATAGGAATAAAATATAAAAATATATATAAAAGTGTTAGTAAGCAACAGATAATCTCACCTCGCCCATGTATTCCCCACCGAAGCACTGCACCTTCATTTCCTCGTCGTCGTGCATTGCACACTCCGTCACGTCTCCATCGTCTAACTTCACCCATCTACCTGTTTCGCTACCGTTATCCCTAAAATAACAAATATTAGAGTTACAAATGACTAAATAGCTAAAAAGATATATCGAGTGCGGACGATTCAAACTTGAAAAGCAGCTTGAAAATTAGGTGCAAGCCGCGGCACAATAGCAAACTATTAGGAAAACACATAGTTTCTAACCTGCACATTCATCACACTTGCAGCTAACTCCAGAGCTTTTAGGGCAGCTCTGAAGTTGGCTGCGAGCGCGGTGGGTCTTAAATAAGAGTTCGTAAAACCAAACGAAACATACCTAAGTAAAACGTAAGAGTAGTAATGACCACCGGAAGCTTGTCCCGAATGGACCACTATACCAGAGAGCTCGTAGTTGGTTTCTCTAGTTCCTTCCTCTCCTCCCTCCCACAATGATGCATCACCTTCAGCACGTGCTAGACCCCAAGCTAAAACCAAACAAACAAGTATCAGTATAAAAGAAGCTTGAACAGATAAATTCAAGCTCAATAGAAGCTCTAAAGTTTAGTGTTAAACGCTATTTCATTGATATTCAAATATAAATACCTGTATATGGTTCAACATCCAGTTCCCGAGGAAACTCGAAGTAGTCATTGAATTTTATTGCACAAACTTTTTCAAAATCATATTCGAACCTTTTCAATTGTATTACTAAGACTGGAGGTAGTTTATTAAGACATAAGCGTTTGACTGTAACCACCTAAAATAATACACGACATTTTTATAAAAGGATTAAGATTATCTATGTAAACATCAATCATCTTGAGGCAACTGATATGTTCTAAACTAGAACACACCATGGATCAGCATGGGACATTCGCCTATTCGATGTTGGCACCTGATTTGGGATACATGAAATACAAGTAAATTCAGGAAGGCTTTTGCATAACAGTGGACATAATGAGCTAGTTAATAATATAAGTGTACCTTTTTGTTGCATTTATCACAGTGATAAGCATCAGGGCCTTCTAAAAGCTCTCCTCTAACATAAGCTTCTAAAGACTCCTGCAAGCGAGACAAGTTCCTTATATCTAAAGATACCACACTGAATGGTTCTTCTTTACAATACCTGCAAAATAATAAGATTGTACCAGTTAAAAGCAGACTCCTTTGAAATTATACGATTTCTAAATAAACTTTATCGATTTGCACTTACCTATGAGGGCAACCTTTACAGATCTTTTGATCGGAATATGTCCCTCCCATGGTTTTAGCCATTAGCTGTTCCTGACCTAATGACTTCAACGCTTCATCAAGCGATTCTACTAAAGACATAAAAAACTCTACGGCGTCCTGCTGCTCCCTTAAATTGACTGGTTCCCCTTGCAATCTATGAATAACAAATATGTTTAAAATACAGACCGTTTTAAGATTTTTTTAATCTTTTGATTGTAGTAGTGCTTACCTAAAATGTGCCCACAATCCTCTTGGTATATAATACTGAAGCTTACTATAGTGTAAATGTGCGAATATGGCTTGAACTTGCTTTAAAATTGTAATATTGTATTCACTAGGACTCTGAAAAATAAACAAAAATACATTTAAGGCAAAATCAGTAATATTTGAATATTACTAAGAAATGAATTGATTCAGCATCAATCTTTAAAGTTACGACTCACATTTACAAAAGCTAAAGGCACTCACTTCACTATTATTTTCCATAATACTATGATGATGATGGTGGTGACTTTCTCCAGAGAAATCTTCATTTGGATCCGTTGCGGCTCCTACGTGAGACATTAATTAATTAATCGTCAATAAATAACACGCACTTTTAGTAATCGGCAACGAATAATTTAAGTACCAACCTTGTACAATAAGCAGGGAATCTCGTATCGCCGGCACACAGTACAGTTGCTGCAGCACAGAGTTCATGTAGCAAGTGGCGCCCGCGTTCTTTAAACCCACCAGGCCGGCTGGAGGTCGCGGACCCACGCACGGTATGTACTCCCATTCCGATAGAGATAAGCTTTTATCTGGCAACAAAACAGTATCGGTAAATTACGTTAAGATTTTCGATCGGGTGTAAATAGCGTGACTAAACAAGTAAACATGTCCTCCACTCGATTTTCTGCGCGCAAATTGGCTGTGCTACACTATTAATATTATTTATAAATAGTTCACATACAATGGCCCAAATTATAAGGCTAAGCGCGGAAACAGCCCCGTAAAACTAAACTAAAGTGTAAAAATAGTTAAAGTCAAGTAACTTGACGTACCGTTATAAAACATCTGTTCTATGAGATGCACGAGTGCGGCCGTGTTGGGCACACAGCCGTTGACGAGAGCCAGCAGTAGGTCAGCGGCGGCAGAGGCCGCGCCCGGCGACCGACACAGCGCGGACGGCGGCTCTGTGTCCTCGTCCGCCTCGCCTGCGCCTGCGCTCGGTGAACCGTTCGTCATGCGACACCACACCCACGAGTACGGCCATAGGAACTCTGTCAGGACCTCCTGTTAAATAATAATGTTAGCTCATTTACATCCCCGTTTGAGTCTTCTTTAATCATTATTTAAAATGAAATATTCGCCAGTGTGCATGGAAACAACGCAAAAATTTTGCTTTACTTTTGACATAGTTCAAAATACTGTTTTTACTTAAATGGCGTTATAATATGTTTATTTGTAACCCACCTTGATCAATCCAGAGTCCTTGTGTTCCGGCTGAGAACCGTACTGATACTTGACTTGAACAGGCACTTGTGAAATTAGCTCCTTTGTGAGGTTCAGGTGACCTTCCAATAAAGTGTCGTCCAGCGTAGCAGGATTGTCACGAACGGAACGTAGCCAAGCCACCTATGGACAAAAAAACAATTTTACATATCCTAATACGTGTAGATTGTAATAGATTTGTGAAGTGAAAGTAATGATACCTCGAGAGCAAGATCAGAGAGCGTGCGCGGGGTGGGTCCGGCGAGCGACACTAGGCGGCACAACAGCTGTAAAAACTGAAAAAAAAAAAAACCTCAATAGTACATGATGATCTTGGCTCAAATAACTACAGCAGGGCAAATCTTTTTCCTTCCAGATAGTTTAGTTTTGTGTAGTGTTTACCTGATGTGCGTTCCTCGCATGCCGCTGGAGCCTCGGTCCACCTACAGCAATGGCACCCGCACCCCCGCCCGCAGCTGCTCCCGCCTCACCTAACGCGGCCAACGCCGCACGCGCGCCGCCGCCACCACCCCACGCACACATAGCTAGCACTTGTTCCGCACAAGATATGCGCACCTGTACATATACAAGACTTGGTTGGTAACGCAGCAATAAAAAATCAGCACGTAACATCTGCACTAGAAACATCGCAATATCACGGTTGTGTTAGAGCCCTTATATTAGTTCATACCTGAGCATTATTGCAGTCGATCATCAAATACAACGCCGTATCTTGCCACCAGCTCTCGTGAAGCAAATTTTCTAATCGCCCACCGCTCAGTGCTGTGCAAATCGTTACGACTTCCATACATTCGCGAACCACTATAACAAAGGATATTTGATTAAATCAGCATTTAGGTAAGGCAGGTGCGCTTCCACAAAATAATTAACGTAACTTACAAATAACATCATCAGGATGAATCAATCCATTGACATCGAGTGTTTGTGCGACGGAGTAGGCGAGACAGTAGAGCGCGCGGACCGTGGTAGTGGTCGGCACGCGCCACCATACTAGCGCCGATACGTCGCCATCTTCACGACCACTCGCTACTACCTATATTTAAGATAAATACAAATATATTCATTGACAATTTGAGTAAAGTCCTGCACAGAAGAGAAAAGAAAGAGAAAACATACTCCTACGTAAGTTTAGAGTTTGTATTACGCTTTTCCGTATAGATTTGGCAGCTTTTATAAATGTTAGTTGTTTGCGGAGTGTCTAATAGAAAGTATGAAATTTGTAATAGTTACCTGTTCACCTAAAGTGTTAGCTAACTTTTCAGCAATAGCTTTAATGAGCAGTTCGCAGCTATGATTTGGCACAGTTTGAAGCGCTTCTCTTAATATAGTGACATCCATCCTCATTTCACGATCTACATTCCCTTCTTCAACATTCGGTGCTATAATTTCGAATAAGTGTCCCAGTGTGAATAGAATAAGCTTTGACAGACGAACTAATGCCAAATAGCCAACCCTGAAACAACAGTTGACATGACCAAGATTAGTAAAAGGAGAAACTAATAAGTATCCACAAGAGGGATTTAATCAAAGGACTTTGAGTTAATCAAATACATACCTTCGTGTATGAGAAGCAGCATTCGTTAAGAACTCTTTATCTGACAGACATTTGACTAAAAGTGGAGCTTTCTTCACACAAGCCAACTGGAAATTTCTACTGCGGTCCAATCTAGTGTCTGATGCCGGCATTACCATACTATACAATACCTACAAGTAATAAAATGGTTAAAAACTTAAAGATTGCTCGGACAAAGGTTTGAAAATGATTTGTAATACCTACTTCCATATTGTAGGCTACGGTGGGTGGGTCGGGTCCATACAGCATGTCCCTTAACTTCGTATCATCTCTGCTTAGTAAGGCTTCTGTTAATTTCTCTACCTATTGATGAAAAAGGTAAAATAAAAAAAAAATTGCATTTAATTTCTAAAATGGGTACATTTTGAAATAACACTTACTGTGTGTTTGTGAGGTGGGCATACTTGTGATAGGAAATGTGCTGCTTCAGTAAGTTGAGGGCACCTTTTCGTAATTCCTATGTGTTCCAATTGCAAAACAAATGGCAAATACCACGAACCTTGCGCAAAAAGCTAGAAAAATACATTTAAAAATTACTATCATGAATAGGTAAGAATGTATTTATTTAATTATGGATTTATACTTACTACACCAGGTAATGCATGTTCCGGCGTAGAAGACAATTGAGGAGACGAAGTACTTGAATCACTACTAGACTCGTTAGATGACCCGCATCCACCGCTACCGCATACTTGACCATCATATACCTAGAGACAGATATCTCTTTATTTGGCAGAAAGTAACACATAATACTGATTTAGAATTTTCTCGTATCAGACTGACTTCGAATTAAGAGAAAATGGTACCGGAGCTGTCTCCATACAAAAACTATTAGTAACATAGTCGACTGTTTTCTTCCTGGATAATGACACTAGAGCAAATGTTTTTGGTGCATAAACCTTATAACTGCCATGACCAATGACCATGCCCTCATTTTTTCTTTTATTTTTTTTATCTTAATTTCTATGATAATTAGAAAATGAATAACGAAACAAAAAGTAAGGGGCATAGTCATGACAGTTATAGGTTTTATGGCACAAAAATATTTGTGCTAGTGTCATTATCCAGTGAGGAAACAGTCGACTACTTTGTATGGAGAGAGCGCAAAGTTATCTTTATAATCCGATCATTGGAGGGTAACGTTTTCAGCAGTCTAGTGTGCTAATTGGATTGTTACTAAATAAGAACTGAACTAATTTGATTTTAACCCCCGACGCATAAACGACGTGATGTTATAAGGTTGACGTGTCTCTCTGTGTGTGTGTCTGTCTGTGGCATTGTAGCTCCCAAACGGCTGAACCGATTTTGATTTAGTTTCTTTTTTTTGAAAGGTGAATTAGTCTGGAATGTTCTTAGCTATGTTTGATCGAAATCGGTTCAGCCATCTGAAAGTTATGGGAGATAAAAATCGGGTTTTTCAAATTCTAAATTTAATAAAGTTTTGAGTGAAAAGCTTTTTTCGAAAATAAATATTAGTAAACCTGTTCTTATTTCGAAGTTTTGGGGTCATGCTTGCGTTTAGTTTATTAAACTTGTTTTTTACCTTAGCTATAATCACAGATTTATCGCGAAGAGGGAGTTGCGAGAGTATTTTCCTGTCATGACTAGAATCTATTAGTTCCCCATTTAGATATAATTCCAATTTATTGATATACATTTCTAATTTTATTGTGTTCTCTGTAACACATTTTAGCCTGTAACAAATAAGGAAATCCAGATAAGTGTAAATGTATTGATAATTTAATTGATATGTTAAGGGAAATGCTGTATTATACTACCTTCTCTGGATTGTGGCGCGTAACGAGTGCAACGTTTCATTCGAGTGTGTGAAAATCTCAATATCTTCAACTTGTCTTTGGCCTGTTTGAAAATTAAATCGGACTATGATGGAGCACTGCCGGCCCCGAGCAGCTCTGTACACGGGGAGGATCTGCCTTTCCGAAGAGAACCTTCTATCACATTCGTTTATATATTCTTGTATGGCACGAATTACTCTACACATTTTTGTACAGCCCTCAGACCCTTCTAAAAATAATATACAAATCAGATTACAAATAACAATTCCATAAGAGCGTTAGATTGATAGAGTTGATAAATGTACAGTCGGCTGCATATTTGCAGCCCCCGGTAGAGTTCTAAAATTACTATCATTGGAATGTTTTCATTCTAATAATTTTTGTTTCACAAATTGATAAGTTTGGAATTGATACTTTAAACTTCAACTAAAGCAGGTGCCTAGGATCTTGCTTGAGTTGAAAACATTCTTATAACAGCCGTTTTGGAGCTCTACGGTGGGTCTGCAATTATGCAGCCGACCGTACCTTCTTGTTGCTCAATTTCTTTTTGTAAGCGTTGCATACGCGCAAAGCATTGTGTTAAAAAGGTCTCGTGATGATGGGCCGCCGAGAGAGCCGGACCAACACATGTGCACACCTCACGTAACAACTCTATACCGCGCAACGATATCTCGTCCTCACACTCTGTTATCACCTAGAAGAAAACAAACAACATTGTTAAATATGTAAGAGTAGGTAGGCAACTAAACCAGTACTTAGATGATAAATTATAACTCACCCTCCATAAATAATCTAAACCTATGAGATCAGCATCATTAAGTTGAAAACTACGTCGTTTCATTTTAAGTTTACCTTCTTTGGAATTTACAGCTTTAAAAAATCTGAAACAAGATTTTCTCCATAATATTTAAAACTAACTTAATATTTTGTACATTTTTATAATGTGTTATGCTTACCTTTCAAAACATTTAATACCAGAATGTGTTAGTAAATTAGGAGGCAATGTCATAATGTTACGTCGAAAGAAATGCAAATTAACGTTCGGATCTAAATCTGGTTCCTCGCCCATTAGTTTACTGAACCAACGAAAACATGCTTCGCGGTCGCCCATATGTGCCGGACGCTCTGCAAGGCACGTCCAAATTTGTTTCGCCTAAAACATATATTCATATCAATAAACAAACAAACGTCAAAACAATCGTGTAAAGCAGTTCGCCCATTTAGCAACTCAACTACAACGCAACTGGTTTACACCTAGCTACCGTTATACATTAGTCGGATTTGACTGCAACTTTGCAACGTTAATTCTTATCATTGACCTACCCAATACTGCCGAATATTATTTAAATTTAAATTAAAAAGCGAGGTTAGAACTCTATGGTAGTCCAGTTTCCGCAACGCAAAAGTATCAACAATTCTGCAAGTATTTGGAGAATACGGACCGCCCCATTGAAGTACTAGTGTTACGACATTCTTGCAACTTAAAGTGGTTCGAATCTGCAACTGTTTTCAATTCAGTCGAGCCGTGGACGAACTGCCTCATACAAACGCAAAAATGTTACTAACTTGTTCGGCGCAGAGCCATAACTGCCCATCTTTTAATAGGAACCTTAGAAAGCTTAACCGTTCATGTACTTGAGCGGCGTGTGGATACCGTCCATCGGGCAGCCACATATCCCAGTCGATTTTACCTTCTTCTGTAAACCGTCATTATATTATTACAATAATGTCTCGCGTAAAATTGAAGCATATAACTTCAGTCATTTTTACCTGCAAATTTGTTCCGAACACCATCCACATAGGTGGTCAAAGAGTTAGTGACTAGTATGACAAGAGAATGTTGCGTCTGAAGGCGGTCGATCAATTCCTGCCTCGTGACATGCGGTCGCACGGCCGATCCGCTTCCAGCTTCATACAAACAGCATATTTCACGCATCAGTTTCAACGCTGGCAGTACCCATTTTTCTCTTGTATTTAATTCTTCTACACATCTAAAAATTAAAGGTAAGCAAGTCGTTTTTGGTAATTTGTTAGAGTACAGTTTGCGGGCACTTCCGGGTGGTAAACTTACTTGTCTAACCAAATTGTTTTCTGCGTATCGCGGTCTTGACTACAACTGTAATCTAATATTTTAATCAGATTAGCTAGGGCCATATCCATAATTTCTGTACATGCTTCATCTGAATGGGCCAAATTCCAAAATAGCACTAAAACCTGTAAACGAGCAATAATTAACAGAGACCAAAATAATAAAACAAGTTGTCACATGGTATAATTTACCTTGTTTGCCATAACACCATCCTTATCGTCCTCAGCCAGCCTTCTTATTACTTCTAACAGCTTATCACTTTGTTTCTTATTACACGTAGCCCAGCTAGCCTAAACAAAAAATTCAATATATTGATATCCTGTGCAATAGAACAGTGTCCATAGTTACTACATGTGTAGAGTAAGTTACTTACCTTAAAGCAATCAAAAAGATGATCGAGCTGATCCGGCGAGAAATCCCACGCTAGTTTAGCGAGCAAATCATGGAGATTCTTAACTATCGCCTCGTGTTTCCCGTGCTGCGCTTTCCATATAGCATCCAAGTCGTCGAGCGTTAACGAGTTCTCTTTGATCATGAACCGGAGCATCTTCTCCAATCTGTCAACGTATTGTGGCTGATGAAGGGAATCCCGAAGGACGATGTCGACAACGTTGTTTTCCCGGATCCAAGTCTAGGAAAAATACATACATGGAATACCTGTTTATTGCTAAATAACTAATGAGCTATGTGTAATGTGTATATGCTTACAGTAATGACTGCAGGAGTGAGCCACTCAGGTTTAGGCTGCTGTGAAAACGTAGCGATGAGTTGATTGATCTCGTGCAACGCCGACATTTTGCCATTGAATGAGGACATTTGGAGTAAACGTAATATCATCTTTAACCGGAACATTTCTAGAGCTGAAATATTTTACATGTGTTGGTAATCTATTACGCCATAGATTCTTATATTCTCTACAAATGCATGATTTAAATACAATAATTTCTTATATTAACATTTAGAACTTATCCTAACTATTTAACTAATCTGGTAGGATTAGTTAAATAGTTAGGATATTATAAATATTATAAATGTGAAAGTTTCTATATTTTTTTGTTTGTTCCCTTTCCGCGGTCAAACTACTGAACTGATTAGGATAAAAATCTGCATAGTGGTAGTTTTGGGAATGGAGAATGACATAGAATTTTGAACCCAAAATTCCCGCGGGATTGGGACTTACGTAGGTGAAACCGTGGGTCGCATACAATAAAAATTGCACAGATTTAAACAAATAAAAGTGGAAATACAGAGTAACAATGCAATTAAATTATTATCAAGTATTTTACCAAGCAGTAACATCATAACATGGAGGGACCACAATGTTGATTCAGCATAGAGATGAAGGGAGCTGAGCACATACAGTGTAGCAGCCAAAGGGCGGATAGGAAACTCGCCCCTTAGCAGCTACAGGGTATGCGCACGGACCCACGAGGCGCGCCGGCAACACTTGCTAAACATAATACCTATAGTGGTACATCAACATTCCAAACACTGGTATATAATTTAACACTTCATATAACGTCCTAACTCAAATATCCAATTCGATTTAACATTTAGAACAATAATCATTTAAAAAACCTCACTTACATTTTAAAAGATTATGGTGATGTGGCGTTTTTACAGATACATATTTACAGGCGCGGATCAAGCAAGATACAGTATCAGTCTTATTTTCACTGCCTCGTGCTTCTCTTTTTAATTCTTCGTCTGTTAAACTTTCTAGAAGAGTTGGGATGCACTCCTGTTGAAAATGCAGATTTTATATTTGAACTTAACAGACACTGTAATAATAGAGATTGCGAAATATTGATACGGCTAGGTCCAGAACGGCGATCTTACCAGAACAGGCAAGAGGTAGGTGGTTACAGTGTGCGTAGTAAGAAGATCGTGGCACAGGCCTAGAGGACGAAGAAGTTGCCAGACTGCTGCCACTCGAGATTCGCCAGTCATCGATTGTTCCATCGACGAAGACTCATTTCGAGCTGGTGTTAACTGCAATAAATAACCGGCCAAGTATGAGTCGCGCATAAATGATAATTTGTAAAAGAAACCGGTCAAGTGCAAGTCGGACTCGCGCACGAAGGGTTCCGTACCATTATCATTACATAAAATACATGAATGAAGGGTAAATGGCGGTTTACGGTTTATGACGTATTAAAAAAAACTACTTACCAGATCTCGTTCAAACCAATTTTGGGTGGAAGTTTGCATGGTAATGTATATCATATTTTTTTTTTAGTTTAATCATTCTCTTATTTTAGAAGTTACAGGGGGGGGGGACACTTTTTACCACTTTGGAAGTGTCTGTCACGTAAACTATTCAGTTCAGAAAAAAATGATATTAGAAACCTCAATATAATTTTTGAAGACCTATCCATAGATACCCACCCAAACGTATAGGTTTAATGAAAAAAAATATTTTGAGTTTCAGTTCTAAGTATGGGGAACCCTAAAATTTATTGTTTTTTTTTCTATTTTTGTGTGAAAATCTTAATGCGGTTCACAGAAAACATCTACTTACCAAGTTTCAACAGTATAGTTCTTATAGTATCGGAAAAAAGTGGCTGTGACATACGGCAGACAGACAGATATGACGAATCTAAGGGTTCCTTTTTTGCCATTTGACTATGGAACGCTAAAAACACCTGTTTTTGCAATCGTTTAGTTGGTGCCATGTAAATTGCTAAACTAAAGTAGAATGAAAAATAATATTGTTTTACTCACTTCACCACTATCCGATATGACAGATGAACTCTCAACATTTTCAATTTTGTCCGTTTTGATTTCATCTGCTTCCTTTTCTGTTGTTTCAGTGGCAACTTTTTCTATAGAATTTATAGATGCAGTCAGGTCTGGTTTCTGATATCCCATAATTGATTCAAACCGTTCCCTAATCTTTACAAAGCCATCAGTTTGACCAAATCTGTTAACAAAAAACAATAATAATGGAAAAAATACACATACATTAGAACCCTCATTTTTACAGGTGCATTAAAGAACTTACACATTAATAAGATGGACCAGCCATCCTCGTGGTGATCGGTGGTCATGAGACCTGGCAAAGACTTCTGCTTCTTGAACTGAACCCTGACCTGCTGGTGGGTTACTAGATGACACTGACAGACCTTCAGATGTTCGGGATGCATTGAATGTGTGAAATCTGCATAAAAAATTCAAATTCAATATGAACTACTGAAATGGCTTCACTCATGAAGATCACCTACTGTTTGTATAAGAAATTATTTTGAGACTGTGTGAAGAATTATATTACATTACACTCACTTGTTGTTTGGATTAAAGACCATAGACAGTAAATGCAGGAACCTAGGGTCATCTAGTTTCATAGCACATAACTTGACAAGCTTCTCGCAGTTTGATCTGACACACTGCTGAATGTTGTTCTTCCATGATGAAACCGCATCGTCTGTCAATATCTTTGTGAATGACAATGTCAGTGCATCGTTGTAAAACCTCTGGCATGCTGGGTGGTTTACATCTTCCCCTAAAAGTTAATAAAGATATTGAAATTACTGTTCCACTGCAGATGCAGAGAAAGTAATAAAATGACTAGTAGAATTACTTATTTCAAAGGATGTCAAAATAATAGGCATTTTTAAGTTAGCACTTTGTGCAGGTATAAATAAGCAGTAGGATTATGCCAAGAAAAGCTAGGGGCCAATGTGCTTCTAAAAGGTGAATGGGCATTTTCGTATAGACGGTGTCCCACCTGTTGTATAGAGTCGAATTATATGTCATATGACAGGTCATGAAAGTAGCTTTATTTTATTGTTGATATTAATCCTGTAACTCGAATAGGGACGGATCTAGGACGTTTTCAGTTTTGAAAAAAAATGCTTTCTATTTAGGTTGAGATGTACGTCATTTGAAAGCTTTTGACAGTAGCATTATTTTATTACACGACACTGATCCTGAAATAAGAACAGGGACGGATCTAGAACGTTTTTAGTAAAAACGCTGTCCAGATTTATATAGTTTAAAAGGTGGTAACAGTACCTTTATTGTTTAACACCATTCCAGAAAGATACGAACTGGAACGGATTCAGCGCATCATGAATTGATTGAAAAAAGAAATGGTTGTCTATAAAATCGGTTTACGGACGATAATTTTACGTGATAACGTCATAAGAAAACGATGGAAAATTGTGATTTTTTGATTAGCTTTTATTTTTATTCTTTTCCGTTATATTTATTTTCCTTTTTGTTTCATATATATTTTTTCTTTATATACTTAATTCTTCTTCTATTCGTCTTTCGTCACCTTAACACAAGCCAGATGACCGATATTATATCGCTCGGATGATGATGATAAAACAAACACGAGACGCGTGACGTCTACCGGAACAAAACGGCGTCATTGGCATATTGTTACCATGACGCCTGACAACAATCTTTTTGTGAATGCAGGTGTTCATCAATTAATTATACGTTAAAAAACTATCTATATCTATTTCAGTTGATTTGATAGTGATTGAAACAAGAATTAACTATTTTCTATGATTTATCAACTATCTTGTGTCTTGTGGAAAATCTTAAGAAATTGTAGTTATTAATTGATTAACCATTTGGTTCTCACCGATTGTATAACTATGACGCCAAAGCAAGTCACTGAATGAATTAATCAACATATAAAACCCAGTTTTATTTGAAGTATAAGAAATGTAATCCATGGGAAGAAAACGAGACTCCGAAAAAGTTATTTTTAGGATCGCCAGTCCGGCGATCCTAAAAAGAACAGCAGCAGGGTTGCAGCTAGCAGGGTTGTCAAAATTAGCCTCCTTAAATGAGTAATTTTTTTCCCATTATTGGAGTTAGTTTCAATCCTCTTGTAGAAACAGTTATGAGAGATGTTAGTTAAAAAGAACTTTCTGAACTTCAGACATTGTTTTGTTTGAACTTATGATGACGACAGATGCATTATTTACATCAACTCGATGGCTATGCAAAGCTTTTTTCTGGCAGAAATAGCATACAGCAGCAGACCTATGGTATACATTATGCGTGGGTTGATCCTCTAATCGGAATACCGTTCGTTTTTTCTAAACCCACATTTTATTTTAGTGTTCTGACAGTGCTGTTTAAATTAAACATATTTTGTCTACGACAACACCTTAATATTTTAGAGTTGCTGGTGTTTGTCACCCTTAATTTTTCATTTATTTACGTAGGTTAAATGCTCAGAGTTGGTTCTTAGTCGAATTAGTATTTAGCTAGTTCACTGTGTTGTCAGTAAAATCCTGGAAGCGTTTGATAAATCCTTCTTCTACAAAAGATTTCACCTGCAGGGTGAATCTTATATCATCAGCAAAAAGCTTTAGTGTTTTATGAATGAATGAATGAATACAAAATAAGGATTTTGAACTGTGGTGATGCCAATTTGGGTATTTTTTGCCAGTCAAGTTCCCTTATGAAAGCAAAGACTTTGGTAATAGTACTCATGTTTATCAGAACAAAGATTTCATTGTCATGAATTAAATCCTGGTTGTTACCTTTTTTGTAACGACCAATATTAAAAAAAGCAGGTATTTTATCTAAAGGTAAAATACCTGCCCTAATTTGTTTGGGGTCGGCGCAGTATATCTTCTTTTTCCATTTACTCCTATTAGTCATCGTTCACATTTATCTCTATCATGTCTTGTCTCACGCAGTCCATGCATCTTTTCTTAGATCGTCGTCTTCCTCTCCACTCCTCTACATTCATACTCATCACTCTTCTAGTCACATGCATCTCTTCTCTTCTCATCACATGTCCATACCAACTCAAACGGTTCTATTTTACTTTATCAGTAAGCGGTGCTACTTTTAGGCTTGCTCTAATTTACACATTCCTTATTTTATCCATCCTCGTTACTCCACACATCCATCTTAACATTCTCATCTCCGCCACATGCAATCTTCTCTCATCCTTCTTCTTCATGGCCCAGTATTCCGATCCATACATGAAGACGGGTCTTATCATGGTTTTATAGATTTGACCCTTCAGTTTAAGGGGTATTCGCGGGTCACAAGTGGTTGATGTGATCTGTCGCCATTTCCACCATCCAGCCTTAATCCGATGTACAACGTCCAAGACCATGGAAGGCGATGAGTTCTCGTGGGCATCTTGACCAACCTCTTTAACCGCATACTCGAGACCGGCGAGATCCCTGCCCAATGGAGATTTAGTGTTATTACCCCAGTTTTCAAGGGCAAGGGATCGGTGTAGGAGTGTGGCAGTTATCGAGGTATAAAGGTCATGTCCCACACCATGAAGCTCTACGAGCGGATAGTCGACTCTTGGATCCGACAGAAGTGCACTGTCTCTGGGTGTCAATATGGTTTCCGCCCCGGGTATGGCACCATGGACCCTTTCGCCCTAAGGATCGTTATGGTGAAATACAGGACGAAGAATACGCCTCTGCATTTTCTATTCCTAGATTTGCTGAAGGCCTTTGACTGTGTTCCTCGCATGATGATCTGGTGGGCGCTGCGGCCCAAATAACCCTTCCCTGTTACCGTTGCAGTCCACCAGTTCTTGTTCAGCGTAATATTGGATGCACTGTCTGTAGCCATCAGAGATGCACGCGAGCAGCCTCCGTGGCTGCTCATGTACGCTGATGATATTGCACTGGCGGACTCGGATAAGGGGCAACTGGTCCAACGCGTAGGTACACACGTGGAAGAAGTCACTTGAGAACGGCGGCATGCAACTGAATGTGGCGAAGACAGAGTACTTGGCTTGCAATACCACAGATCTCACACCTGTCTGCGTAGACGGTCATATGGTTGAGCGGACAGACCAGTTTAAGTACCTGGGATCTGTGCTTCACGCGTCCGGCGACGCGACGGATTACGACGTCAAGTCACGCATTTCAGCGGCTTGAGCCAAGTGGCATGAGGTGACTGGTGTCATTTGCGACCCCAAAATGCCGGTTAAACTAAAGGGACGGGTCTATAAAACCATCATTAGATCTGTTCTATTGTATGGTAGTGAGGCGTGGCCGGTGCTTGAGTGACATAAGTAGGAACTGCGTGTCACGGAGACGAAGATGTTGCGCTGGATGTCTGGAGTGACGCAAAACTCTCGCGTCCGGGGCAGCCTTCATGTCCGAGATATTGCAGATAAATTGCAAGAATGTCACCTACGCTGGTACGGTGACGTCTTACGGAAACTCGCTAGTTACGTGGGGAACAAATGTCTTGCCATGGCGCCTCCGTCAGGTCGTGGCAGACTGGGTAGACCTAAGAAATGCTGGCTTGACGTCGTAAAGGGTGATATGCGGGCAAATGGCCTCAATAACCGGGATGCCGAAGATCGTGCGAAGTGGAGGCTAGGAAAGCGAACCCTGGGCTCCCGAGAGGCATGCAACCGGGAACATCGCTCGGATGATGATGATGACAACGTCCAAGACCAGTCGCCAGAAAGAAATCAAGGAAAAAACGGGTAGACTCTGTCGAGGACGCAGCCTCAGTGTAATTCATAAAACGTTTTATTTTACGTCAAATTAACACGATTCTTAACAGATATATCTTATTCAAAGTCATTGTTAGAAGGTTAGATTAGCTACGTCTTCTTTCTATGCACCCTTTACACGCTATAACACATTTATGACGTTACAACGTTCGTTGCATTTAATCTTTACAAGTAATTAAACCCCTACTCTTCTGACCGATTTAAAAGATTTATCACGTCAAAAAAGCTTGTTCTAGCGTCTTGACTTATGCTCACGGCAAGGATCCGAGAATCAAAATAATTGTTTACCCTCCGAAAAGGCTTGCTGCGTCAAATAACATACATCTCAGCCTTTCAGATAACGTACATAGCAACATCAACCTGTTCTTTAACTATAAACGTCCTTAATCCGTTCCTGTTCGTATTTTCAGATAGGAGTCACACAATAAAGCTACTGTTACGACCTTTCAAACTATGTTATACATCTCGACAACAATATTTTTTACTAAAAACATCCTAGATCTGTGCCTGTTTGGATTTCAGAGTTAGTCCGTCACAATACAATTAAGCTATTAACAGTATTTTTCAAATCAAATCATCTCGATCTCAACTTTTTAATGTTTTTAAGTATTAAAAACGTTTTAGATCCGTCCCTGTTCATATTTCAGGACCAGTGTGATACAATATAATAGTGCTGCTGTCAAGAGCTTTCAAATGACGTACATCTCGACCTAAACGGAAAGATTTTTTTTCAAAAACTAAAAACGTCCTAGATCCGTCCCTATTCGAGTTACAGGGTTGGTGTCATACAATAAAATAAAGCTACTGTCATGACCTTTCAAATGACATATAACTTGAATCTATACAATAGGTGGGCCACTATGCCCATTCTCTTTTGCTGTTAAATAAAACCTTGCACTTTCTTCAGACCCGTTATTGATTTGGCCGTGAATTCTATGTAATGTTAAAATTAATTATTTACCTTTGGCAGCCAGTTCCATACATGCCACAAGCAAAGCTTCCAGTTCTTGTTCTGGCAAAACTGGCACAACCCATCGAGGATGTGAGATTTTCTCCTCTAATGCCTTTAATTTGCCTTCGGGGAATGTCATCTGGTGAAACAAATAAGTTTGTAATAATAGGAACTACGTACTAAAGAGAAGCTATTCGTTTTTAATTATTAGAGTATAGATTATCAAATAGGCATTGAATTACCTCCCCTGGCACCTGGTCTTGTTCTTTCATTGATATTGTCATTATTTCAACATGTGATTATACATTGCCTCTCCTGTGAACAAATAAAATTTGCAAATGTATCATTCCTACCTACCAAAAAACTATTGAATTTAACTAATTTAATTAAAATCAAGTCTATTGTTGTATAATTCAGGTTTTTTTTAAACTAGCTTTTCTTTTGCTATACGTTGCACAGCCACAATTACGACAGTAGATTTCATCTTGCAAATATGAGTAGGTGTACCTTCACTTCTCTACTCATTCAATACGAAATCAATAATATTTTTCAAAAAATCGATAAATACACAACGTATGATGACTGGCGTTGAAAGAATCTCCACAAATAAATATCACTATAGTTCGTAATCTAGACATCTTTGGACATTTTGAATGTATCCCGAAATAAAGATTAGGTAGGTACCTACATGGAAAACCGATGAATCACTGCTATTATGAATATTTACCTATGTAGCACATCAAGGAATATTGCTATGTGATCTGCTTGTTATACGCAATAGAGCACAGTAAAAATTTTATAAAGTCGGCACAGTAGGGTGCGGGTGCGACAGAATTACCAACATCATTCGATGAATTTTTACCATTTTTACGTATATTGCAAATCATGCGTTTTCTTAGAAAAGATGATGATTTTCCACTTTTATAGAACAACAAATTATTAGCACCACACTGATTTCCTACGCGTAAAAATGGATCGAAAATAATACTTCAAGGATCAGCCGGCGCGACAAAATGGCGTCATAATCTAAAACAAGTAGATACAAATTCATCGAAAAATATGTGTTTTATAAGTGTTACATCCAAAAATTGAAAAAATACTATTTACTACCTTTGCTTTTCCGTGAATTCTAGTTCTAAATCACTATTTCCACAATAAATCACTGTAATTTTCACAATTTTCAAAAGCCACTTTTTTGACGTAACGAAGACCACCTTGTTTTTTTTTAATAAAAAAAGAACGTATGAACGAACAAAATAAAAAGACATCCGGCGGAATAGAATAGGGATGTGCTTCGAAGGTGTGCTTAGATACTTGCATTCATTACTTTCGGTCACCTGCATTTTGCATCAAGGAAAAGAGATCGGTAGTCCTCTTGTTTCGTTTGTTTGAGGTTTGAGGTATGGAAGGATTAAGAAACTACTCGATGACAACGATGTGCATCAATGTACTCCTTCGACCATTTATGAACTCTAATCGAGTCCGACCAAATCTTAGCGTGTGTTGCGACACCCGATTTGGTTGTGTCAATTTGGTCGGGCGGATCAAATCGTGACGTGTGAAGAAGCCCTAAGTACAACAATCTTTTTTACCTATGGAATTTAAGGTAACTTTTTTTAATCTGTGCCTGTTTCGTCGGATTGGTTTGCCATTTCAACAAACTTTACAACAAATCTATCTACTTTTGAACGCTGTCAGCAACATAACAAAATAGAAAATTAATGAAAGTGTTCATCTGTACTAAGTAAATTAGATTGTAGGACCGTGATAATCAGACACCACTAGTTTTTTTTTCACAATACCCTAAGGGTTTTCTTAGTATTTAGCGAAATACTGATCTTGGTTTTACTTTTATGAAATGGCAAGTGGCAACATTTGCATTGCGACTCACTTTCTGCTGCGTGCGTGTTTTGGCTTCGGTTCTATGAAAGTTTGTTGATTTTTCTATTTTTCAGGAATATTTACCACTTTATGCGGTGTTTGTGTGAAAGATCAACTCAGGATGAGTTTTTCTAGTGACGAAGTCAATTTCTTAGTTTATCGCTATTTACAGGAATCTGGTAAGTTTGATTACATTGTTACAATTTTATGTGCAGTTCATTGAACCTGTTACAGGAGGCTACTGGGAAATAACTAGCTAGGAGCTTAGAATTTTTAATGCAACCAACCTATTTTCAGGAAAAATACCCATTAATACTTAACTCACAGAGGTAGAGGAGCCATAATCATAGTCAGTGCATTATTTAGGTTCTCTAAAACTCGTCTCACTGATGATTACTCCAGTTCCAGAACGATTCTCTGTACATAGTAAGAGAGAAACTGAACTACATTCCCATTCCCCTCTCGTTTGAGTTACAAAACCGCACCATTCTCAACACATAAATGAGGTTATGTTTGGTCTTTATTACTACCATGGTCTGTCATATTTTAGGTTTTCACCATTCAGCCTATACATTTGGTATAGAGTCTCATATATCGCAGAGCAATATCAATGGAGCTCTGGTTCCTCCGGCAGCGTTATTAAACATATTACAGAAAGGATTACAATACACTGAAGCTGAAATTATTATTGGAGAAGATGGTATGATATTTTTGATATAGTGCAAATCTAACTTAAAGCTTTGAAGTAAGCACAAGTTACGACACAATGGCAAAATATTACGAGCTCACGTGTGCATCCCCAGTGTGCTGCATTCACAGCTTACTTCAGAGCCATCATATTAAGCTATTAACTCTAAGCCTTTATTTGCCTGAAACACAGGAACATCCTAGTTCAGGCATATGTTTTTTGTGTTTTTGTATTTTTAGTACATAGTTTACATTGTAAAATGGTTTTGAATAAATTTATTTATTTATTTATTTTTATTAAGCTGAAATCACACTCTAAACGAAGTAATTATTTTATGTTACCTAAGCTACTTAGCATGCTTGATAAAAAAATCCTGATTTTAATCATGTATTGTTAGGAACTGAAACACGGCTAACAGAGAGCCTAAGCTTAATAGATGCAGTCACTCCAGACATTGTGGCTGCCAGACAAAATGCACATAATGCCCAAAAACAGGCCATAAAAGCTGAACCCGGATCAGGAAGTGAACAAAATGGAGTTGATGTAAGTCATATTTTGGAAAATTAACAAAATTTCACACAGCACTGTGATTTCACAGAAATGGAATCTGAACTCAAAGGAATTTCTGAAAATTCTCAAATAATCCCCAAAAAAAGTAAAACCATAATCCAGCTTCTAATGTGTTAGGGTACAACATGCAACACTGCAGCAGCAAGTACAGGTGGTGCGGCCACACCCAGCGCTCCAACCGAAAATATGGAGGTGGACCAGTCTATAGAGATCCCGGCTAGCAAGGCCACTGTGCTACGAGGACATGAGTCTGAAGTATTCATCTGTGCTTGGAACCCTAGCACTGACTTACTAGCCAGTGGGTCTGGAGACAGCACTGCCAGGTAAAGTCACAGAAAAATAATCCACTAAAGTGAAAGTAAGTTCAGTTGTTTTCCAACATTCCAAACTTTGGACGCCGTATCATATATTACTTACTTGTTTCAGAATATGGGATATGTCAGACAATCCAGCAACAACTCCCAATCAATTGGTGCTCAGACATTGCATTCAAAAGGGTGGAGCTGAAGTGCCAAGTAACAAAGATGTTACATCCTTGGATTGGAATGTATGTTTCATACATTTCCTCTTCTAAAGGGGTAGTATATAATTATGCAGACTGGCGCCTTATTCTGGTTTAATTATTTTGCACAGCCACCTTTAAAAGTATGGCAATTTATAGAAGTTGTTAATACAAACAAATGCCACGTTGACTTTATAATGTCTTATAAATTGATGAACACGGGCAGCACTCACAAAAAAGTGTGACGCCATAGTTCACATTCCGTTATTGACAAGGTAACCATAGCAACGATAATACGTTGCTATGGTTACCATCAATGTTTTCTTATGAGATGTTATGACGTAAAGTTATCGTCCATAAGCTGACTTTACAGAAATACATTTTTTTAACAAAGAATTAAACATATTTAAGATAATTTTTTATTTGCCACATAACGGAAACCTGACACTTTATGAGATTTTGTTACATGGCATTTGTTATTTGTATTAATGTTTTCTATACATTGTTATAGGTTTGAAAGATGGCCCTGCAGAAATAAAACAGTTTACTGTGCTAAATTGTTACAACCCATTTATAGCATTTAACAAAATCATTATTTCAGTGTGATGGCAATCTGCTAGCCACAGGATCTTACGATGGCTATGCAAGAATTTGGACAACTGATGGCACACTGGCATCAACATTGGGTCAGCATAAAGGCCCAATATTTGCATTGAAGTGGAATAAACGTGGGAACTACATTCTTAGTGCAGGAGTAAGATTTTTGTCATTCTCAATAGTTTAACTATATTTTTAAAAAAATTACACTACTTTGTTTCCTCTTAGGTGGACAAAACAACAATTATTTGGGATGCTTCAACTGGACAGTGCACACAGCAGTTCTCCTTCCATTTAGCTCCAGCTCTTGATGTAGATTGGCAGACCAATACATCATTTGCATCATGCTCTACTGATCAGTGCATTCATGTCTGCAAATTGAATGCTGATAAGCCTATTAAAAGCTTTCAAGGACACACTGTAAGTTTTAAAACATTATCATATATTTATTTATCCTTGAGAATGGTAAGTTTATTTCTTATTTTTTTCAGAACGAAGTAAATGCAATCAAATGGGATCCCCAAGGTCAATTACTTGCATCATGTTCTGATGATATGACTTTGAAGATTTGGTCAATGAAGCAAGATACTTGCGTTCATGATCTTCAGGCACATTCAAAAGAAATTTATACCATTAAGTGGTCACCCACTGGTCCAGGGACACAAAATCCTAATATGAATTTGATCCTGGCAAGTGCTTCTTTTGATTCTACAGTTCGACTGTGGGATGTAGAGAGAGGTGTCTGTATCCACACATTAACTAAACACACAGAACCTGTTTACAGTGTGGCATTCTCACCAGATGGGAAATTCTTAGCCAGTGGATCATTTGATAAATGTGTCCATATTTGGTCGACACAAACAGGAGGTCTTGTGCACTCCTACAAAGGCACCGGTGGTATATTTGAAGTTTGTTGGAATTCAAGAGGTACAAAAGTGGGAGCAAGTGCTAGTGACGGAAGTGTATTTGTATTAGACTTACGTAAACTCTGAGATTTGTAGAAACCTGCAAAGGTTTCGTTAATTCAAAGGCTTGCAAATGCAAGCATCATCAATACTGATTGACATTTAAAAAGACTATCATCTATCTGTGTAAGTGTATGTTATATCTTTCATGTCTTGTGTATACTATTTTATCTCTTGACTTACCATGCGACTCATACTTTGTATTGACCACTGATTTTATTCCTTTTGTTTGAATCTGATTTTTATGAATTAAACTGAACTCCAAGGACGGGTGTTATTAAGTAGAAGTGAAAGGAGACATCAGGCACCAAAAAATTAGTCCACAACACAATATTTTTTGCTTACATTGACATTCAATGCCATGTATCATGAACTTGTTGCAAATAATTCATAGCTGTATGTATCTTTATAAGTTTTTAGATTGTTAATTAGTACATTGTTGTATGTAATAATAATTCAATAAGGTATATTGATAAAAAATATAGGTATGTAGCAAAATATGTTTTATTTCTTTATTACCCTTCTGCTAAGTCATTGGTCTTTTGTATGCCAATAAATCTTCATGCTTATACAATGTATGTAGTTTTTCATACATATACTTGAAGAAGAATAACAGGTCATCATACTGCCCACAATAGGGATTACACTGGGGGTGATCCTCTTTGTGTACAAGACTGTTTTTATTAGTAAGTTCTGATTCATAGTTAAAGCTACATCCCCATGCGCAAACATGTAACTCTAATAACAGTTGATGAATAGCTTCTATAGTAGACAAGTACCATCTAGGACTGCCTTTTTGATGTCTCCAAAATTGAGAAGGTCTATTCTGTAAGACTACTGTTGGTATCTTCTGTAATCTTTCATCTGCATAAATCCCTCTGCTTTGATTCCAAGTACTGTCTATGAGAACTACTCGATCTATTGGTAATTTTTCTACATGGAATATTTGGGTATCATTGTTATTATAAAATGCTTTAGTCATCAATGTACCTACATTATATCCAGCAGGTAATTCTGCTAACAATAATTCTGAATAGGGTTTCTCCTGTTTTCCTGTAAACAGTTCTTGAACTGTACGAGCTTCTGCTCCAGGGAACAGTAATACTGTCCTGCCATCTAGAATGTATTCAGGGACATTGGGATAGGTATAAACAGTCACATCGTTTGGTGCGAGGACGGCACCATGTGCTGCAGTACTTTTACCATCTATTTCTCTCTTATGTTTTATTATGTCAACTTTGATGGGCAGCTGAAAGTAAAATTAAATAAGGTAAGTTATAGGTAATTAGGATCTTCAGAGTTTATGTATGTAGACAGGTGTGTAAATTAACAAAGTTCTTACGGAGCAAGTTGGAATTCTGCCTTCAATTATAGACACCGGAACAAAACAAGTATAACAGAAATACATTCGTGATTTACCACATCGTGGACAAGGGCTTCTGTTAGTCAAATCATTCAGAAAATCTGAATTGGTTATTCGCATTCCTTTAAATGGTTTTTCATCTCTACTTCTAGCTTCTGGACTTTTAGGATTCATTTAGGTCTGGCGTAATTCAAAAGAAATACAAAAATGTAGCGGTCTTTCGACGCGTCTTGAACAATTTAAAATCGAATTCCATGCGATGCAATGAAACTTGGCTTGACACTGACAATTAACAACAATGACCACTGCTGCTACCTCAGAACAATATTTAGTTATTGTTCTGAGGCTGCTACTCTTCGAGCTGCTAATGCCATCTAGCTTGCACTCGGCTCGCGTTTTGGCCATGTATTGGCCCATGAACTTAAAGGCTTTTACACACGTCCCAATTTGGTCGGGTCCGACATCAGTGTTGCCACATTTCAATTCGACAAATCTGTATCGTTAAGTGAAAAAATCTGTGTAAAATCTGTATGAGAACAGCTATAATTGTATAAAATCTGGACTATTCATAATCGTAGACAGAGAATAAATAGTTATTCTCTGTCTACGCTCCATAATACCTAATATTAAAAATGAATAGTCCAGATTTTATACAATTATAGTTATTCTCATACAGATTTTTTCACTTATCGATACAGATTTGTCGAATTGAATTGTGGCAACACTGATGTTGGACCCGACCAAAACGGGACGTGTGTAAAAGCTATTATAATTTTATTTTCTTGGCCCCTCTGCCCCGATCTTCCCTCACTCACATTTGTCATTGTCAATAAAATGTCAAAATTCAAAAAATAACCTCTTTTGCGTTTCTTGCCTGTTTGTTTAATTTTGTTTGGGGTTTTTGAATGGTTATCTATTGTAAAACTAGAACTATTTGTAGTTTTCAACATGTTTATTAAAAGTTAACTGTTCATGCGTGAACGTCGAATTCACTGTAGTGAGGAAAATAATAAAAACTCAACAGCTGCATTTTTGTGATTGATTACTCCAACTTGAAAACAACAATTAGAAATAGACTGCATTATTGATGCAAATCAGAAGATGGAGGGTCCTTCGGGTACCATAGCAGCACATCTTCGTAAATTATGTGCAGGATTGTCAGCTGACCCAGGTTTCATTTCATTCTATTTTTGAATAATTTGCAAAACAAAACATTGATCTGTCATGGGCGCACAAAAAGTCATTTTTTACTTGTAATTTTAATTTTATATACAAGGCATGCTGGATTATTTTAAAGATTTACTGTTTCATAATAGGAAAGGTGCATGCACATTTTCTGTGTTTGAAATAGTTATTCAGCAAATAAAGATAATCAATTTTGAGCATTGTATATTTTTGTGCAGAAGGGGCATATGAATTAGCAGTATCTTACCTGTCTTCAACTGGAGAAAGACGTGTTCAAGATGAAAAGTTGTTATGTCAAAAGATTTACACAAGACTCGCCAACCAGTCAGCAACAGACGCTGATAAATTCAATGAATACTATGCAAAGTTAAAGAACTCTGTAAGTTTATTTTGTATCAAACATTTCATAGAAATACTAGTTGCATAATGTCTCAATTCCATAGGAATCTCTGGAATTGCCATAAATGTGTTAATCCAACCAAGGCTCCTACATATTTTCATCTCAATTAGTTTATTACATTTTGGAGAAGTTACAAACATACACATACATGCTCAGAAACTTTTGAATAAGAACTAGATTCATTTCACTTATTTGTGTTGATATGGTAGGTTCAATAGAGCCAAATAAATACACGGGTGAAACCACGGAGCACTGCTAGTTATAGATAATTTTGTCCAATAGGTAATTTATACTTAGCAAATAATTTGGTTTCAGTTTATTCTAAAACAAAGAGTGTCAGTTCTGACATTCTTAATGGCAATCTCTGACAACCCTCAACAGTCTGACTCTACGCAACAGCTATTTCCTATACCCTATCTTGCTACAGTAAGTTACAGATGTTTGTTAACTACACAACTTTATAGATTTAAATGACGACCCAGTTGGCTCAATGGTCACCATACCGACTGCCAAACAGGGTTGCAGGTTCGATTCCCGCTTCAGACAAGTATTTATGCTTAGATATTTGTCTGTAGTCTGGTTGTTTTATGTATTTTATGTATATATTTACAAAAGAAAAGTATATAAGTAGTATATTCATTGTCTAGCACCCATAACACAAGTGTATAGTTGCTTAGCTTGGGGCTAGATGGTGATGTGTGGAGTGTTCTGCAATATTTTATTCAATACTATAACCTTCCTCGATAAATGGACTATCGTACACAAAAAGAATTTTTCAATTCGAACCAGCAGTTCCTGAGATTAGTGCGTTCAAACAAACAAACAAACTCTTCAGCTTTATAATATTAGTATAGATAATTAATATTATGTTATCTTCAGAATATTATTATTTGTATGATAAATGTGTCCCATGAGGTCCCATCCCATATCACGGGGCTTTGGAGCAGAGGACCTTTGTAAGGTGTGCGTGTTGCCGAACCCAACATTTTTATAGTTAATAATTTGTTTGGTCTATTTTGGACTCTTGAAACTTTTTTGTAAATTCATAATAATTAAGGTTAATTATAAGAAACAGACTTTGATCAGCTCCTTTGATGTTTCAAGTTTCTGCATACCATTTTAAAAAGTAATTCTATCCACAGAAATCTACAGTGGGCATGTCAGGTGCAACTTCTAGTACAAGTAAAAGCACCATCGGTTCAGTGAGTTGGAGCAACAATCCTAAACAGCAGGCCTCCAGTCAGAGTCTCCACTCATCGAACAGTAATATGGCTATTGCACTGCAATCAACAGGTAAACACTCTAAAGTACTACTTATTTTATTTAGAAATTAAACAGTTATAGATATTCTGCTTACAAAATTAAAAAAGTGGCTAAGAACCAATGAAACAACTATACATGTATGATGTATTGTACACTCTGTATTATGGTTACCAGCTGCATCCTGCAATTTTACCCACAATCTATTGGGAACATTATGATAGAAAGTGGCCATTGAACTTTCGTGACATTGAACATATTATAATTGCTCATTCACAAACATTCAGACAAAATTTCGCATTTATATTATAGGATATTTCGATTATTCTACGGTAACTGTTAATAATGGTTATTTTCCCCAGAGAGTCCAAGCGAGCGTGCGTGTGTTCGCGACGCAGTACTCGCAGCGACAGGTGTAAAGGCACGCGGCGCAGGCGCCGGCCCACGACCTGTGCAAGCACTCTACTCGCGAATAGCGCATTTAGGCTTCTTGCATGATCGACTCAAGGAGTTTATTGATCCTGCTTCTGGAGTTATGCCACAAGGTTTGTCTGCGCAACGACTGAACTGGCCTTGAATACGTTTGTTGACAAACGCCGCCGCCGTTTTAACCAAATATTTCTACTACTTTAGTGTCTACAAATAGCCCCCATAGTAGAGCATGTATGTAGGCTGAAGTGACATACTCCTGTCAAAAGCTTACCACTTTTCATAAACCAGAATTCGTGGTAAAATTTATGGAAGAGCTGGGCTGGTTCTCTCTCAACCTAACAAGTAGAATCTCACGCAAAATGGACCCAACTAAAGGGTTCTAGTTGCGAAGAACACCCCACATACAAGTACAAGGTTAGCACCATTGTAGTAACTAAGGGAGCCATGGCTTGCATACAGAATTTTACATTTACACACAGAATTTCATTAAAGGAAAGTAAGAAACTTATATTTTGTTGAAACCTAAAGTAACTTTCCAGGTTTAATGGGCGAAGGACTTGTCGCTGCGATACGAGAAGAACTCACTGAATACTACAGAAGCGTAGCATTACTGCAATCTCAGGTTCGTAAACATATTTATACTAAATTTCATTGCATTTTTCACTAAATTTTGGTACTTACTACTGAGGTTTTCTTTGTAGGCTTGTGAGGGCGACGGTGGTGGCGGCACCCTTCGTCGAGTCTGCGTCTGGGCGCAGGAACCCCTACACAGACTGACATGGCTCGCTAACATAGCACATGCTTCTCATCATAAGAAAGGTTTGTTTCACTTCCTATTCAATACTTGACTGTTCCTAGGCATTGAGTTCAAATTGATAATTATTTGCAGTTTTCAGAGATACCTACTTCTTCCTATTTCTGCCTTTATCCCATTTTTTTAAGATGACACAGTAAATCGTGTTCTTCTATTCTCCTCTATACTGCAAAATGTATCTCTATAACACCTATCTGTGACCAACTTTCTCTAGGAAAGGTGCTGTTGCGGAAGGCTTACCCGCCACTTAGGTCCTCAAATCCTGGAGTTACGTTCTACGACAGCCGTATTAAAATGCCGGCTCCAATAATAGTATGTTATTTTATCCAGGTGGTGAATTAGCATCGTGCGTGCATCGTTTCGTTCGGCACGGCGATGAACGTGTAGCGACTCTTGCTAGAAGGTTACTCACTGCGTTGACATATCCTCTGCTTTTAATGTTGACACGATGGTTGCTACATGGTATGTATATGATAGAATCTATAATAGAACTTCTAACATAAAATAATTTTTGGATTGTAAAGGGTTATACTTATCTTATTTTAGGTGAAATTGACGATCCATTCAATGAGTTTTTCATAGAGAGCAGAAGCGGTGTTCCTATCGATAGGATGTGGCATGATAAATATCGAGTGAGGTAAGAAAATGTCAAAAATAATTCCCTATACTTTGTGTAAGCTATGCAAAATACTGATTAGTAATCCAGGCTTTTGTTTTTAGAGATTGGATGGTGCCTTCGTTCATGTCACGCGAGCAAGCAGCTCAAGTACTGGCAACAGGCAAGAGTGTGGTGTTTATGCGCGAAGCGTGCGCGGACGAACCCGGTCCTAGCGACCATGCGCATCATTTGCAGCCGTTGCTGAAAGCACATACCGGTTAGTAACGCCAACTGATGGATTTATTCGACAATTGGTTTTAATACAACTGCATATTATAATAAACAGGCGTTAAAAAATTTGATGAAATAAAGATAGTTAACTTTCTTGCTGACAAAATTAGTTGTTACTGACCATGAAACACATGTGCCAGTAGTTTCAGTGCAGTTTTGTCGTCAGGTCTGCAGGCAAATCGCATTACTATTGTTATAAAGCCAGTCGAAGGTTTCCCTTTCATGTGTTTAAATATTGTTTGAAAGGTGGCGCCGTAGTAGAAGGTCCAGCATGGTGGGAGGCAGAAGGTGTAGGTGCGGGTGTAGCCGGCGCACACGGCGCAGCGGCGGCGCGGCTCCTAGCCGCATTGTCACAGCATCATCACTTGCTCGACCATCTCGCCGCGCATCGCCGTTACCTGCTGCTGGCTCAAGGAGACTTCGTACATCATCTCATGACGCTACTTCAGTAAGTACTGGAAAACTGGCTTACTTTCGCTTTGTTACTGAAGTTAACACCAACCGTCGGGATCTGCAAAATCTTAAGGTCTGGCGAAGGTAGAGATAGTGCACATGCTTATGCATCCATAAAAAGCAATATTTCCTTCTGGATATGACTCAAGATAGTTATATTATAGTTGGCAAGTCTACAGGATAGGATACTTTCATATGGCATTATTATTATATTATTATGAGCCTGTAGTGTCCCACTGCAGGGCAAAGGCCTCTCTACTCCCCTTCCACTGATCGCGATCTTGTGCGACAGATTGCCAATCTGCCAGAAATTTGTCCAAGTCGTCGCGCCACCTTCGACGTGGTCTGCCGGGTTGTCGTTTTCCGTTAGTTGGGGTCCAAAGGGTTGTTATTTTAGCCCAAAGTTCATCCGGCATGCGACTGACATGGCCGGCCCAGTTCCACTTTAATGTGGCTGCTTTTTCGGTGACGTCGGCTACCTGGGTCTTGGAACGTATTTCGGTATTCCGAATTCGGTCAGTGAGTCTAACCCCGAGAATACTTCGCTCCATCGCCCTCTGGCATACCCCGAGTGCGGACCTTTGACGATCAGTCAAAGACCAAGTTTGAGCGCCGTACGTAAGAATGGGCAGAATGCATACGTCCATGAGCTTCCGTTTGAGGGATAGTGGAAGTTTGCCCTTCATTAGTTCTTTCATGGACCAGTAGCTCCTCCAGGCATTTTCGGTGCGTCTAGCAACTTCTTTGTCTTGTCTTGCCTGGAAAGAAACTAACTGGCCCAAATTAATGTACTCATGAACGTAGTCAATCCGCCCACTCTCCACGCTGATCGCGCGTTTGACACTGTTGGTCATAACTTTGGTCTTCGACATGTTCATCGCCAGTCCGACCTCGAGGCTTGCCTTGCTTAGGTCTTCAAGCATTTGGCTAAGCTCTTGTGCCGTATTAGAAAAGAGAACGATGTCATCGGCGAAACGCAAATTTGTAAATCTGCGTTCGTCGAGGACGATACCCCTCTCTGTCCAAACCGCTGCCAACCAACCTTATTAATTATACTTATTATTTATTTAATTTATACTTATTATTTAATATGGCATGCTTAAAAATATTTCAAGGTTCATTATAATTTTTTACCTCTAAGCATATTTGGCTAATTGCATATCTAATAATGTTTGTCATGTCTCAATATACTGGTTATGTCAACAGAGAAGAATTGAACAAGCCAGCGACATCGCTCTACGTTCACAACCTATCGTGCACGCTGGAGGCGGCTGTGCGCGCTACTAACGCCCAGTTCGAACCATCACACGTGCTTTCTAGGCTCCACGTCAATCTCTATCCCAACTGTAAGTTACATTATACTTATTCTTTATTTGAGAAAGTATGGAACAAGCAGATTAATATTACTTGTTCTACCGTTACTCATGACTGTGTCTTAAACTTTACTCTTCTTCGAATTGTAATGATCCAGTGATCCCCCTTTATTATCTCAGGCGACGGTCGTGAAGACTGCGGTTGGGATGTGTTCGCGCTCCAGTACCGCGTGGACGGACCACTCGGCACGTTGTTCCCCGCGACTTGCGCCGCTCGATACCGCGCACTCTTCACGCAGCTGTGGCGAGTCAAACGCATCGAATACGGCCTTCATACTGCTTGGAGAGCGCATATTATATTACACAAACGACTCAAGCACATGCCCGGTAAGTATCATAATATTATAATTTATTTCGGCTAATATATCTACTTTCTAGCTATTACTTTACTTTGTGTTTATCGTGTTCTGTTTCTTTCTGTGTTGTACAAATAAAGTTATCTATCTATCTATATCATATTATTCACAGCACAGCTGAATCCTAGGTCACACACGCACCGTGTGTGAGCTAGGGATCAGTTTCCGTGAGTTTGAACCGCGTAGCCATGCCACTAAACGCATTCTAGGGGTGCACCAAGGAAAACCGCTAGTGAACTCGCGCGACATACTTAACATTATCATATTTTTTCAGAGGTATGGGGCCTAATGCGTCGCGTATCTTGCCTGCGCGCGGAAGCGATGCGCCTGTGCGGAGCTCTACAAGAGGCGGGATGTGTGGGCGCCGCGCCCGCCTGGGAGGAGCTGCTCGCGGCGGCCGGCGCGCAGGAAGACCTCGACCGGCTGCTGCATCTACACCACCGCGCGCTCGACCGGCACTCTATACACGCCATGATACATCACACTACACAGGTGAGGCTGGGTCATCTATCAGCAGAGCGACCTCAGGCGTGTACGTAGGTTCTCTATTTTGTGTATATTGGTTTTTTTATCACTGCATTTGCAGTTCAATTAATCGGTCTATATAGTTTGTATATTGTGTAGTTTATAGCAATAGTACTTAACATACTTATTTAACTACCTTAACATACTTATTTAATACGTACTTATTTAATCTTACATTCATAATGTCTTCTCAAAGTATCTGTAAAATTATGCACGTCTGTTTTCGATTGAGCCGGATCAACAACACAAAACCATCAATTTTGATGTATAGAGGTTTAAATGATTCTTACAGGAGCTACAATCGTACCTGGGCAACGTATTGAACGAAACGCTGAGCTTGCGAAGTTTCGAGACTATGCTCCACGCCGGCATCACAACGGAACTCGAGCGAAGGGGCGCTATAGAGCAGTTGAAGGCCGAACGGCTTGTGAAAGGTACAATAAAGGGTTAAAAATATGGTTTTTTGAGAAATTCAACTACGAAATCTAGCCAAGTCTAGGTTTAGGACCGAGAAGGGAGATCATTAGCTAGCTATGTGATAATATGATTGGAACAACTTAACCTACTTTATCCTTTTATAGGTGAATATGCTTTTACGGCAGCAGAGGAAGCCGAAGATAAAAATAAGAGGAAAATATTCCAACAGTTTTTGGCTGCTCGAAAAGCGGATTTGAACGTGTGGGCGCGAACTTACAGGTAAAGAATCACCCTATTTTTTTGGGTTATTCAAATACATCATCAAATCAAGTTGTTAAGTAGCTTCGTACCGCAGCAATTAGCCGCAAATACGGCCAGAATCACTGTTAAATTTTTCGGAAAATAGTGCGCGTTTTAATAAACTAATTGCGTGGTCTTATTTAGATTATTTTTAAACAGTTTTATAAACCGATTACAACATAAAAAGAGGTTTTCTGTTGTTGTATTTTTCTTGAAATATCTTTCTACTATCATAAGTATAAAGTAAAGTTTGTTGTTCAGGGGTCACGTGACCACCCTAATACTGAAGCTGGCCCTGCACGCGGAGGTGTCGCTGCAGACGCTGGCGTTCCGCCTCGACTACAGCGACTTCTACAAACGCGGCGATGCGAAGCTCCACGAACCTCTCACCTACCAGCACAAGCGGCTTAGCGAGATCGGACTCAATTTAGCTAAGGTAACATTATAACTTATAGTTGTAATCTGTTTAATCTTACTAATATTTAAAATCTAAAAGTCTCTCAGTTTGATATATTTTTTTTCGCAAAAACCGCTGAACCGATAGCGATGAAACTTGGCATGTAAGTTAACTACGTGTTCGGTAGAGCTGCTTTTTTTCCTGATAGTCCCACGAAATCGGTTATTTTAACCTTAGAGGACTCAGCTCCCACGAGAGAACAGACAGACGCCAGCGCCAGGCCTCAGTGCGTGCATAATGAAACGTCTGTAGGTTTACCGTAAGCGTATTCCAAGCTTCCAACGGTAAGTGACCAATAGTCGTTTCTTTCTTTGCAGGGTAGACAAATAGATCGTTCTAAGAAAAAGTGACATTATGTGTGCTCGTCTCCGAGCGACAACGTTTGTACATCGTGGCTCGACTTGGTCTGCGTTCGCACGAACTAACTTCACTTTATCGTGGATCAAATAACGAAGTATTAAAAGCAATGTGATTAATATTACAATAGTACAGTCATTTGGTCGAAAAAATAGAGGTTACCTGGAAAGTTTTCCGGGAGTTTTAAAAAATTGGTAATTTTATAGATTTTGACGTGCTCTTTCCGAATTTTAACTTTGCCACCTCGTATCTTTGCCGCTCGCGCCGCCATATTGCAAAAATGGCGCCTAAAACCAGTTTTTTGATAATAATTCCTTTCCGACGCATTTTACAAGAAAAACATATCTATACAAAATAATAGTAGAGAAAATTTCCTACAATTTATGTCATAACCTTTTTTTTCCTAAAACCAATAGTTTCGGCGTACGAGCGCCGTATAGTGTAGTTCAACACACGTTTCGGCAGAAATACTCATTTCCACACCACCATGAGGTAGAGAAAGCGGCGCGTTTTTTTTATCGTGGTATCCCCAGTAGGCCTAATCCACATCTGACTCACTATTTTAAAATTTAGTTTTGCTTTAATTTGCTTTAATCGTTCAATGTTTTGGTCGGAAGCAATAGCACTTTTAGGTGTTATACAATGAATGCCACCCATAGCATGAAAAGTATTATGCCCATCTAATGTTTGCGTGTTGAAATCGGCGTTGTCGAAAACAAACTGTGAAAACGACTGATCAAAGATATTCAATGGTGAGCGCATTATAGCTGAAACTTCGAACAGCATTGCTTCGGTGTACGAAGAGCAAAATCCGAGAGATTGATAAAGTATCTATTAATCGTCGAGATCCATATTTTTGAAATAAAAATACTGCTACTCCGACCTGAACTGATGATATAAAATATTTCGGCCTTGCTGCGGCAATAATAGAATGTGCAAGAGCAATGCTTTTTTTCTTCCATTTGTCAAGCAATGCTGTTCGAAGTTTCAGCTATAATGCGCTCACCATTGAATATCTTTGATCAGTCGTTTTCACAGTTTGTTTTCGACAACGCCGATTTCAACACGCAAACATTAGATGGGCATAATACTTTTCATGCTATGGGTGGCATTCATTGTATAACACCTAAAAGTGCTATTGCTTCCGACCAAAACATTGAACGATTAAAGCAAATTAAAGCAAAACTAAATTTTAAAATAGTGAGTCAGATGTGGATTAGGCCTACTGGGGATACCACGATAAAAAAAACGCGCCGCTTTCTCTACCTCATGGTGGTGTGGAAATGAGTATTTCTGCCGAAACGTGTGTTGAACTACACTTTACGGCGCTTGTACGCCGAAACTATTGGTTTTAGGAAAAAAAAGGTTGACATAAATTGTAGGAATTTTTCTCTTCTATTATTTTGTTTAGATATGTTTTTCTTGTAAAATGCGTCGGAAAGGAGTTATTATCAAAAAACTGCTTTTAGGCGCCATTTTTGCAATATGGCGGCGCGAGCGGCAAAGATACGAGGTGGCAAAGTTAAAATTCGGTAAGAGCACGTCAAAATCTATAAAATTACCAATTTTCAAAACTCCCGGAAAACTTTCCAAGTAAAAATACCAAATGACTGTACTACAATGCCAATGTGATAAAAGAGAACATCTGAACCTTTTTCAAACAGTTGCATTTCGTGTAATTGCAATACGTCAACGTAATTATTGACACTCGAAAGGGAATCTTTTGAACGTCAGTAATTTTTAATGAAACTTACCACAGACTAAAAGTTGGTATTGGTAGTTTAAATTAGTAGTTTAAATCCGGTCAAATAAAACATTGTGTAAAGGCAGTAAAATTTTGAAGCCTTCAGTAGTCAACGGCGTCTCACCCAAGGTAACTAAATGACGCCTAAAGGTTACACTGGCGATGGCGTTCAAAAGGTAGAATAGATAAAGTTCAGATTACTTCAGATGTTCTCTCATATTATTATGGTAATTAATCTTTAACTAAAAGTCACAAACTACTATGTGTTCCAGTGTAATATAAGCAATTTTCAAATGCCCCAGTTTTTTAAAAGTGATGTCTTCGAAATATTAGACATTCCATTGGTTTAACGAATTTATTTTAAGAATCCAACATTTTATGAATGGTCACAAATAGTCACAATAATAGATAACTAAGGAACAAATAATTCCAAAGATAATTTGTATTTTGTAATTAATGTGTACACGAATACTAACAGTTGTCAATTTTAATAAAACACCTCGAATACTCAATATATACGAATTTTTCTTCATTTTTTTTAATTGTTCGATTAGCGACTCATTGTAAGTTTTAGAAATATTAAAATGCAGTAAGGTAAGTATACATATTTATTTTAAAACTTAATTATTATGATTTTTGGTACAATATCGGTATGTAGGTGCCACAAGTGTAAATATTCATTTGTGTACATTGCACACTATTTAACATTTCTTAAAATTAAATCAAAATTTCAAATCTACTTAGCTACAGCCTAAAAATATTTTGTATTAAAAATACTGTGTTAACCTTTTATGTTATGTGCTTAATGATAAAATTATACCAAATTATCAATTCCTTATGGTCTTATAGCCTAGATGAGCACGAAGAGTAAGACTGTTATTGGAAGCCACGGGAGTTCACTGCATAAAGATTTCAACGAATGTGGTAGCGTTTGCGTCCTCACTCACATCTGAATAATTGTTCTTATACTTCACTAGCTGTTTTGTTTTATATACAAAAACCTTCCTCTTTAATCACTCTATCTATTTAAAAAAACCGCATCAAAATCCGTTGCGTAATCTTAAAGATCTATGCATACATAGGGACAGACCAACTTTGTACTATGTAGTGATAGTAAAGCATTACAAAATTTGTTTATAAAAAACTAGTGAAATATGAATTGTACCGAAATGTTAAAACATTCATTCATATCAGAGCAGTAGGAGGAGAGTAGGAAGTGGGTGGGTGTAAACTCGCGTCGTCGGCATCTAGCGCGCGTGAAATTGCACAATTAGAAGATAACAAGTACAACTATTATTAACTTAATTCCACGATTTAGCTCATAGATAAAGTCTAGTTTATTCTCCCACTTGCTTGAAAATGGAACAATATAAATGAACACTGCCGTTTACTAACTAAAGCAATCCTTCTTGTTCTTCTATTCACTAGCAAGTCTTTAAATGTTAAATAATACGCTCCCAATCATAGGTAGTTGCAGGTTCGTTTGTTAACGTGTTTCTTTTTGAGCGCTGCTCGAACTGCCTCCTCGAAGACTTCGTTCATGTTAACTCTTTCTAATGCTGAACATTCTACTAGCTGGGCGGCACTGAAAAAGAAAACCATAGTAATTATTAATGTACTTGACTGCCTGACTGATAGACAACGCACAGCGCACAATCTAATTGTTCAATTTATTAAGGTACCTAACTCTTATCTCAGAAACTTAAGGTGGCCGCTTTGAGACGCGTAGACGTAACGTATCACCACAATTTGACGTCACTTAATTGACGCATATACAACAAACAAACAGGCATCATGGATTTGTTTTTATATTGAAATTACATTTAGAACTTAGGAAAAATACCGTGATTTTAATTGAGTTTACGTAGCATATGAGGAAGATTGTTTTAAAACAGGATATATTATTTTCCTAAACCCATTCCCAGATCAACATACTTACCTACCTACTAACACAGTCCTACTAAACATGCTTTACCTTGACACATTGGAAATTACAATTTTGAAATATAAAGTGAGGCCGGAATTTTGTAGAGTTCCCACTTCCCTCACGACCGAGTCGCATGTAACCAGTTTCAAACTAATCTGCAAGTAGTTTCTGATTGATATAAATACTGGGTCATCTTATACGGACCCGTCTCATCGCCATTGAAATGCTGAGAGCGACGAAATTCTACTCGAGATGTGGAGGATCCGATGAAGTTCACAAACAGTACCTACTTAAGTTGCTCTTGGATAAGTGAACGCATTGCGCTAAATGCGGTCCTATGATTAGTCAATTTTGTGCTGCTCTCTTCACTCTACTATATTATTCGCCGATCTATGCGTTTGCGCGCACTTTGCTATCTGATAGGGTTGATTGTGAATACGGGTGTAAGTTTTCCTAAGCCAAGTAAGTAGGTAGGTATCACCTAAATCAGGTAACAACTTAGATAGGTATGTACGTAAATACTTATTTGGCATTGAAAATGAATAGATCTCCGAAACCCAACATACATACTTATTATTTAAGTTGAAGGTCGTTATATTGTTAGGAATTCCACTGATTCTGTTATATTATTTATGTTTATTTAAAAAATAAGCTCTCTGTCGTCATATTATTATCTGGAGTTTGCATTATCAGCGGTGGTGATAAGAGACGATAGTACAGCTGCCGGCGCGGGCGCACGATAACTGTCACTTTTCACCATTAGGTACAATCAACGTTTAAAAGTCCACCGGCACCGTAACGTTTACAATCCTGTGCAGCACTATTTGAAAATTATAACAACGTATATAACAACGGTTGGTGTAGCGGGTGGCGGCTTTTACCACTCGGCCAACTAAAGACATAGCTAAGATGTTGAAAATAATAATCATACTTAGTACTTTTAATTCAAGTATTTAAGTTTGTGTGTAACGTCTATCAGAAGAAGGTCGTAAGTCCAATACTTGTGGATTGTATTATGGTAGCAAACTGATAGTGGACTTATGAAGCATACTGTACCTACCTACCTACAGTATTGTAATACTATCGCTAAATGTAGATATAATATTAAATAGATGTAGTTATGTAGGATTTGAAATTTTATTTTCATAATTTTTATTTATCTCGTTTTTGACTATGATGGAAAAAGTAACAAAAGAAAAACCGACTTTACCGAATTTTCTTTTTTAATTTCTTTCCTTCTTGTGTCGTGATGACCGCTTTGTTTGAAGCTCTTAGATCTGTTTTAGTTGCTGTAAAAAGACAAATAGCGTTGATACAATTAGCAAATATACTTACAACTTACCAAATAAATAAATAATAAAGTTTAGTGGTATTATTAGTTAATCAGTTGATAAAAAGATAATTAGTGGTTTTTTTATGTACCCACCCGCAGCTATGCCATTAAATGATACTCTTCTAAAAGTTCATTTAACTTTAGCTCCCCCTTTAAAATATTTATAACTTTTATACTCTAGACTGAACAAATGTATCTAAATTAGGTTCATCCTCATTAGCACGTCGGGCTAATGATGGCACTTTTAATTATTAACACATGCTAAGCTGTCGACAACAGATTATCAAAGTACCTACGGCTTAATGATATCAATAAGCTACCTAGATAGGAGAAATGTATCTACTTCTTATAGTACGAGTAATTGTAGTCAATTATCTACAAAGGAGAATTTGTAATCGTATTGATTTGGCAACAACCAGTAATATTGAATTCCAGACTTCGTATCGATAGCACTTCTCGCTCAGTATAGCGTCGCTAGGAAGGTGGCTAGAGAGTTTTACAGGTCTCCTGACTTTCAGAAGCTTCTAACTTCATATAACTGCTAAGGTTATTAATAATAATAATAACTTATTATCCATATTTCGACAGCACAAGTGGGCCAGCACTAGGCATTTCTGGAAATATTTTCAAGAAAAATCATCTCCGCAATTTAGCACCGCGCCGCGGCGAGAACTGAACTAGCGACCTCCCGCTTACTGTGCGGGTACGATAATCACTACGCGGTCAAGTAGCGCTACCGACGAAATTAGGATATGCATTTTACTTTTTTTTTGTTTCACGAATAAATACTGTTAATACGGAACCCTAAAAACTTTATTTTAACGATAACATTAGCTTATTACTTTACTATCATTGTGTTTTCCGGCACCAATTGCTATATAAATATAATACTTGCTATTTTGATTTATAAGACCTCATAGGACGATACTTCGTCATTCGTTACTCAGAAAAGTGCATAAATTTCCCCGTATCAGTTCTTAGGTCGGGTGACTAACATGTATTATGACTTTTTGTAATAAGTAGCTGTAGGCACATTAAATATATTAGTTGTTTTGTTTCTTTGATTACATAAGTATTTGAGAATTGATGAATTCCCTTATTTAGTCAGATGGCGTTTTGATTCTCTACTTCTCTGGGCTAGTATTGCGTATTACTATACTTATTTGATTATGTCGAGCGCAAAATAAAAACATCAGCAATCGCGTTTATTTAATAAAATATGAATAGAATGTACAATTAAATTGATATTTTAAGATACAAAAACCACCAACGGACTATGCTTGTCAATATACAGGGTGAATTTTTTATGTGGGTCTTCAGGGATATATGCTAAACTATAAGAGATAGTGAAAAATGCTGAAAGGAGCGACTCCTTTCAGCATTTTTCACTATCTCTTATAGTTTCCAAGAAATAATCTCTATCAGCAACACTATCGATTGGTATAAAAATATAGGATGATTATTTTTTAGCAAAATCAACAGGTTCGATTCCTGGCTAGGGTAAGTACTGACTTTTTCTAAAATCTAATGATGCAGTTTTAGTTTTTGTCAAAATCGGGCACGCAACTTCTTTCAGCATTTTTCGCAGCCCTGAAGGCCCACATAAAAAATTCATCATGTAAGTATAATTACTTACCTACTTTTTAAATCATAGGTAAATTATTTTTAAGAAATATTCGTGAAAAAAATTACCGTGTTATAGTAATTAATCCCTTTCTACCTACGTGTGTCACACGTAAAACACGTTATGTGGGCCCTATGAGAGAGCATTATGTTTAATTTCTATGACTAAACCGCACAAAACTGTGACCACACAAGAGTATAACTTACCTACTAATACAATGGGCACTGATGCACTAAAATGTTTCAATTCTGGATACCATTTGTGGACTACGTTTTCATATGAAGACCTGCTACCGACAGAGTAGCAAACTAGGAAACAATTGGTCTGAAACAAAAAATGTTTAGGATCTATAGGTAAATATGAACTAACTGAATAATTAAGTACCTACAACAACTTTAATTAAAAAAAAACGGAACTTCAACACTACACTGAGTAATCAAACTGGGTTAAAATTATTTTTTTGTGAATTCTTCCATTAGAAACTCGTGAATTCATTTAGGTTAATAACATCGATCGGTTAAAAAGACAATCAAAAATATATTAGGTACAGTCACATTACCAATTCCTGAACCCTACGTGACCCAGAGCTCATTCGCATATCTGTAGAAAATATAGTATTTACCTATTTTGTTATTTTTTTTATATTGTATTGTATAGTATATTAAAAAAAAACAGAATTAGGTAACATTATTTTACAACCTTACAGATTTGTGAGGGAGCTCTAGATTACGTGGGGTTCAGCTAATTGGTAATGCGACTGTACCTAAGTTCATATGTAAAAAAAATATAAATTTAAAAAACTTACATTTGTGTATGATAATGGCCTAAGTCTTTCATAGTCCTCTTGTCCGGCCGTGTCCCACAGTGCCATCTCGACCTCATCGCCATCTACTGTTATGTGGCCCACGTAGTTGTCGAAACTAAAACAAAACGTTTGTATCTTTGTTTAGTCGTTGATTTATTGTAAAAATTTAGTTCTTAGCATTTATTTTTTTATACATATATGATAAGTCAGCGTTTGACCACAAACACATGGCCAAATGCGGCCTAAGATGTAGCACGTTTTCCAAGAAGATATCTATCCTATCCTTTCCTATTTCTCTATGGAAGAGATTTAAATACTTAGTTCATTGAAAACAATAGGAAGGTCCTTTAATGTAGATAGACTCAAATGACTCTTCACGACTCTCGTTATGGTCTAATCTAATAGTATTATTTTCTTGGTCTGTCTATCAATAAGTATCCTTTTAACCGACTTCAAAAAAGAGGAGGTTCTCAATTTGTCGTAATCTTTTTTCTTAGAAACGTATACTTAGTGTGTTGCGAATATCAAAAGGTCTCTATATCAAAGTGTAAAAAATACAGACAGACAGATAGACGGACAAGAAAGTGATCTTATAAGGGTTCCTTTTTTTACCTTTTAAGGTACGGAACCCTAAAAACCAATCAAGATAATATGCCTATGGCCATCTTTGACTAGATTTTCGCGAAGATTTGTATGACCGAAACTCATCTTATTGCAACTTTTTTATTTTTGGTATTATTGTTTGTTTTTCTGTAATTAAACCTAAGTGATATTAATCATTTCATAAATACGTTATTATGTAAGTACCTACCTAGTTAAGTAGAACTTCTAGAGAAAAATGAGAAGTAATAAACTCAATCCAAATATCTTTCTTATAACAATTTTCAGAATATACCAAGACCAAATATGAATTCAGTCACCAAATTATTATAGAGTGTTGCGATGTTCCATTGCTATTGTCGCTGGCATATATAAAGGAAATGATGCTGCCGTATGCGTAGGTACAGCTTTAGAAGGAAGTAATATGGATACATACAATACAACAATGCTGAATACGTTTTCGACTTTATAAATAGTGCATTTGGTAACGTTATATATCTACCTACCTACATTATCGATCGATACCAATGCTATGTCACCACAAAATTCACAAATTAAACTGGTAGGTAGGTAAGTACTTATACTGTTAATAGGGCCTTTTATTCCTTTATCTATGTTGTTATTTTTTGATTGTTAAATGGTCATTTACATAAAGGCAATAAAAGTTTATGGTCTCGTTTTTGACAAGATATAAATATAGTTTTAACCTTCATAAACTCGTTACTTTCCTGTGGGAGTTACGAGGTGAAATATAGCCCATAACCTTCCTCAATAATTGGGAATACGAAAATAATCAGAAACGCACTTTTAATTCCATTGATTAGCGCGTTCAAATAAACAAACTGTAGGCCTATTTTCTATCCAGTGGCTAACTCGGTGGACATCAATTTGATATACACTTTGCAGTACATTGCTGCTATGACGTAACGTGGTAATCACCATCATTTTAGGAAAACAGCAATGTACTGCAAAGTGCATATCAAATTGATGTCCACCGAGTTAGCCACTGGATAGAGAATAGGCCTACTGTTCACCTTTATCACCTTTATTCTATTAGTTTACATATAAGATGTTAAAAACCTACATAAACTATACCTATTCGTTACAAATCGTAACAAACCAGAAAATGATTTAATTATATGAAAATAGATGCATAAGTAAGTAGATAAATAAATAAGTACCTATTATGCATATCAATGAGTTATCTATCTACTTATATAATTCTAGTAACTAGTCTAATGATATGATATAATACTAGAAACCTAAAAACAAAGTAGGTAACGGATTGTCGCCTCTCACGTGATGCATTTATAAAAACAGTGTTTTTGAGCACTCATAAGTATACTAGTTCTTAGATAAAGGTAAAAATTTATAGAAAAATAAAGACGTTCCAATAATATTATTATGTCCCACGAATGCAACTGCCTCTACCAAGTGGGAGAAGTCAGGTAGAGCAACGAGTGCCTACTCCGGATTGGCGAATGTCAGACGCGGCGGGTGGTGAGTTCTAAGGTCTGTGGGTTTTACTATATTTGCGTTCACCGTAAGTAAAACCTTTCTGTGCACGTCCGAAATTTGGATTAGAATCCAATAACTTTGTCGTCAAAGTCGAAGTATTAAAGGGTAAAATAAACGTAAGTTTCTGTTATGTATGTGTCAAAGATGTCGTGAAGAGACATCCTATTAGGTACCTGCGACATCCTAATAGGTACCTACAAAATTTGAATTAATGCAAAATGTTAATAAACTAGGTAAATAGATGAAGATAATGCATAAGAAACCGGTAAAGTTAATATTATGTAGAACCTAGATAAGGTATTTTAAAAGATATTGATGAAAGTAGTAAGTAAAGTACCTAGGTTCCATATGATAGGTACCTTTATTTCTTAGTCATAGCGAACTTTATAAAAAATCAATGACGTAAGTTACACAAAATAACATACGCATCATAACTTCCTTCCTCGCTTATGTGATCGATAGTCATCGTTGCCCTAATCAATAAACTTTATATTAGTGTAAACTTTGAAATTAGTAGGTATACAGGGTGAATTTCCTTTAATTTGCCAGACTATATGTTTGTTTCCAGAAATTGATCTCTATTAGCAACACTATCTATTGGTACAACAATATAGGTTTAATATATATTGATCATTTTTTTGAAAAATGAACAGGTTCGATTCCCGGCTAGAGTAATGACTTTTCTAAAAATCTAATGATGCAGTTTTAGTTTTTATCAAAATCGGGCACGCAACTCCTTTCAGCATATTTCGCTATCTTTTATAGTTCAGAATATAGCCCTGAAGGCCCACGTAAAAAAAATCTCCCTGTATCTACCTCAAGTACTTAACGTAGGACGTAGTAGGTGCCCGAGTGAGTAACTAAGTGATTATTCAAATATTAACTTCAAATGACTCATCGTTAATAATAACGTAAAATGTATACAATAATATGAATCTTTAGAGGATAATAAAAACCTCTAATATGTAAACGTAGGTACCTACAACTGAATACTTGGCTAACAACTAGATAGTTTGACCGGTACTCGGAGGGAATCCGTATCATGACGATATGTTAATTACACAGATGATAGTGATAACGATATTACCGCATCCACTCGCTAAGTGAGCGGCGCGAGCGCATCACGTCGCGCCCTCTCCGTCTGCAACTCACCGAGAACCACCTGTTAAAGTATAGGTGTATTTCGTACTACCTACATGAAAGATAGAGTTATGTATACTTACACTGTCGGCACATATTCCTCCGGAAACTCGTCTTTAGTGTACACGTAGAGCAAACAGGTCTTCCCGACCATACCATCGCCTACCACTGTGATCTTCAGTCTCTTCGTCGTCCCCATGGCGAATGCAGCAACATCCGATTTCAAACACACAATACAATCCGGAACTTCTCTAGTTTATTATAAGTAACTATTTGTAAAATATTCACTAATCGAACACGGGTACAATATCCAGTAGACTGAAACGGTCCTTGAGTATTCTTATCAAAGTGATATAATGATCTTATCAATCTTGTAGAAACACACGATAATGGAGTGAATTGTATAGAACACAAAGCGCGCGGTTAGTGTGACGCTTGAATGCGAAATGATCGTGCCGCGCGCGCGAGCTATGATTCAATGTGCGAGTACAAGTGACGCGGTCAGAATTATGGCCACCGTGGATTCACGCAAATGTCCGGCGCGTCAACTCGTTATAGGTAATTCTTAATTAATTCAGATAACGTAAGACAGCGACGACGACGACGCGGACGGCCGAACTTCGACGGCTACTTATTCAATTAGCGTCATTATGCGTGTAGTTTACTATTCGATACCACAGCCCGTCCGTCTATGTTGGAAGTCAACAAGGCACACAAACAAATCGTTAACAATAATTTGATCGACACATATTGCTTTAGCCGCCCCGACTATTATGGGAAGTACTAGACATAAATGTTGGCATTGTTTCAGATGTGCGAAACATTTAAGTTTGAAGGTGTATTTGTATACCTACTTACCTTCTTAAATATAATGACAAAAAATATGCAAAACAAAAGTGGATAGCCAGCGTAGAGTTTTAGAAATACTATTATTTAAGTAATGTTTAATCTTATTGTAGTTATTATTTCAGTTTAAAGTCGTTCAACTCAAGCAGGACTTTGAAAAAAATTCTAAAAAATAATATTTTTAACTCTATAGTGATCAATTTAATAAGTCAAGTCTACAATCTAGACACCAAAACAAAGTACGCAGACTTGAGTATAAAAAAATTTGTCAGTTAATAAATAAATACTCGAAAAATCACAGTCTCGTTAACTTAACAAAACAAATGATTACTTAACTTATCATTATAAAGGCACTTACGTTAATTAACGATCTACTAAGATCAGGTAACTTTACGATAATACTTGAATATCACACTAAAATATGTGTCTAGTCTAATCAAGGGCTTCTAAGCGGCGTATAAAATCTTTGATTTCTACAATTTAATCATGCCTGTGTAATTATAGTAGATTATGCATCAAGGGCATAAAGCAATGTCTCATGTTGTGGGTGGCATATAGTAGAGACCTGAGTGAAGCGAGGGGTTCAAGCCGCCCAAGACGAAGACATATATCCCGAGGTGCATACTCTATTTTTCATACCGTCATTCCAATTTTTTTTTAATAATTCTTGTCAGTTCCCTGGCCACTTTAAAAAAAATGGGGCAATTGCAATGATATGGTAGCATGATGGTAAATAGGTATTTGGTAGGTATTATAGGCAAAACCTATTTGCTTAGACCTAACGTAACAATCAAAATAATAAAACATAAATCGTGGCCTGCTAGATTTTTGTAGACCAATCAAATTACTTATTATAAATAAAACCTATTTGCTGAGACCTTCAAAATTAAAACCAAGAATTTTTTCACGAATTTCAACGTTCCAAATTCAAATCACATTATTCCCTTGGGAGTTTCATACAACATTATCTCCCTTGGGAATAAAGTCTTGCTTTAAGTGCTGCTGGTGTGAAAATATTTTTTTTAAATGGCCCCAAAAATTTGAACTAAAACCTTTGGATTTTATTTAAATTTATTTATTTTATTTGATACCTAGTTTGCTCAAATCGGATAAATGATAATCTTAAAAACCGACAAAGTTTTAACCTATTATATTAGGCGCCATCTTTGTGACGTCATAGATGGTACCCCCAAAAGCGACTTTTTATGAATTGGCCGCTACTATAGTGGATTTCCACTTTTTATGCTGTCTACATATATTCAGGATATACAATTTAACAACCTAATAACAAAATAAAAAGACTTGAGTATATAAAAAATCGTCAGTGTATTAATACTCGAAAAACAACAGCTTCGTTAGCTTAACAAAACAAATGATTACTTAGCTTATAATTATAAAGGCACTTACGTTAATTAACGATCTAATTAATATCAGGTAACTTTACGATAATACTTGAATATCACATCAAATTATGCTTATAGTATAATCTAGAAGATACCTAAGCGGCGTATAAAATCTTTGATTTTTACAATTTAGTCACGCCGGTGTTATTGAGATTTTTTAAATATTGGCCCCATAGAATTTGAACTGAAATCTTTTTAGATTTTATTAAGATTAATTATTTCTACTTACTAATAAATGCATAAAGGGAAGGTTAAAAATTAATAGGTGGTTCTTCTTAAAACTAACATAACATAATATACCTACCACAAGCGATTGACTTTAACAAAGTTAATATGGCGGTTTTTATATTAACTGCAAGCGATTTGGACTGTGGACACGGTTCTAATATTTTGTCTTCTGCGGTGTGGTGGGCGAAATAGAAGGTTGCGAGTTCGATTCTCGCCATCAAACAAGTATTTGTTTACAGATATTTCTTTCAGTGGACAAATATTTGTTCTGGGTGTTTTTGTATTAGTATGTATTTATAAAAAAAGTTCAACAGTTCTCTGGACACCGTAACACAAAACTTAACGCTCAGCTTAGGGCTAGATGGCGCTGTGTGAAATGTCTTGCAATATTTATCTATACATATAAAATTCTTTGTCCTGACTGACTGATGGATCAACGCACAGTCTAAACCACTGATCGTTAGAGACCTAAAACTTGGAGGGTGTGTTCTTTGTGTGACGTAGGCATCCGAAAAGAAAGGATTTTCCGAAATTCTACCCTTTAGGGGGTGAAAAAGGGGGGCAAAGTTTGTATGGAACAACGTGATTCCTTGGTCCATTATCAACTTCTACGCGGACGAAGTCGCGGGCATAAGCTAGTTATAATTTTAAAATCATGTAAATAGTGTCATGATTTTAGGAATTTATGTGATTTAATAGCGTTGTTTATAGCGTTAATTGTCCATAAATAACAAATATTAGTTATTATGTAGATTAATCAACATGACTAGTGCTGCCATCTGCCATTTACACACGAATGTTAATAGTTCCCCTTAGCTCCGTTTCCCGCGTGGCGGCGCTAGCGCTGCGATTGGAGGTAATTAGGGTTCATCGGCGATGGAGCCATTCGGATATCGTACGCCGAGCTAGACACTTGTCTTGAAGAAGGGGTCAGGGTAGGACAGTCGGTCCAGTACTTAGATTTAGGTACCTATCTACCTACAGTTGGAGTGAACCCAATATATCAGAAGTGCTAAAGGTCTCGCCCACAAAAGTGAAGCCGTTGTTCAAATCGTAAGTACCTACATACCCGCTTCTTTTACTTACTTTCCTTGAGCTTATTAAAGTCGAGAGCGACTATAAGTGTTATTTTCTTATTGCCTATAATATAAAGAAAGGATTAGCATTTCTTTTGAGAGCAGACTATTTACATATCATATCAAAAATTGTTAATCTTTCATGTAAACCGGAAGGTATGTCAAAAAAAAAAGCTGGTCCAACAGCTATTATTTAAAATTTATAAAAAGAAAATGAATGTTGGACAAATTCACAAAAAAAAAAACTAGTAGGTATCTTATTCAGTCTTCGAACAAGACTGGATTCTAACGGTAAGAATTGATATTGATTTTTTTTTTCTCTTTCTCCTTGTTTTTGACCCACTTTGTCAAACACCGAGAATAGAGGTTTGCTGTCACTTTTCCCCTTTTATTCGGAAGGTAAAACGAATAGTTTCGCTCTAACATTACTTACCTACTATAATATGTCATTTTACGTACATATTTGTTAATAAATATTCTTGATTTTTGTTTCGTAATCATTCTGTTTCTATAATAATATGCTCGTATATAAAAATATCAAAAAGATATATAACGAACATAGCAAACGGAATAATTAGTTGTGTTCTCTCATGTGTGATGTATAGATCTACCTAATGTAGGATTGAAATTATTAACCAATACCTGTGTATTAATAACGTACAATATGTTATGTGGGTCGGTAGTTAGTATTCGAAGCAAGCAAAAAAAAAAAAAAAGGTGTGAGCGTGCGCCTGTTAAATTGATGCATCGAACGATGCTTATGTATTTATTTGAAGATGTGAGCGTGCATCTAGTGAACTTTAAAATAAGTAGAACTAAGGGACGTGAGCCTACGTCTGGTAACTTGAAGTTTCGATAGTTGATGTGAGCGTGCATCTAGCAAAAGTTGCTTTGATATTGTGGCGTGAGCGTGCGTCTGGTAACTTGAAGTTTCGATAGTTGATGTGAGCGTGCATCTTGCAAAAGTTGCTTTGATATTGTGGCGTGAGCGTGCGTCTGGTAACTTGAAGTTTCGATAGTTGATGTGAGCGTGCATCTTGCAAAAGTTGCTTTGATATTGTGGCGTGAGCGTGCGTCTGGTAACTTGAAGTTTCGATAGTTGATGTGAGCGTGCATCTTGCAAAAGTTGCTTTGATATTGTGGCGTGAGCGTGCGTCTGGTAACTTGAAGTTTCGATAGTTGATGTGAGCGTGCATCTTGCAAAAGTTGCTTTGATATTGTGGCGTGAGCGTGCGTCTGGTAACTTGAAGTTTCGATAGTTGATGTGAGCGTGCATCTTACAAAAGTTGCATTGACATTGTGGCGTGAGCGTGCGCTTGATGATTGATTGGTTGATACTTGATACATAGTGAAAGATGCGAGAGTACATTTTACAAGTTTTGTGCTGATCTTGGTGACGCGAGCGTGCGTTTTTATGGATGGGAGAATGTATCTAATGAGAATTTTATTGACATGAGTGATGTGAGTATGCGTCCAGTAGGTGGTTGATGTTTCGACCTATACACCTATACCTATACGTTTACATAAAGCAGATATATTAATTTAGGTTACGTCTGAAATCTTTTTCTTATTTTGATTGACATATTATGTTAGAGCGATGGTAAGACATCGACAGGCCTGTGTACCTATCTTTCATGAGTTGACGAGAATTATTATTGTTTAATATAAGGATGATTAACGTATAAGTACTTACATCATGAATGCGTAACGTAACAATCGAATTTTATACGGTTCAAAGCTAACAAATTGGAAAAGTGATAGTAGTTAATTGATATTATTTATAACTACCTACATATTGAATAGGAACTGTTATTATCGAGATCTAGTATAATATAATATGATGATACCTTCTTGTTTTCATCATTTATATACCTACTCAATGCTCAATAATTGTCGAATTATTAAATTATGTCTCTAGTTACAAGCTTTTATTTAGTTTCATCTGTCCCGTTGTTTGTCATTAAAATCATTTGATGTTCACCGTCGGTTTTCTTTCGTTTAAGGAAATGGCAGAGTCTAATGGGTCGAGTCATAGTAGTATCAGAGGACTACGTGTATTATTAAGAAGAAATCGTCTCGTGAGCACGTCGAGTCAAAGTTCCGACGACGATATTCCAGCTCCGATACGGAAACGGAGACAAATTGCTTCCAACATGGATGATTCGGAAAAAAGAGTTGCTAAACGTCGTAAGCGCTCCAACGACGTTGTTAATGTTGTTGATTTGGTAAACGCCTTACAGGCCAAAAATAAAACTTCTATAAGTTCTCATCAAATGCTAAATGCTATACCCGAGTTTGACCCAGAAAATAAAGCTCAAAACATAGAAATTTGGCTTCATAAAGTAAATGAGTATGCGCGTATTTATAATTGGGAAGATAGACTTATATCTCATTACGCAACGCAAAAGTTGATGGGTACAGCTAAAAATTGGCTTTATTCTCTACCTAGTTTGGATCATACTTGGTCAGATTGGCAGATAAAATTACGACGTGCCTTCCCAGTGGATGACAACTTTGCAATTATGTTGGAAGAAATGTTCTCAAGAAAGACAAAACCTGATGAGAGTTTACGAATCTACTTCTACGACAAATTGATGCTGTTAAACAGATGCGAAATCATAGGGAAGAAGGCAGTGGACTGTTTGATTCACGGAATTACAGATGTATCGCTCAGAAACAGCGCCCAAGCCTTAAAATGCCAGGAGCCAGAAGATTTGCTGAAGTATTTGGTAATCCAACAGCCTCGGTCAATGTCGTTTTCGCATACACAGAAGAAACGCGGTTACACGGATGGAATAGATAATGGATTTCTTCGTTCCAAGATTAGCTGTTACTCTTGTGGCTTAGATGGGCATACGTCTAATAGATGTTTCCAGAAAATCAAGAAAGAGAAGTTCACAAGTATATCGAATACTCTTAAGTGTTTTAATTGTAATGAGGAAGGACATCGATTCAGTCGATGCCCAAAAATTTTGTTAAAATGCAATATGTGCAAGAAAGTTGGTCATAACGATAAAGACTGTAACCGGTATCCTTCCTCAAGCGGAAAAGACTCTCTAAAAACTGAAAAAGTATTAGTAATTGATTCTGCTAATTCTAATGAAAAGTATCATAAGGAAATTGAAGTTAACAATAAAACATTAAGAGCTTACATTGATTTCGGTAGTGATTGTTCCCTCTTAAAACGATCAGATGCAGAAAATATGAGTTTAACAAAAACCTACAACGACTTACCCTTAATTAAAGGTTTTGGTAATGCATGCATTGCGCCCCTATATAGGTCTCAGGTTAGAATCAGTATTGATGATATTGAAGATTGTTTAGAAGTATATGTGGTTGATGACAAATATCTACATGTTTCGATGTTAGTCGGTCAAAATTTCACAGAAAAACCAAATCTCACTGTATTAAAAGACAGTAACCATCTGATTTTTTATAATAGCTCGATTATGCATACAGACGCTCTAGCAATAAAGTTAATTTTGGATAGTGAATTAATATTAAAAGATGCTCAATTAGTTCCAGTACACAGTGAATCATGTCATACGGGAGATGTTTATGTTGAAGCACAATCGAGAAATATTCCTGGTAATGAGTATCGCGTTCATCGGGGTATATACAGTATTGTAGGAGGTAAAGGTTACATTTTAGTATCAAATGATTCGGGTACTAACATTATTTTAAAGAAAAATACAACACTTTGTCGAGCACTTCGATTCAAAGAAGTTGACATAATGAATATACGAAAAATTAACACAAATTCTTTCCAAACTCGACCACCTCTTGTAAAAAGCGACATCAAGGTTGGCTCTGATGTTGATGAAGTGACTTTAGATAGACTGTATAGACTCCTTCAAAATTATCGCGACTGTTTTGCATGTTCGTTGGAAGAAATAGGTTGTGCGCCAGTAGATTTTGAGATGAAAATAGAGTTGCATGACTATAAACCTGTTGTCTATCGACCGTATAGATTATCAAATGCGGAAAGAGTTAAAGTAAGAGACATGATATCAGAACTTATTGACAATAACATTATTAGGGAGTCAAATTCAGATTACGCTAGCCCAATACTTGTTGTCAAAAAGAAATCGGGAGAACAGCGCTTGTGCATAGATTTCCGAGCTTTAAATTCCAAAACCATAAAAAATAGGTATCCACTTCCACTGATAGAAGATCAAGTTTCTCAGTTAAGTGGCAACAAGTTTTTCACAACCTTGGACATGGCCTCGGGCTACTACCAAGTGCCTCTCGCCGAAGAAAGTAAACACCTGACAGCGTTTGTTACTCCAGACGGACACTATGAGTTCAATCGGATGCCGTTTGGACTAACGAACGCGCCAGCAGTCTTCCAAAAGTTGGTTAATCAGATGTTGGGTGCAAGCAGATTTGATAGTGTTTTAGCTTACATGGATGATTTGCTTATTCCTACCCAATCCATCAATACGGGGTTTGAAAAACTTGAAAACGTTCTAAAATTAATTCGAGAATATGGGTTGACTTTAAAGCTTTCAAAATGCCATTTCTTTTCTTCTACAATAGAGTATTTGGGGTACGAGGTATCGGCTGATGGAATAAAACCAAGCAAATGTAAAACCTTGGCCATTGAAAATTTTGCGACTCCGACGAACGTACATGAGATGAGACAATTCCTCGGGTTAACTAGTTATTTTAGAAAATTCGTGAAGGGTTTTGGTGAGATTGCTAAACCCTTAACTCAATTAACAAAACCGAAGGTAGAGTGGCGGTGGACAGAAGTCGAGGAAAATTCTGTATCAATCTTAAGGAAAACATTATGCAGTCGTCCTGTTCTTGCACTTTACAACCCTAACCTTAAAACGGAGTTACACACTGATGCGAGTTCAGCTGGAATAGGGGGAATCCTCATGCAATGGCAAGAGAATCCAAAAGTCCTCAAACCAGTAGCATATTTTAGCAGACAAACTTCCCCGGAAGAAAGATTTTATCATTCCTACGAGCTCGAAACCTTAGCTGTGGTAGGGTCATTAAAAAAATTCCGTACTTATTTGTTAGGAACACATTTTAAAATAGTTACTGATTGCCAAGCATTGCGACTAACATTAAGTAAGAAGGATCTAGTGCCAAGGATAGCAAGATGGCTTTTGCAAATGGAGGAATATGACTACGATATGGAATATCGTCCAGGAAATCGCATGGCTCATGTCGATGCTTTAAGCAGAAATCCGGTTGAAGACCCTAATGACGATTGCTTGCCAGAAAATGTAATATCTGTACTTCACATAGAACAGAGCGATTGGTTAGTTACGCTACAACTTGGTGATCCAGAAATAAATCGAATCACCAGAATATTAAAACCTGATGTAGATGAAGAATTCAAAGACTTGAAAAAGCATTATAGCATTAAAAACAATATTTTGTACAGAAAAATAGAAGGAGACGGGAATGATTTACGATTAGTCATACCGAAGGGTGCCAGGTGGCAAATTTGTCGCCTAAACCACGACGAAATGGGTCATTTTGGGATTAAAAAGACTTTGGAGCGAATTCAAAGCCAATATTGGTTTCCCAAGATGACAAATTTCGTTAAGAAATATGTTGGAGCTTGTCTCGAGTGTGCGTATAACAAGGACAGTAACCCTGTTAAGCAAGGTCATATGTATCCTATAGAGAAAGCGAACGTTCCTTTCCAAACGATACACATTGATCACATAGGGCCCTTTGTAAAAAGTAAACGAGGCAATGCGTACATTCTTACCGTCGTTGATGGATTCTCAAAATATGTATTTGTAAGACCAGTAAAAGACACCAAAAGTGTCACAGCCATAAAAACTTTGCAATCCATTTTTCAAGACTTTGGTTCACCGGAACGAATTATATCAGATCGTGGCACAGCGTTTACATCGAGTCAATTTAAACAGTTTTGTCAGGATAAAAACATCAAACATGTATTAAATGCTGTTGCATGCCCGCGCGCGAACGGCCAAGCGGAAAGATTTAATCAAACTATACTCAGAGCAGTCGCAGCGCAAAATTCAGGGAAAAATGAAAAAGATTGGGATGTAGCCGTTAGCAAAGTACAATTTGGCATTAATAGTACAATTAATGCGACCACCGGAAAATCCCCCTCTGAAATATTATTTGGGATGCGATTAAGAGGGGATTCAGATAGTATGTTTCAGGAGGCTTTGAACGATGTTAACAGCGAAAAAAAAGACTTAAATGAAGTAAGAGATCAAGTCAAATCTGTCATAGATGAGAAACAAATTAAAATAAAAGAAGCGCATAATTCGAAAAATCAACCAGCTAGGCAATATAAAGTAAATGACCTTGTCAAAATAACCAAAGTTTCTTTTAATGATAATCCCGGGCAAAGCAAAAAGTTGCTACCTAAGTTTATAGGGCCATACAGAGTAACGAAGGTTATTGGTAATGATAGATACGAATTATCAGGAGTTCCAGGTTTCAAAAAGACAAAAAAGTTATCTACAGTGGTTTCTGCTGATCGTATGAGGCCATGGATCAATGTTAAAGCTCTAAATGTTTTAAGTGATGATAACGATAATAGCGGATCTGAGTCGTCATAAATTAGAATAATAACCAATAGAAATTCATTTTCTAAAACAAAATTGAATGACACTGCCGAATGTCATGATTTATGTTTGAATATCGCTGTGAATTTTTGTTAACCTTGTTGTATTATTATCATTCTTATGTTATATCCTTTAAAAAAAAATTGTTCGTGTATGGCGTAGTTAATTAATAATTATTATGATGTGTAGTATAACATTTTTATAATAACCCAAAAGTAAGTAAATGTATTTTTGTAATACACTAATTATTGTGCAATGATGTCGTTTTCTTTACTGTCATTGTTGGGTTAGTGGTACGTGCGTCAGAGTCTGCACGTAGTCCGATGGCCGAATGTCATGATTTTAGGAATTTATGTGATTTAATAGCGTTGTTTATAGCGTTAATTGTCCATAAATAACAAATATTAGTTATTATGTAGATTAATCAACATGACTAGTGCTGCCATCTGCCATTTACACACGAATGTTAATAGTTCCCCTTAGCTCCGTTTCCCGCGTGGCGGCGCTAGCGCTGCGATTGGAGGTAATTAGGGTTCATCGGCGATGGAGCCATTCGGATATCGTACGCCGAGCTAGACACTTGTCTTGAAGAAGGGGTCAGGGTAGGACAGTCGGTCCAGTACTTAGATTTAGGTACCTATCTACCTACAGTTGGAGTGAACCCAATAATAGTATAAAGACCTTTTTAAGCGCGTATTTACCAAACGTCGCTATAGAATTCTAACGCGCTGCCAAACGGGAATTTGAAGCGTGACGTCCAATTTGTTACGTTTCATTAAAGTTTAACGGAATGGTCTCTTTACTTACGTAATATGGTTTACGATTTAACGCTTCTGTTAGAAGCAGCCGTAAATTCTAGGTAATGCATATTATCACAGTCGGTAATTTCATTACATAGATTTTTTTCATACTTACATAAAATATAAAATGTTGTGCTTATAGAAAATGTTTTGTTATAGTAGCTGCCGGCTAACTGAGCTGTTATTCGTATATCGATATTATTAAGTTGTGCCTATTTTTCTGAACAATCTTGAATAAGTAAATTGGCCTGAAATATAAAAGTGAATAAACTTTCATGTTTTTTGGGCCAACTAAAGGTGAGCGCATACCTAGCCGCACCACACGCGCCAGTCGCCGCAGCAAAGGAAATCCCCAAGGCCGATGCTGAAGACGTCACCAGCCGGAGCCGCGCATACAAACGGTGACTGCGGCGCGTGCGGTGCGGGTAGGTGGCGCTCACTATAATATGCCTAAACATTGATGAGATTCGTAGTTCAGTTAATACTTCAAATCTTAATATATATTAATGAAACTTATAGCATTCTTATACATGGTGATTAATAGATGGAGGGCCAATTTGACATTTGTGACAGGGAATCTTCCTCCTACCTGCTGGCCTTCGTTTGGTTGGGATCCGACTCCTGGCTGCGGACTTATGCCATGTTGACATTTATCTCAAGACTAGCTGCGACCCGCGGTTTCACCCTCACAAAAAATACTGCGTAATTGTTTTTTTTTGTCAGTAAGAATTTTTATAGAGTATTAAAAACCTTAAAAAATATGGTATAAATGTGTCAATTCGTTCTCAACTTATGGCGTGACCAAGGGAACAAGCAAGCATCATTCTTTCAGATATCTGATTACGGATGTTGTCATCATCTAATAATTTAAAATTAATGTTACATTTTACGCTTTAAGGGGGGTCCATACGCCAACGACCTCGGTACACAGTCTACTAAATAGTTACTACTGGCACCGGTCGCCTTCATTGGTGAAAATTGTTGATTGTTACGAATGTGTTTTGTTTTTCTTACAAGTGCTGAAATACAAGTGGTGAGATTTTTACCGACATTTTGGTGTGATTTTGAGCCAAAACTTTCTTATAGTTTTGAAGCTATCCTAAAATTAAGAATTAAAACTAGTCTAGCCTTGAAATGACAAAGAATTTTCGCCTCGAAATTACCCCAAAATATCGGTAAAAATTTCACCTACAATTCCATCTCGGCACATTTGAGAAAACAAAAGACAATATTAGTTGTAAGCGACGGGCATTTCTGGCGCGTTGCGTTTGGCAGCTTAAGCAGCCCTAAATAAAGGTGGGGTTATTCAAAGTTTCAATTCAATTCAATTTTTGGTTAAGGCATCTGTTATAGTTTAAGCTTAACAATTCTTACTTTCTTTCTTTCTTTCTTTCTTTCTTTCTTTCTTTCTTTCTTTCTTTCTTTAAGCTTAACAATTCTGCCAATGTCACGTGAGGTTCAATCAATAACAAAAAGTGTTCGGTTAATTAAGTCAAAATTATTCTGCACAAGGGAATCTTATGGACCGTCCAAAACATCATACCGTCCACTCTCATTGCTGTAGTTTTTTTCCTCGACCCACTTGACATTGGCAGAATTGCGCCTTTATGTCAGCAATCAGCCATACAAAAAAGTTAAAAAAAAATGAACAGTGATCGCGAGAGTCGACCGGTGGGTTTGCAGATACATCCCAGCAGATAATTCTCTGAAAAAACGCCTGTTACACATGTCAAACTGATCCACCAATCTATCAAACACTAGAGAAAACATTAACATTCTTAGTTATTGTTATCTAAATTATAATCCTGTATCCCTGTAAGAACAATCTCCTCCTTCATATCCAGCACTTGCTGCAGTAACTCCTGGTTGTTCTTCTGTAGCTGAGCGATCACCACACGTTGTTGACGTTCTTTCTCCTTCAGCCGCTGGAGAGTCATGTCGCAGGTTTCACCGCAGGAGGGGGCATCTGGAGTTAAATTAACGAAACTATGAGGAAACCTGAAGGCCGATGATCATTACATAGTAATAAAACAAAGTCGCTTTTGCTGTCCGTCCCTTTGTATTAAAACTACGAAACGGATTTTGAAGCGGTTTTTTATTAGATAGAGTGATTCAAGAGGAAGGTTTTGATATATAAAACAAAACTACCACGCGTACCAAGTCGCGGGCAACAACTAGTCGGAAATAATATTGTTCAAATTACATTACAATAACATTCTGATTGCTATTTGATTACAAAAATAGCCTTTTCGTATTTTTGAGAATACTAAAAGCTGACTTTTAAGGGTATTTCGAGCTACTTGACGGTATTTTCTGCCTGATTTGATCAATGTTTTTACGAGAACTGGCCTTCTGATTATTTGACATACTTGTCAAACTTTTGGAAATCTATATAAATAAATATCAATTGCTGTTCGTTAATCTTGCTAAAATTCGAGAATGGCTGAACCGATTTAGATGATTTCGGTTTTGAAATGTTTGTCGTAGTCCAGGGAAGGTTTAAACGGTGAAAATCATCGGACTTACGCGGGTAAAACCGCGGGGCGCAGCTAGTAATTAAATAAATATTGGAGGACATTACATGCCATCTAATCCTAAGCTCAGCTTGTGTTATTGTGACCAGACAACGAGATAAAAAGTAGCATATGTACTCCCAATGAATCAATGTATCTTCCAGGGTTCGAAAATATCCGATATTTATAATAAATTAGCTGTCCCGCAAACGTTGTTTTGCCATATAAAAAAAATTGAGATAACTGAAGAACCGCTCGACCGATTTTGTGCAAACTTCACATAAACCATCTACTAAATAGTCCGAACAAAGCTTAAACATTTGGTTTGAATAGGTGAGCCTGTTCTTGAGTTATAAAATTACAACGAAAAGTGGCATTGATTTTTATGTAATACAGCAAATCAAAAAAATGGGTCTGTGGGACTTCGAAAAAGTAATAGAACAAAATATATCTGTCTGTCTGTTTGTTTGTTACATAATCTACAATTAAAAACGCCTAAACCAAGTGAAATCTGAGGAAAGTCGTGGTATACTTTACATCTAAATCCAATTAGTAGGTGCTGAGTAATCAACAAAAAAACTGCAGCCGCTCGAGAAAACCCCCCAGTCGAACGCCTTACAACAAAAGACGAACGTCACAGAATACATTATAGTGTATATCCCGATATTCCCACGGGATCGGGACTTATGCGAGTTTGAAGTCCCGAAAAAAAAAGAATATTTCGTACGTATATTTAATTTCCCCCGCGTAAATCCAGATCTCGTTTGAATATCGAAAAAAAAAAAAAAAAAAAAAAAAAAAAAAAAAAAAAAAAGTATCCTATGTTCTTCTCCTGGTTCTAAGCTACCTCTCCATCGGTTTTCAGCCAAATCGGTTCAGCCGTTCTCGAGTTATAAATAGTGTAACTAACACGACTTTCTTTTATATATATAGATATCAAAATATCGGATTTTTTTTATATATATCCGATATATATAAAAAATGTGATATTTATCCATTTTGTATGACAGCCATATTGTTATTTTATTGTATTATTTATGTATACTGTTTCCATACCTATGATTTATAATCATAATAAATTATTTAAAAAAAAACAATAAATTAAAGAAAATTTAACTCAAAAACATAAAATCTTCTTATAAATCAATTAAAATCATAAACTACAGCAGGTAAAATTAACTCAAAAAGATAAAATCTTATAAATTCCAATCATTCAATGGCTTCATTAATTTTCTGAATACCTACACTAATACTTATATTTACCTAAACTTTAAACGTTAATACCTAAACTTACTATTAGGGAGTATGTTTTAACTTTACTCCAACGCCATCTACATTAAGGATGGAGAAATACAGCAGAAAAATGCGAAAATTGACTTATTTTTATCAAATTGTTAAACAATTTTTGTATGGATATATATCACAAAAAACTACTGGATATATATCCGATATATATCGGATATATATCATGATATATATCCATTGATATATATCCTCGAACCCTGGTATCTTCTATACCAAGCTTCATCAAAATCAGTCCAGTACTTTGGAAAGCTATTCATTACAAACAAACAAAAACTTTCCTCTTTATAATATTAGTGTAGAAGTGTAGATATCACCTTTCTTTTTGCTTTCAAATCAAAAAATCAAATACAATTTTTATTCCTAGTTTATTATGGTAACTGAGTTAGTTCAAACTGCGACTGCGGGGCTCCCGAGTATACTATGCGACACCTCTTGACCTGCCCCTCCAGCCTTAATAGCTGTACATTGGCTTACCTGATATCAGTTAATAAGTGGGAAAAACCTGGAGTGGATGGATTTGAATCTACCTAATCAATTCCCCTTTAATTTGTGCTATCGATAAGAAGAAGTTTAAACACAGTACTTACTTTTTCCCCTGACCCTGTCAAGCAACTTTTGATTTTCTAACTTGAGTCTTGTTATTCCATTCTTCAATACCCTTTCATTTGCCAGTTTCTGTTTATTTAGCACCAAGTATTGAGTTCGAGCATCATTGAGTTTTTGCAGCATTTCATCAGAGTTATCGGCGATCCTCTGTGCTGATGCTACGCAGGCTTTGGATTCATTTTTCTCAGCATTCAGTCTAGTTTTTAGTTTGTGGACAATATCCTAAAAAGGGAAAGAAAATGTTATTTCAAATTGTTGCTGCTGAGACTCGAATGTAGAGGGGTTTCTTGTTGTGCCTTGATTAAGTACTTTAGTATTATTAAGTACTACTGGATATAATGCAATTATATTCATTCTACAACATAAAATTAGGCAACAAAAGTGCAGACCAACCAAAGCAGTATTTTTGGTTGGTCTGCACTTTTATTATTAGAATGTTTTCAACTCCAGCAAGATTCTTAGGTCCTTCTTGAGTTGAAGTTTGAAGTCTTTCAACTCATGAATTTACTAGACAACCATTATTAGAATGAAAACATTGCAATAGTAGTAATTATAGAACTCTATGGTGTCTCTGCTATTCTGTTGCCAACTGTACAAGCATCTAAATGGAGTAATTCCTCCTTTGTGCCAAAAGGAAATTTAAACTTAGATGAAATGAAGTCCATGAACTCCATAAAAATATTTCTTACATCACTTTTGGCAAAGCATTGTATAAATGTTTTTTCCATGTTTTAGTTAGACTAATAGCTCAAATTTTTGAAGAAGTTAGGTTTCTAAATGGGGTTTTAAGCCTGCATTGATTGGCAGTAAGCATATACTTACCTAATTGTTTTTAATCAAAAACTAGTTCAGTCCAGTTATAATAAAAATAAATAAATATTGCAGTACAATCCACACAGTGCCTTGTAACCCCAAGATAAGTAACTAGGCTAAATGGCAACTATTAATAGGCAATAATATGTATAAAAACTAATGATTTCCATACATTAAGCTGCTTATTGTTGTGCTCAAAGATGTGGTTCTGCTCCATTAACTTTTCACTTTTGTCCAATACGTTCTTTTGATAATGCAGGAGTGTCCACACGCAGTTTATAAGTTTAACTAAAGCATCTGGTCGTAGAATATTGTCGTCAACGTCGATGTGGGGGTTGAAAACATAATTTATGTTGAGTAGACCAAATTCCTAAAAAAGAAATGTGACTATTTAGGAAATTGTATGACTGAATATTTTTGTTTTTCTATAATTTATAGACAAACAAAAAGTAAACATGTAATTGTAATGTATTCTTTTTTTAAATTAACACACAAAGTAGGCATGTCTTTGACCTCATCTCACGTAATGGGAGGTGACAATGTGGTTGAGGATGAAGAGAATGCTCTTCATATGCAAGTATAATACATGTTATGTTATCTATCTAATACTGCTTCCTACTTTTTAATATTACAAAAGGGGAAAGTTTGTTCTTAGTTTAGGTGTTTTTGTGTGTGATTGTTACTCCTTCGTGCCAAAACAACTGGACTGATTGTGATGAAACTCGGCATGTAGGTGGAGACTTGGATTAAAATACTTTCTATCCCAATATTCCAACGGGACCAGAACTTACGCGGGTAATAATTATGAAAACATTAAACTAACCTCACTCAATCCAATCAAACATTCTTTAAAGTTTTTAAGTGTACATGGTTCGTAAACTGTGGCTTTTTTGTGCTTGTAATTCTGTAAAAGTTCTTTTATCTCTTCATCCAATTCTTCAGCTGGAACTTGAGACATATTTTAGGTTCTCTCTTTTATATCACAAAGGTTATGCGAAAAGTGGGTATTTTCACGTAAGTTGTTTGGAATGAAATATTCGACTTTTACAGTACTACACACGAGTGATGACGCGTGTAAAAGTAGCAGCCACCCACACAAAATATGAGCTATGAGAAGAAATTGATTTTGAAACCAAGCAAGAACAAACAAACAACAACACAAAAAAAACTATACCACAGAGAATAGAGTACATAGTATTTTCATCTTAGATTTTCATACTTGTAGTCCTTACCTTGTTTGTCCATAGTTAAAGTTTTTTGAAATTATATTGTTTTCACTGTCCTATTTTCATTTCAGTAATTTTTCCGTCAATGTCATTGCGTTGCTTGTGTGTATGGCGTATGGTGGATGCCTCTAAAATTCTTGACTCTATTTTGTTATTATTTTAGTAAAACGAATTCAAATCAAACCTTTCTCAATCAAATAATATAGCGAAGTTCTAGAAGAACTTTTTTGGGAAACAGTTCACAATGAAACGAACCTACGATTCTATGAACTCCGCCATTGAAATAAGCTCGTATCGTGATCAACATTTTAAGGTAAGCTCTAAAGATTTTCTCGTTTATGTACCTATTTTGTGATAAAAAATTACTTTCTAGTTTTTAAATATTTGTACCATCTATCAAAATAATTACAGGGATCGAGAAATGAACAAGAAAAGTTGTTGCTGAAATCAACAACTCTCTATATTGGAAACCTATCATTTTACACAACAGAAGAACAGATCTACGAGTTGTTTTCACGATGTGGCGATATAAGAAGAGTTATCATGGGTTTAGATAAATATAAGAAGACTCCTTGTGGGTTTTGTTTTGTAGAATATTATGCCAGACCTGATTCCGAGAACTGTATGAGGTATGTATAGTATAAGCTAGTATTCCCTAGCAACGCTAATTGTTAGGGTCAAATCAGTTAGGTACCATTGGGTTCAGTCACTACCAAACCAATGCTGCTGCAGTTGAAAACTATTGGGCAGGACTAGACTATAGCCTAGTTAAATATTACTGACTCGAAAAGAAGATACTACTAAGACGGATGATTGATATGCGCCTCTGAGCTTAAGAAAACATGTTAAGTGAGTGTATGAACTGGGCCAATTGAGCAAATAACATAATATTTTGTCCCCTGCTGTCTATCATGTGGTTAAGTTCATTAGAAGAATAGCAAATTATTGGAAAATTCATTGTAACAAATAGTCTACCACTTAATAAGTTATGATCCCATGGGAATATCAGAATAAAAAGTATCATAAGTTCTATTCTACCCCCATGTAAATTGTTCTCTGCATCGGTTGAGCTTTTTGACTGTGAAACCAACTTAACTTTCTAATTTATAAAATTTGTTAGGATAATGCTCTCTGATTATTATTGTCTCTTTTCCCAGATACATAAATGGCACGAGATTAGACGATAGAATAATTAGATGTGATTGGGACGCTGGATTCATTGAAGGGAGGCAATATGGACGTGGAAAAACTGGAGGGCAGGTAAACACAACTTAGTTCAGAATCAAAGAAGCATAGTGTTAGGAATATTCTGTTTATGTTGAATTTTTCTTTTATTCTAGGTTCGAGATGAATATAGAACTGATTATGATGGTGGTCGTGGTGGTTATGGAAAAATTATAGCTCAAAAAATTACTCCTAACACAATGGAACGCTAAAACAGTCTTGTGTGTGCAGTGAACTATTGCAATAAGATAATAAAATAATTATACATTTTACGAAAGACTGCAGTGTAAAGTAATGTAACAAATGCATTCGTTTTGTCATAAGATTAAAGATTTTTAATACCAAAATTAGTCTCTTAATTAAAAACAAGAATAACATTTTTAAACATTTTAATATGCACAAATTAAAAGCGGTACAAAAATAATAAAATAAAATCTCATACAAATTGAACTTAGACTTAAATAAATGCCAAACATTCATAAGCTTATTCATATTGTAGATCATGATGTAAACATTTATGCTTGCAGCAAGTATTAATAATGAAAAAACATTTGTAAAATAAATAATAGCAATAGATTGAATTAAAATCCAACAGTTAGTAAATATTTTTATATTTTTTTAATATGTAAGGCAGTTCGTTATACCTTTTAATAAGTCAGAACATTAGCATCAGATCAATAACATCAGATCCGAATTACAACAAGAGTCACAAATATAAAAAAGCTAAATCTTTTAATGTTTATGACCCTTCTTCCATGTTTATGACTAACTGTCATAAAACTTGTAGCGATGCCTATGATACAATTTAATGTAGATCTCTAGGTAATGACTCTGGCATCAAATCGAACCATAGCGTTTTTGCTTCACGAAAATCATACTGATTGAGGTGGACAATTACCTGAAAAATATAATAAGTGATAAGTAAAATCCAGTTCAGTTTTACCACAGAATAAGATTTGGCATATATCTAGACTATTATTGTGAAAAGGGAAAGATAATTTTGTTTGTTTGTACCTCACGAATAGGCTCCAAAACAACTGGAGCGATTTTGAGGATACATAGATGAATTATTGAGCGTAACATAGGCTACTTTTACTATGATATTCCCACGGGATCGAGAGTTTCGCTCGTGAAATCCTAGGGCAAATAGTAATTTCTATATCTATAACATCATAATGTCCATAGTATTAATTTTCCTCGAAATTATAGCATCTATACCCTGCCATATCACCATGCACTCGGCATGGTTTTAGTATTAGTCATGAGTTGCAATTTTTTCTACCTTTTTAACTATTTATGGTTACTTAATATTTCATTTTTTACCTGTCCAATAACAGGGCTTCCTCCCAAGAAACCTTTGTGCGTAGCGACAGTGACCTCGACTTGTCGCGAGTGAAGCTCCGCTAATGGGATTACCCATTCGAATTGCTCGTCGTATTCTGGGTTGCAGTTGTCTTTCACAATCTAAACATATCATGGTCAGTAAAATCATTTGTGTAAAAAGTGCCTTAAAATTGAGAACCACAAAACAAACTGAACTATGTTTTCTTCCGCTTAGTGAACTTTATAATGAAAAATATTAATTCCAATCCATCTAGTTATCTTGAAAATCGCGGACATACATTATACACAAACATATCGGTGGAAAGTCAGGTTTATAAGGCTTGAAAATAAGTTTTTTTTAATTGCCTAAACTACTTACTACTGTTTTTCGTTTTGAATCTTTCGAGCGACCAGGAAGCAAGTATAGCTTCACATAGGGGTCAGGCACATTCGTAGGATCTTTCAAAGGTATGTTCCTGAAAAAAGGGATCAATTATTCAGTTATGTACCAAGTAAATCCATAGAGCCCCCCTTTTTACTAAAATAAATCCTTCCTTACCTAATTTTATGTACAACAACGAATAGAGTTTGGTTTTGCATACTGTAACGTAGCGATAATAGGACACGACCAAGACCAGCTTCTCCTGCAGATCTGAAAAATTAAAAAAAATGCGATATAAAATTAATTGTACTCACCAACTTACTTTTTTTTACTAAGAATATTTTCTTACGTAGTCAGGGTCGAAACTCTGTGAATTAGTTTCGGGGTGTCATTTTCAGACGGCGGTTGTGACTCTTGACCTACATCTGAAAAAAAAAATACAATTTAAAAACTATTTTTGAATCCTGTAGCTACTATCTGAACGTCCTGTCGTGTCGACTATATACTTACCAATTTCTTTCTCGATTTGTTCGACTGGTATGGATTTTTGAGAGGCGCTGTCTCCTGGTACAGATTCCTGCATGGTCTGCAATTCTGCTATCATTGGCGATTCTGTAATTAATCATAATATTAATATGTATTGATAAAGAAAACATACAATGAGTTTCACTGACACTGAGGGTAATATAATCTGAAGAAAATAGAATAACAACTGGAATCTTAAAAAAGTGCATGAGCATTGAGTGGAAATGATTACGATAGATAAGAAACGTCTATAAAATGTCACGTTTCTTGATTCAACGATTCAGTTGAAGTAGTTGATCAATCAGTTAATTAGACGTTTCGGCAAACTCGTGTCTTGTGTTGCATGCATTACATTTGTACGCGTATTAAGATATGACATTTAAGAAATCCTGTTCACTACATAAATATTCTGTACTAGCGACCCGGCCCGGCTTCGCACGGCTATATTATGCATGTATTATACATCCTCTTGAATCACCTTTACCTTCCTCTTGAATCACTCTATCTAATAAAAAAAACCGCATCAAAATCCGTTGCGTAGTTTTAAAGATTTAAGAATACATAGGCACAGACAGCGAAAGCGTCTTTGTTTTATACTATGTAATGAATATTACATAAATATTCTGTAAGATGCATCAGTTAGGTGTGTTACCGAGTGAAAGAGGTGCGACTCCCGCTGGCTCGGCCGGGGGCGTCGCCGGTAGTCCGTCAGCGTTGTCGGTAGCGACGACAGGCGGTGACGGAGGCACGGGCGTGTCGGGGACGGTCTCCTTCGGCTCTAGTTGAGCCTCCATCTCTTCGATCTCATCCTCTCTTACGGCTTCTTTCAGAATCTGAAACGAATGAAAACGTTATAGGTAATTTTTTTATTAGTCCATCGGTTGTAGCACAATAAAAACAAAACGCAAAATGATTACATATAAAAAAATAAAAAAAAATCAACATAAGTAACTATCTGCTAAAAGAAAAATAATATTTAATAATTTACAATATGTCACAATGGGCGGCCTTTTCGCTAAAAAGCGATCTCTTCTAGGGGACCTTGTAGTAGTAAATAACAAATGTGAATCACTCCAACTACGGAGGTCATCGTTTTTTATTAGTTCCTAAGTAAAACGATAGTATTCAATTCAACCAAAATTGAGCAATAAACTGGTATCTAGACAAAAAACACAAGCTTACCCTCAACTGCAGCGACAAGATGATCTTTGATTCCGGTCCAGATTTCTGCAGCATGAGAGGCTGCATGAGCATAGTGAGGTCCTTCTGTTTGAGCAATGCCGATACGTTGTACCATAGTGCTCCTAATGAATTGCCCGTTTTCTGGTCTAATACCTGTAAAAGTTACTTGGTTACTAGCTGCATCACAGCATGACTGTTAAAAAACATGGAACTAAAAAGATTCTTCAAAATCGGTTGATAAACAAAGAGCATATCTTCTTTGGTGCAAACATCTATAAAAAAATAACTAATTACCTACATACAACCGAATTGAGAACCTCCTCCTTTTTTTGAAGTCGGTTAAAAAGACAAACAACAATCTGTTGAAAAAGACAAACAACAATCTGTTGATCCGTCTTCGAATAATCGCGAAGAAGTTCCTCCTTTTTTGAAGTCTGTTTAAAAACAATAAATAAGCGAATAGCAGATCCCTGCGGTTCCACCCACGTAAGTCGCGTTCCCGTGGAAATGATGCCAAGTTTCATGAAAATCGGTTCAGTAGTGTTGAAGCCGTTTCAAACTTTTCCTCATCTAATATATTAGGGCAAATGAAGAATATTTGCTAGGAGTAAAAGTGGCTATATTATGATCACCTTAATCTCCAAATTATCAATTTCCGGGTTCTGTACTAGGAAAGAGTATCCGATTTCGTAAACGGGGTCGTCCGTTCTCATCTGGACCGCAGAGTTTTCAGTCTTCTTGCCGACTGTTACTTGCAGGTAAGGGTCGGGCTTCGATTGAGTACGGGCGTTCTGCGAATAGATAAAGCAAATTAACAACTTAAGGGGAACAAGGAAATAGACAGCTCTTGAAGCCATGAACTGGTACTGGTATACAGGCTCTTAGTAGTTTTTTGCCTGAGGATGGAGTAGGCTTGCCCAACACCTAGTTCTCAGCTTAATCGACCGTGTCCAGAGGAAAGAGAACTTGTCAATACTTCTGGAGCCAACTAAGCCGCTGGTTTCATCACGATGTTTTCCTTCACCGTAAGACCAACCGAACCCATGTAATATAGAAATCAACGCAAAGGTTTTACAAATTGATTCGTTTATATTTCACGAGAATGTTAAACTCACCGGTAACTTCTTACAAGAGTCGATATAGACGGAGAGTACAGCAGAACTGACGTCTCCAGTTTTAATAAGCAACGTCTCGGTCAGAGCCTGTAAAAAATATAAAGTTTTATTAATTAATCTATTAATATTTGACTTTACTTAATATTTTTTGAAGTATTAGTGATTTGAACTGACCCGACTTAGTTCAGAGACGTCGGTTGATAAACGATGCCACGAAAGTCTCATGTGTACTTTACCATGCTTCGCTTGTTGGAGAGTTTGTACCTAGAACAGAGAGAGTTAGCCTATTTTGTAACTTTTTATTTATGTTTTTTTTGTATGCCTATCTATATCTTCCCACTGCTGAGCAAAGGCCTTCATCCTAACATCCTTCCAAGCAGGTTTAGCCAGTCTGTGTCAAATGCATCGAGATAGTCACGCCATCGTTTTCGGGTCTGCCTTGATTTCGACGTCCGTCTGCTGGCACCCAATGCGTGACTTCCTTAGCCAATCGGTCGGGCGGGATTAGTGGCGTAGCGAGGGTCACTGTTGCCCTACGCCCCGGGCAACAGTGACCCTCGCTACGCCACTAATCCTAATCACTAATCCTCATAATTTGCCACCCTTTTGGCGTCATAAACGTTATAATTTAGACAATTTGCCGCCCTTTTAACTTCATAAAATTATAAGGCTGGCCGTCCCTTTGACGTCATCAAAATAATAATGTTGACGACCCAGTTGGCACAATGGTTACCATGCCGGACTGCCAAACACAGGGTTGCGGGTTCGATTCCCGCCACAGACAAGTATTTATGCTTAGATATTTGTCTGTGGTCTGGTTGTTTCTATGTATTATAAGTATATATTTACAAAAGAAAAATAATATAAGTAGTATATCAGTTGTCTAGCACCCATAACACAAGTCTAGTTACTTAGCTTGGGGCTAGATGGCGATGTGTGGAATGTCCTGCAATATTTATTTTTTATTTAATGTTGGTATTGTGTGAAAAAATTTAACGATATGAAAGAATTGAGGGAAATATATTTATTTTAAAACCATATTCATGATGTGCAACAACTTTATTAGGCGGCAGGGACGTTCAATATGTGCAATGTGGGTATGAGCTACTTTCTTGAAAAAATAATTGTCTGACTGACCATCAATATTCTTTTCCCAATTTTGCCACCCTCATAATGGTGGCGCCCGGGGCGTCCCCCTCCCCACCTCGCTACGCTACTGAGCGGGATGCATTTTATGTAAATGACAAAAAATATGTAGTTAAAAGTACTTACTGTGTCCAACCGACCAAAGCGTACTACTTGAGAGATATCCAATGAACATCTGTAATTTTAACGATAATTTACTTAAAATAAAGAGGAAAATATTGAAACCTTAGTGATTGAAACTTCGGAGAATGTTAAATAAGTAAGAAACAATCAAACAAACAAAGATACATGTAACACCAAATAAAATCTCAGGCAAGTGAAGGCAAAAGCGTGCGCAAAATGTTAGTACTGAATGTTTTATACATACATTATTTAGTATAATAGTTATATTTTTATTGCTATGCCATGAATTGACAGTGAGGTGTTAAATAAAGCAAAACTTAATTGGAGATAATAAATATTTTTTACTTTACACGATCAAGCAGTGGTAGTGCTTCATCATTTTTAGTGGATAATCTAATTAATAAGTGTAACTTTATAAGGTGCATTTTTAGTTTGGTATTGTTTTATCCAATTAGTGTTCGAAAATCGTATAGTTTATAGGTATTGAATTAATGTTTATCATACCGAAATGTTATTTAAAGTGTAGACAGAATATACAGTGAATCGACGATAGGCGGCGAAGTGTGTACATCCTATGCAGGCGCCGCTGTGACCAATCTAATAGCATACTGTTAGTACAGTAAACATTCACTGTGTAGGTACGAGTAGGTAGGTATATTGTGTATTATATGTCCGACAGACCTTCCGAGGTTGTCGTCCTTGCCCGCGCGGTCCCAGTCGTAAACCTTCACGAGAACTGTCCCTCTTCTTCGTACCACTGACTGTACATTGCACGTTACAAGTTATATGAGTTAGTATTACGTATTGTTTAGTATTAGTGTTTACTGTTTAGTTATTAAATTACAAATGCCACTCTCACTTTGTTTTTAATTTCGTTTGAATGTCGCTATAAAAATACCAAAAATGAGACAAAATAACACACCAAATTAAGCGATAAGTAAATATGAAAAAACAAAACCCAGATTTTGGAAGTTAGATTGGAAATATGGATTCTATTATCACCTTATTTTATTATACCATTATTTTAGAATAAGTTTCTTTTTGGTTTCGAAAGTGTTAAGACTTCTTTTCATGCGGTGATATTAAAATTCTACACAAAAATAAAACGTAGATTAAACACGATGACACGTATAAACCCCTATCATTGAGACAGAAGCACGGACCTGCCAAGGAAATCGTCATTTTGCATTCCCATCCCCGGGTCCCAGTCCCAAATCTCGAACTGCACCACTTGACTCTTCCTTGAATTTATTATCGCCTTTGGACAAACCATAACGACATATTAGACTTAAGAAAAAATAGAGAAAGTGGCATTCATTTATCTGGAAAACTTAAGTAAACTAATAGATTAAGTATAAAAATATACATAGTAATTAAAAAAAGCTTTATAAGTATTAGAAGAGTATCTTTGATAGTATTTTTGTCTGTGACTTACCTCTTTTTGTATACATATAGCTATTAAAGTATCAAGCGCTGGCTACTACTAGAGAAGCTATAAACAGCGCTACATCTAAATGCAAAACCAATAGGCGCGTCTCACTAGTCTAAGTGCAAAACATAATAAATTACACACGTGGCAGGCACTCGTTAGAAATGAAAGGTTTTCATATTCGAATACCTATCATTTTTAACAAGGATAAATTATTAGTAGCTGCAATAATGGATAAAATAAATTAGTCATAATACTTAATAAAAGCAACTACATATACGATTGTTTATACCATTAGCATTCAAAATCGAAATAATCCAAAACAAAAATCCCATTGAAACTATGTATTCTTCTTTTTTAGGTAAGTACCTACTGTAGTTTACTTAGAATATTTTTAAATGCCAATGTTCAAACCCAAAAAAATATATGATCGAATGGTAAGCTCCCTGCATCTATTGCGTATAAGTCTATAGACTATCACCGTGACTGCCGCGCCTTTAAATAAATACAACACACAAGTTGTGCCGTAAAATAATCAAGTCGAAGAAGGAGATTAAATTAAACAGGCATACTAAGGAGAATATAAATAGATTTGCTTCTATTTTTTTAAACTAGTTCCTAGTCGGTTGATAGATGGCACGCTCTATAAACATCTTATGCCTTGGTCAAGAGAACGGGGGCAGATAAATGAAAGAAAATCTAAAATGCTTAGTAAAATTGTATATCATTACAAAAAGATTTTTTGCTGGTAATTAATGGATATTTTTCAGGTTTATATCCAGTACCTGGTGGTTTTTAAGTGGTGCTGCCACCTATCGAGGAACAAGGAACTAGTTATTTTTTATAGTAAGTCTTATTGTAAACGGCGCATGGGAAGATCTATTAAAAGTTTATTGATAGAGGTAATTTCGACTCGATTACAATACGTTTGAAGTTGATCAGCCTGAAGTTGTAGACAAGTGACGTCGCAGTAGAGACGAATAGGTGTGCGTCAATGACTATGGCTTTTAGCTCCCCCACAGGGTAGCGATATCGCGTGATAAGTCAAGTCACTGCGCAGTAGAGAGTATTCTATCGTAGTTTATTTGGGAAAATAGTAACTAAATCGCTACAACACGTTGGAGCCTGAAAATATTCTCTTTCGTAGCACTATCAAGGGGCATAATTACAAAACCACCGTCACTAAATTAGTATCATTTATCTGTAGAAAGAGGTCCAAAGCCCAGAACTACAGCAAAAAAACCACTAGTATACTGACAAAAAGTCTACTATCTTTTTCTACAAATAAATTCAAACTTTAACAAAGTGAAGGTGGTTATGCGATTTTGTTCCCTGATAGTACATTTGTAATCACACGACTGCAACTTCAGGCCGGTATCTAACGCCACCACCTTGTTGTGCCGATGCTTCCAGCAACGAACTCCCGACTCACCTGCCCAACTTGTCGTCATTGTTGCCCTCGTCTTTGTCGAACACCTCTATTTCCAACACTTGACCCATAGAGTGCATTATACGCCCCTGTACGGCGAACGTCCAGCGCAAACATAATTAGAAAAACAAAACGTAACTTAACTACCTCGAACATACCTTAAACACTTGAGTGTAATTATTTAACTACATATCTATAGAGTTCTCTGAATTATTGACTAATTTCCCAGTACAATGCAACATATTGATTAATATAAGATTTTAAACTAAAAAGGTGTTTTTAGTTTTTATTTTGTAGAGTTCCATATTTCGATGCGGTTACAAGCATCATCATCATCGTCACAAAATAAAAGCAAAAAACACGGTTAATATCCTGTTTTTTTAATATTCCAAATATAACTTCGATTATTGTCCAAACACGTCAAATAAATTTTGAATCAGTATTTAGAAAAATAGAAGTAGAAAAAATAGGTAGTGGTTTGAGAAGTAGGTTCAATTTATGGAACTTTAGAATCTAAAAAGTAGTGAGTGAAAGAAGACAGTTCAGAAAAAGTAAATTTTAAAGAGATACCTACTTAAAATTAATAAAACGTAAGTAACCGTTTTACCCACAACAACTATCAAAAAACCGTATTGAATATAACGTTTAAATGCGCATGCTCATTCCGATTAATTTCTTATACTTTTACTTATTAAATCTATAGGATTAAACCCTTAAATAAGCACACTTATTCAAATTACGGAGTTTTACTAAATGCGCTATATCAATCACTATGCACATAATTCTAATGACAAAATTAACGCTACAATCTCGTCGCGAAGAGACATTGCATTCTCAATAGCTAAAGTAAACATATCAGAAATGCGCGCAAAAATTCAAACACTAGCCAAAAATCACAACCATACACATACTAAATAGAAATAAAGCAAGCAAACATCAGAAAATCAGTGCAGAGTAAAGATTTTTGAAAGAGTTCGAAATACTAAGCATTAGAAGAAAAAGAATCAAATCTAAGTTTGTGATTACCTCGCACCAGAAGTCCCACCTCGGGTTTACGTTGTTGTCTATGGTTTTGGTCTTCCATTGCTGCGCTCCCACGGTGATTACGGCGTACGGATCAGACTTACCCTTACCTAATTTTAGAAAATGAAACCAGTCAAATACATGAAGTTTGGCGTCAATATCGGCCGTATAAAGACGGTGAAATATAGATTTAATCGGTTGAATCTAGGCATATCTCATAAAAATTTGTTACAGTTAAGGTGCTTCAGGCTTTAATAGGGACATAATATCACTACATAGTATACATACGGGTCAAAAACATAACCCTCCCTTTTGGCTTCGCCGTAGTCGGGTAAAAACAACCGCTTCCCACCGCGCTGTTTGTCCCTATGTATGCTTAGATCTTGTAAAATACCTAACGGATTTAATGTATGATAGAGTGATTCAAGAGGAAGGTTTATATGTATAATACATGCATAACATAGCCGTGCGAAGCCGGAGCGGGTCGCTAGTATTTATATATTCTGTAGAGGTGCGGAACTTTTTTATCGGATACATTTCGGGGAGTGTGCAACAGAACTCCACGACCTAATCTTGTCATCTCCATTCTTTCGTCATACAACCAGGCAGACTAGTGTGCGGCACCGATTCATGGTGGACATACCACACGTTCGCACTAAGCGCTTTGCTTCGTCATTCCTTATTCGTACTGCAAGGGAATGGAATCGGTTGCCTGCGTCTGTCTTTCCTGACGTGTACAATTTGGGGGTCTTCGTGGCGTGTTACATCTTAGGCCGCATCGTCACCTACCATCAGGCAGGTGTGATAGTGGTCAAACGATGACCTATCATATATAAAAAAATAAAAATAAAACTTACGCACGTGGCTTGCAAGGCCGATGTCGAAGCGACAGCGCAGCTATAGTGGCGTAATTCTGCGCAATTCGCGCTTTTGGGACAGTCGCTGTTTAGAATAGAAGTGCCTGAGATGATGATATTATATGTATACATACCTAACATAGAAATATCTTTCTTCATAAGATTCTCAGCTTTGACTAGGTGGATACGGAGTACACCCTGGAACAAACAACATTTTGTATATTAAAACGACAATCCATATCATTTTGAGTCTGAAACAGATACGAAACTTTTTGAAGATGAACAGCTTGAACATTAATTAATCTAGATTTTTAGAACAGTGACCTCCATAGTACGACTTGTATTATAGAAAACTTGCTACGCCCCGCAGCGTTACCCGCGATCTTGCGGGAATTTCGCGATCAAAAGTATGTGCTTCTCTATCCCCTAAACTCCGAATTCCACCCAAATAGGTCTAGTCGTTTGACCGTAAAGAGGGAACAAACAAAAACGAAAAAATGGTTCTCTGTAAAGTCGGTTTACGGAAAATAATTTTACGTGATAACGTCATGATGATGTCTCCTTGACAGATTTCGGTCACAGTGACTATTTCTGGCTACTTATGCAGAAGATGACGAGCTTCGATGTTCAGCAGCTCGTCTAAAGAAAACATTGATGGTACGTTCACTCACGTCCCGTAACATGACACTTTTGTTCTGAGTGCAGTACGGTGTTCATCGATTTATAAGATGTTATCACGTCAATAAACAATCTTCGGATTTATAATATTAGTTAAGATTAGGATGATTTAGCGGTATATATCGACTAACCTCCGGTTCAGGCATGCGCAAATCAATGGTGGGTATCTCGTCGCTAAGTTTGATAGATAGTTTGTTGGGCAACACCATCATTTTGGCGACCTGTTCCACTATACATCTCCGCAACAGATCACTGAAACCAAACAAATAATAAATTAACATAATTAAAATAGATAATAAATATTAAAGGACATTGGACACAGCCCAATCTAGCCCCAAGTTAAGCAACTAGTCTTGTGTCATAGTGGCCAGACAACGGATATATTACATACATACTTTTCTTTTGTACATATACACTTAATACATGTACAGGAACACCAGACCAGAAACAAATGTTTGTACATAAATAATTACTTGAGGCGGTAATCGAATCCACAATATTCTGCGTCGCAGGGGGGTGTTCGCTCACCGCGCCAAACAGGTCGTCAAACAAATATTCAAGACTTCTTCTTACACTGTATATAAGATTCGATGTTTCTCCCTTTATTATAAGTCAAGATAATCTCACCTGAATCCCGGCATGTCCAAGACATCAGCAGCTCCTACTAAATTGAAGTCAATGGACGGATTGTTTAGGAAGAACACTTGCAATCCTCCCACTAAAGGTATCTTGGATATTAACGGCTTCATCACAACGCGGACCATGCCATGGATCTGAAGAGACAACATGATATTATTTCACCCGCGTAAGTCCTGATCCCGTGGGTATATCGGGATAAAAAGTAGCCTATGTGTTAATCCAGGTCTCAAGCTACCGAGTTTCATCGCAATCGGTCCAATGGTTTTTGCGAGAAGGTGTAACAAACAAATAATAAACTTTCATTTTTTATAATATTAGTAGAATTAAATAATTCCATGTTTGTAACATTATAGGACAGGGAGAGCGATGGAAGAGACCAAGATCCACTTTGGGTCGCTGAGCCAGTGCTGGCGTAAGTAGTATGTTTGTAGCATGGCTGTGTTTTAGAAGTATGTCAGTTATTGGTGTTTCATTTTACCTGCAAATCCTTGATTCCACCTCTTATCGGTGGTACAACGAATGAAATGTCACAGTCGCCAGCATAACTGTAATAAAATAAAATTATTGAAACTAGCTATGCTCCGCGATTTCACCCGCGTAAGTTCTTGTGTAAATATCGGGATAAAAAGTAGCCCTTGTTATCTACATAGGAAGTTCATCGCAATCAATTCAGTAGTTTTTGCTTAAAGGAGTAGCGATCATACACACAAACTTTTATATTTATAATATCAGTAACATTCTTTGGTATATTTTATCAAAGAATTTTACTTCATATTCGTTACTAATTAGGATAGAACTTTCAGTAAAAATATAATTCTAAATTTTTAAAAACACTATAAAGCAAATGAATTAAATGAAAAAACACATGAAGCTAATTATTTAAAATAGTTAAATATAATAAAGTAGTGAACTTACAACAAATCGACGTCCATGATGATTTCGTCCCTAGAAAGGTTCTTGTCATAAACTTTAACTCCGCCGACGCGAGGCGCCTGCAAATGGCAACGAGTTTATTGTACCTATTAAACCGACTTTATATCGTGATCAAATTCTATTACTTTACGAAAAGAAAAATCAATTTCTAGTTGTTGTTACACGCATACATAATAAAATTTATTGAACAAAAATATTACTTGGCAGCAGCTTGCGGTTTCTATCATACGAGTAAGTTCCGATTGTGTGGGAATATCGAGATATTGTTGCGTATGTTACTCCCAATAAATTAATTGTATCCTCATACTAAGTTAATAAAAGTACTTTCGGAGCATATTCGTTGCAAACAAACAACAAAATAATTTACCTTTCAAACAAAGAAACTAAATTAAAATCGGTTCATCCGTTCGGGAGTTACGATGCCACAGACAGACACAGACACATCAAACTTATAACACCCCGTCGTTTTTGCGTCAGGGATTAAAAATGTAGATAGTTGTAGACTAGCACCATCCTACGATTTCTTTCACCCGCATATGTCTCAATGTTAGCAGCCTCTGTGTTATTCCAGCTAAATAGCTATACAGCTACATCAGTTTAGAAGTCAAAATACCTAGTTCTGAGTGTTTCTGTATGTATTTACAAAAGAAAAGTACATAAATATTGTGTATCTACCCCCCATATTACAAGCCTAATGCAGCCAGGTGCCAGATGACACTGTGTGCAATGTCGTATAATATTTACAATTAGGATAAAAAATCTTACAATAGTTCCCAAAATCATTCGTTCGAATTTAAAGCCGTTAAGTTTGAAATTGGCGAGGCTTTCAGCGACGGCCGGTTCGATGGAATCCTTCAGGATGTTTCGTGCGTAGTGGTTCACGTTCGGCCATACTTGTAGGAGAATCTGTCAACAAATTTACTTCCTATAGTAGAAACTAGCGACCCGCCCTGGCTTCGCACGACTATATTATGCATGTATTATACATATAAACCTTCCTCTTGAATTGCTCTATCAAAAAAAAACAGCATCAATATCCGTTGCGTAGTTTAAAAGATCTAAGCATACATAGGGATAGACAGGGAAAGCGACTTTGTTTTATAACATGTAGTGATTAGTTTAAGGCTAGATGAAGCTCTATTTACCCTATGCCTATTTACCCGACTACGGGGACTAGCCAAACAAGGAGAATAATGTTTTTGTAGTCTATTTTCCTATAGTTACGAATACGCCTACTCTCCATAATGGTCTAACTTTCGGCTGTACTAAAATGATCTGTTCCCTTTAATTTGCCATACTATGTTTGTTTCCAGGAATTAATCTATATCGATTGACACAAAATTATAGGTGTTTATTTTTGCAAAATTAATAGGTTCCTGACTGCAGTTTTTATTAAAATCGGGCACGAGACTGCTTTTAGTATTTTCCGCTATCGCTTAAAGTTTAGGATTTGGGCCTAAAGGCTTATTTTAAAATGCCCTGTATAGCTAAATGGTTATTCATACTACTTACATACTGTTAATTGTTTTAATTTTTGTGGTATAATTCTCGTACAAATATTAGCAACGTGACATTCTAACGCAGTTTTATCAACCGTTAGATTACATTACGATGACACGGTTTTACGTGATCGTACGTTGTTCAAACAGTGCCTAAGTAATAAAACTTAATTGCTACAACATGGCTACAACTCATAAACCAATTAAGTAGATTAGTTAAAGCCAAATTATTTTAGTCGAATGTAGGTGAATATTTGAATACTTAAAGTTGAGATACTATTAATTACTGGCTGCCCCGTTTCACGCGCGTAAGTCCCGATGTAGGAATATAGTTAAGCTTATACCTACGGTATTCCAGGACTTCGGTTATGTACATTTTCATCGCAGTTCTCGAGATATAAATTAGCGGGTTAGCCACCACTAGGCATTTCTAGAACTATTTTCAAGGAAAAACGCATTACTTAGCCGAGTAGCGTTGTGGTTATCGCAATTCATGTAAAGGGGGAGGTCGCAAGTTCAAATCTTGCCGCGGCGCTGAATTATGAAAATGCATTTTTCCTTAAAAAAGGCATTTTAAATCCTTATTTTTTTAAATAAAGCGTCTTTTTATTATTAACATTATAAATGTTTATCAGGTATGGTAAGTTCGTTTATACGCCTATTTAAATAAAAAATAGCAGCAAGTATAATTAGGTATTAAATGACACATTTAGGAATTTCAGTGCTACATGATAAATGATAAATTATTTATTAGTTACACTTACGCTTTATAACTCCAAAGTTATAATCAATCAAAGTTAATTTGAAATAAACTATGTCGGACTTAGAGGGATTGACCTCGGGTCATTTTAATGATTGTTGATGTTGCAATGTGCGTGCCGGAGATTTTTGAAGATATAGATTAATTTACGAACTCTTGTAGAATATTATTAGTAACGCAGTTTTTACTATGTTCGAGTCTCGGGTGCGGTGCACCAATAGATTTTTCTTACGAAAATTTGTGTGCGCTTGTTGACATTGCTTTTACGGTGAAGGAAACATCTCCAGATGTATTGACAAGATCTTTTCTCTGGACACGGTCGACAAAGCTGAGAGGTTAGTATAGGTGCTGGGCAAGCCATCCTCACGCAAAACATGACCCAACTAACTAGGTCTAATAAGTAATTAGGATAGACAAGAATACACTCACTCTATTCAACCATTCCGCTCTTTCCACATCTGGGAAGAAAACCTGTAAAAAAATATGTAATTCATAACTCATAACCAATTTAGCAGTGGTCCATTTAATTTTATAGTACAGTCAGCAAAGGACTGAGGGTAGCAGGTTTTTTTAATTTTTTTAATGTCGGTTTTATAATTTTTGGTTATTCTGCGTGAAAAAACTAACACTTCGAAAGCTTTAGTGTTATCAAGCAGAAACATTACGAATTCCTGAACCGTTATTTAAAAAATTAAAACTTTAAAATATGCACCTGCTACCCTCAGTCCTTTGCTGATTGTACTTTGGACTTTGGCGTTACTAAACTGGCTTTGTAAGAGGTCAAGTCTGAGTCAACATTTATTTATTCAGTTGGAATCAATAGCAAATTGGGATGTATGTATGTAATAAGAAGAAGACACAATAAACTCAATGGGGTTCTTATTCTTTTCTTTTTTTTGCGATCATTATCGCAAAGTTAAGTACAAATATTTCTGAAGGTTCATTTGAAATGGAGCAATTAAAGTCATATCCATAGGTTCTTATCATAAAGGGTTTCCGCACAAATATTTTTGAACCTGTTAATGCACATGTCATATATCTACATCTTTAAGTGACTTCATCATGTTAGCCCATACACGTCCACTGCTGGACATAGGCTAATAGGATGGGATCAATAAACTTTTGTATCATTGTATCCCAAATAATTAACATCATACACTTACCCAAGCAGGTAAATCATCAAGTTTAGCTAAAACGACATCCTTCTCCGAGGATAAGGCGGCTGCTTTCGCCAGGTTTCGTCTGTACTCGCTCTCCTTGCGCCACTGGTCACGTAACACGGACAGGATCACGGGCGTTATAAGCCAGGCCACGCTCCATTGCATGTAGCCAACCAGGTATATAACGCCTACTACTGACACCTGTCGATAATAAATAGAGTAAAAATTGAAGGACATTTCACGCAGCGCCATCTAGCCCCAAGCTAAGCAACAAGGCTTGTGGTAGCTAAATAAATTTTAGAATGATTATACTTTTTTTGTAAATAAATTATTAGTTTATAGAAAAATATCTGTAAACAAATCCTGCCCCCTTAGACAAGATTGCTTTCTATTAGCGATATCGCCAATCGATAGATTCAATTGTATGAAATTGACATAAAGCATTGTATAAAATTGGCATAAGATGAAACTTGTCTATCATTTTTTTTATCTTTAACGCAAGACTACGTAACTTTTAGTTGACTTATGTCAATTTCATACAAAAATTAACTGTCGATTGGCGATATCGCTAATAGAAAGCAATCTTGTCTAAGGGGGCAGGTTCGACGGCGGGAATCGAATCCACAACCTTCTGTGTCCTAGGTGGGAGTTCTCTAACCGCAGCTCAAAAGTCGTCAAATAAAATCTAGTCGTCGATTAGGTACAGTCAAATAAAATAATACATGATAAATGTTTAGACTACACCACTGCGTGTTTAGTTTACAGACATAATAACAGTAGTATTCTATTCGTATCGACCAGTAACTGTTTTACTTCTACGTAAATCAGTACCTACCTACTGCATTTATGTCTGTCTCTCGTCTTTATGTGTACCTCAACACATACTTTTGATAAATAAATATCTACACTTTGAAATGAAAATATCTACACAGGAAATAATAGAAATAGAGGTTTGCGGTATTATGGGCTAGGTACGAGTTGTATGCTGATACCTACCTAAATTGTAATATTATTTATCAGTTAACAACAGGAAAAAACAATCAAGTGGGTAGGTCTGAACTTTTGATGGTAATAAAAATATAAAGTTTTACCTTGAAACCCAATAAAGGAATAATTTATAATTAGAGGAAACACCTACCCTGAATTAGGTATGGTACCATACCTAAAGTACCATACAGGCACTGGTACCTGGTACCATACTAATTACATAATTACCTACCTAGGTTATAAAAACACTTTCTTACCAGGAGATACAGCAATTATTGTTGCAGTTACTCAAAAACTACATACAAAAAGGTTAAAAGCTGATAATAAAAAACTAGGTACCTACCTTGATAAAAAATTTAGTCAATCTTCCAGTTATTAAACTAAAAAAATTCATTTTGCAAAATTAATGCATAAAATAGGTCAGTTTTCTAAAGGTAAAAACAGTTACGTAAAGCGAATAATGAATCTCATATGTATCCGAGTTTATAACAATCTAATTAATGCTAATGATTTGATAAGTATAGATAACAACTTCAGGTGTTAATTTGGTAATTTATAAAGAGAACATAAGTTTAAGCAAAAATTATAGGTATTCAATTAATAGACGTGGTGGATAGTGAACTTTCTTGTCTAGGTTCAATTTTATAGCTAGTAATTTCCTGTGGGAATATTTCAACATCATGTCTTCGGTGGTATGATGTCATTGTTATCATGATACAGTCAACATTAGCATGCAATGTGAGCAAACTACTTGTAGGTACGCCTATTATGAGGTAAGCCTTGAATTGATAAGGAAAGGTGGCTCATAGTTTGTGCAGTGACTGTTGTTTAACTTTTGTAATAGATTCTAATTTAATAAGGAAGATGCCTCTAATGAATGACTAACTAAGTACATAGTTTTTAGGGTTCCGTACCTCGAAAGGCAAAAAAGGAACCCCTATGAGATCACTTTCTTGTCAGACTGTATGTCTAGTCACCACCGAATTTTTATATTCTATTGTGAGACAAAATATTGAATTATATATTTATTGTGAATATGTTAACAATTGGTTTTACAAATAAAAACATTAAGTGCAGATATATTCAGCTTTTTCGGCGTTCAATATAAAAAAGAGGTATTTAATTTAGGTCATTTAAACATAAGGTATTTTCGTTTTAATAAATTTGTAAACCTAAACAACATTGGATGACCTCATTTTATTACATGTATGAAGTGTCTTTGTCAATCATTGTTATAAGTGTTTGGTATTTAGTCTAGCCACATCCATCAAGTACCTACTGCTTAGTAGTCTTATCTACACTATTACTACTAATATTAGTCTACGCTAATATTCCTTAATAATATGGGAAAAAAAAAAAGTTTTTTTGTAACAACTAACTCTAAAACTACTGCACAGATTTTGATTGAACATGATTGGTGTGAAGATCTATTGGGAGTAGCATTTTTAATACCCATATTCCCACGGGAACGGGACTTACGCGGGTGAAACCGCCGAACTATTGCTAGTAGGTAGTTATAGATTTAAATAGATTTATTTCGAACGTTTCCACACTTGTGAGGGTTATATGATTTAAGTTATTGATAAAATCAGTGAAGGTTTTCTACCTCTCAACTTGTTATGATTCACTACAACCTCCACAAGGTCATATCTGACTCATTATAAGAAACAAATGTGTCTTAAGGAATGTTACTTACCTACCAATTTTAAATATTTAAACTTTGAAGTGTTTAATAAAATAATAATATTAATGTAACTCCCTATTTAAGTTTGTTTGCTTGTTCCCTAATCAATTTGCTAGGATTTCACAAAAATTGTTTATTGTGTTGAGAATGCTACAGGCTCAAGTTAGTTTAGAGTAAAAATAAGTAATAAAACTTCAGAAAATTCTTAAAATATTTTAATAATATTATGCTAGGTACTTGTGGATATCCTAAGTAGGTGTACTATTTATTTTTCTGAAGTTTTATTACTCATTTTTAACCCCCGAGGCAAAAACGACGGGGTGTTATAAGTTTGATTCATCAACTACTTAAATGCATTTATTAATTTGCAAATTCAACAGCGCTGTAAAGTTCATAGAATATTATTGAAGTACAGGAACCTAATTACAGAATTTCACATATTTAATCACTACTAATCATAAATAAATGAACAGGTGTAATACGCATGACGTTCAGGGAGAGTCGGGAGAGTGTCGTTTTTAGATTGTTTGTACATTTTCTGTCACTCTATGGTTACTGTTTATTTTATTTGTTATATACAGGATGTAGGATATAATTACCTTTTTAAAGAATCTGTAGACCATAGAGAATACACTGGTGCTCTCATCACTGCTCGGTGGCAGAGCAGTCTTGCTCGATGCCACCATATTGTTGTCACCTGCCTGATATAATTTAAAAAAATATATTTTAGTATGGTATTTACAATAAAATAGGAACATTGCAGACTTTACATTATAATTCTTTATTACTATTTTGATGTTTATTTTATACTTATTATAATTTGGTCATAAGTACATAAATTAGGTTTTTGTTAGTGTCAATCCTGGTAGAATACACTTTGGCTGTCAAGAAACATTAAAAAGACTAACAAAAGCACATACCAAGACCTTACGAAGTTTAGTACACGTTTTTGTTAACATTTGTTAAGCATTTGTTAGATCTGTAGCTATATAGGTATTACCTACAAGATGTGATCATATTTATTTTTAGACACTCATGCAGAACAGAAAAGGATTTCCAGTTGATAAAATCAGGAGACTAAAATAGCTAAGAAGTAACAGAAATCAAACGTGGGATAACACGTACCATTTTCTAGCAGTACCGCAATAATGTGTACTGCAAACTACACGGACAAGAACTAAAAACACAACATGAATATTCAATTGATTTTTACCGGAACTTCCTGACGGGTGAATGAGAGTCAAACTATTATAGTAATGATATCAGCACGCACAAGTTTAATGGAAATACACATAAATAAAGTTAATTTTTTGTTACGAAGTGGTTGAAAATTAATGTAAAACTTGAATTCAAGTCAACATTTTTCAAAATTAACAACCCCAAAACAAATGGTTTATTTGACACTGACAGTAATTTGATATTGACAATGACGTTAACAAAATTTCAACATTGACATGTAAGCAACATTTTTGACAATTAGTAGGTAAGTCACAGGGTAAGATATTCGCTAGAAGATTTTAAAACTGCAAAATAAAAATAACTGTGCAAGCTATTTTGAAAACTTGAAAGGTTTTTCATTTTCCAGCTGGAAAATGTTTATTTCATAAAACTCCCTCTTCAATGTTAGGGCATTAAAAATACGTGAGGTACATTGACTTATATTTTTATTCTGATTATTTATGTAGGTAAGTAAGTCTAATTTTTCCTTAATTATTTATCAGCGCATTTTAACATTGTTGCAAATACTGGCAGCTGTAAAATTAACATTATTAGACAACAAAATTAATCTTTAGCGTTAAAATCCAATTCAGCCTATTTAATTGGCATACGTCCATGCCAAGTTTATAGCATACAGCTGAAACAACATTGACATAACTTGTGGTCATTTCCTACGGAAATGGGCTTTATTTTTTTTACATAATATATAAATGACTGTAGAGTGTAGGTAAGTACTGGCTGTCCGAAAGTCCGCCATTTAATACGTAATCTGGCATACAGTGGCCTAGTCGGACTTATTAGACCGGCGTGGGCGGCGGCGGCGTAGAGGCGACCTATCTCTTTCCCTGGTGATACCTTGTGAGAGCAGAGACTTTAGTATGGGATTGTCGGAGATGGCCGGTTCAGGTTTGAGTAAATGTCAGTGTGGCATCGAGGCGAGATTGAAAGGCGTCCCGGGTACGAGCGGCGTCAGAGAATGTTTCACGTCGAGCTGCGTGCGTGGGTCACGGAGTGCAGCCGCGGCATGTGCCAGTTGTAATGCACACTCCGGCGCCGAACCCGCCGGCAGCGACGCTACTTCACGCTCCAGAGCGCCGCCCACGCATGTTAGTAGCTCCGAGAACCCAAGCGAGATAGCCGCGCGACGGAGCCGATTCAATTCCTGCAAAACATAGAAAAAATTATAAGGCAATGCCCAGCTATGCGTTTCCTTATGCTACTATTTTGATGGTTCACCTTATACAAGTGTTGCGTTTTGTCCGGCAATTTCCTGGCATGGCGTAGTACTTTTTGGACGTCGGCGAGGAGAGCGTGCGGTCGAGCCCAAGCACAGTTAGAGCCGCCGCCACTGTATGATCGCCACGATCGTACTGGAAATGTCTCAGCTGCAAAATAGCAATAGAAGCTTATTCACTACAAAAAAATAAATAAAAAAACAGCAGTTAGCGCTTAATGGCGGACTGGAGACGAAGAGTAATTTTCAATCTGCATATAAAATAAATAAATAAATATTGCAGGACATACCACACATCGCCATCTAGCCCCAAGCTAAGTAACTAGACTTGTGTTATTGGCGCTAGACAACGGATATAATATACTTTTCTTTTGTAAATATATACATACTTAATACTTATAATACATAGAAACAACCAGACCACAGAAATATCTAAGCATAAATACATGTCTGAGGCGGGAATCGAACCTGCAACCCTGTGTTTAGCATTGACCATTGTGCCAACTGTGTCGTCAAATCAACCAAAATCAACCTATTAGGACTTGCTTAATTAACCTAAATCTAAACAATATACCATTAGGATTCGTTTCATCGGCAGGCCCGAGTTGGTCGAGTGGGCCGAGCCAAGGCGCAGAGGACACGCCCGGCCGCATCACGCTAAGCAGCAAGCACGACCGACGCGCGCGCATCGCCTCGCACCAAGCAGACACTGTCCCCCACCACTCCGGCCCTAGTAACACTACGGCTGCCATGCCTTCCACCTAGTTTTAAAAAAATATCTGGTTATGGCTGAATTTGGAACTTTTAAGTTCATTCAAGAAAATTTGTAAGTTATTTCTTTTATATAGCAAGCGCACCTTGAGAGCTCCATGTAGCAAAACACAAAAATTTGGCACTTTACTTGGATCTGATACATCTTCCTCATTTGGCATGTCTGAAGTACCCTCCTGAAACAATATTTGTTACAAAGTAGTCTAAGGAAATTAAGTGGTCTAATCTCTTTTATTCTTCTAAAAACCAGCTTAGATAGATGGCTCTTTTCGATCAAAATTGGTATTTTATTGCATTCCTAAAAAATAAGTAAGATTTTGGTAACGTCTGGTGGCTTATTACAGTCATGTCTTTTGGTCACAGTTGAGAAAAAATATATTAGGTCTGCCCTTGACCAGAGACAATCTTATACTACACAGCGCCATCTATCAAAACAGATAAAAAATAGAGTTTGACTCACCTTTGTAGGAGTTTTAGATCCAAAATTATTGTCTCTACCAGTCGAATTACTGCCTACTTGAGCTTGAGGTATGACTAAATGTCTGCTTATAGCTATCGGAGTACCTGTCAACAACAAACATGGCATTTTAAAACAAAGTTAGTGAGATAGGAAAGTAGTAGAAGTAGGGTGAGCTTTCTTACCTAATTCTTGTTGCTGTATAAAGCCAACTACATGTATCTGATTAGACAGAGTATAGGAGCCGGACAGACTCTCGTCTGTAAGGGTCTGCGGTGCAGGGAATAGTTGTACACGAGACTCCAATTGTCCGCATTTGAGTGAACACCAGAACTCTTGGTATTGTTGTTCACATAATCGAGTTATTGTTGCTACAACCTGAAACATAGATTTATTGTATATTATATCTATCTAAATAAATAACAATGAGAAAGTTCAGACGAAGAAATATAGCTTCTTCTATATATTTTTTTTAAATTTGTAATTGATTTGATTCAACTAACATTTTGTATTATTTTATTACATAATTTGACGTCATTGTCGTTTGATGAAGTCAAAATTGAAATTGAATTTAAGTTCCATGCATTGAGAATAAAATAAAAATAAAATAAAATGCTGACTGGAATTTCTAAGGTTTTCAGTGATTATGGTTAAGTTGAACTGATTTTTTTAAGGACCTCTGTGGCACTGCAGCATGAGAACACACGCCTGCAATGCATAATGTCTGATTTTCACCCAGATATTTGTTTCTTACATTTCCAAAAAATACTCAACAATACTTACAGCAGGTATAGTTAGTTGATCAGGACAGTAAATGTTGCCTCGTGAAAGGCAACTTGTGCCTGTGATTGAGCTATTTGAATTATTGTTTGTCGTCACCAAATCCATTATTTTCTGATATAGAGGCATTGCTGGAAACAAACAGATACTTTTCTACATCATGAGCATGATTTTCGATGGAATATAATCCCATTAAACTGAATTCATTGACATCTAATTATGGCTGAAAAAGCCAATGGTAAAATCGTGAAGAATTAGGGTATTAACAATAACTGCATGGGTACCTTGTTGTAAACATGAGTCATGTGGAGTCACAATGGGCAGAATGTGAATCTTGGCTGGATATGATGTAGGTAGAGGCAGGGATTGGATGACACGAGCCCTGCCTATAGGGCCCACTCCCACACTTCCATCTGTGATCTAAACATTAAGGCGTTAAAGTTTAATAAATAATTACAGAAGTTCACATAAATGAGCTATTTCTCTTATAACCCTTAAGTGATTTCAGTTATTAGATTTTAAAATTAAAGTGGCTTACCAAAATGATCTGTATCGGTGTCTGGTACCCCCACTCATTGAGCACAAGCTGGTTGGTCCCCAACAGTGCATTTTCAATGCAAGTTTTATCCCCTTCCTCTACATGGGGCAGCTTGTTCTTTATGGTGTCATAGTCGCGGGTGAACGGAACTACCACTGCAAGAGACACCAAAGAAACTAAGCTATTATCTGTTAGAGGTTTCAAAATCATGGGTACATTTAAGCGTTTGTGTTTTACCTTCATAAGCCGACGAGAAACATACTAATGCCACATATTCTAGCTTAGCATGTCCACCTAAATAGTCCAAAAATGAATTTATAGCGGCGCTAGCGATCGTGTGTCTTGTTTGGTTTTCTGTTCCATCTGTTGCTGGCACAGGCCGCGACATCGATAGAGAAACATCAAGTAATAATATAGTCGGCATATTTATAGCTTCAAGACTGATTTTTAATACAAACTTTCAACAAAAAAACATTTTCAGCCGCACCGCAAAAAACCAAGCAAATCGAACATGTATAAAATATGACATTGACAGCATTGTGACATTTTCAGTTTTAAAAATGACAATGACAGTGACTGTATGTAAAAGAGTGACAGAAGATGGCAAAATGGCAGTGACCCTCTCAGACGACTCACTCGTCTTCACTGGCCACCAGCCAAAGTGGAAACAAACAATCGGGTAGGCTCAAAGCATAGAGGAATAGGTTCATCTTGGGTTCATCATATAGGTTCATCAGCACCTGGAGGACGCAAATAATTTTTGAGAATTATCATCGTCAAGCCGGGAAGCCAATAATACGTGTACATGATATTACGCTGCCATGGATTACGACGCCATGGATTACACGACCTGATATTACGTGTACAGGCTTCGTATTATAGGTTTGAACAAATAATGTACGACCACTTATTACGAGACCACGTATTACACCGCCACGTATTACGAAGACATTGCCATAGACCTATAAAACCACAGAGTGGTTCAAACGTGTGGAAGTTCAAAAGTTATCGGTCTTTCTTTATTACATTTTTGGCGCGATAAATTCTAGTTAATTGATGGAACACCTGCATTCACACAAAAGTGTCATGTTCCGGTAACATGACAGGTCCCGTTCCTGAAGCGGGGCGCATGACGTCAGGTCATAATAATACGTGGTCTTTAGGGCAGCATATAAAGACCCATCCAGAACACCCCCTACCCAGAACCGACATGGATAGGTTAGGTTTATGTTAGAACTGCGACCACAACGCACGAGCCGAGCGAGCGAAGCGAGCGGTGCCGCGGCAGCGGCCGGCGAGTGCTAGAAACGAATTCTACCCATTTTACTTGGTTACGCCGTCAAAATGTCTTCGTAATACGTGGCCGTGTAATACTGGGTCTCGTAATATATGGACTCGTAATATCACCGTGGACAAATATTACACGACCACGTATTACACGACCTGTATTACGCGACCAAGTATTACACGGTCACGTATTACGAGTACATTTTGGCTTCGTAATATCGGGTCGTGTAATACGTGGTCTCGTAATATATGGACTCGTCAAGCCGGACAGAATTCTGACGGATGTAGCTAATCCACTCTCTTTTGGATTCGCATTGGTAGGTATTTGCAAGTAACTTCCAAGTAAGTAAATCCCTAAAAACGGGCCGTTTATTCCTATTTAATATATGGACTCGTCAAGCCGGACAGAATTCTGACGAATGTAGCTAATCCACTCTCTTTTGGATCCGAATTTGGTAGGTATTTGCAAGTAACTTCCAAGTAAGTAAATCCCTAAAAACGGGCCGTTTATTCCTATTTCTATGGTAAGCACTATTTGTCCTAAGTGTGTGGCAGGCATGTTGTGGTGACCCCATAGAATAGAAAAAAGGAGAATTCCTTCCTTTTTCCGTAGGTAAATCAGTGGTAAACACTACTAATAAAAACACGTCAACCCCTTAAAATCGTCTTTTGTTTTTGTTCCGAAAGGGTACCGGCGCTCTCTCCATACAAACGTAGTCGACTATTTCCTCACTGGATAATGACACAAGAGCAAATATTTTTGCAGCATAAACTTATAAATGCCATGACCAATTGACCATACCCCTATGTGTTATCTTCTTCTCTATATCCCTATATATATAAAATTCTCGTGTCACGGGGTTCGAAGTTGACTCCTGCGAAACGGCTCGACCGATTCTCATGAAATTTTGTGAGCATATTCAGTAGGTCTGAGAATCGGCCAACATCTATTTTTTATTTTGTTTCCTTTAGTTTTTTTTTTAAATGGCAAAACAACGTTTGCCGGGACAGCTAGTTTTTTATATATATTTTGTTTTTTAACTCTTGACTTTCTATGATAATTAGAAAATGAAAAAAATCAAGACATAGGGGCATAGTCATGGCAGTTAAAGGTTTTATTCAACAAAAATATTTTTGCTAGTGTCATTATCCAGGGAGGAAACAGTCGACTACGTTTGTATGAAGAGAGCGCCGCCCGGTACGGTACCCTTTCCTCTTAACACTAAAGAATTGCAATTCTGAAAAAACCGAATTACTGGGACAAAGCCAAATAAATAAACAAAAATAGGGTAGGTACATTACACTTACGTGTTCGGGTAAAAACATAGAGGAATCATAGGGTAAAAATTAAAAAGAAAGAAGTATCGAACAGCCGATTTGCAGCCGGACGCCCGCGTCCTGGCAACTATGGTTTTCGCCGGGTTCAGTTTCTTTCAAATCGATCGCTATCTTGTAGGCTTTTTGACTCTCTATGGCCCGTATTAATAAATCGCTCTCAATATCGATCTTGAGTGCGTATCAATCGAGTGAGTCTTGAGATGTGGTCACTATCTTAAGTTAGGCGTTAATTAATAGATAAAACTCAAGTTTTAACCAAGCTGATATCGCTCCTGAGATTTGAGACTGATCTTGAGAGCGACCTTGAATGACAGTAGCTCTATGTTCTTACCTTAAATGATCTGTTTTTACCCTATGGTAGGTAGTTTCGTCATATTTTACTGTCAACTTGTTTTTAATGTGAAAATATTTTACAAAATGTATGATTTTACTATTAAATAATTATTCCGAGACGTTTTAAAGGTTTGGTGTGATGAGTTTATTTGTTCACTGCAATGCCCTCTAACTTTAGTCATGTATGACCCGCAATCAGACTTGAGTTCACGAAACTACATCTTGAGACATATCTTGAGAGCCGAGTTTGATTTATTATTACGGTATTACTCAAGTGATACGTCGCTCTTTAATCGCGTCTTAAGATAGGTTTATTAATCAGCGCAACAACTCAAGAGCAAACTCAAGATTGAAATCGATATTGAGTTCGGTTTATTAATACGGACCTATGTCTATGAGACCCGCCTCGCATACTAGACTTCATATACCGAGTCATACCCACGGAACACTTTTACTCCTAGCGGAGAGTCATACCTTACCTACCTTTATCTATATGAGTACTTATTATGTACTAGCTTTTGCCCGCGACTTCGTCCGCATAGAAGTCGAAAATGGCTTTAACAGGATTTTTAATTGGTTTTATCACTAATATATTTCTGTGGGTTTTAATATTACCAAAATCGGTAGGTTATTTTAAACATTCTTTTGTATTATCATGTATTTTCGTATGTCGTATTTTACATGTTTTCTCTATACGCATAATAAAGAAAGAAAGGACAAAAGTGTGTACTTGGAAGCAAATTAAAAAAATGGGTTGTGGGAAAAAGTAGTAGAACGAAAATATATAGTATTTAAATTTCATGTTACATATACAATTAAAACGCCTAAATCAATTCCAAACCAAGGAATCACGTTGTCCCATACAAACTTCGTCCCCCTTTTTCACCCCCTTAGGGGTAGAATTTCGGAAAATCCTTTCTTATCGGCTGCCTACGTCATACAAAGAACACACCCTCCAAGTTTCAGAACTCTACGATCAGCGGTTTAGGCTGTGCGTTGATCCGTCAGTCAGTCATTCAGGACAAAGCATTTTATATGTATAAGAGAAGAGATACTGCATAATAGCCGTGCAAAGCCGGGGCGGGTCGCTAGTACTTTGATAAAAGAGATCCAATCAAAGAGTGTTTAAGTTTTTAATAACCCCAGCACGCCGCTTCATACACATGTTCATACAAAATTGCCGGAGCGTTGTAATGTTCCAAATTCAAAAAACGCTCCTGCATTAGATTTAATTTTCTTTGACCGCGACACTGGCTATATGCACGATAGTGGTAATGCGAAGCCATAATAAAATTATAAATAAAAAAGAGATGGCGCTAGATGCTTCTTTCCGTATGTCAAAATGACAATTTTGACATCATCCCTACGTTCTGTACGTTTTCATGCAAAAATATTATGGTTTATTTTTTACGCCAAGAAATATCAAATTTTAATTAGTAACATAAATCTACTTGAACTACCTAGACCTCTTCTGATATTTTCTGAACACATTCGTGAAGATTATGTTAAAATCTGTTTCCTAGTTCCCGAAATTAGACTGCACAAACAAAGGTAAACAAACCAAATCAACATTTTCTGAGATGAATGGTAGTTTCGCGAAAACGAAGAGATGGCGCTAGTTACTTGAAATTAAAAAAAATATCTTATTAAATTAATTACTTTATTTTTTAGTTAAAAAATGTGTATATTGCTATGTATTCTTAAAATACATAAGTGTACAAAATTTTTAAGCAGAACAAAAAGAATAATCAACTAATTTGTGATTTTCTAAATTTAGGAAAACCTGAATCGCGCATGCAAGATTTTTTTCTACCGGAGCTATATAAGGTTAGCGAATTCTATAGTGCTAAGATCATTATGGACGTAGAACGCTTACTTCCAAAACTTCGAATTTATTATATGTAGAGATGTAGAGATTATTATGGTCTATCCGCACAGCTCAGTGACGGCACGACACCGACAGTTCCGTACCGTACCGTGCCGTGACGTGCTATTCGTACATGTTAGCAACACTATCGATTGGTACAAAAAATATAGGATGATTATTATTTTGGAAAATTAACAGGTTCGATTTTCGGCTAGGGTATTGACTTTTAAAAAAATCTAATGATGCAGTTTAGTTTTTGTCAAAATCGGACCCGCAACTCCTTTCAGCATTTTTCGCTATCTCTTATGGTTTAGGATATAGCCCTGAAGGCCCACATAAAAAATTGCCCTGTATACAGTACAGACAGTAAACTCGTATTATGGTCCCGTTTTTTTGAATTGAAGAAACAGACATACTCACAGGTGGAATGGAACCATAAAAATATTTTTAAGAGGAATCTTTAGAATAGCGTAAGTATCTAATAATGTACTCATACCACATGAGTAGAGATGACCAGAGGCTAAGGTTGTTCGGAGCTGTCAAAATGAATACGTAATTGTGACGTAATCATGTAGGGTTGGCACAGGTGGATTATATTAAATAAAAAAAACTTGAGAGGTGTCAAGGCACACCCGGATAGAACGAAGTTCCTTTCGATTAATTAGTTAAGGAGTTGTAATAAATTAATGTTTTTCGTTTTTTATATTTTTTTATATCTACTTTTTTTTGTAAATAATCGTCGCGACACCACACCGTTCAATGCGAAATAGAAAGACGAAACTAAAATAACTGGCTTGCTTTCTATGCAAAACGTGTCGTTACATCTTTTGATCTTTATTTTTTCCGTCTCTTTTTTCGCAACGCGAGATAAGGAACTTCGCTCCAAAAAAAATGTGTAAACTAAGTATCAGTGTCTTTTATTATGGGCGTTTATTTTAACGCGGTAACAATGTAATCTGAATTAATGATTAATCTATACTTACTAATATTATAAAGCTGAAGAGTTTGTTTGTTTGTTTGAACTCAGGAACTACTGGTTCGAATTGAAAAAATATTTTTGTGTTGGTCAGTCCATTTTTCTAGAAGGCTACTTTTTATTTTGATATTTCCACGGGATCGAGACTTACGCGAGTAAAACCGCGTGCAGCTAGTAGATAAATAAATGAATGATGAACATAATACCTAAATCAGAAATTTTTATGGCTTTCCGGGAAACTTTGATGTCACAGAATCGAACGTTAAATAGATAAACGTTGACATACTAGAATTCACAAGTAGTATGTTATACATACATATAACTATGCTTTCCGTCGTGTCTAGTCACTATAACACAAGCCTAGTTGCTTAGACTGGAGCACACGCTCACTCACTCACTCAATCGTTCCCACCCTTCCTTCGAAAGAAAGAAAATTATTTAAGTCTTCTATTTCGTCACTCGTCACCATAACACAAGAATGGTCCACACTCACTCCCTCCCTACTTAAGATCAAATTAATAACACTATATATTATTAAACAATATGAAACAAACATGCGACGCGTGATGTTTACCGTACGCATGCGAGTGTGACAGCCCTGAACTTGGGCACTGGCCGAGCCAGTATAGACCGGTTTCTCTCCGTACGTGACGTGCCGCCAGTGCCCACGCACACATGCGCATTAAGCTTGTAGTAGTGGACTTGTCAGAGAGCCTTGTATGACACATTAGTCTCTGGTTGTATTATTTACTCATGTGCTCATACTTCGTAGTGGTAGCGTCAGCATGAAGGTAGATAAGTATGTACTACAGGGTGTTATACCTATACAGGGTGTCCCGTAATGAATGGCCAAGCGGGCACTTACGGATAGAGGACACTGTGCCGGATCAGAAAAACGAAAGTTATGTTCTATGAAAGTCGCCCGATTTCCAGAAATCCGCCATTTTAAAAACATTTAAAATTTCAATCCGTTCTCTATGTTTTGTGATGCCAAAACTGCAAATGAAGGAATTATCCCAATCTGTTTTTTGGATAGTATTCCAGGATAAATGTGCTATCGAATGCAAACAATATTTTTTATGACACATTGTTTTTTTTTAAACTAAGATTCAACTACCATTCATTTTTTTTATACCGGGAAAGATTAAAGTTCAGGTTAAAAAATTAAAAAGCCATGAAGTTTGAGTTAAATCTTAGTTAAAAAAAAAACTTTCAATGTGTTATAAAAAATATTGTTAGCATTCGATAGCACATTTATCCTGGAATACTATCCAAAAAACAGATTAGGATAATTCCTTCATTTGCAGTTTTGGCATCACAAAACATAGAGAACGGAGTGAAATTTTTAAATTTTTTAAAATGGCGGATATCTCGTAAACCGAGAGACTTTCATAGAACATAACTTTCGTTTTTCTGATCCAGCACAGTGTCCTCTATCCGTAGGTGCCCGCTTGGCCATTCATTACGGGACACCCTGTATATTTATAATATCTAGGTACTCAAAGACCTATCGATTGGTTGTAAGATCTAGGTATGTGGCAGGTAAGATAGAAATGTGGTCTAATTTCTGAGATTTTGATCGACAGTAACATAATAATCCACGGTTTTAATGTGTTTGTGTCAGTTATCGATGTTTGATACTGCATTACAAGCTGTGATAAAAAGGATGTAGGTAACCCATAGAAATCACAAGGTCGTGCCAGGTTCGAACGATGTGATTTCTATGAGAATTCGTATATTTTTATTTCCCCACACTAGCAGTGTCACCACGAGTCTTATGTTTTAATGATTTCTTGTTAATCACACCACACAGGGTAACCACGAGTAACAGAAAATACTCGTAGTTACACTGGTGTAGTAAAACGGTGTGACCACGAGTCTGTCGCGGAGATAACCTTACGCAATGAAGTAAGTATTTTACTGTTTAGTAATTTTCTACCTATATTGTGACTATAGGTAAGTAAGGAAGTACCTTTTAATGTATTATCAGATACTAGCGACCCGCCCCGGCTTCGCACGGCTATATTATGCATGTATTATACATATAAACCTTCCTCTTGAATCACTCTATCTATTAAAAAAACCGCATCAAAATCCGTTGCGTAGTTTTAAAGATTTAAGCATACATAGGGATATAGGGACAGAGAAAGCGACTTTGTTTTATACTATGTAGTGATAGTGATAGTGATACCTATGTAACTACCCGCCTTCTACCTTTAGAAAAATGAGGCTACTTACCAAGGAGGAAAATACCAACCTACTTTACAGTTGGTAACAGTTGCGACAGTTGGCGTCCTACTAGATTATGGTAAGTACTTAGGTGCATATCTACAATAATGTACATGTTCCAATAGTTACATTTTTTAAATCCACAAACCATGGAAGATAACATCGGGGTCAATAAAATCATAACAGAAAATGGAGATGACCCTTCAAAAGTAAAGTTCGAATATAATTTTATCAATTTACCATGGGATGATCGCTCCAATAAAAGCAAAGTCGGTGTAGTCGCTTTGCTCGTAGTAATATTCACTGCAATCATGGCATGTGTGATAAGTAACTTTGTGATGCATTACAGAGGATTCAGTAATGAACGCAACACAAGGAATCCGGAAATAAACTGCTTCCGAGTAAGCTGTGATAGTTATCTTTATGTCGCGAGGATTCATTCGTTGTCGTCTAAAGAGCTACTCTGTGTCGCGGCGGTTCTGAGCCCCACTTCAATTTTGGCTAATGGCGTGTGTGTTAAGTCAGGACCCATTCGGATATATTTAGGAGGTATTACCAAGTAAGAAGCTTTTACGTACGCAAAGCTCTATTTAGGGACATGTATGTAGTAGTTCAATGTTGGTAGCTCTAGCTTTATATGTAGAGTGTGAGTAGAATGTAGACTAACTAATATGAATAGGTGTAAAAGTCAAATCTGTAACATCATCGTTATTATTTTCAGTCCAAACTGCAAAAAAGGTTTCGCTGTCGATTCTGTACAGTCTATCTACCACGACGGCGCTGTGTCGAAGGAGTTGGCGCTTATATCGATTTACGAAGACAAGTCACAATGTATTGAAACGATTGGTATAGGAGATTATTTAAGTTCGACATCTAAACTGTTTATAATTGGTAGGTGTGGTGAGTTTGGGAGATTATCTCGACATTACGTGTCTTTTGCTGAATCCATGAACGTGAGACACACCGCGAAGAATTTAAATGTAAACAACACGATATGTGTGAAGGATATAAGTAACTGTCCGGTTAAAGTTGGGGACTTATTGGTGCAGAATAATTTACTATTTGGACTAGCAGCAACTAGCAAACAGAACAGTGAAGAAAGCAAGTATGCGTGCTTCACTAATTTGAAGCTTATTCGTCATCAGCTTAAAGAATTGGATGCAGATATTAAGATGTGACTTTCTATCTACTAACCACCTTCCTAAGTTGTTTGTAATTTCAGTTTCGAATCTAAAGGATTTTTAGATAGAAATCAATGTAAACATCGTGCTTTATTTTTTTAATTTCGGACAAATTACTTCAATAAAATGATGAGAGAGTACTTATCACTTTTGTACAAAACAGATGCATAAGGAAGGATACACTTCGATCCAAGTTACTCGTACGTTTTTTTTAATAACTTCGGTTCATTAAACGGTACGAGAATGTAAACCTTTTCTACGATACACTGGCATATGGAATGATCCAAGGTCTACCTCTTCAGGGCCTATGAGGAGCCTCCAATCCTTCTTGACGTATGAATACAAAAAGAAGCAGACTAACGCTAGTGTAGCAAAGATTAGCCAAGCAGATAGTGCGTGCAGTTCATTTATGGCAGTCGCAACGTCTACCCTATGTGACGACGTCGTCGCAGCTTTAATCATATTTCCTTTCATTGTGATAAGTTTTGTAAGAGCTTTTTAATTTGATAATCTGTAACAAAAGATTAGATAGTTAACATTAGAAAAAAAACCGGAGTGACCCTTGGATTCCTATTGGAGCTCGACAATGATTCAAACCTACGAACTTCATATTGAAATTCCGAGTTATATTAGGGCTCGCTCTCATTAGGGTTCGCTCTCTACGTCATCGTCATGTACCTAATCTCAGTACCTACTCTTTTTGTTGCCATCATAGCCTGTCTGGTAGGTAATTGAGGTGTCAGTTTTAAGGCAAAACGAACATGGCTTAATTTGAAGTCTGACCAACTTACCCGTTCAGCTGATAATGGCGCTAGCGTTCACACTGTGTTCTCATGTGCGTGGAAAACTTTTAAGTGTCACAATATCCAATCTGCACAGACAACTTTGTTAGAGGGTACTCGAACGTGCGTTTAATTTAACACATTCGTTAGTGGGTCGTGGAAATTATAATATCCTATTAAGATCTCGTCACACGGCTGATTGGATGTCACGCATCAAACTGTGATTTTCCAGGGGCTGGACGCTGTCGCTACGAATGGAACACGATCCAAAAAGGCAGTGACGTTCACAATTAAAATGTTAATTTTGTCGTTACCCGTAAGTGTAGAGCGGTAGGTATTTACTGAATTTCAGCGCATGGTTCGGCACAAAATTATAGATATTAAGAATGTACGAAACATAAACGCAAGTATACTTTTAATGAATTATTTACTGTGATGTAGCCAATAATAAAAGGACATCAAGGAATGTCTTTACATTCCTCTCTTGATATACCTAGATTGAAAAATCACTTTTATACTTATCCGATTTTAAACTGAATATATAATTTGGTTGGTGGCACAGATATCTTATGATATACTTATGATATACATAAGTATGAATGTAAATATTTTGTGAAAGTTTTAGTCGGATAATGGTGGTTTGATTTTGAAATATTTTCTGTGATTATAAAGTTATTACGATTTTGAGAGGATTTTGATGTAAAAGGAAAGATTTTGTCTTGACATTGATGGTTCTGTAATTCCAAAGATTAGAAACTCCTTATATAATTCATACGAGGACTTTTCTGACTTTTTCTTTTTTAAGAATAAAACCAGAGTATTTATTTGAGTATTTAATGAGTATTTATTTTCAAAGTTTCGTAGTATAATTAAGTGGGTTACATACAGCGTACTTTTCCAAGACTTACAAAAAGAAATAAAGCCTTTCTTTCTTAAATACGCCTTATCCAAGTTCTATGTATCTTTTTTGTTTAATTAATAATAATTCAATATAGAATAGACTCGTATTTATTCTTTTATTAATTTTTAGGCATCACTTTTATGTTGTAATTTAAAATTATACCATCGTATCGTAATTTTAGTATCTCTACCTAGAGATAGCACCTACAATAGAGATGCTAGATGGAATCTAATTTACTTTTTAGGGTTCCGTACCTCAAAAGGTAAAAAAAGAAACCCTTATAAGATCACTTTCTTGTCCGTATGTCTGTCTGTATGTCTGTCACCACCGATTTTCTCAGGAACGGGTGGACCTAGCAAGTTGAAATTCATATCAGATACTGAGGTCTATAGTCCCTATTGGATGTATAAAATCAAGGTCCTGAGTCAACGCGAAAAAAAGATATAGGCCTATTTCTCTATCGACGAAACCTAAACTATGCAGTCTAGGTGCATCATAACAAGGTACCTACTTGGATAGAAAGGACACCTTACTTATTTAAATGACCTACCTACTTAATTCCACAGTCTCAAAATTGCTTTGTTATTCATTCTGCCATTGTTAAATATGGCAAAACATTACAGAGGAAAGACCAAAGAAAATTACTTATTCTTTTCAAAATTTTCAGGACTGTGAAGAATTAACATAATTCTCCTTCATGTAAATAACACCTAATTCCACGCGATCATCTTCCTTTGTGTTGGAGGTAAAATAATTAAAGCTGATTTGAAATATAAACAAACAAAATAAATAAAGGAAGCACCATTAGAAAGACAAACGTTTTCATATCTCGTTACGGTGAATCATTTTCATTATGTTACAGATATTTGAAAATATTTCTAACATTATTAATTTCATTTTATAATTTGTAAGCGGAGTATTTACGTATTTGAATAGGTAAGTATTTACATTTGTTTGGATTTTTAATAAAAAAGTTAATATGGCAGGCCTGGAATTTCAGAGCCGTTTCATTTGTGTTTCAAAATTATTGTCGAACTACGAACGAAACGAACAATAATCGACCTACCTTCACAGACGAATTTCTATGAGAAATCATTACCGAGTACCGCATGATAGATGCTTAGTCACTATGCGATTTCTTTGACCATTCAACATCAAATTGATTTAGCACATTACCGTTGAAATGGAAAGGAAATTTCCGTAGGGATTAATAGCTATCTTCGGATAAAAATGACATAAAGAAAGATCAATTCTGAGAGGATTTTAATATGTATGAGTCGTCGGCGGGCCTCAATAAAAATATTAATTGATGTCTTAGTTACTTGCCACCTCATAAACAATTCAGGGACAGAAAATAAATTACATATCCATCAATATACCGAAACCTTACTTGTTATACTTAGTAGTTAGTAGGTATAGGTATAATGCTTTTTATTTTTAATTTTAAATGTTTACTTAACTACTTGAGTTTTTATTCAAAATTAAAAAAAAAGAATAAGTATTTTAAGTTATATTTACTTACTTGAATTTTGAACTGAGTTAACGCTGACTGTTTTAGTTAATTTATTTTAACACAATTAGTACAGTTTACTTTTACTCTCTCGGTATAGGTACCTAAGTAAAACTTTTATTCCCCAATTCAAAGTTGCAGAAATAATGGGTAGTAGGGTAAGACGGGTAGATAAGTACCCCCCAGTCATACCCATCACCCTCTACGTTCTACGCTCTATAAAACAACTTTTGAAATTAATTTTAATCCGCAATGCGTAATACCTATGTATATTATTCAAGCAATACCTATGTACCTAGCTGATATTGTAATGTCTAGATTGTTTATGTTTCGATTGTCTTTTGTTTTCGTCCAGATCTTCTTTTGTTTTTGTTTCTATCGTCTTTTGTTTTAGTTCAGATCGTCTTTTGTTTCTGCTTTGAAAACAGTTGGACCACCACCCCGCACTATAGATATAAACAGGTGGTAAATATAAATTCGTAGACACTTGAATTCGTTGAAGTCTTTTGAAAGGGATGTTAAGTATGTTAATGATTCAAAACATAAATCCTACTCCAGGAAACAAAACATATGACTTATCTAGATCTACACAAAACTACGAGGCTAGGCCTTGAGAGGTCATTGTCTACTGTCAATGATCGATTGATTGATTCTAGTCGGCGTGAAAACATCATGGGAATGATCATGACTACTAAGTTTAAACTATGACTCTAGTCAATCTAAACACGGTAAGTGTTTTACATAATACATGAAAGGAAACGTTATATTCTGAAACAAACAAAAGCTGGAAGATAACTCTCGCCTTGGTTCATATTTTTATTGTATATTTTTATTGTTTTATTGTATTTATTATATTGTTTTATTATATTAAAGAATAAAGAACAAATGAGTTAAAATCTATAATGATAATTATCTTAGTAGCATCGCACGTCTCTACTCGCGCGTTGTTAAAACTGTAATAATAATTAAATTAGATTAATAAACTGGTGTATTCAATGTTTACGTTTATGAACGTTTTCATTGGCCAGAGCGGCGAGGGCTCTGTGTAAAGGGCTGTAAAGTTAAACGTTAGTATATTCTTTGAGCTTATATAAGTACCTACCTACTCTACCTGTCTTTATACAATCGCGGCAGTAGACAGCAGACGTAATGACAAGTTCTCTTCTCTGGACATGGTCGAATAAGCTGAAGTGCCTACCTATAGGTGCTGGGTCAGCCTACTAAATCGTCACACAAAAAGAACCCAACTAAAGAGGGTTAATTGCAGAAAACAGCCCGTCCGAAAAATGTAAACCGATATCAAAAAGTGATAAATAAGTGCACCTGTATCATTTGATATTTTGATTCATTTGACTTAAAATTGAGAATAGCTTTTGCAGTAAGTAGGTTCGGTCAGCTGTGCATGTATGCTGCATAATTGCAGACCCATCGTAGAGCTCCAAAACTGTTATAAGAATGTTTTCAACACAAGCAAGATTCTAGACACCTGCTTTAGTTGAAGTTCAAATCTTCTAACTCATGAATTTATCAAACAAAAATATTAGAATGAAAACATGCTAATAATAGTAATTTTTGAACTCTACCGGGGCTGCAATTATACAGCCGACTGTACCTACTATAGAAATGCGGGTACCTACAATTCATCAATGTTTTAATATTACAAACACAGCAAACATTTCATTTTAGAAACGTTTTGAATTGCCACATTAAAAAGATATATAATTACTTACTTACTTACTTACTCCGCTGGCTCAGCGACCCAAAGCGGATCTTGGCCTCCGAAACGAGAGTCTTCCATCGCTCCCTGTCCTGCGCTATTTCTTGCCAATTGTTGACTTGAAGTTCACGCAGGTCAGCTTCCGCCGTGTCCTTCCAGCGATACCTGGGCCGCCCCACCGGCCTTCGACCGGTTGGGCGACGTACATATGCTCTCTTAGCACTGCGATCCTCTCCCATTCGCTCCAGGTGGCCAAGCCAGCGAAGACAAGAAGAAGAGAAAAAGATAATTAAATCTGGAAATTATAAAACTTCAATTTCATCCGCTGAAATGCTTAAATTGAATATGTTTGGTTGGTTTCACAATTTAAATACAAGGTAGTTAGGTAGGTACCTAAGCTATATTTAATTTTATCATTTATAACTCCTCCTCCTCCTCCGTCGTTCCCTCAATGCTGAGGATCGTGACTCTGCCGGTGCAGTCGATTTACTGTCTTCCTCCAATGGACTCTGTCCGGCGCCCGGTGTAGAGCTGTGCTGAGCGGCATATCCAGCTGTTCGGATACTTGGTCGGTCCACCGTTTATCATCGTCGTTGTCATTTATCATTTACTAGCGACCCGCCCCGGCTTCACACGGCTATATTATGCATGTATTATACATATAAACCTTCCTCTTGAATCACTCTATCTATAAAAAGAAAACCGCATCAAAATCCGTTGCGTAGTTTTAAAGATTTAAGCATACAAAGGGAAATAGGGACAGAAAAAGCGACTTTGTTTTATACTATGTAGTGATAACTAAGTAATAGTTAAAAACTCCCGACAGAAGATTAACCTATCACACAATTAGTCAATATTATCCATTTTCATTAAATCCCAGTGTTATCGATAATAGTGACGGTGCGCGATTACCTTACTTACACTTACGGCTCCTAATGATTTATATCATCCACATACTACCCTTGAACTCGAAACGGAGAATAAATAGCTCCTTCGGTTAGGTTTAAACTTTTAAAGCCACTTGGTACGAGGTATAAATCAATTTTATCGCGTTTGTTCTCAATACTTTCATGTATTAGAGGCGAAATGGTTATATGTTATCCGAGCTAATACGCCGATTAGTCAATGTGCATGTTTCATGACCCCGACTACGGTTTATTGAAGTTTATTCACGTGACAATGAAATATTTCTGCCCTTTGAATACTTTACCAAGATGTAATGTGTAGTTGTTTATTTATTTTATACAAAGTCATACTTACCTATATGATATGTTTCGCTTTGATTTTATACTAACTTATCTACAGTCTTTTCTTGATTTATTCTTGCATTGAAGGTTTTTCACATGACAATGAAATATTTCTGCCCTTTGAAAACTTCTAAATGCTTTACTAAGATACTTTACCAAGATGTAATGTGTAGTTGTTTATTTATTTTATACAAAGACATACTTACCTTTAAGATATGTTTCGCTTTGATTTTATATTAACTTATCTACAGTCTTTTCTTGATTTATTCTTGCATTCTAATCTATACTTATATCATAAAGCTGAATAGTTTGTTTGTTTGTTTCAACGCGCTAATAATAAATAGTTCCTGAGAACTACTGGTTCGAATTGAAAAATTATTTTTGTGTTGGATAGTCCAATCCGTACTTTTCATTTTGATATTCCCACGGGATCGGGACTTACGCGGGTGAAACCGCAAGGCGCAGCTAGTTAAAAAAATAAAATGTCCCTGTAGACTAAATACTGAATCGGAAGGTAATCGCAGGAAAAGCTCTTCCTACAACAATTTTAGTTTTTTTTAGGTTAATATACCTATGCAATGATTGCTCGTCGTTTTTGTAATCAATGGAATAATTTGATAAAAAAATTAAGATGATGGTGGTTTCGAAAGTGGCCATTCAAAAAGTGATATGAATGATTGTAGCGCATGCGCGCAGGCATCGCTTTTTGCAAGATATAAAGCACGAAGTCCGAAGCTCCCGGCACACAACTTATCGCGCTCAAACGTTTCAACAGAGGAGTTGGCTACCGAACCCCGTATCAATTGCAGTCACCACCACCACACGCACAGCCAAGTGAATCGAACAACGAACACTCCGGTGTATTCGTACTGAGTTATCAAAAAGTGTACAACTATTTGATCCTCTCTGAACATTTGCTGCGAACTTTCTGTTAGTTGTTCTGAAGTTTTTGGCGGCGGCACACAACTTCGCGGAACGACAAAGGTGAGTGCTTCATTATTTCCTAATTTATTACCATAGTCACGTACTAAATACCTATGGCAAACGCAGTACTTTCAACCTATTACAACAGATTACAATATACGGAAAATTAACTTAAGTTGAGATGAATAGAAATATATTAAAACATTAGAATATCTATTAAAAACAATTATTCAGAGTTCGTATACTAGTGTGGTATTCTTCATTCAAAAGCGCATTCGTTCTAAATATTGCTCTCAAGGGATAATTAATATCACAATCACCCAAAAATATATTTAAGTTGTACCGACTTACAAGAGATAAAAATGACAAAATATTTTTGGCTATTTTATTTTTAGTAAGCCATAGGTATGTATAACTTTACAATTAAGAACCGAAATAGTAAATCGGGATCGGGATATTTTAAGATAGAATTATTCTAAGAGGTGCTTATATAAAATGGGATTATACCCTTTAGCTTGTTTGAACATAATTGGTTAAACCTAAAAGCTAAAAAAAGGTCGGATTTCGTCGTTGTGTTGCATAACTTTCGTTGTCAATCTACCTATCCGTATGAAAAACTAATAGGCAAACTTGTTAGAAACATTTGAACCACATCTAGATTATTATAATTTTTTTTATTAATTTCAAAGGTTGAATTACCAATTTTAGGATATTTAAATTTATAAATAGGTACATACTCATCCTTTCGCGTTATAGTCTTCGAGAATACTGGCATAATTAAACTAAATAAAAAAAATAGAATTGTACGAGCAGGTATAGTAGCAAAGAGTAGCAAACATTCTGTGAAAGCTACAATTTGTAAAGAAAACACAATTTTATGTAGTTGTCACAAAATCATTCTAAAACGATGCTACTGTAATCGTCTAAAATTTTCAACTACGATGTGGGACATTATTTGAATATCCTTGTGCCAAAAGAGTGTAGTGATCCTCAAATAAAATAAAACATGGTAGGTAGGTAGCCGCTCATCCATTCTTAATATAAAAAGTTCGACAATCGGCATATTTATCTGCACAAATAAGTATGGTTTAAATTAAGAACAATGCAATAGTCGCAGTTATCAAAGACCTTATTTTTCACTACATAGTATAAAATAAAGTTACTTTTTCGCCGCCCCTATGTCCCTATGTATGCTTAGATCTTTAAAACTACGCAACGGATTTTGATGCGGTTTTTTTAATAGATAGAATGATTAAAGAGGAAGGTTTTTAGATATAATACATGCATAATATAGCCGTGCGAAGCCGGGTCGGGTCGCTAGTGTGCCTATAAAAATACCATGTGTTTTAGCGAAGGGAATGGGGGTTATACTAGACGTCTAGGCGAACAACTTTTGTTCTACGACTTTTGGAAATTCGAACTTTTTTTTAATAATTCTGAGGGAATTTTTACTTGAAAATCAGCTGTTTCATACAAAAACTTCGAACGAAACGTTCGAATTACCAAAATTCGTAGAACATAATTTGTTCGCCTAAACGTCTAGAAAACCCCCCTTTCGTATGAAAACCCCTTCGCTAAACTGAAACACATTGTATAAATCACAATTATGTTGTAGGTTTTAGATCCTACTTCCTTAAAAGCTACATAAATCAACTGAATAAATAAAACTAAAATGTAAAAGTTAATAATAAATTAGTTAACAGCGTTACTTAATGGACATTAATTGAAAAACCACCTCGTTCAAAATTGAAGTTTAATTGCTTTGGTCAATTTTGCGCTAGGGAGAAGTCAAGAAAATATTTAATTTAGATATCTATCTACCTGAGATGTACAATTTCAATTTAAAGAAATTATATTTGTCAATCAAAATATTGTAAAAATTATTTGTCGACTCTGTAATCAAGGCTCGAATTTTGTTCGTATTGTAATTAAAAAGGTTTAAACTTATTGCCTAATCATTTATTCATAAACATTCCGTAAGACTTCAATCTATACAATTATCTACTGAAAATTAAGTTTTATGTTTCAGCCATGGGCTATAATATCTCAAATACGACAAAGTAACTTTCTAGGCGTCTTCAAACATTTCATCAGTGCCGATTAAATTTTTTACCTTCCAATTAATATGAAATAGCTACATTATTAGTTTCCAATAGGTAAAATCACTTCAGTCAAAGCTTCTTAAAATATCTGGCAAGGGAACAAATAAGTACATTTCCCAATTTTCCTACACCCTTCAAACTCCTAAAAGACATTAAGTTGAATGTTATTTACAATGAAACATGTTGAGCAAAGTATTCACCTCACATGAAATTCAGTAACAATAGTCATTTCAACAGTTCACGAGATTGCCCTCATGATAAATACCTACAATCTACATATACATAGGTACACATATACATTATTGTCAGCAATACCTAGGTAGGTAAGTATTCGTGTCTGTTGTGTTTCTGTAGGTACCTACATGATTTTGAAGCCTAACAATGTCTATCAAAGGATAATGTTGAACTTCGAGACGCATGATCTAGATTAGTACTACGGCCTCGCAGCAAAATTTTTGTATATCGTCACGTACACGTTTGTAAGTAACTCATCTGAATGTAGGTACGTAATACATTACCCTTTCCTAACCAGTAACTAAGAACTTCATGGTATTTTTAAAGTAACACGATTTTCACTTATTACCTACACATAAAAACGCCGTAAAATACACAAAAAAAGAACCGGATGGTTTATCCTTCATCTCATTCAATTATCAATTTTTCGATCAGATTCAAGTCTTGATCTGATTTTAAGAAACTAGACCGGACTTCTTCGATTTTACGAAGTAGCCCGGTTTTTTTTGTCTTGACAATTTTGTCTCATAATTGTTGTAAACCTTAGAGGTACTTATATTCGCTGCAGCTTGCCACATGTACTTAATATGACTAAATTATATAGTGTAGTGTAATTAGGCTTGTGTAAAATTGATGCAAATGAATAAATTATTTGCAAATAATATTTAGTTGTTAGTTGTCTCATACATATTATAACGTCTAGGCGTTATAATATGTATGATACAACTAAATATTACTATTAAGTATTGTAAGTAAGTGAGGAAAGGGTACCGGGGGCTTTCTCCATACAAACTATTACAAACGTAGTCGACTGTTTACTCCCTGGATAATGGCACTAGAGCAAATATTTTTGGTGCATAAAACTTATAACAACCATGACCATGCCCCTATTTTTTGTAATTTTTTATTCTTTTATTTTTTTAATTTTAATTTCTATGATAATTAGAAAATTAAAAAAACCAAAACATAGGGGCATAGTCATGGCAGTTATAGGTTTTATGGCACAAAAATATTTGTGCTAGTGTCATTATCCAGGGAGGAAACAGTCGACTACGTTTGTATGGAGAACGCGCAGGTACCCTTTCACCTTAAGAACCAGCAGTTTCAGTTAAGCTTTGTCTAAAGTCCAGTCTTTACGCTCTCACATATTTTGGATGTGGGAAGGTATGTTAGGTAGGTAGGTATACTAACCTCGTGTTTGCTCACGACGATGTGACCACCTACCTAACATTATATTAGTTTGCTTTAAGTAGGTACCCCAGCGGTGCTTTCATTTTGTTGTTTGTTTAGGTGTTTATCTCAAATGAGGCAAAAGGAAATTTGCTTGTAAAACAATAACCACTATGTAAAGTTAGAACACAAATGTGATAAAACCAACCAAACGGCCGGGCCGCTAAGTGGGATCGGATAGAACAATACCGACGACGGGCGGACTCTGAATAATTACTGCAAGGAGGCACACTGCAGGCTTTTCCGTGGTTGTTATCGTATGCTCACGACGACGTCAACAACCATAGAAATTGCTGCATAATACGAATAGTTTCCGTTGCTGGGAATGAATTCGATATTGCTTTTATATTATAATCCATAATTGGACAAAGAAAACGTGAACAATTGTATAGGTAATAGGTACCTGTTTCTGAAGTTGGATTGGATATTATAATAACTTCTGAACTCTCAAATTTGAATTCAAAGAAAATAATTCGGCGTGGGTAGGATTTTTATTCGTGTCAGTTTAAATAATTAAACACTTTACTTCCCACGACTAGAAATTAGTTCAGTCAATCGTAAACTAGTTAAACAATAAAGCTCATGCATGAATTACAATTACACTGTGACGCCCTTGCAAAGTGGTACAAATAAGAGAACTTAGCTCATCAGAATGTTTTGTAATGGTATAAGTGATATTCATACTAAGTATACAGTAAAACAATCAAATAGTATTAACCATTGTCTGGATAGAATAGCCATAAGCATATTATGGACTTTATAAGTTTTTATATATTACATATTACATTAGTTATCTAAATACTGATTTATAATATTGACGTAGGATTTTAAAGTTTACGGAGGACTCGCCTCAACGAATTCTTGAGCAAACTTGCGGGTATCTAAGATGGCGGCTTTGATAGCGAAATTAAGAAAAATTACACAAAACGCTTTCATGCATATCTGGACCCTTTATCTAAATCAATTGAAGTTCATAATACTTATATTATCATAATTATAATTCATCACTAAATGAATTATAATATTTATGAAATATTTATAAAATATTTTTTTTATTTTTCCTTGCCCACACCGCACTATGCAGCACAAAGCCATGTTGTAGGTACCTATCTTTTCACGGTAAAGCCCGGATACGAATATAACTTGATATCTTGAACAAAATCTCCAAATATAAACCTATAGCAATAGTGTTTCGTGATCAAAACAAACCGTTAGCAGATCTGTCACATACTCGGCACAGAAAATAAGACGTGACATAGACGTGACGAGGACGTGACTTTTAAAGACAAGAAACCATAGACAAGTTTCATCTCCAAAGTCTCCACTTCAAAGGATAAGGTGTACAAGTGAAGTGAACAAACACGAAACTCAAACAGAATACAATAGGTACCTACTGGAACTCAAATGATATCTGACATTCTCTCGACGCAATAATATCCCCGGCGAGTTACTCAATGACTTTATCGAAGAAAGAAGAAGAAAAATATACAAAAGATTTAAGAAATCTATAGAAATAGGTACGAATCATGTTGCAGGAAATTCTATTTGTTAATATGTTAATGATAAATCCCAAACTTGAATGTATAACTGAACATCTCAATCGGATGAACTGTCTTCGAGTAATCGGTGAATACATAAAAAATATATATATACGCGGCGAATTTAGCACCTCCTCCTTTTTTGAAATTTGTTAAGAATAGTGCGTATAGCTATACCATTTTGTATTTTGGAGACATGATACATAAATTAAATATCGAATAAATAATATTATTTTACTGTGAAGGCATGAGACCATATTTTTGGAGGCATGAGATCAAGCCGCTAAAAGTTCAGGTGACTCTACCAACCTTATCAAAGTATATAATCCCTTAACAAAATAACGTTTGTACCTATTCGAAAGAGCAAAATAAACACGCCTTAATCCGAGGACAGCATCTAGCTGTCCACGTAGCAAGTCTTATAACTTTCTATTTTGTAATCCATAGGATTAAGGCAATGGTTGGTCCGTCTATTGCGATAGTCGTGACAATATTTCTTAACACTCTCTTATGTAGGATTTACTTTTGCTTTACGATAGCTTTTAGTGTAAAGAACTTCGACGCTTTGGTTCAAGAATATCGGAAAATGGACGCAGCCGCAGTAAGTTCGTGAAAATAAACGACATCAAAAAAGGAGGATGTTCTCAATGCGATTTACATACATAGTTTTATATATATGAACAGCCATAGATGGCTGTTCATTGTTCAAACAAAACTTCATTGTTTATGAATGAAATAAAAAGTAAATAAACAATAACAGAGGGTGGTCCAATAAAAATCTTCGGAGTGATGAACATAATTTCGTCCCGAAAGTGCAACTAATACTCAGATTATTTTTTTGTTTAACCATGGGTATTATTATTACACAAATTAAATTTGAATTAAAAAGCTGCTGCATTCACTGTGGCTCAGACAAACCAGCGCGGCGTAATTAATCGTGCATAAATAAAAATAACAAAAAAACTTTTACTAAACTTAATTAAGTTAAATTAATCCAGTTTTTTTTTTACAAAATAAAGAAAAACTGCATTAAAGTTTCGTGTATAGTAGGTACTAAGTACTGATTCAATTTGTGAAATCAAGACTAACTTTAATAATTTATGACTTGTTTCGGTCATTTTTTATGGAATACTTTCTGCAAAATGGCTAAACTTGTTGTAACTTGATGGGATTGACTTAACTTTTCTAATGTATTAAGTTTAACAAAATAAACAACTTCAGTAAGATAGAAGTTCCACACTCATTTAATGGTAGTGGTAAACTTGATTTAATTACGTAGGTTCAAGTAATAAAAAGGTACCTAAACAAATTTTAAATTGGTTCATATTGCTATTTATGCACCTTTGTAGTTATCTGTCAGTTCAGTCAGTTAGTCAGCACTTTGTTTTTTTTATTTATAAATAGTGCTGAAGTGGCGCCGAAAGGATAGGTACTGCTCATAACCAGCATTTTATTAAAATAAATGTAATGTACCTACTAATAATACAATAATGCAAGCAACGTCTACGATGAATTCTTGTTCGTTTTTTGATTGACGACAAACAGTCTAGCACATGGGGTTAATTTTGAATTTATATTTTCATTGAAAAATTATAATTATCCAATTTATATGACAGAACCTTCATAACGATATTCAAATGATTCAAATACGAACTGTTGTGGTTTCCATCCACTAACTGGAATTATTTCAGTGTCTGCAGGTATACAAATAGCCAATTAGATTGTCCCACGGAATCCCGAAAGAGAAGTGTTTGCTTACATAGGAATAAGGATTTATTTATTCGAACCTAAAAGGGCAAAGGTTGTCTGAAACAAATTAATTAATTGGAGTTACTTCCTGTGTACAAATATAAAAGCAATTAACGCTTACAAAATGTAACATCTCAAATACATTTATATTTATCTAACCACACATACTTAAGTAGATTAAAACATTGTTTACCTTTTTTTATTAGATCATCCTAAATATTAAAATAAAAATACTATATCTATTAACATCTAACATCTATTAATATTATTATATATCTTAACAACACCTACTGAATTTCTGTTCTGTTCAACTCTGTAAATAAAATATTAATTAAAAAAATAAGTCCTACTTTAGTATACCAACAATATCAATCCTATTTTTCTTTCTTTTATGATAATAAGACTAGGTAAATAAATAAAATACCAATAAAATAATTAAATACGGCAGTTAATCCAGTTTTTCTATGATAGAGGGGTGTTCGATATAAACCTGACACAGCTGTGGTTTAATCGAACCAATGAGTTTGCTCATAAATCTCACATAAAACCCCACGGACTTGGTACTTAATCAACGTTTCAATGATGTTTCGTCAATGTCCTTTTCTGATTCAACTTTTATAATAAATACTCGTATTACGGTTTTTTGTACGCGAAAATAAATCCTTGAGCTTGTTACCAACACTCAATGTTAAGTACTTACCATAACTAATAACAAAATCTGAAGTTAGAAGTTAGCATTCCTGCCTTTTACCATTTTTTAAGATGTATCAACACGTTCAGATTGTGCTGTTTGGGATTCCATGCTGCCAAACGTTTAGACTTAGTTTATATAATTGTTGTTTAAACCTATAGTTGGCATACGCACAAGATAATGCATTAGTTTACGTTAAATAAAAAAAATACAGTTTCTAATAAATATTATAAGTATCTACACGTAGAATTTAACATAGATTTATAAAAACACATAAAAAATAAAATGCGAGGAACATAGAGATGCGAAGGGGCTCTTAGCCGAGGGTCTGATAAAATTACAGAAACGAAGTTAAGGGATGGTCTGCAAAATTACCTTGGATGCAATGCTTCCATCTCTAATACATGAAATTACTCATTTTAGAAAATTTGATCATTATTATCGTCGTTCGGCAGTCTTTGTTTTGAAAAGCTACAGAGCTAATAGTAGGTACTTACCTACTCTCTACAAATAAACTTATTAAGTACATGTATGAATAGAGAACATGAGTTTTATTCTTCTTGTTATAGGTATAGTTATTTAAAGTTTATAACTAAAAGTTAACTTTTTTAAAGTTGCCGTTGATCTCCAATATTTACTATCAAAAATACAAATGGCTGAACGAATGGTTGTTTATTAGTACAATAGTCGAAGAAACGGTTACATTTGTGCTGATTTTTTGAAGTTATAAATATAGCTTTAATACATGAAATATACATGATTCCTATTAATATTTTTAATGTGAAAGTTAGTATGTAGGTATGGTTATTACTCATTCACGCAAAATTGGAATTCGGTATGTATTCAGCTGGACACTTTGAACATATACTTTTTATCTGTGTAGTGAAACTGCAAGCAAGTTAAGACTAATACAAGTTTTTGACCGTAACTTCTGATAACAAGGGATCGTTAATATCCACAGAAAGTTTGAAACTTAAATAAAGTTATCTACAGAAGTTTATATTGATGATGTCAGACGGTGAGTTCCTATCGCGATAGGCTAGTTAACCTCACTGGCATTGCACTAGTTGAAGTGCCCTGTGATTTATCGTTGTTTGCTCGACCATCAGATTTGTTTTGATTTATTCCAGCCCGATCTAACTAGATAAATATAGACAGGGAAACAAAGGTTAACTGTTTAATTAAAACAACTAAGTAGCTAAGTAATTAGTCGCTGGGAGTCGATTAAATTAGTTTGTGATTGTTTTATTGGGATAAATCGATAAGGGATTAAATTGTAATTTAAGAAACTTTGTTAACCAATATTGGTTGTCGATAGAAATATATTTTTAGATTGTGGTTTCAAATTCAATCATCTGCTTTACAGGTGATTGAAATATACGGAGTCAAGTATTTAATTATTTAGGTATTATCTAATAGGTAGCGAGGTACTTGTGGCTATGGAAAATTTAACGATATTGGCCTATATAGTGTCGTGTGAAAGATTTGTCCATGAAACATATGTGCTACCTAGGTAGGTACTTTATATACACATCAAAAGTTTGAAATTAATATATTACGTATAACTCAACATATAATTGTAAAACCCTTGAATTTGGATTATCATAAAATAATATTGTGTTATTTTAAAAAACTCAAATGACACTGAGCTGTCAGATGGTAGAGTAGTGGGCGTTTCTGCGGTAGGCAGTTCACTTTACCTCCATTCTCACGCATTTTTTCGTATTATTTTTATCTTTAGGTATTTGTTTAAGTTAAATAGTTTCCAAGATGTCATTCGAAAGGTTGCTCACGAAAGATGTGACTTACCCCCGAATACTGAAAGGCTACTTAATCTTAAGTGGCGTTTAAATTGACGTTAAGTGTATACTTTCTATTGAAGCCTACACTTAAATTTCTATTTAAGCGCCACTTAAGATTAAGTAGCCTTTCAGTATTCGGGGGTTAGAATTTAATAACTTTATTTAAATAAATAGGTAAAAATGTAAACACTTTATTTTGTTAAAAGAAGTGAGAATCTTTTAATTTGTTTCATCAAACAAAACTGAAAGTATACCTAGAGGTTCTGAAATAGCAGTAGGTTTTTTACATTATGTATCATTCACAAAGAAAGCCTTTTTTTTATTGAATGTCGTCTTTTTATCATCAAACGTAACTTAAAGTAATTACAATTTACCAAATTGATGTGGTTTAGCTTATCCATTCGTTTCCTTCTTACATCTCGCTAATAACATTATTCAAACATCTTTGTTAAACGAACTTTTATGAAATCTTTACAATCATAAAAGCGAACGCCCCGTTTTGTTCAAGAGAACAAAGAATTCCTTTGGTTTAACAGCATTTGTAAAGTTTCTCGTCATATTTTGAATATTTTTCTTTAGTTATGGATGTAGTACTAAATGTTCTCACAGCTAGTAAGCAAATTGACGTTTAAGAGGTTCTAGCTAGACCTATATCTTCTTCCCACAACACAGTATAAGTTACTTTAAGTTAAGTGAATATTGGCACGACTTCTCTTGTTTTCGTTTCGATTGTCTTTTGTTTCTGAATCGGTCGTAGTTGGTTTAGGTTTAGATCGTCTTTTGTTTCTATTTGGAAAATAGTTGGACCACCACCCCGCATTCGGGCCTCCAACTAGAGGTCGTAGTCCACCTAATTAGGCAGAATAGTTGGACCACACCACCCCTAACTCGACTATAGGATCTATAATTCTATACTATATAGTACGTCTTATTACTTGGGCTAAAATATACACGACTAAAAATATTTTTTTCTCAAACATGCATATTATTATTGTCATTATTTTTGAAAAAAGAACACGCGAATTATCGAATTTACAAACAAAGAAAATCAAATCCATTGCAGGAGCGTTTTTTGAATTTGGAACATTAAAACGCTCCAGTGATGAAGTGTATGAAACGGCGTGCTGGGATTATTAAATACTCTTTTAACAAAATAAAGGTACCCGAATAAGTATCTCTCTGTGGTCTATTTGCTAAGTACAAAAACGGACCTAGCACAAAGTTCACGTGACTGTATAGCCCACGGGTATAGCCATACATGCGTTTGCTTTTCGGCACAGATGATAAATAAAAAATTAGCGACATAGCTAAAAATTCGTCTTGATTTGTTATTTAGGTACATACAATAAATATAATTTTAATAGTTAATTAAAATGAGTTCCAACGGTTCAGAGAGCGAAATGGATATTGAGATGGAGATTTAAGATCAGAAGCCAAATGGAAAACCTGCTTCCAGCGAAGTCAAAAGAAAAATACATGAAAGTATATGAAATTTTTATGAGTTGGAAAAACGAGAAAAAAGTATGTTTTATTTCCCTGCATTCTTTTGAGAAAAGCACTATAAATGCCTCGGCGGAAAGGCAATTCCTTAAACTTATACTCGACCTGCAATTGCCTATTTCGCGGCCTTTGCAATAATGTAGGTACTATTCCCTACATATTTCTTCAGAATCTTCATTAAAACGTGCCATTACTCGTAAGTGACTCTTCAAATATTATTTATATAGGTATTTAGGTAAAAACGATATCATTGTAAAACCAAGGGAAAAAACTGCATAAACACAGGCACTAGTAAAAGTGCATAATTTCTCTGTAGAAAGAGGTCAAAAGTCCATAACTACTTTAATGCACCTACTTATAGTGTGCTTATAGGTCGTCAACTTATGTTCTCTTTCTGACAGTGGTTATGTTAACTTTAATACTTTCCAGAGTAGGTATAGGAGATTTTTTGGCTATCCCAATTTAACTTTTAAATTAGCTTGTATTATAATGAACAAGTATTTTTCATTATTTTTAATGATTTACCTATTTTTTTTCTTTTAACATGTATTTGAGGGTTAACAGTACATATCTGTATATGTATATATTATTTTCTGATAGATTTAAATTGTTTATTCCTCAAGCTTATAATAAAACAAACTTAGCAATGAAGGATCTTGCGGCAGAATGAGAACTTAACTTAATCAAACTATTTCAATCTAAATTGGACGACGGTCAAAATGTTTTGAAACATTGCTTTACATAGATTGCGTAGTTGACCAATTTGGCTAATGTCTATCAGAGGTAAAGTACCGATTCTTGGCACAAAACTCAATGGTATTTGGCACTTGGTTGAATAACCGCCTACAGCTTACCTGTTTTGTTCTTTTAGAGCCTTTTATTACGGATACAGATTTAATAGTAAAGAATGTTGGCATGGCAATACTTGACCATATAAAATATGATAAAATTCTCCGTTTTTTTAGATATTTTTTTTCATTATGATAGGTTAGCGTTTGACCACTATCACACCTGCCTGACGGTAGATGACGATGCGGCCTAAGATGTAACACGCCTTCCTAGAAGATACCTATTCACTCGCGACTTGAAGACCCCCAAATTGTACATGTCAGGAAAGACAGACGCAGGCAACCGATTCCATTCCCTTGCAGTACGAATAAGAAATGACGAAGCAAAGCGCTTAGTGCGAACGTCTGGTATATCCACCATGAATTGGTGACGCACACTAGTCTGCCTGGATTACAATTAAATTGATAGTATTTTGTGTACTTTTGTTTCATCAATGTCTGACGCCATTACACAATTTACACATAATATAGGAACTTCAAGAACCTAACCTTACAAACAAGTAATTTTTATTCGAAGTTTTATGAAGTTTTGCCATTATTCTTTGGCAAACATTCGTAAAGACTACAACATGTTTAAGTACATACTTAGATATAATAAAAATCAAGGACTATCTATTAATATAAAATTCAAAGTCCTAACTTTGGCGTAGACGCACAGCTTAAACCAACGGATATGGATTTGACAAAAAATTCAAACCCTACACTGACAAAGTCGCGAGAAAAAGGTAGTTTATGAATAAGCTAGCTAAGCCCCGCGGGTTCACGCACGTAGACCGCGGTCGTCAGAAGGTCTAATTCTTGGGTTTATGAACATATTCAGTGTACGTGAGGCTTAAACTTTGCCTCACATAAAACCGTAGAGATATAATCTTTGAACATACATAAAAAATATGTAGGTACGTGAAAAATTCAGAAACTCTTCCTTTTTTTGAAGTCGGTTAAATATATTTATACTGCGGACAATAGAGTAATTGTTTTGTAATTTTATCAAATGTGACAGTATTACCAGAAATGGACACCTGAAAATGACACCAATCGGAAACCAAATAATGATAGCAAGGTAATACTTGAAAATAGAAAAAATACGATAATATTCTCTGTTTTTTCTAAATTACAATAAAATTGATAGTTTCGTGAGAAAAGAGAGCTGTTCGAGCTATCTACAAAATGGGCCCCAGGGAATCACTTAGAGAAAAATTTAAAGAGTTAAATATATTAACGCTCTATTCACAATATATCTACGAAAACTTGCTCTACGTTCACAAAAATCCTGATATTTTCCGTAAAAACAGCGATATTCATAATTTCAACTTAAGAAATAAGGATGAACTGACCGTGCCCGGTAGTAGGCTCCGGAAAATAAACAGGTCGTTTAATAGTACATGTGTGCTCTATTATAATAAATTACCTAAAGAGGTATATGACATGTCCATTAACAGGTTCAAAACTTTTATAAAGCATAGATTGTGCAGTAAGGCGTACTATGATACTTCGTCTTACCTTAATGATAAGAACCCATGGACGTGACTTTAGTTGCTCCATTTCAAATAATACTTTCAAATATTTGTAATATTGACCATTGTGAGCGTGATCACATAAAAAAAAACCTATGAGTTTCTTGTGCCTTCTTCTCATTGGTGGGCGCGTTCCGAAGGCACACATCCTAACTTAGTTTTTAAGACGTTTTTAAGTGGTCTATTATACTTTTAAGGTATTATGCATCCAAAGAAATAAAAAAAATTTTGATTTGATTTGATTTTTGATTTGTGAACTAGACGTGGAAAAATGATAAAGCGTCACGTGTTTTTCATTTTCTTCATCAACATCTGACGCCATTACACAATATATAGGAACTTCAAGAACTTAACCTCCTTGCAGAGTTCTAAAATTAATAATTTTGGAATGTTTTTATTCTAATAATTTTTGTTTGATAAATTGATAAGTTAGAAAACTTTAAACTTCAACTAAAGCAGGTGCCTAGAATCTTGATTGTGTTAAAAACATTCTTATAACAGCCGTTTTAGAGCTCTACGGTGGGTCAGCAATTATGCAGCCGACCGTACTTTTCATTGAAGTTTTACCATTTATTATTTTGTTAAAACATGCTTAGATGTACTCGCTATTGTAATAAGTATATTTACATTTATCTCTATGCACCCAGACCAGAAACAAATAAATAAATAAATAAAAAAGCCTTATATTTCTTAGAAAATAGTCTTAAATAACATTTGTACTTATAGTTTTTGTTGCTAAGCTTAACCTACATAAATATTTACCCAGAAACAATATATCTTCATAAATATTTGTTTTAAGAGGGAATCGAACCCGCAACAAATCTTCTATAGATAAAATATTATGGTGTAATATTTCGCAGCAATATGTCTTCTCACTTGTTGAGTTTATAGGTGTCCTGCTGGAATCTGGGTCACTGTGACACACTCGCATCGGACTACTGAGGTTACGTTATCGCTCACTGTACACTTTTAAATACTACCAATACATTTGTTCCAATTACTTTTCTTTAGACAAGTAGATCAATCAATCTAATAAGGTCCTTGTACTTGCATACGGACTGTTTTTCGCAACTAAACCTCTTTAGTTAAGTCTTTTTTGCGTGAGGATGGAGTAAACGTGTTCAGCAGCTATACTACCTCTCAGCTTAGTCGACGTGTTCAGAGCGTGTCCTGCTGGAATCTGGGTCACTGTGACACACTCGCATCGGACTACTGAGGTTACGTTATCGCTCACTGTACACTTTTAAATACTACCAATACATTTGTTCCAATTACTTTTCTTTAGACAAGTAGATCAATCAATCTAATAAGGTCCTTGTACTTGCATACGGACTGTTTTTCGCAACTAAACCTCTTTAGTTAAGTCTTTTTTGCGTGAGGATGGAGTAAACGTGTTCAGCAGCTATACTACCTCTCAGCTTAGTCGACGTGTTCAGAGCGTGTCCTGCTGGAATCTGGGTCACTGTGACACACTCGCATCGGACTACTGAGGTTACGTTATCGCTCACTGTACACTTTTAAATACTACCAATACATTTGTTCCAATTACTTTTCTTTAGACAAGTAGATCAATCAATCTAATAAGGTCCTTGTACTTGTATACGGACTGTTTTTCGCAACTAAACCTCTTTAGTTAAGTCTTTTTTGCGTGAGGATGGAGTAAACGTGTTCAGCAGCTATACTACCTCTCAGCTTAGTCGACGTGTTCAGAGCGTGTTCAAAGAAGTGGCCCAAGATTATATTTAATGTTGGAAAAATATAAAGGTACTTTGTAGCCAATTTATTTTTTAGGAAAGAACTTGTCATTGCGTCTGGTGCTAACTAAGCTGCGGGTTTCATCACGATGTTTTCCTTCAACGTAAAGGCAAATGTTAATTACCGCACATAAATTTTTCGTTACAAAAATCCAGTTTTAAACGGCTGGGGTTTGAACCCATGACCGGCGCCTTACCACTAACTGTCAAAATCTATAACAACTTACAGTTTTCTCCAGTCGATTGCGAATAATTTTTCTGCCATTTTTACGCATATTTGAAGGCTGCGGTCCGAACGGGATGAACAGCGCTTACAGTGCTAACGATCAAAAGCGTACTAAAATTGCTTACGGTGTCATGCGTGCGCATGGAGCGTGCCATATGTCCATTTCAGACCGCAGCCGTGACAGTAATTGTCATTACATATGGAGCAACCAAAAATAAGTTCATGATTTAGCGCAAAACAACGATTGTACCAGCGTTCTCCGACAGTCGTTTCGCCTTTGGACTGATCGCCGATAGGACGTTTCATTTCTGAGAGATTCGCCGGCAGAACCATTCACCGTACGACGTTTCGCCGACAGCATTATTCGTATGTGGCTGTTCGACGACAGGACTTGTCAACTATGGACTATTCAGCGATAGATCGTTTAGTGTACGATTTTTTTAACAACATAAATGATTCCATTGGTTTTGGTTTACAAACTTTTACAACAAATCAATGCTCTACGAATGAGCTACGACAGTCGTAGCGTATGACTACGGAACGTCTTATATCGTTGTTGGTCTACGATTGTACTCGTAGCTCGTAGCAAGTAATCAGTGCTACTTGATGCTACGCACAATGCTACGAAAAAATTGAAATTGTAGTGATTAATGTACGTCCATTAAGGTGAAAGGGTACCTGCGCGCTCTCCATACAAACGTAGTCGACTGTTTCCTCCCTGGGTAATGACACTAGCACAAATATTTTTGTGCCATTAATAGACCAGGGTCGATAACTTTTGAAACCAAAAAAAATCACAGTAGGATGAAACCCATTAGAAATGGAGGGGAATATGATAAAAATGAAAGGTAAAATAAATTACGGTCGATCCGAGTTCGGGAAGTTTGAGGGGGGGGTTTTTAAGGGTAAAAAATGGTTCATCTTGATTTCCGGCAAAACTACAAGTCCTATGGAAAAAAGTTGAATGGCAAAGTTGTAGGTAATAAAAAGATCTACAACTTTTGTTTTACAATTTTTTCACATAACCTCAAAATTTTGGTGAAAATTTCAAATAACCCAGTTTTTGGTTTTTTATTTATATCTTTTTCAAAAATGTTTTTTTTTTTTACAAAATTTGGTGAAAACTTACCTTATTATGTCCCAAATACACTGTAATTTATTTGATTTAAAATATTTATTTTTTCGCCTTATTTTAACTTAATATCAAAAAAATACCCTAATTTTCAATCGAAAATTCTCACGTCAAAATATTAGCTTTTTTCAAAAAGTTGGTATGCTTTCTGTTCTTTGAAATCTCTACTTTCCGATGGTAAAAAAAAATATATGTTACTCTAGTAAATCTTGTCAGAAAATGCAAAAAACCGATCGAGAAAATCGTTTTTTTTTGTACGATGTTGTATTGTATACTGTACTGTGTACGTTATTATAGTATTATATTTTGATTTTCAATTTTTTTTATCAATGTTACATGTAATCTTACGTTTTTCGAGTAATTAAAGTGTAAATTTTAATAATAGCTCAAAATTGTATATAATAATTTAAAAAAATATAGATTTTCTCGATCGGTTTTTTGCATTTTCTGAGAACATTATACTGTGGCAATGTATATATTTTTTTACATCATCAGAAAGTAGAGATTTCAAAGAACAGTAAGCATACCAACTTTTTGAAAAAAGCTGATATTTTGACGTGAGAATTTTCGATTGAAATTTAGGGTGCTTTTTTGATATTAAGTTAAAATAAGGCGAAAAAATAAATATTTTAAATCAAATAAATTACAGTGTATTTGGGACATAATAAGGTAAGTTTTCACCAAATTTCGTAGAAAAAAAAAACATTTTTGAAAAAGATATAAATAAAAAACCAAAAACTGGGTTATTTGAATTTTTCACCTAAATTTTGAGGTTATGTGAAAAAATTGTAAAACAAAAGTTGTAGATCTTTTTATTACCTACAACTTTGCCATTCAACTTTTTTCCATAGGACTTGTAGTTTTGCCGGAAATCAAGATAAACCATTTTTCACCCTTAAAAACCCACTTCTCCCACTTCCCGAACTCGGATCGACCGTAATTTATTTTTCCTTTCATTTTTATCATATTTCCCTCCTTTTCTAATGGGTTTCATCCTACTGTGATTTTTTTTTCATTTTTTATCATTTTTGAAGGCTTCGGCCCTGGTCTATAAACCTATAACTGCCATGACTATGCCCCTATGTTTTGGTTTTTTTCATTTTCTAATTATCATAGAAATTAAAATTAAAAAAATTAAAAAATAAACAAAAACTAAAAATAGGGGCATGGTCATGGCAGTTACTTATAAGTTTTATGCACTAAAAAAATTTGCTCTAGTGTCATTATCTAGGGAGAAAACAGTCGACTACGTTTGTAATAGTTTGTATGGAGAAAGCCCCCGGTACCCTTTCCTCGTCAACAAACACTACTAGCCCCAATAAATATAAAAAATGCATTATAGCACATACTAGACCCATAAACCCAAAATAGCAACAATACGAGTTCTTGAAGCAATCTAAAAGCTTAATCTGAAAGGAAACTACGAAATTTTAACTTAAAATTTAAAGAACCACACTTAACTAATGCAAATGACAGTTTAATTCCCTAATTAATGTAGACTAAGATCTTAACTTCACCGGGCTGCTGTGACGTCACTCAGCGGTCTCAGTTTATCCTAGAGTATTTCTGCCGTGTCGTAATTTTTCTTTTTACAGGGCTCTAAGAAACTTGAGAGAAACTTGTGGTTAAGAGTTCTATTATTTATAATGAAATAGCTGAGAGTTCTAATAATTTCAAGTGGTTAGATAGCCGTTTTTTTTTAAACTGATAAAATTCAATGTGATGACTGACTCAATATCAATTCACAGCTAAAACCAATATAATTCTAGGAAAGCGTGCTACATCTTAGGCCACATCGTCACCTGAAGGTAGTTGTGATAGTGGTCAAACGCTGACCTATCTTTGTAAAAAAAAACTGGTCGGGCTAAAATTTGGCGTACAAATAGCTATTATGAGGTAAGCAACCGCTAAGGAAGGATTTGGGAGAAATCCACTCCTATACGCAGGAAAAAGCTAGCTTTCTTATAAAGAAATAATTTCCGAAATTTGCATTATTATCATCATCACCTTCCTGCCCTTATCCCAATTTATTTAGGGTTGCGCAGTACGTTTCCTTCTACCATTCACTCCTATTAGTCGTCATCTCATCGCTGACATTCATCTCTCTCATGTCTTGTCTTACGCAGTCCGTCCATCTTTTCTTTGGTCGTCCTCTTTAATAACCCTTTTAATAGTCCTTTTTAATTTGCATTATTCTATAGCAAGCAAAATCCACCATTTGAAAAATGGCTTTGAAAATTGGCTTCGGCTTCAACAGACGAAATTCAAATTCAAATTCCAATTTCCGAATTAGAAGAGCGAATAAACTTGAATTTGTTGTAGGTATCTAGATATATTAGTTTATAATATCCATCACAAACTATAAAAATCGGCCAACGATTTCAAGTCCACAGTTTGCACTGGCCTGTTAGTTGAAAGTTGGTATAAAACAGTAAAACTTGTTTGGTGTGTTTAAACAAGTCGAACGACGAACTATCTGCCAACTGTTTCGTTTGTCGTCAGATGGTACAAGTATTTATCTAAATTCAAACTGTATCGAGATCTGCAAAGGCACCGGTAACTGCGATCTGCACCCTCAGAAATCGAATTTTCACTAATTAACAGTAGTGTTAATTAAGCAAAATTTACAGACAAATCAGGAACAATAGTTGTTATTCCCCTCACTAAAGTATTTACAATTGGTTTAGCATCGACCGGGAAATGTAATTAAACGTCTTTGGATTTGCATATTGTCTAGTTTAGTCAATTAGGCATTGATGAGCTTTGGACCATTGTGGCTTCTGATCTCTTCGACCATCTACGTATTATGTTTGTTATCTAGACAGAGACATTGCCTAGTAATTCGCAGTCATCACTATCACTATCACTACATAGTATAAAACAAAGTCGCTTTCTCTGTCCCTATGTCCCTATATCCCTATGTATGCTTAAATCTTTAAAACTACGCAACGAATTTTGATGCGGTTTTTTTAATAGATAGACTTATTCAAGAGGAAGGTTTATATGTATAATACATGCATAATATAGCTGTGCGAAGCCGGGGCGGGTCGCTAGTTAAAAATAAATGCGAAAATTACTCGTTTGTTTTGCGTTTTTCACGGTCTAAACAGATTTGGACGAAAATGTTTACAGCAGCAGTCTATTTATGTACTTTGTTTATTATTTTAATCCTGATAATCTCACGAAATTACCACTAACGTGACACTTACATATTTATTTGTACATTTTATTATTTTTAACAAACTTCTAAAAAACCGGTCAAGTTCGAGTCAGACTCGCGCACGCAGGGTTCGGGACCATTATCATCACATAAAAATCACGTCTGCTAAATAGGAGTCATAAAAAAATTGATGGCGCTAGTGGTAAAAATACATGAATGAAGGGTAATTGACGGTTTACGATTTATGACGTATAAAAAAACTACTTACCAGATCTCGTTCAAACCAATTTTGGGGAGAAGTTTGCATGGTAATGTATATCATATATTTTTTTTAGTTTCATCATTCTCTTATTTTAGAAGTTACAGGGGACACACACACTTTTTAGTACTTTGGAAGTGTCTCGAATCTCGCGTAAACTATTCAGTTTAGAAAAAAATGGTATTAGAAACCTCAATATCAGTTTTGAAGACCTATCCATAGAAACCACACGTATGGGTTTGATGAAAAAAAAAATATATTTAAGTTTCAGTTCTAAGTATGGGGAACCCTAAAATTTATTGTTTTGACGTGACAACGTTTTATAAATTGGTTTGCCGGGTGACACTTCAAGAAACTGCGTTACGCTCCGCTGACGTTATGCGCTCACAATGAGAGCGAGTGAGAGGCACGCGTCCCTTCCACTCGGGCATGGTTAGCCCGCCTAAGAGCGAGAGAGACAGACATAAAAAGTGAAAGGCACGCGTCCCTTCCACTCGAGCACAGTTGTTGTCACGTAAAACTTTCGCCCGTATACCGACTTTACAGGCAACCAGTTTTTTTTTTCAATTTTTGTGTGAAAATCTTAATGCGGTTCATAGAATACATCTACTTACCAAGTTTGAACAGTATAATTCTCATAATTTCGGAAAAAAGTGGCTGTGACATAGGGCAGACAGACAGACATGAGGAATCTATAAGGGTTCCGTTCTTTGCCGTTTGGCTACGGAACCCTAAAAAGGAAGAGGTTCTTTATTCGACGAGTTATAGGTTTTATTTATGGTTTAGCGATGTTCACACCGTACTCCGGGATATGAAGTCCGATTACTTGACAACAAATTTAGTATTAGTGGCTCTTATTTTATTTACACAAAACTGGACCTTCTTTACCCATAGCTTTAATTTTTATGACAGTTAGAGTTGCCTAAGTAAGAAAGATTATGGGATGTAGGTAATAAATTTCCAAAGCAGATATAATATTTACCTAGGACCTGCATTAAGAGTAGTTTATTATAGAAAGGGCAGGTTTTAACATCCAAAATACACCGTGATGAAGGTTTAATTTATTACACCTTTTGTTAATCCATTTAACGAATTAATTTCCTGACAAATTGACAAGATTATTCGTGAGAAGAGCTCTATTTAGATACTGTTTTAGGTCAACTTCACGGTTTAACACTTGACTTTAGAATGCGATTCCGGAACCTGCACCAGAGATATTGTAATCTCGTGTTGCATCGGAATCGTAACACAACTTCAACGGTGCGGTTGTTGAAGTGTGAATATTGGAAAACACCTTTTAAGATGTTTGCTGTTTACTTGCTAAAATGAGATACGGTTATTTAGTATTCAGGTATAACTAGGTATTAGATACATATATAGATAAATAACTTTATTTGTACAGTACAGGAAGAAACATACAAGAGAATAATATACTCAAAGCAACTTATACTTTCTAGCTTTTACTTAGCTAGAAAGTATAAGTTGCACAAATGGGCGGCCTAAGGTAGTTTAAGTACGGTTTTCTTTCTATTTATAGTTTAATAGAATTCGTACCTACATGTTGGACGTGAAATAATAGTATTGACGTACGTTGTCATCGCATAGGCATCATATATGTACATACATACAATCTTCTTCTTCTTCGTGTCAACGGCGACCAATGCAATGCACCTTGATCAAGCACTCCCGCCCAAAACTTAGCCACGGCAATCGCATTATCTGTTGCCCTGTTGAGGTCGTCTGTAGAGCAGCTAACAGGGTAGAGAGAGCAAGCCGTCAAGTAATACATACAATAATGTCTATGATAGACAAACAAATCTGGAGGACCTATTCCCGCTTCGTCGTATTTTTGGACCCTCATAACTTGGGTTTATTATATACCAGAAGGTTGTCACTTCACGTCGTCGCGACTAGTCGTTTCGGTTTCTAACGAGCATAAAATCCACCTTGATAAGGTAATATTCCGTTCAATAACTCCTGTCAAACACAGTGAAGATCGGTGAGATTCAGAGTAGAAGGGAGAGACATTGTCGTGATTGTTGTAAACGAATGGGCCTACCATCGATCCCCGTCGGTACCTACTACTATCTTATCTCGACAAATTGAAACGTTTCTCAACAAATTGGATCGAATTTTTCAACAAAGCCACACATCCCACCTGGGATTTAGTTTTTGAAAAGAACTTTGGATTAGATCAAATTCTCAAATAAACCGGATAATACTTCCCTTAGGTACAATAAAACGTAATAATTGACATAAATCGGAGCATAAAGTGGAAGTTAGTTTTTTCCTATTGTGCCCGTTGTTAATCAGTCTATGTCAAATTAAAGGCGCCATTTGATATTGTATTTCGAAAACCAATTTCAGAGCCCACTTTTTACGATATCACATTTTTCTGAGAATACACAGTCACGTTTCTCCAAATGCTTTTTCACAAAAGGCAGATTTATTTGACTTGACCTTATGATGGATTATAAAATCTATAAATACAGGTTGTAAGCGTGTTACAGGTACGAGTTAATCGCAGCTAGTCGTAGCAATTTGCTTGTGAAATTGCCGAGTAGTCATTAACCTCGCCATTAATTTTTCTGACGACACTGCTATTAGATGTTGCGATGTTAAACCTTTATACATCATTCCCCTTTGAGTTCTCTTTAGGTATTAAAGGATCAGTGTCTTTGAAATGTGTGATAAACGACAGCCTTTTCCAAGACTGGAGTGTTGGCTTTTTAAAGTTAGTACATTTTCTACTATAATAGGTAATGAATAAATTTATTATAAGACGGCTATTGTAGGTACTATTGTCATGACTATTATTTGTTTGTTTTGTGTATGTATTCTGCAGCGCCAATTTATTAATTAAGTCGGTTTGTTTCTATAATTATATATTTGCTTGTCAATACATGTATTTCTTTGCTGTAGTATATCAGACCGAATAATGTTCCATTTGAAACACTTAAGCACATAAGTAATTTCACATAAAAAAAAATGTAAAATGACTTTATTTGTATGGGTAGTGGAGTTCATTGATTTGTACTTCTTATTTTGTTTGGTTTTTACATTTGAATTTATTGTGTGCTTATTGTGGTGCAATAAATTAATATCTATCTTGCTAGCTAGTTGTTACTCGTTTGGTTACACTGAATAGTAAGTTAAGTTACGAACATTTACCTAAATAAGAACAAAACTTGAACTTGTGAATTTTATGCTGGTGTTGTAGATTACTGTGAAGTGCTCTCATCCGGGAGTTAGTGGAATGTTGAGTCGCATTCGACGCTAGTTTATAGCATAAAGTTGCTCTCATTCGACTAGAACTAGAATTCAACCGCTTTCAAATTAATTATATTATGTAACATTCTGTAACTTTTGATTGCTAGAAATGACCGTCTAATACCCATGTCTTTGTCAAAAATTCAATGTAACTAAACTAAAATATAAAGTTCTGCTGTTTAAGAAATAAAATTGACAACAGTTTCAGGCGGACCAATAAAACAGTAAGGCTATAAAATGAGATATAGAAAAATCTCTTTTAGATTTGTCCCGGCATTTTGTTGAATCCCATAAACGTGTTGATAGCTGAGACGATCTGTTGCTGAGCCTCATGTAAATTTTAACTTGGGTTCTACTCTCGCAATAGGTATAAGAAAAAAACCTACTCCTTTAAATTTGAGACTATAGTGTAAGTCACAAATCATTAAAACGTAGATGTTATTAAAAATGTTGTTCTTGACCCAGTAGGTAGTAATAGTTCGTCCAAACCTTGTCATCCGAGACTTAACATTAAAGCTTGCGAAGCAACAAGTTGCTCTGGTATTGTCTCCACGTTTATTACCGCCCTCGGCATTATAATGTTAACAAAATGCAAAAATTATACAAATGCGAGCTTCGTGGGTTTCATAAACATATACATATCCTACTGTTGTCATACACAATTTGCACTTTCACCCGTCTTTTCGAAGGAATATAAAATTAACATAAAAACGTGGAGTGGTGTGACATAATCATGTAGACATACGGAAATTTTTAGTAGACAATATACGTGCGTTTCTAGTACTTCCTCTTCTAATGTTTAGATATGAACGTTATCTAAACTCGTACTAGTTTGGTTCGTTTGGTCCTAAACTAAAACGAGGTCTGTGTTGTATTACACAATCTTGATTAATTAATGTCGCTCCGTCTTGTATATCGAAGGATTTCCACTTGAAACTAAGTGCTTACACATACATACAGTCTTTAACTATTACACGTCGAATTTAAGTTGGTGATGGACCGTACCTACAGTAAATTTTACAGATTTATTAAGTTAAACGGTTAAGTTAAAAATTAAGTTAAATTCAACATTTACCTACTAAAACTAAAATTATTTCCGATAACTTAATTTTGTCTCCAACTACCACAATAAATAGATCATAAGGGACAGACTATTTGACACTAGAGTGTGTTAGAGTGCAAACCTTTTAGGGGATGATATTACTCATTAAATTGAGTAACTTTTATTTCGGGACCGATATTCCTTAAAGAGATGAAAGACCCTTTTGCGACTTCAACAGTCACTTAACTTTTCAAGTAACCAACATTTGTGAATGTTCCTAGGCTGAAAGAGGGTTTCTATTAATCACTTGGTGTGCAGAGTCATCAGTACTTAATCAATCCAAGTCTACTCCTGATTTATAAGCATCGAGCCGAATTTCGTAAACAGATACTTGGTACCTATTTACCACACTTCCCTTCAGTTTATCAAGTAAATATTTGGTGTTGTGTGTGTACGAATGGTTAGCTACGAATGTAACTAAAACAATTTGGTAATTAATGTTTAAGGTTAGTTACCGAGAATTGTTTGTACTTTGATTTGAATTTCAGTTTCAACAATTATATTGAACTACATCTATTGATACTACCATTTTGTATTTAATTCTCAGTAAATCATTGATTATTTAAACTTTGAATACATAGAATAAATAAAAAACCTATTTAAATATACTTATAGATAGCAGCAAGTGAAGTAGCATTTGTAAAGTTTACACTCAACATCAATGTGTAAATTAGACATGGGGCGGGTAGTAGTTTTGCCGGGTACTCGCTGAACGGGTACCCGTCACATTCTGCGCCGGGTACCCGGCGGGTACCCGGCAGCGGTAACGCGTCGTGACACGTGTGTCTCCCTTGCCCGCTCAGGCGCAACTGAAGTGAAATAGAGGTGGCGCTGGCGTCTATGATAGCTCGAATCGCCGCGTACCGGCTGGCTAGCGCATGTTCCCGCGGGAACTTACCCATCTTAAATTACCAATATTAAAATAAAATATATATTTAGTTTTTTTAGTTCTTCCTGATAAATTAGTGAGCAAAACATAATTATTATGATTACCGTTTGTGTTCAGCATAATAAATAATTTAAAAAGTGTAATATGTTTTATTATTTTTGGTCTATCAATTTACCCGGCAGAGCCGGATACCCGGCACCATTACCCGGTACCCGGCCGGATCTTAAAAAAAGTGCCGGATCCGCCGGGTACCGGATCCAAACCGGGTACCGGATCCAAACCGGGTACCCGCCCCATGTCTAGTGTAAATGTATGTAAGTATTACTCATATTTCCTAACTTTTATTCTGACTCTATCAAGATTTCATTCGCACTTGATTCATCCGTGGGTTTGTTTGTACACTTCAAGTGCTTTTACCGATACAAAGATTTTTCGCTCGACGGTAAGTCGACAGTAGAACCAATATCTCGCTTTTCACCTTTGAGTCGATTGATTAAAGGATAGGGGTCGTTAACGAGTTATTGAACAAATCGCTCTAGGGTGATTAATTGACTATTAATTACGATATCGTTTAACACCAACTTTGTATTCACTTTAACCAAGTATAGGAAAATTAATTTATTCAATCAATTTAACAAATAAATCGCAATCGATATTACCTCAAAACAATTTAATTTAATTTAGGCGGTTACGGAAGGATTATGTAACCTAGCGGTACCTTCACAAATAATTTGGATTAGTAATAGTACCTACTTAACCAACGTATGTTACGTTATACCAACGTAATAATGTAACATTAATAAATTAAATGATATCAACAAAGAAGGAAAATATAACCCATTGAATAAATAAATATTGCAGGACATACCAAACATCGCCATCTAGCCCCAAGTTAAGTAACTATAGACTTGTGTTATGGGTGCTAGACAACGCATATACTATTTATATACTTTACTTTTGTAAATATATACTTATAATACTTACAAAGAAACAACCACATCAACCGACAAATATCTAAGCTTAAATACTTGTCTGAGGCGGGAATCGAACCAACCATGTGTTTTACAGCCCGGCATGGTGACCATTGTGCCAACTGGGTCGTCGAATGTTTATTGAATTAATTGTTTCCTAATAAATGAACCGAAATATATAGCGATCCCATTCTCTCTAAAATTGAATTGAATAACAATATTACAAAAGACAATGCAGTTGGTGTAGGTACTTATATTTACATTAATCGTTAAATTCAATGACTGTTTCAAACTTGATATGAATATTAAAATCGTCTATAATATTGTTTTGTTTATTTCATTGTAGTTTGTTTCAGAGTTTACGTTTATGGTTCCCCCATTCTACCTACTCTAGCCACCTTGGTAACTAGGTATATTCATTTAATTTACCAAACAGTTCTACGAAATTGTCTACGTAAACATTTTTAAGAAGACAATTTGCAACTACTCTGCAATTGAGTTTCGAGCAGAAACACGCTTTAAGCTGAAAATTGTTTACTCGAAAGATGCTGAAAAATTGTTTTCGAATAATTTAGTTTAAAACAAAGTACCCAACCTATACGTATTAAACTCTTGAAAATAACCCATCTGACAAACGACGACATGAGCGACGACTTTCCTAAGAAGCTTTGGGTTTCAGTAATGAATTTTACTTTGGAAAAATATTCTCAAAATAGGAAACTTGACTTGCAGTTTAAAATCTGAAATTGCTAAAGTGACGACATTGTTATTTAAATTAACTAACGACCCGCCCCGGCTTCACACGGCTATATTATGCATGTATAAACCTTCCTCTTTAATCACTCTATCTATTAAAAAAAACCGCATCAAAATCCGTTGCGTAGTTTTAAAGATTTAAGCATACAAAGGGATATAGGGACAGAGAAAGCGACTTTGTTTTATACTATGTAGTGATGATAAGTAAGTAAGATAAGCCCACAGTTAAAACGTTTTAAAACCATGAATACGAAAAGATATTATTAAACTTTTTCTATCTGTCAGAGAAGCACCGGGAAGTGACGTCCAAAGGGTGGTGATGTGATAAATTGAAAAATAACTCCCTGTAAATAATGGTCATGTGTGACCGTTTGTTTTATGTGAACCGTTTAAAAGAACGTATATATATCACTATACTTATATACTACGGGACTCGAGGCCTTAGATTTTAATAAAACTATTTTAAAATTATTAGTATTAGCTTCAAGGTGACCAAAGGGTTGGCTGCTACTTCATTGCCATCCAAAGACTTACATATTTTGATTTTTAAAATAATTATTTTGCATAATCTATTTCAATTTGGTTTAAAATATTAAATTATTTTATATTTATTTCGAAAATTCTCTATAGGTACTTTGAAATCTATTTTCCTATTTACTTTCTAAATAATGCCTCTAGCCAGAGCTATGTAGTTATTTTTTCATAAAACGAAGGTTTGCTCATGGTTTGCTCGCACACACTCTTGATTGAAACGAAAAGTATACAAAAATAGATTTTAAGCTATTGCATAGCTTTTATCGCGGGCTTTGAGCGCGGCGACCGAATCAAGAAATTCCGTAACGAAAATAAAACCTAACACCCCCCACTCCGCGTACCATGTAGCTCGGCCGAGTTTATAAAAAAAATGATTTATACATTCTGCAGGAAAAACATAGGGGATACATTTGTATGGAGAAAGCAATACCCTCTTCGTCATGAAAACATATACTGCGTCATCGCGTTAGCTATTCTGACCTTATTATTACTTCTACAAAGTTTAAATTTCAAGATTTGTAAGATAAAAGATAATGTAATTCTAAATGCGTAATGTTTGTCTGTTTGTTGTTATCTTGCGGCAAACGAGATGCGGTTACGATGTTTCGTGATTTTGTTTGCCTTATGTCTAACAATTGTTATTCTTGTGACTGAAGAACTCCTGACGGTATCATAATGCGGCAGTGACCCCCTTGCTTACGAGATTATAAATGTAATTCAATACGCTCGAATTATAACCTTATATTCGCTTTTTAATGGGCAGTGCTGATTTGGCAATCATATTGCAGTACGTCCACCGTACTCAGTTATTGATGAATATGAAAAATAAACAAATATCCGGTTTTAAAGTATTTAACTTTCATAAATACCTAGTTAACTAAAATATATATTTGCATCTTCTACTAATATATAAAATTCTCGTGTCACGGGGTTCGAACTTGAACTCCTCCGAAACGGCTCGACCGATTCTCATGAAATTTTGTGAGCATATTCAGTAGGTCTGAGAATCGGCCAACATCTATTTTTTATTTTGTTTCCTTTAGTTTTTTTTTTAAATGGCAATACAACGTTTGCCGGGACAGCTAGTATTCTTATAAATATACTCTTCTGATGAAATTAATTAAATACTTCGGTGTAGCGTAAACAGAGTTATTGAGCTACTTGATCCATTTTTTACAATTTGTTATTGTTTAAAACATACTCGTACATTATTCATACTTGAAATTGTAGATTTATGGGGCGGATGTGCTACAAATTATATTTGTAGAGGATTTGTTCCGGAAATTAATTACGCAAATAATATGGGCTCATCACACAAAGCGAAACAAACCCAATAAGCTAATATCCAAAAAATTTTTACATATCAACAAGTTGAAACTTACGGCGTGTTTTAAAAATAATATTTATATATTATTTTTAAAAATAATATATAAATATTATTTTAATGTACTCAACAACGTTTTTATCGCTGAAAAGAATTACGAATCCATAAATTAAAGTTTCAAGTAGAGAAAGTACAACATCAGATGAAAATGAGCTGTAATTTCACAACGAGACATTTTTGTGCGATGCATTTGATGCACGAAGCGGAACGCTTGTATGCTTATGAATGTTATGAGCAACAATACAATATGTAAAGGGTTTGCACATAAAATGATATAACAAAAAACATGATATGAAAGGCGGACAACGTCTATAGCACACGTTCGTAGGCGTATGTCGTGCAGCTACCTGAAAAACTCATTCTTTTTGCATCCTCATTGCGTAGACCTATTACGAAACCACGTGTAATCTTTACGTAATGTTCTCAATTACGGTTAGTACTTCTTAGCTTTTAGGTAAATGGATAAAAAAGTTGATACTCAAACAAATTCAATTTGTCTTTAAGTGTTATTGTAACATTTTGATACTGTAGCTGTTGGATGATTTTATCGAGCCGTAGCTATTACGCCAAAAACCCTTGTTAATGGTATTGACACTTGACAAAAGACAGAGCAAGCTAGGACGATGTGTGAAGATGAAGATCTTTCTACCATTTTCTCATGATATAAAACTGTTTTCGGTCATCTTTAAAGTTTACATAAGAAAATACTCTCAGTTTTGAACTTAATTACAATTTCTTAGATTTCTAATTTTTACTTCAAAGTTCTTATTCGAATTTAAAAAGGCTTTGTGATTCACCATACTATGAGCTTTACAGCTCTACCAAGAATATTTTACTTCCGATTAGGGCATGGTTGGGGCATGCAAAATTAATACACGGTTGTTATATACCGCAGTAGTTTTACACATTCACGCAACTTCATCGCTTTCGGTAACAAAAGCCATACCTACTAGAGGCATTCTCGATTGAGGGCACCTTTGACATGTCGTTCCACAGAATTTAATATCTATTTTGAGCTAACGAGGCTTTGTACGTGATACGTTAAATTACTACGTAAAATTTGGATTTTGGTTAGCAGCTAGTTAACTCCTGTCACTTTGTTTACACGCCGAGAAGCAGTTTACCGTAATTTGTTTTGGTAAAACGTGCCCTCATTGATATTAGATCAAAGACCGTAAAATGTTTGCAATGTGAGAAAGTCAGATTATCGAGAGATTTCACGTTGTAGTCATTGAAAGTTATATTTAGGCTTTAATAAGATACATTATACACTACTAAGGGTATCAGTTACTGTGGTAGTTGCTACCTATTCAGGGTCCATTTAGCAGACCTAGCACGTTCCAATCTATTGTATGCCTCCTACATAAACCCAGACACGTAATTCATCCAATAATTACTAAATTAGCTACTAACATAATTACTTAGCTACTGTTTACAAATCAGTTTAGTGCTGTCTTTGGAGATGATTTGAATAGAAATCTTAGTGTTGTCCTAAAATAACTGATTGTATAGAATTTTCCTTTTCCTAATCTGGGCGAATCAGACTAAACAATTAACAAAGTTAAGACGTTTTTCCATTATGAATTTATATGGTCGTGCCTAGTTACTGCGTCTCGCGTTTTGACTTACCTTCTATTCAATGAAAAATTGGGTTAAAAAGTTGGGAAAAATTAGGTAAATTAAAAAAGTTTTTAAAAGATTTTCCTAATCAGTACACTTAGAATGTGTAAGTATCTTAATTAAGAAATCAAGTTTTTAGTGTGCTTTTGAATACGTAAACAAGTGTATTAATTTTCTTAATCAATACACTTAGAATACGTAAGTGTATTTATTAATTAAGAAAATCAAGTTTTTGCTTCAGAAGTTGCAATTCATAAATTCTGGATAAATCAGTAATCGACCGTAGTAGGTATAATTATTAGGTCCATGAATCGACCTAACTATTTTATTTGAAAAATATGTTTGACATAATTTTGACAAACATTAAACTTTTAATAGCTTTTCAATTTACTTAATAATTGACGAAGACTATCTTTTTTGCTAGTGTTGACAGTTGTATAAACAGACAGATAAGTAATTAAAGTTGATAAAATACCACTGTGCTTATAAGTTTTATACGTATATTAATGTACCTACCTACTTGTATTTGCTTAAAAACTCAAGTTAGATTCGTTCGAAGTTGTAAATCTGTTTTCTGCCCATTTACATACAGAAATTAACTTTTATAGTTGTTCAATCTATTGTACGAGAGAGTTTTCTATGGATTTTCAGAGAGTAAAATATATTGTAGGTAACGTACTCGCGTTCATTTCCGATTTTCATTATTAAATGTAACACTTTCTCTTCCTTACCTACTTTATCATTTTGCAAATAAATGCAAATCAATGTAAAAATGTTTTACCTTCTTTTCTAAATAATTTCTTAAAGGAGCCTTTTCATTACGCTTTCCGAGAACAATGTCAAAGGTACGACGACATGTCAGTATTATTCCTACCCATCCATTTCGAAGGCTTATAATTTAATAAAATTGATGATTCTGCCGTCTACTACCTGCGTATTTTGCGCGCTGTCGTATATTTTCGTGCAGAATTTTTCTAAATTTACTATTGTTTACCTACTCGAAAAGCTTTCAGTTTCGAGAAATTTCAGGTGCGTGAAATCAGTGATGTATTAAGATATGTTAATTTTGCAAACAGTGAGATCAAACATCTCGTATGTGGAGTAGTAGTGTAGGGTGTGATCGGCTTTGTTTCGATAATCAGACTGATGAAGCACGTTCTCTTGTATAACGTCAATCTATATACTGACCGTGACGGAAGCTTGTGGAAGTATACTTGTCCGATTGTGACTTAATAGGACTTAGTATGTAGGTAGTTACCTACTGCGAGTACTAAGTTATGTGTATGAGTAGGTGCATACATATATTCGTATCTTCACTTTATCTTTCTTTTAACTTTACCTATAATAATGTTATTTTTTTAATAAATAGGTCAGCGTTTGACCACTATCTCACACGATAGTAAATGACGATGCAGTCTAAGATGTAGTACCAAAAAACCAATCGAGTCTAGGGGTCTTAGAAAAAGCCGACTAACAAGAATTCATAGTTTTAAAATTCATATCTGTCTTTCCCTCTGTCCCTATTAACTGAATCGATTGAAATCTGGTTTTAATTGGACATAGCTTTATTATTTATTTATTAAATACTTCACATCAAAATTCATTATGTAGATATTGAATTACCAACTTAAATACCTACTTGCTGCGCCCCACGGCCGCGTTAGTAAGTTTTTGAAGTGAAAACTTCTTATGGCGCGTTGGGCACTTTTGTGGGTGAGCATTTTCAGCCGTTCTCGCGACAGACGACAGATTTTCTCGCGACAGATGAGATTTTACACAGATATACAGTTTTTTAATTCGGACGACTATTGACGGACGACAAATGTCGGACGACAAATGTCGGACGACTATTTGTCGGACGACTATTGACGGACGACAAATGTCGGACGACTATTTGTTGGACGACAAATAGTCGTCCGACTATTTTTTTTTTTCATCTAAAACTCTTTTTGCGTATGTTCTCGCGACAGATGAGATTTTACACAGATATACAGTTTTCACTTCTGTTTTATTTTTATTTGCTTGCAAGTACAAACTCTTTGTAATTTGTTCCTTTATTTTAAGTTTTTTTAGTAAGTATAGTAATGTTAGTATCAATTTTTTTTTTAAATCAAAATAAATATTTTTGAAACCTCTACAAACAATAGCTACAACTATGTATTTACAGTATTTTAACCAAAGTGTGGGATTAACCAACTTCCTAGAGAATTTCCACTGGTGTGTCTGTCTGTCTCGTCAAAAGTGAAAAAATAATCTTACCTAAGTAGTAAAATAATAACAACATTCTAGATCTCAGTCATAATGGTGATGCAAAGATAAAAAATATTACTCATTAGGTAAGCAAATTGTAACTAAATATATAAAGTATTTTTTAGCTTATCTAAGTCATTGCTCTAAAATGTGTGATAAAAATAAACGTTTCCAATTATTAGAATTAATAAGTTGCAATAGTTTCTTTAAGTTTAAATCGTCTGTTAAGTTCAGTTAAAGTTTTTCATATTTGGTGAGTAGATTTGTGGTTTAAAATGTTGAAGTATAGTTACGTATATCTAATTATAGTTTTTTGTTCAATTTGTAGGTTGAGATTTTTTTCTTGCTATTACTAATACTTATACTTACTATTACTTACTAACTAATACTTTCTATTACTAGCATCGGCCAAACACCAATGAATTTTTCTTATAAAAAATTATGAGTGTGGAGTGGGACTATTCTGTCTAACTAGTTGGACCACGGGGCTCTATACCTTAATTAACTTTTAACGGTCCACGATAACGTCGCGATTCGCGGCTTAGTTGGCTCCAGACGTATTGTCAAGCTATTTCCTTTGGACACGGTTGACTTATATATCTGAGAAGGTAGTAAAGGTTCGGCTATAGTTCTAGGCAAGCCTACTTCATCTAATACATGTCTCAGGCACTAGAGGTACAGCGGTCATAGAAAGACCAATTTTTTATTATGGTTATACTACCTATGTAACAAACATACTAAACAATATTTTGACTAGTCTCTAAGTTCTTGGAGTCCTAGTTTCCAATGTAGTTTTTTAAATACCTACTACACGTAGTTATCTGTACAAATGCTTGCAAGTGAGAGAGATCAGGGAGTTTTGCATATTCAGATTCTATAGTAAAATTGGGTCATGTCGATCATTTCCCTTTCCGACGAGTGAACACTGTGATACGGATAATTATATCAATAACTATCTGCCACGTGAATTGTTTTTAGCTTGTTTGTAAGTGCACAATATCTGATTTTTGTAAAGGAATTCAGATTTTTTAAGTAGTTACATTTACTTATTCGCTATTTCTTATGCTCTTAATTGAACGAAATCGAAGATAAAATAAAAATATTCTAACTCCAATTTAAGCAACTAGGCTTGTGTTCGGACAATACTTATTTAAGTATTTTTCTTTTGTAAATATAACTAGCACTAATATCAAGGTTTTGATATTAGTGCCAAATAACAAGAAAATAAACAAATGTAATGTTTTTCAGATTGACAATAAAGCAATGTTTATCGAAAGACTAAGTAGTTTTCCCTATTTTTACGAAATATTTAGTTTTTGATTAATATGGTAGGTGACCCTTATTTACCTTAATACCTCATACCTTATAATGTGCCTTATATGTACAGAAATACCCAGGTGTGTAGGCAGACTGAGTAGCAGGCGGGTGTTTGCCCCCCGCGTCACAGAGGATTTCTTTAAAAGTCTTTGTACATCGTCATTTTAAAACCAAGCCTGTCATCAGTTAACGTTTTCATGTAAAGCAAGAAATGATTAAAGCTAATTTTCTTTAAATACAGATCGCATTTTCTTCTTATCATTTCGGTTTCCGAATCAATGAAGTAAAAAATTACCCGCGAATTTTCTTCGTATTGTGTTTGAATCATAGAATAGAGATGGTAGAGTATAATAAATAACTCATTGTTTTTAATTTTGTTTGTTTCAGTTGTCTTGAGTTCGTGTATATCCCACCTTTAATCAAAGATGGTAAGATTAATTTTATTCTAAATTCTAAGTCCGCTAGACTATTGTTTTTTAAATATTCTTCCTTCTTATAATAAAGAAAGAGAGGCCAAAAAGTCTATACACTTTTTGGCCTCTCTTTCTTTATTATAAGTACTTAGGTACCTATATTATAATCTCTAAGCTCTCGGGTTCGTACGCCTCTTGTTCTGTCATCTGTGCCAAACATTATACGGTGCGTTTTATACGCTTAGTACTGGCTATGTGCACGATAGACTTTCCCATCGTCGATGGCGGTATATATATCCAATCCTTATGGAATTTCATAATACCCCTCTTATGCTTACTTTCTACATAATTCATTAAATTTTCATTCCCTCTAGGCAATCCCTCTGATCTTCACTTTGACTTACAATCACCGTAAGTAGCGTATTTAACCGACTTCAAAAAAGGATTAGGTTTTCAATTCGTCGTGTATATTATTTTGAGTATGATTATCGATAACTGGAAGACGGCTCTACCGTCGACCGATTGAGATGATTATTTTTTCGTAGGAAAGGGAATATGTTGCATTGAATGATATCAATTAAAAAAAAATCAGTTCTTAAGGATGTATATACCAGGTAGGTACCTATTTGTCTAGATCTATTAGCCTAGAGAAACGTTAGGTATAACATAACCGACTAAGCGCTAACCACACGCGGCTATTTAAACATATTTAAGAAAGTACCTAACTACAAATATAGTTTTTCGTTCGTTGAAGGGTTCCAAATTAGTCCTATTGGGTTACCCCAAGTCCCAGAGGCACTTTACTATTCTGGTAAAACAAGCCTAGTACGTGATAAGAGCACCGTATTTGTTTATTATCAGTGTCCTTTTTATTTTTGTTCAACTGAATTACAGTTGCCTAAAGGTGTTTCCATTTTCTACACATGAGTTGGGTACGTCAAGAGTATTTTTCGTATTTACATATCAATGAGAAAGATGGATTGTCCAAAATAACCTAGAGATATTACGCTCAAACAGCTAAAATGGGTTATTTGCATATCCGTATACTATCAATCATGAAAACGAAACAGGTAAATACTTCGCCATTGTATTGTTATTTATTCCACACGGTAGATAAAAGAGAAGTTTGATCATTCATCGAAAGTTAACAAAAGAATTACCTAGGGGCTAAGTCCTACTAAACGAAATTCAGTAAAGATACAAGTAAATGCACGCTAGCTTTATTCTGAATCCTACCCAAAGTACCTAGTTTCTAGATAACATATTCTCAAATAATCCTATTGAAAATCACACAATAAATCCGAAAGGGAAAGTTTTTGGTGTGATTTCAATGGATATTCTGAATTCGGGCTAGCTTCACGGAACCGTGCAGTTCAAGCGAGGTAGGTAGGTACAATGAGCGAACGGATCCATGAAACGAGTTCGGTATTGTTTGCGAAACTATCACGAGGTCCGCAGCTTTACACTTCTAGTGTTGCGGTTAATATTTGTACCTACCACAAGTATCTAAAACCGAATAGTTTGCGCCCACAAATAAATAACAAACAAACGTTCAAAACTCTACCACAAGGGATAATATTTTTGCATAGGTATAATATAGTAGTTCTGTAAAAAAAAACCTAGCTCGCAATCTTTCAGGATTTTTTGTATGAGGTGGTACCAGTGCTTTAACAATTCCTATACCTATATATTACTTAAAGGGCCGACTCCACTGGTAGGAGTTTACTGTATTTTAAGGAGCCATTCTGCTCATCGCTCCGAAGGTCCTCTTCAGAACTTCACCATTTTTTATGAAGTCAAATAATAAATATATTTTTTTTTTTAAATCAGATCTCTTATGGTACTGTCCCTTGGTTATACACGGTGAGGTTTAAGACTAAGGTTGAAATCAGATCTCAAAGTTCAATCAAAAATCCACCACTTCATCGATTGTAAAATACGACTTTTAGAGGAGTACCAACAAACATACATACTCGTACATGTGCTCATACTAACAGAGCTGCCAGACTTAAAGCAAAGATGCTTCGATCGGTCAATAACTGCTTATTATGCTTTTAAGTGTAGGTATACCTCTTTTAAATGGTACTCGTAATTTGAATTAAATTGTTCTAAGTGCTTTGAACAAAACAATACTATGTTGTTTTATTATTATTATATCTACTTGCACACAAGATCTAAAACTTTATGTTGGTAAATATCTTTATATTTTATGTTTCTGGTCCTAATTAGTTCAGTACCACTTCATAGATAAGTACCTACAGAGGTAACTTACAATTTAATAAACTCAACAAAACTTTTGAAATTAAAACCGAACTAATAGGATTTTATCTGCACGAATACATATTCTATTAATTAGATTTGCACCTACCTAAATTTTATATGGGAGGTTTAATTTTTTTAGAGCACATAAATGCCCACCTACATCAGTAATAGGGATGGGGTATTTTAATTTAATTTATCTCGATGTTGACCTTTTTAGGGGTTTATGGTACCTACGTTCTTATGCATGACAATGAGATTTAGGTACTTAATTAACGTTTATTAGATAAACAGCAGCAGCATCCCTAGTTGAGTGTTTATCACGAGACAGGTGTTGAATCAACACAAAGTTTGTCAAGATGTTGAGATAGGCTAGTGTAAACACACTGGGTACTTGATTTAAGAGCTGAAAACCCTTGAAAACGCATGGAAAGACAAGCTACGAAGGTCATTACCAAATTGCGGCATTTTAGGAAGAAAACTATAAATTACAAATGTTTTAAACTGTTGACATAATTATTGATTGATTGAGATGGAACTGATTGCAACAGAAGTATTCCATTTCAACCTGAGATTTCAACAGTGAAAGAAAACAATAAATTAAATTGTTATGATACCTAGTATCACAACATATATGGCGACTAACAGATGTGAGCTGTGTGTGTCTCGTCAACGGAATTTCTACGAAAAGCCGATTTAAGCCAAATAAGCTCATCAGCTTTACAATGTAGGTAATGTTTCTTATTAATCAAGTTTTGAAAATGTTTTAGTTAATTTTATGTAAGTAAATACTTTTTCAAACAAATTTTAATATAGTTCAATCTATCATTAAAAAGACTATTGCTGTAACACCAATATATACCTACCTATATAAATGGATTGAATTGAAAAAAAAAAACTTGATCAGTGCCTTGATTCACTAAGGTTCAAGTCGTCGGGCGCGCGTGATTAGGACGAGATTTCCATACAAAAACCGCCCCCCCTCCGCCCCTAATCACGCGCGCCCAACGACTTGAAGCTTAGTGAATAATGCTACAGATGTAGGTAAGTACTTATTTGAAAGCAAACCACATGATTCAAACACTGAGGAATTAAGTTCTCGCATTCGCAAAAACACTTTATCAACTCAAATGATCGTGTTTTGTGTTTTTTCATACTTGTCGGGCAATTTACGTGCCGATATTCCTTATTCGGGCTTGACGGTCGATAGTTATTGGGTTTACTGCGAGTGAACGGATGGACACTCGGACAAATGAGCTCGGCGTAGTTACGTTTTTATGGATTCTTCAAAACGATTTTTTGCTGAAAAGGCGTTTTAATTAAGTTAGTTCCTTTCGAATAGGATGAAATACGTTAATGAACAAGTGCGAGTTGGACTCGCGTATGAAGGGTTCCGTACCATTATATTCTGTTTTTAGTACGAGTATGTATTGTTATAGCGGCAACAAATATACGTCACCTGTTAAATTGCAACTGTCTAGCTATCACGGTTCATGAGATACAGCCTGGTCAGACATACGGAGAGTGGAGTATTAGTATAAGGGTTATTTACGGAACCCTAAAACACATAGTATACTATCTTTTATATTACACAGACGTCTTTTATTTCTAATTTTGATTATTATTTGCCTATTCATAAACACATTGTCAAAATTTCAATAGAATTCTTCATTTGTCTTTATTAAATGTAAAGTAGAAAGACGCGTAGATACCTAATAAGGATTAATAATTTAACGAAATTAGTTTATTGTAGAGTCATTCAAAAATAGAATAGATTTCTTATATTCTCTATAGAAATCACATAACTATTAATTAGAAATGAATGATTTTAGATTACCTACTTAAAATCCTTTTTATATTTAACTCTATAATAGTATTTTACAAAAAAATATTGCTGATTGTCCTAGCATGTTCTCTTCATGTGAATTCTGCAGCACGTTTTTATTAATACATTTACATACTGAGGCAGGTATGTATATGTAGGTATTCTAGGAATGTATTTGTAAATCGCTTTATCAAACGAATTCCAAACGTTCTATTCAAATTGATGAAACGAGATGTTTCAATCGACATTTTAATTTGTATTTTATTTACTGAGAAAATATTTAATAGGTATGGCAAGGATGTAAAATAAGCTTACCACTTATTGCGGAAAATTAATTTGAAACGTTGCATACATTAATTGTATACTTACTCGTATAAATATGCGTTGCATAGACGTAGGTATTCAGTAAATCCGTACATTTTAGGGCAATGTGTATAAAGTTTATACGCAGTTATGAACGCGTGTGTGACGAAACACGTGATTTCATATCCGTGTTACAAAAATATATTTTAAAAATGATTGTAGGTAGCTCAACTTTCAGCACCCAGCATAGAAAAGGTAGCTCAGCTTTTCGCAAAATTAATTGTTTAATCTAACCTACAGTAGTGATTTATATGAGATAGGTAGGTATTTATTGATTAATCTTTTTAGTATCACAAAATTATGCGTTTTTTTGGGATAAATCAATAAATAATGTTATTTAAATAAAGAGTTATTTTTTCCAAAACCTTAAAGATCTCGGGTTGTCCATCCACTGTCCATTGCCATCAGGGATGCACACGAGCAGCCTCCATGGCTGCTCATGTACGCTGATGATATTGCGCTGGCGGACTCGGATAAGGGGCGGCTGGTCCAACGTGTACACACGTGGAAGGAGTCGCTTGAGAACGGCGGTTTGCAACTGAATGTGGCGAAGACAGAGTACTTGGCTTGCAATACCACATATCCCACACCTGTCTGCGTAGACGGTCATATGGTCGAGCGGACAGACCAGTTTAAGTACTTGGGATCTGTGCTTCACGCGTCCGGCGACATCGATTGCGACGTCAAGTCACGCATTTCAGCGGCTTGGGCCAAGTGGCGTGAGGTGACTGGTGTCATTTGCGACCCCAAAATGCCGGTTAAACTGAAAGGACAGGTCTATAAAACCATCATTAGACCTGTCCTTTTGTATGGTAGTGAGGCGTGGCCGGTGCTTGAGCGACATAAGCAGGAGCTGCGTGTCACGGAGATGAAGATGTTGCGCTGGATGTGTGGAGTGACGCGAAAGGATCGCGTCAGGAACTCCCGCATCCGGGGCAGCCTTCATGTCCGAGACATTGCAGATAAATTGCAAGAGTGTCGCTTACGCTGGTACGGCCACGTTTTGCGAAAACCGGCTAGTTACGTGGGGAACAAATGTCTTGCCATGGCGCCTCCGCCGGGTCGTGGCAGACTGGGTAGACCCAAGAAGTGCTGGCTTGACGTCGTAAAGGGTGATATGCGTGCAAATGGACTTACAACCCAGAATGCCGAAGATCGTGCGAAGTGGAGGCGTAAAAGTAGGAAAGCGGACCCCGGGCTCCCGAGAGGGATGCAACCGGGAACATCGCTCGGATGATGATGATGATGATGACTTAACTTTAATGTAGAAAATTGATAAATATCAATGAGTTGACAAAATTGCTTTTACGGTTTTAATACGAGCTCTATCAACAAAGTCAATGCACCGTTCGCATCATATTTATGAAATATTTTGAATATTCAAAATAAGTAGCCGACATTCCGATTTTCATTGCAATCTGTCCAGTAGTTTTGTATGAAGGAGTAACAAACATACTAAGACACACACAAAATTTCACATCTATACTAATACTAGCTGCGCTCCGCGGTTTCACCCATAAATTATGATGTAAGCTATCCTATCTTTCAAGTTGTATCAAACTTGATTAAAATCGGTTAAGTAGTTTAGAAGTCCATCGCGCACAAACAACGTGACACGTAATTTATATATATTAGACTAGCTGCCCTACGCGGTTTCACCCGCGTAACTCCCGATCCCGTGGGAATATCGGGATGTAAGCTATCCTATCTCTCAAGTTGGATCGAACTGCACATGGTGTGCGAATTTTATTATAATCGGTTAAGTGGTTTAGGAGTCCATTGAGGACAAACATTGTGACACGAGATTTATATATATTAAGATTATAAAGCTGAAAAATTTGTTTGTTTGTTTGAACGCGCTAATCTCAGGTACTGCTGGTTCGAATTGAAAAATTCTTTTTGTGTTTGATAGTCCATTTATCGAGGAAAGCAATAGACTACTTTTCATTGAGATATTCCCACGGGATCGGGACTTACGCAGGTGAAACCGCGGGGCACAGCTAGTATTAGTATAGATGTGTTTTGTGTGTGTCTTAGTATGTTTGTTACTCCTTCATACAAAACTACTGGACAGATTGCAATGAAAATCGGAATGTCGGCTACTTATTTTGAATATTCAAAATATTTCATAAATATGATGCGAACGGTAGTAGGATTTTTCAAGTATATCGGTAAAGTTATTTAAACAAGTGTAAATAATATTATAACCATAGAAGTTTTATATCATTATCTACTTACTCAATAACGTGGCAGAGCAATAAATATTACAAACTATGTTTCTACTTTGAAGTTCATTAAGAAGAACATAGTTTAGTTGAGAAACTTTTCTTAATCAATTTTGGATCTACTTAAATGTCATGTGGTACCTACACATCACTTTGTACATACTCCTTTTGTAAGACCCAGAACTTTCATGGAAGTATTCGGAGAATTTCGTAGCATATAATTTTGAGATGATTCAAATTGTTTGTTCGTGGTTTCGACTTGATGGTGGTAGAATTAGGTCACAGTCACAGAAACAATAATAGGTACTTCTACTAATTGTATGCGTTTGTCACAAAAAAATGACTAGCGACTTTGTTTATATTTAGTAGAGGCAGCAGAACCTTGGCTAACAGTAGGCTCTTTTATACCGGTATCGTTTATATTTGATAGAGGCAGACCCTTGGCTATCAGTAGGCTTTTTATACCGATATCGTTTATATTTGGTAGAGGCAGACCCTTAGCCAACAGTAGGCTTTTTATGCCAATATCGTTTATATTTAGTAGAGGCAGACTCTTGGCTAACAGGTGGCTTTTTATAAAGATATTTGGTATAGGCAGACCCTTGGCTAATAGTAGGCTTTTTATACCAATATCGTTTATATTTGGTAGAGGCGCAGACCCTTGGTTAACAGTACATTTTTTATACATATATCGTTTACATTTGGTAGAGGCAGACCCTTGGGTTGAGGCAGTCCTTTGAGTAGGCTTTTTATACCGATATTTGGTAGAGGCAGACCCTTAATTAACAGTAGGCTTTTATACTGATATTTGGTAGAGGCAAAGCCTTAGCTAATAGTAGGCTTTTTATACCGATATTTGGTAGAGGCAGACCCTTGGCTAACAGTTGGGTTTTATACCGATATTCCCATAGGATCAGTATAGGTACCTAAAATGCAGTTAGTTACCCATAATCTTTTCTATTGTTCTAGATGTGGTGGGCAGTATGGTGTGTTGTAGTCGTAGCAGGCAGTTCACTTGCTGCGGCGGCACCAGCTCCCGATTCCATACCCTCCTTAGAAATGGTACAGATCGACCCATCAGGACCTGACGATGTAAGTACTTTCCCATACAATAAATAAACTTTGTTTGAAATAGTCAATGTTTCGATTAGTTTTGGAGTTTCACCATGGCGAAGCTTCCTATACAAACGTGCATTTTCGAATGAAAAAGTTTCCTGAATTCCATTCAATGGGTTTATAGGAGCTCACTTGTAGATATATACGATAGGAAAATTGGAACTACTTTGTTTACCTAATACATTTATTTACTTTTGTACAATATAAATAATTTTTCTTAACCAACTTCAGAAATGAGGGTATTTTTCCTTCCGGAGAAAGTTACGGAAATCTTATATTGGTTTATATCAAAACAACTAAAAAGAACGAATTATTCAATAAAAAAGAGGCAGAGTTGTTCCAGTTGATACGTACCTTTTCTCATTCGCCTGCGTACCTATAGGTAGACAGATAGATACAGCAATTGTTTATCGCATCACACAAAGGCACATACATAAAGCACATCATAAAGATCACTATCGTTAATACCTACTAATTGATTATTAAAAAAGCACGGTACCAGCACCTTTACCAACTTTCCACCGAATTAAAATAACAAAATTTTAATAACATTTTAGGTACTTACTTAAATTAACACTAATTAAGGACGTAAGAGATAATAATTTTAGGCCCCAGTTAGATAGAACTACCCTTGTTAGCAGGATAAGCCCTTTGAAGACTACTTTGACGACCCAGTTGGCACAATGGTCACCATGCCGGACTGTCAAACACAGGGTTGCGGGTTCGATTCCCGCCTCAGACAAGTATTTATGCTTAGATATTTGTCTGTGGTCTGGTTGTTTCTATGTAATAGACTTTACAGAAGAAAATTGTTGCCTAGCATCCGTTGTCTAGCACCCATAACACAAGTCTAGTTTCTTAGCGTGGGGCTAGATGGCGATGCGAGGAAAACTAAACTAAACTAAAACTTTGAATTAATACTTAAATGATTTTTTTTCGAAGCAGGACACGCTCGGTTACGCGATGCAACCTATGGTGAGGCGGTTCTCAGCGAGTGCTCCATGGCTGTACTTGCTCTCTGACATGCCACATGATTCACAGGTAAAAACTACTTATTCATTTACTCGATTCTAAGGCCTTTAACGGAAAGCGCGGTATGATTTTCCAGAAGAAGTATCTACGTTTACCTTAAATTCAAGAAGTTAAATCATACTTCTCTTAAATTATTACGTGGTACCGATTGGATAGGTCTTCTTCTTAATTATTACGATATTAATATCAATTAGAGTGTGTCAAAAAAATTAAAAAAAAAAAAAAACCGGCCAAGTGCGAGTCGGACTCGTGCACGAAAGGTTCCAACCATGTTGTATGGGAGACCCACTTTAATATATTTTTTTCTCTGTTTTAAGTATTTGTCGTTAAATAGCGGCAACAGAAATACATAATCTGTGAAAATTTTAACTGCTATCACCGTACATGGGATACAGTCTGGTGACAGACAGACGGACGGAAGGACAGTGAAGTCTTTATAATAGGGTCCCGTTTTTACTCTATGGGTACGGAACCCTAGAAATTAAAATATTTCGAACATTGTCGTCTCAATTCGACGTAACAGAGACTGTTGATTTAACCTATTACCTACTCCAAGTTACTATACTCGAAACTTTGTGAGGTAAAGTTAAAAGGCTCTCTGTAATTAGGTACCTAGTTAAACAAATTACCTTGTCAATTAGAGAGACGGCAGACTCTGGCCCCCTTATTTCAAAACGAGGTTTAAGGATAGTCCGAGATGTGGATTTAAACCTTAGATTTAGATACAGATTTACTCGTGAACTATAGTCTAAACATTATCCTTATATAATCTTTATGGATAGTGTTTAGCCTATGGTTCCCTATACAATCTATAGGGATAGTGTTTAGACTATAGTTCACGAGTAAATCTGTGTCTAAATCTAAGGTTTAAATCAAAATCTCGGACTATTCTTAAACCTCGTTTTGGAATAAGGGGGTGGAAGTTCAAGGTATGAGATTTTTATTTAAAAAACTCCTCTTTTTTTGTTCTGTCACTTATTAGCTAGTGTTAAATCTATTGGATCACACGACTTACTTAAAGCTTCATGGTGTAGGAAATATTACGAATACAAGACGTAGTAGGTACCTACCTATTATAAATAAGAACGACGACATGAACACGTTTTACTAAGTAGGCCAAATAATAATGATTAAATCTACGTTTCTACAAGGGTTGCCAACCTTTTTATGTCAGATTCATAAAAATATAGTACACATCGAAAAAACAATAGTCCTAGTTGTATTATACTTGACGGATTTTTTAATATATTAATTTATTACTCAAAGCCAAATGTAGGGTTATTTTTTTTGCCGGTACTTACTTTTAAGTTGTAATAGAACTTTTAGATTCTTCGCTCTGGAAAACCAATAAATTGAAGTAATGAGAGCGAGCGAATGCAAATTCTTCGGTATAAGAATATTCGTCTAGGACCCGATGAAACAGTATTTTTTGTACCAGGACCTATTGTCTAAAACGATCATAATATATACCTACTTTTTTTTGCGTATTATATTTTTCCAACAGTACTTAGTACAGTCAGAAAAGGACTGAGGGTATCAGGTGCATATTTTAAAGTTTTAATTTTTTAAATAACGGTTCAGTAATTGTAAATTATTCTGCTTGATATCACTAAAGCTTTCGAAGTGTTAGTTATTTCACGCAGAATAACCAAAAATTATTGAACCGTCATTAAAATAATTAGAACTTTAAAATGTGCACCTGCTACCCTCAGTCCTTTTCTGACTGTACAAACAATCAAAATATAGTATACCTAACACTTATTATAATTTATAGTACGGTTGGCAACCCTATTCTACATTCACGTAACTGCGATATAATATTGGCAGAATGTTACTTACCTTTGTAGGTAGGTAGGTACCTCATATTTACCTACCTAACATTTTAATATAAAAAAAAAGTACAACAAATAAATATTTAGGTAAAGCGTTCAAAAGCACTTTGTAACAATAAAGTTGAACGAGTGATGGTCTCCACCCATGACCGGACTGGGCGGCCGGGCGGCCATATTTGTAAAAGACAAAAGAAGAATGACAACGTACGACGAAAACTACCGGTCCGGTTACGTTCCTTAAGGTATAATGGGCGGAGACGTTAAGGTGTTCTGTGGTTTAACCAAGGTTTCAAAAGAATTGGCGTTGCGCCCACGTCGCTCCTTCACGGTGAATCCAGCATTCGAACTTCTCCAGAGAGGCGCGTATAACAACTACGTGGGACGTGTCGTTCAAGATAACAGGGACTACTTGAACAAAGTCGGGAAACGAGGTATAACATAACATTTAATTTCAATATCAGTTGCAATCCTGACCTGATTGAAACACGTACAATACTTAGAGCTTTATAGTTACTGTGATATATACATATTTCTATTTTTTAATTAACTTAGGCGGTTAATTAAACACATAATTCTTAACTGTTCTATTCTTCATCTTTTCTAATATCTTCCCTTTACTATGAACAGCTATATTGACAATGTAGTAGTTTGCATGAAGTAGTAGAAATGAACTCGTAGTCAAATGATGACTTCGATTAAATTTCTTTTTCAGCACATTGGAGTGGCCCTGGAAATACCGGCCCCTACTGAAATTCAGAAGTTGTATCTAACAGCCGTCCTTCCCCATAGTTATTTATTATAATGCCGTTCGAATGTTGAAATATCCCTTAATATTTTTAATTATCACCTATATGTATTTCAATATTGTTATGTGCCGTATTTGTGCCAAAAGCTAATAAATATATTTTCCAATTACCTAAGCATATTTTCGTTCTTTTATATTTTAAGTTTTTTTAAGTCATTATTTTGTTATAAAACTGTCATTAGCCATGATTAATTTATGGAATTTCCTAATTCGACTGAAAAATAATCTGAGGAGGAATAATTAGGGAATTGAGCTTCTTAACATCGGCCCATGTTTATCTTATTTATTTTCTCAACTAATCCTTAAAATCGGTTGTAATTGGACCTACCTACTTTATATTATCTAAAAAATCCTGAAGGTCGTCACTACTGAGACAGATTTTAGGCACTAAACTAATGGTAGGTTATATAGGCTTGGTTACATATAGGCTTTGATCTATTAGATATTGATGACATCGATGACTGGTTTGGTATGTAATATATTGTGTACGATGAAGCCCAGCGGTGGACGAGTGAAGCGCAGGATGCCGTCGCTGTCCATCGACCTTCCCATGTCTGTGCTGCGGCAGAAACTCAGCCAAGAGAAGGAGAGGAAGGTGCAGGCGCTGCGAGCCGCTGCTAACAGGAACTTCTTGAATGATATTGGCAAACGAGGTTCGTATAAATATATTCGTGAAAACCTATAATTGGCTCTCTGTTTCTTGTTTCGTTTTTTATTGTTTCTATAAAGCAGTTGATATTCCAAATAAATAAACTAAATAACTGAAGTCTACTGGTCTATATAGGTGCGTCTATTGCGTGGGTATTTATTTAGGCTTCAAAGTTGTCCTGCACAATTAACCAAGGTCCAATTATTTATTGTCAAATAGCTGATTAAATGGAACAGTAGCATCCACCAAAGCAGTACAAAATTATATTGGAGATTTTGCGGTGTTTCGCATATTGTTATAGTTCCAAATCTCTATACATACAATAAGCTTTTCAAAACCTTATAACAATAACGTGTATAAATTAATGCTTACTAAAATAACAACTATTGTACCTTGCTATTTTAAAATTAGAATGCATTCCGAAACAAGCAACTTTAATGTAGGTATCTTCTCTATTTACCTAGCACTGTGTCTGGATTGAAAATCGTTTTACTGAGACCGCAGTTTCCTTTTATGAACACTTCACGACCATTCGCTGCATTTTGCCATTTATTACACATAACAAGTTGTATACGAGCGTTTGAATTTTATTTTTAAAACACAAAATGGGATACTTATTTACTTACTATAGGAAAGGTACCTGTTGCAACAATACCTATCTCACGTAGGTAGATACTGTGAAGAAATATAAAAAGGTACCTGCGGGTAATAAGCACTACCACAGAAACCGGTTAGAACCGGTCAGAACTGGTTAGTAGCACCAAAGGCACTACTAACCTAAGATCCCTTTAAGGACGACCTTCATCGAGCTGTTTAATGAATGAAAAGTATTTTATATTAAATTAATTAAGTCAATAAATATATTGCAAATGGGTTGTCTAAAAAATTCAGTCATATACCGACCTGCCAACTTAATTAAAAACTACATATTTCGTATAAATAGGGAAAACTACTTTAAACAAGTCAATCTGAAAATCAATTCATTTGTTTATTATCTTAATATTTGTGACTAATATCAAGGTTATCAAAAAACTTTCCAGTGGCTCTTATTACTCCTAGATACATTATTAACTGAAGAGACAGAGTACATAGCTCTTGTGAATTGATTAAATAAAATTGCAATGCGTTAAGTCATTAAGTGCTAAATTAATTTAAATAACTCTGTAAATACTCAACAACAATAACTCTATAATACTCAATAACAATAACTAAATAACTCTGTAATACTCAATACTCTCTCTCTTTATTTGCTTGCTAACAAGCAAATAAACGATTGATTTATTGGTTAAATAATCAATTTTTATTTATGTAGGTATATTACCATTGATTGAATGTTATCTAATAATTAATTTTATTTTACAGGATTCCAGGAATGGTCTCTACCGACGAAATATTACTAAGCACTTTCAACTTTTAAAAATGTTAGTAAAACAAGAAGGTACTTACCTTATGTAATAATTTTATGATACAATTATCTCTCAATGTATGTGTAGTTAGTAAAAATTGTAATATTTATGTAGAAGAAATTAAAGTATTTAAACATTAGAGCTAACCTAAATCTCATCTATTATTTTTACTATTTATTGGTTTACGTAACATAGTAAAACTATCTTTATAAATTATTAGAAACGATCTATCTCTACTTTACAATTGTGTCTTGTATAATTGTTTCTCGTTAGAATAGTCGAATAGTCGTAGAATATAATTGTGGAACAAACGGCCGTTGAACTTTATGATTATTGTTATGAATAATATTAACTAATTGCATATAATATGTACTTAAACTAGTCATTAGAAATATTAAAGTTGATGCATTAAAAATGCAATATTCAGACCATGCAGTGTTTTTATTTATTCACCAACGTTAATACTAAGTATTCAATTAAGCTGAGCTTTGAGATAGAGTAGGTGCCTACTGCCTTTTTAATAACACTTAGTCGAATCTCATCGTCTACGGAGCGACTAAAATGCATGACTTAAATCATTTTTGAGCTGCCTTCTAGCATCAAGTAGTATTTTAACGTAAACGTTACGAACATTGGTCTTTTGCATACGTAGGTCAGGTCTACTTATTGTTTTTTAAGAAATTTTAGTGGCATTTTACTTGCACCGTGTACGAATCAGTGTTGCTTAATACTTAATATATTTAATCAAAAAACTTTGGTTGCCAACTAGTAATTGAAGTAGCTCTATTGATAATAGGCTTTAATAGTTTGGAAGTTTTAATGTTTAGATAGCAAAATGGCACAAATATTAAGTTTATTATACATTTGATTTGCAAATTTTTTTAAACCAAAATCAATTAGTTTCCTTTAGACACTGTGAGATAAAAATTAAGACAAGTAAATTAATCAGCACCTTTTCTACGAATCTGTCGTCCAGAGGTTTTAAAAGGGATGACGTAAAAAGCATCTCAAAAAATAAAACTCTTATTCCCTGCAAAGTTAAGAAGTCAAATAAAAATTGTAACTAGGCAGAACAAAAATCCTACTATTTTATCATTCTTTATGTCACATTTTAACTATACTTACTGAAGTTCTAGGTATTAAATTGTAGGTACGTTTTTGAATAAGTTAAAAAATATAAGTTTTGTAGTAAGTATTCCTCATTTTCCCTAAGTAGGTACCTACTTACTTAATGAAACAAATGAACATAGATACATAAAATAAGATAGAAAAGAAAAAGCACAAACGAAAATACTTTAGGTAAGGTAACGAAATCAATTGAGATATTTTTATCTACCAATAACAAGGTGACAATCAGCAACGATAACAAAGTTACTAGAAACACATGAATAAAGGAAAACACTACTCACAATTATCCGTATATCGGTAATATCTTCGAGTCAGCAACGGACAAATATTTCAAACCTTTATGGAGGCAATGAATTGGTTCCCCTTCTATCAGAGAGTAAGGTATACTGTAATTCAATAAGTATAATAGCACCTTTATTAGATGAGAGCTTCCGTAGAGCTCACTCAATAGATTTTTATTTATTATTATAAACATAGTTGCAAAAGGATTTTTGTATCTACAACTATGTCGATGGAAATTTTCTTAAACGATCCACTTTATAGCCAGTAAGTATAGGCATGTCAAAGGAGAACGATACGAAATTCCTTAAATGCCGAAAGTAAGTAGGTAGGTAGGTCTTGTCCTGTTTGATCTAATCCCGCAATTCTGATCACGTTCATCTGTCAGCATCTATTATACAGATCAAACGAACCAACGGGACAAGAAAAATACTTGGGTAATAATCATTTCAAGAGGATTTGATTTTATCAGCGATATTATCTTCTGAAAATTAATAGCCTAAATAATATCTGACATTTTCACCTGCCGTACCACTATGCAGTATGGCGGACCCCACATCCCTTCACTAATTAGCTATATCAATTTCGTTGACATCGATTTCATTGCCCTTGGTTTTAATTTTTCAATCGTCGGAATTTAATTAAGAATGACATGGGCCAATAATGTTTGGAGATTCTGCTTCAGGTTATTTATAGGTACCTAAATAAACATGGATTTATTGAAAAATAATAGCGAAATATTTAGGTGAGCGGTTCCCCTGAGGAGCGAAATATTTAGGTGAGCGGTTCCCCTGAGGAGCGAAATCAAATACAATCGTATAAAAGTGCTTTAATATTTATCAAGTTGTATCATCACTTCTCTGATTCTATCCTAAATAATAAAGTAGAGGATATCTTGATATCTGAACCAAAATGGTTTGAGCGTGTAATTTGTGCCAAGCACTGCACAATAGGTCAATATTATTTCTTGTAAGAGTTATACTTTATCATATGAGCTTTATTTAACAGAGAACTGCGGAACTAAGCGAAGGACGCTCTCGAGCCAAGCGCAAAATGCCCTCTCTGTCGATCAACAACCCCATGGAGGTGCTGCGGCAACGGCTGTTACTGGAGGTGGCACGCAAGCAGATGCGCGAAGCAAACCAGCGGCAGGCATTCGCCAACCGACTCTTCTTGCAGAATGTTGGAAAACGAGGTCAGTTTCAATGTTATCTTTAGTTTTTTGAGACTCTCAGTAGAGTAGAAGTTATAGGTACAGATGTTGAATAATCAGTTGGATTTAAGTCAGGAAGTAGGCACACGATAATAATTTGTAAATGTTTTAATTATTAGAATTTTGATCGGTCCTTTTTTAGCTACAGAACATTTAAGAAAAAATACATAAGTAAGCTAAAGTTTTTCATGAACTAAATGCCAATTTTTCAGCTCCAAACTTACTTCTAATTTGATAACCTCTGTAAGTTTTCTGTATCTGATTTTCTAAAATATTTTTTGCAATAAAGGAAATTTCTACCATTGAACTGACTTTTAAAATAATGGATTTGTGTTCGGTGGTATTAATAGTAGCAAAGGACAAGGTTTAATAACTAAAGTTACCCAAACGAAGTTCAATAACCGAGAAATTATACGCATCTTCCCAGTGGGAAACCCTAAATATCAATTCGTGAAATTCAAATAGACTTTATGCAAAACGTGATGGATAATTTGTAATTAATATCTACAAATTGTATCACGCAAAGGCACATGCTCAATACGATTACCGTAATTAATAACGAGAAAATTAGATAATTAATAATAATAGAACAACAATAGCCGAGGTTTTGTTATCTTTCAGTACATTTCAGTAATAAATAACTTACAAAAGCTTTCTATACTTACAATACAATGTATAGAAAAGTTTCTGCAAGAAAAAATAAGGGTACAAAAACTGTTCCAATTAGGTTACATAGACTAGACATACTTACATAACAACTTATATGGTAGTTAGGTACTAGCGGGTAAAGTAATGGCCTCTAGAAGGTTTTTTAAAAAACTTGATATTAAATGACAAAATAACAAGAATATATAAAATTTTCAATTTAATTGATATGTTTTTCAGATTGCCAATAAAGCAAATATTTATCTAATCAAAGGGCTGTTAGTAGTTTAGTTTAGTAGTTAGTTAAGTAGTTTTTACTAATTTTTCGAAATATTTTGTTTTTAAATTAAGGTGGCAGGTGGTCCTTAGTCCCCGTAGGTACCTTAAAAATAATAAATGCATGGATATTGTATAGGTGTGTTAAATCTGATAAGTTATATAAACTTTTTGTTTCAGGTTTCTGGGCTAACAATGTACAAGCTCACTACGACAACTAAGCCATAATCTGACCATTATTTTATTTCCTTCACGCTGTCATCACACCTTGGCTGGATACGAAGTGTTATTTCAATTACGTATGATTGCACTATGTACCTATAAATGTAGTCATTTTAAGAAGTAAACTCCTTAAACGCTTGTACCTAACCCTATATATTATGCAACTGTCCAACCAGCTTAAGCTCTTTTTACACCTTTCTAATTTCTAAGGGTCCTTTCTTAGCGGGGTCTAACGTCCTAAAAAAACCCCTATGCGAAGTTTAGGACTCGTACCTATTGTAGTTTTAGACTGATAGACATTCGCCTCTAAAGTCTTCTTTAATTTTATTTTTTAGAGCTATTGTGTTCCTTTGTATTGTGGTATGATTAGATATTATATGTATGAACATGGTCTGTGGTATAAACTAATACCTCGCCTAAAGTTATTTAAGCGGAAGTAGCTGGAATGTAAAGAAAATTACATCTTTATCTATCTCATCTCGTAACGTAACTCTATCTTTGTGAGTTTGACTTGTTAATGCGATCACGTTTCATGAAATGAAACCATATTTTAAAAATCAAACTTTTAACTCTTAATATTTTTATCTGGCTGTCCATTTTTTAGGAATTAGTAGAGAATTACTTTGACATAAAATTAGTGCTTACTAATTGCTAATAATGCGTAACAGACATCAAACAATGACGTTTTACAAAATAAGCTTGATTATTCCGCGAATCCCTTTACCCACATTTTCTTTTTCACGCACAATGGCCCAAATGACGAGGCTAAGTGCGGAAAAAGCCTTGTAAAACTAAACTAAATTATCGTTTAGTTTTATTTTACGGTTTTGAGACTATCCACTCCGTCGATATTATCCTTCTTCGGAGGTTAGTGATCCACTCTCTCCAGCAACATGTTGCGCGCAATCATTTCTGAAACAATTCTTTGTATATTTGCACATTTGAAAATGAAAAATCAGGCGTCAGTCACCCAGCTCGACACGCCTGAAAGTTGTCATAACACCTCGCCTGTGATGACAGCAACCATTCGAATCTCCATATTTTTCTACGCTTGTTAACAAATTGTTAATTAGAACGCTGTAGGTACCTACTAATGTTAACTATTCTTCGATGTTATTACAAATAAGTTATCGATGTTATTTGTTTGTGCCAAAATATAGCCTTAAATAGATACTTCAATGTTAACTTAAAAACTAACCATTTGAAAAATATATGTATTACCTTCATTATATTTATTTAAATTCATAGTTATTAAAACGATGCCTATTAGTGTTAATATGTCTATTAGATTTTATGTCGTTTATGAATATCACATAATATATTAATAAATATTGTACATTATTGCACACAGCGCCATCTAATCCCAAACTGAGCAAAAAGGCTTGTATTATGGTGACCAGAAAACGGATAGAATACTTGTACAATTTTCTTTTGTAAATACATACAGTAACACCCGGACAAAAAACAAATACCTCATCATATAATAAGGCATTTGTTCCACGACGGGAACCGAACTCCCTACTTTCTCCGTTGTGGGTTTCCTTCCAAAATGCCACAGAGGTCATTATCATATATGTACAGTAATGTACAGTTTAGGTTTATAATTAAGAATTGAATTTCTGTGTTATTTAATTTATGTTATTATAGATCTCTACTATCTAGTAACGAACTTAGATGTAGTTCATATAAATTACGTTCAATAAAAACGTTACTTATTAATATTTTTTCCTTCAGTCCTGAAAATTAAGATAAGTGAAATATGAAAAAGTATTCAATGAAAATTTTAAGTGAACGAAAAAATCAATCATCACACAATATAGCATTCGTAGCTTTCTCGTAGGCAAATCGTAGCAGAAAAACTGAGCTATGATAAACAATAATGTATTAACCCAAATTATATTATTTTTTGAGAATTTTAAGCACAACACATTTCATTGTCTCAAAATGTGTATTCGGGTTCTGTAGGAATTTTATAATTTGATTTTTATGGGTTAAAACTTTATTGCAAAACATTTACTTGTACCTCTTCGATCATACGAAGATTGAGTTTTTCCTATGAAACTTTAAAACGGGAGCCGAAATATGTATGTCTGTATAACCAAATATTATGTGTGTAGATGTAGTTGTAATAGAAAACGTAATAAAAGATTTAGTTAGATTCTGTTTTAAATCTATCACGCGGCTCATATAATACGGCTACAGGGTGTCCCGTAATGAATGGCCAAGCGGGCACCTACGGATAGAGGACACTGTGCCGGATCAGAAAAACGATAGTAATGTTCTATGAAAGTCTCCCGGTTTCCGAGATATCAGCCAATTTAAAAAAAATAAAAATTTCACTCCGTTCTCTATGTTTTGTGATGCCAAAACTGCAAATGAAGATAAATGTGCTATCAAATGCAAACAATATTTTATATGACACATTGAAAGTTTTCTTTAAAACTAAGATTTAACTCAAACTTCATGGTTTTTTAATTTTTTATCCTGAGCTTTAACCTTTCCTGGTGTAAAATTTTTTTATGGTCACCCTAGTGTCAAATAAAAAAAAACTTGCCTATTTCATTGAGATTCTGAAAAGGTATAATATATGGTATTACCAGTATTTAATACCCAATAAATTTCTAATAAAATGAGCAAGAGCATGCTTTTTGTGAAGTAAAAGTAGTACCAAAATTTACTTTATTGTATCTAAAATAATTCAAGAAATTTTAGTTCTGAAATTCCCCGAATTCACTATGGAAAAAAAGGAAAAAAGACAGCACTGGCTCACTTTAATAGGAATTAATTTTGTATAATTGAATGCTGGCAATACTACATACCATATCAGAATCTCAGTGAAATAGGCAAGTTTTTTTTTAATTTGGCACTAGGGTGACCATACATTTTTTTTACACCGGGAGAGAATAAAGTTCAGGTAAAAAAATTAAAAAACCATGAAGTTTGAGTTAAATCTTAGTTTAAAAAAAAACTTTCAATGTGTCATAAAAAATATTGTTTGCATTCGATAGCACATTTATCCTGAAATACTATCCAAAAAACAGATTGGGATAATTCCTTCATTTGCAGTTTTGGCATCACAAAACATAGAGAACGGAGTGAAATCTTTAAAAATTTTTAAATGGCGGATATCTCGGAAACCGAGAGACTTTAATAGAACATAACTTTCGGGTTTCTGATCCGGCACAGTGTCCTCTATCCGTTGGTGCCCGCTTGGCCATTCATTTCGGGACACCCTGTATATGGGTGACTTATATATGGGCCTAGTAGCCTAGTACTACATTTGGTTAGTTCTCAAGCCCAGCAAGCAATAGCTGCAAGAACTCGGGACACCGTTAGTCAATTCTGCGTTAGATGAAACTTTTTTTTATTTTAAGTATAGACGGTAGTTTGACATATTTTTTGTAAGACGAATTTGTCATCTCAGTCTGCCTGTGACCATGGGATCTGCAAAGTTCCCGAAACGTCAGGTTTAAACAAATTAAAAAAAACGCGATTATATCCGTTAAAATAAATAATATATACCTATGAGTTCAAGTCGCGAAAACCTTAGAAAGTACTTATATTGACCGATTCTAGTTCTGAAGTGTCATGAAAAATCTTTAAAAAATACTATATGTTTTATCTAGTGCGTCAACAGCTCGTTGTACTGTGCTATTATTATTATAGTCTACGTATTATAATAGTATAGCTCTCTTAGTGCGAAGTATCGTCCCCCACACAGCTCTTAAGAACCATTTTCTCAATTAAGCTAGTAACTGAAACTAACACGTGAGAGAGTGTATGTCAATCACGTAAGTGTCTGTAAAAGGAATCCACAAATTAAATCTCACTAAACAGCTGCAGTGGAGGAAAATTCCTTTGAAGCAATCATTAGACTCGGCTGTGTTTTACACGGGTAAGTACTCGAAATAAAGAACCCAATCAAGATTCACCCTTTGATAGCATTAATTAGTTTTTTATTTAACCACCGAAATGAGAGGACCGTTTTGTTTTAAGTTATTGTATTGTGCTTTAAAGGAGTATTTTTATCGGCGATTTTAAGGAATTTTGACGTCACCAGACATCTTAACGATGTAATAGGATTTATTTTGAGGTTCGTTTAATAGAAAGTTTGTTCCGAAACGGTCAATAGAAATATGCCGTCTGTACATAAAATTCTAATTAAAAATATGTTTCGGTAAATAAAATAAAACTGTTGCTGAATGTATTTTTTTATTATAAAATATTGTAGGATAAATAGACCTTTTTGTCACCTCGTCGCCACTTTTGGTAATGTTCATGATAGACAAAAAAAACGAAATCAAAATCGGTTCATCCGTTCGGGAGCTACGATGCCACAGACAGACACACACACAGAGACACGTCAAACTTATAACACCCCCGTCGTTTTTGCGTCGGGGGTTAAAAATGAAAGGCAGTGGACAATTTTTTTCGAAAATTCATAATCTTGATAATAGAATAAAATTCGACTAAATTTTATACGTTAAAAAAGAATTACTTATTGGAGTGGTAAACGAAAAACACCGAAAGATGTTTGGAAATCCATCGATGTTGTTTTTATCTTAACTAATTTTTAATCTCGCTGTGTAAAGTCACTTTGACCTTTTTTGCTATAAACATTTTTGGAAAATTACTTGGATAGATACACGTTGGTAGGTTCCTAAGTAGATAGGAAAATATTAAGAAGATACTTATACCTTCTTAATTTCATTTCATTAGTTAGTTTACACGTTCTAGAGACAAGTAATTTTGATTAGAAATTAATTAAGTACAAACTTTTTTGGACTAATCAAGTTTAATTTATTTTAATGAAAGCTTAAGAAAAGTTATTTTTATATTATCTATTTTTTTACATTTCTAAGAAGAAATAAGTACCTACTTTTTGAGTTACATATAACGTCGGTGAAAATATTATGTGAAAACGCTTTGCTTAAAACTAAGTTAAACTTAACGTCTCTGAGCGCGGCACAAGCAACTAAACTAACTTATAGAAAATTATCTATCCTGAAATTTCCACAAGGTAAAATCTGTTAAATATGAATTTTGCTTAGGTACTGAACTATTTTAGAAATATGTACAGTCACATTACCAATTAGCTGAACCCCACGTGACCTAGAGCTCACTCGCAAATCTGTAAGGTTGTGAAGTAATGTTACCTGATTCTGTTTTTTAAACAATTTACTATACAATACAATATAAAAATACTAAATAGGTGACTGTATTTTTTACAGATATGCGAATGAGCTCTGGGGCACGTGGGGTTCAGCTAATTGCTAATGTGACTGTACATGAAAATGCGAGGTAATGACGACATCAAGTGGTGCTTCGCCTCGGGGCTTTCCCTCTACAAGGTGATAGATCTAACGTGATTTCATTTAAGGTGAGGTCTAGAGAGCCACGTCATTGCATTACTTTTACAAACATTTCCGTCCTCGCAATTTTACCTCGCTTAGGTAATTACGTCAATCTATTGAATCAAAATAACTATGCTGTTCTAAACAAGTTAACAAGCAACGAACGGTTGTAAGTATAACTATTAAAGATTTTTATAGTTAACTTAAAACTTAAAATTAGGTATAGAAATTTATAATAACTTTAATTTTTAACTTATTACTCTTTTTAACTACTCCTCATAAAATATAAATACCTTTGTAAGTCATATCATAACGGAAAGACTATAAACTTTAAGTATCATCTATGTTTGTACCTGGACCTATAAATAAAGATTTATATATATGTATATCTATGTACTACTTACGTTTATACGTACGTAAGCATTCATATATCATTCATTTTATCACAATATTTTAAACTCCGGGTTTAAATACCTAACAGCAAGTCCGAAAAAAGCTTGCAAAATATTTTTGTAACAAATAATTTCGTCGAGTATCTACCGCTCAGTTTTCCGCTTTGTAAAACTTTTCTCGTTGAAATAAAATACGTAGTTACCTCTCCTGAAACACGGTAGCCAACGGTTATCGACGAAAAAAATAAATAAAATTACAGCCACCAAGCAGCCGCCGCGCCGCTTCGTACCTGTGGATCTCTGTAATATTATTTGTATTCTATTGTCTTTTTATGACGGATTTATTGATGACTTCCTTCAGCAGTTTATGAAGTAGACAGTTCGAAATTACCCATCTTAACTGTTGCATTGTTTTATGTAAGAGGTAGGTATATTCTTGTTTGTAGGAATTGTTATTTAACGCTTATCATAGTAATGATTTTCGAAATGTCGTACATCACTTAATTTTGTTACCTACGTTAAATTTAGCTTACGTATATTTTGTAAATATGGGTCTTCACTGAAATAAGCGTTGCAATTTTTTTAAATCTATGGTAATAACAATCGCTGGTAAGAGTTGATTTTTAGTAAAATGCCTATTAAATGCAATGATTAAATGTGACAATATTTCGAATACCTAGTAGTACCTACCTACGTAACTAAAATCTAAATTTGGTATAAAAAATTGTTAAAGGAACATACGTTGATTTATACAAGTATTTAGTTATAAGTTACCTACCTATTTTATCTCTACCTATAATTAAAAATCTAACAAAATCTCTATACTTAAGAATAATCTCTTTCAATTGCTATGGCAAATTAATCGATTAAACAAACAACACAATCGTTGCTAAGAGATGTTCGCAGAACAAAGGAGTCCCAAACAAGAGGATGTTTAATTGGAACAAACGACAATACGAGAATTTAATCATAAGAAATATTTGTCTGTTCACCTTTAACTAGAAGAATGGACTCTGGAAGGTAAGTAGGATTTGTGTCAAGTTTGTTACATGAGACAGTTATTTTATCGACAAAAACTAATGGCTCGAATATATCTGCTGCCACAAATATACCCACGCTGACATGAAACTACCTAATTACGGTAACTTTGCCAATTCAAAACGACGGAGAAAGTTAGAAAAAAATATAGTTTAAACTCTGGTAGTAGATTGCTTTAAGATTTTGGATATTATAGGCACATACATACGTATGGTACCTTTTGAGATATTTAAGTCTTATCTAGATGGTGTTATTTTTAACCCCTTACTTGGGAAAATTAAGAAATTGAAATTGGAAACAACACCTGAGATGTGTAGTTCACGTAGCTCAGTGTGTCAAAAACACCGCTACGATTAAGCGGAGGTCGTAGGTTTGAATTCCGGGAGCATTGAATTTTGGAAAATGTTTAGGTACCTACTATTTCTAATCTGTATTATGCTAATAGTATCATAAATACTACCTATGTGAAGGAAAACATCGTGATGAAACTCGTAGCTTGGTTCACTCCAGACGTACCTGACGAGTTATTTCCTCTAGACACGGTCGACTAAGCTGAGAACGTGGTATAGGTTCTGGGCAAACCTACTTAATCGATTAATACATGTTTACAGCAGCAGCACCCTGAATGACATGGATTAAAGCTGCTGGCGGTGTATAAATTATCTCTAAAGGCAAATTATACTTAGTTATATTTATAGGATTATAATAAAATTGCATCCAAAATAGGTAGGTATTATTACCTAAATTAATAGTAGGTATTTTAGGCTTTATTAGACTTCCTCTTTACTTTAATGTCGGTAAGTAGTTAATAGTGTCTTGACAACACTTTGATTGTGTGGTATCAAATTCTATTTGAAACCATCAGCGGCGGTAATTAACAATAATCATATAACATTTGACAGCTCTGTAATTTAATATTACCTGATTTGGGAATAATATGATAAGAGCTATCGAAATCTACTAAGTTATTTACAAAAATCTATTCAATTTGAAATACTTAAGATGCAGCATGCGTCCATCATTTTCATCGCATACGGTCAAATGACTCGACCGATTTGGATGACCACTATTGGTATAGTTTAGGGGGTGGAGAAGGATAGAATACCTACTTTTGATCCCGAAATTCCCGCGGGTTCTTGATTTAGTTACAATCGACTGCATGATTGCAACACCCGGTAGAGTTCTAAAATGACTATTATTGGAATGTTTTCAATCTAATTCCTGTTTGATAAATTCATGAGTTAGAAGACTTTCAACTTCAACTAAAGCAGGTGTCTGGAATTTTGCTTGCGTTGAAAACATTCTCACAGCCGAATCGGAGCTCTACGGTGGGTCTGCAATTATGCAGCCGACCGTACCTAAATCAGTAGGTGATAGGTAGGCATAATAAGTAACGTGGCGCGTAGCTATTTGGTTCGGTGACCGTATAACTAAATAGCACTTTGGGGAATACGCATCTGAAAATAAAAAGGTGCTGACCAACGGGATCCTCACTTAAATCCTTAATTATTTATCTTCTTTTAAGGCAGTATTATCTGAAAGTAAGTTCATGATCTAATACTTTACTTAAACATATCATTATCTTCTCTAACAAAATAAGTTTATAAACTTTTAACAAATAATACCTACTTACCTAGCAGGAATTTAAACTGGAAATACTTATCTATTATCTTCTTCTTTATACATATGAAATGCTTTGTCCTGATTGACTGACGGATCAATGCACAGCCTCAACCGCTGATCGTAGAGACCTGAAACTTGGAGGGTGTGTTCAAAACATTTTGAAAAACTTATGGAAGAAAGAACAAAATAAATAAATCCCTGTAGCAACTCTAATTTGTTAGAAGATGTTGGTAGGTTTATTTTACATCAAAATCATCAAGATAACCATAATAAACACTGACAAATTGCATACGTTCTGCAGCTACTAGGTATTTATCCCCAGTATTGATCAAAAAAGGTAAAACCGTATAGTACAGCTAGTATACTATAGTAGGTATTTAATAGACGAAATGTAATGAAGCTCTCGACCGCAATAACAGTTTCCGGAAAGGTCTTTGTCGAGAATTGACAAGACAACTGGGTATTGTTCCTACAGGATATTGCGATTTAACTTCAAATGCCAACAGTAGTAAAATTGTTAATAAATCACATGTACCTAATCAATAAAATGATGAATTTATAAAAGTATTACTTAAATCCTACTTATATTTTAGATGCGAAAGTTTGTTTGTTAGTATGTTTGTTACTCCGATTGCGATCAAACACAGTATGTGGATAGCTGAAGACCTGGAATAAGATATAGGCTACTTTGATACCGATATTCCCACGGGATCGGGACTTACACGGATTAAACAACATGCTTGGAACTACCTAATAAACTGTAGAAATTATTATAATCCTTACACCTTTTATGATATGATATTGATAATGATATTGTTATTCGTATTAGAAAATGTAAAAGTACTTTAATAGTACCTAATAGCAGCGCTCCGCGGTTTCACCCGCGATACTCCCGATCCCGTTGGAATATCGGGATAAAAGTAGCCTATGTTACTACCAAAGAATCAATGTATGTATTCTCATACCAAGTTTCATCAAAATCGGTCCAGTACTTTTGCAGCCTATTTGCTAAAAACATAAAAACAAAAAATCTTTCTTTATATTATTGGTGTAAATGTAGATACCATGGATAGTCGAACATCGAAAAAGATATGGTAATATACCCTTACAAATGGAAAGGTCCTTTCAATATCCTATCTACATATATTGAAAAGGAAAGAGTTGACTGATTAGATAACAAACAAGGTAAGCTAAGCCCGTGACCAACTTAAAGTTACAGTAGGTAAAATATACAGCCCAAGAATATCACTATCACTATCACTTCACTACATAGTATATAACAAAGTCGCTTTCTCTGTCCCTATATCCCTATGTATGCTTAAATCTTTAAAACTACGCAACGGATTTTGATGCGGTTTTTTTTAATAGATAGAGTGATTCAAGAGGAAGGTTTATATGTATAATACATGCATAATATAGCCGTGCGAAGCCGGAGCGGGTTGCTAGTTAAACAATATATGGAAATAAATATGTTGAGTCATTATTTGGGTTCCTAAGATAAAGGATAGACAAAATCTTGTAATGTGTTGGTTACTTTTATTTCAGAATGAATAAATTAGACGCTATCCTTTTTGCATTGTCTTTGGAGGTAGTGCTGTTGCATATGAGGATCTTAGGTAAGCAAAGCTAATCTTATCCCACTCCTACTTATCCTACTTCCTACTAATATTATAAATATGTTTGTGTGTGTATGTATGTTTGTTACTTCTTTACGAAAAACTACTGGACCGATTGCGATGAAACTCGGTATATAGATAGCTGGAGGCCTGGATTAACACATATGCTACTTTTTATCCTGATATTCCCAGCTGGGACTTATATAACCCACCCTTTTGGCTTCTCTGTAGTCGGGTAAAAAGACAACGCACCGCTCGCGTGGGACTTAAAAACATCACGCAGAGAAATAGGAGTCAACCAGAAGTACAAAACTGTATAGTTAAATTATTTTACGACAATTTTAGTCTGAAATACTGTTTTCTTGTAATCTCTACGATTTTATTTTAAACCTCACTAAATGTTTAATAAGGTACACTAGAAAAATATTTTAAATCAAAGCTACAATAATTTTGTATTTAAAACAATAATTCTTGCTTCATGAACGAAATGATTTGTATTGTTTACTAGAATAAAATGTACATTAAACGAAGTTAAGTGTTCTGATTAATGATCGTCATGTTGGTAATGCACTACGAAGTTGCCTGTAACCACAACAACATTATTTTAATTACTAAAAGAATGTATAATTATCCTTACTATTCTGTTTGTTTCTGAAAATAACTAAAACAAATTGTTATAATAACAAAATAATTAAGTTGTCATAGATGAATATCATGTTAATTTAACACTATGTTCTTTTATATATACAACAAAATTATTGTTAAAACTACAAGACTACATTTCTGTGAATGCAAGAATATTCTAGTTAAATAATTATATTTATGTGTAGCTACTTATTTATTTAGTTTCATGAGTCACAACTAGATGGCACCTGTAGTAATTTTAGATCGCGCTATCGTTGTGTTTTATCAAATTACCTTGGTCGAGACGAAAATTTTGTTTTGTATCGCGGGTGCGTACGGATTACGGACTCCGCACTTAAAGCAATATGTGGCTATACTCCACTATAGCCATAAGTGCTGCATTTCTCGTAGAGAGTGCTGACGCGTAGTCTACGAGACAATGTAGTCTAACTTTAATATTCCTTTTTGCTGTCTAGGATTGATAATTGATTTATACATCAAACGCAATTATCGGAACTAGAATATTTTATACACTACAAAAATATCTAGTTACATTTACAATAACCTAGTAAACGTAACTAGATTGTCTATCCGTGTATACTAGTAGACTAGTAGTGTGTACAATAATTTCTAGTTGGTCCTCAATAAAAAATATTTGGTAAAGACAACTAGTGAGTACTGCTGTCACGGATCCAAACAGAAGTTCTGGTTGCACTTACGAGATTTCTCGTACGTCTAACAACATTTTTCTCTGTGTGGCACGTGACTCTTTGAATATTCGACGATTTCATAACACAATTTTACACCGAGACCTATATCTGTAGAGCTTTTCATTTTAAAAATGCACGCACATTCAAACCACTAAAAATGCCGACACATGGACTCAAAGATCTCTAAAATAAAGGCACCACTAAAGTCTTCAGACTACTACACATTTAAACAGACAGACAGACAGACGGACAAGAAAGTGATCTTATAAGGGTTTCCTTTTTTACCTTTTAAAATAAGAATGTTACAAACAAACATACATGCGAAAAACATAACCTTTCCTTGCAGTCGGGTAACAAATAGTTTCACCTCATAGTGCCATCTGTAGTGAAATGTCCTAAACAATTTTCGTAGAGAGAAGCAGTGAACTACGGGTTCGACATTATGACTTGTACAGCAAAAATGCAAGGCTTCAACGCGAAAAGCTCGTCAGGGACAGGTTAGTTCATACAGCTTTTTCATAGATGGCGTTATGATAAAAAATTAAGATAAATTTTGGTACTCACAAGTTTTTGCAAAAATGAAAATTTGCCATATCTTTTTATCGTGTTGACTCAGTATCTTCATTTTTGTACACCTAAAAGGGACTATATGGACCTCAGTATCTGGTTTGAATTTCTTGCTAGGTCCACCCGTTCCTGAGAAAATCGGTAGTGACACACGGACAGACAGATAGACGGACAAGAAAGTGATCTTATAAGGGTTCCTTTTTTAACCTTTTGAAGTACGGATCCCTTAAAAGGAAGTAGGTACCTACTCATACTAAAATGTTTCTGTGATATTCTATTTGCAGAGAAATGGTAAAACATGTGATCAGGCGGACGTTGATTGAAGTCGCAGAAGACGGTGAATGGCCAACGATGCAGCAAGCTATAGCCGAGTCTCTGCAGCGGGAATCGTCTGCCTTGTCTCGGCGGATGCAGTATGAAGAGCTTCTTAAGTAAGATACTACCACTTATTGCCCTATGGTACTCATATGGAAACATAGAGGTATCATAGAGTATGGAAATGATATTCCCTAAGAACATGCTAAGAACAGTTTAATGTGTGTGTCAATTTTGTTTTATCAGGAAGCGACAATCGATAGTAGAAGAGGTCGAAACCAAGCGGCGATTGAGGGTACAAGAGCTTCGCAAGGCGGACCATACAATGGCTGTTCTTCGGGATAAAATTAATGTAAGCAGTAATTTTTGAAGTTTTACGCTACTTATTTTACTTTATTATCGTTACTTACATAGTAGGTAGGTATAAAACAAAGTCAGTTTCCGCTGTTCCTATTTATGCTTAGATCTTTAAAACTAGTAACAAAGAAAAGAGATTTTGAAGTAGTATTTTTACCATAGGATGATCAGTTGAACGCAAACGTCCGGCTTGCATACGTCGAGAAGTGGATAGTAGCCCGAGCCGAATCTCTACAGTTGCAGTACAGCCAACCTCGGGCTCCGCCACCGCGGACGGACCACGAAGATAGAGTTCATAAGGAACTGCTTAAAGCCTATGATATGCAAATTACGGTAAGCAAATCAGCTCATTTAAAGTAGGTAACCTACAACTTGGCCGAAATGTAAAGATAATGCTAACTGCGGGCCGATTCATGCTCTGTAAACTTCCAGTTTATTAGACTTTTTTTATATTTTAGGAACGAGAAGAATCTTTGAAATATTGGCAAGAACGTTTTACGATCGATACTGCTGATATAACTGCAAGAGTTAATGCGAAGTGCGAACAGCTGCGAGTAGCTAATGCGCGACGAGAGGAGTTGCAGAAACTAGTAAGCTAAACAATAATGTCTGTAGATTGAGATATTAAGATATGTGTTTTGTTGTGTTTAAAGTGGTGGTAAATAAAAATAATATAATAAGGTGCTTTATCTTCTTTTATGTAAGTACTTATATAAATATAATTTTACTGTACGTGTGTATGTCACTGAACTCCTCCTAAACGGCTGAACCGATTTGAATGAATTGTTTTTTGTATGCGTTTGGGTGGCGCTGATGGTTTAGATTAACAAATCAGCCAGTTTTTTTTAAATGTCAAAACAGCGTTTGCCGGGACAGCTAGTTTAGGTAGGTATATGTATTTCTTCCGTCTTTTTCGTTTTTTTTCCAGTTCGATCTGCACGCAGGTGAAATACGTTCTTGGCTAACCTTCAAGCGGGAGCGAGCTGCTCGAATCGCTCGTGAAGAGCGGCAGCGTAAGGCTGCAACTAGAATACAGTCGTGGTGGCGCGGAGTCATGGTGCGACGTGCTTTGGGCTCCTTCCGGTACCTGAAGAACGTTAAGAAAACACCAACAAAAAAGAAAAAATAATAATGCACTATTAACGGTTATCCATCTAAACCACATTTAAACTACACCAAATATTCTATATTTAGAAAAATAGCGCAATCTTATATAACTAGTAAAATTTAATATGGAATCTTTCTTTATTTTTCTATAGTACCTACCTACCTACCTCTTTTGAACACTTAGCAGCCAAATTCGCCGAATTATGGGTGTATCCAGGGTGTACCCCAATGATCATGTTATTATAAGTGAGAGGTGGGAATATCATTCTTGACTGAAATTTTGTCGTAGGTACCCATTAGCAATACATTTATTGACCTATTAAATATATACTAATAATAAAAAGCTGAAGAGTTTGTTTGTTTGTTTGAACGCGCTAATCTTAGGAACCACTGGTTCGAATTGAAAAAATATTTTTGTGTTGGATAGTCCATTTGTCGAGGAAGGCTGTAGGCTGTAGGCTGTTTTATATTTCAACTAGCGACCTGTCCCGGCTTCGCACGGCTATATTATGCATGTATTATATCTAAAAACCTTCCTCTTTAATTACTCTATCTATTCAAAAAAAACCGCATCAAAATCCGTTGCGTAGTTTTAAAGATTTAAGCATACAAAGGGACATAGGGATATAGGGACATAAGGACAGAGAAAGCGACTTTGTTTTATACTATGTAGGTAGTGATGATAGTGATAGTGATGATAGTGATAGTGATATTCCACGGGATGGGGAGTTACGCGGGTAAAACCGCGGAGCGCGGCTAGTTATAAAATATGTTTAATTCGGTGAAGGTCATTCATAAAGGGATCTTAGACCTTAGACTATGACGTAAGGACTTCACCCTCCGCAACAAAACAACTATAGAAAAAGAAAAATCTAGCAAGGCTGTATGGGTTAAAAATATTTTGCCTAACCTACTGAAGTATTAAAAAAAGTAGGTAGAACTGCCAAACGTCAAACTGAAATGTGACGTTTTTGGGTTGCCAAGTTCAAAAGTTTCATTTATTTCTGTGGATTTTATTTCGAATAATTTGTTGATTATTTATTAATGTTTGGTTGTAATTATATTTTAATAAAAATTAATTAAGTTAAATATGTGTGTGTTCATAAGTTAATTAAATAATCATTTAAGATTCAAAGTAGTGTTCGTTATACCTACCATTAAAAAAAACTCTGCTCGGGAACTAAGTGTCATAGCAAACGGTTCTGCCGCTAAAGCGGCTAATTGCGGCTAATAGCGGCTGGCTTATAGCCAGTGTTAGTGACGACACAGTGCCGACACGTGCCGTACCGTATCGTATCCATCATTGTCAGTGAAAAATGTTATTGATGCATACTTTTTGTACTAAGCTATCCGTACTAGTCAGTGACAGTGACGTTAGATAGATAGATAGATAAACTCTTTATTGTACCACATTAAACCTTAAATTCTAACATAAACGACGTCAGTGATGTCAGTGCTGCACCGACGCTCGCCGTGATCCGGCGTGAATTTGTAGCGGACTATATTTTTGCCTGACACGGTCGCAGTGTTTCAAGATGGACGACGAGAAGTTAATTAAATTGGTCCGTGTGTTGCCCGTATTTATCACGTTTTGTTGACGATCGACCCCTAGGTACATTTGTCAGTGACAAAACAAAAACGACTGAAGGAAGTCAACAATACTGTGCTTCATTTGATGTATACGTCAGGCGCCGCCATCTTGGCTGGCTACTATTTTGTGTTCTTTAAAATTACGGAACGTGTCTGTCGGAGTAGCTTCATGATGTTTGAACATTTTCATGGTCGCACAATTTATTTGAGTTAATTAGTTTAATACTTTTAAATAGTAGATTAGGCGTTGTAGTAAAATAACGCTGATGGATATGTAATTTATATGATTAATATATGTTCCGATGATAAGTGCCTTTAGATTTACGTAACCTATACTCAGATTTTGGCTAAAATACCTAGTCCTTTATACATTCATTTTCTTTATAACCGCAGTCATAATATTGGAAATTTTGCGGTCGTTATCTTTGTTCGCTTTCGTTTTTTACAAAATATAATTAAAAAACCGGCCTCCTACTTGGTCGATTTTTTTAATAAGGTATATTAAGTTAAAAAAAAACATGAGCGAGCAAAGATAACGACTGCAAAAATATATTTTGACTGCTGATATAATGAAAATGAATGTAAGTACCTGGGGGTCAATCGATCAAAACACGTGATAAATACGGGCAACACACGGACCAATTCAATTAACTTTTAGTCGGCCATCTTGAAACACTGCGACCGTGTCAGGCAAAATCTTGTCCCCTACAAATTCACGCCGGATCACGGCGAGCGTCGGAGCAGCACTGAATATCACTATCACTGACCAGTACGGTTAGTCTAGTACAAAAAGTATGAAAAAATATTATCATTTTTCACTGACACTGATGGAACGTCACGGTACGGCACTATGTCGTCACTGTGCTGTGCGGATAGGCCTTTGGTCCTAAAAACAGTTTTGCCTTTACGATATTTTTTTTTCGTCATTTGTCAATTATTGCTTGTTAACGTAATCCAACCTAAATCAAACTAGGTTAGCAATAAAAGTCCAAATTAAAATTTTTCATTACATTACAAGAACATGGCAATTTATTGCTAAAAAATATTACTTACAATTTTTATTAATAAAATGTATTTTATGTTTTGTTAGAATTCGAACATAACAAGCTTTGTGCGACTGGTAACACTAAGAATGCACTGTCATGAGTGTCATGTCAGTCACACGCTTTTGCTCATCGTGTGAAGAGGTGTTGTGCGGTAGCGGTTCTATGTTTGACTAAAAACGCTAGAAAGTTACGAATTTAACTATTTTATATACGAAATTCATCACATAATTTTGTATAAGTCACGAAAATTAGTCGAGGTGAAGTGCTATTGGTTGAACTCTATCGATTGGAGGCGAGGTTGAGTTTCTTTGAAATTTCCAATTCTTGGAAAGTTGGATTGTTGTTCACGAGAATCGGTGAGTAATACTTTCTGCAATACCTGTTTATTTTATATTTGTATTGTCTTTATTAGGACAATGAGATATAAATTTACCTTATTCTTTGTATAATTATTGAAAAATAATGTTATTTATCCTAACAACTACCTTCATTTGGCTGCATCTATTCTGCGCCGGTATTTTTTTCTTCGGTGCTGTATTTAATTTAGTTATACAGATACTTGCTTACTGTCAACTAAAAATTACTAATACTTACTACTGTAATAAGTAGGTTAGCATAAAGAACTAGGTAGTTTAAATAAATAATAGGTATAATAAAATAATCATAGTCCCACCCACACGGATGATGCCGCAAGGCACTGCTAGCTTTCCAGTTTCTCCTGTGGAAGCCCAGGACCCATGGAAATATCGAAATAAAGTGGCCCATAACATTTCTTGATAATAAAGTTTTCCATTTATTTATTAAATTCATTTTAAAGATTTCAAGATTAACGCTATCAAACAACTAACAAACTTTACCTTTGAATCATATTAGCAGGGTATATATATTTTCTATCTGTAGCGATTTGATTTTAATAATTCCATTACATCCTAAAAGATCTCAATAAGTTTGTCGCGTACCATTTTGTTGTCTAGACATGCCGTTTCCCCTTCTTTATTCATACATGCTACATCCTTAACCTGACCATCGCCTTTCTATCAGGGATGAGGTATTGCATTAAAAAAAACAATTCACCAAAGAGAAAATGAATAGGTAGGTAAAAAAATACAATTATGTAATTTTATATATTAATTATTGTATCATTCAGTCTGTTTTTGTTATCTTTTTACATGAAAATGTTTTTTTTACAAGGAAGGCATCATTAAAGATAGCTACTTACTGCATATTTTTTATAATATACCTACCTATTCTTCATAATAATTCGAGTTGCTTCAAGGGAATAACAACCGCAATCAATACTTGCAGGGATTTAAAATTTAATAAATATTTATTTTAAATAAGCTATTTAAAAATCGAATTAATATAAAGAAAAAAGATGAACATTTATAAAACTATATAGGGTCAAAAACACCTAAGCCATTTCTTTTTCGTCTTTTTTTTTCGACTGAAGTTTGTTTATGTTTAAGCTTAAGAAAAGAGAAGAATTCCCATTTTAAAATTATACCAAAATGTTGATTTCCATTTTGCTTTTGGCTCCAACAATTTGCGCAATAAAGCGTTATTTATAGCAAATAGACAATTGACTATACACTACACTAAATATGAAACTGAGGGGATGGGCATGAATATTCATAGCTAACATGGCTCATGTCATCACAATGAGTTTAGATTATCGACATTGACCTAAAATATAATTGTCTATTCCAATATTTACTATAACAGACATTGTTCTGACTAGTTGGAGTTATAGCTAACTAATTAGTCATACAAAGTTGTATAGTTATTAAGGAATGTTTTACAAATAAGTATAAATTATAGCTCATACAGTATTGTGTAGTTGCCTACAAACATAATTTTAGTCAATTACAGACAGAAAAAAAACAAAAAGAAATGTACATAGCTTTATTTTATTTGCTGCACTTAATTAGGCCTATCATCAATGTAATTTTACCCATTGCATGTTCACTGAGTTGAGAACACCTGTTACTGGTTACAGAGTGTTATTGTTTCGAAAAAAAATTGTTGGAGCAGCCTTGCTAGGACACGACGCGCGCTCACGTTATTATATCTATTGCAAAAAGTATGCTGATTGCCTGCAATTTTGAACTCAATCATTCCTATACACATATATACCTATTCAATATTAAGTTCTAGCAGCGCTCCGTGGTTTCACCTGCGTAACTCCCGATCCCGTGGGAATATCCAAATATAAAATAGCCCATAGCCTTCCTCGATAAATGGACTATCCAACACAAGGTTTTTTGATTTGAACCTGTAATTAAAACAAACAAACACTTCAGCTTTAAAATATATATATTACTATGGACTAGCTGCGCCCCGCGGTTACACCCGCGTAACTCCCGATCCTATGGGAATATCGCAACAAAAAGTAGCCTATAGCCTTCCTCGATAAATTGACTATCCAACACAAAAATATTTTTTCAATTCGAACCAGTAGTTCCTGAGATTAGCGCGTTCAAACAAACAAACTCTTCAGTTTTATAATATTACTAGCGACCCACTCCGGCTTCGCACGGCTATATTATGCATGTATTATACGTATAAACAATCCTTTTGAATTGCTCTATCTATTAAAAAAAACGGCATCAAAATCCGTTGCGTAGTTTTAAAGATCTAAGCATACAAAGGGACATAGGGACGGCGAAAACTTTATTTTATACTATGTAGTGATAGTATAGATTGTATATCAAATCAAGTATTTTAGAATCAAATTATAATTAAATATCTTTATGACAACCGTTCTAGTTGATGGAAACAAGCGATCAACAGTCGTCCTCGTCGCAGCGACAAGTAGGTAGGTACATAACGCGATAATTAGTGCGTTAATCACTAGCTCGGTGCACGGTTGATGCAACTGCGTTTCCGAGAAACCGATCAGCGGAGCTCGCGGGGAGGAGCGGCAAATTGCCGACAGATATGTGTGCCGCCCGTCCGTAATTGCAAAAATCACTCGCTCGCCGCAGAACAAGCTTGTAGCCCTTGTATTACAAGCATCGTGCTCATGTATGGGACCGCTCTCTGTCGACATTATAACTACTTATACTATAGTAGATAGCTACTCGTGTTGCAACTACAAACATCTACAGTTCCATTTTCTTTATTGTATTCTCAATAGCTACAAGATAGGTACTCTAGGTCCTTTTGACCTTTTTTTATTCAGATCTTGTAGGATCCATATGCAATTCACTCTTTCATCTCAATTAGAGTCGATACCCACCGTACCTTCATTAAGTTAATAGGTAAGTACTAATCGTATGTATGATTGTGGCGTCAGTCTTTCTTCGTAGGAATAGGGTAGGTATACCTTTAACTTTACAATATCTAAACTAACGAAATCTATAATATTACTAGCTGCCCTCCGCGGTTTCACCCGCGTAACTCCCGATCCCGTGGGAATATCGGGATGTAAGCTATCCTATCTCTCAAGTTGGATCGAACTGCACATGGTGTGCGAATTTTATTATAATCGGTTAAGTGGTTTAGGAGTCCATTGAGGACAAACATTGTGACACGAGATTTATATATATTAAGATAAAGAGTTAACGTTGGCAACAAGTTTGTATGTATGTTGGGAGTAATCTCCGAAACCACTGAACCGATTTCAAAAATTCTATCAACAAAAGTAAATTATTATTAAGGAATAACATAGGCTATAACTTATTTTCAAAAAAATTGTGTACAATAACTAGGTATAATAGTAGGTACACAATTGTTTTTTATACGTACTCATGAGTGGCGACAAAAACCAGCAACTAAAGGCATCGTAGTCATTAAGTTACTTTTCCTAGAATGACTAGACTAGGCTCTAGTCATTCGCGCAACTACCGATTCATGGAATCAACCAAGTTGGTTTTACTTTGCAGTGTTTTTCTGTTTCAGATCGATACATAACTCGCGTTTTAGGAACGAAACTTTTCCAAGTCTGTTATCTTTTCACAAATACTTATCATTTAGCAGCTGCGCTCCGCGATTTCACCCGCGATCCCGTGGGAATATCGGGATAAAGGTAGCCTATAACACTCCCAATAAATCAATGTATCCTCATACCAAGTTTCATCAAAATCGGTCCAGTAGGTTCTGTCTGAGCCTATTCACTGCAAACAAACAATCCAATCTTTCCTCATTATAATATTAGTATAGAAGTATAGAAGTATAGATTAGTAGCGCTACTGGAGAGTTACATAGATACCTACCAGATCACAATCACGTTACAATGCATCCATATACCAAATTTCATTAAAATCCATCCAGTAGTTTCAGAGCCTATTCATTACACAAAAAAATATGTTCATAATTTATGGTATTGATAAATATTCAAATATTTAAACTATAGTCAAAGCCTTTATTTCGCGCACCCACCATCGTCGCCATACAGTCTCTGTGTAGCTTTATTTTATCACATTTTACCTGTACTTTTATAAAAAGGCTTTTGTTTCCGCGCGCGATAAACCATTCCATGGAGACAAACAAAAATAATGAGTTATTTTAGTACCTATTCTAAGATACAAATTGCAATAAAACAACAAAGAGAAACGAACGGTTCTTGCAAGGTTGTACACAATTTAACCGCCGTTACTTAGAATTGAATGTAGTAGCCGCAAGTAGAAGGTATATTGTTATCAGCTAATCCATGGGTTTTCTAATAGCGTCACGTAATTGTTTCTACTAGTCGGCTTAACCAGTTTCTTTGTATTTTACGTAAGATTAGTGTTTAAACAATTGCTACTATTCTTTGTCGATATTTTGAAATTTAACAATAATGGGAAAATTCATTTAATAATTATTTAAATAGTAGGTAAGTTTGTACATAAAAATTATAAAAAGAAACTAAAACCTTATTAAAACTAAACTCAAAACAAGATTTCAATTATAATTGAAATACCACAACACGCGGCATCGTCGCTAAAAGGCTGGCGACATCTCCTCTCAATTCCTAATTTGCTGTTAAATGTCATGCTATTTTTCTTAACTTTTTTGTACTTACATCTTAGTTCTAGGTTAATTATTAGCAAGAATATGGGAAAATGGCGTTACTAGCTGCGCGGTGCGCCCCGCAGTTTCACCCGCCAAATAATTTTCTGCGCAACTGCGCAACAATCTTATTTTTTTTCTTTCACGAACCTTCTGGCAATAACAAACACAACAAAAAAAGAATTAGCGTAATCGGTTGAGCTGTTCTCGAGATTTGCGCTTAGCAACACATTCAGAGATTCATTTTTAACCGACTTAAAAAAAGATGGAGGTTCGCAATTCGTCGCGTATAATTTTTTTAAAAAATAAAAATAAAAAATAAATAAATATTTCAGGACATATTACACATCGCCATCCAGCCCCAAGCTAAGCAACTTAATGCTTGTGTTAAGGGTGCCAGATAACGGATAAACTACTTATATACTTTTTTTTATTTTTTTGTAAATATTTACATATTATACATATAGGAAACACCCAGAACCAGAAACAAGAATTTATGGTCAGCATAAATACTTGTTCCCGGCGGGAATCGAAAATTAATGTATGATTTTTTTATGAATTTTTAATGTATGATCGCCGATTACTCGAAAACGACTGGACCGATTTGGAAAATACTTTTTTTGTTTTATTATAGATGTCAATTTCTAGTCAAAGATTCAATTTGTCGAAAGTTAGAAACTAACTTCATATAATAAAATAATACACATAATATGTAATTTTTTTCTGTACGAATTAAAAACCCCATTTTTTCAGTAAAAATTATACGTGACTATACTGTGCCACAATTTAACTTCAGTTCTCGGAGTTCGAAGTTAATTACTACTCAGAATATTACACACCCACGATGTTCCACTATAATGTTTTTTTAATGTATGGAAATTGTACTTAGAAACATATTGTATTCAGTAATTTCCCAGATCTCTTGTGAAAATTTTACGGTCCACTTAGTTTTCACTGTAATTATTGTAAATCGTTGATAATTATCACGTTTAATTGTACGTAGATATTATACATGTAAGCAAGGTACTCATTTTTTAGCATCTCACCCCAATCAAACGTTGTAGCAATTGTTGTTTTCCGCTTCCAGACCTCTTCAGTTGGGTCCTTTTTGTCGGAGGGAGGTTGTGGGCTACTTTCTCAACTTAGTAACCTTAGTAAGGAAAGAATTTGTCAATAAGTCTGGAACCAAATATGCCGCTGGTTTTATCACGATGTTTTCCTTCACCGTAAAAGCAATGTCAATTAACGCACATACATTTTTCGTAAGGAAAATCAATTATGCACGAACGGTCGGGATTGGAACGACCTTAGAAATTAAAGTCCAGGTATTTGCCACTAGACTAACACCGCTCTGTAGTCGCCAACAACAACGTTTTCAGGAAAATAATTCCAATGTGATGCGTAAGATTATAATACTCAGAAAATGACTAAACAATTGAATGCTTACTGTATTACGCTCGTACTGATCGTTAAAACGTTTTATACTCACCACTAAATGTCTAGATTTAGGTATGAATGTAGGCCATGTCGTGGTTTTATGCACTACGTCATGTAATACGATTTCTTGATGTCTTTACTTGACTTTTAACTCCATAAAAAATATACAGAACTAGTTTAGGAATGTATTTTTTTTCGCTATAACATAAAAAAATAAAAACAATAATATACTCATACCCACCTAGATAGGTGTATGTTAATACAATTATGTATGCATAATATTTTCCAGGTATCAATATTTATTTATCAATTAGTTCCAACATTTTTTCTAAATAACTTCTAGTATATGATTCTAGTTTTCATATCATAATTGGCTCATATTTTGATTCAAAAAGATAAAGTGTTTAAGTTCCATTTAATATTAATGTATGCTTTGTATCCACGTTTTTGTTTCAACCTCATGTTATAAACAGTGATTCATTATAACTATTACATTATTGCATTGCATTACATAACGATAAGAAATTATTAATTCATCGAATGATAAATTATGTTTTTGTAATATTTGTTCCCAGAATGCAAGAATAGGTGAAGATGTGGTTACAAGCGTTGTTGTTGCTGGCTTGCGCTAGCGGCGCGCTCTCAAATGGCTACTGTTCCATGAACACTTTCGTCACCAACTCTTCTTGGATGCAATTCACTAAAGAGCCGGTCCCTTTTGAGTTCGGATTCGAAGACAAGTTCAAGAGTATCCACTGTTGCGTCAAAGGTTATAGGAGCATTGAATGGTAAGTGATAGAAATAGAGATTTTGTGAACGTTCAGACAGAAAGAACTACAATAAATATTGGATCAGGATTCCTTATGCATTCGTCACTCATCAATCCTAAATTACGTTTCCTATCTAAGAATAGTACTTGCACTAATGAGTCGAATCTATAAAAAATCCATCCAGTAGTTTGGAAGATATGAGGAAATAAAGAATATTACAAACAAACATACAAAAAGATAGACGCGGAAAACAACCCTTTCCTCGCAGTCGGGTAAAATAAGTTAGACTAAATCGATGTGACATGTTTGTGTCATAAATATTTGAGATCAATTGTTTGTTGACTACGGACCACCACACCCTGTTGGGTTTCATTGATTAATTTCCAGTAACGTTCTGTATTTAGCTGTAAACCATCGATACCTACCTATGATTTCGATGAACTAGTGACAGGTGTTACGATGATAAGCTGAAGCTTCTTAGAATTGCCCACTATGTGCGCAAAAATAATGATTAAACTGCAGCTATCTATTATTGGAATGTGACTTGTTCGTTCTACGTTTGTATCACGACGAATGCTTTATTGAAAACAATAATATTATCTAAGTTACTTAATTGGTAGAATTAATTAACTGTTTCCGGGAAAACATATTTTTCTTCTGTATTTTAGTAGGTTTACTATGTGTTTGGACGAAGGGTGTTAATAAGAAATGTTTTGTTCTATGGTTTTTGAAAATTCGAAAATTTTTTCAACAATTACAAAATAATTAAGCCATAGAAAAGTACCTAACTTAGCTAATTGTAGCACGGTAGTATAAGTAAAAATATAATTAAAACAGACAGTACTTATTAATAAAAGTAATACATATGAAGTTAGTGTCCTCAGCCAGTCAATAACGTCCTTCGTTCGTCGACTTTTCGAGTTAAAACATTTTCCAAGAAAATGAAAATCAATTGACGGTACGATGTTATCAAACTGGGATATATGTACTAAGTAAACTAATTGTATCACTTGGCTTTAAGATTTTATTTTATTCACCATATTTATCTTTCGTAGCCCACCCTTTTGTGAAATTCAATAACCATTAAACCTATTAATTCATTATCCGATATCACAAATTCCAATGTTCTTACAGCATAAAGGGTAGGTAATTGAAACATTTTATTGATGAAATTGGAGGACATTTGCAATCCAGTGTTAATACGCATGTAGTGTATTGTCTTAATTGAATGTTGAAACGAGATATTTAACGTGTTGTATATTCGCTTATAAAAAATAGAAGTGGGATACATATATGTATTTTTTTATAATAAGAGTGCACCTGGAGCTAAAACAAGTGCGATTCTCAGAAGCGATGATTGGCGCTCGTTGTTGCTTCACTCGATCGCCTTCTTGTCTCTGACGTCAACACAATATACTGAAACCTACATTTAGGCACTTATAGATCTACATGTGCGAAAACAGAATATCAGATCGTTAACATTGAGAAACATACGACATAATTAAACAAACGGACGTTCAGTGGAACTTTGTGATTCTACTGCTGAATATATAAAAAAAATTAAACTGTGTGGTTACATTATTAGTTTAAAACTCTATATTTCTCTATATTCCTTTTGTAGCCGTTCTTCCTCATTTCTTCGTTCTACCACAAAGTATACAAACGAAATTTTAAATTATTTGATATAATTATCTTTGTTGATATAGACTGTGACTGTTTCGAATAGGTTAAATTAATTTGCATGACTCATAGTTTGAAATACGAAGCAGTCGGTCAACCATTCTCCGGATTATGTCATTACACACTTGTTTCAACTCGTTAATTTATTAGATATCGTCACGCACCGGCGTAAAACTTCTCTGAACTGATTAGTTTTAAAATTATCAGTTTTCGTTTTGTGAAAGTGGTCTGCTAATTCCGAGACCTTGAACGGAGTCAATGCCCTTATTAATGGCCACTTGACTTCCACTAAACTGTCGAAACAATTGGTTTTGGGTCTTCAACATAATTCGCCGTATTACCTGCTTCTGGCAGTGCAGTGAATTAACATGCACGCACAAGGAGTGCATAGGGCTCTCAAATCTCGATCTTATTGCAATATTTTATCAGTTGGGCAATGATCCATATCATATCGCCGTCAGAACTCTTTTAAAATGTCTGATATGCAAAGTTAATTAATCACGAAAACAGCTTACTTAATATTAGAGACAAGTGATAAATCACGTATTATTTGCCAATTAAAATGTTATCTGTTTGCTTTAGAAGACCTGATGAAGGAGTTCAAATAAAATTTGCTTGCAAAGTCCAGCTCGTGTCGTGTCTAGGTGTCGTTGCCCACGTCATTATTATTTTTGCTTTTATAACGACAGCTACGCACGTGGTAGTTAGTTTACTCGGAGACAATTCCTAGAAACATGTAGTTAAAGTATTGCGTGCAACATTTATTTAGGTCTACCTACAGGCAAATGTTTATATATTATGTATAGTGTTTTAAACGTTTCGCAATAAATGTATGAATTACAACTTAACAACCTACATCCTTAGCAATATATATATATCTCGTTAAGGTGTGGTATCCAGAAGAACTCGTTCCTAATTTGTAATGATCACACACCTGTTCCTACTTTTAAATATTTACGAGCGTTCTATAAACCTTTTTACCGATTTATAAGGCATGTGTAGAGTTGTCTGTCAGTCAAAATGTAGGAGCGAGAGTGAACATCCTCCACTGCAATAAATATATTGCCGGCGGCGCACACGCCTGCGCCGGATCGGCTTTGGTTGGCCTGGGAATTTTATTTTTATTACCACTTTTACTTTTATGACTACACCTATACTTAGTCTTAGTCATGTTAAACCTTCAAAAATCAAAGCATTTTTCAAATTTATCTGTGTCCTTCAAAATTCAAAGGTGATTGCCCTGAAATATGGGTTCTCAATAAGTGACAATTGATCGGTGTTGAATCTTATCAATATTCGTATCATATCTCTTCAAATTCTTGGTAAGCGTCAATACTGTCGTGCGAAACTCTTGTTAATTTTTTTAGTCACAGTACATCTGGTTATTATATCTAGGTATATTGTACTGTACCTTTAGATAAATAATGATTTTGTGATTTGTCAGAATTAATTAACTCGATCAATTCAGTGATGCGTGAGTTTAGCAATCACAGTAAGAAGCATCATTGTATTTATTCAATGCTATTGGCATCTAATTACCGATATTGATCTTTAGACTAGTTTTTGTTACTTTAATAAGCGCCATTACACTTAAAGCCTTGTAATCAGCCGTCCATCCTTAATAACCTGCTTCAAAAAACTGTAATTTATAATTTGATCTGAGGAAATGACAGTGTGTTGTGGACTTATGTGAATGGCGTATGCATTTACCGTTGTCGAATTGTTAGTTGGTTGACAAAGGGTGTGCGGGATGCGGGAGTACCTGAGCGGTCGACGAGCGACGGTCTCGGCCGGTATCTGCGAAGGTATCGCACGTCCTCGTCGCGTCGTCGTCTCGTCGCCGCAAACCTGTATTGTGGCGATTCCCGGAAGGCTCTTTGTTGCGCACCGCGCTCTCCGCTCGCCCTGCATCCATATACTGCACTGCTATGGGAACGATCTCTACACTTTTGAGGCTGACTCCATTGCTGCCAAGAACTCGTTCCACTTTAATCTTTTCAAGATTATCTTCAACCAAATCATTTAAGTTTGATTGTGACAATTAGGTCTCTCCAAGATTCTACAGCAGTCATATTTTAGTATAATATTTTGAATTCCTTTCCACTTCAGGTAACTTTGGTCTGTAATTTTATTATTCTTCATTTATCTATCTTGGAATAGAAACTACATTCTTGTGAGTAAAGAAACAAACTGGGTTTCCTGTGGATATGATTACTACAGTACTGATGTATATATTTGGACAAAGATAAGATCTAGTCATAGCATCATCGTGTAGACACTCTAGATGCCTAATATCCCTAAACATACGGTCGTTGACGGTTATCAAACTACACAAACGAAGCCTGTATTGCAGATCATATTTTTAGATAAGTGCCTGCATCTCCAAATGCAAATTGTATACCTCAAGATATTTTTAAGTTGCGGTCCGTTGATGTGTCAATAGGCATTCAAAGTGACCGTCTCGATACTCCTAATGAAGTGGCCATAAAATACACAAAACGACCATAGACATCCCACTGGGCCCAAATAAAAACCGACAGCTTGTCCTGACACGTTTAAACGACTCGATTTGTTGAACTGATTATTTTTAAAGTCCCACTTAACTGTCTTCCTTGTACAGGTAGATTACTTTTGTTTTACAAATTTGTCGTTTTGCTTATCGGATTACAGTATTTTCCAATTTTATGTGTCATATCTATTTTTAATACTAGCGCGTTGTATAATTTTGTTATTTAAAACGACTATTAAACATGTATTAAACATCTGTCCGAACAGTAATATGGTAATTAGGTAAGTTTGATGAGTGTAAACCAATACATCCGACTAAGCCGAAGGTCACAAAATACTTGATTTAAGTTTTCATTAATTTGGTGAGTGAGAGATATTTTTGATTTTAGTAGGTAGATTAGACCTAATTATTGTAATTAATGACAATAATGTTAGGTAATAAAACATTTGTTTTTCCGACACTGTTTGTTTAGTGTAGATTATAGTCAGATTATGTAAAAACCAAAACAGTCCAAAAATAGGTCCTCGATTCGAGTGATTCATGGTTTTATCCCATTCGATACAGCTACTAATTTGAAATTTGGTTTATACTTGACAAATACAGCGATAAATAGAACTGTGTCTTAAAACCAGAACCGCTCTATAAAATTATTGTTCTCTATAAAATTGAATATCCATTTCGTTAGCACGATGGGTAGTAGGTCGCAAAGGTCTGGCATGTGCAGCCTTTACAATAGAACATTTTATTTATCTTTTATATCGATCTCTACTGTTATTTTTTCCTCTTGATTCGGGTATTTGTATTGAATACAATACCTTTGTAAACATTTTTTGTTCCCATATTTCGTAGCAGTTGTTACGGTGAGACAAGAAGGTGTCTCTCGTGTAAAGGACTTACAATTATTTCGTATTGTTTGATTAAGAGCTTCTCATCCAAAATTTCTTATAAACGGACGTCTGTTGCGCAACATTTAGTCATGGTGATTTCTTTTTATTTTGTTCGCACTTTAGTGCAGATAAGGTTGGTAGTAGTATAAGTTTCACAATGTTACCTTTTATAATCAGCTTTTTATCGTAAATATACTTGTCAATAACTATTCTAGAATAATGTTTAATATTATGAAGTCTTATTCACCAGTCAACCGCTGTTAATGCTGCTAGGAATGTTCACATTCCGAGACGATCGTCGAATACCACACAAATTAGTTCTTAAACATCTAGCTACCTGGACATCTTGTATTATTGTATCTCACGATCATTAAAGTACCTCCTCTTGTCTGTCTCGTCAGTCTTCTGTGACATGATGTTTATTCCATCATTTTTATAACGAGTTGTAATGCGGGTTTTTATGTTGATGTAGATGGTGTACATTTTAATGATTTCTGAAATATTTTTGAAGGATAAGACATAAATGAATATGACCGCGACGAAGCAATGGAGGCAATATTGTGAAATATTTTTGGCTTTATCAACTTCATACTCGTAGCTACAGGTTTGAAAGACAAAAGTAGTTTGGCCCTACAAATATGACGTGTTAAATATACCTACTGGTAAATAATACTTAGGTATATTATGCTTATTGTTTGCTGCGTCTACTTTCCTGGAACAAAACAAAACTCGTGACTCTAACCGTATGCGTAATGTAAGTGCGACTATTCTTTGGAAAGTGGACGGTAAACGATTCGAAACGGAAATGTCAGTTTGTTGAGAATCTATCCAGCAAAGCGTACGACGACCACCGCACTCTGGTTCACACGGTGGTGTCTACGCTTTACAAATATTACCATTAGAATAGGCAATATTTACATGACATGGATCGTTAGACGTTAACAATCATCGCTCATTTTCTAGCAGTATTATTTTACCTTGTCTTTATAAATAAAGAAATTCATGGGAATTCTTATCTTAATAATTTCCTGAAAACGATCATTAGTAGAGTAGCATCAGTGGTCGTTTTAAGTATATCGAAGTAGACGCTGACTGATTTAGACCACCATGTCGGGCGTTGGCGAAGAATGTCTCGCGAGTAACCCAATATGATACGCCTCTGCTAGACAGGAGCAACGCTATGCATGTTGAACGATATCATTGTGAATTCTTCGTCATAATAAAAATGATATCACATAATACTAATGTATCAAATTTTAACGTTTGGTACTCGTAGAGAATATTTAAGACGTGTTAACGAACTGAGCTCCTGTCTGTACGCAAATTTTATTCACGTTCGCATAATTCATACCACAATAGGCATTGCAAGTCTTCAATCGTTTAAGTTTCAAGAAATGTGTCTCGCGCTCGTTATGACAGCGATGCACGTCCGACAAATGGCTTCATCGTAGAAATTAACATTCGGTCAGCATCTTGAAACCGAACCGCTCCGCCATCGAGAGGGCCCACTCACCTCGATGGACACCTTCTTGAGCAAATATTGAATCGTTATGGGACCTCCTTCGTTGAGGTGTCGCATTCTCACTAACTCAATCAATGTTCGTTCACATTTTTTTGTAAAGGTACACTTTGTGAAATTCATTCATTCGATTGCAAGGTTGTAATGTAAATTAGTCCAGGTAGAGAATGAAAAAGTTTGTTTTGTAGATAGATAACATAACACTGTTAAATTTAACAGGGTGCTGGTTTTTCGTTGTTGTCGGGTTACTTAAACTTTTTTTAATAATGAATATCATCAACCTGTATGATGATGGTTTAAATTAGCTTTCTTTTCTTTTTTTTCGTTCTATCTATAAAATTCGATAACTTTACATAAGTAGTATAAACAAAATGAAATTACCGTTACCAAACCTATTTAATATGCGTTTAGATATAAAATCGCGTAGTAATGATTGGCTTTTTCAATTATTATAAGTACTTGAATATCATCAAGGTACTTATGAATAATTGCGGACAATGTCCATAGATAATTTGCATATAAGTTTTTACTATGGATGTAATTGCACTTGGTAATGAGTGTCCATTGCGAGCCGGTCCTACCTAGCTGGAGAATTATCCTAATTCAAGGTTGCACGTTGCATGCGCAAGTGTTATTTCGCTTATTCCAAGTAATACCTATAAGTACTCATGTAATTGCCGTCAGTGAACTTTGACATCTACCATTTATGCTTAAAATATGATTTCTGAGAAGTATTTCATTGTTTAAACATTATCTATTTATGTACTCGCTTAGATGGATAAAAATGTTAAATACATTTTACCTTACAAAGTTACATGGTGAACTGGACTGGACTAGACAGGGTTTTCCAAATCCTGTGAGATCATACAAGTCAATATTTATAGCAATATGTATATCTAATTGTGTACGCCTATTGTATTCAAATGTCGGCTTCTTCAATAGAAACATTACAGAAATTGTTGTTTATAAAGATTAGTAGGTATGCGCTGCTACCGAGAAACCTAATTGCACGAGTGAGTCTGTCGATACATTGTCCGATTAGCGAGAAGATGGTTGCGTGCTTCTAAGACCAGCCGGCAAACCCTGAGGGTACTTCGCAGTTGTATCCGCCGCACGCAATCATTCACATGCATTCTTCACTCTACCGACACACATATTCGCATTAAAGTTCTCATAGGTGTATCATTTACTTCGAAAACTCACATTGGTATAGAAATTACATCGTAAACAGGGGTATAATCGCACGCGCAATCTTGGCAAACTCGCAGCGCCCTGCGCCTTATTATGCTTTCATTGTCGTGCGTCGCCTGTCCGTCGTTGTCTCGAGCTCCGTGGTGGTCACCATTATATATTACTCTTTCTCTATATTACGTCGATGTGGTTTCAGATGAACGTCGCTGTCAGCATTTCAAATATTTTTTCGTAAGAAAATGTCTAATACTAACCCAGGCAAATAATGAATATAAGTACCGAGAAGCGACGGTATTCATTAGTGTTTACTGAAATGAGTAGGTCTTATATTTCTAAGAACGATGTTTATCAGGGACTTGCGAGAAAAGGAGCGCCATCTGACCGGGGCCGTGGCGGCGTGCCATCCAAATCGATCATTTCACGCACCCGTCGTGCATAATGAAACGGTCATTTCCGGCGGATTCGGGGAATAAGATTTATAATATTTCGCACAATCGAACTATGAGCGCCCGCCGAAGCACGCATCGACGACACCGCGACAACCCTTATTAGTATTCGTCGCGTGACCTAAAGCAATAATACATTCATGTGCAGTTGCAGTTTTATACGCAGTGCCAAGAAACCACAATGATCTACCGATTTTTTAATGACTTATTGTTTGATGAAGTTCCTTACTTATCTAGTCTATACTTTAGCCTTTTTAGAAATTTTGTTTTCTGTCTCTATTTTGTTTGGAGATAATTTTACTATTACATTATTAATTTCATTGTCTGTATGCCATCAAAATTTATGACATCATTGTGAGCAGTAAAAGTGTACGCAATAACTTTGCGTTAATTTTCGGCTAGTTCCTGTTTCCGCTTGTTAAATTTACTCAATTTAAATACAAAGGCTTTGTCCAATAATCATACCGGCGTTTCACGTCCATCCAAAACTAGCTACTGTATGATACGTGGTCAGACGTTGTATTTGTTCATTATGTACACAAAACACGTCGATTTTCGTCGACAATGTTCCTTTCAGTGGGGATTAATAAATTAAATTGAATACCTATGCAAGGATTGATATTTCATATTGGCGTTTAATTCTAATATAATGTGATAGTTACTATTTAATATCGGATCAAAACGCCGCGCCGTAATCTTGCCTATCTTCATTTGTTGTTGACAGGGTGACATTTTCATGCAAAAGCTTGTGCTATATCGAAATGGTCCTTAAATATTTATTTTATGTTCGGTCTGAGACATTTTTGAAAGTAATAATGACCTACAAACAAAACAGCTTTGGATTTTGAGTAGGTGTTATTTTGTTTTATTATTGTCAAAATAGACCAGGGCCGAAGCCTTCAAAAATGATAAAAAATGAAAAAAAAAAATTACAGTAGGATGAAACCCATTAGAAAAGGAGGGGAATATGATAAAAATGAAAGGAAAAATAAATTACGGTCGATCCGAGTTCGGGAAGTGGGAGGGGGGGGGGGTTTTAAGGGTAAAAAATGGTTTATCTTGAATTCCGGCAAAACTACAAGTTCTATGGAAAAAAGTTGAATGGCAAAGTTGTAGGTAATAAAAAGATCTACAACTTTTGTATATACAATTTTTTCACATAACCTCAAAATTTAGGTGAAAGATTCAAATAACCCAGTTTTTAGTTTTTTATTTTTATCTTTTTCAAAAATGTTTTTTTTTCTACGAAATTTGGTGATAACTTACCTTATTATGTCCCAAATACACTGTAATTTATTTGATTTAAAATATTTATTTTTTCGCCTTATTTTAACTTAATATCAAAAAAGCACCCTAATTTTCAATCGAAAATTCTCACGTCAAAATATCAGCTTTTTTCAAAAAGTCTGGAGGCTTTTTATTCGCTGAAATCTCTACTTTCTGATGGTGTAAAAAAAATAAACATTGCCATAGTAAATGTTCTCAGAAAATGCAAATGGACAGAAAATGGACGATGTTGTATTGTATACTGTACTGTGTACGTTATTATAGTGTTATATTTTGATTTGCAATTTTTTTTATCAATGTTACATGTAATCTTACGTTTTTCGAGTAATTAAAGTGTAAATTTTAATAATAGCTCAAAATTGTTTATAATAATTTAAAAAAATATCGATTTTCTCGATCGGTTTTTTGCATTTTCTGAGAACATTTACTATGGCAATGTATATTTTACACCATCAGAAAGTAGAGATTTCAACGAATAAAAAGCCTCCAGACTTTTTGAAAAAAGCTGATATTTTGACGTGAGAATTTTCGATTGAAAATTAGGGTGTTTTTTTATATTAAGTTAAAATAAGGCGAAAAAATAAATATTTTAAATCAAATAAATTACAGTGTATTTGGGACATAATAAGGTAAGTTATCACCAAATTTCGTAGAAAAAAAAACATTTTTGAAAAAGATAAAAATAAAAAACTAAAAACTGGGTTATTTGAATCTTTCACCTAAATTTTGAGGTTATGTGAAAAAATTGTATATACAAAAGTTGTAGATCTTTTTATTACCTACAACTTTGCCATTCAACTTTTTTCCATAGAACTTGTAGTTTTGCCGGAATTCAAGATAAACCATTTTTTACCCTTAAACCCCCCCCCCCCTGCCACTTCCCGAACTCGGATCGACCGTAATTTATTTTTCCTTTCATTTTTATCATATTCCCCTCCTTTTCTAATGGGTTTCATCCTACTGTGTTTTTTTTTTGTTTCAGAAATTATCGACCCTGGTCTAAAAGTCAACATTAACAACATAAAAGACTCGCGTGGTTATTTTGGTTTTTATGTAATTAACACTCATAGTTAATTTTAACTTTGTACAATTATAGCGAAGTAATTACTCTGTATGTTTGCTTGAAACTCTCATTTTGCGGTACGTGAAATAAACCATAGCTAACAAAGCAAAATTGAAAAGTTTACAAAGCTTTTAACGTTTTTAGTATAAAGCCCTTAAAACTCTTTCATTGGAAGTATGGATCGGTTTAAACCATTTAGTGAAAAAGCCTGTTAATATCATTATTTTATTTAAATAAAATTAAAAATAGACTAAAATTACTTTACGTCTCGTTTTTGTTATGTTTGTATGTGGGTTTAACATTATGCTTTATTTACTGAGAATCTCAATGTATGTTTATTCTAAATGAGGCTAACAGTTAGTCGGTGGGGCATCAGCTCGGCTTGGGGCGTCGTTTTCCCAGGGTTTAGCTTCAGCATTCCTTGCCCATACGCGCGTTATCCGACCCACCTGGCTGTTCCGGGACTCTACCCCGGACAGCATTCCCTGTACATCGAGAACGCAAATACTAAGTGTCGCCTTCCTCTCCGTGGTTTTTCCACGCGTTCCAAACATATAAAGCTACAAGAAATGCTTTCTTACTCAGCAATTATGAATTAATTATGTTCAGACCTTTACTAGATTGTCGTTTTTTAGGATTCCGTACCCAAAAGGTAAAACGGGACCCTATTACTAAGACTTCGCTGTCCGTCCGTCTGTCTGTCTCTCACCGGGCTGTATCTCATGAACCATGATAGTTAGAGAGTTGAATTTTTTACAAATGATGTATTTCTGTTGCCGCTATAACAACTAAAAAGTACTAAAACAGAAAAAAGTAGGTTTTTTTTAAGTATGTTTTTAATTATTTTTATTTATTTTTATGTTTAAAACTTTTTAGGTAATATTATTCGGTAGGTATTTAAAGGACGGGCAAAAGACTTTTAACCTATACAGCCTCCTTTGACATACTCGTACAATATTTTTAGGTTTTTAGCTCAAACTAAATATAATGGTACTTACCCCTTCCCTTCGCTTCCCTTTGGCCCTTAGTGCGCGAGTCCGGTTCGCACTTGGCCGATTTTTTCTAAACTATAGTTCCGAATCGCTCGATTGATGACGCTGGTCAAGATAATGCCATTTTTTTTTAATTTCACCCGGTCGGGGTCCGGGTACAGTCGTCAACTTTGATTAATTTTACTGGTCGTATAGTTTTTTTAATTCGGTACGGTTTTTTGTAGAAAAATAGTTTTAGATTAACTTTATACCTATACTTAGTAAAGTGGAGTTTTTTTTAACCATTTTATCATGTTTATTAGGTAAATTGCAGTGTATACATGCTGACATTACAAAGTTTACGGACAGCTGTCGCCGTACGCAAGACGTATCGAATGCCTCGAATGTTACTCTTCTGTTACTCAGTGCTCAGCAGTTAGCGGTTTTTCTAATCGAACCGTACAACTGTTCCCTGTACATCCTTTAACCGCAATAACTGTAACAAATTACAACACTTGTTATGTTACCTACATTACATTTGGTCGAAGCAAGACATTTAATTCTTTAGCGCATTTAGAGTCTTTGAATATCATATATCAAGATGGCTCTCCAGAGCCTCTCTTGGTTGGCCCTCCAGGGCTTTTCCTGCTATGATCTTCTAAATTTTTATAGTTAGCCCATTGTGTCACCCAGCTGGACCAAGGCCTCCCCTGTTCCCTTCTAAAGTGGCTTATTGGCTAAAGTGAACTGAAACAGCGTAAGATACTGTAGCAATAAAATAATAAAATCCTGAATGTTGACATAATATGTAGGTATTGTTTTTATTTATTTATTGACTTTATTTATTTATTTAACTTGTTTATTTTGACCTCGTTTATTTGATTATATTTTTATTGTATTTTACTTGTTATGTTATACTTCGCTTTCTTGCTAACCACAACTTTTTTTTTAAATATATGACTTGAAATGAAAATATTCATTTGTAGATGGTAAATAATAATTAAGTAAACGTAACGCAAAAAACGTTGCATCCCCTCTATAACTACTTTAAATACCGTTATCACCGGCGGAAATGGATAGAATCGTTTGCGTTTACTGGCTAACGATTTATATTCAACGGAATTATTAATGTTTTATTTTATTACGTCTGTAATAATCATAAATGTGATAGAAATCGAAACGAATCTGTCAAACGAACAAGTCAAATCGATAGTATCCTTCTCTCTGTGTTTGAATTTGGTCTATAAAAGTTTAATAAGTTCGTGATTCTTACTATGCCTATAGTATTGCAAAACAATGTAGCATTTATTATGTAGTACCTACCTATGCATCAAAATTGAAAATAGTATCCTGCATTTTTAACCTCCCCAGTTCATACAGTTTTCACTGATCAAAAAGCTTCTTTAAATTGACAATTTCGATCATAATAGTTTAGCATAAACAGCATAGGTAAAACGATAGGTATTTTATAATGAAGGCTCTACCCATTTCCCACAATATTTTGTATGGGCATATAATTATTGTCATTGTCATCAGTGCGTGACGAACGTATGGCCGCGGGATTGAACGCAATGTTATTATCTGAGGACTCATATTATTTCCCATTGAATGTTCCCTAACAAATAAGCTAAGGTCTTCATCCTATCTAACTGCATAATACGAAGATAAAATAAGTTAAGCTCATCGTCTCTTACGATTCTATTCGTCTCTCACTATTCTATGTGTAAAAGATTTGACCATAATTTTACGGCATTCACGTCACAACAATTAAGTCTTGTCTCGCCCACTCTAGTACATCTTCGGTATTACCCATTTGTTGAAATGACGTAAAATCGCTTTTTATCCTCTAAAGTAGTTTTCGACGTGTGACATCATAAGCCATTTGAATTTAAACGAAGTAGTTACTTTATTCGCATATTATCTTAGAATAATTATGTATGGTTAACTTAATGTTAACTATGCTTCGGTCAGTCTTATAAAAGTGCACGTATATTTTACAGGTCGTTAACCTTATAACGAGATAAAACTGCAAAAAAGTTATTATAAAAAGTTAAGTTTTTAGGCGATTTAGTATAATTGTGAGTTTTTTGCTCCGTCTCACTTCCAATGAAATGACGTGATCATTGTATCACAAAAAGCCGGATACGTTGCATATTAAATCCACAAAGAGAATCGAGTTCGGTTTATAAATAGTGTTTCAAATAAGACGTGGGTAATTAAAACTCTTATTGCTTACCGATGGAATACAGTTGACGTCCATTATTAATTTCCAGGAAATTTGGAGCATCGTTTGGTATAAGGAAAATGATTCCCAATTTTTTTCGGATCAGTGCTTCGGGATATTTTGTATGATGAACCTTTATTCTTAATATATATAAATCTCGTGTCACAATGTTTGTCCTCAATGGACTCCTAAACCACTTAACCGATTATAATAAAATTCGCACACCATGTGCAGTTCGATCCAACTTGAGAGATAGGATAGCTTACATCCCGATATTCCCACGGGATCGGGAGTTACGCGGGTGAAACCGCGGAGGGCAGCTAGTCTTTTTATAAAGATTAGCATTAGGATAAAGTTGACTATAAAATATAATAGTTAGGTAGAGGTAGGGTCGTAGCACTTCGAACTTATCGTTATACGCTGAAGTTGGTCTGAATCAGTTGGCATTCTTGGAAACTAAATTTCGCTTTAAGTTTCTTTAGAACTTAATTTATCAACAGTTTTCTTAGAGACATTATGGAACTTTAAATATCTCTTTACATTATAACAAGATGTGATTGATGAAATTCTTAAAAGCGCTAACATCTATACTTACTATCACTACATAGTATAAAACAAAGTCGCTTTCTCTGTCCCTATATCCCTTTGTATGCTTAAATCTTTAAAACTACGCAACGGATTTTGATGCGGTTTTTTTTAATAGATAGAGTGATTCAAGAGGAATGTTTATATGTAAAATATATGCATAATATAGCCGTGCGAAGCCGGGGCGGGTCGCTAGTCTACACTAATATTATAAAGAGGAAAACTTTGTTTGTTTGTTTGTTTGGTTGTAATGAATAGGCTCAAAAACTACTGGACCGATTTTAAAAATTCTTTCACCATTCGAAAGCTACATTATCCACGAGTAACATAGGCTATATTATATCCCAATACTCCCACGGGAACGGGAACTACGCGGGTGAAACCGCGGGGCGCAGCTAGTAATATTATAAAAAGAAAAGATAGTTTTGTTTTATATTTGTTTGTAAGGAATAGGCTCCGAAACTACTGGACTGATTTTGATGAAACTTGGTATGAGGATACATTGATTCATTGGGAGTAACATAGGCTACTTTTGATTTCGATATTCCTACGGGATCGGGAGTAACGCGGATAAAACCGTGGTGCGCTGCTAGTTTTTAATATTGAAAAGAACACTGAACTTGTTTCACTCGTTCAAGAGAAAGTAACCAATAGCACTTGGAAGTAAAATGAACTGCCCGTACCAGTGCACATCGCTATTATTCACATTATTTAACCTACATTTACCACATTTCAATATTTACGAGTAGATGTAGATACGAATGTGTAACGGGAAATGCATCTACCGTAAGTCTCAGTACTTAAAATTACCTTTACATCAGCTGTATCATTATTTTACTGCCAATAAACTACAAATACTATAAAACCACATTAAAAGCTTAGCGGTAAAGTAATAATTTTCACATTTCGCAGTACAAACGATTAGTATTTTATTAATTATTTACTTTTAAATGCTGTGTTAGAATAGAATAAAGCAATCTTTATTCTATTTTTTAGCAAAACGTTGGTGAATTTACGTTGTATTAGTGCTTTCTAGAAATAAATAAAATACTCCACTAATAGGAAATTCTACTAATAGCAGTTTTTACATTTTCGAAAATTCTATCATGTAAGCACCTGTCTGTAAATTATATCCTGGAATGTGTAGCACAAAACTCGTTCTAGGTCTCTCTGGTCGTACTAGGATGAGTATGTACTCATATGTAGTAATTCCTTTGTGGCAAAGGAGTCTGCACGAATGATTTGTTACGAGCGTCGGGAGAGCAACCTGACACGGTCACAGACCGGTTTGAGTTATTTCGGAAATATTCATCGCTTTTTGCAAAGGATGGGACGAGCCTGTTCAAGTCACAGGATGACCTCATCGAAGGTACTATATCGTGAACCCTCTTCTGTTTCTTAATACATATTTACGTATCGATAGTAACGGTTTCACATTAATACCGTATTCACACTATTATTGCGAATGTGATGATGGCTACCGCTAACGGAACTTGTCGGACGAAACTTTGCATTGCACATCAAAATGCTTTGTACACTGAAATGTACGAGAAATTCGACCTAAAAATCAGATGCATTGGGATATTGATCTGTCTGGCAGCTGGCTCCAGAATGTTTACCGAGGATTGCGACTGCGGAAATATTCTCTGTCCTCTATGGGAATATTGTCTGTCCCAGATTGCAGATAGGTTTATGTAGTTTCTGCGTTTGTGTGTTTAAAGCCTTTTTTCTTTTAAATACCTATTAAACTTTATTTTTTTATGAAACTAACTGCGTCTCGCTTTCAAACATTTATTTAAACTTTACCATGTTTATAATATTGGTATAGAGAATAGATGAGTAAGGCTGTAAATCGAATTGCTCCAATCTCCTTTTAAGATCACTCTGTTGTCCGTCCGTCAGTCTGTCTGTCAAGACCATTTTTCTCAATTAGTCCATTTTTCTCAAAACGTCCTTATTAGATGAAAAAATATGTTTCTGATACTATGACTATTATAAGGTTTTGGGAAAGTTTGTGAATACCGAAACTCAACTCAGATAGATAGAATTCTTTAATGTAAACACAAATTTCAAATAACATTAAGTAATAATAAAATTAAAAAAATAAAGCTTAAGTCTAAGTGTCTTGCTAAATAGCGTGATTTTAAGTTAATCTAGATTAACGGGAAGTATCTGACCTAAAACCCATGTGTTCCCGTTTTAACTTCTCCGTAAACCCCACCCCGGTGCGTGAGACCGACTCGTACTTGACCGGTCATTGCTTGATTGTGGTTAAAAACAGTGAATAAATTGCCGCAGTTCTTGTCACGTTTGTAAAAAGTAGCATCAAGAAACAAAGGGAAACAACTGAGTTTACCCTCCTAGGTTTTGTTTTCATTTAATTAATAAAGACGCGGCGTATTAATTACATCGTTTTAATTAGATTCTTCCGCTTTAAAAAACAGTTTCACTTAGTTGCTTCCGATAATAAATAATTTGTATCGGAAAATGTGTACTTCAATACAGGTTATAGAGTTAGGTAGAATCGTATTACCCTTTGCCATTAAGATAAAAATATTTGTGGTAGCAAAAAACAGATCTCCCCTATGGGTGAATACTAAAGATTCCCTTCTTAAAGTTCTTTATGAATAAAATAACTTAGTTAATTACAGTGAGATCATCTAAAAACTTTTATCCTGTATTTATTGACCGGCTCGAATTTGCATAAAACGTGTTGCGTGACTCATACATCATTTCGAAAAGTTAAAAATATTGTATTCGTTCTCCCGGGGACAGGCAAGCAGGTCGGACACTGTAAACAACCGCAGATGATGCGTTTTCTTAGAAATGTAACATTTATTAAAGCAAATTATTGATCATCAGGAGGATACTAGAATAGATTAGCCAACGGATTGTAGGTAGGTATATACTCTATTTTTTATCCTAGACATCAAATTAGTAAGGGAAACGATGCCACGCAATGCTCTTATTCCGTTTCTGTTTGCTATTGGTAAGTATTGATTTGGAAGTGCCTCTTATTCTCATTATTATTACATAGTATAAAACAAAGACGCTTGTCCCTATGTATGCTTAGATCTTTAAAACTACTCAACGGATTTTCATGCGGTTTTTTTAATAGATAGAGTAATTCAAGAGGAAGGTTTTGGTACAAAAAATAAAACTACCACGCGTACGAAGTCGCAGGCAACAGCTTGTGAACAATAATCTCAACCTAATCCCACTGAAGAACGAAACCTTGGCATGTAGGTGCCTTGATTTAACTTTTGAATTCAAGGAATTCTGAAAGTTCAGCTCAGTCTCAAATATGCCTCTAACAGCTTTTCCTGGAAACAATTTCAGGACGGCCTTGCTATGAAACATCGTTCATAGATATGTTTGTTTTCCTTACTCACGGTTCAAAAACGGCTCCGCAAATTTTACTGTTCACAGGAATCGGTAGCAAGGGTGACGCTTTGTTTGCGTAACTGGGTTGAATGATCACAGCTGTTTGATTTACATTGGGGCTGAATGTTTAGAGGTAAATAATTTAGATGGATTCTTTAATGTAGAGTTGTGTTGTAGGTAAGGTTGTACCTACCTTTTATTGCGCAGTGATCGTGCCTAGGAGAGACTGGTGTGGCGATTTCATCATTGAATATGCGAATGCAATCCTGTGTTTCTCGGAAGCGCGGCTGTCATCAGCAGCTGCATTGCTCCACTGCATCGCCACCGCGTACCCCTCTCGCCTCTCGTTGGAATGACGTGCTATTACACGTTACCGAGAATTATTTCCTGTACATAGACACGCATGTAACTCTATATCCTCGTAGTTGTCTTTAGCATGATTATGTTTGTCAAAGACTTTAATTTCTATCACGTTAGCGTGAGTAATTTCATGATTTTATCATATCATTCCTAAGACTCATAAACTACTACCCATCATATTGCCGACTACATTTAGGCATTAGAAGAATTGATGCTTATAATTGGATAGGTAGTATATGTAACATCCTATTATTCGACGACCTCTGTGGCGCGTCGGGCGAACACCCGACTGCGACGCAGAAGGTTGCGGGTTCGATTCCCGCCGGGAACAAGTATTTATGCTGACCATAAATTCTTGTTTCTGGTTCTGGGTGTTTCCTATATGTATAATATGTATATATTTACAAAAAAAAAAAAAGTATATTAGAAGTTTATCCGTTATCTGGCACCCATAACACAAGCATTAAGTTGCTTAGCTTGGGGCTGGATGGCGATGTGTAATATGTCCTGAAATATTTATTTTTATTTATTTATTTATTTATTCGTGAACGAATTTATACCAAATCAAATTCAATTTCATCAATGTCGACCGTTAATTGGTATTTAGATCGCCGCCCGTTGTGGTCAGCAAACTAAGTAATATAGATATACAATTAGTACTTATATGTATACGAGGTGTTCCGGCAAACGTTGTTTTGCCATATACAAAAAAAGGAAAAAAAATAGATGAACGATTCAGACCTAACGAATATACTAACCACAGATACTAACTGATCTCAAATCCGTTCAGCCGTTTAGGTGGAATTTGGCATCTAACACCGCAGCACGAGATGTTAGTGTATTGCGTAGTAAGTCGTAACTAATATAATGTATATTGTTTCAGGTTCAAAGACGGCGTGACTTACCCATGGTCGGCTGGCGTGTCAAACCTGATCCTATACCCTGAGGCAGCCAATCAGACGCTGTACACCAGGCGGGCGGCGCGCGCTGACTCCGGCAACTACACCTGCAGGCTCAGCAATGAGACTCATACGGAGACACACACTGTCACCCTTGATATTTTAGGTGAGTAAAGATATTTGTACAACACATTAAGGAATATAGAACATGATATAATGCGTATCTCTAAATTCGCCTGTGATGTATGTTCCCGTATAACTCAGTAGGAAGAGCTTTGCGTATACAGTAGAGTACGCTAGCCTTGTCATGGTTACACAAAGCAAAGTATTAGCTAGAAAATACAAGTTGCATAAATGGGCGGATTTCTTCCAGGCAACCTTTGGATGGAAAAGAACTGATTTAGCTTTTGTGGTTGGTTGTGAGTTTATTCAAGCAGGGTATTAAAGTAAATAAACATAATAACATAAGATTCGTAGAATAAGCAGGTAGAGCTGTAGGAAAACTACAGTAGATCAATAAGAAAGCTCAAAAGCTCTTCGAAATAGTCTTTCTAAGTATGTTTGTACAAGAAATCTGATACAATTCTCGGTATTCCTAACACACGTCGTAGGTTGAGAACATAAGAATCTATCAACCGTAGAAGTGCCCAGTGAAAAGTATTTTTTTTAGATGAATTTCATAATTTTTCAAATAAAATGTGACTAATAAGCGACGCGCCCCAGCTTCACACGGGTAGCTTGAGAAACCTTTCAGTTTCGCCTGCGGCGTTGGACTTTCTTCCTTATTAAGCATAGAAAATTAAAATTATTATAGCGGTACTTACAGCAATTGAACATGGAAACGGAAACAAATACCTTGAGACTTAATAGTATGTTATTTCACAGAAAAACCAACCGATGTCCCGAGGACGATGTTCATATCGAAGGACCAGTGGGTCGAAGAGGGCGGAGTGGTGCGGCTCTATTGCGAAGCACTTATCGGTAAGTATTTTTAACCGACTTCAAAAAAGGAGGAGGTTCTCAATTCGTCGGGATATTTTTTATATTTGTATGTTTCCCGATAACTCGATGACGCTTGGACCGATTTGGAAAATTCTCTTTTGTTTGAAAGAGTATACAAATTTGGTGAAGATCGGATGAGGATCTTCGGAGTTGTTTACGAACATATATGGTGCAGAAATGAAATCCCAAAATGGTTTTACAAATTTATTTTTAACGACGTTTTTACAATGAGAAGGTTGAAGGGCAAGTGAGGTGACACAATATTAAACTAACATAAATTAAAAAATGCCTGATAAAAATATGAGAGCAAGATTAATTGATTGATTGATTTTTTTTTGATTGAGTATTTCAACTTCTTCACTCTTGCAGCTCCTCCGCCGTAGGAAGCAGACAAAGACGGACCAAGGGGCGACGTACGCAGCCTTTGATAGTGTTCACATCTGCTACTCTCGTGACGCCGTCTGGGCCGGGAAAAAGACGTTGAATGCGTCCGAGTCTCCATTGTAATGGTGGGGCGTTGTCCTCAGCCAGAAGCACCATATCGCCAATATTTATTTTGCTGGAATCAGTTCGCCATTTTGTGCGTTGTTGTAGTTCAGATATATATTCTCTTTGCCAGCGTTGCCAGTAATGTTGTCTGATTTGTTCGAGTCTTTCGTATCGTTTCAGCTGGCTTTCCTTGAGTTTACTCAGTTCTGGTGTAGGTGGCGCTGTGAGCGGTCGTCCAATGATGAAGTGTCCTGGGGAGAGGGAGAGGAGATCGTTAGGACATGATGAGAGTGGACATAAAGGACGGCTATTCAGAATGGCCTCCACTTGTGAAAAAAGAGTAGAAATTTCCTCATAAGTTAGATGGCTATTTCCCATGACACGTTTTATATGGAAGTTTGCCGATTTAACTCCGGCCTCCCAGATGCCACCGAAATGAGGAGCGTAAGCAGGTATGAAAGTGAATTTAATGCCTAACTGACTTGCAAAATCCAACAGAGGATCCTGAGTTTGATTTAAAAACGTTCCTATTTCTTTTGAAGCGGCTACAAAATTTCGTCCGTTATCGCAAAATATTTCTGCTGGTTTACCTCTTCGAGATACAAATCGCTTTAAAGTCATGACAAACGCATCTTTAGTCAAATCGCTTACTGCCTCCAAGTGTATGCATTTAAATCGTAGGCAAACAAATAAGCATAAATAACACTTAATTATACGCGATCCTCGACCTCTACGATTTAAGATAAAAAATGGACCAGCAAAGTCCAAACCAACAGATATGAATGGATAGTCAACATTAATTCTTTGAGATGGTAAACCACCCATTTTAGGTTGCAATGTTTTTCCTCGCAGACGTCTACAACGTACACAATTATTTACCGTACGTCGAGCGAGGCGACGACCATCAACTGGCCACACAGTTTCTCGAATCGTGGATAATAACAACTGTGGTCCAGCGTGCATGTTATCTATATGTTGTTTTATAAAATACAACTTTGTTATTTTATCTGACGCGTGTAATAATATGGGATGTTTCTTTTCGTATGGATATATCGAAGCATCTATACGTCCTCCTACTCTAATTAATTTATCGGAGTCTAAAAATGGGGATAATGATAATATTTTACAGTTGTTATTTAACTGTTTACCTTTAGAAAGTAAATCGTATTCTTTAGGAAACGATTGGCGCTGCGAGATACGACACAATGCATTGAATGAGTCACGCAGCTCGTTGACCGTTAATATACCTATACTACGCTTATCACTATTTCTTAAATTAAATATAAACCTAAGTATGTAGGCAAAAGTTCTATGCATTTTGTTGAATGATGAATAATTATTAAAGTTGAAAGATTGACTGGTAATTATTGTGTGAGATTTTAATTCTAACGTGGTTGGTTGATTGATATTAAGAATTGGCCACTCTGATTCATTTTTGTATAAAAAGTTCGGGCCTGACCACCAAATATTTAAATTAATTAATTGTTTTGCAATAACGCCTCTCGTTATTAAATCCGCAGGGTTTGTTTCCGTCGGCACGTATCGCCAGGCTAAACCGTTAGTAGTTTGGGTAATTTCTTGAATTCGATTACCTACAAAAGGTTTTAATTTACTCGGGTCACTATTTATCCAACTAAGTACTACACTGGAGTCGCACCAGTGATATATCTTATTAGGTGTAAAACGAATGGAATCTAATGTGGATTTTGATAACCTTGCCGCCAGTAAAGCTGCGCACAACTCGAGGCGAGGAATAGTAGTTGGTTTTACGGGACACACCTTGGATTTAGCACAAATTAAACAAACACTGACCTTGTTATTATGACTTACAGATTTAATGTATATGCAAGCGCCCATAGCGGACAAACTTGCGTCACTAAAGGTGTGCATTTCTATATAACTAGGTGAGTCGCACAATACCAACCTAGGTACTTGTAAGTTAGTTAAATATTTGATATTATTAGCAAATTTGATCCATTCGTCTTTGATTAATTGTGGGACAGGTTGATCCCAATCTAGTTTTAATTTCCATAGTTTCTGAATTAATATTTTAGGCTGAATTATGACGGGACTTAGTAAACCTAGAGGATCAAATATTTTTAATGAATTTGACATAATATAGCGCTTTGTTATTACATCGTTATTTAAATTTAAATTCTTTAAGGGAAAATGGAAGGTATCGGTAGACGGTGTCCATCCTAGCCCGAGAGTACTCGACGACTCACTAATGATTAATTCATCCTGTTTGTCTAAGATGAGGTTATCAAATATTTCTGGGCAGTTACTTTTAAATTTTCTCAAGCTGAAACAGCCAGATTTTAATGCACTTGTAACGGACTGTTGAATGTATTTTAATTGATTTAGATCATCAGAGCCGGTGATCAGATCATCGACTAGAAAATCATTTTGAATAATTGTTTTGATAAGCGCGTCGTGTTGTTCATCACCTACTTGGAATAAGCAACGAGTACTTAGGTAGCTAGCGCTTGCCGTGCCATATGTAACTGTTTTTAGCTTGAGTGTTTGTATAGGCTGGGACTCATTTTCCCGCCAAAGAATCAATTGTAAATTGCGATCATTTTCATGTACTAGCACTTGTCTGTAAAATTTAGAAATATCGCCAGTTAAAAGATATTTGTATTGTCTGGAGCGCAATAAAATAGAAAATAATGAATTTTGAATATTCGGACCTACTTGCAATATATCGTTCAATGAATACCCAGACGTGGAGGGGGCTGATCCATCGAACACCACGCGAACCTTAGTGGACTCGCTGTCTTGTTTAAAAACAGCGTGATGACACAAGTAATAATAGGGTTTCGTAGAAATATTTATATGATTATTTGTAGGAGATAAATGACCTAACTCTGCGTATTCATTAATGAACTTAGTGTATTCTAATTTTAGTGCAGCATTTTTTCTAAACCTTTTTTCTAAATAAATTAGTCTTTTCTTAGCTAAATGGTAAGTATCGCCTAGACAATCTGCAGCGTGTTTCATAGGCAATTTTACGCAAAATCGACCTGAAGGATCTCTAGTAGTATGTGTAGTGAAATGGTTTTCACAATATTGATCACTTTGACTTAAAATTGGTGTCTTGGAAACTTCTTCCAATTCCCAAAATTTGGTTAGCATGTTTTGAATATCTTCATTTTGAGCATCAGAAATAATTGCATGATTGCATAGTGTGACCTTGTGTGACGTCACTGAACTAATTGGACCTGATATGATCCAACCTAATTGTGAACTTCTTAACTTTGTACTATTATTGATATCGTCTAAAGAACGCTGTTCGTTGCCTAGCAAGTCCCAAAATAAATCCGCTCCTATTAGAACATCTATTGGAGCCGGTTGATAAAAGGTGGGATCGGCTAGTTGTATGTCTTTAGGTATATTTAATGACTTAATATCGATTAAGATCTTTGGTAAATGACCAGTTAATTCCTTTAGAACTAAACATGATAGTGAGACCTTGTAATTTTTGTTTAATGAATTAATTTGTATGTTGCAACTTTCTATAGCATGGTTAGAGGAAATGTTTCCTATTCCAGTTACTTGTATGGAACCAGTTGGATTAGAATTTAATGAGAGTCTGCACTTTAAGGACTCTGTGATGAATGATGATTGGCTGCCACAATCTAGAAGAGCGCGAACTTTGACCTTTTGCTGGGTTATAGTATTCGACACCTCAATCATGGCAGTGGATAACAGTACTTGATTTGATTGTTGATTTGAAAAATTAGCAACTACTTCACAATCCTCGTGCTGTTCATCTGTGGTGATGAGATTGCTATCAACAGAAGGACGGTGAAGTAGACTATTATGTCTACCCTGGCATATGCGACAGGGACCTAAGCGACACTCTCTAGTGGAGTGACCTGAACGAAGGCAATTTGTGCACAATTTGTATTTAATTGCGTCTTTGATTCTATCCTCTACTCCTTTGGATTTAAATGTATGGCAATCATAGATTCTATGCGGACCGTTGCAAATAACACATGCAAAAGTTCCTTTATTATTGAACTTGTTATTGTTTGAGCCTATAAACGATTTTATATTTGAATTCTGTACCGATTTTTGAGTGAGTGGAGGAGCATAACGACCTTGAGATGTGGAAGGAAACGAATCAGTGTTCTCAAGCACGTCTGCACGATCAGTCAAAAATGAAAAAAATTGTTTTAAAGTAGGTACATCCTCCTTTAAGATTTTACGATGTTCTTCCCATTTTACAAGGGTATTATGATCTAATTTAGTTGAAAATATGTATATAATGAGACCATCCCACATATCTGTTGGCTGACCTAAGCTAGCTAAGGCACGCAGATTCTTTGTTACATGATCTATTAAGTTTCTTAAGGATAACTCAGACTCACGAGTAATTGGCTTAAAACTGAGCAGAGATTTAAAGTGGTTTTTTATAAGGACTCTTTTGTTATTAAAACGATTACAAAGAAGATTCCACGCTTCAGTATAGTTATTCTCGGAGACCTCGAGGTTATCAAGGACACTCGCTGCGTCACCTTCTAAATAGGATAACAGATAGTGGAATTTACTGATAGGAGGTATGCGATCGTTGTCATGAATCAACCTAGTAAATGTATCTCGAAAACGCAACCAGTGGAAATGAGAGCCATCGAATTTAGCTATTTGAATTCGAGGTACTTCAACACCGGAATGGTGATGCTGATGTTGTTCTACACAACATGAAGTTTCATGAACAGAATTACGCCGTTTTTCGCATTCCTGTTTCTCAGTAAATGATTCGATTAGATTTTTTGCCTTGGCTATATTAATCACAATTTCTGTCTCAATAGTTTCACGTTCTTCAATTTCTGAGATAATATTTTCTGGATCTAAAACATCTATTTTATTCTGCAAGTCATCAAACCGAACAGATAAAGCCTCAAATTTAGCTAACTTTAAAGAAAATTCAGTTAGTTGAATATCACTTAACGTTTCAAGTTTGGAAGTACTATTCAAATAGTTTCTAAATTTAGTGATTTGACCTTTAATAGACACTCGTTTAGTAATTAATTCTTTATATAGTTTATCTTCCGTGGACATTTTGAAGCTATATCTAGTAAGGCTTTATAAAGATAAATAAAAAAAGAATAAACGCTCACGCTCCTCGTCTCGCTGACTCCTGACGCAATGCTCTGGAGGCCGGCGGCTGCGCCCACGATGCAGTCGAATGCACGGGGACCAGCTCAATGTTAGAGCTTGTACGGCAACCAGCAGCCGAAGCTTGCGAAGATGGATATTCCGACTGTAGGTATATCCTGAAATTGTCGGCAAGATGTGTGAATAAAAGACCAAGATGACGTGAGGAATTCTGGATGAAATGTGTCTGTGAATAGGGGGTTGTGATATTATCCCACTGCTAATTTATTTGCATTGATTTAAATGATTTTTTAGTTGAAATAATTGAAACTTGCCTATTTTTGTATGAAAATGTGGGTACTTGAAAAAAAAAAATATATATATTAATTATTTAAATGGGTAAAAAATTGGAAAATTTGGGAAATATTCTGCACAAAATACTGATTTGACAAGTGAATGCTATTTCTGAATATTGTTAGTAGGGATGGAATGTAGGTATATGGAATTTGGAGTAAATGAATATGTATGAAAGGAAGGACACTTATCTGATGATGAATTTTGCTGCACGGCGTGATGCTTTTAGCTGCACCACTGACCAAACCAGATCCTTGGGCGTCTCTGACTGCAACTGCATATGCTGGAACCTGTGGTTATGCCCACTGAATTGCTCCTGCCTTGATATTGTACCACGACGATTGCGGCGTGGCAATTTTTCTTCTTTCATCAAATTGTCTTCCCTTGTATATTCTGGTTGTTTCTTCGTATTATCATCCCCTCATGGGCCACCAATTTATGTTTACGAACATATATGGTGCAGAAATGAAATCCCAAAATGGTTTTACAAATTTATTTTTAACGACGTTTTTACAATGAGAAGGTTGAAGGGCAAGTGAGGTGACACAATATTAAACTAACATAAATTAAAAAATGCCTGATAAAAATATGAGAGCAAGATTCTTCTTGCGACTTATGTAGGGCGCGGTAAGGCGAAGCCGTAACAGGAGTGATGAACAGAATTCCACTTTGAGAGTGCAGCAAATTACTCAGTTTTCCATTTTCATTACCTACTTTAATGGTTACCGATTTACATGGACAATCCTTTAAATCTGTGTCGACGACTATTTTAAGATGATTCCATGTGATCTCATGCGAATAATTCTACCTGTAAACTTTTTTACTTTTTACTTTGACTAGTTACATCTTTTTCTGCCTGCCCTTATCCCAAATGATTTTGGGTCGGCGCAGTCTGTCTTCTTCCATTCACTTCTATTAGTCGTCATCTCATCGTTCACATCCATCTCTCTCACATCTTGTCTCACGCAGTCCATAATTTCTTAGGTGGAATAGTAAAGGCGCCAACAAAACAGTAAAAAAGCACGGTCTTATAGCACAAGTAAAGGGAAAATTCCGAAATATAAAAAAGTTGTAAATTAAGGTAAATTTTGGTACCTACAAGTTTTCGCGAAAATGTAAATTTGCCCATATTTTTTTATCGTGTCGACTCAGGATTTTGATTTTTATACACCTAATAGGGAGTATAGATCTCAGTATCTGGTATGAATTTCAACTTGCTAGGTCCACCCGTTCCTGAGAAAATCGGTGGTGACACACACTGACAGACAGACAAGAAAGTGATCTTATAAGGGTTCCTTTTTTACCTTTTGAGGTACGGAATCAAGAAAACGTATATAAATAAGTAGTCTATCCGTTGTCTAGCCATCGTAAGACAAGCCTAGTTGCTTAGATTGAGGCTAGATAGCGCCATGTGGAAAGTCCTGTAATCGGTGGTGACACACACTGACAGACAGACAAGAAAGTGATCTTATAAGGGTTCCTTTTTTACCTTTTGAGGTACGGAATCAAGAAAACGTATATAAATAAGTAGTCTATCCGTTGTCTAGCCATCGTAAGACAAGCCTAGTTGCTTAGATTGAGGCTATATAGCGCTATGTGGAAAGTCCTGTAATATTTTATCAATTGTTTAGGTCGTTCGTACCTGGCGGATGCCCGCAGCGACCTTCGTTGGAGAAAAGTCTGGCCGAACGGGACAGAAGGCGATCTCTTGCCCACACAGACTGAAATCAAAACCACACGGTAAGTACCCATACCTATAATACGTACGTAGGTAGGTATACAAATCTACAAAGAATAATATAAAATAAATACATATTAAATCACTACATAGTATAAAATGAAGTCACTTTTCGCCGTCCCTATTTCCCTTTGTATGCTTAGATCTTTAAAACTACGCAACGGATTTTGATGCGGTTTTTTTAATAGATAGAGTGATTCAAGAGGAATGTTTATATGTATAATACATGCATAATATACCTACCCGTGCGAAGCCGGGGCGGGTCGCTAGTAATATTATAAAGAGGTAAGATTTTGTTTTTATGTTTTACGAATAGGCTCGAAAGTTTTGATGATTTTGATGATTGGTATGAGGATACATTGATTCATTGGAAATAACTCTACTACTGCTACGGCTAGTTCTTATCTCGATATTCCTACAGGATCGGGAGTTACGCGGGTGAAACCGTGAAGCGTTGCTAGTCCTAACCAATATTAGAAAGCCAAAAGTTTGTTTATTTATTTTTATCACAGTTGCTCATAAAGTGGATCTTAACAAAAAAGCAAAAAGGCTTTTGCCACGCTCGCGTTCCGCTCGCGCGTCATAAACCGCCTCTATGGAACGATCAGCTTTCCACACTTGTATCGCAATGTACTATTATCTATCAATTAATTGCTGATAGTTTGTCTCGCTAAAATCCGAAAACGGCTGGTCCGATTTAGATGATTTCAGTTTTGAAATGTTTGTGGTAGTCCAGGGAAGATTTAAACGGTGAGAAAGATCGTATTACGCGGGTGAAACCGCGGGGCGCAGCTAGTTTGTTTTTGTGTTATTGTTTCTCTTCACGTTCAAACGACTTGACCATTTTTTTTTGTGACTTGTTGGTGGTATAGTTGAAGGAGAACGCTCACTCCTTATCATATTAGATTATTCTATTTTTTATTCGTGAGATCCTGTAATTGGCTTTCTATTGTTATACTGTTGTTGTTAAATTCTTATAATAGCTGTTGGATTTCCAAATAAAAAAAAAATAAAAAAAAAAAAAAAATAGCTAAAAATCCAATAGCCGTAGTTTACGAGATGGAGAAGAACATAGTGCCCTAATGTACTTAGCCTTGTCTGGTCGTGTTTAAAAAAAAATCGAAGACACTACACTCTTCTCTCTTCATTATCTTTTTCTCTTACGGTTTTTCGTTTCACGTTTTCGTAACGCGTTACATTTTTTCTCTGCTAGGTCCCCCTCGCCAACCCGCAATAAGGAACTTCGTTCCAATATAAATATGTATATTCTGAAAATTACGACTCTGGAATATAATTTCGCAATTGATTTACCTTTCATAGAATCGTAAATTGAAATGAGAATTCCATTAACAATAATTGACGGTTAATTCCTAAATGAGAACTATATTTCAATTGGTAGTAGTTGGTAAGGTTTTAGTGATTTTATATTTATACTAGAGACCCGCCCCGGCTTCGCACGGCTATATTATGCAAGTATTATACATATAAACCTTCCACTTGAGCCATTCTATCTATTAAAAAAACCGCATCAAAATCCGTTGCGTAGTTTTAAAGATTTAAGCATACAAAGGGAATAGGGACAGAGAAAGCGACTTTGTTTTATACTATGTAGGTAGTGATTACAAAGTTGCAGATTAATAAAATAAAATATTAGATTTTTACTTTAAAAACAAACAAGTATTATGTCATAACCTATCATCACTACATCACTACATAGTATAAAATCGCTAGTACTAAATATAAAGCTGAAGCGTTTGCTTGATTAGACGCGCTAATCTCAGGAACTACCTACTGACATACTACTGGTTCGAATTGAAAAAAATATTTTTGTGTTGGATAGTCCATTTATCGAGGAAGGCTATAACTTTTTATTTTGATATTCCCACGGGATCGGGACTTACGCGGGTGAAGCCGCGGGGCGCAACTAGTACCTTTAAAAAAAATCTAACTGGGTCCGTTTTGCGAAAAACTATTTTTAGAAAAAAACTACTAAGTATTACAAGATGTTTCCAGTGATAAATTGATGATTCATTTCTAATCTAGGCGTGTTGTGGGCGTTTCTCGAAGGTTCTCGTATATGTATTTACTTGTATATTATTTATTAACCTGACCTTTGTCAAGTGAAAGGCCAGTATGGCTATTTATTATTTTGACATTTCTCAGAAAAACACTCGGGATTTTGCACGTCTGAATTTTGTAATTGAAGAAAACGACTTCAAGAAAGTAATCTTTTAAGGGTTCCTTTTTACCTTTTGAGGTACGGAACCCTAAAAATGATATATTTTCGTTGATTCTCAATACTATATTTGTTTCCAAGAATTGAAATCTATTAGCAACACTATCGATTAATTAGTAAATAATATAGGGTGATTTTTTTTTCGGAAAAAAACCCTTTAATTAATAAAATAATACTAAAAAAAAAAGCGAATGCTCGGCCGAGCTACATGATAGGCGGAGTGGGGGGTGTTAGGTATTATTTTCGTTACAGAATTTCTTGATTCGGTCGCCGCGCTCAAAGCCCGCGATAAAAGCTATGCAATAGCTTAAAAACGTTAAATAAAGTGATAAAGGTTTTTTTTTTCGGGACTTTCAATGTGTTGAACAGCCCGCTAGTATCCTACTAATATTATAAATGTGAAAGTTTGTGTGTGTGTGTGTGTACGTATGTTTGTTACTCCTTCACGCTAAAACTACTGGACCGATTGCGATGAAACTCGGTATCTAGATAGCTGTAGACCTGGATTAACACATAGACTACTTTTTATCCCGATATTCCCACGGGATCGAGACTTACGCGGGTGAAACCGCGGGGCGCAGCTAGTATACTATAATAGCTTTATAAAATATAATAATGTAGCTAGTTCGTTTTTTTTTTTCAAAATCTGGCACGCAACTCCTTCTGGCGCAATCTATCTTCTATACATTTACAATACTTTGTCCTGACTGACAGACAGATCAACGCACAGCCTAAACCGCTGATCGTATAGAGACCTGAAACTTGGAGGGTGTGTTCTATGTATGACGTAGGCATCTGATAAGGATTTCCGAAATTCCACCCCTTAGGGGGTGAAAAAGGGGTTTAAACTTTGATTAAAGTAAATAGGGGTCAAATTTGTATGGAACAACGTGATTCCTTGGTCCATTTTCGGACGAATTCGCGGGCAAAGGCTAGTTTTTCTATATATTTACTAATATTCGTACCTTTAAAGTGAAACAGTGTACAAATTCCGTGAAACTGATAAAAAAATTAATAAATAGATTCCTCGAATGGATTCGTTTCGACTTCGACGCTATTCCTGAACTATGAGTTTGTAGAAACGCTTAGAAATGTTTTAAATTAAAATGGTGTTTATTTGACAACCTCTGTGGCAGAAGGTTGCGGGTTCTATTCCCGTCGGCATATAAATATTTCTGTAAAGTTATTTCTTTCTGTAAATTATTATTTGTGTTAGCCTGGGTATTTCTGTATATACTATATTAAGTACTAGCTGCGCTCTGTGTTTCCGTCGCCAGCTATCTACATACCGAGTTTTATAGCAATCGGTCTAGTAGTTTTTGCGTGAAAGAGTAACAAACATAAAAATCACATAAACTTTCACATTTATAATATTACTAGGATAGGATAGATCGATAGATGAATTCTTTATTGCAAACACCATTTTTAAATTACATAAAAAAACATAACTTAAGTCTGAGTGTTACAAAGGAGGGCCTTATCGATTAAAGCGATCTCTTCCAGGCAACCTATGGATGAACAAGAAATTGAGGAAGGTGAAGGGTAGGGTGTATGTGGTCTAAACTTAGGAAATTAAATGAACAGCATGCAAATAACAACATAAACATAATATTTAATACATACATACAAATAATAATCAATAAATCACAAAGTGTACATAAATATTTATACTTACATAATATACAGGGTGTATTTTTATTTTATATATCCTGAACTATAAGAGATAGCGAAAAATCCTGAAAGGAGAAGCGTGCCCAATTTTGACAAAAACTAAAACTGCATCATTAGAATTTTGAAAAATTAATTGCCGTAGCCAGGAATCGAACCTGCTAAAAAATAATCATCCCATATTTTTATACCAATCGATATTCTTGCTAATAGAGATCAATCCTTGAAAACAAACATAGTATGGCAAATCAAAGGAAATATGTAGTTAATTTTTGTAGTCTTCTGTAATTTTCATACTACTGTGCCTGAAAAAATGTAGTGAGTAGGGTATGGTTGATGACGTTACAAACTATTAAGCACAAAAAACATTAACTGTTTTTTTTTACAAATTTTAAGTGTTGGAGAAAAATATTACTTCCCTTCTACTATGTCTCAAACTCTATTATTTTACCAGAGACGTAAAGATGAAAATTGTAGAAAACTACAAAAAGGAGCTATTTCCTTTGATTTGCCAAAAAGAAAAGAATACAAGTATATTCTATCCGTTGTCTGGTTACCATAACACAACCTAGTTGCTAAGCTTGCGGCTAGATGGCGCTGCATGCGATGCCCTGTAATATTTATATAAAATACGTTATCAAATGTACCTAAATTGTACCTACTAAGCGTGTTGTTTTGATTACATAGGGGGTTTACTTAGATTTACAGTAGGCATACAATTTTATTTACCTAATTTTGCGGTGTGAGTCAATTTTATGTTAAGGATGCGTTTACGATTCGACGCGCCTGAAGTATCTAGACTGACTTTTCATTCAAAATGGTCGTTACTTTATACATCGAACTGAGACAAAGACAAATAAAGTCAACCTTATTTCTATAAACATAAGCTTTACGTGAAATAAAAACATGGTGGATATATTTTTGTGGTTTATGGAGTAATTGTGAATATTTTGTCGTATCTTTTTTGAATGAATGAATGTTTAATATTTCTATTTTATCGTAGTATATTTTTTATTATTTGAAATCTTCTAGATATTAAGATATTTGTACCGAAAGTCGGCCTATTTTCTTAGTTTTCGCGGGAAGAGGCTACGGAAAACCATTGAAATGATTTTTAAACATTCTACAGATAAGTGTTGTCTGATTCATTAGGTACCTATCTTTAAAATATGTAAAACTTTGACGGATAAACCGGAAAATAAACAGCTAAATATACTTTTGCTAACATTTTGACACTTTCCGTAATCGTCCTTAAGTACTTATCGTACTTTCAAACTAATAAGTATTAGTATGATTCAGGATTTATCAACTACATTTTACAGATTTTTCCGGAAGATAAAGTTAGTGGCAAGGTCGTTCGGTAAAACCCAATCCCATTGGAATATCAGACTAAAGCAGCCCATATGTGACTTCCAATGAATCAATGTATCCTCGTACCAAATTTCATCAAAATTTGTCTAGTAGGCCTATTCGTTACATAAAAAAATTGACAATCAAAAAATCTTTTCTCGTTATGATATTATTGCGTCAATATAATAACTAAAACGCTTGAGTGGCTGAAATATTGGTAGGTATTTCATTTTCACAAAATGTTTCGTTTCGACTAGAAATGAATAGATTGCTGATTGATTATTAATTAAGTCTTTACAGTCTACTACATCTCCACGGTTTTGCGATATCCGTTTCAAATACATGTACGGTTGGAATGAGAAATTCAGACCCACCGTAGAGTTTTAAAATTGCTATTATTGGAATGTTTTTATTCTTATAATATTTATCTAATAAATTAATGACTTGAAAGACTTTAAACTCAAGCAAGATCTTTGAATCTTGCTTGAGTTTAAAACATTTTAAATAGCAGTCTTGGAGCTTTACGGTGAGTCTGCAATTCTGACTCCGACCGTCCCACTAAATGGGACACTAGCAGCGCTCCGCGGTGTCACCCGCGTAACTCCCAATCCCGTGGGAATATCGGGATAAAAAGCCTATAGTAGCCTAAAGCCTTCCTAGATAAATGGACTATCTAACAAACAAACAAACTCTTTAGCTTTATAATATTAGTATAGATTATATGCCTGCTACTAACCACTTATTATTATTTATTTATATTGATTTCATTCCTTATTATCTAAAACAGTGAGGACGTAGAAGACATCATCGGGTCATACCTAACAGTGGAGCGAGTGTCGGCGCAGGACTACGGCACTTACGTGTGCCTCGTTCACAGCAACGACGTCGTCTCAAGGAGCTATGTCATCGTGCACTACAGACGTAAGTCTATTATCTTACTACTAGCGACACGCACCTCCTGGGGCCTAAGTCTGCTAATACAATCGTGTTTCAATAGTGTGTCGATATAATCGTAATAGAAATTTAATGTCAAAAATATGACATTACATGTCAAATTGGTATTCTGCTAACGTTGACTATTCTATCGAGACACCACGGACACACCACTGACTCACTTTTTTATTCTGCTCTACAATAAATAAATAAATAAATATTGCAGGACATTCCACACATCGCCATCTAGCCCCAAGCTAAATAACTAGACTTGTGTTATGGGTGCTAGACAACGGATATACTACTTATATATTTTTCTTTTGTAAATATATACTTATAATACATAGAAACAACCAGACCACAGACAAATATCAAAGCATAAATACTTGTCTGTGGCGGGAATCGAACCCGCAACCCTGTGTTTGGCAGTCCGGCATGGTAACCATTGTGCCAACTGGGTCGTCAAATCGTGGCTTAATGGAATCTCGATAGTTGTCAAAACGGTATATTGCTTAGCAACATATACCATGTTGCTAGGCAACACCTGCAAGGTAAATATTACCATACCATTGAGACTCCATAGTGATTATATTGCGATGTTATTAAAACTTTAGCAGAATACCAAATAAAGTCACAATCTCGATATAATATCAATAGAGTCTCAATATAATGACAATGGTTGGTCAAATAGCAGAATAAGGCCCCTGGATATCACTACATAGTCACTACATAGTCACTACATAGTCACTACATAGTCACTACATAGTCACTACATAGTCACTACATAGTCACTACATAGTCACTACATAGTCACTACATAGTATAAAACAAAGTCGGTTTCTCTGTCCCTATATCCCTTTGTATGCCTAAATCTTCAAAACTACACAACGGAAAATCGTTTTTTTTTAATAGATAGAGTGATTCAAGAGGAAGGTTTATATGTATAATACATGCATAATATAGCCGTGCGAAGCCGGAGCGGGTCGCTAGTATAAAATAAAGTCACTTTTCGCCGTCCCTATGTATGCTTAGATCTTTAAAACTACGCAAAGGATTTTGATGCGGTTTTTTTAATAGATAGAGTGATTGAAGAGGAAGGTTTATATGTATAATACATGCATAATATAGCCGTGCGAAGCCGGAGCGGGTCGCTAGTTATAAATAAATAAATGGAGGACATTCCACACATCGCCATCAAGCTAAGTAACTAGACTTGTGATAAGGGTGCTAGACAATTTAGCTTTTCTTTTGTAAATATACATTTATAATACATAGAAACAACCAGACCACAGACAAATATCTTAGCATAAATACTTGTCTGAGGCGGGAATCGAACCCGCAACCCTGTGTTTGGCAGTCCGGACTTCCGGACATTGACGTCTCAGACTAACGCGTCAGTTATCTTGCTGTCAATAATATACGCTGCCCTAACCAAGTAAAATAGGTAGAATTCGGTTCTGGCAGTCACAGTTTTAACCTTACAGAAACCTAGAAGAAACAGAAATGGCTAGGTTAAGGTTGCTTTATTCATTGTGCAGAAATAAGTAGTTGAATAAACGAAAAAGAAAAATGCGTTTCAAATGTTCAACGTTATTTTCACTTGTGAGTATTTGTACTAATTAGTTTTGAAATGTTTCCTTTCCTACAAATTATATTGAAAATCCTACAGCGTGCTCATACTTCATACTATGAAGTTCACAGGCAAAGTTCGTTCTGCACTTATCTCTGTTCTAGCCAACTCTACTTGAGTCTGATCTAACTTTGTTACTTATAAGAAGTTTCTTCTATAATATTCTATATCATGATTATGATTTCTTGTAAATTAAACAACTTTTGGTTGTATCTTACGTCTAACTATAAATGTATGTGTTCTAAAACTTCTGCCCGGGGTCGTCGAATTTCCGCGAAATTTCTATCTGAAAAATAACTTTTTCAAACTATTATTTAAAATGTTAATTCTGAATTATCTTTACAACAAAAAATAAAGCTTTCTTCCATATACAAAATAATAATGTTCTTCCAAACAATTGTTTCAACAAGTTTTGTTTAAAGTTAACTTATGTTTACGATTGGTCGAATAAATTAAAACCCCGCCTAGCCCCGCCCACATCTACCGAACGTGTTTTAACAAAACTATAAACATTCACCTGTAAGAAGATGTAAACATTGTTATTAAGAATTAGTTTTTTTAGTGACGGAATTAGCAGATGTTTCACTTGATGTTAAGCGGTATCATTTCGCCCATATATCGCATTGCACCTGTCATTTAGATATTTTAGATGAAATTGCACTGACCTCCCTATGGAGGCCGATATCGCCAACGTAGAAAAAAAAAGCTTCTTTAAACCGAGAAATAATCCTCTATAGACGTTTTAGAATAATTTCTTAGTTTTAGTAATCTTAAAATGAAAGAAGTATTCTTAATTTTTTTATACTACTCATTATTTTCAAGAACATTTATTAAAAGGAAAGGGTACCGGGGGCTCTTTCCATACAAACTATTACAAACGTAGTCGACTGTTTTCTCCTTAAAAATATTTTTGCTAGTGTCATTATCCAGGGAGGAAACAGTCGACTACGTTTGTATGGAGAGAGCGCAGGTACCCTTTCACCTTAAAAACAAAAAATATTCTCTAATGTTTATGGAAGAGGATTATTTCTCACTACAAGAAACTTTTTTTCCGTGAATGTCATTAATAAAATGGTTTCATTTGATTTTCGCCATTTCGGCACCCGCCGAAAGCAATGTCTACTTTTGATATCGACAAAATTGATAATAGATAGGTGGCGCTTTGATTAGGCACGAAATATTGCTTGGGTTTTATATGGCTACCAAACTAGCTTACTTGTAATGATAGGATATCAGTGATGAATTGTCTTATTTCCCAAAACTTACCTACACCCTTCAAATAGATACAATAAAAATCCCCGAACGTCAACCGCAACGAATAAAATTACATCAACGTTTTTTATTCATGATTCATAGAGATCTGGTCTGGGGATTTTTGAAGTTATACTTCTTTAGGCGCGTTATGAAAAAATGATGAGAGTTACAGACACAAATGTCACAGATGCGCGGTAAAGTAACAGGTTGAAGCCGCCCGCAAAATAAATATTAGACGGACGGACGGACGGAAAGACGGACAGACGGACAGACGGACAGACGGACAGACGGACAGACGGACAGACGGACAGACGGACAGACGGACAGACGGACAGACGGACAGACGGACAGACGGACAGACGGACAGACGGACGGACGGACGGACGGACGGACAGGCGGACCGACGGACGGGCCGACAGACGGACGTATAACTTCTAAAAGTATAACTTCTCGCGCGCGTACATAACTACACGCACCCATTATTTTACGGATACGAAACATAAATTCAATCAAGCAGATAATTAGATACAAATGCTGCCGAGTAAAACTTAATTAACATCTACCAGACATATCTGTATCACAATAATTAGGATCCTATTTCTACAAAAAAATTGAACAGTAATTGTTGGGCATTTGGCTACCGATAAATTGGTTTACGGTGCAAAAACAGATTACAACAATAATTATTTACCCGCTTCAAAATTGGTGTTTTGGCAAACTTTAGACTTTGATAAGTAGGTACATTTATTAGTGTTTCGATGTGTAGGTATTTAAGATAAACTAGAGATTTTTAAAGGTTTTTGTACCAATAGACGTATTTGGTTGTGAATTATTCTTAAAAACACATTGCATATCACACTGTATCTACTAAATAGAATAGTATTTGAACTTTGTCGACGATTATGGCACCTTTGGATACCACTGGACCAGTGTGGCCTGTGTACTTAAGTTAGTAGGCCAAGGACCTCAAGGCTAAGGACCTCTTGAAAAATACTAAATCCATAGTTTTTAGCTAATATCGGGTTTCAAATTGTGTAAAAAATGTATGGATTAGTCTGAACTAAATAATTTCGAGATACTTTTGATTTCGACTGCATAGTTTTTTCAATTTTTTTAATGACAGGATCTATTTAACAAACCGCAAACTGTAAAAATTTGATTTGATGCTATGCGAATCCTAATAAATATAAAAATTTCGTGTCGCGATGTTAGTTACCTATGTCTACCTAACCGGCTGAACCGATTTGTATAATTTTTTTTGTGTATGTACATTAGGTGTGAGAGTCGAACAACATAATTTTTTTCCTTTTCAGCTAGTTATCCTATAAAATTAAATGTTTGATATATCCAGATGGTGGTGGTGAATCGAACGGTGCGTGGTGTGGTGGTGAAACGATACCGTGGCGGGCGTTGGCCCTAGGAGCGGCTGCCGGAGCACTGCTGCTGGTGTCTGCGGCCGCGCTGAGACGCCGCTGCGTACCACGACTACTGCTCGCCGCGAGGCAGGCTAGAGCGAGGGCTGCTACACCCGCACATAGGGCTAGAGGTATTTATACATTGTCTTTTATGTATTACTAAAGCCTCCACTACACTACTCGTGAAGTTACTCGACGAGGTTGACTGAGGACTCGTGCAACTTCGCGAGAAACGTTCATATTCGAACGTCACGTCACCTCGCGCCCTTTGACTCGTGCACAAATACCGACAACGAGCGGAAGTCGCCCGAAGTACCCCGAAACACCATCTAATTCGGGTTACTTCGATCAACTTCACGAGTAGTGTAGTGCTGGCTTAATATTATAAGACAGTAGCTTTTACCCACGTAGGAGTTGAATTCTCAAATTCGAAAATTATTTCTTAGCGGATGCCTACGACGTATCTGTATGACACAGCCAAATCTGTCCATTGATTTGGGCTATGCGTTATTATATCAGACAGTCTAGATTTAAAAATTTATACTTATAGATTAATACTTTGCTTATAATTAATCTGTATAGGCTTTGAAACTACTGGACCGTTTCTGATGAAACTTGGGGAGTAAAATAAACGTTTTATCCCGGTATTCCCAACAATTTACGTCTAAAACCGCGGGTGGCAGCTAGTTTAAAATTGTATTGGGGATTTCCTAGTAGGTACGGTCACAATGACACATGACTCATTTGCAGTTTTTTTTTAAATAATTTAATATTTATAGAAAATACTAGTTGGTATCAAAATATACAATTTTAATAATAATATACTTTATATGCTTGTGTGTTTATATAAAATACAGTTTTCTTAATGACCAGCCTACCATATAAGAGCATAGTTAATCGATGACATATACTGTTTATGCAAAGAACATATTTTATTATTCACAGGATAGTTTTATGCTTTACAAATATCTATCTAATAATAGTAAAAATACGGTTTATTTTGGAATAAAACCGTCTGCTTTTTATGAGTATATTAAAAAATACGAGTTTACTAGCTTTAACCTGCAGCTTAATTCTAATTGATACTATTTGTTTGTTTGTTTGAACGCGCTAATCTTAGGAACTATAGTTCCCAACACAAAAATATTTTTTCTGGTGGGTCTGTTATGCTGCCGACCGTATACAAAGTTTAACAGTAAATGAAATATTTTTCCATTTCTGTGTATATTGTTTCCATAGTATCTAACAAGATGTTGTATGAAACAGGTTACTTTCCTTGTTCCAGTGCTGGAGAAGGAGTTCGACGTGCTAGTGTGTTGGACGGCGGTGGACGGTGAGCTAGTGAGGGGAGCGCTGTTACCGACGCTCGCCTTGAAGTACAAGTATAGGGTGCATGCTGTGCCGCTCTCTACGCAACCTGATACATGTGAGTTTATATTTTGATATTACTTTTACCTACTAGGTATTTTTCTAGAGTTTTTCACATGTAGAATACACAAGTACTGCCATAGAAATGGTCTAATTAGGATAAGTAAGCTGAAGTGGCAATGGGGGGGGCATGTGATTCGTAGAACTGATCGCCGTTGGGGCCGGAAAGTCCTAAAAGTAAAGCCCAGCGCGGGACGGCGCGGCCTCCGACTAAATGGACGGACGAATTAATAAAATATGCGGGAAGTCGATGGACGCAGAGGGTATGCGACCGATCGCTCAGAAGGCCAATTCTCGTAAATAATATTGTTTAAATTACATTTCAATATCATCCCGATTGCATTTCGATTGCAAAAGATACCTTCAAAGTTAGTTTTTTTTACAAAAAGCTAACTTTGAGGGTATTTTGAGCTACTTTGAGGGTATTATTTGAAATCGAAATGCAATCGAAATGATATTGAAATGTAATTTTAACAATGTTATTTACGAGAATTGGCCTTATGGAAGTCTTTAGGGGAGGCCTATGGTCAGTAGTCGACGTCCTGTGGCTGATATGATGATGAATGGTCTAATTACTTTTTTTAGTTTCGCAGTCATAAAGGAGATTTTTTTTGTTTGAAAGGTAGTCGTGCAATAAAAAAAGATTGAGTCGACTACAATGCCAGTCTCCATACTTTAGTGACTACCCTCTTTTGACCTTTTATAAAATTACATTGAAACCTGCATTAGCCAAGTATCAAGTTATATTATTTACTAGCTGTTGCCCGCAACTTCGTACTCGTTGTAGTTTTGTTTCATATACTAAAACCATTATTTTGAATAACTCTATTTAAAAAAGACCGCATCAAAATCCGTTGCGTAGTTTTAAAGATCTAAGCATTCATAGGGAACAAACAGCGGGAAGCGACTTTGTTTTATACTATGTAGTGATAGTGATTATTAATATTTGTCATGTTTTCTTCTTAATCCCTCAAAAATTAATATATTTTTGTTGTTTTCGTGTGGTGTTCCCCAGGGTACAGCGAGCTAGTGAGCGAGGTGGGTAGATGTCGGTCGCTGGTAGCTGTGTTGTCTCCCGCGCAGTACTCGCCGCAACAACTGCTCACTGCGTTGAGTCAGCTGCGTGCGTTACCGCTGCCACCGGTCGTTGTTTTACTACAGGTATGCACTAGTATTCTGTCTTATTTTTTTAACGACCCAGTTGGCACAATGGTCACAGTGCCGGACTGCTAAACATCGCGGGTGCGATTCTCGCCTCAGACAAGTATTTATACTTAGATATTTATCTGTGGTCTGGTTGTTTCTATGCATTGTAAGTATATATTTACAAAAGAAAAGTATATAAGTAGTATATCCGTTGTCTAGCTACTTAGCTAGGGGCTAGATGGCGACGTGTGGAATGTCGTGCAATATTTATTTATTATTATTCATTTATATTTATTACAAACTAGAGACCCGCCCGGCTTTGCATGGGTAGCAGAAGAAAATCCGTTGTGTAGATTATGAGTTTGATTATGATGGTTGATGATGTCGAAACAAAAGTGGGCATGACTTTTGGTTCGACATCATCAACCATCATAGTCATATTGAGCCCAAACAAGAATATAAGGGTTTGTATTTTGTGGCAGAAACCTTAATACCTTTAAAAAGTACCATTAAACATATACACAGAGTGTTTTTTTTTACATGGACCTTCAGGGCTTAAACTATAAGAGATAGCAAAAAATCCTGAAAGAAGTGGCGTGCCCGATTTTGACAAAAACTAAAACTGCATCATTAGATTTTTGGAAAACCTTAGCCAAGAATCGAACCTGTATATTTTGCAAAAAAAATATCGTTATTTTTTTATAACAATCGATAGAGATCAATAATTCCTGGAAACAAACATAGTATCGCAAATCGAAGGAAATAGCTAATTTTTGTAGTTTTCTACAATTTTCACCTTTCTGTCTCTGGCAAAATAATATATATGTATGAGGCGAGTTAGAGTATGTAATAATCTTTTTTATGTTCTATTAATTATTTTGTATATTTTCCAGGATTTACCTAAATTAAAGCGTGAGGCAAAGGAATGCGGCAGTAGATTAGTGACGACGTTGCGCGGGACGCGACTAGTGGCGTGGCGACACGTGCACGAGCGAGCGTTCTGGACCGCGCTGCGGCTTGCACTGCCTCTACCACCTGCGCCGCAATATAGGGCCAACGAAACGCAGGTATATTGCATTATTTTTCTCATTCTTTTAAGCACATTGTTTTTGTTTCTAACTATTGTAAGGAAATACAAATATTTTTGCTAGTAATTAGTAATTTAATTAATTTTATAACTTAAAGTAAGCCCTTATTCGCCTGAGATACAGGAATCTCCTAGTTCAGGCATATGTGTTTTTATTGTTTTCTTGTATGTTTAGTCCTTAGTTTACTAGGTAAATATTTTTTGATATTATTTTTTTACTTTTACTTTTTATTCGTAATTTTGTTTCCGCGGTGCAGTTTGAGACCCATGCTAATCGAAAGAAGGCATTACGGTGAAGAAATATTGCTTTCACATCAAACCACGATATTCAAAGAAACGTAATGCGTTCCACAACATTATTCAACAAATATCCCGTTTCCGAGACGCTTTAAACTTTAAAGGTTTGTTATAAAGGCATTATTTGTTTGCCGTAATGAAAAGCCGTAACCGTAATGAAAATGAAGTAAAATCATAGGACAAAATGTTTGGTTGAATATCCCGTTTCCGAGACGCTTTAGAGGTTTGGTGTATTACGGTTTGGGTACGGGTTACGGTTTGGGTATTACGGCGAACAAACAATGCCTTCAGCATTGTTTGTTCGCCGTAATACCCTCAACCGATAGGTATGGTAAGTAACAATGCCTTTACAGAGTAAATAAAACAAATTATTATTGCAAGAAATTTCACACAGCGCCATCTAGCAACTCTAAACAACTACGATCCTCTAGCAAACTACAGAGAGAGGCATCATCAAATAACTTTCGTATTTCGTTCCAGGAAAAGCCGAACCCCGTCGAAACGGACGAAAACAAGAACTCACGTTCCGGCAGCCTCACAGCGCTCGTTTGATGCTCCTCGCTTGTGATGTGTTTGTGTGCAGCTATATATACATTATATACGTATAACAATGAACCAGTGTGTGAAACTATGAGCCAGTATTCCTTGATCTGGACGCTCGAAGTGTGCAGCGAGGTCTGACAATCTGATCCAAGACTGTGAATAGTTTATAATTTATTTTTTAAGTGACCAATCACGGACTGAAGCTTCGGGTGTTAAAATGACCGAAATATCAAGTCAGGATTTTTTTACAATTTCGTCGGTAGATTTTCAGACGGAAGTTACTTTTCAGACAGACAGATCATAGGGATTGGTGTCCCTAAAAATTTACCTGAGACTTTGTTCAGTTGACAGCTCACACAAATTAGGTCTCAAGTACACGCTTCATGTTTGGCTCGGCAGATGCCGATATTTGGGGACACCAATCAAGTGATCCACAGGAGATTTTTTTAAATGCGTTTAATTAGCCAATCAGAATAGTAGTGGCACGGAAAAGCAAAATTTCCTTTTACTCTACTAGCAGTGCCAAGCGGTAGTGCCTAAGAAAAGAAACGGTCCATATGAATATTATAGTCTGCCTAAAAAGAAACATCCGTCTGAAAATCGAACGTTGTACGCCTAAGGGCGTACCTCGCCGGGACGCCATGGCAAAGTCACCACAATAGCCAGTAAAATGTATACATGTAAGCTGCGCCTTACTAACTCAGTGTGTCCAACGGGGCGCCAATAAGGAAGAACGCATTTGTTTTTGTGATAGACAGTACCCAATGGCGACCTATTTGTACGACCTATGGTAGCAAGCCGTAGCCATGGAACATAGCCAGCGACGTCGTCATGGCGTCCCGGTAAGGTAAGGCCCTAAGATTCAAATCGGTTCAAGAGCAAGACCGATTGTTCGGTTTAAGTTGGTCTCTATTCTGTAACCCATTATCACATCCGCGCAACACAACTAGAAACGGAATCACGCTTTGCGCATGATTATTCCATACATTTTTCGTGAGTTAAAGAAAAATAATTATGATAATATGTAGGTGTAGGACGACACGAAATCTGTATACAGTTTTCTAAGATCTCAGCGTCATTCTTTATACTTTATATCGTGCTCTTGTGCCAAAACAATTCAATCATGACAATTTCGGGTTACTATTTTTTTTTGTTTTTCGGTTGTATTTTCATTCTATTTATTCTAATTTATCTCTTTTTCTTAGTCTTTTTTTAATGCTTAGTCGGTTGCGTTTTAGTTTTAATTTTAAAGATATACGAATTTGTAAGTGGGAGATCTAATGGGAACGACGGATATAAACTCTTACGTGATCTATGATCAGTGAAAAAATAAGTATGTAAGAGTTAATTTTTACGGTGTGGGTGACATCTTGGCGGATTCCTATCCAGTCTGGCCTTATGTCGTCTGCAACGGCTTCTATTTTATTTAAATCTACACCTATAACGTGTAACTCTATCTTTTCTAAATGGCATTGAGAAAGATTGTCATCCTTTTATTTCTAACAACATGTCTGGGTAAAGGTAAACGCGCATCTAGACACACCCAATGACCAGTAAAATGGAGTATACGATTCCACAAATACGAGGCATTATAAAAAACAAAATCTAGGTGTGTTTTCATCTTTAATCTGAGTGTTGATTGTCTTAGGTGTTGATTTTGATAATACTTACCTTCTATCTGTTGGGTAATACATAAAATTACCTTAGTTTTTTCTGTTAATTTGTATAAACTTGAGTTTTTCCAACTAGAAACATTTTAGGAGGTCAGAGTTTTAGGGCAAACTGAGGTGTAAACAGACTATAGACATTTATTTAAGCTGTACATATGCTAGGTTTAATGTTCTTGCTGATATCTCGCGGACCCGAGCGACAGTTCAATCACTACATAGTATAAACATTTGTAAAAAATTGAACTGAATAAATAATAAATTAAATATAAAAAATTAAAATTAATGTTTGCCTTAAAATTGAATGATCTGCAAGATATCGAAGGGGCCTTATTCGACCTTTTAATGAAAATTGTATATAAAATATTTTACGATTATTTCACCATTCCATTGGAAACAAGTTTTTGTGGTGTCATTGGTGTCACATCTTATAAATATAGGAGTCAACTCATGCCGTCATTTAAAAGGGCAAAAGTTTTAAAAAGTTTGCTCGCTTTTCTTTTGGAAGTTCAGGTCCTCATTCCTAATTTCCTATGTCGGTAATATCAGCCGATACAAAAGTCTGTAGTTTGCCTAAGCCCTAATTGTATTTTGTTGTTACTTCTTTGGCATCTTTACTCTAGTAATTCTATGTTAGTAATCTTATTTATGTCATAGTGTATCGGTAACTTATATTGTTTGTAAACAACGGAGTGTGAGGAAGTGTAAAACTTCATGGTTCTGTGATATAATGAGTTTGGAAATTGTTGTAAGGGGCAACAGTCTATAGTGTTCCGTATACTGTATCATAGACAAATAACGAAAAATGTGGAATCTTATAGACTGTTCCCTCTTAAAATCTTATATTTTTACCTTTTAATACTTAGCATGTTTATTAACAGTTGTAAATATAAATACCTATTGTTAGGATAGTATTTCGAAACTTATTGTATTAATTAGTTGATAATATTTGAAGAAGCTAAGCGATTTATTTTTTAATATTCGTAGTATTATGTTTGAGTTACATTCCATAGAAATGGTTACGATGAAGTTCATTGTAAGATGAAAAATAAAATTTGTATATAAGAACAGTCTTTCAATTCGCCATGCTATGTGTTTATAAAGTATCTGTTTTATAATTTATATTGAATATATAGAACATTATGAAACTACATGCAATATCCGGTTCCGAGTTTTATTAACTCTTTTAAAAATTTCAAATTTCATTTCATTACAATGGAGTAAATAACCTAGATAACTTTCATTCTAAGGGGGCTCGGAATTAACGCGGGGATCTGCTAGTCACATATTATAAAAAAGGGTTCTAGTTTAAAATCACAAAAGAACATGTGTATTCCCGTTGTCCCCATAGACACTGTCCCCATTTTGGGGACAATGGGAAAACATAAAATGTCGTGCCCGTTTTCCCTATTAAACCCCATTTTACAGCAACACGTGAACCGACGCTTTTGGTACCATGTTCCACGCCCAACGAACAAGACAGACATTGGCAGTGATGTTTCGCTGTCACTGTCAACGAAACGTCAACTGTTTGGCTTGGTGGCCGTGGGTAAAATAATTCAATTATCTCGAGCATGATTTCACATTAGATATCAGATAGTTTTTTGTGGTATACCTTCTACTCAGTTCTGATAACCTAGTACTTACAGACATGTTGCAGACCAATTACTATCATACAATTTACACAGTAACGGGTATGCTCACATACGAAACAGTATACCTCCTACAGAGTTCTTACAGCCTGGTACAACCGTCCTATTATCTACAAATTTTGATAATGAATATGATTAGTGAATCACGTTGGTCTGATTCTCTGTAGGTACTGTATTGCCACGTTTTGGCTTGAGATTACCTAGATCATAGGAGGGTTGTACCAGGCTGTAAGAACTCTGTAGGTGGTATACTGATTCGTATGAGAGCAAGCTCTTACACACCACCACCCCTTTCCGTTCATTCATTACCCACCGCACTAACAGTCGACACTACCGGTAGTATCGTAGGGATTTTTCCCCCCCTTCTACACTACTCGCCAGTAGTGTTAACATCTCCGTGCATATAATACCAGCTAAGTCAACCGTTTGCTCTTTAAAATAGTCGTTGGTCTGTAAAAAGTACTAGGCAATCAGAAGTCAGTAGAAGGTATAAAAACACACTTATAACGTTGTCTATCTCTTTCTTCAATTTTTCTCTTTCCTTTATCGTATAAATTGTTTAATAGTAATTTGTCTGTTAGTACTAGCCAATCAGAAGTCAGTAGAAGGTAGGTATAAAATTACATTTATAACGCTATCTCTCTCTTCCTAAACTGCTCTCTTTCCGTTGCCGTGTAAATTGTTTGATAGTAATTTGGTCTGTAAGTACCAGGCAATCAGAACTCAGTAGAGGGTATCCTACAAAAAAACTGTCAGATATCTAATGTGAAATCATGCCCACCGTAATGAATGTTTCCGTTACTGTGTAGTCTGTAAGTACTAGGCTATCAGAACTCAGTAGAAGGTAGGTATCCCACAAAAAACTATCTGTAATGTGAAATCATCCTCGTGTTAATTGAATTATCTTTCTAGAATTCGGCGGCCAAGCCAAATAGTTGACGATCGTTGACAGTGACAGCGAAACGCCATTCTTTTGTTTCTTTCATGGACATCATACTTTGTCAGGAGAAAAATTGAAGAGACTTAATGTATGATTTATACCTTCTGTTATCTTCTGATTGCCTAGTACTTTTTACAGACCAAGACTATTCAATAAAGAAAAGTGGTGTTAGATTCGTGGTCGGTTGCAACTGAAATATGTAATGTGTTTTTTTATTCCCAACGTCTTAGATGAGATGTGCACTTTTCGTGGTTCGTTGCAAAAATTCACGTTTCATATAAGACGTACCGAACTTATATTCCATGTTCCATGGTTGAATCAACACCCCGCACTGGTTCCATGCTCCAATGGGAAGGAAACTTATAACTTCTCGTTATCCCCCATAACGGGAAAGCAGCAATGGGGACAATGGGAATAGGTTCACCTTTGGACACTCCTTTGCCAATGCAAAGGAGTGTTTTGGTTAAATAACAAAACGAAAGTGTAAATTGACAAAACATTTATTTTGTTGTATAACAAACAACAAACACTTAGTGCTACATCAAATTAATAATGGCAGCTAATAAAACAGCATTCAATAATTCCTTATCATAATTATAAGTACAGGCATCAAAAATCATTATTACATACAATAGTAATAAAAAATATTGAGAAAAATATTCCAAAAAAAATAATTTCAATATCATAACTTGCACTTCTATTGCAGAAGTAGATTGGTATATTAAGTACAATATAATAGATTCACAATTCAGATTTTTATTGTAGGTACACATAGTACAGTACTATGATCAATGAGGAAAAACGCACCACATCGCATCAAATTATGACAGGACCAATTCGCCATTTTATTGACACAAGCTTTTTCCCCCGGTCAGAACCGAAATTTAACCGGGCGTGCCTAACGACAGTAGTTTGCTGTCAATGGCTATCAAACGCTTAAAATATAGGCGCAACACTATTAAAAATAGTACCCATTTTTAACCGACTTTAAAAATAAGGAGGTTTTCAATTCGGTTATATGTATTTTTTATTACTTAATTTTTTTAAAGTTTGCGCGCTGTTTCTGGTTGTATAACCGGTACTTATGGAGTTCTTTGACAACTATCAATATCAAGAGCTTTAAAAAATTTTCTAAGCAGAATTTTTCACAAACAGACGGACAAGAAGTATGGTATGGCTTTTGAGGTATGGAACCCTAAAAAAACTAATCAAAATTCTTTATTAATTCAGTCCACATTGCGTTGCAATTCCGCCAATGTCCAATGAATAGAGATTAACGAAGAAGATTGGCCGGAGACAACAAGATTGATCTGTGATTTATGTAGTTGAATCATATAAAACAAATCTAAAAAAGCACTAATGTTCTACTAACAATATCTAAAAACCCCAACTGAATTGACGAATACGCTATTACTAGCTGCTACACGCTACTAGTAGCGTGTACCGGGCAACAGCTAGTAGCTAGCTGCTCGCTACTAGCTGTTGCCCGCGACTTCGTCCGCGAGGTAATTTTGTTTTATTTAATAAAACCTTCCTCTTGAAATACGGACAGACTGACAAGAAAATGATCTTTAAGGGTTCGTTGCGTAGTCTAAAAGATCTAGGCATACATAGGGACAGACAGCGGGAAGCGAGTTTTTTCCTCGGGTCGGTCTCCTCGCCAACCCGAGATAAACATTTCTTTCAAAAATAGTCATAGGTAATGTACACTTGTCTTACATCCACCTACGTTTGAATACTTCTCTAGGGTTGTCTGTTTTATACTAAGTAGTGAAGCTTAATTCAGTGTTGCCATTTAAGAAATTGCCAATGTGTACATTTTGATCATTTTACTGTCTACAGTGTATCAGTGTTGGTACAGATCGATCGAGATTACCACTAATTTACATTATGAATTAAGTAAACAATTAACTATTATTAGGCACCTTGTTACATAAATACTTAAAGCTCGCTCACACTCTTGGACCGACATTTCCTTGTTAATTTCAACAAAAAAACTACAATTTCATCTATTCGTTGTAAAAAAATAAATATTCGAGGCATATTTGGTAAACAATTTCGAAAGTACATATTCGTTTACCATACCAAATTCAACAATGTAAATCTCACTTTTTGGTTCAAAAATTAACTAATTAAACTAGACTTAGATATACATAACTAGTCCCTTATTCATAAATGTTCGATAAAGGTCATACCAGATGACGCTCTATTATCCGCTTATAAGTTATAACCTTGCGTTAAGAGGAAAGGGTACCGATGCTCTCTCCATACAAACGTAGTCGACTGTTTCCTCCCTGGATAATGACACTATAGCAAATATTTTTGTTGCAAAAAACTATGTCTATTTTTTTTATAATTTGATTTTTTAACGCTTACTTTTTATGATAATAGAAAATGAAAAAAACCAAGACATAGGGGCATAGTCATGGCAGTTATAGGTTAAAATATTTGTGCTAGTGTAATTTATCCAGGGAGGAAACAGTCGACTACGTTTGTATGGAGAGAGCGCCGGTACCCTTTCCTCATCAGTGACGTTTAAAGCGGACTTATTATCGAATGTTTACGAATGAGGGTAATTTTAAACTAATACATTTGTGATATTCATAATATAAATATTATTTCGCTTATGGAACGTATTGTGGCAGCATACGGCGTTACGCCTGTTTCTAATTAGAGTAGGAACGCAACTGAGCCCTTAGGGGCTGAGTGTTCTTCATCATGATGAATCGGGGGGAGCTGGTGTTTCATGCTTTCTCTCATACGCCTGAAAATAATAAATAAATAATAGTATTTTTTTTTCAGTTAGTTTATTTTCCATTCCAAGGAGAATAACATTCTTTCATGTTCTAATTGCTAATGATTTCTTGCATCGAAATAGTCAATTAAAATAGTTGAAAGTATCTTCTAAAACTAGTTTAAATATCTAAATAATTTTAAGCTATGTTGGATAAAAGAGACGGACAAGAGAGTGATCTTATAAGGGTTTCTTATTTAACCTTTTGAGGTACGGAACCCTAAAACGACTAATCACTTCACTACGTAGTATAAAACAAAGTCGCTTTCTCTGTCCCTATATCCCTATGTATGCTTAAATCTTTAAAACTACGCAACGGATTTTGATGCGGTTTTTTTTAATAGATAGAGTGATTCAAGAGGAAGGTTTATATGTATAATACATGCATAATATAGCCGTGCGAAGCCGGAGCGGGTCGCTAGTAGAAAATAAAGTGAGTCAGTCTTATGAAGCTGCGTAACACAAAAAAAACAGGTTGAAGCTGCCCGCAAAATAAATATCAGACGGAAGTATAACTTCCCACACGCGTACATAAGTACACGCACCCATTGAAATTTTAATTATTATTATAAAAGCTATTATGTACCTGTTGAGAGACTCTGGCGAGTGTCTCGGACATAGACCGTCCGGTCTGTTCAACCATCGCTCGCAGTACGCCGTCAGCCTTCTGAAGGAGGATGTACGGGTGATCGTACTCTACCATTTGACCAGCATCCATTACTAATACCTACAAGTCAAATAAAAATCTAATTAACGATACCTCAATTTAAAAAAACCATCGAGTTGTTTAGAAGATATGAGGGGAATAAAGAATATTACAAAAATACAAAGATAGGCGCTAAAAACATAACCCTTTCCATGTAGTCGAGTAAAGAGCTCTCGGAAGATAGATACAAAACACTTTATTTTTATAACAAAATAGCAGTGCTCCGCGGTTTCACCCACCTCACTCTCGGTAATGTGGTAATTTCAGAAATAAAAGTCTTATGACACTCCCAATTAAACAATGTATCCTCATACCAAGCTTCAACAAAATCGGTCCAGTAGGTTCTGAGCCTATTCAATGCAAACAAATAATCAAATCTTTCTTCTAACGATTTATGACGTAGGGAAATGTGGTTCATATAGATAAGTTAGTCGGATTTCATAAAAGGTGGTAAGTACTTCTAATAACACTTATTTTACACTTCTAGGCAAACATTTATTTCTGCGACTTTAAAATGAAAACTTCCGTAGGCTAGATATAAATATAATAATCAAGCAATAATATAATAGTTAAGCAGTTAATCTGCGGAGAGCTCTAATACCTAGCCTACTACTTTTTATTAATTAGCATACGCACCTTATCCGAATCCATAACAGTATGTAAACGATGAGCAATAGTAAGTACAGTGCAGTCTGCAAACTTTGTTCTTATTGTAGCTTGAATTAGGGCATCGGTCCTGTAAATAATTGGTCAATTAATTGAAAGAAATGTATTTTTTTCTAGGCCTCAGTATTTTGATCGGTTTCAAAGAAAAAAAAAAGTATTTTGTTTAATGTCGTGTCAAGTAAATGGTAGGTAAGTATTTTTTTTACTTAATTTACTTAATTAAAAGCTTTTGACGTGGTTTGACCCGCGTGACTCCCGATACCGTGGGAATATCGGGATAAAAACCTATGTCATACCAAGTTTCATCAAAATCGGTCCAGTGGTTTTGGAGCCTATTCGTTACAAACAAACAAAAAATTCCTCTTTACAATATTAGTGTAGATAAATTGAAGTTATAATAAATTAATTGAATTGATTGATTAAAATGAGAGTAAATTTCAAACATAAAAATTCAACTAACTGAGGATCGACGTTAGCAGTAGCCTCGTCAAGTACAAGCAGCCTGTTCCTCCTGACGATGGCTCGAGCGAGACACACCAGCTGCCTTTGTCCCACTGAGAAGTTACCGCCGCCCTCGGACATGCGAGAGTTCAGTCCCGCAGGTAACTCCAACACAGCTTCTTTCAATTCCACCTGGGGATTATTTGCCAAACTTTTAAACATCTACAGATATTGGGTTTCCAAAAATTTAAAGCCTCAGCTGCACTACTCATGAAGTTACTTAGACGAAGTGTTTGACGAGGTTAACCAAGGTCTGAAGTATGTGCCTACACACTTGTGCAATTTAGCGAGAAACCGTGTTAGTACTCAGCGTCACCTCGCGCCCTTTGACTCGTGCACAAATATAGACAACGAGCGGAAGTCAACCGAGGCAAGGCGATGTTGCCCGAAATACCCAGAAGTTAATCGAAGTGCCTTTCTACACTATCAAATTCCGGTTACTTCGATCAACTTCACGAGCAGTGTAGTGCAGGCTTAAAAGATTCATTTTGTTTTGTTTTATTTGTCGTAACAAAACCTTTTCTAAATAACACAAAGAAATGTACGTTTTATAATAAGTCTTATTCGCTAAAATTAAGCATTGAAAACTTTATGTGAGAGCTGACATTTATGTCAGAACCCACCATTTGACTTAAGTATATTATTGAGAAATGTTTTTTTAATTTCAAATATGCCTTTTCCACGTACCTCTTCCAAAGCTCTCCAAAGTACTTGATCAGGGTACTCATCGAATGGATCGAGGTTATGCCTCATGGTGCCAGAGAACAGGACCGGCTCTTGAGGTATAATGGAGATCTGACTGCGAAGCTCGTGGAGACCGAGGGTTGCCGTCTCGCGACCGTCTATTATGATTTCACCTTCGATTGTTGCTAGCCTAAAACAGTAGTTTATTTCTACTAAGACAATTTGATGATGTAGTGTAAAATCACACTGTTTGTTTTTTATTTTTTCTGTTATTTGAAAATGGTGTTTGTAATCAAGAATTTATCTATCTACTTCACTTGCACTCCACTAAGGCGTCACTCTGACTAAGCAATCACTGGAACGCAGTACACTCCACTCAAACATCCTCCGACTAAGTAATAACTCAGATGCAGCAGTCACTCAGGACTACGCTGGCACTCCAAATCAGCCGTAGACTTAGCAATCACTTTAACGCAGCGGTCACTTACTTTGTTGGCATTCGAAACTCAAGACTAAGCGGTCATTTGAACATCGCTGGCATTCCAACTCAGAAGTAAGTTAACTCAAATTTATATAATCTCACCTGAACAATGCGTTAATAAGCGACGACTTCCCCGCTCCAGTTCTCCCGACAATACCGACTTTCTCCTTCGGCTCTACGATAAGTGTAAGATCCTTTAATACTGGAGGTTCGTCAGGCGAGTAGTAAAGGAACACATGCTTGAACTCTATACGACCCAATTCTGGCCACGATGTGGGTGGCTTCTTTGATGGCTCGGATTGAAGAGGCGGTTCAGATTCTATGGTCGAGTATTCTTGGATTCTGTAAACATTTGGTATAGTTTAATATTTTATATGTTTTTGAACATCCGCCTGCGACGCAGAGGGTTGCGGGTTCGATTCTTGCCTGGAAGAAATATTCGTGTAGGTGCAGATATTTGTGTCTGGTATGGGTGTTTCTGTATTTAAGTATGAATTTACAAATATAACTGCGCCCCGCGGTTCATCCGTGTAATATTTTTCATTTAATTTTATTTCATAAGAACCTTCTCCTGACAATAACAAACACAACAAAAAAAGTATTAGCGAAATTAGTCCAGCCGTTCACGCGTGAAGGAAAATAGGGATTCATTTTTACATTTACATATTTAGATTAGCTCTAACAACAAGCAGATACAGAATGGGCTAACTTTTAGGAATGGGTTTTAGAGCGTGCAAACATCTATAGTTGGTACCTTTCAACACTGGTCATCTGGTTCTCCAGTTCAGTTGACTGTCTCATGCCCCACTGGAACATGCCGGTGAGGCCCATCGCCTGCGTTATGGCCAGCCCGACGTTACCGCCGTATTCATCTGAAAATATATCGACACATTTAATTAATCGAGCGAACAAAACGTCTCTGTTCTGCTTCAAGTCTGGCATTTGGCTTTTACTTTACTTTGTGTTTATCGTGTTCTGTTTCTTTCTGTGTTGTACAAATAAAGTTATCTATCTATCTATCTATCTATTTGCTTTTCTCGGTGAGTATGATGGTACTCCTCTACGGGCCAATACAAAACATTTTTTTTTTCATATAAAACTTGCAAAACCTGTTTACAGAGGTGTTCTTATAGCATCAACATGCCCATTGTGAGCATGCAACTTTATAGAATTAAGAAAACTTGAAGTTATGTAACTCTCTACTATCTATTAGAGTAAGATCCCGCCTGGCCCCAGACCTTCGTGATTCCACAAAAGCTGAAAATCAACCAGCGCATGCCAACACAGCTATGACCGATGTGCAATCATGAAGTTCAGACCATAGTGGCTTGGAGAGCCATCAGGTATCAAAGCCAAGAATCGAACCTGTCCATTTACAACAACTCTGGAATAATCTTAGTATATAGATTATCGTCGGGGATTTTTGCTGATACTTCCTGCTGAATGTCTTTTTACGTTTACATTGCCTGAATTAAAATAAAATGATACATAATAAAAAAGTAACATAAAGTTAATATACTAACTTTGCCCGAAGACGAGGAAGCTTAGCGTGACCATGGCGATGTATAGAACACAAACCAGGTCCAACCAGAAACCGAACGCGCGGGAACTCGCTATGAACAGGTACCTGTAATTCATTGCAAACAATTTTATATATTAAATTCGGTATTCGGAGTATTGATAATGTTATTAAGCACTAGCAGTGCACCGTAGTTTAACCCGCGAAGTTTATTTTACGTAGGAACATTAGGACAAATAGTAGCCTATATCACGTATCGATAATGTAGCTTTCTATATGTAAAAAAATATCAAAATCAAGCCAGTCGTTTTGTAGAATAAAAAGATCCAAACATACATTCAAACTTCCTTTTAATAATGAGTACTAGCTGTTTTAAATTCTAATTATTGTAACTGAAAACGTTATTTTTATGGTCCCCTAGTATATTTTTGAAGGGTTTCAATATTAAACAGCTGATTTTCGAGTAAATATGGCTTCAAATTTTCTTCAAAACTTCGATTTTTGAAAAGTCTTAAAATAAAAATTGACCTATATCAAGCTACTTTCAAGAAACCCTTACCAAGCAGAACTGTGTAGATCCTGATGGTTATCGAACTCTCTAATCAGAGCTTCTTGCGCGCCGAACGCGCGGATTGTCGTTATACCTTGTAGCGATGCGTTCAAGTGAGAAAATACCGGAGATCGAGCTGGGAAACAAAACAAACATTGTTAGCTTTAAGAATAAATAAAGATAATAATAAATATACAGTAGATATTTGATGCTATTCGATCAAACATATATAGCTAGCAGCGCCTCGCGGTTTCACCCGCGTTACTACCGATCTTATGTCGGGAAAAAAAGTAGCCTATGTTACTCCCAATTAATCAATGTATCCACATACTAAGTTTTATCAAAAAATAAATCTTTCCTCTTTTTATAAGTATGGATTAAGTGATCATAGTAAATTAGATGAACAGGCGTAGTATACAATGCCATTAGATAAGTAGGCATAGTATTCGAGGTAAGTGTAGTAAGTGTTCATAAGTGTATCCCCTGTCAGTTTGCTACAATAATACTATAAACTATTATTGGACTTACGACCTTCTTCTAATAGACGTCACACACAAACATATATACTTAAAGTACTAGTGCTGCCCAGGATTGTAAACGTTACGGTGGGCAGAGACCTCTGACCGTTGATTCTACATAAGTGTAGTGTACATATCAGGTAAGTTGTCATAGTATAATAGGTAAGTGGTAGTAGTATATCTGGTGACTGGTGAATAAATAAAATAATAAAAATAAATATTGCAGGACACTCCACACATCGCCATATAGCCCCAAGCTAAGTAACTAGACTTGCGTTTTGGATGCGAGACAACGGATATTCTACTTATATACTTTACTTTTGTAAATATATACTTATATATCAAAATTCCTTTTACTTTTTATGTTTTATATGCGTGGAACTCTGTAATTGGCTTTCTATTGTTGTACTGTTTATATAATTATGTTTTAGCTGTTGAGTTTCCTAAAATAAATAAATATATACAATACAATACATAGAAACAACCTGACCACAGACAAATGTCTAAGCATAAATACCTGTCTGAGGCGGGAATCGAACCCGCAACCCTGTGTTTGGCAGTCCGGCATTGACCATTGTGCCAACTGGGTCGAGGTAAAGTCCCAGATAAGTGCATGTAATTTAGCAGATTCGGTAGTATAATAAAGCGCAGTGCGCATGTGAGATGACTCACTCACACCCTCGAGCCGTTTGATGCTCCGCGACGAGGCGAGGTAGAATATCCTGAGACCGTAGAACACGAGGCTGATTGCGAGCGTCGGTATGAGGAGCCAGTAGTTCACTATAGCCACTACTACTACTATACCGATTAAGGAGAGGCCAATCTGGAAAACAAAATACAAAAAATAAAAAAATCGGTGGTGACACACGGACAGACAGACAGACAGACGAACAACAATGTGATCTTATATTTTTTACCTTTTGAGGTGCAGAACCCTTAACACTTTGAAAAATGGGGCATCGGGAATATCTCCAAATATACTGGCTGCCAATCTACCTACGATTTATGTGAAAATAAGCCTTCCTCCGAAACTAACCTAACCCTTCCAGAGTCAAGTAACCGGTGATACTTTCTCGTCTCGAAAGAAACGACAAGAACATATTGGAATGCTCGGTTTTAATAATAAACAAGCATAAAAACCCCAAATTAAACCGAAAACAACTATGAAGGGCTGTAAGTTTACCTTATATGATATTTTGATATAGCTCTTACAGTGAAGGATAACACGATGAAATCTTAGTTGGCTCCTGACGTAGTCTCAAGTTATTTTCTCTGGTCTCGTACAACTCGACGAAGTTGAGAGAGTGCTGGATAAGCCTACTCTATCCTCACGCAAAAAAGGACCCAACTGAAGAAGTACTAGTTGCGAAAAAAAACCCAGTACACAAGGTACTTGCTCGCTAGCTCTACTCGCGGTGCGAAGCGTCATCCGCAAAGTCCTGCCGGAACACCAGCGGCTGTAGCAACTTAAATGTTATTGCATCAGTTTTTTTGCTGAGGCAGAGCCTTTTTGGACGCACAAGGCTCCTTAGACCTAATTTTATATATTTTTTCTACTGTATTCTCTGAATTTTCAGTCTTTCAATTTCATACTTTTTGTTCTTATGCTCTGTACATGTCAGTGTTCTTATGTTTGTTTTTCAAAGTCTATTCTGTTCTAAATATTTATTTTTGTCGTTTGCTCGTTCAAATTAGAAAGAAAGAAAGTTATCATTTATTTGGTACAGGCACACGACAACTTTTAAACTAACACACACAAAGAAATAGGTCCACCTAAACAACGAAGAAATAAGGAAAAACATACATAAAACTTAAGAATATTTAAGAAGCCATGTGCTGCCCAAATGGGTCGACCTCAGCTGTAATTAATGAATTAATTAATGTTATTCTATTTCTGCTTGTCTTGTGACACATACCTGTAAAACATCAAGTAACGCGGAAGGTAATACTTCATCAACAGCTCCCATATCTTTAGAGAATCTGTTCAATATCCGCCCTGACGGGTTTACATGGAAGAATCTCATCGGAGCGCGAGTGATGGCTGAGAACATAGTGTTGTGAAGGTTCGTCGACGCTCGCATCGCCATGTAGAAGAACAGGAACGAACGGAACAGGGATACTACTACTAGTAGTATTACCATCGCTGTAACAATATTATTCAAAAAAGATTTATTTAAAACCAACTGCAGGCTCATTCACAAACCATCGGCTACCAAAAGGCTACGAAAAGACAAGGACGGCAACACGTCAAAAGTCGCGGGAGTGAAAGAGCTGCAACATTTTCTTACGTTTCGGTTGCCTTCCGACGGTCTGTGAATTAGGGAGCTGAGCTCCGCGGTTTTACCATCTCGCGGGGATTTCGGATCAAACGTATCCTATGTCCTTTTCCATCTCCTTAACTACCACTACGCCGATTTTTATCCAAAACCAATCCAAGAGGGAACAAACGCGGAATTCCCGATCTCGTGGGAATGTCGGTTCTATGTGTTAATCCAGGTTTTCAGCTATTTACATACCGAGTTTCATCGAAATCGGTCCAGTATTTTTTGCGTAAAGTAGTAACAAAGAAACACACACACTTTCAGATTAATAATATTGGTAGGATAGGATGAAGGATAAGAATATCGTGTCAGTTTCGTAAATACAAAATTTCTTAGATTTATTTGAATGAAGAATAATAGATACCCCACCTAGAACTCAAGGTAGACCCACCAAACGTTGATAAGATAGCCATTAATAAAGATCTGAAAAATGCCGGCATATCTATAAAGACGTAACTAGGAAAGTCGACCCATCCTTGCCTTATCCCGACCAAGGCTAGGAGGAAGAAGAAGGGATAGAATAATATAACTTACCGCTGTAAATATAAATGCATTCGTATCGACTAGGGCCGTTTTGGAACTGAATGTCGTCAATGAGCTTGTCCGTATAATTTCTAGCTAATTCAGCAGGATTCGTGATATTTTGATCTTTCATGTTACTTAATGTGCTCTTTGGATGAGCTTCCTCTAAATTCACCCTGAAATTAGAAGAAAATATTATACACTAGCTAGGCACTGCGGTATCAAACGGGTAAGTCCTGAGTTTGTGCGAATATCGGGACAAAAATAGCATATCCTGTGTTCTAATTATTACATTATTTTTTGTATTTATTTGTATTACAAAGCTACAGGTCTACATGGAAATCGGTTCAGTAGTTTTTGGCATGAAGACCAGTAGTGTTTTGACTAGCAACGAGTATATTTAGCAGTAAGCAACGCAACGTATTTACTAGGTAATTAGTGTGCAGTAAATAGTGTTTTACCGGTGAATAGTGTTTTACCATTATCTAGTGTATTTACTAGTAATTAGTGTATGAACTAGTTACTAGATGCTATATTATTGTCATAATTCGTGTTTCAATTTGAGTTGGGTTATTTGTAATTAAATTTTTAATGTGATTAAAATTTAATTTATATTAAAATAAATAAATATTTTAGGACATATTACACATCGCCATCCAGCCCCAAGCTAAGCAACTTAATGCTTGTGTTATGGGTGCCAGATAACGGATAAACTACTTATATACTTTTTTTTTGTAAATATATACATACATATTATACATATAGGAAACACCCAGAACCAGAAACAAGAATTTATGGTCAGCATAAATACTTGTTCCCGGCGGGAATCGAACCCGCAACCTTCTGCGTCGCAGTCGGGTGTTCGCCCGACGCGCCACAGAGGTCGTCAATATTAAGTATATGGTTAATCTCTTAATTTAAATTGTGATATTTAATAAAAAAAGTTGTAAATTATACTAGAATATATACCCATATTTATTAAAAATTTACAAGTGTCAACTAAAATACTAACCAGTAGCTAGTCCACCAATCGGAACCGGAACCGAGTAGCTGAGCCATAACAGCAACGATTACCATAAATGTGACGAGCACAGCGTGTCCGCTCGCACGTAAATACGCGCCGTACACTTGCGACGACACTGAGCCACTTGAACGTAGTTCCGCCTCCTCTCGTCCGCCTTCAGGGGGCGATGTCCCTGTTATGTTGTCTACTGAACTCACCTGGATATATAAAATATTCAATCACTACATAGTATATAAGAAAGTAGCTTCCCGCTGTCTGTCCCTATGTATGCTTAGATCTTTATTTACAATCCTGTGCAGCACTATTTGAACATTATAACAACGTAACCTGTGGATCGAACCCACGTCGGTTGGTGTAGCGGGTGGCGTCTATACCACTCGGCCAACTAAATACATAGCTAACATGTTGAAAATAATAATCACACTGAGTACTTTTAATTCAAGTATTTAAGTTTGTGTGTAACGTCTATTAGAAGAAGGTCGTAACACCAATACTTGTTGATATTAACATTGCAGCAAACTGCTCATTTACTTTTGACCCATACTGTAAATAATATATGTGAGTATCTTACAGAATGTATGCTCATCTGCCTCTTCCTAAAGCTGCCTTGTACAGATAAATATGATTCTTCTGTGTCACTGATCGGCGCCGGTTCTACCGTTGGTTTCTCATCTTCGTTCTCATCTCGCGCTAACAGCGTGGCGAAATCGAGCCCTGAAGCACTGAGGGTGTCGAAGTTACCCGCAGCGGCTATCGACCCGTTCTTCAGGATTATTATCTGTGGGAATTCATAAATTAATCAATTTGGGATTGTCTAAATTTCCTGACCTATGGTTCTTATATTTTTTTTCCGTAATTATCTAGTAATATGTAAGTAAGATATGAATTTGAATATTTCTGAGATTTTCTCAAAAGTTCTTTTTTAATAAAATTTTGAATATTTCTGAACTTTTACACGTGGTGACGTCACCAATGGCGTAATATCAATGTCTTCCATTGCCTAAGTTGTTTAAAAAAAGTGTGTCCATATCACGGACATATTAATTGTCATTTGAAAAAAAACGCCTAACAATTAATAAACAATTTTAGTTCTCGGCGACAGGCATTTTCCGTTTAGCCCGTGAGTGCGAACTAAACTTAAGATGCCTAAGTGCATCGTTTAGTTCGTAAGTACATAGAGCGAAGTGAAGTATATACAATATATACTTCACTTCGCTCTATACAAACCTGATCAACATCTCTAAGAAACTGCAGCTGATGTGTTACAAGTATTCGTGTTGCGTTCCGTAAGTATCCGACTATACATGACTCGAACAAGTGCCGGCCGACGTGTGCGTCGACAGCGGATAGCGGGTCGTCGAGGAGATAGATATCGGCACGTTTGTATACCGCTCGAGCGAGGGATATACGAGCGCGTTGCCCTGAAAGTAAGAAGTATATGTTAAATTAATTATCTTAAAATTACATACTTAATTACAATCAACGGTCAAAAGTCTGTGCCCGCCAAAACGTTTACAATCCTGTACAGCACTATTTGAACATTATAACAACGTAACCTGTGGATCGAACCCACGTCGTCGGTTGGTGTAGCGGGTGACGGCTTATCTCAGCCAACTAAAGACATAGCTAACATGTTGAAAATAATAATCAAACTGAGTACTTTTAATTCAAGTATATATAATAATAAATAAATAAATATTGCAGGACATACCACACATCGCCATCTAGCCCCAAGCTAAGTAACTAGACTTGTGTTATGGGTGCTAGACAACGGATATACCACTTATATACTTTGTAAATACATACATGTACGTATAATACATAGAAACAACCAGACCCCAGACAAATATCTAAGCATAAATACATTTCTGAGGCGGGAATCGAACCCGCAACCCTGTGTTTGGCAGTGGTGACCATTGTGCCAACTTGGTCGTCAACACCTTATTCGACCATGTCCAAAGGAAGGAACTGGTCAACACTTCTGGAGCCAACTAAGCTGCAGGTTTCATCACGATGTTTTCCTTCACCGTAAGAGCAATGTCAATCAGCGCACATACATTTTCCTTAAGAAAAATTCAACGGTGCACGGCTGGTCGGGATTCGTACCCACGACCTTCAGAATGAAAGTCGAGATATCTACCACTAAGCCAACACCGCTCTCCGCCGCCAAACCCTATAAGACCCTATCAACTTAGTTGACAGTGTCCATAGGAAAGAATTCGTAGTCTAGTCATAGTAAGTCTGGAGTCAACTAAGCTGCGGGTTTCATAACGATGTTTTCCTTTGTTTTTGGCGGAATTAGTAACAATGACTGACGTACTTGTATTTTAATTTCATTTAAATAGGATTATCTTGAGTTAAAATGAATCATTCTAAAGCAATTAATGTTTAATTAACCAAGACGTCGGAAATAATCAACAGTAAAAGTCGTTTCCGCATCGGTTCTATTTGAAGTAAGAGAGTTTATTGTCAATTATTGATAATTCGATTTCAATTAGTTCAATTAAGTTTATTGACAATCAATTGGGATAATCGAGAGGCGGAAAAGACACCTTTCCACCCTGTATCAAGGAAATGGTCAATTTATCAACAAACCTCCACTAAGACTGACTCCTCGTTCGCCGACTACAGTCTTATCTCCCTGAGGGAACAAAGTGAAATCCCTGTCGAGCGCACATCGCCTTACTACGGCATTGTAACGAGGTCTGTCCATTGCTTGACCGAAGAGAATATTTTGTCTGACGCTACCTGGAAAACAGAAAAAAAAAATGATTTATACACAATCCTTGCGGAATTTGTTTGACTTTCTGTGACTGATTCTTCTTTATAATACCGCATCTAAATCTAAGCATAGGTACGGTCGGCTGCATAATCGCAGACCCACCGTAGAGCTCCAAAACGACTTTTATAAGAATGTTTTCAACACGAGCAAGATTTAAGGGTCAGACAGCGGAAAGCGACTTTGTTTTACATATACTATGTGTGATGTGTTACGACTTGTGCATGTAGCCAGAGTCAAGTTATAGCATTTACATCTAGTTGTAGGTCCACAGAAAGAAAAAAAAACATACGTACAACCGAATTGAGAACTTCCTCCTTTTTTTGAAGTCGGTTAAAAAACAAGTTTATTTGTTACCAAAGGGAACTACTTAACATAAGAAAGTGTATTTAACATACCTGCAAACAACCAAGGCTCTTGACTGGCGTACGAGACGGTACCACCAACGTGGACTGTTCCCGAAACCAAAGGCAATTCCTTTAGTAAAACGTGCAGTAGAGACGATTTGCCAGCACCCACTGGCCCTATTACTGCTATTAATCTGAGAAGAAAATTACGTTATCAATATGGAATTCTGATTAGGACTAGTTTAAGTGAAATTGTCTCTTGTTATGGGCCGGCTAAAGCTTTTTGTGGCTAAGAAACGCAATTTGCAAGTTGCAATTTTCAAAACAAATACTGTCAAAACAGTTCATTTTACTACATGATTTTTGCGTTCGTACAAAAATATATAGAATTTTAATATTTTGACTTCCTCTAAAAGAGTAAAGTTAAATTATCTTGTCATGGTTATATTTGTTTATTTTTCGTTCGATATTCCCACGGGATGGGTAAAACAACGAGGCACGTAACTGATTTATATCCAACTAGCAGCGCTCCGTGGTTCCACCTGCGTAACTCTCAATCCCGTGGGAATATCGGGATAAAAAGTAGCCTATAGCCTTCCTCGAAAAATGGACTATCCAACACAAAAAGAAAATTCGAACCAGTAGTTCTTGAGATTAACTCTTCACAGGGTTAGACTCATCTCAGTATTAAGTTTATAATGTAATGTATAATCTATTTTGTTTGTTTCTTGTGTACTGAATATATTATTATTAAATAAATAAATAAATAAATTAGCGCGTTCAAACAAACAAACAAAGTCTTCAGCTTTATAATATAGAAGTATACATATAGTGCAAGATGTATGTGGTACTCACTTGCCAGGTTTGATAGTAAGCGAGAGATCAGTGAGCGTGTTCTCAGTATGTGATACTACCCACTTAGCTGTGGCATGTTTCAGTCTCACGCCTCTAGCGTCCTCTTCGACGCGAGCTGCTAGTTCTTGGTCGTCTTCCTCGCCTGATTCTAACGGTGCGATTGTGTTACCTGGATGGATATGAAGGATGGTTTAATTACTTTGTTTTTTTAGTTTTGGAACATGTTATGTCACATTTAATGTGGCTGCCGGTCTCCTCAGTAAACTATGCAGCACCTGCCAACCTTTATTTTAATGTGGAGAAATGAGCCTTATTCATCATCTCGCCGCTCCCCGGGGGGAGGGGGCAGGGCAGCAAGGGTGGGTATGTGGGGCTCCCTATTGGCCTGAATGTGGTGGGCGGCCAAAGGTTTACCCACTAAAACTCCACCGGTTCCTCTCTCGTCATGATGTCGGAGCTGCTGGAACGTGGTGCGATTCTAACGCGGCAGCACCTCCTAACCTGACCCTCCAGTCATGGATTAACAACGCTAAAAACCTGGCAGCATACTGAAGTAGACGGATCTAACACCACGTCTTAATCATTGGTCTTTGTGCCATTGATATGAAGAAAGCTTTTAATCAAGTAACTAGAAGAACAACTAGAACTACATCAGGCCAAAGCAGGCATACATTGCCCCGTACATTTTAAGTGCCATCTAGAAGTTTAGATCTACATAGTTTTATGTCCTGTGTACGTTACCTAAATGGATCTAATGTAGTTCTAGCACAAAAAAGATGGTCTAACTTTCCCACCCGCTCAAGGACGCATTTTATTGGTTAACAAATATCTTTGTTGATTGGCTAATTCAAAATGGCCACTAATAAAACACTAAACAACAGAGCGTTTTTTTGTTCACAAAACGTTCATTGTGAGACTTCAATTAAGATCCCTTACTAAAATTTCCCGCTGTAAATAATGAAAAACTAACCATTTCCTTTCGTTTCTTCCTTATCCAAATCGCCTAAAGTATCTTTCGAGTCCTTTTGCAAATCTTCTTTTACCAATACAATAGATTCCTTTGCCTTTGTGGAGGTCTGTATTTCAGCTAGCCCGGGCACGGGTTTACTCGTGTCCTCGTATAACATGAAGTTTTGTAGACGCTTTATCGATATGGTTGCTTCGGCTACTTGTGCTATACCTGTAAAAAAAATTGTTACAATATTTTTTTTTTGTAAAGTCCCAATTTTATTAATTCAAATAAAACTAGAAATAAAAAATGGTTGTCTGTAAAGTCGGTTTACGGACGATAATTTTACGTGATAACGTCTTATGAACTTTTTTGTATCGTTGACATTACATTTTGCATACTTCAATACGTCCTTGTCTTTAACGGTAACGTGACATTACGTCAGACTTTTTTGTGAGTGCATGTGTTCATCGATTTATAAGACGTTATCACGTCAAAAGTAGGTAGAAAAAAATTTCAAGTATCCCCACCAGTGGGAGTAGAGTTTCAATGGTATGGCAAAGTCGTGGAAAAATTGCTGAAAATTGCTAAAATGTCGTAGTCTTAAAGCCCTTAAGGTCTGACAACCGCGCGTTTCCATACAAAATTGCCATTTGTACGAGCGATTTTATATAGAACCGCGCGGGCGTCCGCGTAACACAGTTTCAGGCCTAAGTGTATATAAAAGAAAACTTACCCTGAGGAAAGAAAACAGTCATAGTCTGCCTCAATATATTATAGAAACTGGTGACGACGAACACTTGTTTGGCAGAGATGACGTTGTTGACGAGAACGTACGCCAGTATCGAACAGAACAGACAGATACGTGTCGTGAACATTATGAAGGAGGTGAGCACGCCGCGGATGTAGGACGTCGCTCGTATCTGGTGTATTTCACGTCTGTTAACAAAATAAATAATCTATACTAATATTATAAAGCTGAAGAGTTTGTTTGTTTGTTTGAACGCGCTAATCTCGGGAACAACTGGATCGAATTGAAAAAATATTGTTGTGTTGGATAGTCCATTTATCGAGGAAGGCTATAGGCTACTTTTCATTTTGTTTGATATTCTCACGGAATCGGAACTTAGTGCAGCTAGTAAATAAATAAATATTGCAAGATATTTTACACATCGCCATCTAGCCCGAAGCTAAGTAACTAGATTTGTGTTATGGGTGCTAGAAACGGATATACTACTTATATTACTTTTCTTTTTTAAATATATACTTATAATACATAGAAACAACCAGACCACAGACAAATATCTAAGCGTAAATACTTGTCTGAGGCGGGAATCGAACCCACAACTTTGTGTTTGGCAGTCCGGCATGGTGACCATTGTGACAACTGGGTCGTCAAAAAATTCAAAATCTTGATGACCTTTATAACCGACTTCAGAAAAGGAGGAGGTTCTCTATTCGACTGTATTTGTTTTAACTATAACCTTTTATAATATACTAGCGACCCGCTCCGGCTTCGCACGGCTATATTATGCATGTATTATACATATAAACCTTCCTCTTGAATCACTCTATCTATTTAAAAAAACCGCATCAAAATCCGTTGGGTAGTTTTAAAGATCTAAGCATACAAATAGAGATAGGGACATAGGGACGGCGAAAAGTGACTTTATTTTATACTATGTAGTGATAGTGATTCGTCTATCCGTAATTTATTTAATTTTATTAGCAATTAGATGACTATGGAGATTTCTACGCGAAAGACACACCACAAGGTACGTGGACGAACACTAATTTCATTATCCAAACACTACTAATTTGTTAGTTAGATAATGAACCATAGCTCATTCATCACTTCACAACTAGGTATCATAAATTATGTTGTTATCAACCAAGAAATAAACTTTACAACAGTAATAAAGCAATCTGTCATCATTTGCTACTGCATGGTTAGCATATTATACTGAAACGCGTGCCGTCTTCTATAAATAAACAAATTAGGAAGTGTGTTATTTAAATATAGTCATTTCGTCACTTCTTTTCTTCGTACTTTGTATAGCTTTGGAAATAAATAGCATAGTTATAGACTGACTTTGTTAACAAATACGATTTTTTTTAAACACAATTGTCCAACTGCTGGGCAAGGGCCTCCCTCTGCCTTTATTGGTTGCGGTTCTGGGCCGCCTCCGCTAAGCTGGCTCGAGGCCTTCTCGCCAAAGATTTCGTGGCCGACCAACCGGAGGTGTCCAGTTTGTTGCTGTTCTAGTCATTTGTCCCCGTTCGTTTTAGATATAACTAGCGACCCGCCCCGGCTTCGCACGGCTATATTATGCATGTATTATACACATAAACCTTCCTCTTGATTCACTCTATCAATTTTTTGATGCGGAAAAAAACCGCATCAAAATCCGTTGTGTAGTTTTAAAGATTTAAGCACACAAAGGGATATAGGGACATAGGGACAGAGAAAGCGACTTTGTTTTATACTATGTAGTGATAATATGGCAAGCCCAATCACATTTTAATCTCGCTGATTTTAAGCCCACAGATAAATAATTAAGATGTTTTTATTCTAATCTTTTTTTCTGCGAAGAGGCTTTTTTCAGGAAGGAAATAGGGGAATCATTTACAGAAACCCATTTTTTTATTTGAATAAGTATGTTACAGTCCTATCATAAAAATGCCACGAAATAAAACCTTACAAAAATATGGCGAGCGATAAGAATTTGAAAAAAATATTAAAACTAACACACGACATATTATTATGTCTATAATATAATATGTCATATTATGTAACAATAAGAGATAGATATATATTAATTACAAAGAAAAGTAAATACACAAAGAATAAATAATAAGTATCTGAGAAATCGTGTGTGTCTAAGCCTTCATCATCGTCAACGCCAGTAGGACGTTCGAACTAAACAATGCTTTTTGTGACGTAAGTGATAATGCTTCTGACGACAGCAAAATTGGTTTTTCGTGTTGTTTTAAGCGGTATTATCAGAAGTTTTGCGGAAAATGATGAGTAGATACAGACTATTCTGATAACCCAAGCACTTAATTCAGCTTTATTAAAACAGAATACTCTAAAATTTAATACCTACCTACTAGCAATTTTAATTTAGGATTTACCCGCATAAGTCCTGTTCCCATGGGAATATCGAAATAAATAAATATGTTTATGTTTACTTCCAAGAATGCAATGTATCCTCATACCAAGTTTAATTGATATTGGTTCAGTAATTTCAGAGCCTATTCGTTGCAAATAAACAAAAAACTTTTCTCTTTATAATATTAGAGTTGATAAAATGGTCTATCAAATCATGATCAAATAGAATGTATGGAATGCTGAGGAAGATGGTTTGCGGGATACGGCTCCATGAACACCCTAAGTAGGATTTGGTGTTACTGTTTTTTATTTTTTTTTGCGTTATTGTCTATATTATTCTCGTGTGCTTGTCTAAATAAATGGAAATTATTATATTGTTTTTTTTTCGACTGTCTCCTAGCACGCAATTACTTTGGCTCAATAACCTAATAAGCTATTGTTTACCAAAACATTATTATCATAAAACTACTCCAACTATGCAATAAGCGATAGATAACGCAAGTTCGTAAGACTAGACATAACTATTATACGTCCTTATATCGGGTTACGAATTAATATAGGAAAGTTAACGTACCCTAATCAATTTGTGTGACATTGTAAGTTGTTTGTGTAACTACTTATACATTTACTTAAGTTTATTGTATAAATGTATAAATAGCTGCGCTCCGCGGTTTCACCCGCGTAAGTCTCGATCCCGTGGGAATATCGAAATGAAAAGTAGCCTATAGCCTTTCTCGATAAATGGACTATCAAATACAAAAATATTTTTTCAATTCGAACCAGTTCCTGAGATTAGCGCGTTCAAACAAACAAACTCTTTAGTTTATAATATTAAGTATAGTAAGTATAGTATGATTCCATAATATAAACAAAGAAAAAATGTACGCGACGATTTAAGAATTTTTGATGTCGTTTTAGCTTAAATACTTTATTTTAAGCTAAAGTTAGATGATTAACACAGTAATGAAAAATGGTAAAATAATATTTTGGTATTAAAAACAATAGTAATAAATAAATAAATAGTAATAAAAACATGGTAATAAAAATTGGAAAAATAATATTTTAGTATTTAAAACCATATATCTGTTAAAATACCTACTAAAATACAAATTTATTGGTGGATATAATATTAGTTATTTACTTACTTTCTAGCCTTAGCGACGAGATCTGCGAATGGTTTCTCCCACGTATACATCTTGATGACTTGGATCCCTGATAGGATCTCATTCATGAGGCGAACTCGTTCGTCTGTTCTAAGTGCAGTCTTTAAACGCAGGACAGACGTACGTTTACCGAGGTATGCTGTGAAATTACCATAGAAATTAATATCATATGTTTTTTCCAGAGTCTTATGGTGAAAAGGTACCTGCGCTCTTTCCATACAAACGTAGTCGACTGTTTCCTCCATGGATAATACACTAGCACTAGCACAAATATTTTTGTGCCCTAAAACCTTGCCAGCGACTACAGCATCAATGGCCTCGTAATGGTCGTTCAATGTGCAGGATGTTAGAGCCACATTGGACATTGGAGAAGGTACGTGATATCATATGAAAGTCTGTCAAGCAAATACGAGTATTTTTTTTAAATGATCCTTTAGGGCCAGTTCCTAAACTATAAGAGATAGGTACCTAAAAGTCGTGAACCCGATTTAGACAAAAAACTAAAAATGCATTTTCTTCTTTTGATCCTGAAAATCACGTGGGTGGGATGATAGATAGATAGGTAGATAAACTCTTTATTGTACTAGTTAAGCGGCCATTCAGCCAAAATCTCGAGTTTTGTGGTCACGAGCTGTGTATAACTAAAACAGGTATCGTTGGATTCCTTGAGATCTCTAGATGACGAATTAGCCTGTCTTAGTTTCGAAAGCCGGGAACTAGTAACATAGATCTCTTCCAGGCAACCGGGGTGCAGCTAGTTAGGATATACAATAAATAAATAAATAAAATAAATATTTCAGGACATATTACACATCGCCATCCAGCCCCAAGCTAAGCAACTTAATGCTTGTGTTATGGGTGCCAGATAACGGATAAACTACTTATATACTTTTTTTTTTTTGTAAATATATACATATTATACATATAGGAAACACCCAGAACCAGAAACAAGAATTTATGGTCAGCATAAATACTTGTTCCCGGCGGGAATCGAACCCGCAACCTTCTGCGTCGCAGTCGGGTGTTCGCCCGACGCGCCACAGAGGTCGTCAAATAATATAGGTAGTACTAACCTTGCAAAGGTATAAACGCCAACATGAATCCGACTCCAACAACAGCCGCCCAACTGATCTCCTGCCACATGAAGTACGTTATAATAACCGTAGCTAAGGGTCCGATCCATAAATAATGAAGGAAGATGATCGCAACATCGAACCGATTCACGTCGTTTGACAGAAGGTTCACCACTTGACCAACCGTCGTCTCGCCTAGTGCTGTCTTTGATAGCCGGAGTGACTGTGGATCAAATAAACTTTATCAATATCAAATGACGCTGCCATTTATCGATAGTCCATTTATCGAGGAAGGTTTTAGGATACTTTTTATCCAGATATTCCTACGGGATCGGGACTTACGCGGGTGAAGCCGCGGAGCGCAGCTAGTTTTAATATAAATAGCATCAAAATTATTGATACCGCCTTTATGCGTTATTTTAAAAATAGACATGTCTAAAATGAACATAATATACAAAATGTAAATTAATTTGATTTAATTTAGATTTATATATAGTAAATACTAAAATACTACGAGTAAATGTCAGATGGTGTAGTGTGATCATTATCACGGATATAACTACAACTAAGGCACATTTTGCATTCGTAATGTATCGGTAAATATTTATATGGAAAAAAACCAGGTATAACCTTCGCGACAGATTGATATAAAATATCTAATAGTCGAAAAAAATCTGAAAAATTACAAGGGTTCGTCGTACCTGATAAGAACCCATGGACATGATTGCTCCATTTCAAATACAGGAAAAGTATTTTTGTAGTGCACAAATTTCGGTATGTTTTAAGCACATTAAAATAAAAAACACTGTTTTTTTTTATTTTGGAGCTAACTCAAAAACTCTCAGAGCTATAACCATTTAAGTGTTTCTAACAAAACGACGAAGTCCATGGACACAATACTAGCGCCAGCGAGTTTAATAGCGCGCTCTAAATGAAGGTAGGTACCTACGTGTCACTGTGTGTATCAATACTGAGATACCAATAATTTAGAAATTGCAGGAAGTTTTTCACATTAAGTTTTGGTTTTTTTTTATTTATTTTTTTGCGTAAATGTACTCCACTGCCGACATATATTCAGCAGAAAAAAAATGTGCACTACAAAAATACTTTTCCTGTATACCTTCAAAAATATTTGAATATTGGCCTTTGCGTCAATATTCAAATATTTTTTGACATAAAAAAAACCCCACGATTTTCTTTTGACTTCCTCTCGTTGCTGGGCGCGCTCCAAACGCACACATCCTAACTTCGTTTTTAAAACGTTCATGCGTGAGTCCAAATGAATAAAGAATTTTCACTTTGGCTTTGACTGATAGCCATGGGGATAATATGTTTTGCATCAAACAGTTTTTAATCTACATTAATATAATAAAGAGGAAAGATTTTTTGTTTGTAACGACTAGGCTCCGAAACTACTGGAGCGATTTCGTTGAAACTTGGTATGAGGATACATTAATTCATAGGAAGTAACATATGCTACTTTTTATCCTGATATTCCTACTGGATCGGGGGTTACGCGGGTGAAACCGCGGAACGCTTCAAGAAATTAATACTAATATATTACTAGAGATGGACATTGTCAGAGCAACAGAAGCAACATTTTACAGTTCTTAAATAACTAGCAATTTTCCTCAAGTACAACAGTGTGTAACGCAGTCAAGGCCAATTGGAGACATCTATGTAACCGTTGCTAAGTAGCATTACAAACAAAATGTTATATAATTCCGAACAAACATCGATCAATCTCCATTGTTACGGAATTTTAAACATGTCTGTAAATAATTTGTAGGTTTCTCGTATCGTTTATTGATATTTTACAAGCCATTCAAGGCTCGATTCAAGTATCTACAATGTCCCTTAGACCCATAACACAAGCCTAGTTGCTTAACATTGGGCTAGATGGCGCTAAAGAGTCCATCAATAATTATAAAAAAAATCTATTAGGTATTTTGAGTGGTTCAGAAACAAATAAATAAGAAACTGATAAACTACTGACTAAAATTCCTTAAAATGATAAATATATTTAATTTGCGAGAGATTGTGTTTAGACACATTCAGCTAAATACATTTAACGGGTAATCTGAAATTTAATTCTATTTCAATAAACATAAGATTGACACTATGCGATACTTAATCATATTTATAGTCTTAAACGTATTAATGTTTTGTTGTGCCAATAAACCTACGTTTCTTAGCATTAAACACATTTAACGCATAATCTGAAATTAAATTATATTTCAATAAACACAAGATTGATTTGACACTTTGACAGTTAGTTATCATGTCTATGGTTTTAACCTATTTATTTTTTGTTGCGCAAGTGAAAAACTTCGAGCTTCTATAGTATCTCTATGGTGTTTTTTTTCTATGGTTATTAAGTATTTATCGATCTATTTCATTTAATAATCAAAAGGATCGAACTGACAGGATTAACTCTCAATTTTCGGTTTGATTTAAAATACTTTCCAAGGACGTTGTGAGTAGATTAGAAGTGGGATCTCACCATACAATTGAAATGACATTTTGGTACATCTGATTAGGGAATGGACTATAAAAACAGTTGATAAATTGTTAATCGTCGTTGTCTTGAACCATTAAAGTAATTGGAGTGGAAGTCTTTAATAAATTAGTGACACAGCGACCTATTTTACGTGATAACGTAGTATACATTATGTAACCGAATAATAATCACTACATAGTTCATAATATTATAAAGCTGAAGAGTTTGTTTGTTTGATTGTTTGTTTGAACGCGCTAATCTCAGGAACTACTGGTTTGAATTGAAAAATTATTTTTGTGTTGGATAGTCCATTTATCGAGGAAGGCTATAGCCTACTTTTTATCCCGATATTCCCAGGGGATCGGGAGTTACGCGGGTGAAACCGCGGAGCGCTGCTAGTCTGGTATAAAATTTCAGTTCGATATAGGGGTTTTTGAAAATTTACTTTGCTAATCAAGAAATAAAGTGGACATAAAAGTGCAAAAAGATCCATCAATGGATTTTTATAGTGGATTTTAGTTGATATCGCCCAACTATACTACAGTACTGTAACTGCACTGAGATGTCTCAGTCCACAAAATGTCGGACTTTTCAGACGAGGAGAATCAGTCATCTTTTCAGTTCGAATTTTGCAACATTACATAGAAACTTGTACCAGTACTCTTTATGCTATTATCTTTGTTAAGAATAAGCTTTCGCACTGCAGGCAAAGCCTATAGGCTTTCTCTACTTTTCTTCCATGACTGTTTTTCTTTTCTTTTCTCTACTTTTCTTTTTCTTTTTTTTATTTCCTTTTTTTTTTTATATGTAGCTCTTACACACCACGAATTCCTATAGGAGTTAAAATCATCCCGCCATCGTCGCTTTGGTCGTATCCCTATCTGACATACGGCCACATGTCCAGCCCAGTGTCATACAATAAATGTATACCTATATTATAATGAGCAAAGATATGAGTGTTTGTTTGAATTGATTAGGCTACGAAAGTGCTAGACCGATTTTGATGAAACTTGGTATGAGGATACGTTGATTCATTGGGAGTATCATAGGGTACTTTTTGTCCCCATATATCCACGGGGTCAGTCCGAAACCGCGAGATAATAAATGTGCAACTCACCTTCCTGTAGATCAAAGAGCAGCAAGCGACTCTAAACTTCATCCCCATATGCAATATGGCCATCATGTAAGGATGCACGACGAACACGTTACAAGCTGAGCACAATATCACGGCGCCAGCGTACATGTACGCTTCAAACTGTTGAATTTTCGTGTTGTCCGGGCTGTAGTACTCCACCAGTTTACCCAGGAACACTGGCTGCGCTATTCTGGTGAGAAAGGGTTCTAGTTAATTTCTGTCGTGATGAACATTTTACTAATAAAAACAGATTGGTAGTAGTCGTTCTGCAAAGTTTTTTTGCAATTATGAGGACCCTCATCTTATTTTTATTTTATTTTATTAATAATTCACACAGCAGATTACAATCACAGTAAGTAGTGAGGTATACAATTGCATAACAGGTTATGATCTAGACTGTAATCCTAAATGCGAATATGAAAGCTTGTTATATGTTACAGTAAAAATAATTAGAGCAGATAAACATTAACTTACAAAACAATAATAAGTAGTATAATGAGACATTATTTTATAAGATGACACAGACACCTTTTAAATCGGGCATAGTTGCCGTCGAATACATCTATAGAGTATGCAGCTGCCGTAGTGATATCTAGATGGGGTTACTTGTTGGAGACAAGTTCGTTATAAAGTCGACACATTCTTGTTAGGGGATTGTAAAATCTTTCATACATCACTCCAAAGATCCTCACCAAATCTTAAACATAACCAAGCCTTTTTAACTTAACCTTTTAAGTCAAACAATTAGCATCGAAATCAGATCTCTGATGGCCAGTAGCTCATTTTTTGCCTATTGCGATACCACTTTGATTTTATTTACCAAATGGACATTTTATTTTATTTTTCTTTTATTCTGATTGATATGATTAATTTCTGTAATTTGATATGTTTGTATTGTTGTTTATCCCGTACCTATTGAATGATTTGATTGATTTAAATAATATTTTATTTAAAAAAAAAAATGGAATTTTATGATGATCTGTATAAGGGTCTATAGTTACCTGAAGAAAGATTTATTTAATTTTTATCTTTGAAGAAAGAAATAACCCTCTTCTTATATAGTCCTCCTTATAGATTTCGATAACGGCGACCCTGACTAATCCTAAATTAAGAATCCTGCTTTCTCAAGTGGGCCCTGATGTGACTGGCCAGACCTTTGGTTTTAAATACCCTACCACATATGTTACAGTAAGCAGTGTCTTCTTATAGATACCCTACCACATAATATGTTACAGTAAGCAGTGTCTTCTTATAGATACCCTACCACATATGTTACAGTAAGCAGTGTCTTCTTATAGATACCCTACCACATATGTTACAGTAAGCAGTGTCTTCTTATAGATACCCTACCACATATGTTACAGTAAGCAGTGTCTTCTTATAGATACCCTACCACATAATATGTTACAGTAAGCAGTGTCTTCTTATAGATACCCTACCACATATGTTACAGTAAGCAGTGTCTTCTTATAGATACCCTACCACATATGTTACAGTAATCAGTGTCTTCTTATAGATACCCTACCACATATGTTACAGTAAGCAGTGTCTTCTTATAGATACCCTACCACATATGTTACAGTAAGCAGTGTCTTCTTATAGATACCCTACCACATAATATGTTACAGTAAGCAGTGTCTTCTTATAGATACCCTACCACATATGTTACAGTAAGCAGTGTCTTCTTATAGATACCCTACCACATATGTTACAGTAAGCAGTGTCTTCTTATAGATACCCTACCACATATGTTACAGTAAGCAGTGTCTTCTTATAGTGAGACGCTAGAGAATAATATCTTGATTTTAGTAAAAAAAATCTAAAAATGATAAGCAGTATTCTTAATTTAAAAGCAATATCCTGAAATTAAGAATACTGTTTATTATTTTTAAGAATATTTACTAAAATAATTCGCTAGTCTTTTTCTGTGCGGGCATAGCAACGTGTGGCTCTAACAACTTAGGTAACGTAACTATAATATTAAGTAATTTATTTATAAAATAATAATGTACCTATTCCCATTCAAATGAGTAACTGAAAAGCTATTGTTCTTCTATTCTCATTACATTACCTACATAATATTATACTCGTATAGCTATCTAATGAAAACGTGCGTTTAAGATAACATACCGAGGTTAGCGAAACGGACAATAGACTGTAATTAAAAATTATTTGTTTTACACACACGTTTTAATCTACTTTAAAAAGGAAGACACACTTGACGCTTATTCAAAAGACTGGCCATAAATATCGCTATAGTCAGGGATGCGTGGAGCGACGAAAGGGAGACCTTTGCCTAGCAGTGGGACAAAAACGGCTGATTATTAAATTCATTTTTTTAAAACCTAAGTAGGTATGCTATACATATGCCTCTCTGATTTTTTTTAAACTAAAGGTAAATAAGTATATTTTTAAATTCCCTATTTCATAAAAAAGACGAAGACAGGGGGGGGAGACCGTGTAGTACTAGCAAAACTAGGTTCTATAAAAAAGGATTGCTCTAGAGAGGTATAAATAAGCAAGAAAATAGCGAAATGCATTTGTATGTAAAAAGAAAAAAAACCCTACGTACCTTTTAGGCACTTACGCATAAATAGTCAAAGCATTGCATTATAACTAATTGACCGTATTAATTAAAACAAATAATTATTACAATCAAAATTAATCAAACACTGCGCAATGGTAGTGATAAGAGAGGAAATTACATAACAGAAATAAATGTACCTATTAGGCTTATTATACTTTTTATATTCATTTAGATGCATTATTCACGCAAGCAACTAAAATTGCCGCCCCACCACCGTAGACCTCCGAAACTGCTGTTATAATGTTGTATGGATTATAATGGATGTTTTTAGCTCAAGCAAGATTCTTAGGTGCTGCTTAAGTTGTAAACTTTCAACTCATAAACGAATCAGATAATCATTAATATAATTATAATATTCCAATAATAGTTAATATAACAAACATTAGAATAAAAGTGGAGATGAGCGGGACATATTGCACGAATGAGCAATTAAAGGTGGACTCGAAGACTGACAGTGGCGCCCACGAGCACATACTAGGCCGCGCGGTAGACCACCAATGATATGGAAAGACGATATCAAACGACACGCAGGTCATGATTGGATGACGGCTCTAGACCGTCATGAGTGGAAGAGGATGGAGGAGGCCTACGCCCTGGATTGCACAAACAAAGGGCTCACCCTTTGATCTATCTCAATAGATTAGAATGAAAACATTCCAATAATAATCATTTTAGAACTAAAACGATGGGTCTGCAATTCTACTGCCGACTGTACCTGATAAGAAGTAAGTAGTTCATTCAAAATCATATAATGAAGCCATTATTAGCGTCATCATAATAAAGCGTTTTGTTTATGTTTATTAATTATATGGCGCTCGAATCGCTAACTCGTTTTACTTTATAAAATATACGGCATAGAAAAAAACTTAAGGTCGTACGTTTTCCCTACTAAATGTTTTAGGGATTCCTACGTTTTATACTGAGATATTTAACTTATTATGACTTAAAGTAGGCCTAATTTAAGCTATTGTAGGGGCAGACCAAAAATATCACTGTTTAACATCCAGGAAGTACTCTGTTTCAGCGTGAAAAAAGAGACCAATTTTACGTATGTGGTGGTGCACGGCTATATTGACGTATTGTCATAGTGTGAGGTGACGTATAGATGTGTGGAAACACGCGACGTTGTCGCGTTGTGTGTGGAAGCAGGAACACGCAATTACGCTAGAGCAGAGCCGCAATACAGTTTGCTGGATAAGGGCGACGTTGCCTCTCCGTCTAATCTGTCTAATAAAAAATCAAAATATTTTCAATTGCATGATATTCAACTCAGTGCTGCCAGACCTACACCTGCAAGATTTTATGTAACTTTTGGCACTGTCGCGTCACTTTTGATACTTGAATTATACATTATTTTGATAGACTTATCAAATTATCACTTTACGTATATAATAAATAAATAAACATTTGTACTTGTTTGCATTTAATTAATAGTATAAAAATATAATAAAATATAAATGAAGTATAGTAATTCGCGAGAAACAAACCAAGCAGTCTTGTTGTTTTTTTGATACTGTTTGTTGTACACACTGGCAACATACACCCAGTCGATACTTTGCCTCGCACTGGATGCGCGCTTGTTACCTAGGCAACGGAGAGTCAACAGAGATGTCAAGTAGTCAGTAAATAGAAAAACCAAAAATAAAATATTATAATCATTTAATATATTCCTACTATTGTGTTTAAAGTATCATCCATCTGAGCACCTACTGAAAATAAACCTTGAGGGAATTTTAGTGTCTTGTAAGTGATTGAATTATTTCACAAGTATACCCCTCAAGGTGGGTAACCTATCCACACAAGTTGGGCCGTAGGAACAAACTACGACTACTCTGGGTCCCAGGCCATGAAGGAATAGCAGGAAATGAGAAGACTGATGAGCTGCAAGAACAGGATCGGCAAGTGCTATGCTTGGACCAGAACCATGTACGGGCCTGCCAGCATGCACAATCACAAAGGCCGTAAAGGATTACGTTGATAAGAAACACACGCAAGAGTGGGAAATCAGTGAAGGGCTACTACATTCGAAGAAATTCATAGGTAGCAGGCCCAGAGGGGCTTCTAAATTTATATTGAACAACGGAAAAAGCAAAGCACGAGCTGTGATTGGTGCCTTGACATGGCTTTACAAAACCAATGACATGCTTTTAAAAATGAATATAACTTCTAATATTGACTGCAGAACCTGCGGTGATGTCAGAGAAACTATGGAGCACATCCTGTGTGAATGCGCCGTCTTAGTGACGAAGCGAAGGAGACCCATGGGCCTCCTTGGGAATGCATATCCCAAACCGGAGAAACATAGGATTTTTCCTCTTAGTGGGATCACTGCGTTAATCGATCCCAAGGGGTCGAAGTGTTGCTGGCTATGTCAGTCCCCGATATAAGATGATAAGATAGAACTAATTTTAAATAAATAAACCTTTTTGTACATTACTTTGTCTTTATTTTTCTCTTTCCATTCAGACCTAGTACAATTTGCATCGTTCAGAATTCGTCCTAGTTTAAAAAAAAAAGATTACTAACAGTACCTACCATAAAATTGATCCTGTTTTAGAAAATTTATTCAAAAATATATTTTCAAAAAAAAATTCTATTTGTATCGAGATTTGAACTGGGGCTCTTCAGAACACTACCCCGCCGCTCTAAATGACTACACCAATCGGTATCTGTAGGACTACGTCAAATATAGTCTATAGTTGCTACAGTTTATTGTTTTGTATGTGTGCGTGTCATTTATATCGTGACAAGAGTTAAAAATTGTACTTTGGAAATACATTAAAATGTGACTTCCAAAAAATTAAATTATGTTTGAAATATGTTCAGAGCAAACTAGAAAACAGGCAACATATATACAAATACTTTAATTCCACGTCAATCATAGCAAAATAAAATAAAAATATACTTTCGGGGAAAACAAGCGCCATCTAGCGGAATACTTTGCTTAGCGATACGAAACATTCAACCTTAACGAATAAACTAAAGAGTACCGAACTATGAAATTAGCTACGGCTACGTTACGCTTATATTGTTTGAGTAGAATATTGAATCGTGGGAAAATTGTATACAAAGCCAAGCGCAGAAATAACGGAGATTGCCTTAATTTTATATGATACTAGCGACCCGGCCGGGCTTTGCACGGCTATATTATGCATGTATTATACATATAAACCTTCCTCTTGAATCACTCTATCTATTAAAAAAAAGCGCATCAAAATCCGTTGCGTAGTTTAAATATCTAAGCATACAAAGGGATATAGAGACACATAGGGACGGCGAAAAGTGACTTTATTTTATACTATGTAATGATTTCGTTTGCATAACCATAAAGAATCAAAGCCTTGCCTTTATCAGCCTTTAAGGCCATAATGTTCGTAAAATAATTGCAATCTACACTGTCCTTAATAACCAGATTAAGACTACTTTATCTAAATAGTGACTACAGAAAGCAAGGTAACATTTGCTTACATCTTAGTGTTATTAAGATTTATCCGATCAGATATTCTTTTAAATCCTAACTTTAGTAGCCTTTGAGGCCAAAATGTTCGTAAAATTTTTGCAATCTAGACCGTCCTTAAGAGGAAAGGGTACCGGGCGCTCTCTACATACAAAGGTAGTCGACTGTTTCCTCCCTGGATAATGTCTCTAGAGCAAATATTTTTGTTGCATAAAACTTATAACTGCCATGGCCATGCCCCTATGTTTTTTGGTTTTTAAATCTAAATTTCTATGATAATTAGAAAATGAAAAAAAAACCAAGACATAGGGCATAGTCATGACATTTATAGGTTTTATGTAACAAAAATATTTGCGCTAGTGTCATTATCCAGGGAGGAAACAGTCAACTACGTTTGTATGGAGACAGCGCCGGTACCCTTTCACCTTAATAAGCAGATTAAGACTACTTTAACTAAATACTAACTACAGAAAGCAAGGTAACATTTGCTCACATCTTAGTATTAGTGAGATTTAGCCGATCAGATATCCTTTTAACATCCTGTTTGTAGTTGATGACCTCGTTCCGGAGTCGAGCCAAGCTGTCGTGTATTAGAATATGTTCCGCTTGACTGAAGTACTCTATGAAGAAACCTAACATTCTGGGTTGCTGGATCCTGAGTAAGGAAAAAGGAAAGGAAAAGAATTATGAAAAAAAGGAAAAAAAAGAAGGATGGGATAATTAAAGGATTTCTACTGGAATTGAAAGGATTTTAACATCTACAGAACGGATATTATTTATTATTCTTGTGCAGGGGTCGGCAACCTTTTGAGTCGGAAGAGTTAAAAATTGCAATTTATAAAATTTCAAAGTTTTTAAAGAGCCATATTTTTGCCAACAATAAATAGAACTTGTATAAATATAGTTTTTTGAAGAAAGTCAGCACTTCAAATGCCAACTTCTTCACCTCACTGTAGCAATCGAAAGGACTATTCCATGCGTCGAATATAAGTGCCTCAACCCGCGGAAAATTTCTTAAAAATATATAATACTAGCGACCCGCCCCGGCTTCGCACGGGTATATTATCCAAGTATTATACATATAAACCTTCCTCTTGAATCACTCTATCTATTAAAAAAAACCGCATCAAAATCCGTTGTGTAGTTTTAAAGTTTTAAGCATAACATAGGGATATAGGGACAGAGAAAGCGACTTTGTTTTATACTATGTAGTGATTTGCATATGGAACTAAAGAGCCACAGCTTCACATCCAACGATCCGCATGTGGCTCTCGAGCCGCAGGTTGCCGAAGCCTGTTCTTGCGTGTAGTGCGACTAAGTTGTTGGAACACAAAATGCTGCTCAGCAGAGCATAACTTTATAAGACTTAATGTTATTAATTATAAGTCGGCGAAAGGGTTGAATTTTCCAAAATTATTTCTTAGCGGATGCCTACGTCATAATACCTATGTTGGTGCATTTTAGCCCAATCCAATTGCTTGCACTGTACTTTGCTACATCAGTCAGTTAGTCACGACTTCGAATTTAATATTTATAGATAACTGAAGTATTATTTTTTGTAATTTAATTAGCATTTTTAATTTTCAACTACAAAAAATAATTACCTAATTATCCCACCAACCAAAGAATCTCTTGTGTAAATACATAAAGTTGGAAGTATTATTTGTTATTTAAAAAAAGATGTATATGACTTTATAAATAGGTTCCTAGCGCGTCAAACTCACTGTATTATTAACCCCGGACGCAAAAAAGATGGGATGTTATAAGTTTGACGTGTCTGTGTATGTGGCATCGTAGCTCCCGAACAGATGAGCTGATTTTGATTTTGTTGTTTGAAAGATAAAGTAGTCTGGAGTGTTCTTAGCTATGTTTGATCTAATTCGGTTCAGCCGTCTGAATGTTATAAGTAAGGGAAAAAGTTGGAGGATTTTTAAATTCTATTTAAGTTCATAATAATAAATTTATTTGAACGGATATCTTCGCGTTTTTATTTTTATTTTAAACCTGACGTTTCGGGAACTTTGCAGATCCCATGGTCACAGGCAGACTAAGATGACATTCGTCTTACAAAAATATTATGTGAAATGCTGTCAAACTACCGTCTACCTAAAATTAATAAAAAAGTTTCATCTAACGCAGAAATGACTAACGGTGTCCCGAGGTATTGCAGCTTTTGCTTGCGGGGCTTGAGACCTAACTAAATGCAGTACTGGGTCCCAAACCGGTGGTACTCTCCAACCCTCCTCTATTAAAATTGTTGGGATGCTTCTGGATTTCAAAGGCCTCTCGAAGCATTCTAGGCACAAACCTGTTTTCAGTAGCTAGTACTTGTACCTGATCAAAGCGAAGGTAGTGGTTGAGTTCAAGTCGCGAAAACCTTAGAAAATACTTCTATTTAAGTTTTTTAACAAATACCTTTCGTATTTTTACCGGTGAAAGTTCTGATTTCTAGGAATATAGGGAGTATAAGTAACTAATCAAGTTTCATTAAAATGGATTCGGTAGTTCCGGAGATTATCCATTACAAACATAAATCTAAAAGAAAAGACATCTACGCTACAAATAAAATAAAAAATCCTCTTATACAGGGTTATTGGAAATTAATTGACACGGCGTTAAGGGCTTCTTCTGTGCACCTTAACAAACAACTTTTGTTCTACGACTTTTCTCGAAACTTAATACATATCCTAAAAAAAAATATTTAAGTTTTTATCGTACTGTCTGGTAATTTTCTATGTCTATGCGGCAAGTGCGCGCGCGCGATCGGCACGGGGCGCACTGCGTGCGACCCGATCGGGTTGTACCATACCTACTATGATTGATTCTGTGACGTAGACGGTAGAGTTGAGTATTATTTGAACTGTTAGATTTAATTTTTTATTTTTGTATGGAATATTTTTATAATGAATTTCCAAAAGTCGTAGAACAAAAGTTGATCGTTAAGGTGTACAGAAGAAGCCCTTAACGCCGTGTCAATTAATTTCCAATAACCCTGTATTTATTTTTTATTTTATTTGTAACGAATTTGCTTTGAATCTTCTGGACCGATTTTGACTTGGTATCAGTAGGATACATTGAAGCCTTTGGCCACACTTTTTTGAAGTCTGTTAAAAAGAACAAAGGCTACTAACCGTCTTCAAAAAAGGAGGAGGTTTTCAATTCGTCGCGTATTTTTTTAATGTATGTTCGCCGATTACTTAAATAGGTACTCCTGGACCGATTTGGAAAATTCTTTTTTGTTTGAAAGGGGATAACCCATTGTTCCGATATTTTTACGGAATCGGGACTTATGAGAGTGAAACCATGGGTTTTATATCTACACTAATACTAAGTTTAAATTAATGTTTAAAAGTCTTCGGAGCTACTGAATCGATTTTGATAATTATTTTAGAGAAAGAAAGCTACATTGTTAAGACGTGTAGTATAGATAGACATTTGTCTGTATTACTGTCCCCTTATACAAAAAAAAGGAAAAAAAATGTTGTCCGATTCTCAGCCCTAACAAATATACCTACACAAAAAATATCATACAAATCGGTTCAGCCGTTTTGGGGGAATTTGGCAACTAACACACCGCGACACGAGAATTTTATATAAATTATATAAATGTTTTAATTAATTAATCAATTATATAAATTTATAATAAATTAGATGCGCAATGCTGTTTCACCCGCGATTTTAAATTAGTTTCCTATACACACAGAATAGGTACGGTCGGCTGCATAATTGCAGACCCACCGTAGAGCTCCAAAACGGCTGTTATAAGAATGTTTTCAACACGAGCAAGATTCTAGACACCTGCTTTAGGTGAAGTTTAAAGTCTTCTAACTCATCAATTAATCAAACACAAATTATTAGAATGCAAATATTCCAATAATTGTAATTTTCGAACTCTACCGAGGGCTGCAATTATGCAGCCGAGTGTACATAATAGTTATAGTCTTGCAGTTTTAAAGATTGATTAAGTTAAGATTGATAAGATTTAAGTACTCGTTTATATAACGTTTTACCAAGTAACACATAAAACTAGACACTGATAATGAATAGTATAGACTGTCTAAATAAATACTGTGCTTCCTCATTGTTTGCAATGTTTCACAGCTTCAAATTAACAGAATTGTCATGCGCGATTTACAACACGAATAATCAACGATTGCGGTCGTCATGGACTGTACAGTACAATGTACAAAGGTCGCAAACAATGCATGACTATTAGTTCACTATTTTTGTGACGCAAAATTTACACATCACTTACTCAAATAGATGCTGTGTAACACCCACAAATGTGATAATAAAAACAACTATATACATATCAATAAAATTTACCTACTAAAGAATGGACTATAAGGGGTTCCCAAACTTATTTTGTCTACTTCATCACTACATAGTATAAAACAAAGTCGCTTTTTCTGTCCCTATTTCCCTTTGACTGCTTAAATCTTTAAAACTACGCAACGGATGATGGGGTGTTTTTTAATAGATAGAGTGATTCAAGAGGAAGGTTTATATGTATAATACATGCATAATATAGCCGTGCGAAGCCGGGGCGGGTCGCTAGTTGAGAATAAATTACTAATAAAATCTTAAAGGATTCGATTAGAGCGCCTGAAGGATTCAATCCTAAAGAATTCAATTTGTCCTAAATTGAAAAACGATTCAATCAGTAATGTATTCCACATTATTCTCTTAATTGTAGTCATGAACTGAAGAGTTGCACAACAATTGCAATTGAAATGCAAACGTTGATTAAAGTTCATCCCAAACACGACTCCAATATAACGGTCAAAGGTTCAACGACTGGTTTTACCAAGGCACCAAACGATTCTTATAGTGCACTGACATCTGATATTGATAAATAAGTCCGCAAATAAGGTGACAACACAGGGTCAAGTTCAAGAACCCGACGCGTTTTTATTGGCTTTTATAGAACTAGGAATCGTATGTGGATTGCCTTCTCTACAGTTTCAATGCTAGGTGCATTTAAAGTAGGTCTAGTCTATATGTAACATTGTAGCATTTCCTTTAAAGACTGCATGTCCCTTTGGAGGAATAAAACTTATAAATTTATGGTCATTGGTCATTAAATTTTTTAGTAAATTAAGTTCCGTAATTACTGAAAAACCCATTTTGATTATTTTCTTCTTTACCTACTGTATCTATAGGTATATACACTAACTAGCTTTTGCTCGCGACTTTGTCCGCGTATAATTAGTAGATTGAACCAAGGAATCACGTTGTCCCATACAAACTTTGCCCCCCTTTTTCACCACCTAAGGGGTAGATTTTCGAAAAATCCTTTCTTATCCGATGCCTACGTCATCCAAAGAACACACCTCCCAAGTATCAGGTCTCTACGATTAGCGGTTTAGGCTGTGCCTTGTTCCGTCAGTCAGTCAGGACAAAGGATTTTATATGTATAGTTATTATAAAGAGGAAAGATTTTTTGTTTGTAACGAATAGGCTACGAAATTACTGGACCATTTTTGATGAAATTTGGTATGAGGATACAATTTGATTAATTGGGAATTACATACTTTTATCCAGATATTCTCACGGGTACAAGAGTTACGCGGGTGAAACCGCGGTACGGAAGTTAATAATAAAGGCAGAAAGTACAAAGTCTGTAAGTACTTAGAAACAAGTTAAAGAAAAAAATGAGCCATACATGTTATCGAACATTTGTCGGTATAATTACGGAAACAAAGGCTTTTATTTGTACAAGCGGTAACTATTTACTTTTTGATATCGGTAATTCAGTAAACCATTACCAATTCATGCAACATTTTTATCATGAAAAAAGGTAAAGATTAAAACAAAAGTTGGAGCTTGGAGAAAAAATATTATCTACATACTTAGAATATGTAGGTTCAATCATTTATTAATAAGTAAGTAAATAGGTAGTTCTCTTTTAAGGTTATTTTTAAATATGTTTGCCATCTGAAGGCCAATTCTCGTAAATAACATGGTTTAAATTACATTTCAATATCATTGCGATTGTATTTCGATTGCAAAAGATACCCTGAAAGTCAGTTTTTTTTTACAAAAAGCTAACTTGGAGGGTATTTTGAGCTACTTTGAGAGTATTATTTGTGATCGAAATGATATTTAAATGTAATTTGAACAATGATAGTTACGAGAATTGGCCTTCTGATCATAATATTATGTTAGTATGTATGGCCCATCAATATAGATAGATATATAGATAGATAGATAAACACTTTATTTGTACAACACACAAAACATTAAAAATAACAAATATGACGAAAAAGCTTATTAACTAAGAAATTGTACAAACAGGCTACCTTACCGCTTAAAGCGATTTCTTCCAGGCAACCTTAGGATGGAGAAGGAATATAAGATGTGGTCAAGATATTGTTGTTGGCAGAGGCGTTGTTTTTTTGATTTGCCGACTATAGTCTATCTATATACTTGTACTAGCGACCCGCTCCGGCTTTGCACGGCTATTATTATGCATGCATTATACATATAAACCTTCCTCTTGAATCCGTTGCGTAGTTTTAAAGATCTAAGCATACATAGGGACAAACAGCGGAAAATGACTTTGTTTGTCACTTTCAGCTGTCTGTGGTTATGTTTTATACTATGTAATGATACAGCCTATCTTGCGCAACTAGACCTTTTATTTGGGTCCTTTTTGCGTGAGCTTCTACTTGTCAGGTGGATTGGGAATTATTATTATTAGGGGGGGGGGCACTTCCATAAATTTTAATACCAGATATGGTTTCATGTAAGTTTGTGGTAAGCGTCACGACCTAAGTCACCTCGTCGCCAGTGGGTACTATGCAGTACGAGTGCGGCCGTCTTTTCAGCTTTCATGCATGGGGGGTGTCTGTTATACCCACTGATCAGACAACCAGTGTTATACCCAAGTTTTAGAGGTGTTGAAAGCGCCCTAACCAATCAAAGCGTTTATGACTAAACGCATACGAGACAGGTTTAAATTGAGCAGGCGTTTCGCAAGTTTACTGCTTATAGGTCTAGAAGTGCTATTTTGGTTTGCCTGCAACTTTCCAGTGTAGTCCAGAGGTCGCAGTGGCGCATTAAAGAATGGCTTCGGATCCAGGCTTTTGGTTAGTTTGGGAGGATTGGACTACAGGCCTGAGTCAGTTCGTTAATTTCACCTAGTCTATGAGCCAACGCAGCCTGTGTGATACCTACATATTTCGCCTGAAAAATCGAGTTGTGTGGACCTAGTCACGCTTAGTTTAATATTCAAGATCTCAGAAAGGGTCGGACACAGTGCCCGAGTCTGTTTTGGAGCCGTCATTGTATATCCGCACCTCACTAGGTGGGCGGATAATCCCTCTGTCCTTCGGATATTTGTGTCACATAGTGCGTAGATGTGTTAGGTATTTAAACGAATTCAAACCGAAGTGATAGCAAGGGAATCTTTATCTTCATACTGTTAATGGCATCTTCAACAAAAGGCATGTTTACTGAGAACATCCGGCCATTAGAAATACATCGAAACCTGACTTAAGTATTCTACCTTTTAACCGACTTAAAAAAAGAGGTTCCTAATACTTGATTTTTAATTCTAATTTAATTTAATTTTTTAGACGTTTGATAGATTTAAGCGTTTCTGATATTATAATGGTATTTTTGTACTACAAATCCAACTATAGGTGCTACAGTTGCTTGAATAGCATGCACAGAAAAAAAGGTTTAAAGAAAGAAAGAAAAAATCATTTCCTTAGACACCAGAGAATAGTTTCTAGTTTCTTGATTATAGTAAAAAAACTTTAAATTATAAGCAGTTTTTTTATTTATTTAAAAGCAATATTCTTAAACTAATAACACTGCTTATTATTTTCAAGAACATTGACTGAAAGAAGAAAGTATTATTTAGCGTATATAGGAACAGGGTTGTTTCTTACTTCAAAAATCCCTTTTTTTTCTGATATAGATTAAAGTTGCTGGCATTGTTTAAATCGTCTAAGTTAGACGTATGGGGCAATATTATTATTAAGTAGGTACCTACCTACTTATAAAATTATAATTTATCATTATATCATCATTCATATTTCTGAATCGATCGAACGTGAAGCTATGGTTTAAGCATTGAGATAAATGACTTTCGCTAACACAATGGCAGTACCCACCTACGTGACATAAACTATAACAACTTGGTAATTAAATAGTAGTAAGCACATAAGAAATAGATAATGTTGATAAACAGATTAACGTGAGTTTACAAGGGGTAAAGACACACACAATATGGTTAATAATTTTGTTTGATAAATATTATACTTGATTTAAATTTCACAGATTGTGTAGCATCATTATAACTCTTAGGTTGCAACTTAACGAGTACGATAATGCCCTATTCCGAAGAGGACTTACTCCTAAAAAAACTTATTAATTTATTACATGGAAAATTGTTATTAAGTGTTGATGTGTTTACCGTTTATAGGTGACTTCTTTTCCTATATTTTGGTATAATTAAAAGACGAAAACTCTTGTCGTTTCTACGGTTATCCAAAAGTCAACAAAAAAGTGACTTAAAGGATAGGTTTAAAAACGACAAAGAATTTTCATCTTTAAATTAAGTAGGTACCAAAATGTACTTAATAAAAGAATTCACCTACAATCGGTACATGTATACAACAACACTTCATAAAAAAAACTCCACACAATATATTTTTTTTGTTACCGGCGACTAGTACTTCGCGAATAAAGTTTTCAAACTCACACGATTTGTATTCAAAATAAAAAAAAACGGAAAGTTAATTAAAAATACGCTATTAAGACCCGGGGAAAATTACTGTAAGTACTTTGCGTTTCGCTCTTATAACTACAGCGACTAGTCTATATAGAAGACTAGCTGTTGCCTGCGACTTCGTACGCGTGGTTGTTTTGTTTTATATACTAAAACGTTCCTCTTGAATAAGTCTATCTATTTTAAAAAACCGCATCAAAATCCGTTGCGTATAGTTTTAAAGATCTTACATAGGGACAGATAGCGGAAAGTGACTTTGTTTTATACTAGGTACGTGGTGAAGAATAAAATTCCTTGGATGTAGCTCATGAGTATCTAATTAATACTCACCGTATTCCACATTCCATGACCAGCAGTACGAAGCCGTACAGCATACATCGAGCAGCGTAAGCTTTCATTATGACGCGGAGAAGGCTTGGTTTCCGTTTCCCTCCAGCTCGGGCGACTTCCTCTTCCCACAGTCGCGCGAATTTATCACCGAGAGGACCTGAGAGAAAATAGTACTTTATATTACGTACTTACTCTGAAAGGTTAACCTACTAACACACTAACCTGCTTGGTTTATTGTTAGATTTATATATTTACTAGCGACCCGCCCTGGCTTTGCAAGGCTATATTATGTGTGTATACCTTCCTCTTAAATCACTCTGTCCATTAAAAAAAACAGCATCAATATCCGTTGCTTAGTTTTAAAGATCTCAGCATACATAGGGACAGACAGCGGGAAGAGACTTTGTTTTATACTATGTAGTGAAAACTTTGCTAGCAAAGTTAGTTTTCAAGGTGCCCATAGGATTAATGTTTAAGCGGGTAAAACACTAGATGAAACTGGTATTGGGTACTTTACTATCTAGTATACATTTTGACTTCAAAATTGAATTTTTTTTTCGTTATTTATTTAAACCGATTTTGATGATTCTTTTTTACTTTACGTAACGGAATGTGTTTTAAGTTTACTGTCTAATAAAAAGTTGTGTGATGTAAACGAGGTAAGTACATTTACCTACGAGTAAAGGATGTGTAGATTTACCTCTTTTCCTCATTTATAAAAAACTAGCAGCGCTCCCCGGTTTCACCCGCGTAACTCCCGATCCCGGGCGAAAATCGGGATAAAAAGTAGCCTATTTTATTCCTAATGAATCAATGTATCCTCATAACAAGAATCATTAAAATCGGTCCAGTAGTTTCTGAATGTATTTGTTACAAACAAAAACACAAAAAAATATCTCCTCTTATATTAGTATAGACATAGAAAAACGTTTTTACTATAGGTACTTACTTACTTACTCATCTACTAGTTAACACTAGCACTTAGCAGTGTAGTAAACTAATATGTACATAGTGACAACACTTAACTTGAGCACAGACTTGGGAATCCCTACATGAAGTACCGATCATATAGTTGACTGTGTCTAACAATTTTAACTAGGTTTATGATGTTTAATAGAATATAATTACAGTAACAAGAAATATCTAGATATCGCCTGATCAAACGAAAGATTGAATCAAGATCAGCAAAAGTTAATTACAAAAATAAACAGCATTGTATTATTATTTTTAATTGAAGATCTTTAGCTGTTATCTCCTTTACTTTTTTTAGTAAATAAATCAATAATTAAATGCAGGTCAGTAATGGTTTAGGACAAATAAATAAAGATGTCATTGCCCTTGAAATAAGAGAAGAGACTGTTCCCCTTCAGCTTTATTTGCTAATTAGTTTCACCCACGTAACTCCCGATCCCATGAGAATATTGAGCCAAAAATAGCCTATAATATTGTCAATGAATCAATGTATCCTCATATCAAGTTTCATCTAAATTGGTCCAGTAGTTTCAGAGCCTATTCAATCCTAACAAACAAACAAAGAATCAAATCATTCCTCTTTATAATATCAGTATAGATAATGATTGCTCTAGCTAGAAGCATTATTTTAGATCATCATCATCATCATCATGTCAGCCCATACACGTCCACTGCTGGACATAGGCCTCCCCCATACGACGCCACAAACAGCAGTCCTGAGCCGCCTCCATCCACCGACTACCAGTGACCGCCACAATGTTGTCGGTCCACCGGGCAGCTGGTCTCCCAACACTCCGTTTCGCGTATTATTTTAGATACGCCAATATATTTGTATGGAAAAGGCTTGCTAGGAAACCTACCATCTTAATAATACTCAACCACTCACCTGATGCATGTTCTTCAAGAGGTTCATAAAGTTCATCTGATTCCATTTCTTTTTTCAGACCACCAAAGAACATGGGAAGAGTCCATCTAAAAAATATTGTGCTATAGGTGGCAGATAGATTAAAAATATATCTTAAAATTTCTATTTGTAATTAAAAGCTGTATCGAAATTAGTTTCAAAGAATAGGACATGATTAGTGGCTCAAATACAAGGATACAAAGTATTACTCTGAATCCAACATACTAATAAAAATACAGACAAAGAGTGATGCAAGGGTTCTGTTTATTCTGCTTGATGTGACCTTAAAATGGTTGTGATACTTTTTATACAGAATGAAATTGTAATCATAAGTGTATTCCACACTGGAAGGAGTTAGAGGAGGCCTATGCCAAGCGGCACACTAAACTTAGAGATTTTCTATAACAGATTAGCTATTTCAGACATCAATCATTGTATAACCTAAGTTGGGAATAAATAATATTATTTATGGGAATGCATCATTTACTTTATGCTCAGAATGGGACTTACAGAAGCATTGTTTTTAACTGACTTCATAAAAAGGAGAAGGTACTAAATTTTTAGGATACATTTTGTACCTAACAGTTGTCACCAGCATACAGCGTCCGGCGACATCGATTACGACGTCAAGTCACGCATTTCAGCGGCTTGGGCCAAGTGGCGTGAGGTGACTGGTGTCATTTGCGACCCCAAAATGCCGATTAAACTAAAGGGACAGGTCTATAAAACCATCATTAGACCTGTCCTTTTGTATGGTAGTGAGGCGTGGCCGGTGCTTGAGCGACATAAGCAGGAGCTGCGTGTCACGGAGATGAAGATGTTGCGCTGGATGTGTGGAGTGACGCGAAAGGATCGCGTCAGGAACTCCCGCATCCGGGGCAGCCTTCATGTCCGAGACATTGCAGATAAATTGCAAGAGTGTCGCTTACGCTGGTACGGCCACGTCTTGCGAAAACCGGCTAGTTACGTGGGGAACAAATGTCTTGCCATGGCGCCTCCGCCGGGTCGTGGCAGACTGGGTAGACCCAAGAAGTGCTGGCTTGACGTCGTAAAGGGTGATATGCGTGCAAATGGCCTTACAACCCAGGATGCCGAAGATCGTGCGAAGTGGAGGCGTAAAAGTAGGAAAGCGGACCCTGGGCTCCCGAGAGGGATGCAACCGGGAACATCGCTCGGATGATGATGATGATGAGTTGTCACCAGCATACAATTATGGTTTTATACAAAACTAGCTGCACCCCGCTGTTTTATCCCATAAGTCCTAGATCTGTAGGAATAACGGGATAAAAAGTAGATGTTTTTTTCAAGGCCACATGTGTTTCATCACAAATCAGTCCAGTAGCTTTAGCAGGAGTACAAACACACCACCAACTTTCATATTTGTAATAATGTATTATTAAGATTATACAGTACAGCATTAATTTACAGTTAACAATTTATTGAGGTTATAACTTACGAAAATGTTAGAGCAGACAGTGGATTTGCTTTGGCTCTAGGATGAGGAGGACGACCTTTCTTCTTTTGTGACTCCATAATTTGTAATCCTGGGTAACCACACAATTAATTTACACACAAACATCTAAATGAAGGTAGACTGTCATGACATAATAAGGTAAGAACACAGTTATTTCATTTATACAAACTCTGCCAACTTTTTAAACAAATCATCAATGTTTAGGAATAAATCTTTATATAAACCATCTACACTTACTTTTAACAGTCCACTGTGTTACGGTAGAGAAACGGCTTTTTCAAAATCGTAGCATCACAGCTGCTACCGGTCTAAATGCACTTTGCAAAATCTACCTGCTTCACACAAAAAAAAACACCGGTCACCGCACCGCCGCAAAAAAAAACTTCTATAGAAATAAATCTGCACAGCCTTGTGCTAATAATGATAGCCTAAAATTCCAAAATGAGATGAAACTTTGGGGTAAAAAATAAGTGCATTTAAAAAATTCCGCGTGCGTGTTGTTCAATCGCGGCGCACGTGCAGCCCACACCAAATTGTCGTAACAACTATATCAGTATTTGAATAGAGGAGTCAATTTTTTATAATCTCCAACCAACTGGCCTTGAATAAAATTGTCGGCTCGTCGTGCCCAGCTGTGTGCGCGACGCGCGTGGCGTGGTACAAACAAAATGTATAGTGAAAATTATTGAGAAGGAATGAAACTGACAATCAGCTGGCTGCGACTGGCAAATTGACAGTGACATCTGACAGCTGCTGGGGGCTATGACTGTTGAGAGTTGCCCTGATGATAGCAGAGATTCCAAGTGCATGAAAGGGGTCCGGACATTTAGTATGGGAGCTTGGTTTAGGTTTAGTGTTATTTTTGCGCGATACATTTCGAGACCCATTCCAATCGACAGAGGGAATTACGGCGAACAAATAATGGCTTCACATCGAATAATAATTATATTCAATAAATTATTTGCTATTGACGATTTTTATCGATAAAAGGCATTACGGTAAAATGTATGCCTTCTATCGATTAAAATCTCGTATGGGTCTCGAAATGCACCGCGCATTTTTGCAAAATCATTGGACTCCACGTTTGGTTAAATATTTCGTTTCCAAGCAAGACGCTTTAGTGGTCCAGTGCAAAGGCATTATTTGTTTGCTATAATGCCCTCTTTCGATTCCCATGGGTCTCGAAATGCACCGCGGCATTTTAAGTTAATATGCCTGTTGTGTCCACGTCCAAAGGCTTATTTGAAAGATAAACTTGATGAATTTATACATGACACTGGCTACATACACACATATCAAGTTTTTTTTTAAAGTTCAAGGTGTTCCCAGCTTCTTTTTAAATCTACTAACTCAGTAGCTTTATGCATTGGCAGGTTCGGCCTTTTTTGTAGTTGAGGCAATAATTTTAAACATTTATCTTTTAACATTCAAAGTCCTGCCTGGCTAAATGATAATAACATATAAACGCACAACAATATAACAAATCAATGGACGAATAGAGCCATTTAGCTTACAGACAGACAGCTGATATAACGTTTTTTAAGCATCAAAAGAATTTAAAAAGTCATAGTAATATTAAATGAGGCAAATTTTGGACTTTGAGGTGGCCACACCATTGTATTGAAAATGGACATTTGTTTGTTTGGTTCCACAAAACAATAATGAAATAAATTGAATTACTTAAAAAAAAACTAATCGAATTACTTACCAAAATTACAGTTTTTTAAAGCAACTATGTACAGTTGATTTTTTTTATATAATGGTGTATTTATTTCTAAGACGATACAGAAACATGATTCTGGCTAGTATTTTCTTCTTTTACCTTGGTTGCGGTATCACCTTGAGCTTTCTGCGAATAGAATGCGCTGAAGCTTTGTCCGGTACTCAGGAAAAGGCGGATTATTTGAGCAGATACGAATATGCCGTGTTAGTTATCAGTGGACCAGATTATGAACTAAAAAGAGATGCTATAAGGGCCACCTGGGGAAAATTTACCGGTAACGTGTTTTCTGAAAACGGTGAAACATTATATAGGTGGAACCACACATGGACTGAAAGCAGGAAGACCGAGAATTTGATTAAATTCTATTTTGTAATTGGCACACAAGGTTTGAGTGAAACAAAGCTGTTAGAATTAAAGACTGAACGCATTAGGAGCAATGATTTGCTACTACTAGATAATTTTGAGGATAGCTATAAGAATTTAGCAGTGAAAATTTTACATGCTCTCCGATGGATCAGTGAGCACATGAAGGGGTTAAAATATCTTATAAAATGTGATGATGATTCATTTGTTAGAGTGGATTTAATTGTGAGAGATTTGGAGGCTTATGCGCCGCATATGAATGCTCCAGAATTAAGTTCATATGTCAGCTTTAAGGTAGGATATACTTGCCTTCATGTCCTAGCAGCACTGCTGGTTTCACCCATGTTACTCCTAATCCCATAGAAATATCAGGATAAAAAATAGTCTATGTTGTTTCCAATGAATCTATGTATTCTCATACCAAGTTTCATAAAATCGGTACAGTAGTTTCGGAGGATGATCATTAAAGAAAAAAAAGAAAAATCTTTCATTTTATAATATTGGTATTCATAATTTTTTAATTGCTAATTTAGCATCTAGTTGATAGGCTATTTTCTGCAAGTAAACCTGTAAGCGTCTAGTTACTATGTTAATTAAATGTTTCAGAAACATCTACCAACCTACAAAGGGCTCTACTGGGGTTACTTCAACGGCCGTGCCAAAGTATACCTCGGTGGTAAATGGCAAGAGAAAGACTGGTTCCTGTGTGACAACTACCTTCCGTACGCGTTAGGAGGTGGCTATGTCATATCTAGAAGTATTATAGACTATATTGCCAGGAATTCTGAAGATCTGAGGTAATAACAGACAACACTGGCTGAAATACTGGGTCTAGAAATATGTGATAAGGCAGAAAGGATGACCTTTACATGCTAAACATGCAGAATAAAGAATTCATGTACAGTCACATTACCAATTAGCTGAACCCCACGTGACCCAGAGCTCATTCGCATATCTGTAAAAAATATAGCATTTACCTATTTTATTATTTTTTATATTGCATATTGTTTTATATAGTACCTAGAATGTTTAAAAAAAAAAAGAGAATCAGGTAACATTACTTTACAACCTTACAGATTTGCGAGTGAGCTCTGGGTCATGTGGGGTTCAGCTAATTGGTAATGTAACTGTACCAATAAAAATAATAAATATCCTTCCTTCGCAAAAATTACTGGACCGATTCAGATAAAACTCGGTATGTAGATAACTAGATAGCTAGAGACCTGGATTTACATTATTGGCTTTTTATTCTGATATTCCCACTGAATCGGAACTCACGCAGGTGAAACCGCAGGGCGCAGCTTGTAAATGAATATTGTAAGAAAATCACAGCGCCGTCTGGCGTCAAGTTAAGCAACTAGCCTGTGTTATGGTGACAAGACAATGGATAGAATACTTATTAACTTTAACAACAACAAATATTTGTTTACAGATACAAATATCTTTACACAAAGATTGGTTCGACAGTAAGCATCAACCCCACAACCACAGAAGTTTTCTAATTTACTTTTTACCTAAACCACCAATATTTTATTCCAGTCACTACAATTCTGAAGATGTATCAATGGGTGTATGGACAGCACCACTAGACTACATCAATAGAGTTCACGACATCAGGTTCGACACTGAATGGAAATCCCGAGGTTGCTCCACTCACATGCTGGTCCGACATAAGCAGAGCTCCGCAGACATGTTCCAACTGTATAAGACATTAGTTTATTCCCACGGAGACAAATTGTGCGAAACTGAGAGCTTAGAAAGGAGGTCCTATTTGTATAATTGGAATGTCTTGCCTAGTATGTGTTGCAAACCTCTATGATAGTACATGTTTAAAAAAAACCTTCTTTTCCTCAATCATCGCATCACGCGTGAACGGCTGGACCAATTTTTTAACCCCCGACGCAAAACGACGGGGTGTTATAAGTTTGACGTGTCTGTGTGTCTGTCTGTGGCATCGTAGCTCCCGAACGGATGAACCGATTTTGATGTAGTTTTTCATGTTTGAAAGGTGAATTAGTCGGGAGTGTTCTTAGCTATGTTTGATCAAAATCGGTTTAGAAGTCTGAAAGTTATGAGGGATAAAAGTTAGAATTAAAAACCGAAAGTAAGTAGATATGCTCGAGTGGGGTATCAAATGAAAGTGCATAATTTGTACCTTTCAATTATTTATGTTTGATCAAAATCGGTCTAGCCGTCTGAAAGTTATGGGGTATAATACTCAGGATTAACAACCGAATGTAAGCAGATATACCTGAGTATCAAAGTGAGGGTTAAAGGTGGACGCAGATGGATACGCGCCGAACGCGTCGAATTTTTGCCGTCCATAGAAAAACGTACCTTATAATAATAGAGATAAGGTATCTACATTTATATTTCCGAAGACGTCATCAGAGTCGTCCGCATCGTCCGACTATGAAATAAATAAATGTACCTTATCTCTATTATTATAAGGTACCCTTTTCCGTGGACGGCAAAAATTGACACATTGATACGCTCGGCGCGTATCAATGTGCGGGCACCATAATGCTTACTCTTTTTTGTTGTTTCTTATTATCAAGAAGTTTAAAAAAATTAAAAGAATTGAACTCGGGTGAAACCGCAGGGCGCAGTCAGTTATAAAGAATACTCTACAGTTTGCCAAGTTATCTTTAGTTACTTAATTCCAATTACATCGAGATTAACTACTCATAAGAATACAATATTTTATTTTTCTAGTCACTTTGTACATTTTACTTGGTTTTACTTCTAATGGAATAAATAAGTTATTTTCACAATAGTTTTTATTAAATAGAAAACAAATTAGAAAATATCAAACACAATATTAAAAAAAAAACAATACGTAATTTTAATTTCCAGAGAATCTGGTCCTATTATCACAATTTATTTAACCTTTTTTTTTCTTTTAAGTTTTTTAATGTTTCAAATTAACATAAGTCTGGTTGTTTAAAAATGTCGTTCTAGATAATTCTTCTTTGAAATACTCAATGGTTCTTTGAAGTCCTTCTTGTAAGCTAACCTGAAAATATTGACAGTATGAGGGTCTAGTAAACACGAACGCAGTTTATAAAGTAGTCTGTAGGCGAGCAATATTTTCAAAATTAATTAATGTATTTTGCGCAGGAAATATTAACAAATTAACATTTCCCAAAAATATTGCCAATTATTTTTTTCAAACTATATTTAGGCCCAATATCTAGCCCAATATTGCAGTAAAAGTACACGACTCGATATAGGCGAAAAAATAATTCTAATGGAGCTTCCATTAGAATTAATTTTCCGCGTAAATCGAATCTCTTATTTAGGGGATTTGTGTACAAACTCCTGCAATGTTATTCATACATTGCAGGAGTTTGTATGGCGTGGTTGCCACTTTGGCGGGTAAAAACCCGGCAATCTTTAAGAGGAAAGGGTACCGGGGGCTCTTTCCATACAAACTATTACAAACGTAGTCGACTGTTTTCTCCCTGGATAATGACACTAGAAAAAAAACAGCGCACTCCGGGAGTGCAGGCAGAAGTGAAAACTGTATATCTGTAAACTTGTTATTTCTCATAGAATATTTCTTGAAACGATCTGCTACTGCCATCTATTAGCACTCACTTAAACAAATATAGTTTATTTTTTATTCGCTAGATGGCAGTAAAAAATTTAAATCAGCGCCATCTACATTCGAATAGCGGTCTTTCTCATCTGTCGCGAGAACGGCTGAAAATGCTCACCCACAAAAGTGCCCAACGCGCCTTAAGAAGTTTTTACTTCAAAAATATTTTTGGTGCATAAAACTTATAACTGCCACGACCATGCCCCTATTTTTTATTTTAATTTCTATGATAATTAGAAAATGTAAAAATAGTCATAGATATAGGTTTTATGGCACAAAAATATTTTGTGCTAGTGTCATATTATCCAAGGAGGAAACAGTCGACTACGTTTGTATGGAGAGAGCGCAGGTACCCTTTCACATTAAGTTCTGTTATAGTTAGTTGTATATTTAATTAGGTAAATGACACATACTTTGGGTTCCCATTTGAGATGTGTTTTGGCTACGGCGATGTCTGGTCTCCGCCTCTGCGGGTCGTCTTCTACAGCTGCGCCCGTCGACACGGTCGACCGACAACCAGGGACTAGATTCTTGATTATCATTGCAAATTCTGGAAAATTAATAATTATACTACTAATAAATATAAAACTGCGACCAATAAAGGGAGATGCGAGATCCTTTTCCAGTAGTGGGACCCCAATAAGTTAATAAAAAAACCGGCGAAATGTGAGTCGGACTCGCGCACAAATGGTACGTTCCATTTAAAGTATTTGTTGTTATAGCGGCAACAGAAATACATTATCCGTGAAAATTTCAACTGTCTAGCTATTATGGTTTATTTCTTTCTTCGGAACGGTTCACGAGAAACAGCCTATTATTTTAAATTAACGATTAACAGTCCCCTAGTCCAGGGGGGCGGTTAATTGTGAAAAATTCTTGACAGCGGGACCGTTTTCCGTAGGGGGACGGTTAATCGTGAACCTTACAGACAGACAGACAATGGAGTCTTAGTAATTAAAAGACGATCTCTCTGGCGCATTGGGCGAACGCCCGATTGCGACTTAGAAGGTTGTGGGTTCGATTCCCGCCTTTAACAAGTATAATGTGTTTGGTCTGGGTGTTTCTGTAAGTATATATTACTAAAAAAACAGTATTACTTAAATACTTTTTTTTTAGTAATTCTATCCGTTGTCTGCCCACCATAACACAAGCCTACTTCCTCAGCTCAATTTGCAAGACGTAGCACAATCTAGTAGCAGCTAGGTGGCGCTATGTCCTGCAATATTTATTTACTACGTAGAATTTGCATAAAGAAGTAACTATAGGTACACAAAATATTTTTAACTTATAAACTATTTATATAAATTAGGTACCTTCTATAGTATGTTCTACAGGGTTTCCTACATTAACAGGTAATGAATAACTAGATGTCATAAGTGCTAGCAGTCCTTCAACGAGATCAGATACGTAGCAGAATGACCTGGTCTGCTTGCCATTTCCGTACAACTGAAAGAAAAAGAGCAGGTATACACGGAGGTAAATGGTCAATTATGTGGGGCAGTATGGGCAAGAAGGACTTTGGAGGAGTCAACCAGTTAGGCGGTACGAGGTGGTATGTACCTTCAAAGGGAAGATCTTCCACCGGGTAGATGTTATACCTGGTAGGTCGCGGCCCAACGATGTTTCGTTGGAACTTGTATATGAGCTTATCTTCAGAAAAACTTCGCTTGCGCGATCTAGGATCTACGATCGGCTTAGTGGCGCCATCTGTTGATGGCGATGTTAAGCGTTGCCACAGGACCAAATTACTACGGCAGATTATAGAACCTAAACTTTTTGAAAGAAAAAATTAAAAATCCAAGCGGTCTTGACAACACCAAATTTTTGTACGACAAATACAATAAAGAGAAAAGATTTTATTTGGTTTTTTTGTTTGTATCAAAATGGCTCGAAACTACTGGACCGATTTTGATGAAACTTGGTATGAGAATACATTAATGCATTGGGAATAACATAGGCTACTTTTTATCCGGGATCGGGATTTACGCGGGTGAAACCGCGGAGCGCTGCTAGTATCGTATAAATAGCATACTAGCATGTCTTCGCTATGCTATTCCATTCTGAAGATACAGAGGTGGCTTTGCAGTAACAACGCTACTCTAGCAGAGGCATGAACAAAGACTCATAACTTTACCGACTTTTTTCGAATAATGAACTAAATCCTAGCATGGTTAAAAACACGAATATTTATGGTAGCTCTGCCAGAGTAACGCAAGCGCTTAACAAAAGTTCATTAAGTGTCTTAAAATAACCCGAGAGCACTAAGAAAAGATGAATATTAATAATAATAATAATAAATCATTTATTTCAGGTAACAGCCTTATAAATAAGTACAGACCCATATAAAATATTAGACTTAGATTAGATTTTTTTTTTTTTTTTTTTTCTATTAGATTTTTATATTAGTCTCTTAAACTTACTGTAATAGTCAAATTCTGCAATGCTTGCATAATGAAGTTGGAAACGACCCGTCCGTCGGCCGCGTGCATCCTCGGCCCGTATGTGTTAAAGATTCGTGCAACGCGCACGGAGACGTTCTCTTGTTTCGCGTACGCATACGCGAGGGTTTCAGATACCCTTTTACCTTCGTCGTAACATGCTCGTGGTCCTGGAAACATCGAAGAAGGGCAATCCTCGTAAATAAAATAATTCAAATTACATTGTAATATCATTTCGATTACAAAGAATATTCTTGAAAAGACCAAAAGCAGACATTGAAGGTATTTTAAGCTACTTTGAGGGTATTTGACGACCCAGTTGGCACAATGATTACCATGCCGGACTGCCAAACACAGGGTTGCGGGTTCGATTCCCGCCACAGACAAGTATTTATGCTTAGATATTTAATTTTGTCTGTGGTCTGGTTGTTTCTATGTATTATAAGTATATATTTACAAAAGAAAAGTATAGCCTGTGCAACGTATGGTGACTGCCGGCGGAAAGTGGAAGGGGTATGCGCAGAAGTCAATTTTTAGGTCTGTTTGGCGGGGGGACAGGAGCGAAGGGAGGGTCAGTCATCGCTCTCTGTTCCGCACACACGTCTTTAGCCGCGCTCTGTCCCGCTCCCGCACGTCTAAGTACTGTCGCGCACATAAAAATTTAACATCACTCGGTTAACATTGCAGCCGTGTAGCTAACTTTACCCAGATCGAAAATTCAACTTTATACAGAAAAACTGCTAATCATTGGTGCAGGCATAGAAATCCATGTTCGTACCTTTGTTCAGTAAATGTACAGGACAGAATTAGTTCCGTGGTTTGAAATTCGCGCCAAAAACAATAGAAAATATAGATTTGACAGCAATCTGACAGTTTAAAGTGACAGTGACAGATTATCGATCAATAGAAGATCAGTAGTCAATAGGTAGTTGTTTCAATAAAAGGTAATTACATTAAAAGATACCAAAAAATATGTTTATTTAATTTGAGTTCCTTATAGTAGTCTATCTATAGTTTAATAGTGTAAATTACAGTGAATAAATATACTGTATAATAGTAATAGTACCTATTTAAATGAATGTTTTTCTGGTTGGGCAAAATCATATACGGTATGTAAACAAAGTATGACGATTTGGCTGTAATAATTCTGTGCGCGATTGTACATGCGCAAACCATCCCCACCAATTTCCGCCAGCGATCACCATTCGTTGCACTAGGTGTAGGTATTTAAGTAGTAAGTATATCCGTTGTCTAGCACCCATAACACAAGTCTAGTTACTTAGCTTGGGGCTAGATGGTGATGTGTAGAATGTCCTGCAATATTTATATTTTGTAATCGAAAAAACAAAAGAAACGAAATCAAAATCGATTCAGCCGTTCGGGAGCTCTTTATATTTCTAGATCCTTTTATTTATTTGTAAAGTGTGTTTAATCTTTTAGCTAATTTAAGTGCATTGTTGTGCATATTACGGACTACAGCAAAGAGGGGACTCCTCTAACACAAGTTCTATGAACTTAACAGAGAAGCTCCCACACCTTGTGTTTTTGTCAATGTTTGTTATAAATAAATAATTTTGAATTTTAGATTTTTTTCAATTTACACGATGCCACAGACACATACACAGACACGTCAAACTTATAACAAACCGTTGTTTTTGTGTCCGGGGTTAAAAAAAAAATTTCATAGGTAAAAATCTTATCACTACATAGTATAAAACAAAGTCGCTTTCTCTGTCCCTATGTATGCTTAAATCTTTATAACTACGCAACGGATTTTGATGCGGTTTTTTTTAATAGATAGACTGATTCAAGTGGAAGGTTTATATGTATAATACATGCATAATATAGCCGTGCGAAGCCGGGGCGGGTCGCTAGTAATTATTATAATGCACGTAATGTATGTATGTTTTACAGAGATATTGAAATAATATCTCGAGTGTAGTGTATCATTCATCCAGTCATAATAATAACATACAGGACAGGAACAAAAGATGATGTCACGCATAGATTTTAATTCTTTCAGCAGGAATCCGAGAATTCCTCGCCATTGTTATAGCAAGGGCTGAATTACGCTACGCTAATGAAATTAAATCGGATTGATATTACAATGTGATTTATGAGAATTTGCCGTAAGAGCACCTAGTAATTTTGCTTAGTATAGTTTAATACCTTATTTATAAACATTTAATAAGCCTTCTTTAGTATGTTTTCTATCGCATTCACACTTTTTCAGATGACAGGTGTGAGAAAATAACAAAATATTTTAACTTACGAAGACTTACGACACCATGTTCATAAATAAGGGTGTTAGTTTTTAACTCATAGATAAGTAGTCAAGACGGGCTTAAGGAATAAAGAGCACCTAGTAATTTTGCTTAGTATAGTTTAATAGGTACCTTATTTATAAACATTTAATAAGACTTCTTTAGTATGTGTTCTGTCGAATTCACACTTTTTCAGATGACAATTGTGAGAAACTAACAAAACATTTTAACTTACGAAGACTTACGACACCATGTTCATGAATAAGGGTGTTAGTTTTTAACTCATAGATAAGTAGTCAAGACGGGCTTAAGGAATAAAGAGCACCTAGTAATTTTGCTTAGTATAGTTTAATAGGTACCTTATTTATAAACCTTTAATAAGACTTCTTTAGTATGTGTTCTGTCGAATTCACACTTTTTCAGATGACAATTGTGAGAAAATAACAAAACATTTTAACTTACGAAGACTTACGACACCATGTTCATGAATAAGGGTGTTAGTTTTTAACTCATAAATAAGTAGTCAAGACGGGCTTAAGGAATAAAGAGCACCTAGTAATTTTGCTTAGTATAGTTTAATAGGTACCTTATTTATAAACATTTAATAAGACTTCTTTAGTATGTGTCCTGTCGAATTCACACTTTTCAGATGACAATTGTGAGAAAATAACAAAACATTTTAACTTACGAAGACTTACGACACCATGTTCAAGTTCATGAATAAGGGTGTTAGTTTTTAACTCATAGATAAGTAGTTAAATAAATAGGTGAAGCAAATACTTTAAAAATGACCTACCTATTGGATTAACATGTCCCCAATAAGATTCTGGTTGAGGATGCACCATAGGGTCGCCATATACTTCTGATGTACTGGCTATTAATATTCTAGCTCCTACCCTCCTTGCGAGACCTGAAATGAAATTTCAACTGTACTCAATCCTATCTGTCTATCTGTCTGTCTCTATGTATGCTTAGATCTTTAAATCTACGCAACGGATTTTGATGCGGTTTTTTTTTAATAGATAGATTGATTTAAGAGGAATGTTTTGGTATATCCTCTGGATCAGGACTTACGCGGGTGAAGCAAGTACCTATTATAAATGTAAAAGTTTGGTTGCTACCTGTTTACGGTCAGGGGCTAAAAGTACAGGGTATGGATGGACTGCTTTTCACCCGGGCTGCGGGATAAACTCACCAAGTATAACGTTGTTTTGCCATTTACAAAAGAAAAGGAAAAATAGATGTTCGATTCTCAGACCTGACGACCCAGTTGGCACAATGGTAACCATGCCGGACTGCTAAACACAGGGTTGCGGGTTCGATTCCCGCCACAGACAAGTATTTATGCTTAGATATTTGTCTGTGGTCTGGTTGTTTCTATGTATTATAAGTATATATTTACAAAAGTAAAGTATATAAGTAGTATATCCGTTGTCTAGCACCCATAACACAAGTCTAGTTACTTAGCTTGGGGCTAGATGGCGATGTGTAGAATGTCCTGCAATATTTAATTTTTTTATTTTATTTAAATATACACAAAAAATTTCACACAAATCGGTTGAGCCGTTTAGGGTGGGGATTAATAACACCGCGACACGAGATACTATATAGGGATACTTGCTGTGTCCGTCCCACAGTTTTCAAAATACTCACCTAACATATTAATAGTTCCTAATGTATTAGTTTTGATTGTCTTGACTGGATTCTGCATATAATGAGGTGGGCTTGCAGGACTAGCTAAGTGGTATATTTCATCTGCCTGAAAAATATAACAAGAACTTAAGCCTTTCTCTTAAATTAGGTACCTAACCTACTTAAAAAGTCGGTTTACGGTCGATAATTTTACGTGATAACGTCATAAGAAAACATTGATGAAAAAACGTTGCTACGGTTACCTTGTCAACAACGTGACCGACGTTCGCGTTGCTATGGTTACCTTGTGAATAACGTGACACTTTTTTGTGAGTGCAGTACGGTGTTAATCGATTTAAAGTTATCACGACAAAAAAATACAAAATCTAGGTTCAATTTATTACAGCTCGCGGTTTCACCCGCGTAATAAAATGTACCCTATATTATTCCCAAGGTTACAATGTATCCTCATGCCAAGTTTAATCAAAATCTTATATTAAAAATAAGTAGTTTCAGAGCCTATTTGATACAAACAAGAAATCTTTCCTCTTTATAAAGACAATGTTTGTTAGGCATGTTTCTTTATCTGTTCATAGTCAAATGGTTAGACTGATGTAGATGAAATCAGGGGTAGTCCATAGTGTGAAAGACATTGGATACTTTCTAACCCTACCTCGACTCAAAAAGAGGGGTGTAATACTAGTTAAGTTACAACCCACTCATCCCCTTTCTTAATTCTTGTCCATCTAATGGTTGCCTGGAAGAGATCGCTTTTAGCGATAAGGCCGCCCATTGTGCCCTAATGTAAGGTATTGAATATTAATATACTTTTAGCATTATAGGTAGTTACTTTAGTTAGAATTTATTTTGTTTTTGTTATAATGTAATCATTTTGCGTTTTGTTTTTATGGTGCAATAAAGTGTTTATCTATCTATCTTAAGTTTGACGTGTGAATCTGTGTGTCTGTCTGTGGCATTGTAGCTCAGAAGGCCAATTCCCGTAAATTACATTGTTCAAATTGCATTGCAATATCATTCCGATTGCATTACGATTACAAAAATACTCTCAAAGTAGCTCAAAATACTCTCAAAGTAGCTCAAAATACTCTCAAAGTAGCTCAAAATACTCTCAAAGTAGCTCAAAATACTCTCAAAGTAGCTCAAAATACTCTCAAAGTAGCTCAAAATACTCTCAAAGTAGCTCAAAATACTCTCAAAGTAGCTCAAAATACTCTCAAAGTAGCTCAAAATACTCTCAAACTCAGGTTTTAGTATTCTCAAGAATATTTTTTTGTAATCAAAATGCAATCGGCATGATATCGGAATTTGAACAATGTTATTTAAGAGTCCTTCTGTAATTGTCCTTCTGGATTCAGCTGTTTTTATCCAAATATTCCCACAGGATAAGGATAGTAAATAACCTACCTCTACATATAAAGGATTAACAATATCATGATGTATCATTTCAAAGTTGCGATGACCGAACCAATGTTCGACGTTTCGTTTGCGTCCAGTAAAGAAGTTGTCAACAACAATTACTTCATGGCCTTGCATCATTAGGATATCAACTAAATGTGAACCGACAAAGCCAGCTCCACCTGTCACCTGGAAAGGGAGAACAGAGGGTTCAAAGAGTTGCCACCATAGAGGCTTATTAAGCTATTGTTAAGCTATTGCATAGCTTTTATCGCAGGCTTTGAGCGCGGCGACCGAATCAAGAAATTCCGTAACGAAAATAAAACCTAACACCCCCACTCCGCCTACCATGTAGCTCGGCCGAACGTTCACTTAACGTGTCTGTGTGTATATGGTACGACTGTACGAAGCTCGTACGATGCAATAGCTTTACCGCGGCAGTCCCAGAGTGCCACAGGTTTTTTTTGCCATATAGGTAAATAAAAATATAAAGAAAAAAAAAGCGAAGGCTCGGTCGTGCTACATGATAGGCGGAATGGGGGGCGGTGTTAGGTTTTATTTTCGTTACGGAATTACTTGACTCGGTCGCCGCGCTCAAAGCCCGCGATGAAAGCTACGCAATAGCCTATAAGAAAAAAATTACACAAAAAATTTCAGTTTGGCAACTAACACCGCGACACGATTGACATCAATATTTATACGATACTGACGTCACTCAATTGTTTTGCCTTCCCGGAACCTCTCCACTAAATCTTGGAACTTTATGTTATGGTATTAAAGTTCAAATTGACTTTTATATATCATTACGAATCGTTTGTAAGTGAATTGGGAGTAGAGAAAAGTGTTGTGTGCAGACTTTTTCAAATTTATCTCTCCGTAAGAACCATCCTCGTACTTCAAGGAGTATTCTAAAAAAATAATTAGCGAAATCGGTTCAGCCGTTCTCGAGATTTGCGCTTAGGAACACATTCAGCGATTAATTTTTATTATAGATTTTTAGCCTATTCTGTCTCACTGCAGGGCAAAGGCCTTCCCTCTTTATACTGTTCTCTGTCTAGTGCCAGCTGGGTCATAGAGGCTTGCCACGGAAAACTACCCCAATGGCGCAGTACATTGTTTGATTTACAGATATTTGTATCTGGTCTGAGTGTTTTTGTATATCATCATCACTACATAGTATAAAACAAAGTCGCCTTTTCTGTCCCTATATCCCTTTGTATGCTTAAATCTTTAAAACTACGCAACGGATTTTGATTTGGTTTTTTTAATAGATAGAGTGATTCAAGAGGAAGGTTTATATGTATAATACATTCATAATATAGCCGTGCGAAGCCGGAGCGGGTCGCTAGTATTTACAAAAGAAAAGTATAAAGGTTTCTTCTAGTTACTTAGTTTAGGGTAAGAAGGCGCTTTGAGGGTTGTTGTACAATATATATTTTATTGGGGTTCAGTATCCAATGGGTAAAACACGACCCTTTTACTAAGACTCCACTGTCTGTCTGTCACCAGGCTGTATTTTACGATCCGTGATATATAGACAGTGAAAATTATCACATATTATGATGTATTTTTGTTGCTGTTATAACAACAAATACTAAAGACAGAATATAATATGACGACCTCTGTGGCGCGTCGGGCGAACACCCGACTGCGACGCAGAAGGTTGCGGGTTCGATTCCCGCCGGGAACAAGTATTTATGCTGGATATAAATTCTTGTTTCTGGTTCTGGGTGTTTCCTATATGTATAATATGTATATATTTACAAAAAAAAAAGTATATAAGTAGTTTATCCGTTATCTGGCACCCATAACACAAGCATTAAGTTGCTTAGCTTGGGGCTGGATGGCGATGTGTAATATGTCCTGAAATATTTATTTTATTTTATTTATTTATAATGGTATGGAACAAATGGAACCCTTAGTTCCCAAGTCCGACTTGCACTTGTTTATTAATGTTATAGAAAAACATGTTCAACTTATCACCAGCTTAGCCAATATTTATAGGTTTAATACGTGTTTAATAGCATACATTTCCACATGGTTATGTGGAAAATTAAACCTAATTTGCATAACAATCTATAATTTTATAGATTGTTATGCAAAATTAAATTAAATTCAATTATAACACATAATGAACAATTTGTGAACAAGCTAAACTAAGGATTTTATATTCTACTAGCAGTGCTCTGCGGTTTCACCCGCGTAACTGCCGATCCCGTGGGAATATCGGGATAAAAAGCAGCCTATAGCCTTCCTCGATAAATGGACTATCCAACACAAAAATATTTTTTCAATTTGAACCTGTAGTTCCTGAGATTAGCGCGTTCAAACAAACAAACAAACTCTTCAGCTTTATAATATTAAGTATAGATTCTTTAATCTGACAGGTATTTTTGAGAGAGCTAAAAAGTGGGGCTCCCATGGAGCTCCTGAAATGTCTAAGAAAGAAAAGGTAAGAAAGGTTTTTTGAAAACTGTAAAACAACAGATTGTTTTAATTCATAGGTAAATAAATATTGTAGGACACTTTACACAGCGCCATCTAGCTCCAAGCTAAGCAACTAGGCCTATGTAATGGTGGCTAGAGAACAGATAAATACCTACTTATATACTTTTCTTTCGTAAATACTTATTGAAAATATAAAAACACCCAGACCAGAAACAAATATCTGTACTTATATATCTCTTCGCTTGAGATTGGAATTAAACCCACAAATCTTCTGAATAGCAGTTCACCCGATGCGCCTCAGAGGTCATCAAACTCATTAAACTTACTAAAATTCGTTTCCTTTCTTTGTATCCTAAGAATTTGACATCAGGGTACTTTTCGGGCATTCTGCCTTCTAAGATTGCAATCTTCTTTTCAAGCTCATGTATCCTAGCTTTTGCATTCTGAAGTTCTTCTCTTGTGTTGTCTTTAATATTGCTTATTTCATCTTGGGAGTCCATTTTATCCAAAATATCGTAATCTTTAATAACGTGATCAGTGATTTTTCTGGTGTTTCTTTGTGGAATTTCAACTATTTCATCGGGAACACATCGGTATAGAAGTATGAATATTATTAGCACTGAAAAAAAATTTATAAGTAGGTATGTATGTATATTAAAAACCAAATGTTTTATCAACATACCTAAATATACATAGTTTCATCTTTAAAGTGGGGCCTCCAGTATAATATACAAAAGATTGTGTGTCACATCTTGTTCGTTACTTCTCCATGCAAAAATTACAGACCTGATTGCTTAGAAACTTAAAATTATGTAGATAGCTGAAGACCAGAATCAACACAAACTTTTTAAGCCCGATACGATACCACGGGATCAGTACACACGCGAGTGGAACTGAAGGGGCAGCCAGGCCAACTAATAGTATTATTCCGTGAAAGGTTCAAACAGCAATCTTCGAAAAATTTCAACAAGTATCTCATTAGAATGTTTATGTTCTAGCTGCGCCCCACGGGTTCACTCGCGTGAGTCTTCATCCTGTGGTAATATCGGGATATCGGGACACATTAGAAAATGTAAATATTATAAAACTCATTTAGAGACTAGACAAATTTAATAAAACTATTGATTATTTGAACTTCGAGATAGAGAAAAACGATAAGAATTAGGTACATACGGTAGAATGTGATAGATATTTAGTAGTATTAATTAATTAGCTCTATTATAATAAATTAGAATATTGTGCTTACCTAGTGCGAAGATAACAAACGTCAACGTTTTTCGGAACCTCAAGTATTGCTTTAGCATTTCGAGAATAATACTTGTGAATTTTGTTCACATTGCTATTAGAATTGATCTGCTTTTTTTCCCCGTTTATTTTGTAATAAAATTGTTTATCAAAATATCACACACCGCCCGCACCGCGCACGCAAACAAGTCGATTTGATAATTTTGATGTTGTCATGAAACTGTCAGCTGATTTTTTGACATTGACATTGAAAGCATTGATTGAATGACACTGGCTGCCAATGACTCGTTATATGCAGCCAATATTCGGTCACAGACCAAATGAAAAAAAAAAATGAAAAAATGGCGTCGAATTTGTTTTTAAACTCAAAAGTTAACGAGAAGCACAGAATATTTAATAGTAGGTACATGGAAGCTAGAAGTTTTTGGTTAGAAATATTATCTTGGATGGACCTATTCGGAAAAAGACTGACGGCGCGCGGCGGCGGCGTAACGTAAAAACTTCGACCATTTAACTAAAACCTCCTTGCGTAAAAAGGACCTCTCGGAATGGCTTATTCTTTGACTTACCAAACTCATTCTGCGTAGTATCATAGTACTTATTCATTTAATGCCTTATTCGTGTAATGACCTATTCGACTGAATGCTTAGATGTCTCTATCTCCTGTGCAGCTATGCATCCCATCTGATGGTGCAGTTACATTGGATGGATGTAATTTCAGTAACATTAATTGCTTATCTTGTACCTACTTAGTTACCTACAGTAGGTAGGTATTATTGCTTACTAGCGACCCGCCCCGGCTTCGCACGGCTATATTTTGCATGTATTATACATTACATTCCTCTTGAATCACTCTATCTATTAAAAAAAACCGCATCAAATCCGTTGCGTAGTTTTAAAGATATAAGCATACAAAGGGATATAGGGACAGAGAAAGCGACTTTGTTTTATACTATGTAGTGATAGTGATTAGGTACTGTAGGTACTCTAGGCTCTAGGCACACATTTTGTAGACCTTTTCTACCAATTTCATTTACTTACTGCTTATGAACATTTTTTATGGTAAAACCTTGGTGAAACCAGTGATTTAATTTGTTTTAGGCACATACATACTTAATTGTTTCTGTTATTAACACAATATTCGTTATGGTGGGGTGGCGTCTTTATAATATAAGGTAAGTAGGTATGTAACTTTACAAATGAATTTAAGTACGTTATTAGTATTCTAGCCGTATCTAGTCACCAAAACACAAACATAGTTGCATAGATGACGCTGTGTGTCAGTAAATATAAATAATACATTATGTCCTGCAGTAATAATTGATTATTTATTTATTCATAGATATAACTTGGTTATTTAAAGCTGTTCTGCTGAGGTTCTAATGTTAGTAGGAATTTGCTTAGTTGCCAGCGTCTGTCTTTCCCACGGAAGAGAAATAGGCTCTTTCCCGACGTGTACAATGTCTCGCGACATATATCTTCTACAGGAAAGTGTGCTATATCTTAGGCCGTATCGTCATCTACTATCAGGCGGATGTGATAGTGGTCAAACGCTAACCTATCATGAATGCCTATCATACGGTACTTACATATGTAAAAAAAACAAGTCGCGGGACACACGTTTCTACCTTTTTTTCAGATATGCATATCCCCATGCATGGGGAAGGCTCGCCATCCGCACATGGTGAAAGTTCCAATTTCGCGCACAAAGCGTCATGCATCCACCTTTCTCGTACGCACTGCTAAGAAATTTTATTTATTTATTTATTTATTTATTTATTTTAGGAAACTCAACAGCTAATACATAATTATATAAACAGTACAACAATAGAAAGCCAATTACAGAGTTCCACGTATATAAAACATAAAAAGTAAAAGGAATTATGATGTGATCCTAACAGTAACCAACAACGCTATAAACATAATACAAATATCATAAATAATCAAAAAATAATAGGTAACAAACAAAAGAAAAAGATGAGCCGACGAAGGACACAAAACAAGTAAATAGCATAAACAAAGAAATATAATACAATAAATAACCCCAACATTAATAAAAATACATATAATACCTACGTCTAGAAACATACACTAAACTCAAATTATACCTAAAAAATTAACAAAAAAAACACACATAAGCCTACCCACCCATATACCTGACAAGTTTACAAATACATATATACTTATACATATATATAATTATGCGTAACTATAATAATTATATACCTACCTACCCGCTATAAATAAAACTAGCTACAAAAGAATAAGTTGCTTAACCGCCTCCTCGCCGACGCCACACTAGTACAAAACAGATCCAATTCCCCAGCGTCACACAGATCGTTGAAGGAACTACATGCACGCAGCAAATACGCATTCTGCCTATAGCTCGTAACAGCGCGCGGCACAAATAGCACCCTACTAGATCGCGTATTCGCAGGTGTTCTCAAATTAATCTTGTCCAATAAATTATGGCAATCAATGGAATTGGAAGCTATCTTTAAAAGAAAAACCACGTCAGCAATTTCCCGTCTATTAGATAAAGGAAGAAAGTGAAGCTTTTTACACAGATCTTCGTAACTATAATCATGAAAAGGAATTCTCAAACGATAGCACAGATATTTTAAAAATCTTCGTTGGATGTCCTCTATACGTGATATATAAATAAGATAACGAGGATTCCAGATTTGGGACGCGTATTCAAGCATACTCCTAACATATGCACAGTACAATATTTTAAAGGTTTTAGCACGCTTGAAATCCTTTGAGCTTCTCATGACAAAGCCCAAAGCCCTCGATGCTCTGGCACATATGCTGTCAACATGATCGTCAAAGATGAGCTTTGAATCATGCAACACCCCAAGATCTCTAACACAATCCATCTTATCCAACAACATACCCCTTAAATAATAGTTGGAGGAGATTACATTGCGCTTTCGCGTAAACGTAACTACAGAACACTTATCCGGATTCAGATCCAATTTATTTGCCATACAGTAAGTGTTAAGTCTCGATAAGTCAGATTGAAGGTTGGATACATCCGATAATGTTTTAATAGTACTAAATATCTTCATATCATCTGCGAAACAAAGAAGTTGACTATGATGAAAACATTCCTCAATATCATTGACAAAAATAAGGAATAACAGGGGTCCAAGTAGGGACCCCTGGGGAACCCCACTGGGAACAACAACCCAACTAGATATATAATTGCTTACCACAACGGCCTGAGTTCTATTATCAATGTAGGAAGCAAACCATCTCAAAAGGTCTCCTCTTATACCCATCAACTGAAGTTTAGAGAACAATAATCTATGGTCAATCTTATCAAAGCATTTACTGTAATCTGTATAAACTACATCTACCTGACCGCCACCCTCCATAGCTCCAGTTAAGTACTCATTAAGGACGATCAAATTAGACACAGTGGAACGGCCACGTAGAAAACCATGCTGAGTTGAAGAAAAAGAGCAACGGATAGCCTGATACACTTGCTTATAAACTATTTTTTCAAACAATTTGGCAACAATGCATAACTTAGAGATAGGTCGATAGTTAACTACGTCCTGTTTTGGACCCTTTTTATACACCGGTGTTATGAATGCAGACTTCCAAAGGCGAGGAAAAGTATAAGTGGAAAGAGATTTCTGAAATAATAAGGATAATGGAGTCGCTATAGAACTAGCACATTTCATCAGAAAAATAGGACTTAAGTTATCCGGTCCAGCTGATTTAGATGGGTCAAGTTGAGAGAGTAATTTAGAAACTTCGTTTTCATTAACATCTATCTTATGAATATCGGACACAGAAATATAGTGAGGATCATGATCGTCATCGTCAAGGCTTAGATTAGAGGAGGAAGAAGAAGCTAAGAAAGTGGAATGAAAATAATTAGAAAACGCTTCACAAATGTCCGGACCAGATGAGACCAAATTGCTTTGATAATTTAAAGCTTGAGGAATAGCACCAGATTTCCGGCGCGCCTTGATAAAAGACCAGAATTGTCTGGGGTTAAGTTCAATGTTACTCTCGATACTATTAATGTACTGATCATAACATATGGTTTCTACAGACTTTGCCCTATCTCGGAGTAGAAGAAATGACTCCAAGTCCGATGAGTTACCATATGTTTTAAATTTCCTAAAAAACTTAAATTTCTCTCTCAAAATCTTAATAAGGGCTGGCGAAAACCATACAGGATAAGTGCCGGGACAGGTTACCTTACTGGGAACATATTTAACTTTAAGTTTATCTACAAAGTTATAGAAAAAAGCCGTTGCATCCTCAAGAGATCGACTATCAAACTCACTCACCCAATCAACACTTGCAATCTCATCATTAATGTCTACGTAATTCGCTTTATTGTAAAAGTAACGTAAATATTTTTGCGGTTTCAAAGAGGGTAGTTTTATAAAATCTAGCTCAATGAGAACAGGCTTATGGTGTAAATCAATAGGCACCAGCGGTTCGCGACATTCGACCACACAAACATCATCATTTGACAAAACCAAGTCTAAAATTCGACCATACTCGAAATGGAGATCTTTAGAAATGGAAATCTTTACCCGCGTCGCTGTTCCCACAAAACTACAACCTTGGAGTTTTCAAGTCTAGAGTGAATAGGTACCTACCTACCAATTACCTTCTAGGCGAGCATGTTACATCGTCGACCTCATCTTCGCTTCCCATCAGGTGAGAAGAGGTCAAATGCAAGCCTATTTTGTTTAAAAAAAAAGAAGATAATTATTATACCTACCTAAGTATGTGTCTTACGATTTTTCGTTTCATGTTTTCGTAAAGCGTAACATTTTTTCTCGGTTAAAGCCCCCGCCAACCTGCGATAAGGAACTTCGTTCCACAAAATGTACCTACTTAAGTCTTTTTGAACCATATTTTTTACTGCATAGTGCACGGTCGCTACTTGTTTTAACTTAATAATCTATGAAATTATAATGTCTTTTCTTCTTCGCGTGACACTCTCCCCTAGCTTTTACAGCAATGTCTGGATCGTCAGAGAAAAGGCCGTCTATGCCGGCATCGAAGTAGACTTTTATTTCGTCCTTTAATTTACCCATAGCCGTGGGTGATGGATCATCACTTTGAAAATCTTTTGGCAGGAAAGTATTCTCGGCTCGGAAAGTATAAGGGTGTACTTGCAGCCCGGTTGCGTGAGCGTCGTCAACAAAAGTTGTAGCAGAACCCAGCCTGTTGTTCTCATCTCGCGGTATGACGTAGCTCTTGTCTGGTCCCACCGCAGATGCATACGTTGCCACTTCTTTTAAACCTTCCGGAGTAGCCATATCTCCATAAGTCAGATTAGTACCCAGCACCACCTGATCGTAAGGTTGACCGTCTTTGTCCGTGTCGTATAACTGGAGCAACTTTAAATTAGTCATCCGACTAAGTTGTTTCAAATTACTGACTTCAAAGGATTGGATGTAGACAGGATCTGTATATCTCCAATACCCGTTCCATAAGAATGTTTTAACAACAGGTAACTCCATTGATAGTCCAAGACAGTTGAAATGTGTGCTGTGTTTGATCTCGGGAAAGATTCCGACAGGCTTCTTCCGACTGCGTTGCATGCTTCGAACTAGATCAATGATTTCTTGAAAAGTAGGAATGGTAAAACTGCCGTTCATTCGTGCGTTTCCCGGTCTTATGTCTGGGATGCGTTCAACGGCACGAAGGGTTTTCAGTTCTTTTAGAGTAAAGTCTTCCGTGAACCAGCCTGTCATCTCGATTCCATCGATGGTTTGCGTGCGTCGTCTGTCTGCGAACTCGGGATGTTTCGCAACGTCTGTAGTCATCCCTAGTTCATTATCGTGCCGGGCAACTAGTTCCGCATCCTTGGTCATGACGAGGTCGGGCTCCACGAAATCCGCTCCCATAGTTATAGCGAGGGCGTAGGACCCGAGAGTGTGCTCTGGTACATAGCCGCTTGCACCACGGTGAGCTATCACTACCCTGTCACAGATGTCGACGTCCCGATCGAACATCCATGCATTGAAGTGGTCCATCCAAGCCGGTGAAGCACTGGCCATACCAATGGCGATGCCGATCTGAACGTAAATTTTAGCCGAAATGCCCATTTCCATTCACCTTCTGAAAATTTTTTATTCCAAATGCTCAAATATTTTAATAATGTATACCTACTGACTGCTGAAAAAATTTAAGTAGACGATTAACGTCGCAAATAGATGTTGACTATGTAGGTTATCGACAGTGAAATTAGAAATGGTATAAGTAGGTAAACTATAGTCACACAGATTTAATATCTGAATTTATTCGTATTAACTATAGCCAGTATACTATACCATAGCCAGGGTTACAATTAACGTTCTACAAATAATTCCTTGAGTTTAATTTACCCTTTTCTCGTCAATTTTTAGTATTTTATTACTCTTGTTCAAAATATTTTTACTACTTTTTACTTGTTACTCTAGAGAATTTAGATATTTTACCAAAACACTTGTAACAAACCTGAGCTATAATGAGTAACAGCTGCTAAAAATGTAATTTCTGGACAAATAAAGATTTTTTATTTTTTTATTTTATTTTTATTTTATTTTATAATACAGTACACAAAACAATCTTACTCAGTTACTTTTAACACAATATGCTCAGCCTCTACGAAATCGTCATTTTGATACTGGCTGCTGAAAAACATTCTAAATGAATACCTTATGTTGCAACTTGATGTTGACTAAGTAGGTTATCGAAAGTGAAATTAGAAATGTTTCAAAATAAATAAACTAAATAATTTAAGAAATGGTATTTAATGTGAAACATGTAACCAAAAAAGATAATAATGCAAATGTGACTTTTGAGTTGTTAATAATACATTTGTGTAGGTTTCTTATAGATTTATTATTATTTAACTATGGCAGACATTAAGTACATCTAAATAGTTAGTTTTTGTAGTTCCACTATAGTGATACACAGACTTTTTTTTTACTTATTTAATACTAGCGACCCGTCCCGGCTTCGCATGGCTATATTATGCATGTATTATACATATAAACCTCCTCTTGAATCACTCTATCTAAGTATAAAAAAAAACCGCATCAAAATCCGTTGCGTAGTTTTAAAGATTTAAGCATACATAGGGTTATAGGGACATAGGGACGGCGAAAAGTGACTTTATTTTATACTATGTAGTGATAGTGATACCAGGGACTTTAAATAAATCGTTGACTTTGCATTCTCGTCCATCATTAGTATTATATAGTATATAGTATTATATAAATTTATATTATTCAAGAGTTTGAACTCTAATAATAGTGTTCAAACTCTTGAATAATATAAATTTTTAATACAGTACATAACACAATCTAACTTACTTTATTTCTGTCGATATAATCTGGAGAGACTGGCGATCTATAGACACGTAAAGCGTAAAGTGCTATTTTATTAGAGAAAAACCTACAAAGGTCTAGCCTTCATCACGGTTTGCGAAAATAGGTAAGTATAGAACATACAACGAAACCAGCATTTATAAACAAAGCAGTTTAAGTGACTTGTACAAACGTGAAAAAGCGGTAGTTAAAAATCAGTACATTAAATTCTTTATTGCTTTACTCGTAATAACAATAAAATTCTTACTGAAGTCAGTATATTAAAAGGGGGACTTGGCGATCCTAGTCTGCTGGATGAACAAAAAGAAGTATGGCCCAAAGCCGCTATACCAAAATAGCATCAGGCCCGTAAAAAAATCCTCAAAGCAGACCGAGTCGAAGGTGGAGAGACGATTTGAACTATTTTGAACTTTTGAACACACGAACAACCGGCACACCCTGACCTTATAGATAGATAGATAGATAAAAACTTTATTTGTACAACACACAAAACGTTGAAAAAATCAAAGAGTACAAGAAAGCTTAATTGTACAAACAGGCGACCTGAAGGGGCCCTGAGGGGGCTTATTACACAGAAGAGAATGGAAACAAGGAGGCCCTTGCTTTGCAGTGGGACAAAAGGGCTTTAAAAAACTTAAATATAGGTTATCTTTCTATCTCTTATCATATTATGTAGGTATACATATAGGCAATAATATAATAAATATGAAGTACCTAACGGCGAGCCAAAGATACTTTTACCCGAAACACTAATTTATTACCTACGTATTTTTGTGTCTTCTTACAGGGTTTTTCGTAGTATGAAGACGAAAACTTCGTATTCGTGACCACGACAACGAGATCGAAACGTCGTCGTCGTAAGATCCACACAAACACATGAAAAAAACCTCGTAAAAATCTATAACAGAGTGAAAATCGTGTTAATAGCATAATACTTACCTTCGTATTTCTATCTGTAGTAGGTACCTACCTACTTACCTAGGTAAGTATATTTTGTTGCCTATTATTGTGTTTACTTATTGAAATAGGTATAGGTAAATTGAACTAAATTACTGCATAGTGCTCAGTTGCGATTAACTTCAACTAAATTATCATTTCTTCGCGTCTTCGCGTGACACTCACCCCTAGCTTTTACAGCAATGTCTGGATTGTCAGTGAAAAAGCCATCTATGCCAGCATCTAAGTAGATTTTTATTTCTTCCTGTACTTTACCAATTGCAGTGGGTGATGGATCATCACTCTGAAAATCTTTTGGAAGGAAAACATTCTCGGCGCGGAAAGTAAAAGGGTATACTTGCAGCCCGGCTGCGTGAGCGTCGTTTACAAAAGTTGTAGCTGAACCCAGCCTGTTGTTTTCATCTTGCGGTATCACGTAACTCTTTTCTACTCCCACTGCCGATGCATACGTTGCCACTTCTTTTAAACCTTCCGGAGTAGCCAAATCTCCATAAGTCAGATTAGTACCCAGCGCAATCTGATCATTAGGTTGTTCGGTTTTGTTCGGGTAGTATAACTGGAGTAACTTTAAATTAGTCATCCGACTAAGTTGTTTCAAAGAATTAACTTCCAAGGATTGAATGTAGACAGGATCTGTAGATCTCCAATACCCGTTCCATAATAATGTTGTAATGACAGGCAACTCCATTGACAGTCCAAGACTTTTGAAATGCGTGCTGCGCTTGATCTCGGGATAGATTCCGATAGGCTTCTTCCGACTGCGTTGCATGCCTTTAACTAGATCAATAATTTCTTGAAAGGTAGGAATGGTAAAACCGCCGTTCATTCGTGCGTTTCCTGGTCTTATGTCTGGGATGCGTTCAACGGCACGAAGGGTTTTCAGTTCTTTTAGAGTAAAGTCTTCTGTGAACCAGCCTTGCACCTCGATTTCCTCGATGGTTTGGGTGCGTCGTCGGTCTGTGAACGCGGGATGGTTCGCGACGTCTGTAGTCATTCCTAGTTCGTTATCGTGCCGGGCAACTAGTTCCGCATCCTTGGTCATGACGAGGTCGGGCTCCACGAAATCCGCTCCCATAGTTATAGCGAGGGCGTAGGATCCGAGAGTGTGCTCTGGTACATAGCCGCTTGCACCACGGTGCGCTATCACTACCCTGTCACAGATGTCGACGTCCTGATCGAACATCGATGCATTGAAGTGCTCCATCCAACGCGGTGAAGCACTGACCATACCGATGGCGATGCCGATCAGAACGTAAATAATCGAAATTCCCATTTATATGCGCCTTCTGAAAGTGTTTTAAAAGTTATCTGAATAACATTTTGGTTACTGTAAATAATGTCGCAAATACCTAGATGTTAAGTATATGGCGCTGTTCTAATTGCGCATAATCACGCGACTGATGCGTCCGATGCGATGCGATTTCTCAATTAGGTCGCATCGCATAATAATTGTGCTTCCGTCATTGAGGACATTCAAAAGATCGTACCTACGCCCTTTTTTATTGTAGTGCAATTAGTGCAGCACCTGTAGGTTATTCATTATTGATATTGAAATTAGATATTATGTTCAAATTGTCTACATGTCTGACTTAGTGTATTTGGCAACAAAGTGAAGTTTAATTGATTAATTTATTAAAAATAGACTAAGTAATTAAACTATGTACTAATTAGGGGTTTTTAATGACAAATAAAGAAAATAATGCGTTTTTTTGAGTTGAGACCATTTATTTATATATTGAATATCATTCCGTTTCTGATATTACCTACTATAGCAAACACTAATATGGTATACGTTTAATAGTTGGTGATTCACTAGAAAGATCTTTATTCCTTTATACTTATTAAGTAGATACTTACCTAGCAAGGGCACAATGAACGTTCTACAAATAATTCAATAACTTTGAAATTCCTTAAGAATTTACTCCTCCATCATTAATATTTTATATTGTTCTTGTTCTAAATAATTTATAAACATTTAAAATACAGCACATAACACAATATCACTTAGTTAATTATTGTTTATACATAATCTTGAGAGACTCGCGTTCAATGAACAGGTGAAGCGTAAAATGCTATGTTATTGGAGGAAATCTACAAGGTTTAGCCTTCATCACGGTCTCAGGAAGTATTAATTAAATGCAACGAAACAAACATAAACAAAGCAGTTTAGGTACAGTTAGGTAACTTCTACAAGCGTGAACACAAAGAGTTCAATCATTAATTATTGGATTCTTTATTGTTTTACTCGGAACAACAATTTCTTACTTATTAAGTCTTTCTACCTAACGTACATAATTATCGCACGCTGAGAATTAAAGTGACTCAATCTGTGCATAAGTAGGGTAAAATATTATGGCATACAAAAGTTCTAATGATGACCTAATTTTATGTACACCGCGTATACAGGGTGTTTGGTAGAGGACATTTGTGACAGCGAAGTGTTCCTTCTACGTCAAAATTTTCAAACAAAAACGCATAGTCGAATAAAACAAAGAGGAATTCTTTCAGCAATATTCGTTTGGCTATCTGATCATGATTTTTTTCAAATAATTCAAAAAGATTAAACTTTAGTTACCCTGTTTAACAAAAACAAGTTTTTTTTATGAGGGTCACTGATTGCATAGATTTTATTGATTGTTCGAATTTATGACTAATAATTAACTACCTATATAATACGCTTAGCGTCATCTGACCCCAAGCTAAGGAACTAGGCTTGTGTTATGGCCAGATAACCGATTAAATACTTATATACTAGTAAACAACAGCACACTAATGATACCAGCTTTGGCGATAAATTCTAACTAACTCCTAGCTAAATTCTACTTATTTTAACATGCACCTCTAGCTCTGACAGATATATCAGGATGTTCGGAAAATACTCCATCGATGCCTGTTGCGAAAAAAGATCTCATTTCACCACTAAAGTCTCCAATATTATTAGGTGAATCATCATTTCTACGGAATTCTGTTGGTAAGAAATGGTTTTCTGCTCTGAAAGTATATGGATGCACTTTTAGTCCCGCTGCATGCGCATCTTTCACGAATTCAGTGGCAGAACTGAGTTTATTGTCTTTGTCCCGTGGTATAATGTAGCTCTTATCAGGACCCACGGCATTAGCGTAATTGGCTATTTCTCTGAGACCTTCTACGGTTGACATATCTCCGTAAGTTAAGTTTGTACCGAGAACCACTTGATCATATGGCTGTAGTTCCTTTTTGTCAAATAACTGAAGTAATCTTAGTTCAGTTTGAGTATTCAAGTTCTTCAAGTTGCTCACCTCGAATGACTGAATGTAGACGGGGTCTGTAGGTCTCCAGTAGCCGTTATTCCGAAACGTATCCAGTAATAATTGCTCTATTGGTAATCCGATGTTTTTAAAATGTGTACTATGTTTTATCTCTGGATAAATACCAATTATTTGTTTCTGATTAATTTGTAAACTCTTGACAAGATCAATAATTTCTTGGAAAGTCGGTATTGCGAAAGTGCCATCCATTCGGGCATTGCCAGGCCTTATAGTTGGCAATCGTTCCACAGCGCGAAGTGTCTTTATTTCATTTAGAGTAAAGTCTTCGGTGAACCATCCTTCTAGTGGAATACCATCGATGGTCTTGTTTCGGCGACGAGACGCGAACTCTGTGTGTTGGGCGACGTTGGTCGTGGTGCTGAGCTCATTGTCGTGTCGGGATATCAGTTGGCCGTCCTTAGTCATCACTAGGTCTGGTTCTATATAATCTGCTCCCATCATGATAGCCAGGGCGTAAGCACCAAGTGTGTGTTCTGGGATATACCCACTTGCACCACGGTGCGCAATAACGATTTTATCACAAATTGTTTTGTAGATTTTTTCTGTCGTTAATTCTATGTTTTCTTTAACTGGTAAAGAGAATACGTGAATTGCGGCACTTAACAAAAAAAATATTACTTTGAATTCATTCATTTTGTTCAACATTTACAAAATTAAATGATAATTCTGTTTTATTAAGAATATATGTTTATAAAATAATTTAAAAAAAAAAGGTTTTTTAACCCGACCGTGAGGTATTCCTTGATAGAGCAGTTCACTTGCGTGTGAAGAGAACGATGTCGGCTTTCTCAATATTATATGTATGTCTATTATCGTGTCGATTAATGAAAGGGTTAAAAGTTCAAACATAACTTGATTTGGTTGTTTATCAACTAATAATATTGTCACATACGAGCCATTTGATAAATAATTAGGTAGACTCTTAAAACTGAGCAGATTTATTTCAACAAAATTCATATTTTTATACGAAGTATAATATTTAAGGAAGTGAATACTATTTACAAGAAATAGTAACTAATTAACAATATTACTTAGTTCAAACTAGGTTTGCAGTTGGTACCTCGGGCTCTTACTGAGATATCTGGTTGATCTGAGAATAGCCCGTCAATTCCCGCGTCGAGGAAAGCTCTTTGTTCACCAATGAAATCACCGATACCATCAGGGTTATCTCCTATCCTGAACTCAGCTGGTAAAAATGAATTTTCAGCACGGAAAGTATACGGATGCACCTTTAGGCCTACCGCATGAGCATCTTCTACAAAACTAGTAACTTCGCCAAGATTACTGTTCCCATCTCGTGGTATAATGTAGTTCTTTTCAGGACCAACAGCGTATGCATATGTAGCAATTTCGCGCAATCCCTCAGGAGTTGCCATGCTACCATACGTCACATCAGTATTACCCAACGTAAACTGGTCAAATGGCGGAGACCGCGATGACCCAAACAATTGAATTAACCTTATATCTGTTAAATTCTTCAATTCCTTTAAATTATTTATCTCAAAAGACTGAAAGTATACAGGCGCTTCCGGACCGAGGTAACCGTTTTGGTGGAAAATTTCCGCTAGTGGTTTCTCCATTGCCAAATCGAGTTGTTGGAAATGAGTTCCATGTTTAATTTCCGGGTAAATGCCGATACGTCGATTTTGACCTATTTCCATACCTTTGATCAGATCGATGATTTCTTGCATCGTCGGAACTTCAAACCCATTGTCCATCCTTGCATTACCAGGTCTTATGTTGGGAATGCGCTCGATTGACCGTAATGTTTTGATTTCGGCCAAAGTGAAGTCTTCTGTGAACCAGCCAGATAATGGTCTGCCGTCAACGGACTGGGTTCTGTATCGGGATGCAAACTCTGGGCGTTCTCCGACGTCTGTAGTCTGTCCTAGTTCGTTGTCATGTCTCGCGATGATGTGGCCGTCTTTGGTCATGACTACGTCAGGTTCGATATAGTCGGAACCCATGGTGACGGCGAGTGCATAGGCGCCGAGTGTGTGTTCCGGTACGTAGCCGCTGGCACCTCTGTGAGCTATCACCAGAGGGTGGCAGAACTCGGCATCGTAGTCTATTGTTGGAGATACAGCATTCGAACGGATCACTGCATACGCTATAACTGCACTGAGACCTCCGGCCAATGCTAACCCCAGTAGTATCCATACTCCTACTTTTGCATGCATGGCGAAATATTAACGGTTGCACTCTACTGAAATAAGAAATAAAAAGAAATTACATTCTACAAACTTTGTAAGTAGGTATGCAGAACTACTGTTTTAACAAGTTTGCAAATATTTACCGAACTGAAAATGAACTCTTATCAATGAAACCTTCTTTAGAATGCCAACATATCTAATGTGTTAAGTACACTCATGCTCTTTTCACTCTTAAACAAGAACTGGATAATAGATTTACTTACACACCTCTACCAATGCCTTAACTCTATATCATTGAAAAACTAATAAAATTAATACATGTGGATTAAATATTTTTATGATAAGACTTCACATACTTTTACTTATTATCTACATAGTAGAGCCCCACAGTTTTACCTGAAAACTACGTCTTTCAAACCTCTAGGTCTACCTATATTAAGTACACATCTGAATCTATAGTTAGATATTAAAGTGGTAAAAAAACAATGATTATTTTCACGCAAATAAAAAGTTTTAATAAAAACAAATGCATCCCCTAACGCAGACTATTGCTCTTCCCCTTTATTGACATAAAGGCTTCAAACGGTAGGGTTGTTACTTGATACGAACAAATAGTTGTCGAATATATCTAACTTTGTTCTTCATCAATCTTTTTTTTTACCCGATTGCATGAGGCAAAGGAGAGTAATGTGTTTATAGGTGTGTATTTAATATCGGTTTTATGACGTTTTTAAACGAACTATTTCTTGTCGAAGAACGGTAATATCTACGTAGACCTTTACCTACATATCATTTATTAGGAAATAGAACAATGGTCGAAGTACTTACTGCCGAAGCATGTAGTTTATTGCCTAGATAAGATAGCTATGTACCTACATATACGCTCTATTAATATACCTACTCGTAGTCACGCAGATGATAATAATATCAACCAACTTATATCAGCTGTTTCCATACATGATCATGAATAATTTAAGGTTAGTTTTTTTTTTATTAGAGTTACTCCTAATAACCACCACCTTACAGATTATCCGGAGTGAAAGAGGATGGTTATGAGAAGAGGCCTAATAGCAAAATAGCTCCTCAAAATGCAATAAATTGCTAAATAAAATAGTTAATATCGAATAACTATTTTACTTAATTACCTGGATGCATACAACATCAAAAACGAAATACTTTTTTATTATTCATTGCGTGACAGCCCTGCGAGCGCACCCGCCACCAAATCTCGAGGTATCCCTTGCAAAATTCGTTTGTTTTTTCCACGTACCCCTGCCTTAGTAGATCATCTAATCCTAGTTGATCGAATTAATAAACTGCGTCGTTAATCATTATTGTAAGCTGAGAATACTGAATTAGACATTGATTACAGTAAGGGTGAATGGTAAGCCAACTTTATTGTATTAAGATTTGGGCGCGGATTTATTTATTAGTTTTCTGGTATCTTCTATTTTGACTTGATAGGTAAATATAACGTTTTGTTGCACACACAAAAATGAATAAAAACATAATAAAAAATCACACTTAAACATAGAGTGGCACAATGGGCAGCACTAAGATAAGTACCTACTTATTTATTGATTAAAATGGAATCAACTTTATATAATCGACGAACAACGGAGGATGTTCTCAAGTCGACGCGCATATATTTTTCTATGTACGACGCATAACTTTTTGTGCATTTGACTTAGTAATTTTGTATAATAAGTAACTACTTTAAATCGACATTTCATAAGTAGTCCCTAGAGGAGAAATTAGTTGGATTGGTTGACTATAATAACCCATTTTAATCCAATCCTTTATATTAAGATCTGTAGATCTCAAGAGGATAGTAATCACACACTAGATTTGTAAATAGGGTGTCTCTAGATTTATAAAGGGGTGTCGTCTGAACTGTATTGTGGGAAATTATTGAAATAATCGTTATCGTTGACTTTATACTTTATTTTAATATTAGAATCGTCCCACGGTTTCACGTGTAGCAAATTTTAATTCATAATATACTAGCTGCGCCCCGCGGTTTCACTCGCGTAAGTCCGATCTTTCTCACCGTTTAAACCTTCCCTGGACTACGACAAACATTTCAAAACCGAAATCATCTAAATCGGTTCGTGCGTTCTGGAATTATAGCGTCAGGAAGGAAAACCCGACTTATTTTATATAGTAGACTAGCTGTCCCGGCAAACGTTGTTTTGCTAATTACAAAAAAAAAAAAAAAATAGATGTTGGCCGATTCTCAGACCTACTGAATATGCTCACAAAATTTCATGAGAATCGGTCGAGCCGTTTCGGAGGAGTTCAAGTTCGAACTCCGTGACACGAGAATTTTATTTAAATAGAGAAGATTATCCGAAGTCAAAGTCAAGCACAAAACTTTATTAACTTTGGAAAATGGAAACTTCTTAAAAACTAAGTTAGGATGTGTGGCTTCGACACGTGTCGACCAATGAGAAGAAGCACTATATAGAAACAAATGTGAAAACTATGCGTTTAATAGGCCCTTCCTATTGTGTTGTCTTTTAAATAGTTTTGTTTTTAGGGTTCTGTATTACTAAGCCTTCGCTGTATGTCCGTCCGTCTGTCACCAGACTACATCTTAAGAATCATGTTAGCTAGAGAGTTGAAATTTACACAGATATAGGTATATTGTTTAAATTTTTCACAAAAACTGTAAGTAAGTATTTAAATTTAAAACCTAAGATGACAAGAAATGACAAGAAACTCAGGGTGCTGTAGTGTCTGGGACATTGATTAGATGGAGTAGGCTTACACAACACATATTTTATCCGCTTAAATAGTTCACTGTGTCCAAAGTGAATTATTTATCTATAAAGAACTCTTTTATCTACATCAGTCGAAACATTACATGAGGAACCCTATCTCAGGCAATGGAATGTGATTTGACGACCAAGTTGGCACAATGGTCACCATACTGGACTGCCAAACACAGGGTTGCGGGTTCGATTCCCGCCACAGACAAGTATTTATGCTTAGATATTTGTCTGTGGTCTGGTTGTTTCTATGTAATATAAGTATATATTTACAGAAGAAAAGTATGTAAGTAGTATATCCGTTGTCTAGCACCCATAACAAGTCTAGTTACTGAGCTTGGGGCTCGATGGCGATGTGTGGAATGTCCTGCAATATTTATTTATTCATTGCATTTCAATGAACGATTTCCTGACCATGATAATTACTGCTTATAAAGAACTTATTTCAAAACCTTCAAACAATTATATGTCGTAAATCAAGCATCAAGATAAGATATTAAACACAGAAGTGATGTGTATAAGTGGTTAATAGCAGGGTTGGTGAACAAGGGCGGGGCAGCCCCGCCTACGGTCCAAGACTCGCTTTTATTTTACGAAAAAACATAAACTTACACAAGTTATTTTAAAATAACTGAGTTATGATGTAATGTGAAAACTATGCGTTTAATAGGACCTTCCCATGAATTGTCTGTTAATTAATTTTAATAGTCAATGGTATTTATTTGTTTTTATTTATGTAGGTATAGTTCACAAAAACTTTATTTCCATTTAAAACCTGTGAAATAACATGCAATTTACAAAATTACAAGAATTCAACGGTTGCATTCCTATTTATTTTTAAATAGTCGAGACGGTGGTACTTGTGCACCTACTTGTATACTGGCTGTTTTCCGCGATTAGACCCTTTTTATTTGGGTCCTTTTTGCGTGAAGATGGAGTAGACTTTGCCCAGCACCTACTACCCTCTCAGCTTAGTCGACCATGTCCAGAGGAGAGAACTTGTCAATACTTCTAGAGCCAACTAAGCTGCGGGTTTCATCACGATGTTTTCCTTCACCGTAAGAGCAATGCACCGTTAGCGCACATAATTTTTTCTTAAGAAAAATAGGTATTTTTCTTAAGAAAAAATTATTACTTGAGATTAATTGGCCGTGCACCAATGTAGGTATACATTGGTGCACGGCCGGCCTGGATTCGAACCCGCGACCGTCAGAATGAAAGTCGAGGTAAATAAATACCACTGAGACGGTGGTATTTATTATAGTGCTTTTAAGCCTAATCCATCTAATACATTTAATGTCCAAGGCACTACAGCGTTATAAATGACTTTCGCTGTATAAAACATTAGATGAAAAGGCCAATATTATTAATTTTAATTGGTAGATAGGTACTGAGAGTGATAGAAATCCTATTATTATCCAAGTAAGCTTTACCAATTTACCTTCGTTCGCAGCCTTATCCCGACACAGGAATACTCTGCCAAACGTACCTGTAACTGTAACAACCAATATAGTAACAATAATTATTATATGATTTTAATTAATTTAATTAGTGCCTGTATTGTGTTTATAGGTATTTTAATTGCATTTAAGCTGTTCTTTGTAGTTTTAACTAGCGACCCGCCCCGGCTTCGCACGGCTATATTATGCATGTATAAACCTTCCTCTATCTATTAAAAAAAAACCGCATCAAAATCCGTTGCGTAGTTTTAAAGATTTAAGCATACAAAGGGATATAGGGACAGAAAAAGCGACTTTGTTTTATACTATGTAGTGATTCTATTACGAATGAATAAAATATCTACCTATACAATGTGTTTCATCGAAGGGGTTTTAATACGAAAGGGGGTTGTTCTAGACGTCTAGGCGAACAACTTTTGTTCTACGACTTTTGGAAATTCGAACTTTTTTTTCCATAATTCTAAGGAAATTTTTACTTGAAAATCAGCTGTAGTTTCATACAAAACTTCGAACGAAATGTTCGAATTACCAAAAGACGTAGAACAAAAGTTGTTCGCCTAGACGTCTAGAACAACCCCTATTTGTATTATAACCCCTTCGCTGAAATAAATTGTAAATTTACCTTTACTGTTTTCTATTGATCAGATGGCGATAAAACTTAGTAGGTATGTAGATAGCTGAAGTCCTGGAATAAAGCAATTCCTGTGTGATCGGTACACCTACTAAAACGCTAATTGACATTTCTATTACGGTGAAGGAAAACATCGTGATGAAACCCGCGCCTTAGTTGGCTCCAGAAGTATTGGCAAGTTGTTTACCTCTGGACATGGTCGACTAAGGTGAGAGGGTTAGTAGGTGCTGGACAAGCCTATCCTATCCTCCATCCTGACGCAAAGAGGACCCAATTAGGAAGGGTCTAAGTAACAAGTACAAGTACCTATCTAACTCGGGTGTACCTACCTGCGTGGTACAGCTATAATAGTCTTCTTATAAAAGTTATTATATACTTTAGAAGATAAAATAAAAAGATTTGGCATAGTTTAGTTATCCTAATCCATTAATTTGATCAATAGTCGACCCACATCATCGATAGAATACGATTATCGCATCCAATAAGGCATAACATCGTCCAACTTACAAAGAATTTCATTATCCGTGACAATCGACTATCAATCATCTAAAATCTCGCAAAACAATAATCACATTATCATCCCATAATAACAAATGTAGGCCCGAAATGCATAAAGATCCGGCATTGTAGCTTTTTTATCAAAATAATTTATAAGAAATATCGTTGCAAGGCTGCCTCTCGACCAAATCGAACAATGTAAACTTATGTATGAGCAAACGTATTATTTATTGAAAACAAGAAAAAAATGTGTACGAAGAAGTTTGACATATTGTTAAGGGACCTTATAAAATTATTTCCTATCACGCCATCCGCGACTTGTTAAGAAGAAGCAATCTTTAAAACGAAATAAGAGTCGGGGAACATTTACGAGAGGCTTCGTTTGACCAATAAAACAATAACATTCAGTACTAAACGAAACATGCGATGGATTAATGATCTTTGAGGATTTTGTCTAAGGATAAGTTTAGTATGGGTGCTCTTCTCATTTTAACCCTTCTGTACACGCGTCAAATCGAGTTAAACCTTTAGGTACGTGTACGAACACAAACCGAACTTTTAAATGACATATATTATGTCATTTAAAAGTTCGGTGTTTCATTGGAGCCTCTGAAAAATTAACCCATTTCCTTAGAACATTTATTAAAATATTGCGTTTTATAGAACTTACTTATAGAATAGAATATCATTTATTGTTTTATCTGTATACATAGATCATATACATTTTACAATAATAATTGTAATAAAAATTCGTTAAAAAAACAAGATGAGCAGTACTGGTAGGTAGTAGGTAGTATGATTATTATACATATTAAGTCTGTTTGCAAAATTTAAACTAGCTAAACAAGGATCTCACTCAACCAATCAGGCAAGTAGGTTAGGTACCCACCATGAAGATAAATTTCCTAAAATCGAAAATAAAAAACTGTATATTTGTGTGTCCCAGAGACACGCGCGAGTATAGGTAGGTTAATAACCAGACGGAGAGACCAGCTTCAAGAACGCTATTAATAATGCTTTGAATGAATTTTACGAATTCCCAAATGTCATCCAGCTTATTAACCGGCTTCATTTTTTGTTTAAGTTTTATTTGTTTTGAAGAGAGCGTTTTGGTTTTGGCGCGGTCATTCCGACCTTTTGTTTTTTGTCTCGCGTCATACAATCTTGGAAGATGAAATATTGTTTAGAGTTAATTAGTTATCCGTTGATAAAGTCCTTTCCTATGAAACCACTTTAATTATATTATTTGTTTAATATAGGGTTAAGGATATTAGACCTAACTTATTCCTTTAGGAGTTGCAGAGGTTTATTGCCGATGGATTATTAGGACCGTATCTACGCGTGTAGACCGTTCTAATGGATCCAGCACTGGAAAGTAATTACTTAATATTTTCATATTTTTTCATGACTTTACTTTTGGGGTAGCAAATAGGAACATATTTAAGTACATTTTAGTTTTTGGTTCATGAGTTTTCACCGAAAATAATATGAAATAGGTACGCCTCACGTATTTTACTCGCGTTAGTCTCGATCCCGTGGAAAAATCGAGAAAAATACAAAACGCATAAATATATCTACTCGTAGCCCGTCTATATTCAGTCATTCGAGGTGAGCCACTTTAAGAACAACTTTAATACACAAACTGATGTAAGATTACTTCAGTTATTTGACGTAAAGGAACTACAGCCATACGACCAGGTGGTACTCGGTACGAACTTGACTTACGGAGATAATAATAATATATCAACCGTAGAAGTTCTCATAGAAATAGCCAAGTACGCTAATGCCGTGGGTCCTGATAAAAGCTACATTATACCACGGGACAAAGACAATAAACTCAGTTCTGCCACTGAATTCGTGAAAGATGCGCATGCTGCAGGACTAAAAGTGCATCCATATACATTCAGAGCAGAAAACCATTTCTTACCAACAGAATTCCGTACAAATGATGATTCACCTAACAGTATTGGAGACTTTAGTGGTGAAATGAGATCTTTTTTCGCAACAGGCATCGATAGAGTATTTTCAGAACATCCTGATATATCTGTCAGAGCTAGAGGTGCATGTTAAAATAAGTAGAATTTAGCTAGGAGTTAGTTAGAATTTATCGCCAGAGCTGTTAATTTTTAGATTATTAATATAGTTGATTGCTTTCAAATTCTCAGCATGTCCAAATGACATGTTATAAAAGAAGCTGATATCTATCACCTCCTAAAACTAAAATATCTGAAACCGATAAAATATGAATTTATGAATCTAGATTACTACTGAGAAAAATATCTTGGCAAGTTTTATATCCAACTAAATTTCTGGTAGATACCTAAATATTTTATCTATACTAATATTATAAAGAGGAAAGATTCGATTGTTTGTTTGCATTGAATAGGCTCCGAAACTACTCAATCGATTTAAATGAAACTTGGTGTGAGGATACATTGATTCATTGATAGTAACATAGGTTACTTGTTATCCCGATATTTCCTCGGGATCAGGAGTTATTAAGGTGAAACCGCAAAAGGCTGCTAGTCACTACATAGTATAAAGTAAAGTCACTTTCGCCGTCCCTATGTCCCTTTGAATGCTTAGATCTTTAAAACTACGCAACGGATTTTGATGCGGTTTTTTTTAATAGATAGAGTGATTAACGAGGAAGGTTTTTAGATATAATACATGCATAATACAGCCGTGCGAAGCCGGGGCGGGTCGCTAGTTAAGAATAAATTAGAACAATCAATAAAAAGTATGCGATCAGTGACTATTTAAAAATAAACTTGTTTATGACAAATAGCGTAATAAAATTTGATTTAAATTGATTAAAAACGTTTTACAGTTTTGTGGTAATATTGAGAATAGAACTTGGATAAGTAACATGATCTCAACAGCTCTTTTTGGTGTTGATATAACTTCAAACGCAATTTGTAGGTAAAGAACTTGGCTTTACTTTTCAGGGTTCCGTTCCCAAAGGGTTTATACGGGACCCTATTACTAAGACTTCACTGTCCGTTTGTCACCAAGCTGCATCTAATGAACCGTGACAGCAAGACAGTTGAAATTTTTACAGAGTACCACGATATTAAAAAGAGGTTGGGTTGTTAGGAAAACGGACATCAAGCCAAACGTATCTTTTCGAAAGAACACATTATGGCAAACGGATAATTTCGGAAACGGTAGTGATGGGAACGGTCGTTTCGGGATAAGGTCTTTTTGGGAAATGGATATCATGTTTTGGAAAAAGTACATTGTGGGAAATACATTTATTGGGAACCGGATTATTAAGGAAATGACAAACGGATAATTTAGGAAATTGTAGTGACGGGAACGGGTGTTTTGGGAAACGGATAGCACGTTCCAAAATGATTCGTATTTCTGTTGCCGCTTTAACAACAAATAGGTACTAACTAAAATAGAATACAATCATACGGAAACCTTGTTCATAGTTTTGTATGAGATCTTAAAATCTTCTCAATCCATATCTTTTAGGTACTGAACGTTATCGTTATCTCGAAATGTACATTTAGAATCACAAATCTTACTGTCATTGTTATATAAATTGTAGTCTCTTTACCCAAAGTAAGTGGTTTCTTTTTACTTTTTCCTTCCTTATTATTTCTAGTTTTGTGCTCTTCTTAACCACAACAAATAGTTGTAGGAAAACAACAAGTTAGTTACCAAGAATACTGTAATTTACTTGTCAATCAAATGACTACCTTTGGTAATTTGCTATAAAATAACTGAAAATTAATTTTCTGTCATAGAAAGGAAACTCAACTTGCATTGTAATTGACTTGTCGCTTTACGTTTATTAGTTTAATTATAATTTAAACCTATTATTAATGATTTTTAAGCTATTGCATAGCTTTTATCGCGGGCTTTGAGCGCGGCGACCGAATCAAGAAATTCCGTAACGAAAATAAAACCTAATTTATATTTAAATTCTGCAACTGAGGTGAGTAAAATAATTCATACTAACACCTGTCTCATTTAACGCTCATAACTCCGTTACAATGAAACAATAAATCTATAAATATTCAATGTTACAAACTAATCTTTTTGCTTGCATATGATTACCATTTTGTGCTGGTATTGGTAAGGACAGTGCCTTTATTCACTAAGGTTCAAGTCGTCGGGCGCGCGTGATTAGGGGCGGAGGGGGGGGCGGTTTTTGTATGGAAATCTCGTCCTAATCACGCGCGCCCGACGACTTGAACCTTAGTGAATAAAGGCACTGATTACAATATTTTTTGTTTTATTTAAATGCTTACAGAATAGTACAGTTGCAGGTAGGTTAGGTAGATAGGTACAGAAATAATTATTATAAAGTTTATATTTAACACAATAATTTTCTGGCTTAAAATGATTTTTTTCCGTGTGTAATTTACTTAAGTGAATTTATTTTAAACCTTATGACGACGACGATTCGACAGCGTTACAAGGATCGTGGTCACGAAGTCTTCGTCTTTTATAAAACTTTTAATATACCTACTTACGTACTCACGATAAGCCCATAGAAAGACAAAAAAATATATTTCTTTATTTTTTGAAGTAAAAAATAAAAAATATTACAATTTAAAGGTATCTTTTTGTATCCTTTAGGTAAGTTAGGTACTAAGTATATATTGATCACCTTACCTATGTATGTACGTTAATACATAAAAAAATATAAGCGACCCGCTCCGGCTTCGCACGGCTATATTATGCATGTATTATACTTATATATAAACCTTCCTCTTGAATCACTCTATCTATTAAAAAAACCGCATCAACATCCGTTGCGTAGTTTTAAAGATCTAAGCATACATAAGGAATATAGGGGCATAGGGACGGCGAAAAGTGACTTTATTTTATACTATGTAGTGATGATGATAGTGAAAGTAAGAAATTTTAATGTTCAGACGAATAAAACAATAATTAATTTAATGATTTTTAACTGTTACCTACTATCTCTTTATTCACGTTTGTAGAAGTCACCTAACTGTAAACTGCTTTGTTTTAATCTGTTTCGTTGTATTTAATTAATTATGCTCTAGAGACCGCAATGGAGGATAAACCTTGTAGGTTTTCCTCAAATAAAATAGCACTTTACGCTATACCTGTCCAACGCGAGTCTCTCGAGATTATATCGACACAGAAAGTAACGGAGTGAGATTGTGTTGTGGGCTGTATTTTAAATTATTATCAAATATTGAAAGAATAAAATACTTATGATGGACGAGTAATTAAATATTAATTAATTTTAAAGACAATCAATTCTTTTTAGGCGTTTCATTGTAACCTGTGGCTACTAGTGGCTAGGTAAGTATCTATATACTAACTACCTACGTTTAAATTAAAAAATAAATTCTACAGTGAATGTCCAAATAATATACAGCTGGTGTTCATTAAGAGATTTGTGAGTTTTCGATACGCGGCGCGAGAAGGTATTTTCAAAAATGACCCGTATCGTGCGATAGAGAGAGTTTAAGTTCGGACGTAATTGCCTTCATTTTGCTTTCAAATAATGTTGCAGGCCGTAACGTTTTTACCCCCTTTATCCTTTACAAAATGAAATAAACTTGGTCTCATTTAATTCACTGCATCTTATTCTAGGTTTATACGTTTTTCTTTTTTGGCAATTCAGATAAGTCCATTTAAAAACAATTGAAACGCTCGATGAAGTTTTTAAGTCAAAAATATAGATATTCAGATACTAATAACTAATATCTAAGGCAATATTTCTTTAAAATAAAAACGGTTAAACCTAGTTTTCCATTAGATCTAGAACATTATTAAAAAATATCAAAATCGGACTTCAGCCTCACACTGGTCTTAAGTTAAGTTAAATATCAGATACGAAATGACATTAATTCCTAAATAAATGTTAAATTTAATAGTATGTAAATTAATTTTATCAATTCATGAAATTCACTTTATTTGTCATTAAAAAACCCTTACTATTTAATAGATTAATTACTTAGTCTATTTTTAATAAATAATCAATTAAACTCCATTTTCTTATCAAATGATAAGTCACAGATGTAGACAATTTAAACATATTTAATTTCAAGTCAATAACCTACATAGTCAACATCTATTTGCGACATTATTTACAGTAGCCGAAACGTTATTAAGTTAACTGAGCATTTTGTGTTAAAACATTTTCAGAAGGCGCATAAAAATGGGAATTACGACTCTTTACATTCTGATAGGCATCGCCATTGGTATGGTCAGTGCTTCACCGGCTTGGATAGAGCACTTCAATGCATGGATGTTCGATCGGGACGTCGACATCTGTGACAGGGTAGTGATAGCTCACCGTGGTGCAAGCGGCTATGTACCAGAGCACACTCTCGGTTCCTACGCCCTCGCTATAACTATGGGAGCGGATTTCGTGGAGCCCGACCTCGTCATGACCAAGGATGCGGAACTAGTTGCCCGACATGATAACGAACTAGGGATGACTACAGACGTCGCGAAACATCCCGAGTTCGCAGACCGACGACGCACGCAAACCATCGATGGAATCGAGATGACAGGCTGGTTCACGGAAGACTTTACTCTAAAAGAACTGAAAACCCTTCGTGCCGTTGAACGCATCCCAGACATAAGACCGGGAAACGCACGAATGAACGGCAGTTTTACCATTCCTACTTTTCAAGAAATCATTGATCTAGTTCGAAGCATGCAACTCAGTCGGAAGAAGCCTGTCGGAATCTATCCCGAGATCAAACACAGCACACATTTTAACATTCTTGGACTATCAATGGAGTGGCCAGTCGTTAAAACATTCTTATGGAACGGGTATTGGAGATATACAGATCCTGTCTACATCCAATCCTTTGAAGTCAGTAATTTGAAACAACTTAGTCGGATGACTAATTTAAAGTTGCTCCAGTTATACGACACGGACAAAGACGGTCAACCTTACGATCAGGTGGTGCTGGGTACTAATCTGACTTATGGAGATATGGCTACTCCGGAAGGTTTAAAAGAAGTGGCAACGTATGCATCTGCGGTGGGACCAGACAAGAGCTACGTCATACCGCGAGATGAGAACAACATGCTGGGTTCTGCTACAACTTTTGTTGACGACGCTCACGCAGCCGGGCTGCAAGTACACCCTTATACTTTCCGAGCAGAGAATATTTTCCTGCCAAAGGATTTTCAGAGTGATGATCCATCACCCGCTGCAATAGGTAAATTAAAGGACGAAATAAAAGTCTACTTCGATGCCGGCATAGACGGCCTTTTCTCTGACGATCCAGACATTGCTGTAAAAGCTAGGGGAGAGTGCCACGCGAAGACGCAAAGACATTATAATTTCATAGATTATTAAGTTAAAACAAATCGCGACCGTGCACTATGCAGTAAGCTATATAGTTCAATTTACCTACCTATTATAATAAACATAGCAATAGGCAACAATATATACTTACCTAGGTACTTACATCACAAACCTACGTGGAATAACTATAAAATCTGTGACTATTATAATAAATACATATATAAATACCAACTTATGTAAAATAATAAATATTGCGGGAAATATTTATTATTTATTTTTACAGACACACAGCGCCATCTAGAGTCTAAGCAACTATGTTTGTGTTTTGATAATGACTTGATAGAATACTCTTGTATATAAAATAGAAAACAGGTCACGAACAAAGTCTTGTCTACCTGCGCGTTTTTCCGTCGAACAAAAGTAATGGGCTACACTGATTAAACTACAATAATTTAAAATTTAAGCACAAACAATTTATCAAAAGAACCATACGTCAAACATCATCTGCAAAAAGATGCCACTAAATGAATAAATTTAGATTCCAATGCGCGTGATCGATAGACTCGTAGATCGGATCTATAGATCATATCGACTTCGAAAATGGAATGCGTGAGTAAGACAAAAATATAATTAATGATCGTCCTTCGAAATTCGAATCGGTCTGGTGCAGACATAGTGGCGTCGTCGCATTAAACAAAAGGCAAAAAGTTTTGTTTCATTTTTTATCGATGCATGTAAAATGTTAGTAGATATGGAACATTAATCATTTCTTTTGGTTTATTGTTGCATCTGTCGTTTCGGCTTGTAGATCTCGACTTGTGGCTATTGTTGGTCGCGGACCTCAATGCATTTGATACTGCTAAAAAAATCTTGTATCGCGCCACCTGTTCCACATACGATTTTATATTATTTTCCCATTTAAATGATAATTCAAACAAATCGATTGTGTAGGTAACATCATAATATATTTACAATTACCTAACTACGAAATTAACCAATTTCTTATTATATAGGCATAACAAACTTTGTATGAATTGAATATTAGGTTTATTGAATAGTCGAGTCGTCATAGTTAAAATGTAACAAGTGGAAACGTGTTTCGATCTAGCGTAGTGAACCCATTATGTACTGTGTGGCTATTGTTAAGATTAAATTTGCATGCTTTACTAGCATAAAAATACAATACTTTACCTGCTGAATGCTATTCCTATACCTATTCCTACTGTATTTTGGAAATAAAATATCTAAATAAAAGGAAATAAGATAAGGCAGTACCTACTGCCTTATATTGTAAGTATTTTTTCAGAGAAACTTTTCTTTAAATTTAAATTTGTCAAACTGTAATGTTATAGCTTCTTCTTGGAAATAAGGCATGTTAAAGTACCGCTGATTTGCAACTTAAAATAAATTGAAAGTGAATGATCGTATTGCAAAGTGCGTCATCGGGTACCTACGTAGAGGAACAATCAATCGCAAGAGGCTTTGACGAATAACATGTCTGTTGTAGAGCGATCAGTCATGGTCGGCGCAGACGCAGGTCAGGCGCCCGCGTCTTTGTTACCCGTGGGAAAGCCAATCTTTACCCACCTCATCTGGTATATAAACATTATATGGTATATAAACATTATATTATTTCCCTATTGATTTCTTTTTGACGTGGTAACGTCTTATAAATCGATGAACACCGGCATTCACAAAAAACGTGACGTCATGCGTTACGTTACGTTATTGATAAGGTAACCATATCAACATATTAAGGTATGCAAAATGGTAATGTGTCAGGTTCTCTTGACATGATACGTAACCATAGCCATAGCATCGTATTATTTCATCACTGTTCTCTTAGGACGTTATCAACTTATCGCGTAAAAATATCGTCAGTAAACCGTCTTTACAGCCAACCATTTCTTCTGAAAAGTGTTAATTTTTACTATAAAACCTCATTTTTTTTAAAGAATGGTTTAATATATTTTGGCTTATAGGAGGCATTACAAGAAACAGCATACCTACAAAATGTAGATTCAATTTTGTCTAAGTACAAGAGAGAACTAGAACATTATGTAAAATAATGACTGTAGAATCTTTGATAACAAATAAAATAAAAATTTACTGTTTTTTTTTCCTTTTTGGGTCGCCTAGAATTGAGTTTTCAGGTTTATAATGTAATGTTTTATAAAGTTTTTGTTGCATATTTCATCATCATCTGAACTAATACCAAATATGATATTTTTTTGGCTTTATAAGCATTCGAAATAAAAATACGTACCTAGGTACTCAATCATAAACAGTCAGAAAATCAAGTTTCTCATTCTGTGTGTATTTTTTTGTGAAATATTGCCCATTTTCGTAGAAGACATTTTTTCTACTCAGCCTCTAAGCTACAGGTTTAAATAAAATGAATAAAAAAAAACAAACGAATGTGCGCCCACTTTTTTCACCTGACAACACCCACCGATAGTTTTTATGGACAGTTCTGAAATTAAATTATAGGTTATAATTTTAATACGATAGGTGTGTAATATATTAAAAGGGATGAGAGATTTTTATCATGTTATGATTATTTATTTTATTGTAATTTATTTGACTAGTATTCATGATTTTCTTTAATCTTCTTTTTGTTAGAATTTAATGATATCTTTCTATCTTTCTAGATCCTTCTTTATTTTATTTGGCGAAGACCGTAATAAATAGAATAGGTATACCTACTTATGTAGGTACCTATGTCTAATTAATATGATGACTTATAAATCTAATTTTATAAAGATAGATAGATAGATAAATTCTTTATTGTAAACACCAATTTCAAATAACATTAATAAAAAAATTAAAAAATAACTAAAGCTTAAGTCTAAGTGTTACAAAGGGCGGCCTTATCGCTCAAAGCGATCTCTTCCAGGCAACCTTTGGATGGACAAGAAGTTGAGGAAGGTGAAGGTGAAGGTTGCGGGTGGTTGGGGGGTTTTATTAGTCTTGTTTGCTATTAGTTTGGTCTCCTGAAAACTATACGATATTTCCTATCTATTAAAGAACTTTAACAGCCTTTTTAACCTCTTAAAGGTCGAATTTTGAAAACTCCTTTCTCAGTTTCTTATTCCTAAAAGGAACGAAGTTTTAGAATCGTAGCTCATAAAGGTTCAGAGCTTTCCTGATGAGTTTTTTTTCTAGGTAGAGAAAAATTCCATCAATACATAGCTATCTACTACTTATTACTTCTTATATTAAAGTCGTCGTCCACTATACCGTATTATACTAGAAATGTCCGGACTGACTAGAATGTTTGAATCTTATTACCAGAAATTCGTGTTATAGGAACTAAGCACAAAAGATACGTAAAGCGGCAAAACAAAAGCAAAGCATGTTTTAACATCAAATACAGACCATAAAGATAGAGATCTACAAGGAAATCAGCAGAGATTCCGAACTTAAAGACCATAGCCATCGACTCGACCTAAAGATGTAACGACATGTTTTTTAGCTATGAAAAAACTGTCGGCTACGACAAAAGATAGTCACAAAGATCCTCTTTGTTGATAAAGATACAATAAATAACACCATACGTTTTTTGGGTTAGATTTTTTAGGTTCTACGGTTAGAATTGCGTAAAAATATTTAAACTAGCTACGCTCCGCGGTTTCACCTGTGCAAGTCTTGACCCTTTGGAATATTGGTATAATTAGCTGTGTTTGGAGCAGTATTTTTAAAATTCCTCTCACTTGCTAGCACTAGGTTTGTGGGAGGTAGCCAAGTTTCATCGTAATCAGTTTAGTATAAGAACAGTTTTCAGTACTATAGCGTCGTATCACGATTTCACCCGCGTTAAGTCCCGATCCCTCGGCAGTTTTGGGATCAAAAGTAGTCCTATGAACTTCTCCATTCCCTAACCTACCGGTTACATATCAAAATAACTAAGTTCAATATAACTATGTTCGAAATAACTACGGTCATAATGCCTACTGTTCAAAATACCTAATGGTTGTTTCACATATTTTTGAAATAACTAATGAACGAAATACCTAATGGACGAAAAACCTACGGTTAATTTACCTACGTTCATTATAACTATGTTCGAAATAACTACGGTCATAATACCTACTGTTTAAAATACCTAATGGTTGTTTGGCATATTTTCGAAATACCTAATGGACGAAACACCTACGGTTAATTTAACCACAATTAATTCAACTACGGGTTTTCACCTGCGGTTAAAAAAAAACAATTTTATAAAATACACCTACGGTTAATTTAACTACAATTAATTCAACTACGGTTTTTCACCTGCGGTTTAAAAAAATCAATTTTATAAAATCCCTAACCAAGTAAAATGGGTAGAATTCGCTTCTAGCACTCGCCGGCCGCTGCCGCGGCACCGCTCGCTTCGCTCGCTCGGCTCGTGCGTTGTGGTCGCAGTTCTAACATAAACCTAACCTATCCATGTCGGTTCTGGGTAGGGGGTGTTCCGGATGGGTCTTTATATGCTTCCCTAATCAAGTCAAATAGGTAAAATTCGTCTCTAGTTGCGTGATAAAGGCAGCATATAAAGACCCACCCGGAAAACTCCCTACCCAGAACCGACATGGATAGGTTAGGTTTATGTTAGAACTGCGACCACAACGCACGAGCCGAGCGAGCGAAGCGAGCGGTGCCGCGGTAGCGGCCGGCGAGTGCTAGAAGCGAATTCTACCCATTTTACTTGGTTAGGGATTTTATAAAATTGATTTTTTTAAACCGCAGGTGAAAAACCGTAGTTGAATTAATTGTAGTTAAATTAACCGTAGGTGTTTCGTCCATTAGGTATTTCGACCATTAGGTATTTTAAACTGTAGGTATTATGACCGTTAGTTATTTCGAACATAGTTATATTGAACTTAGTTATTATAATGTGTAGCCCAATCGACCGTTAGGTATTATGAACTTATGTGAATCGACCGTAGTTATTTCGAACATAGTTATATTGAACTTAGTTATTATGATACGTAACCAACCTACCACTATGCCGATTTTCATCCAAATCTTTTAACCTTGAAAAGGGAACAAACAAATAAATAAAAATAAATAAATAATAAAAATAAATATTACAGAACACTCCACACATCGCCATCTAGCCCCAAGTTAAGTAACTAGACTTGTGTTATAGGTGCTAGACAACGGATATACTACTTATATTACTTTTCTTTTGTAAATATATCTTATAACTAGCTGCCCTCCGCGGTTTCAACCGCGTAACTTCCGATCCCGTGGGAATATCGGGATAAATTAAGATGTATGCTATCCTATCTTTCAAGTTGGATCAAACTGCACATGGTGTGCGAATTTTATTATAATCGATTAAGTGGTTTAGGAGTCCATTGAGGACAAACATTGTGACACGAGATTTATATATATTAAGAAGAAAGAAGATACATAGAAACAACACAACAAATAAACAAAACTTTCGGATTTGGAATAAGAAATTAGGTTTAGGATGTAAACTTAGCCTATAGAACTTCATATCTAGAGGAGTTAGACATTATGTCCACTCCAGATTCATTTCATAGGCCTATGAAATGTGGCGAAAATGAGAAGTAACGGTTGCGTAATTTAGCAAGGATTTCTGGCTAGACTGAGTAGTTTCGGTTGTACTACTCAGAGATGTGCGGGAGATGATCAAATTATTTGTTTATCTATCGGCCAAAAAGAAAAAAAGACCAATAAATAAAATGGTACCAAACTAAATTGTTTATCTGTCATTATTGGATAGGGGTGAAAAAGTGTTTGTACCCCTATGATGAAGGGCTCCTGCCGAGTAAGTTTATTAAATCTTCCTTAGAATTCATTATGGTTTGTTTCTTAATTAAGTTTCGCACCCTAGCGTCACTTTTAACTTTACGCGTTATTTTAGCGAGATCTACTCTTAGTTTATTTAATTTTGAACACGTAATAAGATTTATTGGTGGTAGATAGAAGTAATAAATAAAATTTTTAGGGGTTTGATATTTTATTAGAAAATATATTGTTTTTGAGCTAAGCTTTTTAATTACTTCATTGACGAAACATATTTTTATGTACCATTATTAATTTACGTTTACTTGTATTGTAAAACTTTACTAGTTTCATGTCTAATTCCTTCTTAGAAGCGAAATAGATTAAAAACTATTCGTCTTCATTTGGTTAGAGTTGATAGTAGGTAATTGTTTTATTTTTATCAGTATAGATATATATTTTTGGTTTATGATGTGCTTTTCCACTAAGTACTCGGTAACAATTGTAAAAATATTACTCAGAGATAAAAGTTATTCAAGTTTAAAAAACTTTTTTTATGTATGGTAACTCCAGTTTTAATACCACAGATTTATATATCTAAGTACCTAATTTTAGATTTTCTTTGTTTGCCAAACAACAAGCACAAACTTTTATTCAAATAGTCCATGTAAATCTGTTTGTTTAGGTAAATTTAGGTAAATGCTGCATATAATAAATAGATTTTTGATTTGTAAATTTATCCATTTGTTCAATTTTTACTTTACATTGTTTCCACTGAATTATAAGTTCCTGATAGATAAAAATAATATAAAAAAAACATAAATAAGAAAGGATAGTAGTGATGATGACTACGAACTTCAAACTTTATGAGCCTTTTTAACCTTTTAGCAGTCGAATTTCCAAAAATCCTAAAAAAAATCGAAATTCCAATTCCTTGATGAGTCTTTTTCTCTTTTACACCTATATACAGATAAGGAACTATATTTTCCAACCCTATGTTTTCTTCACCTAGCTTAGGGCGCGTGGTGGTTGCCAAGCGACGAGGCGCCGCAGTGGGCGAACGAAGGGCGGGCGGGAGATCGATCGACCCCGTCTTCTTACCTTATGTCTTAACACCGTTTCCCTTTCATTCACCAATCTCAGAGATCAAAGATTAACTTCGGTCTCTCTGTTTTGCGATTGTTAAACGTGAAATTAGGATTTTAATAAGAAGGGAATGTATTTTCTATTCTAGAGGGTGTCGTAGTTCGTGAAGGAAAAAAGCCATACGCTTTTTTTTGGACATTGAAAAGTTTCATTGTAATACAATTTTAAGCCACGCACTTTGACTTACATTTCAATGATGAGTGATATCACTACATAGTATAAAACAAAGTCGCTTTCTCTGTCCCTATATCCCTTTGTATGCTTAAATCTTTATAACTACGCAACGGATTTTAATGCGGTTTTTTTAATAGATAGAGTGATTCAAGAGGAAGGTTTATATGTATAATACATGCATAATATATCCGTGCGAAGCCGGAGCGGGTCGCTAGTTACTACCTAATTCATCAATTGATGCAACTGAGACCAAAACTTTTTAGCTTTCAAGTTGCTAATCTAACCTCTATGGATCATTAGCAAAATAAAATGAGAATTCTTTGATTTCACATCTCTATAAGTACGATTCTACTGTACCCTGACACTACTAATCCAATTTCTATTAAAAACTAAAATATATGCGACATTCCACACAGCGCCCTCCATTCCTAAGCAAAACAACTAGGCTTATGTTATGGTAGCCAGACCACGGATAGAATACTAAACATTTTTTGAAATATATATACTTTATATACCTACATACAGACCAGAAAGAACATTACTTATTTCTTCCAAGAATCTTAAAATGTTCAGGACAGTTTTCATCACAGACCCCAAATTACTACTCCTTAAAAATAAACCTTAACACCCCGATATAAGGGTGATGTTTATCTCGTAGCTCACCTATTATTGCACAAAGGTTAGCTGTCGTGAACATCGATAGGGTGCGAGGGGGAATTGCTGTTGTCATCTACAGGATGGGCTGTACCTACCTACGTACCTACTAATTGTGTTTCCTTAGTGAAGGCGTACCTACATTAAGATTAAATTTAACTTCAGAAAATGAGTTTAGAAGTAATGTAAAGGAGGATCAAAAAATAAAATAAAAATAAAAAATAAAAAAAATACTGCAGGACATTCCACACATCGCCATCTAGCCCTAAGCTAAGTAACTAGACTTGTGTTATGGGTGCTAGACAACGGATATACTGCTTAGGTATATACTTTTCTTTTGTAAATATGTACCTACTTATTTATACATTATAAACAATCAGACCACAGACATGTACTAAGCATAAATACTTGTCTGAGGCGGGAATCGAACCCGCAACCCTGTGTTTGGCAGTCCGGCGGCATGGTGACCATTGTGCCAACTATGGTCAATCAGTCAAGGTTGGTGCTAAATTGTGGTAGATAACTTTATTGATGACTAGCAGCTCTCCGCGGTTTCTCCCGCGTAACCCCCGATCCCGTGGGAGTATCGGGATAAAAAGAACCCATGTTATTCCCAATGAATCAATGTACCCTCATAGGTAGGTACATACTACGTCACATGACTTTCTAATACAATATTGATTTCTGTCTGACTTTGCCCTTGGCACATCTTCATATCAGTGCAGGAGCGATGCAATATCAAATTACTATGTTTACATTATCGTATTGTCTATAACTTTTACCACTGGTTTCACTTGCCTGTATTCTTACACTACAGTTTATTTATATTTGTTTGTTACTGTTCCTTCTTCACTGAATATTGGCAAACGGCAGTTTAGGGCATAAAGAAGGACATAGCATACTTTTGATCCCGAAATTCCCGCGGGTTCGAGACTTACGCGGATAATAACGCGGGGCTCAGCTAGTTTATAATATTAATAATAGGGATAAGGTTTCTTTCGTAATTGTAGTCAATCACGTTATAAAAACACTACATTTACTACTTCATGATTATATTATTTATTTTACGTAATATATTAACCCTTAAGAGGGATATTTTGGTTTTTTTTCTAAGCTGTGCTTTCAAATATTTAAAATTCTCTGGCATGGTACACTCCATTAATTTTTAATAATCGGTTTGTGCTCGGTAGTATGGAAAGGGTTTTTTAAATATCGTAATCGTAATCGGCTTTTAATAAAGGCCCTAATAAATACATATATTTTGGCTAATATACCTTTAATATACTTCAATAAAATGGTTTTTTTTTTAATTTCATTTTGGTGAAATAAAATAGGTACTTACTTACTAATTTTAATTTAGGATTAAAAATAATATATAACATCTACCTACTTAATATTATAATGAGAAACGATTTTGTGTTTGTAAATAGGCATTTTAAACCTATTTATAAGAAGAAATATTTTTAAGAAGGTAACCTATACTACCGAGCTTAGGCGATTACGTAGTTTTTGAAGTACACTTCTTTAGGCGCGTTATGAAAATATAACTCGAGTGAAATGTCACTCTCATCATTTTGCGCCATAGTTTCGAGGCATAGAGATACTCGTATCGTAGTAAGGTTAAAGTTTCTCTCGCATTATCGCGTGAATCACTGTAACATAAAAGTCACATGTTGCAGGCGTAGTAAAACAGGTCGAAGCTCCGAGAGTGACATTTTACAATGCTCGTGCATCACTGTAACACTAAAGTAACAGGTTGAAGCTGCCCGCAAAATAAATATCAGATGGACGGACGGACGGACGTATAACTTCTAGAAGTATAACAAAAATATATTATTTTTTTATCAATATGAGTGTTGATAAACTACAAATCTCTAAAAAAAATTATCGCCGAAATGTATAACTTCCGAACGACTGTACCAAATTGGATAACCCTTTTTGTGTTTGTTATTGTCAGGACAAAGTTTGTATAGTACTGAAAGAAAATGTAATTTTTTTACATAGGTGAAACTACGGGGCGCAGCTTTATAATATACGTAAGATAAATAAAAAGTCCGTCTCCACAGTATGTGAGCAGGTAAATGGTAGAGCACGAAGCTGGACCCGGGCCGGGACAGCCGCGACCGGGATGCGCCCGCACTAAATTTAAATATTTTAATCCTTAATTTAAATTTTTGACATTTTTATTTTATGTTGGTATTCGTGTAGTTTCATTTTAACGTTATTTGTCATATTCAAGAGACGACTCTCGTGGCTGGCGCCCTTAAGACGTTTTATTTAAAATTATTGACGATAACAGAGAAACGTTTAGGGTTAAATAGTATTTTCATGTGTGTTATGGCTTAGGAGCGCAGTAAATTGATGCAATCAAGCGATCTTGGAGCCAACACGCGACAAGAGTTGTTTATCACAACCTATCTATAAAGACATGAACTATAAAGAACAAATCATAGGTGTGAGGTACGGTCTATCTTTTTAGCCGTACGTTTTCCGGACGCGTTTATCGCATTCAGGAATCATTCAGGTTCTCGATATTCAAATAAGCCAATCAGAACGCAAGGCCTGACATTCAGTACGTACCGTCACATTACCAATTAGCTAAACCCCACGTGACCTAGAGCTCACTCGCGAATCTGTAAAGATGTAAACTTTACACTCGCGAATCTGTAAAGATGTAAACTTTACATCTTTACAGATTCGCGAGTGAGCTCTAGGTCACGTGGGGTTTAGCTAATTGGTAATGTGACGGTACGTACTGAATGTCAGGCCTTGCGTTCTGATTGGCTTATTTGAATATCGAGAACCTGAATGCGATAAACGCGTCCGGAAAACGTAAAGTAATGCTACCTAATTCTGTTTTTTAAACAATAATAAACAACACAATATACCTATAATTTAAAAAAATAACAAAATAGGTAGGTACTATATATCTTAATATATATAAATCTCGTGTCACAATGTTTGTCCTCAATGGACTCCTAAACCACTTAACCGATTATAATAAAATTCGCACACCATGTGCAGTTCGATCCAACTTGAGATATAGGATAGCTTACATCCCGATATTCCCACGGGATCGGGAGTTACGCGGGTGAAACCGCGGAGGGCAGCTAGTTTTACTATATTTTTACAGATATGCGAATGAGCTCTGGGTCAGGTGGGGTTCAGCTAATTCGTAATGTGACTGTATACTTACGGAATCGATTCCGTCCCAAAAAAAACGCACGGGCAAGTTCCAAAGTAAGTAATACGCAATAATATTCACTACTTCGCGTTCCATCATGTTGTCTATCAATGCTGTTCTCCTTCTAGTCAACATGCTACATCCACGACTGCATCGTCGCTTCCCATCAGGTAAGAGACCAAATGCAAGGTTTTTTAGCGAAAAAAAACTGTTTAAAAGTACCTACCTAAGTTATATTATTTAGGTAATTACTTACCTACTTATATTGATGATGATGAAACCCACGGCTTAGTTACCTAACTTCAGATATTTGATGAGTGCTTTCATCTAGACACGGTCGGCTCAGCTGAGAGGGTGATATAGTTCTGGGCAAATAATAGTGTTGCCACATCTAAAAAAATCATAAAAAAATCCTTAATTTTAAGTCTATTAGGGTAACTTATTGTTTATTACATAATTCTTAAAATACCTTTAATAGTGTCTACATCTAGGAAATTTCCTAATCAAATTAGGTTAATTTCCCAAACTTTTAATTAAGTATACTTACCTACTACCTACTTACTAAAATAATTATTTTATTTTCAAGCAAAATATTGTTTTTCTTTGTTTTATAAAGTCTTATAGACCTAAAACAAAATTAATAAGATTAATTACAGGGTTTTATTTACATGCTGTATAAATAAAAAACCGGCCAAGTGCGAGTCGGGCTCGCGCATGAAGGGTTCCGTACCATTATATTGTGTAAAGTTTTTAGTATTTTTGTTGTTATAGCGGGAACAAAAATTTATTATCTTTCATCAACTGTTGTGACGGGTATGACGGTTAAAAAGATACAGTTTGGTGACAGACAGATAGACGGACGAACGGACAGTGGAGTTTAAGTAATATGGTCCCGTTTTTACCCTTTGGGTACGGAACCCTAAAATACAAGTTGAGGTCTTTTAGTCTAAAAGCATGCCCCATCACGTAGTAGGTGTTTACCTACCTACCTATTATGGATACTTTAGTGGCAATTCGAATAAATACAATTTACCATGGAGGAATAATAAAAATCCCGCCTCGGAATTTTTTTTTCTTGCTTCATGCAATTAAGTTTTTTGAGATAGCTCTATCTTCACGATGACGTATCGAAGTTAGAAATCAGCCTCCCCTTGGAAACTAGTAAGTAATTTCGCAACCGCAGTGCATGACGAGGTGGCCGAGTGGTTAAGGCGTTGGACTGCTAATCCAATGTGCTCTGCACGCGTGGGTTCGAATCCCATCCTCGTCGAGTGTTTTTGTTGTAAAATAATTTATATCTAATTGATTTTCGATAACCTTATATCGATTTAAATTGTTTTAATTAATTATTTGTTCTTAATTAGCGGACTTTTTTGTATTTTTATATTTTTTCGTTTCTAAAAAACTTAGCAACATTTTTGAGGATGTTACTTAGCAACTTATTTTATTCAATGTTTTTATACAACCCACTTATCGATCCTTACATTGTATTACGGTGGGTGAGCATCAATGAGCGCAAATCATTGCTTATGGCGGGTGGCGAGAGCGTAGCCGCGCTTTTCGCCACGTGGCGAACTTGTGGCAGAAGCAACATGAATTATTTCACATTATTTATGAATATTGTTTCTCACCCAGTTATTGAAGACACGTGCTTGAGGCCTCCTCCCCTTTAGTATCTACTTGAACAGTGGTTTACTAGTGGAAATGTTGATTCTGATGGCTTTAACGTTTGTTTGAAGGGATTAAACTGGTGTTATCCAAGGATTTAATTAAGTAAGTTAAGTAAGCAAGTGTGTCAGTTATGTCTGTTGGTTTGTCTGGTTGGATAATATTGGTAACTTTATTTTTTGGATAGCTAAATGGAATAATAATATTAAATTATACATTTAAAGGTCTTCGTCCACTATACTGGATGGAGCATAGTAGTTACGTACGACCTCTGTGACTCGGTGGGTGAACATCCGCCTGCGACGCAGAAGATGTGGTTACGATTCCAGACTCAAACAAATATTTATGTAATACGACCCGCTCCGGCTTCGCACGGCTATATTATGCATGTATTATACATATAAACCTTCCTCTTGAATCACTCTATCTATTAAAAAAAACCGCATCAAAATCCGTTGCGTAGTTTTAAAGATCTAAGCGGTCAAAGGAAAATAGGGACAGAAAAAGCGACTTTGTTTTATACTATGTAGTGATACAGGTAAGTATTTGTTTCTGGTCTGGGTGTTTCTGTATGTAATTGTACTAATAAACGTAGGTATTTGATTACTAAGTAGGTAAGTATATAAATATTGTATCCGTTGTCTGCATGGCCACCATGACACAAGCCTAGTTGCTTAGTTTAGGGCTAGATGGCGCTGTTTGTAATGTCTTACAATATTAAGATACCGTAACATACGTAAGGGAATCGAATTCGTTACCTGTTGTGTCGTAAGTCAGTGCTCGCTCACCGCTCCTAAATATCTACTTACATATTAGTTACACTTACACCAAGTATTACTTTGGTATTGGTAAATAAACCCCTATCTTCAGCCAGCTTGCGGCGGCAGTTGTAAGTTTATGGACTTCCGAAATTCCACCGGGAAAACGGCGAAGTGGGCAAAACTTAGATATAGAGGTTTGATCCACGCAGGATGAATGCCATACGCCATGATGATGAACCCCTATCTTAACTACCTGTAGACAGACATTCATCCCCTAAAAAACAAACTAAGTATAAGTACTTAAATAGGTAACACGCATAAATGATTCCTTAAAAAAACAGACCATAAATACAATCAAAGACTGTCAATAAATTATGAAATACAGTGCCTAGGTCGATGGTAAAGGGGCGCCGATTGATATCGGAAGCGAGCGGGTGCCGGGATGAAGGCACATAGAGGGCAGCTTCCTTCCGGCTGTTCCACCGTTACTCATCATCAGCTCCGCGGGAGGCTCCCTTACACTGAGATTTGTGGAACACTGCGTAAGCGAAAGGGGACTATACGATAGTGTTCTTTTTAAATTATTGCAGCGGAAGATAGGTTTGGTATAAGGATTGTGGGTTATGGATGAAAATGCTTTTTTTTATCCGATTGGAAGGTCTAAATCTTACTTAATAAATATCTAAGCAGGTAATTAAAATGGTTCTAAAAATTTCCTATTCTATAATTAATAATTTATATAGGTACTTACTCATAATAAAAGAAGATAGGACAAAAAGTAAGTAAGTACCTACTCGGAACCAATTAAGAAAAAGTCTATGAAAACAATACAAAAACAAAAAATAGGGGCATGGTCATGGCAGTTATAAGTTTTATGCACCAAAAATATTTGCTCTAATGTCATTATCCGGAGAAAACAGTCGACTACGTTTGTAATAGTTTGTATGGAGAGAGCCCCAGGTACCCTTTCCTCTTAAACTGTAGAACACGAATCAATGGGGTTTTAAAATTAATTTCTGTTCGTCTGTTTTTACTGTTATTAACAAATAAAAACTACCTAACATTTTAAATTCTAGTTTTAGTATTCATCAAATGAAACACTACATTATCCGCCGTAAGTAGGTTGGCTTCATACTTTTTGGGTGCCGATATGCAAATAACCAGATAAAGTAACACGTTTATTGAATTTTCGTGTATTTATTTTAATGGTGAACGACTATCTCTCAATGGGCGGCCGTCAGAACATTTGTCCCGATACCAGAACAATAGATATCCCACTGTTCGCCTGCATAAACTTCCGAACGTTACTTATTTACATTCAGTTCACGAAATGACTTGTTTCCACTCTATTAGGTTCTTACCTACTTATTTCTAGTTTCTCCAAATTTTTGTACGTATGTAGGTAGGAATTAGAGTGCGTCTCATCTTGTAATAACTTCATAGGATGACAACTTCTCAGAATGACAACTCCTACTTATCTATCTATAGGTATCTACCAATTTTATAATATTGTAGGAATATTTTTTTATCGCTAAACTGCCTGCTGACCTGATTTTAGTGTTGGCCTAGTGGCTGAAAGTCGTGGGTATGAATCCCAACCCCACCAACCGTGCACCAGTTGATTTTTCATAAAAAAAAATCATTAAAAAATCGCAAGATGTAAGTATGTGCGCTTATAAACATTGCTCTTAGGAAAACATCGTGATAAACACCGCTGCTTAGTTGGCTGCAGACGTATTGACTAGTTCTTTCCTCTGGTCGACTAAGCTGAGAAGGCGGTATAGGTGCTGCGCAAGTTCACTTCATCTAATCATGTCCCAGGCACTAACACCTTGCATAGCATGGACCAAAGTCGTTGGCGCTATAGATAATATCAATCATCTAAATTAGATGTAAAAAGATATAGGTAGGTATCTAATCTACTGAGGTATTTTATCTATCACTATTCGTGTTTCACGGTTTCACCATAGCTATAATCCAAAAATGTCGGGACATACCTACCTATAGGCAAATCTACGAGTATAGGTTCCTACGTCTAGTTCCGTACACTATTAGAATAATATGAATTAAGTAGGTAGCCTTTACATTATCGTATGAATCCAGCTTCAGACTAAATATAAAATACTAGCTGTCCCGGCAAATTGTTTTGCCAAATAAAAAAAAGGAAAAAAATAGATGTTAGATTCTCAGACCTAACGAATATAGCCAAAAATTTCATAAAAATCGGTTCAGCCCTTTAGGTGGGGTTTGGCAACTAACACAGCGACACGAGATTTTTTATATAAGGATTCCCCATGAATATTCTCATAATAAAATAAAAAACACCGCAACACATTTTTGATATAGGTACCTACTTACCTTTTGCCTAAATTAATATTCTATTTATTAAAATAAACAATTACTTACCTACCTTTAACTTATTAATTGTTTTGATTATTTATTATGTAACGTAAATCATGTCAAGTTAGTTTTTATAGCCTGTCAATAACAATACAACGGAGTTGAAGAATAATAAAAATACATCTAATAAATAAAGATTTCAAATGGGAGTTTGTAGAAAAACGACCGCCCGGGATGGCATGCATTTGAATCCTAACCCTATTGTTTTAATCAATTCTTTTTTGCGTACACTATAAGACAGGGTTGCATTATTAAAATTAGAAAAGATAGATAATTTTATTAATTTTAATAAGATGTGATTCATTAGCTTCATAGATATGTCACTCCCAATGAATCAATGTAATCTCATACCAAGTTTAATCAAAATCGGTCCAGTAGGTTTGGAGCATATTCGTTAGAAATAAAAAAAAGTTATATGCAGAAAAGAACAGATTGTGATTGAATCGCACAGTCGATTGCGCATGCACACCGTACACACTACTCCATATAGACTGTATATATATACTATAGTATCCGAAATGAAAGGCACGGACATTCGATTCAGACTGTTTATTAACAACTAGAGGGTAGGTGACAATTATAAAAGTACCGACATACACTACATATACCATCATATAGCGTGGCGACGCGTGCGTGCCACGGCATGCGTCGCCAGCGCGACGCCAGAAATCGGTTTTACGTGCGGCTAGAGATGTTTCACATCAAAAATTTACAGAATAGTTTAGCTTCGTTTTAATGAGCTCTAACGATCTGCATCGAAAAACAGTCCTATGTCCATCATTTGCAGAATCGACCCACTGTGCGTCGCCACGGCAGAAATCGGTTTTACGTGCGGCTATAGATGTTTCACATCAAAAAACCTTCTTTCATAATAATAATGTAGACTAACATTACAGTGTCCCGCGGTTTCATTCGCGTAAGTCAGGTTCCTTTGGGAATATCGGGATATAAGTAGCATATGTTTACTCCCAATGAATCAATTGTCAGTAACAAAACGAAAACGACTGAAGGAAGTCAACAATACAGTGCTTCATTTGATAGATACGTCAGGGCGCCGCCATCTTGACTACTGTTTTGTGTCTATAAATAGGAATAAAATGACGGAACGTGGTTCATTCTGTCGGAGTAGCTTCATGATGTCCGAACCTTTTTATGTTCGTACCATTTATTTGAGTTAATTAGTTTAATACCTTTTAGTGAGTGGATTAAGCGTTGTGGTAAAATAATGCCGATGGGTATGTAATTTATATGATTAAAATATGTTCTGACGATAAGTGCCTTTATATTTACGTAACCCTACACTCAGATTTGCCTTAAAATACCTGGTCCTTTATATCAGAAGTGCGATGAAATAGTGAAAATCGAACTTTCACGTGGCACGTTTTCGGTCTTGCTGACAATAAGTGTTTTATGGTTTTAATCTAAATCTTTTAAAAAAAAAGGAGCGTGTAAAATATTGTGAATTATTGTGATATGAAATATTGTGATTAAATATAAAAACGCAAATCTATTGTTGAAATTTGTGGGTAAGACAATAATTAAAATAACGGTTAAATAACCTAAATATTTTTATTGTGATAAAAATTATACGGTGAAAAACAATAAAACATACAGAGGCTTCATAAATTACTGTGTTGAATTCAAGTAGCGAAGAGGGAGACATATTACTCCTTCTTCATCTGTTTATAATTTTGCAGATTGAATAGCGAGTGAATGTAGATGACTTGTAGATGGTGACACAGGTGAAAAACCGTGAAAACAGCACGGGGACAACACGTGTTTAGCAGAAAACACATTTCGTAAGCATTTTGTATAAAATGATGAGCTGTAAAGATTGTATAATTAATGTGTTAATTTTTGTTATAATACAGTTGAACTATGGACAGGCGCAAATGATGGGCGCAAATGCTGGGCTCAAAATGAAGCGTGAAAACAGCCTGAGGATGTAGTAAAATGACTATGGTGGAAAATGGTGAGCTGTATCGTTTATAATTTGTATAATGAGCTGAATACTTTCGTAAAAAAGTATAATTACAAAAATATCGCTAGGTTTGAAAAATTTAGAGCCAGGAGTGGCCGATGCAATCAATAAAGTGCTAAAATATCTTATCAAAATTGGTGATGCAAGTAGATTAAATCCAGATTTTTACATGGCTGTCTGAAATATTGTTTCTTATGAAAAGTTTTGAATTAGTAATGGTCGCTAGTATGGATATAACAAAGAAATATGCCATATAATTAGCGATGCAAATGGATTAAATTCAGATTTTTTAAAGCTGTATCGTTTATAATTTGTATAATGAGCTGAATATTTCTGTTGTAAAGTATAATTACAATTAAGGCTAGATTAAAAAAAAAGTTAAGAGCCAGGAGAGGCCTATGAAGTCAATTAAGTTCTGAAATATTTTATCAAAATTGGTGATGCAAGTAGATTAAATCTAGACTTTTACATGGTTGTCTGAAATATTGTTTCTGAAAAGTTTTGAATTAGTAATGGTCGCTAGTATGGATATAACAAAGAAATATGCCATATAATTAGCGATGCAAATGGATTAAATTCAGATTTTTTAAAGCTGTATCGTTTATAATTTGTATAATGAGCTGAATATTTCTGTTGTAAAGTATAATTACAATTAAGGCTAGATTAAAAAAAGTTAAGAGCCAAGAGAGGCCTATGAAGTCAATTAAGTTCTGAAATATTTTATCAAAATTGGTGATGCAAGTAGATTAAATCTAGACTTTTACATGGTTGTCTGAAATGTTGTTTTTATGAAAGTTTTGAATTAGTAATGGTCGCTAGTATGGATATACCAAGGAAATATGCCATATTATAATTAGCGATGGAAATGGATTAAATTCAGATATTTTAGATGTTGCATAGAAATATTTTAGTTTTTGAACAGTTTTGGTCAGAGTAGATAATTGCCGCAAAAAGTGGATTCATGGGTAGATTCATATTTTTGACCAATTAGTCGAGAGTGTGAATTTGCAGATGAATTTATTTTAGTAAAGGTGTACATGCTATAAGATGTTGTGAAATAAACTCGATACGCTGTGAACGCAAGTCATTCTTAAACCGATAATATAAATCATTCAGATATGGGTGTCTCTCTCTCACAAGTGAAGCGAAATGTTCTTTGTGAGATGTGTAGCGAGAAATCTAGAATGAAGAGATCTGTAAATGTAAAAAGAAATGGCGTTGCAATATGGGTTCTAATGGCAGGAAAAAGAAATAAAACTCAAATTAGAGATTCCCATGCAGTTGCAGTCACTTCAAACATTTTTCCAACAGAAGTAGAGTGACAGAATTGTGTATAGTAACAGATATCCATGGTGAACACTGGTACTTTAAATACATGGCGATACACAACTAAGCTGATATTGAACATCACTTGGTTTAAGCCATTTGGTTGAGTTGGTTGGCCGGCGATGGGATAGCTAGCTCTTCCAAGATTCTGTCCCTTTTGCTCTGGTGTGTGGATGTGGAAGTATTGCGAACTGTAGATGTCTTTTGGTCGAGTTAGTTGGCCGGCGATGGGATAGCTAGCTCTTCCAAGATTCTGTTCTTTTTGCTCTGGTGTATGAATGTAGAAGTATTGCAATCATTTGATGTCTTTTGGTTGGGTTGGTTGGCCGGCGATGGAATAGCCAACTCCTCCAAAACTGTGTTTGCTCTTCTATATCAAAATGATCAAACGTTGCAGAATCTGACCTTTTTTGTGTTGTTCTCAGCTTCCAAATTCGACTACAAGGGTGTTCGAGGGCGAACACAACCGCAGGACGGCCGTGTCAGTAACAAAACGAAAACGACTGAAGGAAGTCAACAATACAGTGCTTCATTTGATAGATACGTCAGGGCGCCGCCATCTTGACTACTGTTTTGTGTCTATAAATAGGAATAAAATGACGGAACGTGGTTCATTCTGTCGGAGTAGCTTCATGATGTCCGAACCTTTTTATGTTCGTACCATTTATTTGAGTTAATTAGTTTAATACCTTTTAGTGAGTGGATTAAGCGTTGTGGTAAAATAATGCCGATGGGTATGTAATTTATATGATTAAAATATGTTCTGACGATAAGTGCCTTTATATTTACGTAACCCTACACTCAGATTTGCCTTAAAATACCTGGTCCTTTATACAATGTATCTTCATATCAAGTAACATCAAAATCGGCCAAAACTACTGAGTTTTGGAGAAAATTTTATAGATATAAAAACTTTCTTTCAGGTATTACATAGGTACTTTTACTCGTAACTATCCCGGATAAAAGTAGCCTATGCTATCCCCAACAATTCAATGTATATTCAAACCAAGTTTAATTAAAATCAGTACAGTAGTTTTGGAGCATATTCGTTACAAACAAATCCTCTTTATACTTAATATTAGTAAGTATTTTTTATTTCTTTGTTTTTGAAAAGAGAAGGCTTCAAACCTTTTTTTTATTGTTTTTTTTACAAATAAATAATCAATAAATCTGTCGTCTTGATATTAATAGTGTTGGTGTATATTTGTCTAAATTAGAAATGGATTTACAATGTACTTGTTACATTTAGAAGTTAAAGGCCAACTTACCTATCTTATTTGAATGTTTTCCCTGGCTGTAGATAGAGTAGAGGGTCGCCGTGATGGGGTCCCGTAGGGCGTGGCCAGGTGTCACTTGCAGGATCTTATCTCGGATAGGGATGCAAGGCGCCCCGTACAATGTGAGGTTGGTACCTACATAGTAACTATAGTGTTGTTATTGTGACGGATGACAATCACACGCTCTGGCGATGATCGAACCTAATCATTTTCACAATAAGGCATTTAACTAGCTATCAGAGAAATGCTACCTTTTACGAACATGGAATTCTATGCTAATTGCTATAGCTTTAGTTTTAGTTAATCACTGGGCGTCATGCTAAAGTTGTTTTACCTTAAAAAAAACGACCAAAAAATTTTTTCTTATTAAAAAATCTTCCCATATAAAAAAAATAAACAAAAATTTCTTTTTTATAAAAAAAAAAAATATTTTTTCATTTGTTTAAGTAATTTAGTTTAATGTGATTTTTGATTTATGTTTGTGAATAAATGGTTTTATAAATAAAATAATAGATGTTGGCCAATTCTCAGACCTAAAGAATATAAACAAAAAATTTCATACAAACCGTTTAGGTGGAGTTTGGCAACACTGCGGCTCAAGAATTTTGTATACCTACCTAAAGATAAATATTCGGTCGGTATCCACCTAGGAATTTTTATTTATTAATTGAGGGTATTTTAAGAAATTACATTAAACACATATGAAATAAGAACCCTTAAAGGCACAGTAATACTTAGTACAGTAATGCAAAGGCCGTGAAATTAAATATGCAATTGCAGGTCAAGTATGACTTACCTACGCAAGACAGGCAAATATGGCAAATGCCTATTTCTTTTCTCAAAAGAATGCAGGGAAATAAAACATAACTACCTACCTTTTTGTCGTTTTTCCAACTCATAAAATGTTAATATTTGACTTTGTTGGAAGCACAGGTTTTCCATCGCCAATACATTTGTCTTCTGAACCGTTGGAATTTATTTTAATTATTTTTATACATATTATGTAGGTAAGTAATTTTAAAAATTAACAAACCAAGACGACTTTAGCGTTGCCGCTTTTTTTTTTAGATTTTCTGTGTCGAAAGGCAAACGCATTTATTGCTATACAGCCACGCGTTGTAGATGGTATTAAGCAAAACTTTGGTATACCCAGCACGCCGTTTCATACAAGCATACAACATTGCTGGGGCGTTGTAATGTTCCAAATTAAAAAAACGCTGCTGCAATGGAATGGTAGTTCACGTGTTCATTTTATCGAAAACTAGCGACCCGCCCCGGCTTCGCACGGTTATATTATGCATGTATTATACATATAAACCTTCTTCTTGAATCACTCTATCTATTTAAAATCCGCATCAAAATCCGTTGCGTAGTTTTAAAGATTTAAGCATACAATGGGAAATAGGGATAGAGAAAGCGACTTTATTTTATACTATGTAGTGAAGTGATAGTGATAGTCAACATTTCCATGCATTGTTGTGAAACCTCACTTAAAGTGTCTTACGTACACGGCAAAATATTCTTAAAAATATCGATTTTGTGTGGTTTCCATCATTCATATTTTTTTTAAATAAACAAGATTGCTAAATTGTTTCGAGCTCGACATCATCAAAGCCTTCCAAAATACTAGCCCTAAGCTACCTTTGCTAAGTACGCACGAAGTTCTTTAACACACATATTATGTTAAAGAACTTCTAAAAAAATTGTAAGGTGTACTCAGGTTAAATTAACCTACCATTATTAGAATCAAATAAACTTAAATAAAATCATATAAACGCCACCATCAATAGGTCAAGACGCACAAAATGAATCCGAACCGTCCGCGTCGTCGTACTACGTCAGGTTCTCAACTCGATCAGCCTGCAAAGTTCACGGCCAGTATTCTCTCAAAGCAATATGTTAACATTGTATTTTTAATTTCTCCACTGGACAGCTAAAGAGGCAATTGCTAGTGCATGCGCGGGAGTGAGGTTTTATAATAAGAAAACGCTCCTACTACGCATGCACCAAGGATCTATAAATCTTATAAGTACTGGATCGGCCAATCCCTGTTGAGAAACGATAAATCATCCCCTTGGACAATTCGAATCGAATACGATCATTGTCCGCCGTCCCGCTCGCACTCGTAGTCTCACAGGTCTCGTACCTACATCATTTATCATTTATTTCTCTCGTTTCTTCTCAATGATAAATTCAATTCTCTTTTCGAATATGATTGTTAGTTGTTTTGTTATTTTATTTGTGGATATCGTCACGGTGTTTGGGCATTTGATCGGAATCCGATCGAAATGATCGCGAGAATTGGATTTCCATTTAAGGTTTTGTGTTTTGAGTGATTGATCTTTTGAACATGGGTAAACTACCTATACATTTTTATTGGGAATCGCAAAAAACGTGGGCAACAATTAGTGATTATTCTCATCCAGAGCCACGACCTTGTTCTCTTCAAAATTAACTTTTTAAAGTATGTAAATTATAAGTCATTTTAGTAGGTACTTGCACAAAATAATAAAGTGTAGTTTTGTCGTTGAAGTTTTTTTTATTTTCGCTATGTACAGGGCTGTAGAAAAGACAACAATTTTAATCTTAAAAATAACTTAAAATATCAATGATGCTCATAAAGGTTTTCAGTCATTTAGATAACTAATTAAGGTACATAATTTTCTTTGTCTATCTACATACATTAACCGGTCCGTGAAAAAATAACACTATGAAGTATATAAATATATCATATAGTTTAGAAATCGATAGCGCAATGGGGAATTTTCATATATATAACTATCAGTTTTTGGGTCAATTCTACTGGTGTAAATCGAAAACTGAGCAATTTGCTGCACTCTCGAGGTGCAATTCTGTTCATCACTTTGAAGATACTCATCAGATCTTCATCCAATTTTTATGGGACCACCTGTGAGTTAACACCTTTTAACGAAAAATTTTTTCCAAATCGGTCCAGGTGTTTTCGAGTAATCGGCGAACATTGGTACATAAAAAAATACGCGACGAATTAGGAACCTCCTCCTTTTTTGAAGTCGGGTAAAAACAGTTTTTTCAGCGGTCAACAAAGATGGCGCATTGATACAAATTGCAAAATCCGGTTCGCAGAACCAGAACGATCTAAAAATTAAAAGTAACAACATTGTTAAGATCTTTATAGTCTTTGGCCTTTCGATGTATAAATAGCGTCGTTTAGGAAAGCTTTAGTATCCTGTATCATATTTTTAACTGACTTCAAAAAAAAAGGAGGAGGTTCTTAATTCGTCGCATATATTATCTTTATGTTTGTTCCTCGATTTATAGAAGACGGTTCATTAAATAAAATGGATCAATTTTATAGGACAAACTGTCCATTTTCTATGAAATAACAGTAAATTAAATCATACAAACGAAATGTCAGTTTAGTTCATTTGATTGAAAAACGTGATTTCGATTTTTTCTCTCTCTTCTCTACAGAAAATTCCCCATTTAATTAGCGACACAAGAGAGTATCTATACAATAAATTCAAACTCTTATACCTATTATCACTGGGCATTTACCTCTAATTTATACAATACATACGTTGTAGGTACCTAGCTAATTATAATAGACTTTAATTAAAAATTTACATATAAACTTTTCAACCTATGCATATTTTAAGACTTCGGTGCTTTGGCCATGCTGATCAAAATGCAAACTGTTATTTCATTCAATGTACTTTTTTTTGGTCAAAATTCAGAAAATAATTTCGTAAAGTTTGTTTTGTATAAGCTTTAAAAGATGCTGTAATAAATCATTGTCCACAAATTCCACAATGCAGTTGACATTTCTCACTGAATAGTAGGTAAGTGTCCCAAACGAGACGTTCCGGATAATAAAATGTCTTTACCAAAAATAATGGAACACGTTCCCTTGAGGAACATTGTTTACTGAAGATATACAACACGCTGTAAATAAAGCATTCAGCCGGGTCGGGTGTGGTCATTGTTTACAGCTCTGTTGTCCATCGAGAACATTGTCTTAACAAACACTTACAGTAGGACCCAATAATTCCGGACGGTTCGTGCCTTACACTCACATTTTCACAATAGGCTATGAAGTAATTACAATTTAAATAAGCGTAACAAACTTATCGATTAACCGGACAGCGCGTTAGCGAACTTTTCATTCCACGGATGCGAAATAGCTGCACACAAAATGGACTAAAAATTTGCCATACCTACCAAAAAACATGTAGACGGATGACTTCAGTCGTCGAATGAAGAGTTCCCTAAGCGCGGTGCGGTCAGTAGGCGGCGGCGGCACCCGAGTGGTGCATCAAGTGGTGATGGTGGTACGACTCCTGCGTGGGACACCACCAGTCCGGCACACCGTGGGGCATCGCGGGCGCCGGCTGTTGGAACTGCGTCCAATGTCCTCCGAATCCGATTTTGTTATCCATCATACCGTTCCCGCCGATATTGGTCAGGTGCGGTTGGTTGTGATGGGGTGGCGCTGCCGGTGGACGCTCGTAAGGTTTTTGGTCGTGAGGGTTAAGGTATTTGTCGTTGAGGCTTTCGAGTTTGTCCGTTATGGAGGGGTGATGGTGAGGATGATGAGGTGGGGGAGGTGGAGGGATTGGTGCTGCGGGGCTGGCAGCGCCGGCGGTCACACTCACACTGCCGGCGGACGAGGAGTCATCACCATCACTGTCATACCTCGGCGATGCTTCACCAGCCGCACCGTGCACCTTCATATGCTTCCGTAGCGACGAGGGGTGCGTATACGACTTGTCACATCCATGGACGCGACAGTTGTAAGGCTTGTCTGACGTGTGCACGTGGGAATGTTTCTTTCTATCCGATGAATTCGCAAACCGACGGTCGCAGCCGGCGTATTCACATTTGAATGGTTTTTCCCCTGAAAAGAGAGAATAACATCAATTAGAATTCTATAAAACAAAAGCCAGACCTATCTTCAATTTAATAAATAAAACTAAAATAACCAGAAGCTTTAGATCTAATTTTCAACTGAAAAACCGTTCGCGAAAGTCCAATCACTCCATAAATAACGAGATTTGCTTGTTGTTTATAGTTTACGAGTATAAATAAATATTCACAACAATTGCACAGCATACTTAACACAACCATAAATCATCTTTATATGTCGACTTTGTCACATCGCTGTAACAAAGCTCTGTTAACAATAAACATGCAACTTTCAACTCTAACAACTTGACAAATGATTCATTTTTATTTTGATGTTTCAATAAATTCTAGAGTTTTTTGACAAAAAGACCTGCTGCTTCTGATAACTTGATGATTTAAATGCAGAACAGATTCAGGATTATTATTTTCAGAATGATCATAATTCGAGACATCGACAGTAGGTAGGTACTTAAGTTGAATACCTATTACTGAAGTATAATGAAAGTAGGACATAAAGTTGCATTCATATATGTAATTTCGATAATGTTTTTTTGTTTGTTTGTAACGAATAGGCGCCGAAATTACTGGATCGATTTTGATGAAACTTGGTATGAGGATACATTGATTCATGGAAGTAATAAGCTACTTTTTATCCCAATATTCCCACGGGATCGAGAGTTACGCGGGTGAAACCGCAGAGCACTACTAGTATTGTTATAAAAATGTATACTCGCGAGTATATCGACCCTTATTTTTTTCCTTAGCCATATTTTTTTTGCATCATCGACAGCGTATTGATAAATTCTTCACGAGTTCACCGAAACGTATCGAATAAGTTTCAATAAGAAGCGTCTAGAGTAATAGGTACCGCATTCGGATAGTGTGACCGGACCCATTCAATAATGTTAGTTTCATTGTCGTGTTTACAAATAAACCACTTCTGTTATAATCCCCGCGTATTGTGTTTGAAATTTGAGTATTGAAGAGGCACAGATGCTAATCTCAAGTGTCTGTTAACGTGCCAATAATAGCGGGCTTTAAGGCGTTCCCTTACCGCAAGTTCCTACTCAATGAAACGGCTTATCGATTGTGATACTTCCTTTCACATACCCGAAACACAAATATTTACGCTTTATTTTCCATCTTTCAAATATCGATACAATATGGATACCAGAATAAGGTTCGTTGGTGATTTACAATCAAATATCCTCGGATTTCAGAGATAAGGTCGAATAAAAGAAAAAAAATGCATCGCATCATGATTTAATTCGGTGTGGTATAACGATAAAAACGTCTCGGACCCAAATCTTAACGAGTTTAGTACGAGATAAAGAGCCAGAAACATGTGTCACGCGTCTAATTACTAATCGGGTGTTTTATCTTAGTTTAGATGTTACAATAAAAAAGAGAGGACCGATGACATCTATTGGATTGGAAGTAATAACGCGCACGTGCTGTTTGTAGTAGACAAAATGTAGATAAGTTAAGTTTTTCTAAGCACGTTAATTTTTAACCGACTACAAAAAAGGACGAAGTTATCAATTCGAGAATACGTTTTTTTTAAAATATCCTATCTGCTAGACATAGGTATACGTTTTTGTTAACGTGTAAACGTCTTCAGAAGAGTAAAAACAATATGATGGTTGTGACATCATAATTTGTAAAGAATGTTGCCTAATCCCACCTTTTCTCAGTTTTTTTTAATATTAATAATTTATATATTTTTTTAATTCATATAGGTATTTAATAAGAAACAAAAATTTTTTCGACCTATCTCCTTTTCTGAAAATATTTATTTTTAATTGTCTATAGTTTAGTTGCGACCACGACGCCTCACTGAGATATTTTACTAATTAACCTTTCCCTACCAACATGTAGTCACATTACCATTTAGCTGAACCCCACGTGACCGAGAGCTCATTCGCATATCTGTAAAAAATATAGTATTTATTTACCAACCTATTTTGTTATTTTTTATATATTGTTTTGATAAGTATATTGTTTAAAAAAACAGAATCAGGTAACATTACTTTACAACCTTACAGATTTGTGAGTGAGCTCTGGGTCACATGGGGTTCAGCTAATTGGTAATGTGACTGTATCAGTTGTACCTATGGGGTATCACGAAATGTAATATGATAGAAACTATTAAAAATATTGTAGAACTCATAACATTATCCATTCCCATTAAATAAATACCTACTTAGGAAAGATTATCAGATGGCCTTTATTACAAGTAATGCATATTAAATGTAAGTATAAAAAGTTTAAGTAATATGATAGGTGAAAAAACATGCGCCTAACTAGTTGTATCAATAACTACGAATGACGCTAATTTGAAAGGGACTATTTTAATTTAAAAAGGGGCTTAAGTAAGTAAGTACCGTTAAAACAGGACAGGAACTAGCTAACGATAGATAGGCTTCTGCTCAATATTTGCTTATACCCACGAAAATTCCATTCGGAAAATTCAACTTTCACCTCTTTTTATCCGCCAAATTGCCTTGATTAAGGATTTGCGGGAAGATACAATTAAAATTCCTATTTCCCCCTATAGGTATTGGGTAATTCCATTTGGGTTAGTTGAGAATACCTCTTTCGTCCGCGTAGGAATTGATTCTACAAGATCTTTTTTTAACGGATGCGTATGTCATAATCTATAGTTATGCCAAATTTTAGCCCGATTCGTTCAACGCATAGTTTCACCTGTGCGTCAGAATTTAATATTTCTTTGCGTTATTTTGCAGTTTTATTCTACACCTCGGGGAACATTTATCAAAATAAGGACAAAAAGATATTTAAATATCGAATTCGAGTCTCGGAATCTGCGTTGCGCATGCGCCTGCCGATGGCGGGACACGTCGGGTCAGATGGTTATCTTAAACGCCTGTATCACCCACGGGAGACACTTTTTTGTAACGTTATTCAGTATAAGGTGTAACAGACATGCGATTTAACCCGTTCTTAATAAATACAACTGTATTTATTACTGTTTATGTAATTTAATTTGGAAAGAACCTGGCCTTTTAATTTGGAAAAGGGGAATGGGGGTGACTCCCGCTCCAGCTCGTTTCTGGCCACGCTGAATGGCATTGCCACGCCATTCAGGGTGGCAATGCTTCTAGCATGGTAGCAAGGATTATTTGACTAACTGGTCACTTCACTTATTTGTATTTATAATGTTAAATATATATTCATTTGGAAAGAACCTGCAGTGGGCCGAAATAGGCTAAAAATAAAATAATTATTAATTAAATTTGCTTAAAGTGGTTGAAGCAGGGGCTTGGGATCCTGGAGATGATTGTCGCTCGTCAGGACTGCCCCATACAATACAGCTGGATGAGGGTTGCGATAAGCGAAAATTTTGACAAAACAAAACTTTTAATTTCAATGACTTTCTTTTTAATTAAGTATTTTATTTTATTCATATAATATTTAAGTATTTTTAATTTGATTTATTTTATTTTATCTGTAGGTACGTGTAGAATTAATCTAGACTAATATTATAAAGCTGAAGAGTTTGTTTGTTTGTTTGAACGCGCTAATCTCAGGAACTACCGGTTCGAATTGAATTTGTCGTGGAAGGCTATAGGCTATTTTATATTCCGATATTCCCACGGGATCGGGAGTTACGCGGGTGAAACCGCGAAGCGCTGCTAGTTCTGAAATAAAATTTAATTTAATTTTTTATTTAAATCTAACGAACTCCAGTTGGCACATAGTTTCTCCACAATTAAACACAGTCTAAGTATTGAGTTACGAATCTCAGCTTTTAAGTGCGTTCCGCTGTAAAAACAAGATATTTAGAAATAGCACAGTTTTGATGTGAAACTGGAGATGGCGGCCTTTGCTCCCAAATTGTGTTAAATGGCTTTAGGTGTGTTTATTCAATAAACATTCATAGCAGGCGGTCTAATAATTTACCTACGTGTTTTACGTATTCGAATACAAAGATAATGTTAGCACGTACCCACCTTCCTTTGAAAATAGCTTTTTCAAATTTCTATTATTAATAATAGACTTATAGTTTTTATAATAATTTACTTTTTTTCGTAGAAAAATTATATAAGTACATTATTTTGAAGACTTGTTTTATTTACAAAAACTTTATTTTATTTAGGTACTAGCGACCCGCCCTGGCTTCGCACGGCTATATTATGCATGTATTATACATATAAACCTTCCTCTTGAATCACTCTATCTATTAAAAAAAACCGCATCAAAATCCGTTGCGTAGTTTTAAAGATCTAAGCATACAAAGGGAAATAGGGACAGAAAAAGCGACTTTGTTTTATACTATGTAGTGATAGTGAAGTGATAGTGATAGTGAAGTGATACCTACCTAGTTGTTATTTTTTTATAGGGTTTTATACGTAGTAGTAAGTAGGTATACATAGATATTAGGTTTTTGGTTTATTTTTGTAAAATTCTATAGGTAGGTTAGGTACTTACCCAAGGAAAAAAAGAATAAAAAGAGTGAAAATTATAAATACGAAAGTGAATTTTTTAACAGATTTCCGAATTTCTTTATTTTTTTTGTACAAACTTGGGATGGGATTAAATTTACTTATTGAGAGTAACATAGGCTACTTTTTATCCCGATATTTCTACGGGATTTGGACGCGGGTGAAATCGAGGAGCGCTGCTAGTTAGGCATAATTAAAAGTTTATTTTATTAATACAATCATAATATTTTAAATAGTTGTCGTTGTGGTTATAGGTAACTTATTTGACACATGATATCCGCACACCTGGCAACTTTATGTACCTACCTATCTAGTTATATTAGTTATGTATCTAGTTAAAGTTATAAGAGTTCATTGTCAAATTGAGCAATAAAATATTTCTTCTATTTTATTGTTTTTCTTTGCATTCTGTACCTACCTCATCATCATGTTAATTTTTTCGTTAGGGTAATAATTTTTTTATCAGGTGTAATAGCACTTTTATTATTAGGTTAACTTGTACTTAAAAAAATCATTTAGGACCCCAAACATTAACTGTCAAAGTGTCAAAGTAATTATACCTAACTTGTAGTTATTGAAATATAATGTAATTTTAGCAAGGAATTAGCTAAATTTGTTTAAGCACAATGTCATTAATTAATTATAATTTACTTGCGACCCGCTCCGGCTTCGCACGGCTATATTATGCATGTATTATACATATAAACCTTCCTCTTGAATCACTCTATCTATTAAAAAAACCGCAATTTTGATGCGGTTTTTTTTGCGTAGCGTTGCGTAGTTTTAAAGGTCTAACCCCCGAATACTGAAAGGCTACTTAATCTTAAGTGGCGTTTAAATTGAAATTTAAGTGTAAGCTTCAATAGAAAGCATACACTTAAAATCAATTTAAGCGCAACTCAAGATTAAGTAGCCTTTCAGTATTCGGGGGTAAGCATACAAAGGGAAATAGGGACATAGGGACGGCGAAAAGTGACTTTATTTTATACTATGTAATGTAGTGAAGTGATTTAGTCTAAATACATATTTAACAATAGGTAAATATACCTACCTAAGTAAAACTACATCATATTTATATGATGTCAAAATCGATTTAAATTTAAAAATAAATGATTGAAGATATTGTTTAACGATAACGTAAAAGGTCACAACATAATCTAAGTTAATTCAATCTGAGTTGAGACGTGGCTTATTAAACGGAGAATGACTTGTTTGTTTGCCAACAACCGGCTATTAGAGTAGACATGACCGCGGCCATGTTCTCCGATCTAGATATTACAACACAAGATATAACAGTAAATAGACGAAGAAAGTTACGTCAAATGTCAAACCTAACCAGCCTCTCGAACTGTCAATACAATAGCCAATTGAAGCGGACGACGCGGACGACGATTCCCAGAAAACAGATTTTCTCTCGCATATTTAAAAGATATTCCTTACAGCCGTACAATGATTTATGATGTTCCTTTTATCCGTAACGTATTTCGAATTAGAAAGATATATTAATATCTCAATTTTTTCCACTTCTCCGAGAATACCCTCGTCGGGATCACAAAAAGAATGGTCCATGTTCCAGAGCGGGGCGAGCGTATTCGGCGCCCAACGACCGTGTGACAAGGTGCTTTATGCGGACGAATATGAGCATACCGAATAATGTTCGATAACCGATAAATATCTGCCAACTCATACAAAAGCATCCCAATAAAAATATAATAGTAAATGTAGCAACAACACCAGCCACAAACTGCTTCGTCATACATACTCCGCTGATAAATTAAAATTATAATAAAACTCAAAAACTTCGTAATACAAAAAGAATGTTAAAATACTGATTTATAGAAACCCTATATAAAGCATTCACTATGCTTTTTACTGAAAGCTTGTTGCTGAAAAGCTTGTAAATATTCTTACTAAACATCAAAATAATATTTTGCTAAGGTGCTATTATTTTATAACTATAATAGTTGAATTCAAAAACGACTCTGTCTCCTGCGTGTAAATTGAAATTATAATAGTGCCTTTTTCTGTCTAGCCTCTATCCAGTAAATTGAGGTGGCTGTATGTAGCCCTTAGAATAGAAACAACGAAACTAAAACGTGTCTTGCTCTGGTAACTACGACATAGGGATGAGCAAAAGGGATAGAGTAGATATGTGATGGCTCTACGAAAAATAATACTGAGGTTCTACGCGTACATGAAATTGCTGTGTTTTATAGCAGAACCCTACACGCAATATGGTATTTTTATCACGGTAACTAGCTAAATTGAATAGATCGTAAACGTGCTTATGTTTACAGATATACCATTCTTTCTATTAATAACATTAATTCTTCTAGGAGAGCAAGCTAAACCCTCGATCTTACTGCATTTGATCTCATCATAAGGTGAGATGAGACCAAATGCAGTAAGTAATTAATCAGCGCATATTTTAAGGTTTAGCATAAATGAAACTTGTCATCTGAAATTATTTTTAAATAATAAATAAATAAATATTGCAGGACATTCCACACATCGCCATCTAGCCCCAAGCTAGGTAACTAGACTTGTGTTATGGGTGCTAGACAACGGATATACTACTTATATACTTTCTTTTGTAAATATATACTTATAATATATAGAAACAACCAGACCACAGACAAATATCTAAGCATAAATACTTGTCTGAGGCGGGAATCGAACCCGCAACCCTGTGTTTGGCAGTCCGGCATGGTGACCATTGTGCCAACTGGGTCGTTTTCAACCTTCTTGCTGATTTTTAGCTTTACGGAGGAATTTGTTTGCTCTTACTTAAAAAAATCCAGTAGGTTTTACTCCAACCTGGAAGGTTATAGTAGTCATTATGTAGATAGCTACATCCATTAGGATACCAGCTCATTTTGATAGACAATATTCTAAAGCAGGTGGTACAAGGAAAAAGTACAAAACATGTTACAGGCAGACACGGTCGTCAATCCTAACGTCAAGCGTTTTGACAGCCCTAACCGGCATCATCGCCCGCATCACAAAAAATAATGTACAAATAAAACTAATTCTCAATTTATAAAAAAAACAAGACGTGGGAAAAACGTGTAGGTAGGTATAAAAACAATTACAATTTAGAGGTCTTTAATAGAGGAAACCATGCTCACTAAAAACCAGGACTAGTTCCATTATTAGATGGTAACACCATCTTGGTATCGGATATAAAAATAACTGAAAGCTGTGTATGACCAGTAACAATCGATAAAGTTTGAAAAGGCGATCGAGACCTATGAGTTTCTTGTGCCTTCTTCTCATTGGTGGGCGCGTTCCTAAGGCATACATCGTAACTTAATTTTAAAGACGCTTCAAAGTGATGTAATGCACTGCTTTTGTTTTTTTTTTAAATTACCTATTGAATTGAGGCTGTATAGGCTTAGCACCATTTCCTGACGGTTAAAATATAAAAATATGGCCATATTCTTGAGCAGAGATGTCCTGTAATTTGATATTAGATTCCAGCGCTGTCTATCGGGCGATTCGGAACTAGTTAAAAAAAATATTTTTAAACAAGCTTTTATTTTGATGCATTTATATGTCACGCGATTTACTACAATCGGTAACCGGGAAGTGGATCAAATATTTGCAAGATTTGATGACAAACATCGAGTCAGAGAGAGTGATATTAAATAAACTCTTTAAAAATAAAGAATCTGAGTGAAGCCCATTATCTTCATGTTACACCTACCCTTATCACGCTAGTAACACAAGACTTAATTCTTAAACTTAGTAGTTTGTAGATCCGGAATCATTTAAATTCCTATTTCCCTACAGATTTGTCTAAAGTAGATTAATTATTGATATCGTAAAAAAATTCAAAAATTTGTTGCTGAGGTATAGACTCGACTCGAATTTCCGAGTATTAGCTGTATTAGTTTCGGAGATGATACAATATTGTACTACAATTTCAAACTAGTCCCAGTATTAAGAATAATTACCTACTTAGCATGGACAAATTTTCTTAACTTTTAAAAAATATGTATATTTTTTTCGAATTTTTTTTACATCAAGTAATTTTTTTAGAAGACTCAATATAGGTAGGATACCTAGACAGTGTTAACGATAAATTTTTCAAACAAATTGATATCTCGTTCAAAATTTGGTAGGTATACGTAAGGACACAGAATCCCTTTTTAATGTCGATCATAAACAAAAAATATCAAAACAAACGGCAAAATGTTACACTAAAGGATATCGAAAATCATTACATTAGTAAGTAATTTTTTAAACTGTATCGTAATTTAATAAATATTAATAGTAATATATATTGTAATTTTGCAGCTCGTTGTATGCGAGTCAAATCATAAATTGTTAAGGTTATGTTATTTGTATCGGCACTCAACACCCACGTGAGATCGTGTTTCAGCCCCTGGGCACAATTTTGGGACAAACCAATATATCTAACTAATATTAATAACCAGTTTTTTTGATCGTATTAACTTTATTTTTTGTTATGAGTCGTGCCCACATTTTACGAATGCCAAACATTCTTTGAGGAACTCCGATTATGGTTTCTTCTAACACAATAAAAATCAAATGAAATACTGGCTTAAGTATAAGCAATATCGTAAAATTTAAGCCTCTACATTTTACTAAAACAAAACACTTTTGCGAAATATAACCCATTTTCAGTTACAACCAAGTCGCGCAAAAAGATAAATTATGACGAACAAAAATTGGTGTTGTGCCAAGCAAGTTGTTCTTGTTTTCGTGTTGAAATTTCGATTGTTCTCTGATTCTGAGATGCTTTACAACGACATTTTTTAGAAAACGGGTGTTAAATGCGCGGAATGCTGATTCCGAAAGCTGTTAACACAATGGGATATTATGATGCAAGTTTTTAACACCTTTGATAAAATTTAACGTTTTATACTTAGTTTTATACTAAACTTAAACGCGCATAACTACAACATGATTAGAATCTTAATTCTACACACACTTTTGCACTTATTAGAGTAGCTAATGACATAGCAAAAAGCTACAAGCTGGTCCTATTTTATTGCCTTTAATCGATGTTGGTACAAAGCAACGAACAGAGAGAGAGAGAGCGATTTCCAACCGCGTTAAATGCTCATAGATTCAGTGGCTGGTGTCGGCAATATCACACAGTGTCATACATATTGATACAGACAAGGTGTCGACGAAAAAACACATGAATGATGCAGTGAGACCCTCCGCGAACGCCCTACAAGACGAAGGAATTTCGCACAGTTAAGAACCTCAAAGCGCAAAGTTTTTCTTGACGCATTGAAAACGGCTGATAGCTCATTTAATTTAATGAGCCACCTATTTTCACTGCGTAGTTGTACTTTAATACATTATACTGGATTTATGGAGTCTACTGCGCCTTAATGATACAGGCTACATAGAACTGTAACAGAAAAACACTCGTTCTAAAATTGTCAAGGTTTTCGACTGATTGTGAGGCCTTGTGTAGAGACTGCTGAACTAAAGATCTATAACACGCACTACAAGGTTAAAACAGAAAAAGGCAGAACATTTACCATTTTGATATTTCAACCGTTAATAATATGTGCATTATTTACATCTAACTTTACAGCAGACAAAAGGCCACTGTCGTTATAAAATAGAAGTAGGTAATATAAAGTGTCTGAAGAAATGACAGCAATAAGATAGGAGAGTGGAGGCGTAGGCTGAACGGTCTGCGCTTTTTATATCTTACATTGCAACTGTATGTTATTTATGTTCGGTAGAGATGCTTGTTATCAACATATTGTTATAGACTATTGCAATTTATAATGGGTGGACGAGTAGAAATTCACAAACCTTTTTCGTTAGAAGTACAGGCACATGGCTATTTCAACCGATTACGAAATTAAACCTGTAGATATAAAGTTGCTTAGTAATTTGTCAGTATTAATGAAGTGCTATTTTAGATTAGTAGGTTAGGTAGGAAACTATTTGATCGCAATATTTGATTGATTTTTGAGATCGAAATTTAAAACAATAATTAACCGTGACTAATCATGAGTACACTAATAAAAATTGGGATGTGTTCTCGATTAGTCGAACTATCAAAAAGGTGGGACGGTTCCGAACTCAATCTATTTGATTGATTGAACGTCCGCGATCTTTATCTACTCCGAACAAAACATCTATAGATTGAATTCATAATTTTCTTTCATTGAAATAATTACAAATTTAAATCGATCAACTAATTCCTAAGAAGAAAATGTGTAAAAAATGTTCTGTCATTGGTCGATTCCTTTTGATTAATTATTCATAGGTACTTAGGTGCATTGCTATTCTACGCGGGTGGCATGGCGATACCGAGGACTACTTCAGTAAAAAGTAAATAAGTATGCCCTTTAAGGCGTCGACGCATAGATACCTAGATTTGTATCATATGTTACGTAATTTATAACGACCGGTTGTCACCGGTGTCCATGAATCAATGCAACGTTTTTATCTGGACTTTGTAATTAACTAATTGCTTGAACCGCATTAGTGATGCTCGATCCGTATCGAACGTTAAAATATTTGATACTGCCCCCATAACTTCCAAACATAGCTACATTCGATCGATTTCGTTTAAAATGTTTTATATCATGTTTTTGCTTGTGCTCGTATATTCTGTTAGCACTGTTTGAGGATTAGCGGAATTCTCCCAAAGTGCTGCAAAAACAATTTGACGGGTTCTATTCTGAGAACTGTTTAGTTTAGTAGAATTGTACAAGGTGTATCAAAAAAAAGCTCTATGTACCTACTACTAATACTAAATAATGATTATTTATGTAATGACACGAGACAACACCTTTGCCTATGACTTAGTAACTGGACAGTCGGCTTCATAATTGCAGCCCCCGGTAGAGTTCAACAATTACTATTATTGGCATGTTGTCATTCTAATATTTTTGTTTGATAAATTCATGAGTTAGAAGACTTTAAACTTCAACTAAAGCAGTTGCCTAGAATCTTGCTTGTGTTGAAAACATTCATATAACAAGCGTTTTGGAGCTCTACGGTGGGTCTGCAATTATGCAGCCGACCGTACATATCTTCTTGAAAAATAAAAAAGATAAACATGATAAAAATACTAATAAAAAATTATACTTAGGTAGGTATTACCTAATGTAAAATAGTAATTAAATTAATACTGACAGACTCTAACTGATTTTTAAACTGATATTTTTTCATAGCCGAGAGCTACGAATGGCTAGTAACTCAATATAAAAAAAACTACTACTATACTAGCTACTAGGTAGGCATATGTAGGTACATTTTTAGTTTTGTATAGCGTTGAATTACTACCCTACATGTATCCAACTGTCCATATATTAGATATGCACTGCAAAAAATCGTGATTCACAAAATCAATGACCGTGTTTCGGAGGGGTATGTTTGCTAAAAAACTGAACCGCTTAACTCATTGTCTATGATCGCACCAGAACATCTAGACGCGAAGCTTTTTGGGGTGGTTTATAGATGTGTTGGTGCGATTATTGTAGCTTTATTTATCTGTGTATCAGATGCGAGTGTGTGCGTGGCGAGGGTTGATCGCTGCTGGCTGTGATGTTGGTGACGGGTGACGGTTCGACCACGCCCATACAATAATCGTTTGTTTTTACAAAGTTATTTCTCATTAATTCTCTGACTTCCTCTTTGTTTTATCAGATTTTAATTATTTATTTTGTTTTTTTTAATAATAACAGTACCTACAAAGAATAATCCTCTTTAACCATCATTTGGATTCTGGTATTTTTCAATAATCTTTGTTTGAGAGTCTCTGAAAATTGTAATCGAAAATTAATGTGCTAGACATTGCTCTTACGGTGAATGAAAACATCGTGATGAAACTCGCGGCTATGTTGGCTCCAGAAGTGTTGACGAGTACTATCTTTTGTACACGGTCGACTTAGGTGGGTAGCTTAGGTGTTGGGCAAGTCCATCCTACCTCTGTGGGCAAGCCTACTCCATCCTAACCCAAAAAGGACCCAACTAAAAAGATCTAGTTGCGGAAAACAGCTTGTATACAAGTACAAGTACGGTACTGAAATAAATTATGATTATGAACAAATGGCTCATCATTTTATATTCAATTTGAACTTCAAAAAGCTTTACTATAATCTGTTTTTATTAGACTAAGCTTCGAACAATTCTGTCATAGTTTTTAAAAGTGATGACAAAATCCCCTAGTGGTTGTCACACACACATGTACATTTTATTGTGTTGGTTATATTTTTTATACAATTTATCAATATAAGGCAGATGGTCGCTCACATAAACACCTTTTGAAATGCACCCAGCTATTATAGGGTTACAACATTATCATATGTAGAGATAAGATGGCCGAATAAAACGCTGTGGAACACATTAACAATATTTTAAACGAAATATTTGATATATCGGAAGGACATAAGTAATTACTCAATGAGGATTTATTCCTACTTAGATTGAATTTTTAATATTACAATTAGATAATCTTGGAAGAAATTCATGTAGGTATAATTCTTATGATTATCTAAATCATAACACTTTATTTTGTTAACGTGAATAAAAATCTTGATATAAATGATCGTTTATCTAAATATTGTAAACAGAGATAGGTATTAAGGTTACATGGGAATAGAGGAAATATCAGAAACAGTTTCATGAATTAAGATGAAAGGGTACCTGCGCTCTCTCCATAAAAACGTAGTCGACTGTTTCCTCCCTGGATAATGACACTAGACCAAATATTTTTGTTGCATAAAACCTATAACTGCCATGACTATGCCGCTATGTTTTGGTTTTTTTCATTTTCTAATTATCATAAAAATTAAGATTGAAAAAATGTAAAAAAAAAAAATGGTCATGGCAGTTATAAGTTTTATGGACCAAAAATATTTGCTCTAGTGTCATTATCCAGGGAGAAAACAGTCGACTACGTTTGTAATAGGTACTTTGTATGGAAAAAGCCCCCGGTACCCTTTCCTCTTAACAGCATCACTTTGAAATAGTACCTACGTCAAACTTTAGGCGTAACGACGACGCTCTAACTGAATCAACGTTTTGTTAAGTTTACTGTTTAGATAATTACCTACCATATTATCTCTATTCTAGTATCACTACATAGTATAAAACAAAGCTTTTGCTATAGGGAATGTATGGTTAGATCTTTAAAACCACGCAACGGATTTTGAAACAGTTTTTTAATAGACAGAGTGATTCAAGAGGAAGGTTTTAGTATATAAAACAAAACTACCACGAGTACAAAAACACGGGCAAAGCTAGTTTAGTAAAGCTATCTAGATTGATAACAGACATTTAATTGTATCAAAATTTGAAATTAAGACACGCTCGTAATATTTATTAGCTCATCTGAAGTTGACATGTTACCGCACTGCAGTGCACTACGTTACAACCTAAATAGTGAAATAAAACAGAGGTGAGGTCTGCACTCGACATGACAATACAACAGTAAGGGCCGCCGCGAAGGGTTCCGTATTGTTTGCAAAATATTTTGAAAGCGTCATTTTATACGGCATATTAGACAAGCAGTGCGTTTGATAGTTGCGGGCCCGTCTTCGCGCATCGCATCATCATTAGCCCATTGTGCACACCCCACGGCTATAGTTGGCTGCCCTAACGCTTCGATGACACCGTTGAAGTGTTCACAATGAAACCATTCAATGATCAAAATATTTAACTATTTTATAAGCCGTATTTGATTACTGAGCTAAGAAAAAATACTGTTTTCGAACTTAGATTTTGATCTTGAAACATTCAGAATTCAAAGCATTATTGATTGTAATCTATAGCCGTTCGTTTATGAGTCAACAAACAAATGTATCATTTTAAGCTGTCACGTTTTTTATGTATTTATAAGTGGAAATAAAGTAATTGTTGTATGTGGGCGGAATTACCCGGCGGGGTTTTGACGCGGATCGCGCGCTAAATGAGCGCCGAGCGTTCCCCGGGGCTGTTGTCATACTGCAGTCTTTATTTCGCAATCATCTTTAATAGATAATAAAGTTAATATATCCTTAATACGAGATGGTAACACATAGTTTACGCGAATGCGTAGTTTAATTTTGCTTTTATTAGTAAGTTGTACCGTGATTTACAAGGCGGCTTGCACCGATTTTTGAATATCCTTCTCCTTCTCGTATAGTGGTGTGGCTCATCTATTGTTAGAGTTTTCAGATCGCCTTGTGGCCTCTAACTTGACCTAACGACTACTACTAGAGGTAGCAACCGAGACCAACGGACCAACGACCAACTTAACGTGCCTTCCGAAGCACGGAGGGGCTCACGAAAACACATTTTTGCCACACTACTAATTGGCCACCCATCGAAGTAATGACCGCGCCAGGCGTCGCTTAACCCGCACGACCGTAAACGATCAGCGAGCGTCGCTTAGCTGTGAGCCTCATCATTTTTGAATATACATTCAGTAGAATCAAAACTAGTTTTCGACTAATATTTCACGGTTTATCAGATTTAAGCTATAGTTAATTTTTAATTGCATTAAATCTAGATTCAAATATTCCCGCAACCTGCGCTTGCGCCCGCCCTAATTCACTTTCAAGTGGGTGCAGTTTGCAATTTTAGAACTCTACGGTAAGCCTGATTATATATACATACATTTCTTGGACAAATAAATACTTACTTACTTACTATAATAATTTATATTTGGGTAAGTTATAAGTTAGTGTATTGCAATAAAGAACAAATATTTTTTTCTTTAGAAATATAATACATATCTAGATATTGGATCCTTACCCCCGAATACTGAAAGGCTACTTAATCTTGAGTTGCGCTTAAATTGATTTTAAGTGTATGCTTTCTATTGAAGCCTACACTTAAATTTCAATTTAAACGCCACTTAAGATTAAGTAGCCTTTCAGTATTCGGGGGTTAGTCAACAGATATCAAAATAAAACTAAGTGATTTTAAATTGTTCCAAAAATACATTTTAAAGTAACAAATGGGTTTATAGCCCTATCAGTCATAAGAACAGCTACCTATAAAATTTTATAAAAGACGCTACCGATGCAGAAAATATCAGTTTACATACGATCAATAAAACTTCCGTATCATATGTCTTCCGATGATTAGAAAAAGTATTATTTTGGTAGATAACTCATAAAGGTCTGGTAATTTGAAAGTTAAATATTTATAGATTTTTCATTAGTCTGTATTTTTTTAAAGTTATTTGCTTTATTGATCAAATTGTATGTACCTATTAAATTAATATTTAAGTTCGATTTACACAAATCTTTGTTCTAGTAATTAGTAATTTTAATGCGTCTCGACGAGATTAGTAGAACGATAATGAGGTAAATTGTAAATCATTCAGAGTGAATTGTTTAGCTAAGTTATAATGATAAACCATTCAAATTTCTTCACAGAACCACGGTCATTTATTACTGCAAATAAAACAATATTTCAAACTTGGCCGCAGAAGACATTTCCTTTTCAAAAGATTCAGTGAAATAATGGCAGACAGGAGCAGAGGACAAAAGTTTACGCAACTCACCAAAAAAAAAATTAAAATAAAACCATCTGGCCCTCTGGTCATAGAAATTCTTGGACTGTTCCCTTGAAAATCGATATTTAAAGTTAAGTACCTATACTTTACCAATAACAATGCTTTAAGGTGCGAGAGAGACGACTGCACAAGGAACACAAACTTCGGAACTGGACATTTTAATTTACGATCTATTTTTTCTAGCACACGCATTTAAGATGAATCTTCGTCTTTTGTAATGAATTGAAAAATGGAATCCTGACTGGAAAGGTTTTTGTGTATGTCTACTGAGAAACGGACTTCACAAGTCGATTTGGACATTTATAGGACGCCCGTTAGTTCTGTTGTTTATGCTCAGGATCGTGTTACAAGGATATTCTTTGACAACGATGTTGTCTCGTGGCATTGTGTCTTGTGATATTGTCAAGGCGTTCTCGGATATGTCGCAACATGGGACATCCGTGATACCACAGGAGGCGGCGACACCTCGCGGGGGGTGACTCATTACGACATTATAATGAGAATTAAAACGTTTTAGGCTACTTCGGTATCTATTACACGGGTTGACATTAGATAATTTGATAAGTCACTCACCAGTATGCGTCCTTTTATGTATCTTCAGGTTTTCGGATCTTGCAAAGACTTTGCCGCAACCGGGAAACGGACAAGGGAAAGGCTTTTCTCCCGTGTGCACGCGGATGTGATTCACTAGTTTGTATTTCGCTTTAAAAGGTCTTCCGTTTCTCGGGCATCCCTGCCAGAAACAAGCATGCGTCGTGCACTCCGGTCCACCGACGTGCTCGACTGTCAGGTGCGTCACTATCTCGTGCATGCTCGAGAAGAGTTTGTTGCACAGTTTTCTTGGAGGCGGCTGTTCCGGGTCGAGCCACTGGCAGCGCATGTCCCGGCGGGGAGGCGCACGCACATAGCGGAGGAAGGCATGCGGGGCGTGCGCATGTGCGTGAGGCACCAGCGGCGCAGCGCCCTGGTAGTGCACGTCACCGCGCCACTCCCAACTCTGGTCGAGCGGCTGCTGCGGGAAGAGTTCGCCACAGCCGCCGTACTCGCGCAGGTAGCCGGGTTGGTACGAGTGCAGCGGGTACGGTTGGTAGTGCGGCGGGTGGTGCGGCGGTGGTGGGTGCGGTGCGGCGGCTCGGTGCTGGGGACCCACACCGCACGCCGCCTGCGGGGACATCTTCAGCCCATACTGTGCGAGGTGCGCATGGTTCGTCTCGAGGAAAGCGTTCATGGCAGGGGTGGCCGGCGCCGGCGCATAGCCCCATTCGCCCGCCACCATCCACGCGGCGGGCTCGGCCCGCAACCGACGGGGTCGCCGATAACGCCTTCACGTGATTCGAGATACAGCTGCAGCTGCCACCGGTCACGCCTCTCCACACATCTCTAGCACCCGTTTCTGTTTGTCTTTGCCCCAAAACGACTTCTTGCACTGCAAAAAAAAGCATTCACATAATTGATTAACCGTGATATCTACCTGCCTTTTACATTTAAAAGACCTAAACCTTTAAGTTTATAAAGAACATCTCGACGCTATTTCTCAAAATAATAACATACATTCGTGCAGCCATAACCGACGTCCAGCGTTTATTTATAATAAAAAAAGTTTGAGCCAGGTACTTTTGGACATTAAATTAAAGTGTGGGTAAATTTATAGGACACTTTTATACGGTTGAGACAAAAATTTCGATTGTATTCGTGTATATTTAATTTTAGTTTATTTGTTAGGCTGGTTCCAATCTCTTTTATGGTCGAGGTTTAGCATCGATAATTTATTAAAATAGTTTTATGAATGATAAAACCAGTTTGTGCATAGAGACCATGTGACAGCCAGCCTTTATTGTTGTCTCGAGTCCTCTTAATAATTATTGGAACGAGGACTCCTCTACCTGGCGAAAATAAGCTGGATATTGCTTCATAAATTATTGTTAAAAAGAGTCCGAATGCCAGCGTAAACAGAGATTTATATTAGCCTATTAAATAACCATTAGAACTAACACACATTTACGTATTTATTAACATCTTGATTTGTTAGTAGGTACATAAATGTCTGGGACAGTATAAAATCACTGTGAAGGAACAGTTAATCCGCAATTCCCGCATCACACCCTTCGCTGATCTTTAACTGTCAATCAAGACAACTGTATTTATATTTTTTGTGGGCGTATATAATCGTATTATTTGAAAATAATGTTGTTTATGTATTGTTTAAATCACTTCATCGCATAGTGGAGCGCAAAGGCTCTACCTGAGTGAAACAATGTTCCTTTCAGATTTGTATCTAATCTGTACATTATCTGTGCGGCTCCCCGCAGCGCTGGCCGCTTCGCCACAAAGCAACGGGTTGACAGATCTGTACAGACACTCATCGACGAATAGGATTAAAAATTTGACTAACAAAAATCAGACAATTCTCGTTCTTATTTCTTAACATGAACCCGTGGTTTAAAATTTTGGAAACGGCAAATTTAAGTTAGTTTAAATTCGCAGCTGGCGCATACTTTACACAGTTTTAAAGAATTAAGTTTTAATCTCATTAGATGGTCTATTGTGCTGATCTTCTCAATGTTCAAGAAAATTGGATGACTGGTATTTTAATTGATTTGATGTAAAGAAAGATAATTAAGCGGGAAGTGTTTATAAACTTATGAATCATGATGCAAATTGAACTACATAGCATATCTATGTGAGCAACACGAGGCGGCGCCGGCGCGGGCCGCACGGGCGGCGCGGCGGTCTCATAGTTAGCAAGCTCCACAAATGATTTTAGAGACTGGTGATGGTATCCTCTGCTTGACATGAAATATCATTGTTGGTATCAAGTCTCCTGAAATTTTCTCAGGTCAAAGTTCGGGAGAGGGACTTGAAAACGGTATCATCACTAGTCACTAAATTCTATGGGAAGCTCCTTAACTATTAACTAGGTTAAATATTGTAGTTAACTTGTTACGACGATGTACACAGAGAAAAGGTTCATCTACACAGCAACCATGATACATAATTAAAAAATTAACACAAAAAAACGTTGTTAAACCTGAATTTAGAAAAATACATTTTACTTTTAAAAGAATTAGAATAAAAATATAATTTTAACATCCCATCCCAAACATTTTTATTTTACGTATAAACCGGGGATTTAAGGTGAAAGGGTACCAACGCTTTCTCCATACAAACTTAGTCGACTGTTTCCTCCCTAGATACCACAAATATTGTCTTGTTTTTTTTTCATTTTCTAATTTATATAGAAATCACTACATAGTATAAAATAAAGTCACTTTTCGCCGTCCCTATGTATGCTTAGATCTTTAAAACTACGCAACGGATTTTGATTCGGTATTTTTTAATAGATAGAGTGATTCAAGAGGAAGGTTTATATGTATAATACATGCATAATATAGCCGTGAGAAGCCGGGGCGGGTCGCTAGTTAAGATTAAACCAAAAAAGAAAAAAAAACAACAGAACAGGGGCATGGTCAATTGTCATGGCTGTTATAAGTTTTATGCAACATAAATAATATTTGCTCTGGTGGCATTATCCAGGGAGGAAACAGTCGACTACGTTTGTATGGAGAGAGCGCCGGTACCCTGACTCTTAAGGCGGAAATTACTTTTGTTAAACATATAAGTAGGTAGGTTATTGAATTTTCCCTATATTTTCAGTAAATGCCTACGTCATAAAATAGCCATCAGTCAGTACCTATGGCAAATAGCCGGATCCGTCAGTCAGTCAGGACTTTGAATTTTAAGGTTAGAAATGGTGAAATGGTGATTAGAATAAATTAAGACATAATATACCTACACTATACAGTCACAGAATCACCCAGTCAAAAAAGAATGTAACTTGACAGAAAAGGGACACTGGGTCTGGGTAAATGTAGTGTCCGACGGATCCAGCGTCAGAATAATAAGTAAATTTTAATTTTAAAAATTAAAAACTAGAATGATTTTATGCATTTCAATACGGTTTTGTTACTGATTAAAAAACTTTTTCAGTTGTAGGTATACTTAGTTATTTTCGTGTTTTTAGGGTTCCGTGCTGAAAGGGTAAAAACGGAGCACTATTACTAAGACTCCTCTGTCTGTGTGTCTGTCTGTCACCAAGTTGTATCTCATTAACCTTAATAGCTAATTAGCTACACAGTTGAAATTTTCATAGATGATGCATTTCTGTTACTAAAACATAATATGTACGGTATGAAACTCCTCGTGCGCGAGGCCAGCTCGCTCTTGGCCAGTTTTTTATTTCTATCGAATCAAAATACATAGTTGTACTTAGGTAGGTATATGTTTTGAGCACAGTATTTCGTTAGTAATATACCATTACTAGCGACCCGCCCCGGCTTCGCACGGCTATATTATGCATGGATTATACATATAAACCTTCCTCTTGAATCACTCTATGTATTAAAAAAAACCGCATCAAAATCCGTTGCGTAGTTTTAAAGGGAAATACGGTCAAAGGGAAATAGGGACAGAAAAAGCGACTTTGTTTTAAACTATGTATGTAGTGATAATATGAATATGTTTATTTGTTTTTCTTTGGTCCACTGAAGTAAACCATACACTTTTTTGCGTTATAATATTCTTGTTTTAGGTCTGTCTGCCTCTTAAGAGGATCACTTAACAATGACATTTTATTGATGCAATTTCGTTCTGGGACATAATTACCTGTTTTTATCCATTATGCTGCAACAAAGTGTTAGGTTATTGATGTCAAGCGCTTTAATAAACTAAAACTATATGCATAATATTTTGAAAAAACTTCAGTTGATAGGTTGGAGATAAATAAATTTGCCCATATCTTTTTATCGTGTTGACTCAGGACCTTGATTTTTAAATACACCTAATAGGGACTATAGACCTCAGTATCTTGTATGAATTATTTCAACTTGCTAGGTCCACCCGTTAATTCCTGAGATAATCGGTGGTGACAGACATACCAGATAGACGAACAAGAAAGTGAACTTATAAGGGTTCCTTTTTTTACCTTATGCGGTAGGTACGGAACCCTACTTACCTAGTTTATAATTTTAATTTTATTAATTAGGTACACAAAAAAAGAAACACCGTTATCGGAAAATATTAATGGGAGAAAAGAGCTATTAATTACTTTTTGTTATGGGTAAGTCGCGCGGTATGAAACTCTCTTTTTAGTATCTACTTATTGTTCAAGATTATTGAAAAAAAAAAAAAAAAATAATATTCATATAGGTTTATAGGTAAATTAGTCTATTTACAGACAACTGGGACATAACTACCGTATATTTAGGTTGTAAAACAAATTAAAGGTCAATTAATTTAGAGAAGATAGGTTATAAATTGAAATTTATTTTTTTAAGCTTTTTTATTGTATGACTAGCTTAGGTATGCCCGCGACTTTGTCCGCGTAGAAGTTGATAATGGACTAAGAAATTCCGTTGTCCCATACAAACTTTGCCCCCTTTTCACCCCCTAAAGGGTAGAATTTCGAAAAATCGAAGAGACAACGAGAAATCAAAAATATACAAAGAGGACACCCTCCAAGGTGTGCGGTGATCCGTCAGTCAGTCAGTCAGTCAGGAAAAAGCATATTTTATGTACCTATAGATTGTCGCTGTTTTTTTGTGTAGGTGGGTAATTAATCATTATAAACAGGCTTTTATTTTTTTTTAAATCACTGAAAAGTTGATTTAAAATAGGTACATGTAAGCCTAGAATACAAACTATTAAAGCTATTGACATCAAAAACATAACATTTTGTTGCAATTTAAAAGTGATTAGGTACTTATGCTTCGAAACGGAAAATCTATTAAAAATGGCATTCGCATGTGATCCTCTTAAATTAAGTATCTTTAAAAAAAATTAAACCAATATTTGTATTGTAAGCTGTTCATCGATTACTTTTGGTTAAAAAAATGTATCATTAGGGAGTCTTGAAGGATGTCAAAAAGGAGAAAAAAGGAATGTAAGATTTTTCTTGACATAATATAAGAAACAAGTTTTTATCCGCAACTTCGTCCGCGCAGGAGTTAAATATTCCAAAATCGTTGCATAGCGGATGACTATGTCATAATAGCTATTTCTATGCCAAACTTTAGCCTGATCCGTTAATTGGTTTGTGATGTAGGTTTATAGATCGGTCAGTCAATCAGGACTTTAAATTTAACATTTATAAAGTAATAAAGGTTTAATTTCTTATCAGTATCAGTAAAAGGGGAAACAACAAAAACTTGAGAGGAATGGATATCGGATGCCCGTGATTTTCTTTTAGTTTTCCGTAAAAATAGCTTATTAGAAGTTGAATTGTAATATTATTTTTTAATCTGCAACCCCAAAATATACATTTTAAATTACTAAAACTTAAATGATGCTTTGCAACACCTCCAAAAAATTAAGGGTCATTGAAGTGTATTCTTATATGATTTTGGTATCATTTTAAACCCGAAGGAAGGTTTAAATAGTTAGAAAATTATCCGGCAGACTATAAATTAACGTTAGTTAAAATTTCTAACTATAGGTAATTTATCTGAAAAATATTTTTAATTTGAATTTCGCGGGATTTCCATCCCAATAAACGAATACACTTTTTTATACGAGTCCTTTTATCAAAATCGATATAAAACTTATCCTGGAATTGTCACAATTAGTAATACCTACTATTAATAAACAAAAGAACAATACTCATATAATAATGTCAAGAGGAGAAACGAGATCCTTAAAGGATCATGCACTCGGTTGTCCGTGTGTTGTAAATTTGAATTTAAGGTTACATAATAAGTTTATTATAAACGATTTAAATGAGTATATTGCATAAAAGTTTAATATGTTTTCAATGATGTTAATGATGGTTCTCTGGCATCATTAATGGCAGCTCTGGCTGATGGTACCTACTACTTAGTGTAAAATTTACTTGAAGCTTTATTAAAACTTACCTAAGTTTGAATCCCCAACTTGAAGCTACAAAACCTTGTAATTCATAAAGCCACGATAGTTTCACAGTTCTAACTAGCACAAAATATCACTTCACTGAACATAAAGGTACGTATCTAAAATATAATATCTGTATCCTGAGGCATATGGAGCAATTATTATCACAGATGTGGACGCGTCGTTATAATGTTTCAGTTTCACAATTCGTTTCAATGTTTACTTTAGGAAAATGAAGGTTTTTAGATAAGATGTCACGAAAGGATTTTATCCCGTAACGAAAGGGCTCGCGACGTGTGTCCACTGACTCCGCTGAGACTCTCAGCATGACTGCGAGCTCCCGCGTCGCCGCCCCTCGACACAGCCGACATACTGCTTCTTAGAAAATATTTTGTGCGGACCGGAGTCGAAGGCGCGAACGCAGCCCTGCGAGACAAGGGCGGGCACCGACAACTTTTTTCATCCAATCGTGCCGTTTCACTGCGGAGCTTTACCACCTCTCATCGTCTCGTTCTAACCGGACCCTGAACCGAAAGAGCGAAAAGGAGGGCCCGTTTTAGTATATTTCATAACGAAGGATAAACGTAGAAAATTTCTTTGTATTGGTGTCGTAATGTGTTTCGTTTTATCAGATTTACGTTGAAAGCTCGCTGTTAGCTTTGAGGGCGCCACGTTCGGTGTCCTTGTCTCTTATAGCGAGCTTCGCGCAGGCGAAACAAGGAGAGTAGAAAGTCGGGAAATGTTTCTGCTAATGTATTTTCCTGTGGGAAGGAAAACACATGTCGTCGCTTTTAATTTAATACGCGTCACGCTGCGTGCTCGTGTCGGTTACATGCTGTACTTAGAAATATTTCTGCGATAAGTTTTAATAGAGATCGTGCTTAAGTAGATCTTAACTATGAGTATACACATTGCGGACGCAAGAGTTGTTTATTTTCTTTGTCACGGAGGTAGATTATAGGTAGATAATAGTAAAGCCACAGTTAATTAATATCTGCCGATTTCTATTTGCCAAAATCGAAGACATACTTTTTCAACACCCATCAAAAAATATTCAAAATAAGTAATTAATTTATATTCCTAATAAATAGGTTATAAAACTTAAAAGCTATGATCGAAGTAGCTATTTTATAAATATTATAATAAATACCTATGAGCTTAATTAAAACATAAAAACTGTTCCATACTATGTAAATAAGCTAATAAAATAATACCGAGCAAATAAATAATTAAAATAATTTATTGCTGCCACGAAATACGGTGAACCCATAAAGTTCCACATCGCATATCACGTGACCAATTAAGATTCTATAAAACGTATTAGGCGAGTTAATCTCGAAACAATTAACTTAATTAATTAATAAGAGGTAATTGTTTCAGTGAAAACGGCATTAGATCACGCGCTGGCGCAGGCACGCCCCCACATGTGAGCTCCGCGATTGGTCCCCGAGGTTCGCGCATGCGTCGTAGGGCGGGCGCGAACAACTTTTATTTTTATAAACATTACAAGACCGATAGTGATTAATTTAATATATTTTTATCGATATGGTACTCACGTAATGCAGTTTTTGTATTTCCTTTTAAAGGATTCGGACTGAATCTATTTCGTGAAGTAAAAAGTTGATAAGCAATTACTTTTTTGTTTTCAATTTTAACCGTTAATTACCGTTATCTTATTAGAATTGTAGTTCAAAGGCAAATTGTGAATACTTACTTACATATCTATTTAGAAATTGCTTTTACCTATATACATTCAAATTAGGAATTGAAATAATTAAATAGATAGTAAGTAGGTAATCTGATATAATCAAAATAATTGATACCTACTGAATTTAGGTGTCAGTTATTATTATTACACCTAAATTCAGGATCAAATTATCCGATTCGATGGTTCATATGATCAAAATTAAAATGTTGACGTTGGCAATAAAATAATAAGGAAAAGTTATACCTAGATAATGTTTTCTGGAAGAAATCGTTTTCAGCGATAAAGCCGCCTATTTGTGCAACTTATACTTTCTAGCTTACTTTACTTGTGTGTATCGTGTTCTGTTTCTTCTTGTGTTGAACAAATTAAGTTGTCTATCTATCTATCTATCTATCAATCAAAAAGTCCTATGCTCGCTCTATAATGTACGTATTAGTATTTAACCTCTATGCCCTTGAATTAACGAAGTCAAGTTTAACCCCTATGTCTGTCTGTTAGAATGGAAGAAAACTATAGAAGAAAAAAGATGAATAAACGAATACCTACTCCACCTCGCTTTACAGCCGGCTCCGTTGTAAAAATATGTGTACCTTACCTATATAATCTCAATATTAGTGAAAATAATGGACGAGTAGCTATTTGTATATTCCGCAACTAGACTTTAGTTTTTTTCATTTTTACCCTAAGAATTTAAAATTATAATTATTACCAACCCACTACGTATAACAATAATATAACAACAGAAACACAGTAGGCATCCAGGTTAAACATTCAGTGAGCACCCCTCAACATGCTCGGTAGGTATTTCATTAAAATAAATAACATTATTATTTATCGTGGTGTTTTTCTGGAGTGATGCGAGCCTACAAATTATGGGGACAATGCCTCTACGGGATATCGCTTTTATTGTGAGTGGACGCCAGATGGCGTAGTATACACCTTAAAAAATTGTTTTAATTAATACTCGATTGGGTTATATTTTTTAGAAATAAACTGAATAGAACATACGGAATATTTCGTTATAATATTCATAGAAATCTAGCACTTTTCCCCCAGTGATCAACTGCTAATAGTTAAGCAGTGGAGACTCCCCACTGCTCAACTCCTCAGCCCTATTTAGTTGCGAGTTTGGGCATTGTAGTTACTGCTCTAATGAATCTCATTGTGTAAAAAAAACCTAGAAGAATGCTAGCATAGCTCTAGTTTCGGAGACAAATATTTACTTCAAGTCACTAAGTAAGCGCGCGGAGCAAGTAAAGTTACTAGCTACTAGGGACTTAAGGTTCCGCTGGTCGATCGTGTTTTCCATACAAATGAATTTAGAGTGTTATCCATTTATTCTTTATGGAATTTGAAAAAACAAAAGTTAAATCTACATAACAAGTCTATATCTAGCCCATGTAGGCGACGAAATATAATTTGTCTATTTCGTCGCTTTACATTAATATAAATAAATATAATTTGTCTATTTCGTCGCCTACATGGGCTAGATATAGACTTATTATGTAGATTTAACTTTTGTTTTTTCAAATTCCATAAAGAATAAATGGATAACACTCTAAATTCATTTGTATGGAAAACACGATCGACCAGCGGAACCTTAATAATTAATAAAAAACCTGGCAAGTGCGAGTCAGATTCGTGCACAAAGGGCTCCGAACCATGTTGTATGGGAGCCCCATAATTTTTTTTTTGTATTTGTTGTTCAGAGGCAACTGAAATACATAATCTGTAAAAATTTCAACTCTCTAGCTATCACGGTTCATGAGATACAGACTGGTGACGGACAGACGGACGGAAAGACAATGAAAACTTAGTAAAAGGGTTCCGTTTTTAACCTTTGGGTACGGAACCCTTAAAAATACGGCTGAAAACATTACAACACAGCAAGAACACAGCTAATGAAATATCTGTAGAACCGTTTAACCGGCTATTTTGACAGATCTGCTTCATTGGACACCTCTATATTTTTTGAAACGGATGGATTTCGTTACAATTTTTATCATTTGCTAAGCAATGCGGAAAATTGTTCATGGGGCTTTGATGTTACACTCCAATTACTTCGATTGCAACAAATGCAACTTCAAGTCTCTAATAAACAAATGTTTCTTTTAGTAAAAAATAATACTTACCTATCTTTTTGTTAAAAAAAAATTTGTTACTGGTAGGTACAGACTTATTATCGGTAGAAACTAAAGCGAATTAAAAAAAGTTTAGTATCTACCACTGAAAATCACTATCACTATCACTACATAGTATAAAACAAAGTCGCTTTCTCTGTCCTTATGTCCCTATATCCCTTTGTATGCTTAAATCTTTAAAACTACGCAACGGATTTTGATGCGGTTTTTTTAATAGATAGAGTGATTCAAGAGGAAGGTTTATATGTATAATACATGCATAATATAGCCGTGCGAAGCCGGGGCGGGTCGCTAGTATACAATAATTTAGGAAAGTAGTAATTTTTCTGTTAGTCTATGGTAGTATTTAAATCTTATTTTTATTAAACCTCCTTTAAGTGACTTCCTCTTAAGTCACATAAAAATAGCCTGTGAGTTATGCACCTAACGAAAATTGATGAAAAAGATACTGAGCAAAGTCGTAAAATCATCATAGCAGAACACTTACAATTATTTTTAAAGCATAATAAAACTATTACATGATTTTTATTAAGTTTTAAAAGTTTAATTATTTATTTAAAGGGTTAACTATCAAAATAAATAAAGAAAATATGATGGTCGGTACTTTGGTAAACGTGGAAATAGTTTTATGACTGCGCGTTGATGTCTCTTTGACTTAAGCTACTTTTTAGAAAGAATTGGGAATGAAATCAGTTGCCTGCTTCTTTCTTTTTATAGTCATCGTATAGTATCTTTCCTGACGTTGCAACTAGGGGTGTTATAGTCGTGAGTGAAGAGGCATCTTCTAGGAAAACGTGCTACATCTTAGGCCGCATCGCCACCTACCATCAGGCAGGTGTGATAGTGGTCAAACGCGGACCTATTTGTAAAACATACGAACAGTGCAAGTTAAATAAAAGCTTGTTAAAATGATGATAATGAGGAAAATCATCGTAGCACGCGTTGATGTCTATTGTATTAATGATGGTTTTAACTGCTGCAATTACACAATTTAAGGAGACTTACAACAATGGACCTAAAAAATGACGTTGTGCGTGTCCTTCGTGTAAAATTATATCTAGCCATCAAACTCCACACTAACCAACTACGAGTAGTACCTATCTACCTAGTCTGAAATATTCTTTTGTAAATTCTTTCACGACAGATATCAAACCCGCTATCTTTTGTGTCACATATTATTATGTTAGTAAGTCAGTTAGTACTCGTCAGCCAGTCATCTTTTTGCCTTGTCAACTCGTAAGGTACAGTCACATTACCAATTAGCTCAACCCCACGTAACCTAGAGCTCACTCGTCAAATCTGTAAGGTTGTAAAGTAACATTACTTTACAACCTGATTCTGTTTTTTAAACAATCACTACATAGTATAAAATAAAGTCACTTTTCGCCGTCCCTATGTCCCTATGTATGCTTAGATCTTTAAAAATACGCAACGGATTTTGATGCGGTTTTTTTAATAGATAGAGTGATTAAAGAGGAAGCATACATGCATAATACCGCCGTGCGAAGCCGGGGCGGGTCGCTAGTATACTATACAATACAATATAAATAAATAAAAATAAAAATCATTTATTTCAGGCTAGAAAACCCATATTAAACTTACAAAAAATTAAAATTAAATTAGTAGGTACTTATTCATGTCATGGTTTAAAAATATATTAATTGAAACTTAAAACTAAAACCTTAATTAACCTACTCAAGCCCAAAAAGAAATATAAATATGTATAGGTGCATCGGGTGAAGCTGTTGCAAGTTTTGTACATAAATTCTGTAAGTATACAAAAACAAGTCATGTATAAGACCGAGGACTCCTCTTATAGAGAGAATATAAAAAACCACCTTAATTTAAAACAAAATATTTTGTAAAAATATAGAAAACTACTCAAAAACCGGTCAATAGATAAAATATTTGCTTTATTGTCAATCTGAAAAACATTCATTTGTTTATTTCCTTTTTATTTCATCACTAAAATCAAGGTTAAATAAGAAACATCAAAATCGGCCCACGCGTTTAGGCTCTAGAGAGCAACATAGGTTCAAACTTACATACAGACACACATACATAGACTGATGAACACATTACCACTCCTTTGCATTGCGCAGTCGGGTAAAAAACAGTGGCCCTTAGACGCAGGTACCTTATGTAAAAGTAAAAATTAAAAAGTAAAAAACTAATTAAAACTATCATTGTCCATAAAACGAACAAAAACCACCTGTTCACCTCTTGCCCCTAACTGTAACAGTAATTAATTCGATTTCAAATCAGAAATTCGTAAGTTGGACTCGATGACTATTGATATCTGTACCTTTGCTTCGCCGACACAATCGGATGTGATCAATTTTTTGTCGCGATCATCCAAATTCATTCGATTCGGTTTTATAACGATTTCGATTTGTATTTGAAACATATACATATTGGGTACCTATATTGAATTTTATTATATTCTTGCAAGTAAATTAGGTTTTAGTAAAGAAAATCCGGAGAGTGTGCTACAGATAAAAACACAACCTAATTTTGACATCTAGATTTTTTCGTCATACAACCAGGCAAACTGATAAGCGGCATAATTATCATATCATATCATGTCATATCATGATTAATCATAGAAATATCAGACATCCGCACTAAGCGTTTTGCATCGCCATACCTTATTCGTAAATGTGGTGTTTTGCGTTTCCACTCCAAAATTACAAGGTGGTGTTTTGCGTTTGTGGAATTGTGCGTAGTTAGTTATTTTACGTAATTATTTCTACTAATCCGCGAAACACCACAATATCTCGAGTTGGTGTTACGCGTATATGGTTGTATCAGTATGGTAGTCAGGGGTCTTCAAGTCGCAAGTGAATAGGTATCTTCTAGGAAAGCATGCTACTTCTTGGGCCGCATATCACCTATCATCAAACGGGTGTGATAGTAGTCAAATGCTGACCAATCATATATAAAAAAAACATTAGGTGCAAAGGTGGTGCAAAGACTCTACGCCTTTTCTCGTAGCGTAGCAAGATCAACGTGGTATACAGAACCAAACACATTTAAATATTTTAAAAGAGTTTTACATCATTAAAAATCAACTTCAGAACACAAATAAAACTATATAAAATTATTTAAACAAATTAATGCATATGGTCACTGGTCAGTCTATTGAACTCCTGCGGTGATATCATGAAAGCGTACCGAGGAAGCTAAAGGTCTGCACGCTCATAAATACAACATGTGAAATAATAATTTAATATACCATTTGCTCAGAATCAAATTGAACAATTTATACATGTCCTGTAAGTTTGTATAGGCAACGTGCGTGCACGCAGAAATGCATGATCACCGAATGTAGCGAGTGAATTATTAACATTATTTCACTTCAATATATCGAAACCCAATTGTTTATTACGCGATTAATTTTAAGTAGTCAGTAGGTAATTGTAAATTACATGTACGTTGTTTATTGATAACTCCGTTGTTAACTTCCTGATTCATGTTATTAATGACGGTTTTATTCAAAGAAACTCATTTTTATCTTACGCAGTAAGTACCTACTTAATTATATTTTTACAGGTTGGGACAGTTTGATGTACCTAAGTAAAATAATAAGTTGATATAGGCATGTTATTTGTACTGAACGAATAATGTTATTAATCAATACCACGTTTTATACCAATACTAGCTGCGCCCCGCGGTTTCACCGGCGTAAGTCCTGATCCCGTGGCAATATCAAAATAAAAAGTAGCCTATAGCTTTCCTCGATAAATGAACTATTCAACACAAAAATATTTTTTTAATTCGAACCAGTAGTTCCTGAGATTAGCGCGTTCAAACAAACAAACAAACTCTTCAGCTTTATAATATTAGTATAGATATCACACAATATTAAATCGAAGTCTGGAACTTACTGACTGATTTATTAACGAACAGCTATCAAACTAATAAACGGATTGAGCTAAAACTTTACGAGAGTTAGCCTTCAGATAGCTGTTGTTACATAGGCATCCGTATGAAAAGATTTAAGAAAATTCAGCTATTTACTACGCACATATGCTACGTATGACGGAACCCAACATTAAGGTCATTGTGTTGCTCTATTATTTAGATATTTTAATCAAGATCATCAATTGTTACACATTTCATATGAAAGAAGGTAATTAATAATATGAGATCGACAGACTGCTTCTCCGCTTGTGTTGCCACATGCCGCAGAAAAAAACACCCAAATGGAAATGGAACGATTTGAAACGGACTCGAACTTTGTCAGTAAGCCCTTTTTGCCTAATGCTCTCGTATTTTCTATGGTTTGCGGGATCGAAACACGAAAACAACAAAAAACGTTCATATAAATAAATCGAAATATCCTCAAAACGAATGTTTCGTTTCATAAATAATCAATGATTGGCATAAATATTGATTCGGAATGTCCTTAATATCATTTGGTGTTTTTCTCGAAGAGGTTTGATTAGGTTTATTAACCACACAGACAGCAGCGGAATGTGCACCATTAAAACCAAATGATATATTAAATTAAAATGACTTCATAATTTTGTTGAAAGAGAGAACGAGTTTTTATTTTGCAAGGGTTTACTTAATTATTACAAAAGTATGGTGATCAAATATCGATTGATGTTCCTGATCTTTTTTAAATCATTTTATTATACCTAACTCAAAAGAAATCGGATACATTTTACACATTTTATGACCATTTAATTTGTTTAAGTTTAAGTTGAAATATTGCATATATAAGAAGGTATATACGTAACATCAATTACCATTTAGAGCTAAGTAGGTTACTTGCCTATCAGTTTCATCAATACTAAATACAATGATTTGATTTAAATCGTCCAAATGACCTCTATAAAACCGAAATTACAATACTATTAGAAAGCATTTACCATTAGTAGGTGTCGATAGACTCATTATTGGTTACGGGACTATGTATCGATTGATCTACTCACAGGCGGCTCTGGGTATCTTCAAAGAGTACAAAAGCGAGTAATTCAACTAGCAAGTACCTCAGCGCAGCGCGGCCAATCGCACCCGACCAGAGACGCCCACAAAAACTGATCAAAGTTGCCGACAGACCACGAATCGAACGCGACAAATTGCCTCTACTCACAAAATAGACCAAATAGCATAAAAAATAGACCGATCGCGTTTCGAGAGCGCAATCCACGACTAATTGGTCGCGTTACAAAATATTCTCTCAGTCACTTGTCCGTGAACGTAAATCCGGATAGAGTATATAGTGGGGCAGCATAACAACTGCCACAGCCACAGGTGTTATTTACATAATCATCACGCCCCATTCATTGTATCGATTTATCGTATTTATGCATAGAAAACCATCCGATAATAATATTATTCAACTTGTTATGGTGGCATATAAAATTATATCGGACTAGCTTTCACCCGCGACTTCGTCCGCGTAGGAGTTGATTTTTTTAAAAGTATTTCTTATCGGATGCCAACGTCATACAAAGTACACCCTCCAAGTTGCAGGGCTCTACGATCAGCGGTTTAGGCTGTCCATTTTCGACTTCGTAAAAGTCGAAAATGGACTAAGGAATCACTTTGTCCCATTCAAATTTTGCCCCCCTTTTTAACCCCTTAAGGGGTATTTCGAAAATCCTTTCTTATCGGATGCCTTCGTCATACAAAGAACACCCCCTTGAAGTTGCAGGTCATTGTGCATTGATCCGTCAGCCAGGATAAAGCATTTTATATGTATAGATAAAATAGAATAAAAGAATTAAGTAAATATGAAAGTGTTACTTACACGTCCCATCCACGGACTAATAAAATATTCATGGAAGGCCGGTTGCGCCGGCAGCCACAACCTCAGCTAGGCCCAGCGGGATCTGCACCGGTTGAAGGTGGGCAAGGGCCGCGTACAGTTTCACCATCCGCGACCCCGCATTGTGCCGGTGGACGGTATTCCCAATGAACTTGCCTTACGCAGGAGTGCCTGAAGGAAATGAAAAAGGCACCCCTGCACTCGGGTCTGCCTGACCACTCCCTGCAGAACCCCCTGGGAAAGAATTTTGTATTACCGTTATGACCAGTTATCTTATTTTTTATTTTTTTCGTGTTATTTACATCCCTAAGGGGTTCATCCCACTCATGCCTCCAAAGTAAATCTTAGGTTTTTCTTCAGGAGCTATGTAAGATTAGAGATTTCTAGATTGCTAAGATCATTATGAATGTTAGTAGACCGCTCTCTTCTAAAAATTCGATTTCATTAATGCAGCTTAAAGTATTTTATATGTATAGACTAACTTTTGCCCGCGTCTTCGTAGAAGTCGAAAATGGACTAAGGAATCACGTTGTTCCATACAAACTTTGCCGCCCTTTTTCACCCCCTAAGGGGTATTTTGGAAAAGCCTTTCTTATCGGATGCCTTCGTCATACAAAGGATACACCCTTCAAGTTGCAGGTCTCAACGACCAGCGGTTTAGGCTGTGCATTGATCCGTCAGTCAGGATAAAGCTTTTTATATGTATAGATTTAATAAAGGGATTAGGTAAATATGAAAGTGTTACTTACACGTTCCATCCACTGACTAATAAAATATTCATGGAAGGCCGGTTGGGTCGGCAGCCCCTGCTCAGCGCAAATGGCCGCGACCTCAGCTAGGCCCAGTGGGATCTGCGCCGGTTGAAGGTGGGCAAGGGCCGCGTACAGTTTCACCATCCGCGACCCCGCATTGTGCCGGTGGACGGTATTCCCAATGAACTTACCTTACGCAGGAGTGCCTGAAGGAAATGAAAAAGGCACCCCTGCACTCGGGTCTGCCTGGCCACTCCCTGCAGAACCCCCTGGGAAAGAATTTTGTATTACCGTTATGACCAGTTATCTTATTTTTTTTTCGTGTTATTTACATCCCTAAGGGGTTCATCCCACTCATGCCTCCAAAGTAAATCTTAAGTTTTTCTTCAGGAGCTATGTAAGATTAGAGATTTCTAGATTGCTAAGATCATTATGAATGTTGGTAGACCGCTCACTTCTAAAAATTCGAATTCATTAATGCAGCTTAAAGCATTTTATATGTGAAGACTACCTCGTAGAAGTCGAAAATGGACTAAGGAATCACGTTGTCTCATACAGATTTGGCCCCCTTTTCACCCCCTAAGAGGTATTTCGGAAAATCCTTTCTTATCGAATGCCTTCGTCATACAAAGAACACACCTTCCAAGTTGTAGGTCTCTACGATCAGCGGTTTAGGCTGTGCATTGATCCGTCAGTCAGGATAAAGCATTTATATGTATAGAATAAAGGAATTAAGTAAATATGAAAGTGTTACTTACACGTCCCATCCCCTGACTAAAATAATCATGGAGGGCCGGTTGAGCCGGCAGCCCCTGCTCAGCGCAAATGGCCGCGACCTCAGCTAGGCCCAGTGGGATCTGCGCCGGTTGAAGGTGGGCAAGGGCCGCGTACAGTTTTACCATCCGTGACCCCGCATTGTGCCGGTGGACGGATATTCCCAATAAACTTGCCTTACGAAGGAGTGCCTGAAGGAAATGAAAAAGGCACCCCTGCACTCAGGTTCGGTTGGCCACTCCTTGCAAAGCCCCCTGCGAAAGAATTTTGTATTACCGTTATGACCAGTTATCTTATATATATTTTTTTCGTATTATTTACATCCCTAAGGGGTTCATCCCACTCATGCCTCCAAAGTAAATCTTAAGTTTTTCTTTGGGAGCTATGTGAGATTAGAGATTTCTAGATTGCTAAGATCATTATGGATGATGGTAGAACGCTTACTTCTAAAACTTAAAAATTCATTGCAGTTCAAAGCATTTTAAATGTATAAACTACCTTTTACCCGCGTCTTCGTAGAAGTCGAAAATGGACTAAGGAATCACGTTGTCCCATACAAACTTTGCCCCCCTTTTTCACCCCCTAAGGGGGATTTCGGAAAATCCTTTCTTATCGGATGCCTTCGTCATACAAAGAACACACCTTCCAAGTTTCAGGTCTCTACGATCAGCGCTTTAGGCTGTGCGTTGATCAGACGGTCAGTTAGTCAGTCAGTCAGGACAAAGAATTTAATATGTAGGTATAGAAGATAAGTTTACCCATAATAATATGTTAATGCTAATGTTAACGTCACGCCATTTTTTAGTGTTTTTCAATTTCGTTAATTTCTTACAATTTATGTAAATGTGCATATAAAGAAACATTATTTGAAATCGATTATTTTATTCATTCCCGTTCCCAAGAAATTAAATTAAATTTTCTCAAAGGGAGTTTATTTCTTCGTATATTTGATATCATATCAAATTGAAATTATGTAGACTCAATCAATTCAATAGGCAATTACATGAATAAACTTTGATTAACCAAAACAGAAAATTCGAAATGATTGAACAAAATTGCGTTGTATTAATTTTTATGAATACAGGATAATCAGGTAAAGTGGCCTATCTATGCGATCAATTGCAATTGTTTGCAGGGGTTCGGTCTTATCTAGATTGCAGTAATCAATTCCATTGAGGTATACCTCGAGGGAGTTTTATACAGATGCATAATTCGATATTATCGTTGAAATGCTCGTAGATATAATTAATTTTACCGAGTTGTGTGAATATGGTTTATCATGACACGAAACTTGTAGAAGTATGATGATGACTAACTTTTTTATAAGTATTTATGGTTCTTGCTTACCTACAGACAGAGATTTTGTGAAATTGCTAGTGTGTCGGTGAATATTTGTTATACGCAAGGAGCATCTAGAAAAACAACTTTTGCTTGACAAATTTTGTGAAATTGGAACTCTGTTTTGATATGGAGGTTGGAAAAAATATCAAAATTTTCGGATAAAAAAGTTTGAATTTCTTAAGATAATATTTGAAGAGCCACTTCGATCAAATGAAATGAATTGTTATTCACATTTAAGTACCTATATTTTAAGGAACTATAAATAATAATGTTCTTATTAACTGTGTAGGACTGGACTCCGCATTTCATTTATGGAAATAGAAATGCAATTTTATCTATTTACTAGCGACCCGCCCCGGCTTCGCACGGCTATATTATGCATGTATTATACATATAAACCTTCACCTTCACCTTCACCACATAAAACACTCTATCTATTAAAAAAAACCGCATCAAAATCCGTTGCGTAGTTTTAAAGATTTAAGCGGTCAAAGGGAATTAGGGACAGAGAAAGCGACTTTGTTTTATACTATGTAGTGATAGTGATGATAGTGATAGTGATATTTCCAGAAATAAGTAAACAAATATTTCATTTTCTTCAACACCAAAACCCACAACTTAATTACGATTATCCACGCGTTCAATGGACGTTGATTACACGTTTCTCAAAGTTTATTATGAAAAATATGTTTTTGATATGCGTGAAAGTGTTAATAGCTTGAACCACGCCTGCGCACGCCCAAACAGCGCCTCTGGGCCCCATTCGGACCTTGTATCAGGTTTGTTTAACAATATTATTGACGAGCTTCAGTTCAATTAATTTCTCGGAATGTTTAGATCGAACAAAAACAAGGAAAACTTTTTCTACCTGACTGTGGCGAAGCCAAAAGGGAGGGTGATGTTTTTGGTATAAACGTTCATCTGTTTCCGCATAGCTTCTAAACTACTTATCATATATTAACAAATGAAGATTGTTAGAAGTCTCTTGATCGTACGTTGCTTGAAATAACAATATCTCATTCATTTAACGCTTATTGATGGATGATATGGTACTTCATTTTGGCTTCCCCGTAGTCGGATAAAAGGAGAGATCCTTGGTCTATTGAGTAAGTATATATAGGTACCCACATAGGTAGGTTTATATGTATAAGCTGGTATAGGTCTACAATTTATATATTTTGTACATAGTAAAGGTGGATACCTACTTTAATTGAATTTCAAAAGGCCTCATTTGTCCCATTCTTCCTTCATTGAACAGATACCGATCTGAAATCAAAAGACAGAATTAATTCAGACATCGTCGTTTCATTACACAAAAAGGTCAAGCATTAACGGATGCAGTTACTTGTATCAGGGTAGGTATCTGTGGTTCATAATTAGGTAGGAACAGTTCCGTCCACGGGTTACGAGCTCAGTAATATAGCCTCGATGGTGTTGTAGAAAGGCACTTATGGCCTCGTCGCGTTTTTCTCCGCGTTACGGGAGCCCCCGCAGGTCGCCGCGGGGCACCGCCCGCCCCCACTTAAAGCAATTTATTGCGCGACCCTTTAATAAATAAATAAATAACCGAGGAAAATTCAATGATATATAACCACGATGCGTGCTGTGAGACCTACAGTTTTCCCATCGACTCATGAAAAATTACCTTAATTTCGGAAATAGGTAGATAGGTTCTTTGTTACGGGATCTTGAGAAAATAAGAGGATAATGTAATCTAATAAATAATGTTGGGTATAGGGGATGAAAGATTTTTATTACCTTATTAAAATTTCTGCTGTTTTGTTGAGTAATTTTGTTTACTCTCTTTTATATTGGAAGGCAAGTACCTACATGCTATCGAAAAATTACGTCAATTCTACCGTAGAAACAGTTGTAGATTTTAGACAATATGTATTGATGCTAAAAAGTTGTACGCTACGTGTCGTAGCTTAGACATACCCTAAAATAAACTTTACATAAAACTATTCTTGATTTACTTTACACAATTACATACTTAGATTTATGTTTTGTTTAAAAATTTAGCAAAATGAGTCTAACAGCTTTCCGTAATAAAAACATTGTTTACAAAGATCCTTTACCATAATTTGCTTTCCAGATATTACGATTTATTTTCAGAGAGCTAGCAGACGATCGTTTGTTAGTCCCAACTCCCAATACAAACGGAGCCAGCACAAAAAGTACAAACTCATTAGTAAGGCCCGACCAGGAGCACAGGAATTAATGAAGGTGAACAATAATTTAGGGTTTAATTAAAGTGCTGCCCCCTGGTGGGTCCGCCCCCGCCACCGAGCCAAATATTATTTCTACATAATTTGTGAAGCCAGTAATTTAATAAAACTCTTCTATTATCTATAAAATATTATAAACCCTACTAGGGATTAGAAAGTGGCGCTTAATTTTTTACGACCATGAACGTTCATCTAATATCCAATGGTTAATTTAACTGGTAGATAACATCTTTAGAAAGATAAACATTTTCGTTAACTTTTATTAGTGAATTTTAAATTCCTATTAAATTTTAGAGTGTAATAGAGTCTTGCTAGCCTAGCATGAAGGCCAAAACACGATACGATAAAGCGATATAACTACATCAACTCTCAAAATATGATAGATAAAGCCGCCATGTTGAATTTTTATCATAATTTTTATCGCAATTTATAATAAAAAAAAACTGGTTGCCTGTAAAGTCGGTATACGGGCGAAAGTTTTACGTGACAACAACTGTGCTCGAGTGGAAGGGACGCGTGCCTTTCACTTTTTATGTCTGTCTCTCTCGCTCTTAGGCGGGCTAACCATGCCCGCGTGCCTCTCACTCGCTTTCATTGTGAGCGCATAACGTCAGCGGAGCGTAACGCAGTTTCTTGAAGTGTCACCCGGCAAACCAATTTATAAGACGTTGTCACGTCAAAAATTCAACATGGCCGCTTTATCTATCATATTTTGAGAGTTGATGTAGTTATATCGCGTGATATCGCTTTATCGTATCGTGTTTTGGTCTTCATGCTAGGCAGGCAACCTGCCTAGCATGAAGACCAAAACACGATACGAATTGAAATACTTATATATACAGCCAACACAGTAACAGTATTATGTTTAATGAATTCAATAATAATTAAGTTATATTTATTCAAAAAATGTCAATGTTATTTTGTGTTATGGTGATACTAAATAAGAAGACAGGCTCATATCAATATTTTCTCAAAATAAAACTACGTTCTGACAACTCTACAATTTAATTGATTGAGTTAAGCGTATTTTTTTTTTCGAAACTCCAAAACGAAATATGTTAATAATTATATTTAGACTAGCTGCCCTCCGCGGTTTCACCCGCGTAACTCCCGATCCCGTGGGAATATCGGGATGTAAGCTATCCTATCTCTCAAGTTGGATTGAACTGCACATGGTGTGCGAATTTTATTATAATCGGTTAAGTGGTTTAGGAGTCCATTGAGGACAAACATTGTGACACGAGATTTATATATATTAAGATTATGGGTTTTCAAGTCATGAGTGAACAGGTATCTTTTATGTAAGCGTGCTACATCTTAGGCCGTACTATCAGGTAACTAGTGTTGATAGTTGTCAAAATCTGACCAATAACTTGTAAAAAAATTCTTATTCATTTCAGATCATTCCCATGAAATAACATTGCATCTTAGTAGAAGTACCTTACTGTAAAAATCTGTTAAAGAAAAGTTTTTGGTTCCGATTTTAGTGCCAAAAAACCACAAATATAGATAAACGACATAAATATAGTCCACGACCAAATATACTCTACGATTTAGGAATAGTGGGTACATTTGCCTGCCGCCGTATAATAATTACAATAACAAATTCAAAACACCATTTAAACAAGCAGTAAGCATAAACACTTGTGCAACGTCTTTTCTCACAGGTATCGAATTTAAACAATAGTAAGTACCCACGTCGTGACCCTAGCTCTAAGAGAATAGCGTCTAAAGACCAAATCACTGTTATTACTATTACGGTGTTTCGGTCACAATAAACCTGATGAGGGGACCTCACAATACACCGACCTCTGATCGGATCGGATAAAATAAATTGTTCCTTATTGAAAGATTTTAATAATGACACGATAGATTTCTTTGAAATGTTTTTTGTTCGGTTTGACCGAGTTGCGTATAGTCTGTAGAGTTTTTTTTAATTAGCAGATAGTCGATGTCAAAATAATAATGTATCTACGAAGATTTATTATATACTAGCTGTCCCGGCAAACGTTGTATTGCCATTTACAAAAAAAAAATAACGAAAATCAAATAAAAGTTTGATATTGTTCGATTCTCAGACCTAACGAATATGCACAAAAAATCATACGAATCGGTTTAGGTGGAGATTGGCAACTAACACCGCGACACGAGAAATTTATATAGGTACTTATATAGGGTTGATCAACAATTTTACTTAATTAGGAAACCTTTGTTCTCTTCATCAAATAATTGAAACAATATTGTTACATTTTGGTTATATGAACTTTACCCGCAAAAAGTTTCGTTTTAAACTCCCGTTAAGCAAAGTGTCGTTTTAAACTACCGCATGTTAATTGTTCCCTTAATGTACTTACCTTAATGTAGTAAAAAGTATATGAATGATGTTCAATTAAATTGGAAATCATTCATTATTCTTTAACAGTCAGTACCTACTCATGAAGTTGAGAGTGAAGTAATGTGCAAAAGGCGCGCGTCATCGCTTCACGTCGCGCAATGCTACCACCCTTGATGCGGAAAACAATGTCGCTCCAGTGGTGGAATACGAAACCAAACGGAAGTGCGCAGACCCCCGGGATGCTACGATTTTCTTGCGCTCGCGCTCACTACACTTAAAAACATTTTAAATGTGAATCGACGAAGAGGGCTAATGGGCTCAGTGCAATCCCAAGTAACACATTTGGTAATAAATAGCTTGCATATAGTATTTTTTTGGAACCTTTAGTAATAAAATCCACCTTGATTAAGTTCTATATAGGTGGTTAGAACCTATATGCAACCTATATATTACCAAAGGGAGAAAAATTGCAACTCATTTATAGTTGCAGAAGCGTTGCATAAGAGTTCGAATTGTTACCCTGAGTGGTACTTGGAACTAACGGTGCAAATTGCGCGCTGTGAATGAATGATTGAATGATAAAGCGATACATTCATTCGTTGAGTGATTAATTTGTCATAACTAGTCTTATTTTCGGCGGAGATAAACGAAAAACGGTGTGCTTTGTTCTATTGTGTTAATTGTGACAGCCATATTGCATCTATTTGGTGAGTATTAAAAATGTACGTGTAAACCGCAGCATAATATCATGGAGCCCTTGCAAATGGTTTTTTATCGTGAAACCATGGTATATTTACTTAGTAAATTTTGATGCGCCTACAATTTAATCAAAAAATATATGCTGATCAAATAAATAAGATAATACTTTACAACAATTTGGTTGTTAAAAACCTAACATTATAGTTTCACAAAAAGTATAATGTCAACAACAGTTATTAAAACTTATTTTGTTAAATGTTATTGTAATAAAATACCATTAAACAAAATGCTTTTCAAGGTTATTATTTTTAAACATGGCGATTTAAAGTAGACCTTTTAGTTCTTATTTTCACTCATTTGTTACCTTATTGGAACTCTTAAGCCCAAAAATCACTCATTAGTACCTAGTAGTGATATTTTTCACTTCACAGGTCTTGCTGTCTCTACTTTGAATTGGGGATCCTCAAGACGGGTACAAAACCCATTGTGAAGGTTAATAAAGTAAAAAAAAAGTAAAATTTACTTAACTTGTAAAGTCGAGGACTGTCTGTACAACTGTCTGTGCAACTGTCTGTCAACTGTTTGTGCAACTGTCTGTTATCTGTGCAACTGTCTGTTGTCTGTGCAACTGTCTGTTGTCTGTGCAACTGTCTGTACAACTGTCTGTCACTGACTGGTACTGTCTGAAACTGTCTGGTACTGTCTGGTACTGTCTGGTACTGTCTGGTACTGTCTGGTACTGTCTGGTACTGTCTGGTACTGTCTGGTACTGTCTGGTACTGTCTGGTACTGTCTGGTACTGTCTGGTACTGTCTGGTACTGTCTGGTACTGTCTGGTACTGTCTGGTACTGTCTGGTACTGTCTGGTACTGTCTGGTACTGTCTGGTACTGTCTGGTACTGTCTGGTACTGTCTGGTACTGTCTGGTACTGTCTGGTACTGTCTGGTACTGTCTGGTACTGTCTGGTACTGTCTGGAACTGTCTGGTACTGTCTGGTACTGTCTGGTACTGTCTGGTACTGTCTGGTACTGTCTGGTACTGTCTGGTACTGTCTGGTACTGTCTGGTACTGTCTGGTACTGTCTGGTACTGTCTGGTACTGTCTGGTACTGTCTGGTACTGTCTGGTACTGTCTGGTACTGTCTGGTACTGTCTGGTACTGTCTGGTACTGTCTGGTACTGTCTGGTACTGTCTGGTACTGTCTGGTACTGTCTGGTACTGTCTGGTACTGTCTGGTACTGTCTGGTACTGTCTGGTACTGTCTGGTACTGTCTGGTACTGTCTGGTACTGTCTGGTACTGTCTGGTACTGTCTGGTACTGTCTGGTACTGTCTGGTACTGTCTGGTACTGTCTGGTACTGTCTGGTACTGTCTGGTACTGTCTGGTACTGTCTGGTACTGTCTGGTACTGTCTGGTACTGTCTGGTACTGTCTGGTACTGTCTGGTACTGTCTGGTACTGTCTGGTACTGTCTGGTACTGTCTGGTACTGTCTGGTACTGTCTGGTACTGTCTGGTACTGTCTGGTACTGTCTGGTACTGTCTGGTACTGTCTGGTACTGTCTGGTACTGTCTGGTACTGTCTGGTACTGTCTGGTACTGTCTGGTACTGTCTGGTACTGTCTGGTACTGTCTGGTACTGTCTGGTACTGTCTGGTACTGTCTGGTACTGTCTGGTACTGTCTGGTACTGTCTGGTACTGTCTGGTACTGTCTGGTACTGTCTGGTACTGTCTGGTACTGTCTGGTACTGTCTGGTACTGTCTGGTACTGTCTGGTACTGTCTGGTACTGTCTGGTACTGTCTGGTACTGTCTGGTACTGTCTGGTACTGTCTGGTACTGTCTGGTACTGTCTGGTACTGTCTGGTACTGTCTGGTACTGTCTGGTACTGTCTGGCACTGTCTGGCACTGTTTGGAACTGTCTGACACTATCTGTAACTGTCTGGAATGAAACTAATGTACGGAACCCTCAGCGCGTGAGTACGACTCGCACTCGACCCGTTATTATTTTAATTAGATCTTGTGGTTCTAAATGAGAAAAAAATGGAACCGATATACGCTTTACAGTGGCATATAAGAGTATATTAGACCTTACAAAGGCAATTACACTAAGGTTCCAAATGAGCTTCAATAATAACTCTTAAGCCACTACAAGTGATAAATAACTCATATATACTACTTATTTAGTACTAATGGTGACAAATGAGGGAAAAATACCACCTATTAGGGCACAGTTCTTTAGGGGGGATTTTAAGATGTCATATGCCTCTTTGAGTTCTAAAAGAGAGAAAATTAAAACCTTTATGCGCCTATGAGTAATAGATTCGGCTTAATGCTACCATAGGTAATAAAGAAGAAACAAAAATCCCTCTAAAGCAACCATTAGTGATAAGAGTTACTCATTTGCAAATTCGAGTGCTGTTTGCATCTTTAAGTAATACCAAACACTCTTGCATCACTAATATGCTACCTACAGTTGCAAAATAAGTTCCAAAATTCACTAACGTGCTACTTGGGATGGAATTTATGTTATCGGCGCGCATTGAAGTCAACTCGCGTACATTGTTCAAGCGTATAATTATCCACGTTCTTTCATTGTTACGCGTAAAATCAAAGAATATGTTATTCATTTTCCCCTGACTTTTGACTATGAACGTATTGGGTGAGTTCTATAGAAGACGGTTAAATCTTCTCACGAACTAGTGCGTCTTATTGAACCCTCTTTTTAAATGACTAAAGACCGAGTTAGTTTAGTTATGAACCTAGGTATGTATATGTAGGTATGTAGGGACGACGAGATTTATTATATTTCATACAGATTAGAAATATGTTATGTAGGCTATTATATTCCGTGATACACCTGATCCACATATAATAATAATAGCGAATCCTCAAAACGCCTTTAATATTTAATAGAGAAACATTTTCAGGCGTAGGTACCTAAATCCTAGCCATTTTATGTAAAAAAAAAACAAAATAATATATTTGTCGCCATATTAATATGCAAATATATAGGCCAACCGCAAAGTGCCTGTCGCTGGTAACTAAAATGGTTATTTATTGCATGAAAAATCATTGTTAACTATTGACATGTGTACCCTTTGCTCGTGAGTCCTTTTCCTACATTATGGTATAATATAACATTTTGGTATTAACATAAAGTCAAAAATTCCTTTATGTTTTTAAGCTTAGGTAGCCTTTAATCAAAAACACCGATAGGGCATAGGTGTTTTTGACTTAATTTGTATAAGCAAAGAAACGACCAGGAATTTCCGTTTTTAAATAAAATTATAACAAAATGTAGGAAATGTTTTCTCCCACAAACGGCAGAAACAACTATACTTAACAATTGTAGTTATCGGCGAAAGCCATGTGCCTTAATTATTAAACCAAGTCAAACTAGGCACAAGAATACAATGAGCAATTTCATTCGCCTCTTCACAAGTCAAGAGCTGTAAATCCATATGGCATTTGGAGAGATTTTCAAGAGTTCTTCATACCCTAACGTAACGACACGTGCTCACGAGAACTACTCGTATAATCATTTTGTTCATTGTTCGTGTACTTAGATCACTAATCGTTTTCCAAGTAGGTAGGCAGTAGGCACCTCCCGATGTGTTTTTTATTACGAACACCAGTTTTATTAATAACAACAAGTCGCGTGCTTACCTATTCTTTATAGGGTTTGAATTTTCTAACATTCTTTCTTAGCTACGCCTATGTTATCAATGTTTTGTCGGTCAAAATTTTTCGGCAATCTTTGTCGGTCAATGTTTTTTCGGTGAAAACTAGTGATAGGTTTATATTTGATATCTGTACCTATGCCAAATTTTAGCCTATTCGCCTATTGGTTTGAGCAGTGTCTTGATGTATCAGTCAGTGCTTTGATTTTTTTATTTTTAGATTTTTATAATGGTCTATTTCTGACTCAGACATCAGAAAAATGATGTCTCAATTGGACTGTATATTATACTAGCAGCACTCCGCGGTTTCACTTGTGTAACTCCCACTGAATCAATGTATCCTCATACCAAGTTTCATCAAAATCGGTTCAGTGGTTTCGGAGCCTATTCAATTCAAACAAACAATCAAATAAAATAAATAAATATTGCAGGACATTCCACACATCGCCATCTAGCCCCAAGCCCAAATGGTTCCTCTTTATAAAATTAGTTACTTAAATGTTTGTTCGGGCATAACTATATTTTATTTACTTTTAACCAATGTTTTAACTAAAATACATTTTGGATTGTTATATCGTTGACCAAAAAATCAACATCAAAGTTGAAGTAGTAAAAATATGTATGTACCTAATGTAGGTACCTACCTAATGCTCGAAACCTCCCTAGGTTTCCCTCAAACATACGACGTGTTACCCTCATAAAATATCACCCATAAAACTAATTTAATGACTTGGAAATGTTTCGACAAACAAAATTTATTAAAAACTATAATAAAACACATTTCGGTCGTCATAAATAATTTTTGTACTGTGTTTTTGTATAAATTACCGCACGTTGTCGGCCTACTAAGGTTTCGAATTTAGTAGTCAACGTTTTTATGAAAAATATAATTTGTTTGATTTGTAAAGAGTGAATGGCTTTGGTGAACCTAATGTAGGTTTGTTCGACACTCAGCGCTGTGAGCCATTGTCTAGAGCCCGGGTGTCCCTGGAACCCCGCCATTTTCTCGGCAGGGCTCCTTTAAAGACCCACTATGTTGATTCTGAAGTCACCAAATGTGCCGTTCGATCTGTCAACAGTGAATAGACTCATGCCCTTTGTGTGTCTTTATTAGGGGCTTGACAATCACTGAAATATATTTTGCAAAAAAAATGGGAGCAGTTAATAACCTTGTAATTGTATAGTTATTCAATACTGTACATTCTTTTGAATAACGAAATAATATATAACGATTCGAGGTTTACTTTCAATAATAATTATAACAGATAAGTATTAAATTATATTTAGAAATCATATAGGTAGGTCAGTACAAATAGAATTAATCACAGTCAAATAAATATAATAATACTAGCGACACGTCCAGGCTTTGCACGGGTATATTATGCATGTATTATACATATAAACCTTCCTCTTGAATCACTCTCCCCCGAATACTGAAAGGCTACTTAATCTTAAGCGGCATTTAAATTGAAATTTAAGTGTAGGCTTCAATAGAAAGCATACACTTAACGTCAATTTAAACGCCACTTAAGATTAAGTAGCTTTTCAGTATTCGGGGATCTATCTATTAAAAAAACCGCATCAAAAGTTAGTTGCGTAGTTTTAAAGATTTAAGCATACATAAGGATATATTGACAGAGAAATCGACTTTGTTTTATACTATGTAGTGATTAACCTCTACATCTAATTTAATTGAATTACACTGCACCAGAAACTTTAATTCTTGTTATTTAGGGCGCTCTAAATTGCTTGGGACATGTAAGTATAAAATATGGAGAAGGTTTGTCTTATCGCCTACCTATACCACCCTCTCAGCTTAGTCGACCGTGTCCAGAGGAAAGAACCCGTCAATATATCTAGGAGTCAAAAAAATGTGAGCCGTCACGGGACGCCTGGCAGATGTGAAACATCGACATTATTTTGTAAAAGTAATATGCAGAAAAGAACAGATTGTGATAGAATCGCACAGTCGATTACGGTGTACACCGTACACACTACTGCATATAGACTGTATGTATATATATACCATCATATAGCGGCATGCGTCGCCACGCCAAAAATCGGTTTTACGTGCGGCTATAGATGTTTCACATCAATAACTTTAATAAAACCCGTGGATTCAAAACGATGATATTGTAACATTATGTTAACAGCGCACATAATTTTTTCGTGTAAAAAACCCATTGGTGAAAATGTATGTGCGCTATTAAATAGTTACTAATAAAAAAACTTAGTACCTAACTGTAATTAAACTTAAGTATACGCTGAAAAAGATATCATTTGTTTCAGTAACGCCATCTGCCCGCAACGATCTCAAATACCCATGGGAAGGCAAACACCGTGAGCGCGATTGCGCGGCCAAGGCGCGGCTTATAGTCAGCCTCAATTTTCCTAATACACACGTTTAATCAATAAAAACTAGTTGTGAGTGGCTACAGGTCCCTTAATATCTTCTAAATTTGTAAGTAACAAGACACATGCAATATGAGGCACTTCCGCTTTAGCACGCGTTAGGAAACTTAGAATTTTATAAAGCACTAACCACCTGCAGCTCTATCACCTGTTAAGCTATTCAGATGTCAAGCACATTAAAAGTAAAATTTACTTACTTATTGTCGACTACCTTAGCACTGCTACGAGAAAAAAATAACGTAGAGCATGTTCAGCGAATAAGTTCTCTACTGTTGAGTATAGAAAACTAAAACGTAGAACTTATTCTTCTGTATTCGTAGTTCATTTATGAGTAGGAAGTACTATAACAGAGCTTTTTAAATCTTTAGATACCTAAATATGCAATAGGAACAGTCCGGAAAAACTCATATAAATTTATACACTACACTAATATTTTATAATATATAAATTTTTATGAAAATGAATCATAAAAATCTATCAAGCCGTTTGACCCGGAAAAGAAGACGTGAAGAGGATGTTGAGAAAAATATTGATTGACAAAAGCTAAAAAGGGAAATGAACGCATTTCACCTCATACCATGTCAAGGTTATGCCATGGGGTGCTATAGTAAACATTTGTTGGGTGGTATCACTGAGGTGACGCGATGACGTCACTAATGATAGGTATACAGTACCTACCACACGAAATCTATTAATCGAAGACCTGTTACACAAATAATAAAGTTGTTTACGTTAGTTAGTAGGTCTCCTAATACTTATTTAAAACTCAAACAACTTATGATTTAAAAAACAGAATATGAAAAGTTAGCGCATTAAGTAAATACATATAAGTATAGGTTGGGCTGGTTTATGTAATTGTGAGTGAAATAAACGATTTATTATTTATTTATTTATTTTATTTTTATAGGACGGTAATATCTGATTACATTTACGTAATTTACGTATAAAAACGTTTAATTCGATCAAAATTACAAATGCACTTTAACACTTGCCTGGTAAATCTGTGAAACAGCTAAACAAACAAAATAAACATTGAATATTAGATGAATTCTTTTAATATGTATGTCTTGGATATTGTAAATTATTTTAGTTTTTAGGTGATTATAAAAGTGGTCCCGACAAATGCCCACGCGCAGCGGGCACCAGCGGGGCGCCAACGGTTCCCAACTCATTGCATACGGAACGGTCTTCGATATAAAACACATATAGGTACTTACCTTTTATTTTAATTTGGAAAAACCACAGATAATAACTTATCGGGTATACAAACAAACTACGTAAAAGTACTATTTCATCATCTTGCAGTTGAATTACTTGAGAACGATTGGCGTCATTCTTTATATCTTTGGCTTAGGTCGTTGGTAGTGATGAAATCTACTGTTTTAGGAATTTTTAGTATTGAGTTTTTGGCTGGACCTCGGTTGAACAGTCTTTGCGTTATCATGGCAGTTTGGTAAACTTTTTTAAACGTTTTACTTTACTTTTAAGTTTTTTTTGTTTGTCATAGTGGTTTTTTTTTTGCGCAGTGCACTTTAAGACCCATGCCTATCGATAGAGGTCACTTTGGCGAACAAAAAATGCCATCACACTAAACCTCTAAAGCGTCTCAGAAACGGGATGTTTAATCAAACGTTCTATGATTTTTCCAAAAGTTCATGGTGCATTTTTTAGACCATGAATTTTTGGTTTAACCGCATTGTTCTAAACTCTAAACTATACATAGGTACGGTCGGCTGCATAATTGCAGACCCACCGTAGAGCTCCAAAACGGCTGTTATAAGAATGTTTTCAACACGAGCAAGATTCTAGACACCTGCTTTAGGTGAAGTTTAAAGTCTTCTAACTCATCAATTAATTAAACAAAAATTATTAGAATGCAAACATTCCAATAATAGTAATTTTCGAACTCTACCGAGAGCTGCAATTATGCAGCCGCCTATTAGGAAAAATGTGATTAAACCTCAATGCTCCAACTAAACGTATTAAAGACCTGCACAGAGCAAAAAAATACAACAGAATATCTGTGGTAGAATACGTCATGATCATGATGTCATTTGCCTACCTGTCTCTGTTGACAAAATATTTTGGGCGCACTCACAGAGTACATTATATATATAGGGCGCACTTTTACCACATGAGTAAATAATTCTTTACTCATGTGCTTTTACAACAATTTTACAATATTTTTGTGAAGAAAAGATTTGATTAAACATAAATCTATTGTGAAATGTATGAGGGACCGTTAAATTTTTATCGCCTTCTCCTTCTATGAACTGCACTTTGATGAGGTTTCAGAAAACATGAAAGTAAAGTATCTGAAAACATAAAATTAAAAGGTTCTAGTGGTTTTCAAAACATTATCATCATACTTCACCATTGTTGTAAGTTGATATGAGTACATAGTATGTAGATTGTAGGTACTTAAGTATGTTCTTATACGTAAAGTTAGTTAATACTAATAGATAGGTCTGTCTTTCTAAATCTTTACATGAACCCTAACAGAAATCATCCTATTTGAAGCTTTATAAAGGCATTCATCACTTTGTCTGAAAATGGAAGGAAAAAGAGAAAATGAGACGGAAGCTCGCATAAGGATACGTCTGTAGTGCTTTCTCCGTATAAATGTTTTCACCTATTGCCTTAAGTAATGCCTCCAGTTAGAGCCATCCTTTTTATATTAATTAAATCGAATTTCGCTATCTATATGCCCCTCTGTTTATGCCCCTTATTGGAAATTAAGATTTTTTTCCTTTAGTAATTAGTTGGTAGAAAAAAGAAAACCTAAGGGAAAATCAAGGTTTTATAAAAAATATTGCTCGCTCTATAGCAACTAGAGCCATTATTTCAAAAGAACACAGGCACATTTGACTTGCGTAGGTACCTTCTTACAGGCTTAATAGATAGTTTCGATTTAAACATTTTTGAGCGCAGCTGGACCTGCCTTGTCGCAGCTTTAATTCGTCTACAGCTCTTAATTGCAGCATAATTCTGATAACCGCCATTAATTTGCATTTAACATGAAGTTAGAAGTTAGAAAAACAAATTACCTGTTTAGTAGTATTTTGGCGCGAGGATGAAGTAGGCTTACCCATCACCTAAGTACAAGTTTACAGAAAGTAAGGTTTCTTAAGAGGAAAGGGTACCGGGGACTATTTCCATACAAACTATTACAAACGTAGTCGACTGTTTTCTCCCTGGATAATGACACTAGAGCAAATATTTTTGGTTCATAAAACTTATAACTGCCATGACCATGCCCCTATTTTTTGGTTTTTTTTAATTTTTGAATTTTTGTAATTTTATTTTCTATGATAATTAGAAAATTTTAAAAAACAAAACATAGGGGCATAGTCATGGCAGTTATAGGTTTTATGGCACAAAAATATTTGTGCTAGTGTCATTATCCAGGGAGGAAATAGTCGACTACGTTTGTATGGAGAGCGCGCAGGTACCCTTTCACCTGCTGTTTATTGCGTTATACAAAAATTTGTGAGTAATTTATATTTGTTTTGAATTTTGAATGTTTAGGTATCTTCCATATAAAATTAGACTTTATAGACATTAAATTAGACTTTATAATGTCTTCGATCGACTGATAAGATAAATGGTTAGGTATCTACTATAATTAATCCTGTTAAATATTTTGTCTAATCATTGTGAATAGCATTTTATTTTGTACAAGCACCACCCCGTGGTTTCACTTGTGTAAAACCCCGATCCAATAGAAATATCGGTATTAAAAGATAGGCGCGAAAAACATAACCCTGTCCTTGCAGTCTGGTAAAAAGTAGTTATTTCTCGGTTTCAACATATCCTCATATCAAGTTTCATTTAAATTGTTCCAGCCATTTTAGAGCCTATTCATTACAAGAAATATTCGAAAACTGATGTGATGGTAAAAAGGTAGGTACAATTTTCAATAAATTTCCTGTGAAAATTATGTAAGTAAAGCTGTTTTTCTTTTCAGGAACAACATTGTCGATGTAGATAATAAAATATCTACGTTTTACTTTTTTAAATAATGTGAAAATTCCTGTAAATTGGGCAGAAGGACAGCGAATATACATAGATACAGAAAATGTCTTCTGGAGACAAAATGGACGGGGTAAATAACGATTTACGTAGTGTTAGCGCGAAACTGAGTAGATTCCTTAGGAATGGTGGAATGGGGAAAAGAATAATATGATATAAGACTTCCTACTAACGTCAATTTACGACGTCTAAGTTTGGCTGTCTACAGAAGCGGATTCAATTCAATTCAATGTATTTATTTGCTTTTAGTTGGTTACAGAGGTCATAATAATAGGTAAATAAGCAGGTATCACAACTAATTCATTATTAATATAATTAAGCGTCAAAACAATATTTATATAATTTCAAAGAGCACAGTATACCCATCTGTTTATGACCAATACTATCCATCCCTATTCTCGGGGTCATTCAAAAACTGCTGAATCCTGTTATATGCTTTATGGATCAAGTTGTCATGAAGTTCCCTTTTGAAGAGGAAACTATTATCTCTATGTCTAATTTTGTCCGGAATTTTGTAAAATTTTTACTGCTATCCCAAAAAAACCTTTAGAGTACAGGGCTGTAGTGTGCGGCATAGAAACAATTTTATTTTTGTGATCTTACACTGTGAAGTTCGGAGCGGCGTTTCCACCAATAGAATTGTATAAAGACTGTGCTTCGCTACCTCACTTCGCTCCTATAAACAGGCAGCCTTACACCTAACTGTACAGCAGTAGTGATAGAATAATTATTTTCCGGGGTAAGACCCCGGAAAATAATAGTAATTTCATTTCTCTTACCTCGACGTTTCGACTATGTTACAATAGTAATGGTCGCGAGGAGACTCAACGTCAATAAACGTCGACGTAAGAAAAATAAAAATATGCGATTAAGACCCGGGAAATACTATGAATACAAATCGTGTGAGTTTTTAAAAGTTTAGTAGTGAGGGGATACAACCTGATTTCTGATGGCTTATCTTTACGGATTCAGGCATAGTTTCTTACGTAGACCTATCTGATCTAGGAAGGTATCTTGAATGGTTAATCGGCTTCCCTTTAAAGACATTTTACTCCTCGCTACTGCAGTACTGCAGTCGCTACCTACAGGTCGAATTAAACTAAGACAGGACATGTTTTTTCTTAAAACAAGAAAGTGATCTTAAAGGGTTCCTTCTTTACCTTTTGAGGTACCGAAGCTTACCGAACCCTAAAAATTAAGCACTGTACTTGCCGCCATCTTGGTTGTAGTACCTTAGAAACCGCCTCAGTTACGCGCTAACCAAATAGCACAACATATTTCACACATACTTACTCTACATTTTTAATTTTGCCATATACGTATTCCTAGTAGATGGATACATGTCTATTTGCACGATATATATCTGCCCTTTATAACGTTCATAAATTGCCCGGGCATATAAAATATTGCAGTTAACTTTAGAAACTTTATATCGGTATATGTAAGTTAAATACATTATGTATAAATTGCACATAGCTCGATAGGTAGGCGGTAACAGGGCGTGGCAGTCTACGGCCCTCCCATTGCAACACACCCAGCCCAAACTGGTTTACATTAACTAGGTAGGTATAGGATTTCATATAACCAGGCTAACTGATATGTGGCTCCGATTCATTGTGGAAATACTAGACGTCCGCACTAAGCGTTTAGTCGTAAGAAAAGGAATGCTTCGTCATTTCTTATTCGTACTGCAAGGGAGTGGAATCAGTTGCCTGCGTCTATCTTTCCTGATGTGTACAATTTGGGGGTTTTAAGTCGCGAGTGAATAGGATCTTCTAGGAAACGTGCTACATCTAAGGCCGCATCGTCACTTACTATCAGGCAGGTGTGATAGTGGTCAAACGCTGATCTATCATATGTAAAAAAATATAAGTAGGTAATGTTGGATCTATATGACGAGCTGCAACGGAACTGAAGAAGTCGGTTAAGTATATCGTGATAATGAGGATGCCTTTTTTGCTGAAGTAAACGCAGACAAGCCGCTAAAGCGGACTAAATTGTCAATAGCGATCGGTAGTTCCAATTTCGCGTATAAAGCATCACGCATCCACCTTTCTCGTGCGCAAATGGAACTCTCTGCCCGCGTCGCTGTTCCCCCAAAACTACAACCTGGGAGTCTTCAAGTCTAGAGTGAATAGTTGCCTTCTAGGCGAGCATGCTACATCCTCGACCTTATCTTCGTTTCCCATCAGGTGAGATGAGGTCAAATAGCTGTCCCTGTAAACGTTGTTTTGTAGTATAGATAAATAACCTAGATACCGACTGCAGCGCCATCTGCTGGGCTTATTTGTGAATCTAAACCATCCAGAGCACCACCCAAAAACACAAAAAAATAATTCAAATCGGTCCAGCCGTTTAAAAGGAGTTCAGTGACATACACCACGTGTAGGTACAGTAGAATTTTATATATAGAAAATTATAAACTCTTTTCAAAACTGATTTTTCTTCGGTCATTTAAAACATCTTAAATGTTATTTAGGTAATTGTAGGTTCCTAGAACTGAACACGGGTTTAAGGTATTCGATGAACTAGGCATCTTTCGTGATTGAGCGTAATTATCTGTTCCTTCCTGAGGAGACTCGTCCCTGGGACTATTAACTTTTATTACTGCATTCGCACATTAAGAGCATACATTCAAAAGGCAGTTTCAAAAACCGCAGCTGCTGATCTGTTTCAAAGGATTCAAGGATCATTGACGAGCACGCGCTCCGGTGGTCGTGGCCACACGCCGAGACTCCCTTGGTGACCAGTCTGGTTCAACGATATTGTGAAAATTGTAAAAAAATATATCATGGTGGTGTGGTCGAGCAATTAAATTGGGCGATTCGTATCAATGGAGGAACGTGTGTGTTGTCGCCTCGTAGCCCACGTAGCAAGCTCTAACTACAGTCACACGTTATAGGCTTTAGTAAAGTCTTCAAAATGCAACAATAAGATTCATATTCGGGAGAGCGTCCTATATCATCGCATCGTTACCCACCAGGTGACGGTACCTACTGCAACTTATCTCTTTTGTAATCAGTGATATTGTAATAGCTAATTTGATTTGGCATGTTTTCTAATCTGGTGAAATCTTGTCAAAAATAGCGCTTTGTCAGAGCCCATTCCTAAATTACATAATAGGGATAAACCGCCATCTAGATTTGTCGATTCGCACTACGTTGATATTAAAAACAGATTTTGGAAGGTTCAAGTTTACTAGCACATTTCAAAATAATCCGCTCAATCTTTAATCACGCGCATTTTATGCCATAGCATACACCAATAATTTAAATTGAATTCATAGAATGGTACAAAACAGATGTAATTTTTTTTTAAACTAAAATATCAGCATAATATTTCAGTAAAGTTAACTTTTCTAAATCAGTGAACACACACAGATGGCGCGAGTTTCCGTATGGCTGTTGCGTCACAATTTTGTAGAGTTACAAGGTTTTGGCCTTTCTGACGTAATATTATTACGAATACAAATTCAGTTGACAATAGTGAAGTTCGTGGAATTATTAAACTCGCGGTTAGATCATACCAAATGATTTTGTTATAGTAGGACCTAGGACGGAACTTTATTGTGAGATTATTGAGTCGTCATCTTGTGATTAAAAACAACTAAAGCGTTTGTAAAATATGCCGGCATCGCATACCTACTTATTATTATAATTATATACCTAAACGTTGCGTAGAGATGAATCATGTAACCTTGTTAATGAATTTAAGTTGAATGACATTTTTTAAGATTTAGTTTTTTGCTCAATAATGCTTGATTTCTTTGATTACCTTTACTTTTTGAAAGTCAATTAAATGAGATCACTCATTGATTATTTCGCAGATGGATTCAATGACAAATCAATTGGTTTACGATTCTGTATGTAGCAACAAATAACGCAGTTTGTTTACGTTTCGTTTTTTAAGAAAGTTAAACGGTATCAATTTGACAACACCTTACAATTTAAGTAATTTATGTGTGATTGTCCGTAAGTAGTTAACTACAGTTTAGAACAAAATGATGAAGTCGACTGCAAACACTTAAATTGATTCGCTAGCTTCGTCAATTGTGCTCGTGAACCGGGCAAATATTAACGTCTGTTAGATCCTCGTGCGAATAAACCTTACCTAATATGTTAAAATTATTTGACAAAAAAGTGCCTGAAAAGAGATACGACAACAATGTAGTATTTGACGATAGTTGTGCATTAACAAAGTTAATTGACGGAAATGGGATCGTCCTCACTTGTAAGGTACGTAAAACAATTAAGCTACTCTTTAAACTTAAAAGAACCATAAATCAAAATAGACACAAGATTTATTTTAAAACAAATATGTCATAAAACTGAACAGATTTATGATCATCGTAAGGAAAAACAAAACGACAATCACAATTGAAAGAATGATCTACCAAATGTGTCACTTAAAATTAGTCATGCCCAACTAAAATGTATCATTCTATGGTCTTTTGTTAAGGGTTTTGAGAAGTGACAATACCTGGGTAGCAACGATGCAAGGACAATTGCACCCAATGTCTTGTTTAGGAAACATGCTTTGTGTTAGTCAGCAGAGAGAAATCATTGCCCACCGTGACTGAAGTTTCGAATAATACCCTTCATAAATCAATACCAATCAATGCGGGACATATTACTTCCTTCGTTGACAAAATTGTATACCTTAAAGCTTTATTATTGAAGTTACACAACTCGTATTATGGCTGATCAAAATACGTAAATTCTTACGTAAATAAATTATTTTTGGATTACGATGCTACTTATCTACCTTTGAAATCCACTCAGCAGATAACAATATCATAATACAAAAAAAAATATGTTGCATAAAAACTAAATTCCTTGCTAAACTAAAAACTTGTCCGCGTATATGTCGTGCTAAGGGGTTTAATTTTCCAAAATCCTTCGTTATGATAACTATCTGTAGTTCAGATTTCAGCCCGATCCGTTGACTGTTAATTTGCTATCTTTGGCAGCAGTAGAACTGATTACTGTAGGTTCCTAATGTTCCTATGAGAGGGAAAATACTGCACCCGAGCTTGATTTCTAGATAAAAGATGTGGACGAGCATTCATCTTCCAGCCACAAAAAATTAAAGGGCTCAATGAGATGTGACCCAGATCATATTGATATTACCTATTAGAGATGAACCCATAACTGTAAGTTCCTCTATTAGAGGGAAAATACTGAACCTAAGCTGTGATTTCTTTGATTCATGTAGACGAGCAATGAGCATTCATCTTCATGCAAGACTCAAAAAAAAGTAAATAGCGCAATCCAGAAGCATATTGATTTTATTAGAGATGATCCCAGCTCGTCCATAACACATAAAAAATACTTTCATAATAATGAAGATAAAATATTACACAATGGCGCTCCTCTATGGCTCTATACCTATGCCTTAGTCACGAGTCTAATCCAACGTTTTAAAATCAAATTGAACTCTTACCATCTCCGGGCTTTCTTATTATTTTTACTAAAACCAGAGCAGAGTGCTGCAGGGCCTCTATTAATAGCAACAGAACTGTTACAGTTTTCAAGGTTATTAACCAAAGTCTAGCAAGAACGTGTAAGATGAAACTGAACGATTCATCTATCGTGTGATTCGGAATTAGTTAAGAAAAAAAAAACTGTTTTCAATACCTTTAATTAGATCAATATTCTTTCCAGTTACAACGATAACATACGAAATATGTTGAAAATCATAGCTAATAGGTTACAAAAATTATACATTTTTTTTATTTTTACGAAATCATTTTGCTATTTGGTCTGATCTATCCGTTCTTGAGAAAATCGATGGTGACACACGGACAGACGGACAAGAGTGATCTTATAAAGGCTCCTTCTTTTACCTTTTGAGGTACGGAACCCTAAAAACACCTTCATGGAGTCAGTCTTCAAAGCACGATCTTTGACGTCATCTTCTGTTTTCGTGCGACAATTGAAATTCGCACGAAAACAGAAAACGTACGTCATCGCATTGAAATTAATGTAGAACAATCTTTTTATTTATAGACAAAAATAATTGTAAGACGTAGGTTCTTATAAAATAATCATTTGCAACTTCGAAACTTAAAACAAGATAGATAATAGTACATTGCGATACAAGTGTGGAAAGTTGATCATTCCATAGAGGCGGTTTATGACGCGCGAGCGGAACGCGAGCGTGGCAAAAGCCGAGATGGAATGATCAATTCACACGTGTATCGTACGACGTTTTTTATCACAGTTGCGAATAAAAAAAAAAGACTTGTTATTTTAATAATAAAAAGTTTTTAAGAATTTTAGGTTATGTTTACTATTTTTTGTTAATTACACTCCCGAAAGGCTAGGCAAAAGACTTTTAACCTATACAGCGTCTGACATACAATATTTTTTTAGGGTTTTTTTCATTTGTTTTTGCGTCGGCGGTTAAAAACAGAATATATTAGTTCCGGGTTTCATTAAAAACAGAATATATAATAAAAAAATATTTATGTACCTAAAGAAAAAACAAAATAAAAACAAAACTCAATTTTTAATTATTTTCAAAGACGTCATCACGTAATATTATCGTTCGCAGACTTTAGAGACAACCTTTTGAAAAGAAGAAAAAAGGTACCAACAAAGAGTTTTAAGCCAGCAAGGCTTAAAAACTCTTTGGATGGTACCTTTTTCTATACATCAAAACAGTATAACCCAGATAAAGGAGATAATTCATGTTTCTAACAAAAAATACCCACAAAAAAAAATGCCGGCCAGTAATAAAAATTATTTGTATCTCGTAGAGAATAACATTTTAAACAATGTTTACTAAGGCAACAAAGAGCTACGATCAAAAATCGTTGAGTTATTTTACATTGAAAACCCAAAAAATGCATTTTATAGGGATCCGTTTGACCACTTTTAAGATCCCACTATAACTTCTGAAAGGGTTATTGGATATACCTATGTATATAAATATAATAAAAACAGACAAAACTTATCCATTTACTACTTATTTTTATATTTTTTCTGTAGTAATATCTTAGAAGTGGTCAAACGGATCTCTACAAAATGCATTTTTTTGGGTTTTCAATGTAAAATAACTCAACGATGGTTCATCGTAGCTCTTTGTTGCCTTATTAAACATTATTTAAAATGTTATTCTCTACAAGATAGAAACATTTTTTTTTGTGGCCGGCACGTTAATTTTTGGGTACGATTTGAACGATGTCCTTAAGAATGTTTCATCTACTATATGTCATTAGCAGTAAGATACGTATTTGACATATCGGGATGACGTATTATTTTCCAACACTAGTTGGATTTTTTTTTATCGCACGCGTGTATTACGTTGCATTATGAGCCTAAAAGCGGTTTTTTTTTTTTTTTTTTTTCTTCAGTTATGGCTTCGCACGGTTTGTGCATATAGCCAGTATCAAGTAATATTTTGCATCAAGTTATGGCCCGATTTACAGAAATCGGGCTCAAAGTGTTTCAAGATGGTCAAGTCGTCAAGTCACAGTTTGTCAAGTCAGGGGTCATAGTAAAGCGGTGGCTACTTTACTATACCCTTGTAGGAGATTTTGGAGGCAACGAGAAAAGTCCATGTTTGACACTGATTTTTACTTTCACTACACTTGTGCACTTTCACAGAACTAAATTAGATAACTTTCCACCGGAATTATACAATTTAACTCGGTTTACAACTAAGTTTCGTGTAAATAAAACTGCAGCACGACACATGTTGTTGGCTCGTTCCCGCCAAAACCTAAAAGCGGTTTAATAAGATCCACTTTATGAGCAACTGTGATAAAAACTCTTTATTGAAACTACCATATTAAAACTCTAATTCTAACATAAATTCCTGCATTTTTTTTTTTTTAAATAAATCAAAAAATATGGCCAACAATGCCTTATATGACAATAGGGTTGCCTGAAAGAAATCGTTTTCCGCGATAATGCACCCCATTTATGCAACTTATACCTACTTTCTAGCTATTACTTATTTTGTGTAGGTATATAGGGTTATTGGAAATTATACTATAGCTAGCCGTCGAGGGCTACTTCTGTGCACCATAACAAACAACTTTTGTTCACAGACTTTTGGAAATTCGAAAAATAAAATTAAAATTTTGAAGTTATGTAAATTCGAAAAACAGCAGTATTTTTAAAATAAAGGTCATTCAGACTAAGAATAGTAGATAAAACTTAAAAAATAAGTAAAATTTTAAGGTTAATGACCTCTCCGTGTAAGGAACAGCTGATTTTCAGGTAAACCTAACCTCAACATGTTCGAAATTTTTTTCGAATTTCCAAAAGTCGTAGAACAAAAGTTGTTTGTTAAGGTGCACAGAAGTAGCCCTCAACGGCTTCCTAGTATAATTACCAATAACCCTGTATATATCGTGTTCTGTGTTCCTTTCTGTAAAGTTATCTATCTATCATTAGCACAATAGTAAAAGTCTTTTCTTCCAGTCAAGTCAATTGATCTAAATTATTTTATGTCTAGTAATTTTATTACTTGGCAGTCCATTGATTGTATGAGTTGGTACTCTTGGTACCTATTAACGCAAATCAATGATTGAATAAGTTTGATTGTGCCAACACTAGTAATCTGCTACATTATGACATGATGAAGGTCACAGCTCCAATAGGAGACATATGGAATATGACCTTGGCCTCTGTGCTCCCAGAATTGAGAGCCAATGGTGTGGAAAGGAATTCATTGCGTCACGACATTCAAAAACCTCGACTGATATTACCATTTTTCAAGTAGGTACCTACGTAGTTAGGTATAAAATGGGTTTCAGGGCAAAATCCTAAACAAATAGATATAGCAAAAACTGCTCAAATAAGTCATGATTTTGACATAAAATCAAAACTGCATCTGAAACAATTCCCTAGTGGGAGTTGAACCTGTTCATTTTGTTCATATTATTATGTTTTTAGTAGGCTGTTTTTATTGTAGTTAGGAAATAACATGTGATTGACTACTATGTAAAACTCCTATTAACTGAATATTGATGGTCTAATACCTTTGGACGTTTATACTTATTATATAGGAAGTAATTAAGTGAACACAAAAATGGTGACTCATACAATCTCGACAGTTTTTGACATATTTATGAATGTATATATCAACCAGAAAGCTTGATAAGATAGCTCTGTTTTCATCAGCTCTATCGAACATCGAAAACGTTTTGATTTGAAAGGCTTTAACGTGGCAAAACAAAAGTCTTGTTTCAGTAGATCTAAAATAGATTACCCACTTACCAAACTTTTCCAACTCACACGATTTGTATTCATGGGTTTTCATCGTGGTTTTTTTCTTACCTCGACGAAAAATTTAACATCACTACATAGTATAAAACAAAGTCGCTTTCTCTGTCCCTATGTCCCTATATCCCTATGTATGCTTAAATCGTTAAAACTACGCAACGGTTTTTGATGCGGTTTTTTTTAAAGATAGAGTGATTCAAGAGGAAGGTTTATATGTATCGTGACTTACCATAGTGTGAGATAGTATGTCAAACGGTGACCTATTTTACTTATAGGGACGATTTTTACCATAAATTTAAAAAGCATAGAATATTTAACTTCTTTAGTATCTACATATAATATGTAATGTATAATACATGCATAATATAGCCGTGCGAAGCCGGGGCAAGTCGCTAGTATAAAATAATTCGTAATAAAATACGCGATTTAGATCCGGAAAAATAATATTATGAAACATACCTAGCGTATGGAAAATCTACTAACTCAGTAATAAATACATATAATACTTACTTACTATTTTTGGAGGGTTTGGGGTATCCTATACGATTTTTTTAAAACGTAATAGAGGTAAATTGCTAATACCTACCTAGATGCTAAAGCTAAATATTCTATGCTTTTTATATTTATGGTAAAAATCTTCCCTATAAGTAAAATAGGTCACCGTTTGACATACTATCTCACACTATGGTAAGTCACGATGAGGTCTAAGATGTAGCACGCTTTCATAAAGGTACGCTGCGAGCTGCTGACCAGACAGTAGACAGCTATTCGGTTTGTCTCATGAAGCTAGTGCTAGCTTCATGGTTTGTCTACTCGTATGTCAGTAGCTCGGCTCGCCTTCACTGTCTACACGACACTAGCTGCTGTCCAGTCTTAAATATACACTGTACGCGCAGCACAAAAGACTGGTTCCGCTCAAGACGACCGACTGTCCCGCTAGCACTGGCGAGCTACTGCTGAACGCGTCTTTACGATGCGAGCGACGGCCGAGCTGAGTCATGTACGAGTAGCTGGCGGGCGAGCATGCGAGTCCAACTCGCACGTGCGAGTTACTCGTAAGTGACGTCCAAACAGTGCGAGTTACTGCAGTGCAGCTACTCGGCAGGCTGACTCGTACGCTAGCTCGCACTGTGTAAACCAGGCATTATATGCTCATGTCGCCCCCAAAAATACGGAAGATCCGAGACTCCTAAACCAACTAGACGTCTGTTTGTGGCTGCAGAGAGCGGTGTTGGCCTAGTGGTAGATACCTCGACTTTTATTCTGAAGGTCGTGGGTTCGAATCCAGGCCGGCCGTGCACCAATGTATTTTTTATGTGCGCTAATTGACATTGCTCTTACGGTGAAGGAAAACATCGTGATGAAACCTGCAGCTTAGTTGGCTCCAGAAGTATTGAAGTACAAGTTCTCTCCTATGGATATGGTCGACTAAGCTGAGAGGGTAGTAGGTGCTGGGTAAGCCTACTCCATCTTCACGCAAAAAGGACCCGATTAAAAAGGTTCTAATCGCGGAAAAACAGCCCGTACACAAGTACAAGACCTACGTATCACACAACAACACAAGACACAAAGAACACTGACAAGTCAGCTTGTAATATTTTTATAGTAAGCCCAAAACGGAACTATACATATTCTATCAAGCTGTAAATAAAAGTTGAACTTGAAAAACACTCGGTACGGAATTAAAATCTGCCTAACCAGAGCTATCAATCGATAGATAGCTTCGAGTTACCCTCCTCGTAATCACACACGATAAATTGATAACATTTATCAATAGATATACATTTTATTACACAGTAAACTCTACCGCCAGTCGATATGATCACTATTGTTAGCTGACATGTGCAACTGGATAACAAGAAATTAATTAATTAGTGGTACATTTTGTTCACAATGAAGGAGTCGGGGGATGATATGGGGACGAGGAAAGCCAGCAACAAATATACTTTTAACGATGTCCCTAAACCGCAGAAGAAAGGAAAAGGAAAAGAAGAGGAGGATAATGCATCTGAAAGGTGAGTTTGACATTTTTAACAAGATTTTATAGTGCTCTACGCAGTGATGTAACTATACCGTACGAGGCCCGTGGCAAATTCATTGGATCAATATTTTACGTGATAACGTCATAAGAAAACATTGATGGTAATCATAGCAACGATAATACGTTGCTATGGTTTCCATTTGTTTGTCAATAAAACTCACGTTCCCGTTGCGTGACGTCACACTTTTTGTGAGTGCCATCGATTTATAAGACGTTATTACGTTAAAAAAAAACAATATGTACCTACTTCGAAAACTCCATAGACTTAATACCTCAACAACCCAAATCCTATACTTGTTGATTGTTGTCCTATACCTAATACTGACTCATCCTACTTCATTTCATATCCTACTAATATTGTAAATCACATTCATAATTTTAGTAGGAAAATAGTAGAAAAACTATAGTAAAGTATTTGCCAACATAAGTATTTATTATGAAAACAATTGTGAGTTCTTTAGTGTTGTTTTTTAATACTAAACATTTCAAATGTTCTATTTTACAGTTCAGAAAAAGAAAAGGAACAAAACGATGTTCCGAGTATATCGTTTTTCACATTGGTGAGTACAAAGTTGTCCCAAAGGTTTTATGAACCTAAAGTTTATCTTTAGCGCCTCATTTCACAGTTCAAGTACCTACCTGTACTATCCTTTGCGAACAAGAAAATCATACAATAAGTAGGTATATGAGTATATGACATAATATTAAAAGTTTATTTCTCATTGTAAAGTTATGTAAGTAAATATGTACTTATGTATAACTTTAGGTATGATGTTCCTTTGGCTTGTTTTAGTTAAAAAGTTATCGCGTACCTAATCCACGTTTTATCAGTAAATATACGCGCTAAATTAATCGGTAATTTACTTCTACCAAATTCTTTACTCATTCGAAATAATATTACGAATTTCATATAAATAGAATACTTACCTATGATGCAATCGCAATTTACCTACTACGAGAATAAGGGATGGAACTATACTTATCTACTAATAGTAATAAGAAATATCACCTACATATAAAATGCTTTGTTCTGAATGACTGACTGACGGATCAACGCACAGCCTAAACCGCTGATCGCAGAGAACTGAAACTTGGAGGGTGTGTTCTTTGTGTGACGTAGGCATCCGATAAGAAACGTTTTTGAAATTTTTTACTTCTACACGGACGAAATCGCGAGTAAAATCTAGTAAGTTATAAAAGTAATGATTTTTTTTATATTTTTAAAGTGCTAAGCCTGCACTGGGCTATCTGAAAATATTTTTAAGGAAAAATGCATCTTCAAAAATTGCGACTAAGACGAGACTCGAACTCGCATCCTTTGAATACCGTTCAAATGCGTTACCAATTCCGCCACTTAGTCAAGTACCGTCATAAAAGTAAAAGTAAAGTAAAGTAGTCGTTATAAAAGTAGTCAATGTCACCATGGTTTATGAATATACTATAGTCGAAATTCCAAGAGGAAACGTGGAAGAATATCAATATTATCATAGAAATCGTTCATATTCTAAATTTACTTATCTTTATCACAATTTAATACGAAAAAGAAAAATGGAACTATCCATTATCTTTTTCTATCTATACTAATATTAAAGCTCAAGAATTTGTTTGTTTGAACCATAGAGGTACTATGTACGTAGTACATAATACCTCAATGGTTTGAACGCGTAAATCTCAGGAACTACTGATGAATTGAAAAATTATTTGTGTTGTAGCATATAGCCTTCCTCGATAAATGACCTATCATTTATCGAGGAAGGTTATAGGCTACTTTTCAAATTGATATTCTCTTCATTATGAGAAACTGCGGAGCGCAGCTAGTTTTACATTTATGTCACCCTGAATTATGAATATAGTCGAAATTCCAAATAATATAAAATCATAGAAACCGATCAAATTCTAAACTTACGTATCTCTATTACAGTTCCGTTTCGCCTCTACCCTAGACAAAATTAGAATGTACTTAGCCGTAATATGTACCCTAATCGGTGCTACAACGACACCCTTCAACACATTGCTGCTAGCCGATCTGCTAGAAGCCATGGTGTTATTCGGCAGCGGAATTACAACATCAGATGCATTCCTTCAAGCAGTTACAGATTTCGCCGTGTGGAATGGTGTTATTGGTGCAATTTTACTCCTATCGTCCTATTTAGCAACAGTATTAATGAATTGGTCGGCTTATAATCAGGTAAGTGACTTTTTATCTGTTTCCATGTTATTTTACTACCATATTGTTGTCTAGTATCTCGATCATGTTTAGAAGGCATGTCTGTGATAGCAATTATTGTCATTTTTATTAATTTATTGCACAAAGAAATTTATGTATTACGTAGGTATGTTACGTCTTAAGATGCCATGTTTGAAAATTCTCAATTAAGTTATAGGTATTTGTCGTCTTTTTTTTGCAGGTTTATAGAATAAGACAAGCGTACTTAAAAGCAGCTTTAAATCAAGATTTTTCCTATTTTGATCTCAAGAAAAATGCAGATATAGCTTCTAAAATAAATAGGTAATTATTTTGACCTCAACAACAAATGGGTTTTCCGTTGATTGAAATAATTATAATTGGTACCAATGTATACAACAAACATATAAACGATGAATACTAAGTAGCTAAATTTTGTTCCAGTGACGTAATAAAATTGGAAGATGGAATCGGTGAAAAGCTCACAATGTTTATTTTCTACCAAGCTTCATTCCTCAGCTCTCTTATAATGGCATTCATTAAGGGGTGGAAACTAACTTTACTATGTTTGATATCATTCCCCATTACGTTGGCATTAGTTGGTATTGCTGGGCTGGTGAGTAAATAAGCCATTTTTACTTAGGATCTATACAAACCCATAACAGTATCATAATTTAGGATCGTAAAGGAACTGGCATTTCTCGGCTTACTTTGTCGTATTCGTTGGGATTTCATACATTATTCACGTCCCTTCTATTTAAAACAAGTAATTTTAAGTTCCAATGTTATATTGGAGGATTTGGTAGGATTAGCTTTTAATTAGCCGATTTTAAAGGAGGTTCTTAAGTCCCTATTTATTTTTCTGTGATTTTTTTACAATTTCAATACCTAGTTATTAAGCTTTCTTTTTCTGCCCGCAATATGTGAGGTAGGTAAGCACGGCATATCTTTCTTCTCCACTCTGTTCTATTCTTAGTTAAGTCCGCGTGCCCTATATCATCCTATCATTTGTTTAACTGTTTAAAACATAATAGGAACTCTAGCAACAAAAGTAGATTGTAAATATGCACCATCCATCATAGAGTAAGTGAACTAAACAATTTAATGATTTTGAAAGGTTGCCTCAAAATACTCCAAGAAGGAAGCCATTGCGTCAGGAAAAGCAGGTTCTGTGGCTGAAGAAGTTCTGTCAGCCATCAGGACAGTTTACGCGTTCAGTGGGCAGCAGAAAGAAATTGAGAGATACGAAGTCCATTTGCAGGAGGCAAGGAGAATGAACATGAAGAAAGGTAAATAGTCCAAAGTCCAACAACAAAAAAATAAGTGGAGTCAAAGGAGGTTAAATATGTATTTAAGAAAAATTAGGAGCCTTTGATAGGTATCCAATCCTCATCATACATTGTGCATTGGTTGTGGTATATTTTAATTTATCATTGTTCCAGGTATTTATGCTGCCTTGGCTATGGGTGTTCTTTTCTTCTGCATATTCGGTTCCTATGGTCTTTCAATGTACTTCGGATACTGGCTAATGCTCAACGAAAGTGAAAACTACGATGTCTCTACCATGATTGCTGTAAGTTTTGCTAAGAAAATTAAATTTAGAATTTAAAAACCCGCGACTTTTATCACCCATAACTTTCAGATGGCTGAAACAATTTCGATCAAACAATCAAACACTCCCGACTAATTCACCTTTCAAACAAAAGAAACGAAATAAAAATCGGTTCAGCCATTCGGGCGCTTCCATGCCACAGACAGACACACACACAGACACGTCAAACTTATAACACCCCGTCGTTTTGGTAAAAAAACAGCAGCAGTAGACTAAAAATATTCCAAATTCAATTTACTCTCTATTTTAGGTGTTCCTCGGTGTGATGACAGCATCAATGAATTTTGGTATTTCCTCGACCCTAATGGAAGTGTTCGGTATATCACGTGGTGCTGGAGCCCAAATCTTCAACCTTATAGATAATGTGCCTGCTATCAATCCACTACTCAATGTAGGAGTTGTACCAAAGGATATAGAAGGACAAATAGAATTGAAGGATGTGAAATTCCATTATCCATCGAGGCCTGACGTGCCAGTAAGTTTGATCAAAATTTGTTAGCTTAATAACCTGATATATTCATTGCACATGAAAGATTGAATAAAGATGCACAGCAATGATATTTTCCTCGTTCATTACTCATTGTATTTAATTGAAGAATGACAATACGAGCCATTTTCAGGGCAAATTAATAACTTCTGAACGTATTTTTGTAAGTGGATATCTAAGTTGTGATAGTACACCTCAGTAACGCTAAATAGCCGCATCCTATTCATATCTTATCGCAGGACTTTTTTATAAATTGAAAATTATTTATTTTTCGATTCCATAAACCTACTAATGGCTCTTAATTATATTGATAAAAAAGAGCGTGATGATAAGTTTATGTCAAATCATTGCGAATTCTTTAAGCATTAAATGTCTTAGTCTGGATCACGATTAGACCATGCGATTATCACTATACTATCATACAGTTACTCTAGTCTGAGTATAACCCTCCCTTTTTTACTAACAACCTTACTTCGAATTATAAATACATGGGAAAGTATTACCTACCTCTTCACAGTAAAAGGGCTTGAAATATTGCACAAGACTAGTTCATAGGATGAAGAATGTTCTAGGCTACTTTGTATGCTAGTGAAACCCCGAGCTGCAACTAGTAGAACTAACAGTACTTGAGGGAACACATTGTCCTTAATGTTTGAACTACGTGACGTTTTACGCAAAATAGATCTAATCAACATTGCTTTCAAATGATATGTTGAGAAAATACTACTAAGTACATTCTACATACAAGTTCTTCAATATCTTCAGGTTCTAAAAGGTATATCATTGACGGTGAAGCGTGGACAGTCAGCCGCTCTGGTCGGACACTCGGGCTGCGGGAAGTCTACTATCATACAACTGATTTCGCGGTACTATGATGTCGAAGACGGAAATGTAAGTTATTAATTTACAATATTGTTGCTAAATGTATAGTTATTTTTTTTAATACATATGCGACTCCATCGGGCTCGGTCTCTCCAATTGCCGGCATCTCTTCCGGAGGCCTGTAGCAGCCTGAAAAGGCTGCTAGCCTTCTGGAAGGACTTGGGATGGTTGGAGTAACAAGTAGGATATTGAAAATGAAGAGGTTAAGTGTGGAAACAGCCTACGGGGCTGATACTAAACTAAACTAAGTGACTCCCTTCCTTTTACAAAAGTTCGTGTTATAATGTTGTGATTGATCATCAGTCAATTTATAACATGAAATTTTGTATAGGAATATCCAGCAGCACAATAGGATCTAATAAAGAATATGCTTGCTGTTGGTTTACTTTTTTTGTTATGTAATTACAGTTGAACATTGTTTCAACATGAGTATCTACGAACTTTTTATCTTACAAACTAAAGTATAATATCTCAGATACACAAATAGGTATTTGATAGTTAATCCTTGGGCCTATTTATTAAAGTAGTAAGAATATGATTATGAGGATAATTCTAGGGTACCTATATCATAACTGTATGAAGTTGTAGACAAAATTGCAGCCATAAAGATTCGATCAAATTGATTTCAAGGTTATTCATTTGTTTCGCTATATTATGAAGATGAACAATTAAAGACAATCAAACATTAGGTACCTATTTTCAATTTGTTTAATAGAGAAGATATGTACGATAAACGAATGCCTATTAGAGAAGTCTAACTATAAAAAAGTAAGATTGAAGAATCCATAATAAATTAGTTACCTACTCATGGTTAATCAAATGAACAAGAAGACCAGGAAAACCCGACTTTAGCGATACCTATTTTCAATGTTCACAAAACTAACTGATATCTTATCTTTCACCTCCTAATCGTTTGATAAGGTACATTGTAAGCTAATTTTGCATTGTTTCAAATGTTTGGTCGATGATAGATAATGAAGGAAGACTTTGGTTAACCTAAATACGATTACATTTTAGTCTGTAGTGTAATAGATAGTTTTTATTTAACAACCTGTCTTCTAACATTTAGCGAGAATTATTGGGTTGGTCATTGGTGTAGGTATACATACCTGGTACGATTTTTAGAGACTCGTATACATAGTAATCACATTTCCGTCCGTGTTGTATATGATATTGGGGCAATCAGCAATAATATACGTCAAATAGTTACTGTTTATTGATTAGATTGCTTTTATTGTCTTTAGGTGCTTATAGACGGTAACGATGTCCGCCATCTGTCCATCCGCTGGCTTCGCAGCCAGATTGGGCTCGTGGGCCAGGAACCTGTTCTCTTCAACACCACCATTAGAGAGAATATCCGATACGGCCGAGAGGGGTCTACTAACGAGGAAATCGAACAGGTCGCCCGTCAAGCCAACGCTCACGAATTTATTATGAGACTGCCAAATGTAAGTTGAAAATACAACCAAAGAAACGTCTCTTAAGAATAATAATGAACGAAATAAAACGACATTTAAAAAATTCTTCATATTTTTCAGGGATACGATACCTTAGTAGGAGAAAGAGGAGCATCATTGTCGGGAGGTCAGAAACAGCGTATAGCAATAGCAAGAGCTCTGGTTAGGAACCCTAGCATTCTTCTACTGGATGAGGCCACTAGTGCGCTTGATAACAACTCAGAAGCTAAAGTGCAGAAAGCTTTGGACAAGGTAAATAAAGCACTCCAACCTAACCAACCTCTCTATAAATCGCGGCAACTTTAATTAGGAACCAAAGGAAGTTTAGAATTTAATTTACATATAGAATAACGCATAGAGATGGATATGGGAGGCGAGAGTAAAACACACTTTAGAATCCTTTTTACTAACTGAATCTGTTCTTTTTATAGGCAGCAGAAGGTCGTACTACCCTAATTGTAGCCCATAGGCTATCAACTATTAGAAACGTAGATGTGATCTATGTATTCAAAGATGGTGCTGTTGTTGAAACTGGAAACCATGAAGAACTCTTCAAATTAAAGGGACATTATCATCATATGGTGATGATGCAGTCTTCACCGTTGGAAAACGAAGCTATAGGTAAAATGAGGTCTACAAAAGTATAAAACTAGATGATGCATAACATCTTAAATGCCACATATTATATAAGTATAACATCAAATGCCACATATATCCTGCAAATACATTTAACTATTTGTCAACAGAAAATGGTGGAGGCAAACTCACCAGTCAGTTATCAGTCAGGAGCGAATTAGATGAAGATGAGGACATGGTTATGAGAACAAAAGTAAATAAAAAATACCACAAAATATTTGAATATTTTAAGAATAACAACAAATACTAACGAGTTCTTTTACATTTTCAGTCCGTAGAACAATCAGAGGCACAAAGTAGAGATGTATCGTTCTTCGAAGTTGTACGTTTAAATAAGCCAGAATGGAAGAGTGTCACTATAGCTAGTGTATGTGCATTAATCGGAGGTTTCGCTATGCCACTGTTTGCTGTCATATTGGGAGGTTTCATTGAAGTAAGTGCTAAATCTCGCGTGAAACAAGAAGTAGGTGAACCTATAATGTAATATCAGTGGTTATCCTAATTGTCATGTTCTTTTAGGTCCTGTCACTCGAAGATCCAGATGAAGTTATGAGAGAAATCATAAGATATTCACTTATATTTGTCGGTGTCGGACTGTTTTCAGGCGTAACACAGTTTATTATGGTAAATATCATTTTAGAACGATATTATGACATGAAAGATGAAAGTAAACTAAATATATTCTTGTAAAATCCTTAGGTCTACGGATACGCAATAGCTGGAGAATATTTAACAGAGAGGCTTAGGAAGACGATGTTTGAGAAACTTCTACAACAAGAGATAGCCTTTTTCGACGACAAAGAAAATTCTACCGGAGCTCTTTGCGGTAAACTCTCTGGTGAAGCTGCAGCTGTTCAAGGGGTATTTATTCAATCAATATTTTCTAAAAAATACAATGCATCATATTCTTGACTAGATAATAACTTTATATAATTTCCCAGGCAACGGGTCAAAGAATAGGATCAGTATTGAACGCACTCGGAACATTTAGCTTGGCGTTGGTGTTAGCGTTAGTCTACGAATGGCGAGTCGGCTTAGTTGCGCTGGCATTCGTACCGATCCTCATGTTTATTCTGTACAAACAAGGCAAGATGACGATGGCGGAATCGTTTGGTGCTGCGAAAACTATGGAGAATAGTTCGAAGGTAAAAAAGCTTTAAGATATGACACAAGCCCGAAATTATAATATTAACTAGGTGATTTCACAGAAGCTCGTTTATTTTTCTTACAGGTGGCTGTTGAAGCAGTAGCTAACGTAAGAACAGTAGCTTCTCTCGGTCGGGAACAAACGTTCGTTGAAGATTATACAGATCAATTGACACCAGCTTTGACGTTGGCGAAACGCAGCACTCATTGGCGAGGCATCGTATATGGATTGTCAAGAGGTCTATTCAGTTTCGTTTTAGCGGCTTCTATGTACTACGGAGGTATACTCATATCTAGAGGCGAGGTTTCTTATGCTGATGTTTTTAGGTAAGACTTTAATGAAGTAACTACATTATTATTGTACTATCGAAGTAATTAATTCATTTAAAAATAAACATGGGGCCTAGCATGATGCCTTGGGGACATCTTCACAAAAAAAAACAAAGATCAACTTAAAAAAGTATGTAATGTCTGTTACACACATATTCTAATTGTTTGCGTTTTATTATTAGATCTGTGCAAGCCTTACTTATGGGAGCATCAACGGCAGCAAACGCCATTGCGTTTGCGCCTAATTTCCAAAAGGGAATTAAGGCCGCAGGACGAATCATCGTACTGCTGCAGAGACAATCAAAAATCGTCGACCCGACGAGACCAGCTGCTAATAACTTTGTAAGAACCATACACAGTTTCGATTTTAAAAAAACCTTATTAGTTTTAGAGTGAGAAGTTGTACGTCCGTCTGTCTGTCTGTCCGTCCGTCTGTCTGTCTGTCCGTCCATCTGATATTTATGTTGCAGGCAGCTTCAACCTGTTACTTTTGTGTTACGCAGCTTCAACCTGTCACTTTTGTGTTACAGTGATGCCCGCGTATTTTAAAATTTCACTCTTATCATTTTTTCATAACACACCTAAAGAAGTAAACTTTATAAATATGTGGTTGTTATAACCAAAATTACATTAATAATATGGTTTTAGAGAGGAACAGGTCAAGCCAGTCTTCAAGAAGTTCACTTCAAATACCCAACTCGTCCGACTATCAGGGTCCTCAACAATATTGACCTGGAAATTGAGAAAGGAAAGACTGTCGCCCTCGTTGGCCAAAGTGGGTGTGGCAAGAGTACTGTTATACAACTGCTGGAAAGATACTATGACGCTGATAGTGGTATTGTTGTAAGTTGACTTTTAATTTTAGTAGCGTATCTGATAGCGGTCCCTAATAATATCACTTATTTAATAACTAGCGACCCGCCCCGGCTTCGCACGGCTATATTATGCATATATTATACATATAAACCTTCCTCTTAAATCACTCTTATCTATTAAAAAAAGCCCATCAAAATCTGTTGCGTAGTTTTAAAGATTTAAGCAGTCAAAGGGAAATAGGGACAGAAAAAGCGACTTTGTTTTATACTATATAGTGATAAACCTACATTCTAAAGTCTGACCTCCAACCCGTCATCTTCGCTTTAAGTAAGACAAACAGCGATGAGAGAGTTGGCGATCCGCGCCTTGACGTGGGGGAAATAACATCCCAGTCGCCACCCGGAGGCGACTGGGACTTTTAGTCCCGATTGCCACCGGGTGGCAATCATGTGGGGGCGACTGGGATTATACGCGCATATCACCCTCTACGACGTCAAACCAACACTTATTTGTTTTTTATGATATAGATAAAATAAAGATGTTTTTTTACATTTTTTTAGGCACAAGACGGTATACCTATTCCGAGACTGCGTCTCACCGACGTCCGGCACACAATCGGTTTCGTACAACAAGAGCCTATACTATTTGACAGGACCATCGCGGAGAACATCGCTTACGGAAACAATTCACAAAAAGTATCTATGGACGAAATCCTCGACTCTGCTAGACAGGCTAATATACATAACTTTGTAACAAGTTTACCGATGGTAAGTTGTGTAATTAATATATTGGGTTATTCTACTCCAAGTTGCATCGTTGATGTTGGGGTTTTAAATGGAACTGTTTTACACAGATCTACTTGTACCTACTTGTATACGGGCTGTTTTCCGCAATTAGACGCTTTTTAATTGGGTCCTTTTTAGAATGGAGTAGGCTTGCCCAGCACCTACTACCCTGCCCGATTTAGACAAAAATTAAGAGGGCATCATTAGATTTTGATTATTACCCTAACCAGAAATCTAATTACCTACTTTTAATTTTTATCATAATTGGGCACGCAACTCCTTTTCGCATACATCGCTATCTTTTGTAGACTTTAGGATATAGCCCTGAAGGTCCATCATAAAAACAACCCTTTTAATCTTTATTTAAACTATTCTAGGGTTACGACACGAACATCGGTTCAAAAGGTACTCAACTGTCTGGGGGACAGAAGCAACGCGTGGCCATAGCGAGGGCGCTGATTCGACGACCAAAAATGCTACTATTGGATGAAGCCACCAGCGCGTTAGATACAGAGAGCGAAAAGGTAAAATTAAATAAAGTTCATAAGAAGTATGTTAAGCCATGCGTAAAGCTGGGAATACATTGTTCGGACGCGTCCAACAGTCGCGACTTATAGCCATCTGTGTAATGTAAATGCATATTGTTACTGTGCACACTATCGGACGTCTACAGCGATCTGGGCCGCTGGATGCTAAACGACCTGGCACATGCACTTATCAGTCGCGGCTGTCGGACGCGTCCGATAATGTGTTTCTAGCTTTATGCTCTATCTACAGAATACAGATATGACGTTTGCTAACTCGCCTGTAAAATTCAGGAGTGTGCGTTATTGTGTGCGCCACAAAGTTGTATGCATTATTGCTAGGGAACTTCCGTTATGTTCTTAGTACAAAAAGGTTTCTCGAAGCAAAAAATAATGTTCCTTCTATAAATGCTAAAGAGTTATTTTTTAGTCAAAAGCAGTTTTTTTAAATAAAAAATACTGCTAATTATTTTCAAGAACATTTACTAAAAACTAGAAGTTATTCTTTTCTGGTCTAAGAAACCTTTTTATTTCTGTGTACAACAGCGCAGTACGCCTACGCATAGGTATCTAGTTAGCATCATAACCTGCAATCCCTCAAGAAGCGGTCTGTGTTTGTCATTACAATGGATACTTTCTCACTATTCCTTTTTTCTAGGTTGTCCAAGAAGCCCTAGACAAAGCTAAAGCCGGTCGAACATGCGTGATGATCGCCCATCGATTGAGCACCGTCCGAGACGCTGACGTCATTTGCGTCATCAACCACGGCAGAGTTGCCGAGAAAGGAACGCACACCGAACTCATGGACATGAAAGGATTGTATTACAATCTAAATAGGAGAGGTTATTCATAACGATATCAGTAAACCCCTAAGAGGGAATGTGGCAGAAGAAATGAAACAAGAAATTATATAAGTTCGTTCAGATGAATGTCGAGAGGAGATGTATAATAGTTCGACCAAACCAATGCCAACATTACCACCGTGAACGTATTGGTTTGAGAAAGCTTTAAAATTAGTATCACTAACTTATTTGTGTCTATTTATGTCCGTTAACGATTGCTGTGAATATGATGCCTGCACAAAAAAGAATATATTATAAGCTAACTACAACCCGTGGTTTTACCCGCATCCTATAAAAGATTGCCCTTCTCCTTACTATGATTACTCCTGTAAAAAATTTCATAGAAATATGTCTGGTCGTTTGGCTGCGAAGAGAAAACAAACAAACTTTGACATTTATAATTCCTATACCTACTATATGTACTTATTATCTGTGCCAGTTACTTACGAAGATAAATAAAGTGCCTTTAAAATCACAATACAATATTAAGAAGACTAAAGTGCAAGTCAAGACAGAACGTATCTGGACGTAAGACACGGATATGACGCGGACGCAGTTTTAATATTTGCAGGTGACAATAAGCGTCTTGTTTGCATCGCATCCCCTCTAATCCTATAATGACGACCTCTGTGGCAAGTCCTGCCTGTGACGAAAAAGGTTTTAAATAATATGTGCAAAAATCCATTAAAAGTTGTAATTGAAGTTGTACTCTTTTTTTGTAATAAACGTAAGCCTAGAATACAAACCATTCAAGTTTAATATCAATAACATAATATTTTGTTGCAATGAAAGGGATGAAAACATCTACGCCCCGGAACAAAAATTGCATCAAAAAATGTCATTGTGGTATTGTGACCCTCTGAACAACGTTTTTGAGACTATGACAGCAAAAGGTTGCGGGTTCTTTTCCCGCCGTCAAACCAATATTTGTTCCGACGGCGAATATGTGTGGCCTGGGTGATGCATAATAGTTACTATTTTCTTAGCCTTTTATACACCTAATTTCCAAAAAGGTATTTCTTGATGAGTATTTTTCTCTTTTATATTATACTCGTGGATGTAGAATTGTAGATAGCCGTTCTCTGGTCACTATAACACAAGCATAAAAGCTTGGCTTGAGGCTAGATGGCGCTGTGTCTTACAAGATTTATTTCATACGTTTCGGATCGCATCGTTTCTTTCCATACAGTAAGAATTGTATTCGTGTCTTATGTCCGTATAAACGTTTATTAGTGACGAGTTAGTCAAATTATGTTAAAAAAAAGTACATAAGTAAACACAAGCTATGTTTTTTGTTTGTTGAAAGTATTTTTGTAAAACTATATATAAAGTCTCAGTACTTAAAAACATTATCAATTCAATGCACTCACTTAATATGTAGGTACTTCATTTTAAATGTTTCCCATCAAACTGCAGTAAAACCAGTGAGACTATTTATGCAACTTTGATGTTTCAAAGTAATGTAGAGTTACATTATTGTACCTAATTTAAGTTGTTGTCGCACGAATGCACTTTTTATATTTGTATATTTTTTAATAAATAAGAAGGTACATATCTAAAAAGGTTACATATTTTTTATTTAACATCCTCATAATAATATTATTGTCTGAAAAATAAAATTACATAGGTAGGTACTACCTACCGCGTATTTTACAATTTCCCTTTTGTAACCGTGGTACACCCAGTAGTACCACTAGTGGTACTACGGTTACTTTTTCATTACCGTGGTACCCCAGTAGTACCTCTGGTGGTACCACAGTTATAAAAAAATAACCGTAGTACCACAGGTGGTAAAGTAGTACCAGGGTAATAACCGTGTTACCACTCAGTTTTACTCTTACTGTGAGTAGGACCAAGATAATTATTTTCAACCACTTTTTTATTATTTAGTAAACTAGAATAGAATTTCCAAGGAAAACAAAAGACGATCGAAAATAATAAACAAAAGACGGTCGTAACGGAAACAAACGACGATCGAAAAAATAAACAAATGAAGATCAGAAAACAAATGAATTTAGATAACGGCGACAAATGGCAAGTAACTGTCAAAATGTCAATCTAGGATCAATAGTTTCTGAGCTATAGCAGTTTTAAGTTTGACAGCTGTCACTTTGACGTCTGTCATTTTGACAGTTACTTGCCATTTGTCGCCGTTATCCAAATTCATTTGTTTTCTGATCTTCATTTGTTTATTTTTTCGATCGTCGGTTAAAATTGTACTTTTTTAAATAATATGTGCAAATATCCATTAAAAGTTGTAATTGACGTTGTAGTCTTTATGGTAAAAAACGTAAGCCTAGTATACAAACTATTCAAGTTTGATATCAATAGCATAATATTTTGTTACAAATAAAGGGATGAAAACAGTTATGGGGCATAGGAACTAAAATTCCATAAAAAAATGTCATTGTGGTATTGTTAATAATTGTGATCCTCTAAACTCTAAACAAACGTATTTCAGACTACGACAGTTTTCTACAAAAGCAACAAAAATCATAAAGACAGACAAGTTCTTTTATGGTCCCTTTCAAACCCCATAGTTAAAACAATACAAAAAGGAAAATAGGCAATAAATTAACTATTTCACTTTTTTGCAATTATTCGACTTTATTTATTACTATTTCTAAAGGAACTAAAACAAAACTGTTACCGGAATTAATGTAACATGTGGTCACTAGTAGACTTTGAAAGCAAATGTTGCAGATCATTATGAACAATACAATTCAATTTAGTCCAAACAAAGGCGTTTGAAATATGGCGGATATAAATATGTAATTAAAAGGCGATTCTTTTTAGGCCTGTCATATTACTGTAATGTTTTAAAAATACTTATTAATTAAATTTAATTGAGAAGACATCATAAATTTTCATACTATAAGTTTGTCGTATTTTATTTTCTGCGCAGACTAAGCAACTTTGTACTACTAAGTACAAATGATTGCAACAAAAATTTGATTCAGTTGACCGATCTACTTCTGATAATAACATTAAGTCTTCGTTTAATGACGTTTAGTTGCGATAATATGGCTTCCCGCATGTTGCCCATAACAATTACTAGTACATTTATCAACTTCATCAAATACCAATTAATAAAAATTACATCTTACATAAAACTATTAACGTCCCGCCGAGCTGCAGATATAAACTTATCGAAATCATCTCCAGAGAACCACAATAAATTAATTGTTTTATTATGTCACAACCGAGAGGACATAAAAAACCGACAAATGACTCTAGAATTGAGACATCCCGCTATCTCCTTCATTGGACACGTGAAGCCCTTTACAAATATCAGCCGTCATAATATAAAATAGTATCTATCGAGAAATCAAAATGGCTGCGTCTAACTTTTTTGTGATCCCAGCGTGAGTCTTATGCTAATGAGTCCCAAAAACAAACATTGTTACAAGCCAAATGTGTAACATACTATAAAAATAAATTAAATAATAAAGGGAATCGTTAAAATGGATGAAATGTACGTAATTTATCCACGAGTCACCTTTTAGGCATTCCGTGGATGCCTTCGCGGCGGGGTCTCGCCCGCTTCAGACGCGATCTCCGAATAAAGAGGCGCCACAAAAAGACGCATTCAATAACCCGTTGGCTATTACCGGACGTAATCGATGAGATAAATTAATAATAATGAAATCGGTGAGGACGGCTCCACGATACTATTTGAAGAGACCTAGAGACCAGCCACACAACAACCATTACATTTCAATACTAATTATTTCGTGTAAGGATACTGAACTCGAATTTGATTGGATAACTGAAAAATATTCTGTAAGTATAATGTATTTAAGTATGTATTTACAAAAGAAAAGTATATTTTTGAGTATATAATTGGTTGCCTAGAAGAGATCGTAAGGCGACTAGGTGGCCCTTTGTGCCACTCTAGAATGTTTCCCTGTGTCCTGTTTTTAGATTGTGTTTAAGTTTTTTTTTGTTTATGTTTTTTAAAGGTACATACAATAAAGTGTTTACTTAGGTATGTATCTATCTATTTCAGGTGGCACTGAGTGCAATGCCCTGACAATTATTTATTTACTAGCGACCCGCCCCGGCTTCGCACGGCTATATTATGCATGTATTATACATATAAACCTTCCTTTTGAATCACTCTATCTATTAAAAGAACCGCATCAAAAACCGTTGCGTAGTTTTAAAGATTTAAGCATACATAGGGATATAGGGACAGAGAAAGCGACTTTGTTTTATACTATGTAGTGATTATTCATTTACTAAAGCTTATAGTCAACACATAATATGTATTAAAAAAGGAAATTATCCTTTTTTAATATTTTATCTGTAATAAATAGGCTCCGAAACTACTGGACCGATTTTGATAAAACTTGGTTTAAAGGTATATTAAATATTTGGGAGTAACATGGGCTATTTTTTACCCTCATATTCCAACGGGAAAGGGACTTACGCGGGTGAAACCGTGGACCGCTGCTAGTGTAGAATATAATGGCAAAAACCCTATTTTATACTGATAATAAATGTATCGATAGGTAATGTGAATAGGTATCATATCTCAGACGTTATTGGTCAGATAACAATCTATTTTTAAATAACTTTAGACGCCCACGCAGCAATTAAGGGTGTAAAATGAAAACTGTCTGAGTAAACTTTTACGATCTTTGAAGCTATGATTCCTTTTTATAAATATGATATTTATAAAACGTATAGCAGGGTAGGATAGAGGTAGGTGCTTTTTAAAAGATAAATATTTGTTTTAGGTTCTTTATTTTTATTGGTAAATTCACATTAAAATTATAGACCATGTTGATGACAGATGGATATTCTACAGACAAATTTAGATTATTATGTATTCGCTAATATACTGTTATCGGTACTTCTCAATTTCTAATTCTACTTGAATAACTACATCGATTTAAGGGTGCATAAATGCTTCAAAATTTCAGTGATAGGGGAGTGAATCAGCAATGAGACCATCAGAAAATAGAAAATACACAATAACATCGATCTTACGAAATCACGATACAGATCGAACATCAAAAATATTTCTATATTAATCGATACATTCACATAATGTTTACTATGAAATGATAAATCTGACGTGAGTCACGAAACGATATACTTCGACGCAAAAACGGAACGTACAATCGTTAATTTACCGCTAATAGATTAATCCATTAGTGAATATCGCACTACATTTTCGCAAAAGATACGGAGACGCCTCGACTTAGGGCGGTCCCCGTACTAACTATGAAATAGAGAACGACTGAGATTCGCGCGCACATTATGCATGCTCTCACTCGCACCGCGACTACAGACTATTGCACTCAATTATACAGTCACAGGGTCATTTCAGTACGATTACAGTAGAGTTACAAATATATGTTAAATGTATCGTTTTGAGAAGGGGACGGGACTAGATATACGCGTACGATGTCAAAGTTAACTTAAATCAGACTACGATTGGATCAAACGTCTTTGAAGACGGACAAAGGGAAAGAGGATGAGATGAATAATAGTGTTCAATGTTCATACGACATGGTTTTGGTATATTACAATAAGTCGTAGCAATAGATCGGAAAAGCGGAGTTTTCACCATAAGAGTGGCACTCGTACGAGTCAACTGGAATGACTACTTGTTTGCTACTCGTGTAAGCATGTCAAGTGCACTCGGACGCACGCTTATAGTGAAAACCCCGCTTAAAAACTGTAATAAAACTTCGATGGGTTTAGAATCAGTGCGTATTCCGCAGATACTCCATCTCACGAAGTCCGTTTTATCAAAGGTACATAATATTTATAGTGTAAACTTATAAGTTTCGTTTGATAAGGGCGTATGCACAGTATAATCAAGACTAGTTAGTCTGTCTACCATTCTATAAAACAGTACGTAACTGCGCATACTTAAGACCTTTATAGGATGGTAGACTGACTAACTACAGTCTTGACTATAGTGTGCGTAAGCCCTAAGAAAAATAGCTAAACAGACACAGTGATATTGAATATTTATTCTAAAAGCATGGGAGAGTCTGGTTGTAATGTGTGTATACGCGTATATCAGTCAGGTGTTATGCGGTGCAGTGTGGTTGGGTCTTTGTGCGTGCGATTTAAGAGTCCCACCAGTCGGGCCCACCGCCGCCTCCGCCGCCGCCGCCGCCGTACGACCCTCCATAGTTCCCGCCGTAGTTGCCGCCTCCACCGCTATACCCGAATCCTAAACAAATAACATTCAATAGTAATTCAATTGTGCCAAAATAATGTAAACTAAATACCTACTTGATTATTAGCAACTAACTTCGTACGCGTAGAATTCGAAAGAATGTTAATGCATGCAAAATTGGACCAAAGAATCACATTGTCTTATACAAACTTTGCCCCCCTTTTTCACCCCGTAAGGGGTAGAATATCGGAAAATCCTTCCTTATCGGCCGCCTACGTCATACAAAGAACACACCCTTCAAGTTTCAGGTCTCTACGATCAGCGGTTTAGGCTGTGCGTTGACCCGTCAGTCAGTCAGTCAGTCAGTCAGGACAAAGCATTTTATATGTATAGATTAAGTTTAAGGAGAAAAAGATAAATGTGTCTAGACAGTAAGTTTCGGGTCTCTACGATCAGCGGTTTAGGCTGTGCGTTGACCCGTCAGTCAGTCAGTCAGGACAAAGCATTTTATATGTATAGATTAAGTTTAAGGAGAAAAACATAAATATGCGTCTGGACAGTACGGTGTTACATCACGATGAAGGAAAAAATCATCATGAAAACCGCGGCTAATTGGTTCCAGAAATATTAACAAGTTCTTTCCTCTAGACACGGTCAACTAAAGTGAGAGGGTAGTATAGGTGCTAGGCAAGCCTACTCCATCCATCAAGCAAAAAAGACCCAATTAAAGAGGTCATGCAAGTCGCATGCAGATACATATATTATACAAGATAAACACCCTTAAAAATCACAAATCATATTGCAGTACAGAGTTTGAAATATTTGTAGCAGAGTTGAGCTTACTGATTGATTACAGACGAATAAAGCGCTGTCCACCCTGAGGCGGTACCAGAGTTCCGGGGGCGGGATATTTTGTAATGTTCGAGATAAATACTGGTCGGTCTCTGTGTAGCATGTTGTATTTATAAAAATTCAATTACGAAAATTTCCGCCCGTGGACCCGGTTGCGACTCAATGTGCACAGCGCTTTAAAAAAACTACATAGATTACCCCATAACAGATTCTGCATGTAAAACAACAGAAGCGCGCAAAACATACTTACTTTTGTTTGAAAATCGTATTAAACTCGTCCAAATAGACCCGACACTGATATTACTATCGTATTTGCTCGCGTACCGAGTTTTAATATGCTAAGTATAACCCGTAGATACAGACAAATTCAATACGATACAATACTTTGACTTTGACATAAACTGGCAGACACATGGCGCCATATTGAATATGTATGAATCGGCCTCATTTATGCCTTTCTGCCAGTTGACAGTTGTTAAGCATATGTGTTGTGCCCATCTATTGTTTTATAAGCGGCATCTATTTCGGGGTAATCAATGGGAAACTAAAAATTATAGATTTGCCTTACCTTTTTGGAACCCCTGATTGTTAATGGGTTATTTATCTGTATGAAAGTTGTTAGATTCACACAATAAATATAATTAAGCAGAAACATAAGTAACGTGCAAGCCATAAAAGCTGTGTTAGTCAAGTGTTCGAGGTTATTAGTAACAAGATTGTACTATTCAGACTTCAATAGTACATTGTATCATTAGGGAGATAAAACATATGATTGCCGGGTGCATTTTGCGGAAAGCGAGGGCTGTTAACTATATTATGTTTTTCACGAGAGTATGTCATACTGCTTTTTGTCATGGCAGGATATGAGTAACTAATTTAAAAATCTGGCTGCAGGGGCATCAAATCTGCATCCCCATGCATGCATAAGCTGCACTATAAAAAATAAAAACCGTGGCCTTCTAGTTAAAAAAGGGCAGTTGTTAACATTTTGCACATAACCTACCCAATACCCAACCTTTGTTCCTTAGTGGCGAAATAAATGCAACTTTCCGTGGGGTTGATACGGGTTTAAAGTGATCGTTTTCGAGAACACTTTTTAATACAACGTCAGCTAAGCCCCGCGGTTTCACCCGATTAACTCCCAGGGATATCGAGATAGTAACTAGGCCTTAGCTCTAAAGTCTACATAAATTTTCGTTGGATTTCGAGCTATGGAACCGAGAAGAATTAACAAACAAATAAACTTTGCATTTGCATAGGTCGGGTTAACTGCGATAATAATGTTTGTCAGAGTTTAAAATAGGTTAATTTGCACAAAACATACACAAGAAAGTAAGCATCAAGCTTAATCACAACCCATAAAAGAATGAAATTAGCAAATAATATCAGGCATGCATGTTTTAAAATCCACACATAAACATTCAGACCATAAAAAATATCTGTAAGTAGATCACACAATGGATCATGACGAGAATTGAACAGAAAAATACCCTTGAAGTAGATCAAAATATACTCAAACTCCGCTTTTTAAGAAAAAAACTGACTTTGAGTTTGGGCATTTTTTTTTTAAACGAAATGATATTGAAATATTATTTGAACAATGTTAACCCGGCTCCATACTACTAATGAAGTTACTCAACGAAGTGTTCGACGAGGTTGACAGAGGTCCGAAGTACGTGTCCATACACTCATGGAACTTCGCGAGAAACGTTCGTATTCGAACTCCGCGTCACCTCGCGCCCGATGACTCGTGCACAAATACCGACAACGAGCGGAATTCAACCGAGGCGAGGCGATGTTGCCCGAAGTACCCCGAAGTGCCTCTCCGCATCTATCTATTTCGGGTTACTTCGAACAACTTCAGCAGTAGTGTGGAGCCGGCTTTATTTAAGATTCTTGGCTTCTAGTAAACGTCGTTGCTACAGATGTATGTCTACTTTACTAACCAGAAGAGGGTCCAGCGGAGCGCGGCGTCTGACGCGACTGTGTACGGAAGTCGCGAGCGCCGAACGCGCTGCTGTTGGTGGCGAAGCGGTTCCCACCGCCACCGCCGCCGCCGCCGCCCGAACGCGAGCCAGCGCGACGGCTGCTTCCGCCGATACGGCCGTCCGCAGCGGTGCTCGTCAACCAACTATAACATAATAGTACAACATTATAAATCACATGAAACAATTGTAGTAATCATAACGATCCTTATTTGTCTTGAAGGACATTTTATGTATTTTACGTTAGAAAAAACCGAAACGACAGTGACAACGTTAGGCATCAATAAGGCCATGTGTACAAATGCGAAGTATTGCGTATTCGCGAGGATTCTGGCCAAAGCTTTCGCCAAACACGGAATATTCGTAGTCTGGCCAAGGCATAAGGTAGACTTCGATGGCGCACTTTGCAATAGCCCAGAGAGATCAGATCCAGACTTATCACTACATAGTCACTATCACTACATAGTATAAAATAAAGTCACTTTTCGCCGTCCCTATATCCATATGTCCCTATGTCCCTTTGTATGCTTAGATCTTTAAAACTACGCAACGGATGCGGTTTTTTTTAATAGACAGAGTAATTCAATAGGAAGGTTTATATGTATAATACATGCATAATATAGCCGTGCGAAGCCGGAGCGGGTCGCTAGTTAGTTATAAATTAAACTAGTTATACTCACTTAGGTACATCCTGTTTAGCCTCAACGAGCAGTTCAACGAGATCGCGAGCCAGCCCGCGGTTCGTATCGTTAAAGAATGAAGTGGCAACACCGAGATTGCCCATACGGCCGGTACGACCGATGCGATGCACGTACTCCTCCACGTCCGACGGCAAGTCGAAGTTGATTACGTGACGCACGTGAGGTATGTCCAAACCTAAAGACAGATATTACACAAATGAAAAACTTACTTACTTATAGAAACGTTATTGACAAGCAACGTATTGAATCATTCCTTATTCAGAGATTGAAGTCAATAATGTCAACGATACAAAAGAGTTCTTATGACGTCATCACGTAAAATTACCGTCCGTAAACCGACTTTACAGACAACTATTCTTTTAGAGTAGAGGTATTAGACTAGGCCAACATTGCGTGTTTGCTTTGATGATATTATTCCGATGACGATGCTGGCTATACCATTAGTCCTGAGTCTGACTCAAATTAGAATGTCTCATCCTTTGTACAGTAACTTAAACGCAGTAGTTCCTTAGAGGAACATTGCATAACTAACTGTATGAAGTTTTAGTTACCTCTAGCAGCAACCGCAGTAGCGACAAGTATGGGCGTCTGTCCGGTACGGAAGCGACGCAGCGCCTCCTCACGCTCGCGCTGCGATCGATCGCCGTGGATCGACGTCACCGGGTAACCCTGGTGGTCTAAGTATTCTTCCAGCTGGTCCGCACCTGTAACATTCAACATTACAAGTACAATAGATAAAATCTGCTACTATAGACAAAGTGAAAGCAATCTGTTTCTGTTAAAGAGTTTGTTGATCTTCAGTCTTACCTTTCTTTGTTTCAACAAAGACAAGCACCAGCTGGTCTTCCTCTGGACGGGAACGCTGCAGCAAATTGGACGCGTTCAACAAGTCCAGAAGGTATGAACGTTTGTTGCATTCTTCTACCCACACAACCTGAAATATAAATCATAGTATTTATCTTAAAGATCATTCACTCAATTTGGTCCCTCCCGAGAGGGATGTAACCGGGAACATAGCTCGAATGATGACTCTTGCAGTTATTTCGCGCTTTATTGTGTATGAATTATTCATCACTACATAGTATAAAATAGTCACTTTTCGCCGTCCCTATGTCCCTTTGTATGCTTAGATCTTTAAAACTACGCAACGGATTTTGATGCGGTTTTTTTTAATAGATAGAGTGATGCAAGAGGAAGGTTTTTATGTATTATATATGCATAATATAGCCGTGCGAAATCGGAGCGGGTCGCTAGTACACAATAAAGCGCGAAATAAATCCGCATTTGTGAAGCTATAACAATACTAACCTTCTGTGTGATATTCTCTGAAGTAGAGCCGACACGGCCGACAGCGAGAAACACATAATTGTATAGGAAGTCCTGGGCCAACACCTGGATCTGTTTAGGGAAGGTGGCTGAGAACATGAGCGTCTGTCGCTCGCCGGTCTTCGGCATCGTATAACTTTCGACTATCTTGCGGATCTGGGGCTCGAAACCCATGTCCAACATTCTGTCAGCTTCGTCTAGAACCAGATGACGGCAGTGGTCGAGGGCGACGCGCCCGCGGACCAGCATGTCCACGAGGCGACCCGGAGTCGCCACCAGCAAGTGGCAGCCGCGCTCTAGCTCGCGGAATTGATCGTGTATCGGGGAACCGCCATATCTGTCAAAATAAAGCAAATGTTATAGTATAAGCCAGAAGGCAAACGGCGGTCATTAATAACTTTCGAATTCCCCTCTTTTTCACCCTCCAAGGAGTAGACTTTGGGAAAATCCTTTCTTATCAGATGTCAACGTCATACAAAGAACACACCCACAGTCCAAGTTTCAGGTCTCTACGATCAGCGTGCGTTGATCCGACAGTCAGGACAAAGCATGTTATATGTATAGATAGTTGCGAAACTATCTATACATATAACAGTTGTGAAACTACCCTTCCTTCAAACCTTGCCTTCAAATTTCTAATGAAATACATAAGGATATTCTTAAATAAATACTCACACGACACAAGGACGCACTTTGGATCTATAGGCAAACTTCCTAGCCTCGTCGTAAATCTGTGTTGCCAACTCTCGCGTCGGAGCCAGCACCAATCCCAGCGGGTATTGTTTGCGTCCATTATACGGCCTGTAGCATAAAATAAACGACATATAAGTTATTGTTTTACTATACAACTAGCTTAGGCCCGCGACTTCGTCCACATAGAATTAGAAGATTGGGCGAAGGAATCACATTGTCCCATACAAACTTTGTCCCCTTTTCCACCCCCCAAGGCGTAGAATTTCGGAAAATTCTTTCTTATCGGATGCCTTCGTTCACACCCTCCAAGTTTCGGGTCTCTACGATCAGGAGTTTAGGCTGTGCGTTAATCCGTCAGTCAGTCGTTCAGGACAAAGCATTTTATATGTATAAATTACATTCTAAATACAAAGCTCATTAACTTTTGCTATAATGACCCATATTAGAAATGGATGCATAGTTTAACAAAAAAACTAAAGCCTCAAGTAAACATTTTTCGTCAATACAATTTTGTGTAAATGTCTTGTTACCACACAATCCATCGCTGTTCAACGCTCCTTGGTACCCACGAACGGCCTTGCTGAAAGTCTGTGGTATTACAACACTGATTATTGTGTCAACCGGAACTTATAGCACAGTTTATTGCACTTACAAACAATAATTATAACTGATTGCAATTGATATGACGAAACTACGAATCCATAAGAAAAAAGTAGGAAAAAAATAGGACGTTTTTGTGTTTAGACTTTAAAAATAATGTAAACTAGAGATACATTCATTTAAATTTAAAAAACTTTATAAATTACTAGCTGCACGCCACGGTTTCACCCGCGTAAGGTCCGATCTCGTGAGAATTCCGGGATAAAAAAATATCCTATGGCACTTAGCTACCCCTATGCAAAATTTCATCCAAATTAGTCCACTAGTTTCAGAGATTACCCCCTAAAACCTCACAAGCTTTACCTCTTAAATAATATTAGTTCAGATAATGTTTCAAGTAATCTGGCAATGGCTATCATCTTAAGAAACTAGTGGGATGTTAGTATGTAAGCAGATTATAAGCGTATGTGGCACTAACCCCATATTCTTGACTGGTCCAGCTTCATACATCTGGTTGAGTATGGGCACAAGGAAGGCAGCCGTTTTGCCAGAGCCGGTCTGCGCGCACGCCATCACGTCGCGCCGCCCGAGTACTATCGGAATCGCATACTTCTGCACCGGTGTCGGCTTGTCGTACCGGGCATGACTTATGTTCGAACGCATTATTTCCGTCAGGTTAACATCCTCGAACTGTAACAAAAGAAGTTGACACTAATTATAGCATGATTTAGTCGCTTTCAAGGCACCTAATGCACTTGACCCAACAGCGATGGAAACTATCACGACACGAGGTTATACTTCAGTATAACCTCGTGTCTGCTTCAGCAGAGACTGTCTAAAACCTCGCAAATACCTACTTATAATAATGGAAGAAAACATTTCCCTAAAAAAATTAAAGTGTCGCGGGCAAGCGTTTGGAACGATTACTTATGGGTCTTCTTTATTCCCTCTTTCTCTTACGGTTTTTTGTAACGCGTTACATTTTTTTTTCGAATAGATTCCCTCGCCAACCCGCGATAAGGAACTTCGTTTCAATAGTCCATAGGTCTTAAAGTAAAGGCAGTAGGTAGAACATAATGAATTACTATTAGGAGTACCTATATATTACATAAGCCTCAATAGTATCCAGTAGCTCAAATTCAGTAACTCTCACACGAAAATAGAGAGAAATACCTAAGGACCTAGATCAATAAACGGTTCAGTGATCCCTATTAGTCCTGTCTGGGCCGTTAGTCGTTACCGTACAACGAACGTCTGGCGTCAAGGTTAAATCAGGTTACGGCGAATTTTCACCGGTCACAGCCCTAAGATAGAGCCAGATGTTATGCAATTTACTAACTGGATTATTTATCCGTATAAATATTAATATCATGTGGGAATTCCGTGAAAATCGAACTTTCAGTTTTGAACACACTTAATGTAACTGTCTTATGAATATTAGGTCCCTAATAATATGCTTAAACAGTGTTTGTGTGTATTTCTAGCAGACATGATAATACGAGTATTTTATTTTATGTATGTATTTAAAAAATCTACTAAAGAAGCTTGTATTTAAGTCATAAAGTTGTTGTGTTGCATAATATGTTTATAAAAAAGTACCTACTTTGTGTAAGTAGCCTTCTACGGAACGTACAAATAAAATAAAACTTGTCTATTATTTTAACTTACACAGGTGATGAAGTCTGGCACGCGGTCACCGCTAGCCTCGACCGGTATATCCTCGTATTTGGAGAAATTGATCCCGGTGTTGCCAGTGCCAAACAGCTCCAACTCCTGCCGCTCGTCGCGAGGTAACGGGACCGTCCAATCATTCTGAAAATTACAACATTATTTTAATAATTTGGCAACTACAAAAAAAAACAGGTTTTTATCTATACATATAAAATGCTTTGTCCTGACTGACTGACTGACGGATCAACGCAAAGCCTAAATCGCTGATCGTAGAGACCTGAAACTTGGAGGGTGTGTTCTTCGTATGAAGTAGGCATCCGATAAGAAAGGATTTTCCGAAAGTCTACCCCTTAGGGTGTAGGGCTGGGTGAAAAAGGGGGGCAAAGTTTGTATGGGACAATGTCATTTCTTGGTTCATTTTCGACTTTTACGCGGACGAAGTCGCGGGCAAAAGCTAGTATCCTATAAATAGCAGTAGTGGAATTTGGTATGTGCTTACTTGAAAGCCTGTGGAATATTAAGGCTATTTTTCTAATAGGTACAGATGCAGTATCGTAATAAAAGGGTGGCAACAAAGGTGTTTAAACACAGAAGGATCTACAGAAATATATTAGGAGGATCCTTACAGCATTTCGTTTTGTATCACTCACGACACTTTCTAATATTTAAAGAGTTAAACATTTATTCATTCATTATTATTTTCTACCTGGACCAGCCCAAGCAGTACGTGCTTAATAGTTTTATGCCCTAATTACTTTGAGCTGTTTAGGATAAAAATGTATATTTGAGAGGGCCCCGGGCATTATATAGTTACGCCACGATCGTACGAATTGTCAAAATAACATCATGGTACATTGTAATTAAGAGGAAAGGGTACCGGTGGCTCTCTCTATACAAACTACATAGACTATACAACTACATTTTTTGTTCTTTTTAAGCTATCTATGATAATTATTAGAAAATGAAAAAAAAATCAAAAAATAGGGGCATAGTCAATAGTCATGGCAGTTATAAGTTTTATGCAAGAAAAATATTAGTTCTAGTGTCATTATCCAGGGAGAAATCAGACGACCTAAAAACCTTCTGTGAATTCATATTTAAAATAACGTAAATATGTGTTTTTTACCTTACAAAACATTTTATTCGTTTGCCTACTTATTGAAATTAAGAGAATAGGTAAATAATATTGAATTCTTATTAAATCGATTGTCAAGCTCGACTGGATATCTCATAAAATATTATTATGAGGTAAAATGTACCATTCGATTTATCGAAATTAAAATTAATACACGTACATTTCTAACTCATTATACTCAATTAGCTACGCTTTGTGATTTCCCTCAAAGAAATTTCAAAAAACTCTGTCTTAGTATTCGCTTACGACACAAAAGGAACCCTAATAAATTGAATTGAAAAGGGTTGAGCACACTGAGGCGGTACTAGAAGCGGGCAGGGGCGTGATTTTTTTAATTTTCGAGTTTCTCATGATTCTATGCACCATGATGCCATACAGAAATCGGCCGGCATCTATGTGGAATGGTGTATGGGATCGAACACTACAAAAATATTGAGATTCTATATATATAATATTGTAGAACATTTGATCACAGCGCCAACTAGCCCCAAGCTAAGCAACTAGGCTTGTGTTATGGGTGCTAGATAAACACATATACAGATAGAATATATATATATTTTTGTAAATATGTATTTAAATAACATACAGACACCCAGACCAGAAACAAATATCTATAGCATAAATATGTGTTTGAGGCGGGAATCGAACCCTCAAACTTCTGCGTCGCAAACGGGCGTTTGCCCGACGCGCCATAGAGGTCGTAAACTATGGTGCATGGAATATCAAACATTTAATTTTTGTAGCCACACACACACACACACACACAGAGACCGGCCGGTTTCTATATGGAATGATATGTAGAATCTCGAACACTACAAAATTCCCGCCCCTCTGGAACGTTCCCGGTACCGCTTCAGACTTTCAAGCACCACCCGGACAGCGGTTACGTTAATGCGTTGATTTATAAACCAATCCCAAGGATAGGTAATCCCAAGTACCCATATCACCAACAAACCTCTCCACTTGTAACGACTATCTTCTTGATAGACGTAATAAAATTCACAGATGTTAATTTACTGATGAAGTTGGCACGCAGCCAAACATCAAATAGCTCAGTGATAATACGTGAGGCAGAAAACGAAGGTTATTTCCAAACTATTCGCTATTTATAATAATAGTTTAGAGGTATAATGTGGAGAAACTCTAAAGTCATGGCCACATAGTAAGATTTAAAAATGATATAAGTACAACAACTTTTTATAAGAGTCCATTCCATATTAAAAGGTATCTTCTGCCCATCAACCATTATTATTTTAGTACATATTCTATCTATCCTAGAAAGGAAATCCTGTCTGCTATTTTAGCTAATGATAAACGTCGATAAACTTACACTAACCTTGTCCTTGCGAGAATTGGTCGTGCGTCGAACATCGTCGGACGCCCAGCGCGTGTTGGTCCGTTCCTCCTTGCGCGGCTCCGGCTCCTTCCAGCGATCGTTGCACGGCGGCTCGTAATCCTCGTCGCGTCGTATGTCGCGGTCGCGTCCACCGACCGCACCGGCACTGGCGCCGGTGCCAGGGGCCGCGCCGCCGCGTCCTCCGCCGCGTTCACGTTCGCGGTCGCGCTCGCTCCAGCGACCGCTCTCGCCCGCCGACTCTGACCACCGATCTGAGTCGCCGTTCTGCTGTCCGCTAGTCTCACGACCTACATCATTTGACACAGTTTCAACTCTGTTACAATAGAGGTCGCCATAACTTGTGACGGTGTTAATATTGTACCTAGAGATCACAAATGTTAAACGGAAACAAAACAGACTAATATTTATGTTACCTAGTGTTAATTAAATAAAAGTAGGTAACATACCGCCGCGGTCTTTGCGCGGGTATCGCGAATCGTAGCCGCGATCAGAATCTCTATCGCGGTCACGGTCGCGGTCATCGCGCCGACCTCCGCGGTCGTATCCTCTAGAGTTATTCCCGAATGATGAACGGACGTCGCGAGACTCGTTAGGACGAACGTCTAAGCTTGGAGGCTTAGACTCCTCTTCCCCTATAACAAAGCAAGTTCAATAAGAACGCTGTATGACTTTATTTTTTTGACTTGATGCAAAATGAGAAATGAAGTTTCACTCATATCAGTCTCTTTGTGAAACAGATGGCCGATTACAATGCGTTATTTATGCGTAAGATGAATTTACCAGTTGCATACTAATTTAAAATCTAATCAGATGTACAAGATTTTAAATTGTCTTTATCTAGTAGTTCTCCCCGACCGAACTGAGACCTTACGACTTTGGTACAATTTATATCGATTTTTACCTAAGTATTAGCGAAGACTTACTTGAAGATAATGTTTTAAGAACTTAAGACTCCAAACACGACAGGTATTTCTTATTAAAATAATGAGCCACTTTCCGGCTCAAACATCAGACCCTGGACATCGGTTGGTTTAGCAAACCCAAACATGATGAGGCCTATCTTATTTAGACGATGAGTTCCTTCCTATAGCTTTTTTCCGGCTCCATCATCCAAACCTAGATATCACCTGATTATTCAGTACCCGGAGTACCCTCTCATCAAGACATTTCCAAACCCAAGCACAACGTGACTATCTTGCTTACTAGATAAGATTATATTGCTTAGAAGATAAATTACTATGGTCACATTCCGGCTTCATCACCAGTTCCTGAACAGCACTCAATATTATACAATCTATACAGTATCTATTAATCAAGACGTCTTGTTCAGACGATAAGTGCCTATGGACTTCCAATTCCATTCAAATTAAATCAGTACCTTTTCATTTGATACCCCACTCTAGTATATTTTCTTGGCTCATGATTTTCTTTAGACCAATCCTGCTCATTTTCGAACGCAAAAATTATATTGACCTCAACTACTTAAATACTCAAAATCGTTAAGATCAGAGCCCTATTTCTTAAGTTATCGTCAAACGCACACACGACGAGCGATAAACATTCGCTCGCTCATTCAGGGTCAAAAATCACATGTATTTTGGACCTCCCTAGATACCGCAAATAATTTAGTAGATAAAGTCCTTTGTGACTAATGTGCCGACAACGGACGTGGTATCTCATTTAAGATTCAAAGAAATTATTTCTCAATGTAATAAAAGAAACGATGAATGATACAAAATCGATGATTCATTGATGTATAACTATAATGATGTGTAAATATTTTTGCCAAAACACTTACAAATGCCTATATATTATTCATTCATTACGTCCATAACCTACATAAACTAGTACCTATTGTTACATTTTAGAACAGTATAGATTACTATAGATAGATGTTCTCTCGAAATAATTATCTGCCGAACAAGTATATGTTGAAGTAGGGTCTATAGAAGTAGTGACTGTTGAAGTAGTGTCTATCGAAGTAGTGTCTATCGAAGTAGTGAACAAGTATATGTTGAAGTAGGGTCTATAGAAGTAGTGACTGTTGAAGTAGTGTCTGTAGAAGTAGTGTCTGTAGAAGTAGTGTCTGTCGAAGTAGTGTCTATCGAAGTAGTGTCTGTTGAAGTAGTGTCTGTTGAAGTAGTGTCTGTCCAAGTAGTGTCTGTCCAAATAGTGTCTGTCCAAGTAGTGATCTTTGAAGTTTTGTTCTCAGACCAATACGAGTAGGTACTTATCGACTTAGGCGACTCGACGAAACAATGACTCGTCGAACTATATCTTTTCGAGGAGGTTCACAGCTAAGCGACGCTTGCAGATCGTTTACGGTCGTGCGGGTTAAGCGACGCCTGGCGCGGTAATTACTTCGATGGGTGGCCAATTAGGCACGTTAAACCGTTGGTCCCGGTTGCTACCTCTAGAGCAGTCGTTAGGTCAAGTGAGAGGCCTTAAGGCGATCTGAAAACTCTAACAATAGGTGAGCCACACCACTATACAAGAAGAAGAAGAAGACTGTCGAAGTTCAGAGGTAAACTCATACCTAACTACTATATAATACGGTAAATATTCGAGCCAAAGAATAGAATAGTGTCAGTAGTCATCTAGATGTCTATGACCTACATATCTAAATAGGTCAACAAACAAACAGCTTTCAGTAAGGGCGACAGGAACTTACGCAATAAACATAAGTCTCGTTGAGGACCTGCCGCCCAATTGCCGTATTCTTATGCAGCGCGTCTTGACTGCGTTTGCGTCATAACCATAGATTTCGTATTGCTAAGACGCACTCGTCACGCAGTTACTCATGTGGTTTAGGTTTGCGTAACGTGTGCGTGACGAGTGCGTGACGAGTGCGTAACGTGTGCGTAACGAGTGCGTCTTAGCAATACGAAATCTATGGTTATGACGCAAACGCAGTCAAGACGCGCTGCATAAGAATACGGCAATTGGGCGGCTGTCCTATAGGATGAAACCAAAAACGTTTATCCCTAACTAGCGACTCGCATGGCTATTTATGCATGTTTTATACATATAAACCTTCCTCTTGAATCACTCTATCTATCAGAAAAACCGCATCAAAATCCGTTGCGTAGTTTTAAAGATGATTGGATTTTGTTACTATAAAAAAACTTTTGTAATAGTTTAAGAATCCGGTGTTAAATTCAGTGGTGTAAAAAATTCAAAGTTTAAATGAAATCAATTCGTTCACCTGCATTATTGTAATAACAAATACATTGTTTGTGAAATAAATTAAAATTTATTAATTTTTTTGTTTCTATTTTTCTGAATAAACTGAAAATACACTCACGGACTCTGCATACTTACATATTATTTATACATACACTAGCTGCGCTCCGCGGTTTCACCCGCGTGACTCCCGATCCCGTGGGAATATCGGGATAAATTAAGATGTAAGCTATCCTATCTTTCAAGTTGGATGAAACTGCACACGGTGTGCAAATTTCATTAAAATCGGTTATGTAGTTTAGGAGTCCATCGCGCACAAACAACGACACACGTAATTTATATACCTTTACCAGAATTTAAATAATAAAATATTTATTTCAAAGTCGCCTTGTACTATGATTTTTAACTCAACAAGAGTTTCATTACAATAATATGGATCCAATTTAAATGTGTATGTAAAGTTTGCATGCTTATTAAAATATTCATTTGAAAGTAACCCTGAACTTTGATGCAGATTATGTGTACGTCAGTATATTTATGTAATAGAAAAAAAAACAAATTCAGCAACACCATAGGTGAGTAACTAAAAGAGGAATGGGTACCGACGCTCTCTTCATACAAACGTATAATAGTCGACTGTTTTTTCCCTGGATAATGACACTATAGCAAATGTTTTTTTGCTATAACTGCCATGACCATGTTTTGTTTATTTTTTCTTTGTTTTTTAAATCTTAATTTCTATGATAATTAGAAAAGTTAAAAAAATACAAAACATAAGGGCATAGTCTTTGGTCATAGCAGTTATAGGTTTTATGCAACAAAAATATTTGTGCTAGTCTAGTGTCATTATCCAGGGTGGAAACAGTCGACTACGTTTTATGGATAGAGCGCAGGTACCCTTTCACCTTAACACAGGTAAGTATAAAAACATGAGTCACTCAATACTACTGGAAAAAACCAGAAACAAAAAAATGAATGCGAAAGTAACTTTGTCTGTTACGCTTTCACGCCTAAACCGCTGAACAAATTTGGATGAATTTTGGTATAGAGTTAGATGGGACCTTGGAGAAGGAAGGGGGCCAATTTTTTTTTACCCGACTGCTAGGAAAGGCTTATGTTTTTAGGGTTCCGTACCTCAAAAGGTAAAAAAGGAACCCTTTTAAGATCATTTTCTTGTCTGTCTGTTTTACCACGAGATCCCTGATATAGCAAAGTTAGCAAAATAGATGGCAAAGCTAGTTTCTTAGTACAGTAGAGCCTCGATAATCCGTACTCAGGCTAATCGGAACGCCGCTGTAATCCGAACTGCTGACTTGGTTTGGATTGGGCTGATGAAAATGACTTGTCCTTATCCGAAAAGATGATGCTGCGTTATTTTAGGGATAAAGCCTTTTTTTGGTCAATAAATAGAACACGCTAAACTAAAATGGATGACTTTATGGAAGTAACGTATTCTGTTGTTTAAATATGTGTGTTATAATAACCTCAATAAATATATTCTGTCAAAATATACTTGCATTTTATAACATACTATAATCCGAACGCTCCGTGAGTCCGAACAGGAGATTTTTTGGTAGTTCGGATTATCGAGGCTCTACTGTATTTCCTAAAGTAAAACGTAAGTAAAATGTGGCCTATATTAGGTGGTATGGTAATAAGTATTTTTAAGTAAATTTATTTTATAGCCACCTAATTATATGCAGTACTTTATTTTACTATTTTTTTTCGCCCCCGAAACCCCCCGCATATTACATTTCATGAAAATCGTTGGAGCCGTTTCCGAGATCCTGATTACACATAATATACAAGAACTAGCTGCGCCCCGCGGTTTCACCCGCGTAAGTCCCGATCCCGTGGGTATATCGAGATAAAAAGTAGCCTATGTGTAATCCAGGTCTCCAACTATCTACCTACCAAGTTTCAACGCAATCGGTCCAGTAGTTTTTGCGTGAAGGAGTAACAAACACACATACACACACACACACACTCACACACACACACACAAACTTTCACATTTATAATATTATAGGATATTAGTAGGATTGCTCATTTATGTAGGTACCTACTATATACAAAAAGGAACTTTGATAAGCTGTCAAAGCTTGCAACAGTATTGTTATCACAGTAACCTAGTTTTTTTAAAGAATCATTTATACTTTTTTAAACAAATATTAAAAATACTAGCTGCGCCCCGCGGTCCTGTGTTAGTCCCAATCTCGTGGGAATATCAAAATAAAGTAGCCTAAAGCCTTCCTCGATAAATGGACTATCCGACACAAAAATATATTGTTAATTCGAACCAGTAGTTCCTGAGATTAGCGCGTTCAAATAAACAAACTCTTCAACTTTATAATATTAGTATAGATTTAGTCTGGTTAGGCATAAATATACCAAACAGTGGTCAGAGAAAGTTTTTTTTTAAATAATATTTCGGTGTGTAATATTTAAGTATTTTAATTATCATAATATGCATTGAAATCACTAGAAAACAGTGAAATTTCTAGAACAAACTAGACTTAAAAAAAATAATGTTATTTCCTCCGCGTCACGACTAGAGCATACAGTCCTGAAATCTGGAATCTTGGGAGTCCCGGCCATTTACTAGTACCAAAAATACTGGGATTGAAATTAGCTATTTGTTGCTAGGGACTTATGTGGGGTGATATCGCGGGGTGCGGCTAGGTGTTATTTATACCATTAATAAATACACAAGTTTTTTTCATATTCAGGTCACTTTGAACTAAAAAAGGTCAAACCCCCGGATTTCTTGGAATCCCAGGATAACGCAACGAAAATGCCAAAATCGCAGGATCAATGAAGAAACCTGGAATACTTGTGATACATATGACCAGCAAGCTTACTTACTGAATCTTCTTTTTAGAGTGCCTGGACCTCGAAAGGAAACGGAACCCTTATAGTTATAGGATCACTTTCTTGTCTGTCTGTCTGTTTCTATAATATATGTCATAGAGGATATATTAATATAATTACCTTGAGAAGTGTTGGCCTGCAACTGCCTGCGCAGATGCGGGGGTATGTAGCGGCCAGCACTCTTAGAAGCCTGAGGCTGCAAGTCCAGACCAGCAAGCTAGAATACAGAATAATCATTAAATAAAGTTAGTCCATAACCATTCCATTTTCTCTCATCCCACCGGAAACTGATAAGACCGGATATTTCGCTCATAAGATTTCTATGAAACATTGTTGCATAAAGCACTAACTTATCGTGTTTATTCTCTTTTTTTTTAAATTGATCAATGTAAAGACCTAAACCGATGGTCATGTACAGTTGGCTGCATAATTGCAGCCCTCGGTAGAGTTCGTTCTGATCTACGATGGTGAGCACAGTAGGTTTTAAACTCATCTTTTTTAGGGATTTAGATACACCTATTTACCAAAGTATGGCAAAGTCAAATGAAAGGATTATTATGGTTCCGTACCTCAAAATCTCAAAGGTAAAAAAAGGAACCCTTATAAGATCACTTTCTTGTCCGTCTGTCTGTCACCACCATTTTTTTATGCCCATAAGTGGGTTTGTAGCTGTGTATGTATGTTCAACTGTTTTGCTTAATAAACCCATTTAAAAGATACCTATAAAATTCTCGTGTTGCGGTGTTAGTTGCCAAACTCCACCTAAATGGCTGAACCAATTTGTATGAAATTTTTTGTTAAGTCTGAGAATCGAACACTATTCTATTTTTTTTCCTGTATTTTCGCTTTTTTTTTGTAAATGGCAAAACCATGTTTGCCAGAACAACTAGTAAAATATAAATAACAACTGCTATGACAACTCTCAATTAAAAAAATAGAAAATTAGACAAACCAAGTCCATTAGTGGTTTACATTCATATTTTCTTTAATCGATCAACAGTATCCGACCGATCAACAGTATCCGACCGATCAACAGTATCCGACCGATCAACAGTATTGAAGGTATTTTATGGATAACACCATCAAATACCTAGTTATATGGAATACTATAAATATTTCAGGACATTCCACACATCGCACATCTAGCCCCAAGCTAAGTAACTAGACTTGTGTTATGGGTGCTAGACAACGGATATACTACTTATATACTTTTCTTTTGGAAATAATAAAAATACATAGAAAAAACCAGACCACAGACAAATATCTAAGCATAAATACTTGTCTGAGGCGAGAATCGAACCCGCAACCCTTTGTTTGGAAGTCCGGCATGGTGATTATTGTGCCAACTGGGTCATCGAATTATATTACTAATGAATTGACATCAATAAACATAGTCCATTAGTGGTTTCCATTCATATTTTCTTCAAAAACATAATTGCTGAAATCTTATTTCATGTTCGACACCATCAAATACCTAGTTATACTAATACTAGCCCTAACGATTGCTGGTTATACAAATTATGAAAGATATTTTAAACATCGAACCAAAGCGAGGTTGCTGTAAGAATGACTAACGTTATACAAGACTAATACAATTAACAGTAAGTATATGGGAATACCTACATAATGGAGTTAGATTAGATGTTAGATATACCTATAAACCTATATACTTGTACTTGTATACAGGCTGTTTTTCCGCGATTAGACCCTTTTTATTGGGTCCTTTTTGCGTGAAGATGGAGTAGGGTTGCCCAGCACCTACTACCCTCTCAGCTTAGTCGACCATGTCCAGAGGAGAGAACTTGTCAATACTTCTGGAGCCAACTAAGCCGCGGGTTTCATCACGATGTTTTCCTTCACCGTAAGAGCAATGTCAATTAGCGCACATAAATTTTTCTTAAGAAAAATACATTGGTGCAGGGCCGGCCTGGATTCGAACCCACGACCTTCAGAATGAAAGTCGAGATATCTACCACTAAGCCAACACCGCTCTAAAAAAAAAACCTATATACTAAGCTGATATCTGTACATAGGTTACATTGGTAAAAGTAAAAAAGTACCTACCTAGGTTATGTATGGCAAATTAGATATGTAGGCAAAATTCAATAACCGTGACCAAATAACACAGAAATATCAACAATTCCACATATAAATAATACTTCCTATGTGTAGTCAAATAGGTTTATACGAATAATGAAGAAAAATCTAAGATTTATCAAATAGTTTCCGATAATTTTATTTTCTCGCGCCATGACACGCATTTATAGCATGACAACATGACAATGACCTCACTACTAGCTGGCTCGGAAAAGTACTGCGCCACGGAGGCGTTCAACATTAACTTCTTACAATAGAATTACTAACAAAATCAATGAAATAGATACCCTGAAAGTGGAAGAATCTAGTCGCCATGTTGGTTATTCCAAGACACGTAAAGGCTAGCGCTGAATGATTTTATCGAAATTCGTGTGATATTCCGTAGCACACTGATATTTAATGAATTAGATACCCATGAAAGCGAGCTACCGAATGGTATGGGGACTACAGAACACATTCAGAACCTGTGCAACAAAGGAAAAATCGATACAAAATGCACGTAGTAGCTACATGAGGTACTGACCTGCTGCTCTAGACCTGTTCCATTTTGGTTGGTAACATTACTCATATTACTACCAAGCGGTACGTTTTTTTGGGAACTTTGCTCCAAAAATATTATACAAACACAGTCTACAATGAATTTTGCACTAACACAAATTCACAAAATCACATGAAAAGCCTTCAATTTTACTCTCCGAAATCACTTTTCTTTCATTCGTAGTTTTTTTTGTTCATTTATTTGATTGATTGTTTGACTTTTAGCTCAGTCATTCATTCACTCACTCACTAGCACACACGTTTGTTTAACCATAGACAAGTTTATAATTTGTGTTGCCAGGCATGCTTAATCATTTAAGTTAAAATATTTTAGGGATTTGTTGCATCACTTGATGAGATGTTTTTGACGTCTTATAAATCGATGAACACCGTACTGCACTCACAAAAAAGTGTGACGTCAGCGTCAATGTCAATGAATGTTCAATGTGCATCAATGTTTTATGACGTTATCTCGTAAAACGATTGTCCGTAAACAGACTTTACAGACAACCATTTTTTTGTTGTTGTTTGTTATGCAGGCTCAATCACAAACCATCGGTAGGTTACGGAAACAAATAAAACTGAAAAGACAAGGATGGCGATACATTAAAAGTCGCGGGAGTGAAAAGCAGTAAAAAATATTTTTTGTTTCGGTTGCGTGTTACATTGTGATTGCAAAAGAAAAATAATGGAGGTGTAGAATCACAATGTAACACGCTTACTATTTACAATATTCTTAATCCAAATTTATTACATTTTATTTTCTATTTTTTTTAGTTGGATTTTTTATTAAAGCGTGTTTTGTTTTAGTTTTTTTAAACTACTAATTTATTTTTAATTATGTCATAAACGTCACTCGCGGACACATAAGTTTCAAGAAAAGGACTTGTGTATAAAATTAACTATTTCTATAAATAAAATTGCACAAAACTGGATCTTAAAATATTTTGACATAAAATGACATGTAAACTACGGGTCGACAAAGTTTCAAGTTTTGTGAGTTTTTCTATTTAATGGCAACATTGAAAGTTCTTCAAAGCCATAGACTTTTTAATGATTTTTTAAATATAGTGAAAAATTACTGTGGCTCAAAAGGGGATTATTTCTCTTTGGTGTTTTTAGCCACATTTTAAAAATATAATATCCGGTATCCGGTTGAGTTTTTTGCGCAGGGGTTGGCAGAGGGCTTAACCCCTAATATTTTTCGGCGGGAGCTTGGATATTTTTGAGATTTTGCATCAATGTAATATGCGCTTCATTGGGTGCGCTTTACTTTTTTATTCAATAACTAGCCTTAAACGGCAAAAATCTTTTCTAAGTGCAATCAATAGAGTTTTCAACATCGAGATAGAAAACTACAGTCAAAGAGACTGAAAACAAAATTCGTATATATCTAAAGAATTCTTAAGCTGGCAGCACTGTACGAACAATAAACACCGTTTGTCAAACTTTTCTTGTTTGTTTACCTATTAGTAGAAATTTCTGGGTTATTAGGATATCTATGGTTTACCACTTACCACCCTGACGTCGATCCAGACTAATCCAGACCAATAAATTCCTCTAAGTAATATGACAACAATTTGCAACAAAATCACCAAGTTTTAGGGATTATAAACGGTAAGTTCCTTTCATCTGATTTTTTAAGATCTTACTTTGCCTTTTCGCTAAGTCAATGGACAACAACATGTTTTAAGCTTTATTCTTGGAGGATTTTGAGGTCCTGTGCCATTAGATATTTATATACCCACCGATTTTGTATAAAGATTTTATTTATGTACTTATATTCAGTCCAGGATGCCATTACCACCAGCTCCTCGAGAGCGTCAGATGCCACCGCAGCCTCGTCAAAGACTGGAACCCCCTGCGCCGCGACACGCTGACAGAGATGCTCCAGCACCACCGCGCGTGAGGCAAGCCCCACCGCCACCCCGCGAGCGACAAGCCCCACCACCACCCAGGCCGCGTATACATCCTCCTCAACCCAAATACTGACTTCCTGTGTTGTTCTATGCAAATACTGTACCTATTGGATTATTTCCTGTGCCTACAGTAATTAGAACAGGAAGTATTTGGGGAGAAGAAGCTGTATATGAACAGCCTCCTCAGACCAAATAGGTACTGACTTCCTGTCTTGTTCTATGCAAATACTGTATTGGATTATTTCCTGTGCCTACAGTAATTAGAACAGGAAGTATTTGGAGAGACTCTTCTCCCCAAATACTTCCTGTTCTAATTACGAATGACGCTGTTAATGAACAGCCTCCTCTGCCCAAATACTGACTCCCTTGTTCTATGCACATACTGTAATGCATTATTTCCTGTGCCTAAAGTTAATTGTTTATTACTTCTTTATACAGCCAATAATATATCAAATGAATAGAACGCAGTACAAAGTAGAGATAAGTTTCATACCTACTTTACAATGATTCTGTTTATAAACCAGTTGGCATGTATATTGTATAGGTACATACTAAGTTATAGTTATACCTACAGCTGTTGGCAAAACCTCTTTGTAGAGTGTTGATAAAAATTATGATTATGTAGTTTTAAGTAAGATTGTAGCCCTTTTTATTTTTTAAAACTTTTATAGTTAGGATACTCCATGTATGTACTTAGAGGTACACTAGCTATTATTTAAATAAATACATAAGTGGATGGTACTTTTGATAACGGATTCTAAATAAAATTTTGCATACTTAAATGCCTTTTTATTTTATTTTTTACCTTCCTGCAGTTTTAATTACTTACCTTTTAAATTCCTTTATTTATGGGGTGGCGAACCTAATTTTAAAATAGTAATAGGTAAGTAAATATAGGCTTGATCATACCAAATTCGATTTGCCGTCCTCATAGGTACAAAAAAAAAATTGCCGCCCCAAAACAATGTTTCTGAGGACTGAGGATAGGGTTTTTTTTATTGTTTTATACAATGTGTTAAATTTGTTTCAGCTAAGAGGTTTTAATACGAAAGGGGTTTGTTCTAGACGTCTAGGCGAGCAACATTTGTTCTCCGACTTTTGGAAATTCGAACATTTCTTTCGAAGTTTTTGTTGAGACAGCTGATTTTCAAGTAAAATTTCCCTCAGAATTATCGAAATAAGTTCTAATTTACAAAAGTCGAGGAACAAAAGTTGTTCGCATATACGTCTAGAACAACCCCGTTTCGTATTAAAACCCCTTCGCTGATACACATGGTATAGGTACCTACTAGCCGCGCACTGCGGTTACGCTCGCGTAAGTCCCGAATCCTCTGTTCTTCTCCATTCCCTAAACCACTGGATAAATATTTTTTTAAATTTAGCACTGGATAAATAATTTATTCAGTGGTAGAAAGTACCTTAAGGTGAAAGGGTACCTGCGCTCTCTCCATAGAATCGTAGTCGACTGTTTCGTCCCTGGATAATGACACTAGCACAAATATTTTTGTGCCATAAAACCTAAGTAGGTATAACTGCCATGACTATGCCCATATTTTTTTTCCGTTTTTTTTTTCATTTTCTAATTATCATAGAAATAAAAAATAAAAATATAAAAAAAATAGGGGCATAGTCATGGCAGTTATAAGTTTTATGCACCAAAAATATTTGCTCTAGTGTCATTATCCAGGGAGAAAACAGCTAGTCGACTACGTTTGTAATAGCTTGTATGGAGAAAGCCCCCGGTACCCTTTCCTCTTAAGATTAAGTTAGATTCGTCTTTAACTCAAGCGTTATTCTGCAACTTTGTAACTACCTACTGTTTTAAACACATGATTTTATCACACAATTACTTGTCTAATCAAAGGGTTTTATATGTGAGTACAAAATGTACAGTCCACGGTCATAACTAGGTGCCCACTGGTAAGTCTAAACTCCTCTGCACTGTTGTAGCAACGCACACAACTACATGTTTTCATACAGTATAACTACGCAGCGCGCGGCGACACGTACGTGTGTCAGAATGCATCTGTAGTGTTGTGGTTAACTTAACACTAGCAAAGATAACCCTTTTGAAACCGTGGTACACCCAGTAGTACCACTAGTGGTACTACGGTTACTTTTTCATTACCGTGGTACCCCAGTAGTACCTCTGGTGGTACCACAGTTATAAAAAAATAACCGTAGTACCACAGGTGGTAAAGTAGTACCAGGGTAATAACCGTGTTACCACTCAGTTTTACTCTTACTGTGACTAAGGAATACGGAATAATAATACAGGTACTTTAGTTGTGATTAAATCAAGTGTTTTTAATCTTACATCGTCAAACCTATATTTTGTCAATTTCCCTCCATCGCAACTGGACGGATTCGCAACTGGACAGATTCTCGGCTGGACAGATTCGCAGCTGGACAGATTCTCAACTGGACACTTTCTCAGATGGACAGATTAGCAACTGGACAGAACATGTACAGTCCGTGACATAATAAAAGTTAATTTTCAACCACTTTTCATTATTTAGTAAACTATAATAGAATTTCCAAGGAAAAAAAAAGACGATCGAAAATAATAAACAAAACACGGTCGTAACGGACTGTACATGTTCTGTCCAGTTGCTAATCTGGCCAGCTGCGATACTGTCCAGTTGAGAATCTGTCCAGCTGCGAATCTGTCCAGCTGAGAATCTGTCCAGTTGCGAATCCGTCCAGTTGCGATGGAGGGGTCAATTCCAATTTTCGTCAATATACGACTTGTTCCTCTAGTTATGAGTGGCACCACGGTAATTTCTTCCTAACGGTGGGGCCATTGACTGTGGTCAGTAGTACCACAGCTGTAACCTTAGTACAACCAGTCCACTGTTTGTACCACGGTAATGAAAAAGTAACCGTAGTACCACTGGTGTACTACTGGGTGTACCACGGTTTCAAAAGGAAGATAACAGTATATCTACCTACCATAAATCGTTGAAACGGCTTATCCTAGTGAACATTTATCTTAGTTACAGTACCGACGCGTGGGCGAAGGAAACCGACAATCACATGCCTACATTTTACCATTATCACTGTATTTTTGACTTCCAATCAGTTCACTTGTCCATCATGAAGTTATTATTGCTGCTGTGCGTTTGTGTTGTGATGTCACATCAAACTGTGGTATTCAAGAAACCATTAGCACTAATAGAAGAGAATTTGAACCAGGCTTTGGAGGAACAGGCTAACTTACTGAAGAATGAAATAGAAATAAAGAGTGACTTTCGAGATTCCCCGGAGATTGATGAAGGAGTATGCCCTGATGGATATGATCTTGATGCCAGTGGTGCCTGCAGGCTGGTGTGGAGGGAGGATTATTCTGAATGGGATGATTATCCGCAATGGGATAAAAAGTAGACACCTACCTACCTACTTTCTTAAATACGGATATGTGTACAGTGTGTTACAAAAAACCCCGTAATTCCTCAAGTAATGTCACACCAAAGTCCCTAAAATCATGAAGCAAAAAAAAGTTTTCCGCGCCTAAAATAAATTTTTATTTCTTTTTTTATTGTTGTAAAAATATTTTTTAACATTTTTTAGTAATTTCAAAGAGGTAGGTACAGTCACATTACCAATTAGCTGAACCCCACGTGACCCAGAGCTTATTCGAATCTGTAAAAAATATAGTATTTACCTATTTTGTTATTTTTTTATAGTGTATACTGAGTGTATATCGTATTGTATAGTGTATTGTTTATTAAAAAAAACAGAATCAGGTAACCTTACTTTACAACCTTACAGATTTGCGAGTGAGCTCTGGGTCACGTGGGGTTCAGCTGATTGGTAATGTGACTGTACCTACCTCTTTGAAATTACTACATAAAAAAATAAATAAAATGTTATTTTCAGGACTGTAAAAGAGATACTTACGTACTTAACTACCTAAGTTCGGAAAAAACTCGAAATTACTGAAAATTAAGGAATTTTTGTGCGTTATTTATTTTAAAGAAAATGAGTTCTCCCTTCTATTAATGTTTGGTATATTTGTAATTTGTTTGACTGTAGTTCTTTTGTAATTTGAAAAAAAAAACAGCTTCTGCTGAGGTAAAGTTACGCTACAAAATGTTTCTTGTTTTAAATAATGGGCATTTTTCCCTAAACAAAAAATCTTTTTACCTTATTTTATATGTTTTTGGGTAATGTAAGGGTTCATGTTACGCACTGTATAAACAAACTAAACCTGACTTAATCGACGTATAATTACGCATTTGTGTATTCGTAGTGCTGATAATAAACGTGATATGTGTTCATATGTGGTCGTTATTTATCACTACATAGTATAAAATAAAGTCACTTCCCGCTGTCTGTCCCTATGTATGCTTAGATCTTTAAAACTACGCAACGGATTTTGATGCGGTTTTTTTAATATATAGGTAGAGTGATTCAAGAGGAAGGTTTATATTTGTATAATACATGCATAATATAGCCGTGCGAAGCCGGGGCGGGTCGCTAGTAATATTATAAATGTGAAAGTGTGTTTGTGTGTATTTTTGGTACTCCTTCACGCAAAAGCTACTGGACCGATTGCGTTGAAACTCGGTACGTAGATAGCTGGAGGCCTAGATTAACGCATAGGCTACTTTTTAACCGACTTCAAAAAAGGAGGAGGTTCTCAATTCGTCGCGTATATAATATACTAGCTGCCCTCCGCGGTTTCACCCGCGTAACTCCCGATCCCGTGGGAATATCGGGATGTAATCTATCCTATCTCTCAAGTTGGATCGAACTGCACATGGTGTGCGAATTTTATTATAATCGGTTAAGTGGTTTAGGAGTCCATTGAGGACAAACATTGTGACACGAGATTTATATATATTAAGAAAGATTAAGATATATATATATTTATATAGCGTACATATAGCACTATAATAGTATAGGATCCCAGTGCTATGTCTATATGTACGCAGTTATAAGTAACTAGGTATTTATGAACTAGGAATCAAAGGAGCGATGTATCTAAAGAAGAAACCGCTGAGCACAGCTAGTTATTTATAAATGAAATCTGTTGTAACTTGCAACAAATAATTTATTTCATAAATGTAGTAAGATACCTACTCAATATGCATATTGTAGCATACATAGAGCTCTATAATAGTATAGGATCCCAATACTATGTCTATATGTACGAAGTTATAAGTATTTATGACCTAGGAATCAAAGGAGCGATGTATCTAAAGAAGAAACCGCTGAGAGCTATAAGTTATCTATAAATGAAATTTGTCGTAACTTGCAACAAATAGTTTATTTCATAAATACAGTTCGATACCTACTCAATAGGCATATTGTAGCATACATAGAGCTCTATAATAGTATAGAATCCCAATACTATGTCTATATGTACGCAGTTATAAGTATTTATGACCTAGGAATCAAAGGAGCGATGTATCTAAAGAAGAAACCGCTGAGCACAGCTAGTTATTTATAAATGAAATCTGTTGTAACTTGCAACAAATAATTTATTTCATAAATGTAGTAAGATACCTACTCAATAGGCATATTGTAGCATACATAGAGCTCTATAATAGTATAGGATCCCAATACTATGTCTATATGTACGAAGTTATAAGTATTTATGTCCTAGGAATCAAAGGAGCGATGTATCTAAAGAAGAAACCGCTGAGAGCTATAAGTTATCTATATATGAAATTTGTCGTAACTTGCAACAAATAATTTATTTCATAAATGTAGTTCGATACCTACTCAATAGGCATATTGTAGCATACATAGAGCTCTATAATAGTATAGGATCCCAATACTATGTCTATATGTACGCAGTTATAAGTATTTATGACCTAGGAATCAAAGGAGCGATGTATCGCCAAGTGTCGAGCTGACCAAGAACAGGGTTGAGGACGGAAGGGGCAATAGCCGCGGCGATGTTAGAGATAGCCCCCTGGAATCTATTCACGTAGTCCGCGATCACTTCTTCGACCATAGCGTTCACGATCGCGTCGATGTCTCCGCCGCCGATCACGCCGGTCAGCGTGGACTGTAAAAGACAAAATAAATTTTATTGAACATTATGATATTTGGTACTTGCACATAATCCCGCTTGCCCGCTACTGAGCCACAACGCCAGCATCGTATTCTGGAGCTTTTAAAACAACTGGTTAGATAGATAAATTATATAATATACACAAACAACTATACCCACAATAAAATAGACCTCATTCTTTGGTATAAATTTCAACAGACAGACAGACGGACAAGTGAGTGATCTTTGGCCTTTTTTTGCCTTTTGAGGTACGGAATCCTAAAAATAAATCTTAAACCTAACGTTATAAAAGCGGTCTCTCCCAGGCAAACTTAGGATGGAGAGTATTTTACGAAAGGTTAAGGGGAAAGTGCATTAAAAAGAACCTACCACCTGGTTTACCTAGGTTTCAAGATATCCCCATGTCAAATTTTATCTAAATCGCTTCAGCTACAGGGTTAGCTGCTTATCAAAATCGTTATAAAGTGGTAAGTACGCACGCATCCTTCATCATTAATTCTCTTACTTTATTTAAATTACGCTTATATAGCTACGATACTTTGCAGGAATAAGCAGGCCCCCTGGGCACGCTGGGCACATGCCCAAGGCCCCGTGATCAACCCCCCTAGTTCCTGGCAGATCACTTTTTTGAAGGAGTTAATAACGATTTTGTACATCTTAAATCTAGAACGGTTACTCTTCAATTAACATTGATTGTACGTGAATGCCAAAAGAGTAACTTTTGTTCTCTCTCTTAGGGGCCCATGAATGGGGCCCCTAAGATTTTGGGCATATGGCCAGGGCCTTGGGAATAAGTCGTACACTTCATCCATGGTCGTACCTTTAGAGTAGGTAATTCAAAAGATGCATCTCCAACGCGCTCAACGAGGATTGATCGTCCGTCCTCAGATTGTTTCAAGTACAACCTCGCTCTGAATCTGAACTCTTCGGCTAAGAATCTGGAACAAATAAGTAATGGCACAAGTAAGTAATCTTCTATAAGTAGGTACATATACAATGCTTTGTCCTGACTGACGGATCAACACAACTTAAACCGCTGATCGTAGAGACATGAAACTTGGAGAGTGTGTTTTGTGTATGACGTAGGCATCCGATGAGAAAAGATTTTTAAAAACTCTTACGCTAAAGTAAGTCGCGGGTATAAAAAATATAAAAAGAGTTTTGTGATGACAAGGTGACTCATCAATCCCTACTTAGTAAAAGGTCGATTCCATTGTGGAAATTAAATAAAAGTGAGCAATTAACCGCATTTTGAGGAGCTCTTCTGCTCATCACTCAGAAGATTCTCTTCAGATCTTTACTAACTTTTATGAGAAAAACTAAAATTATTACTTTTCCGATAAAATAATCATCGAAATCGGTCAAAAATGTTGAATAAGTCCAATTTTCCGATCTTATGTCGTGTTGAATCACGTGGTTCAAGTATTGATCACATCTTATAAGTATGATCACGCAAAAACATAAAGTCTGATCACGTAACCCAACGGGTATGTTTTTTATAGAAGGCAAGATACACTTACGTAGCCTCTCCTTTTCCGTACAGCGGAATAGCTCCGAAAAAGTCACCAGTGAGATCGTAATGGCCTAAAAAAATAAAGAAAAATATTATAAGTCGTCATCGTCATGGCGTATCTATGACGGCCTCAGAGGAGACGGCCCGTGGGTAGTCCTAGGTGTCGCTTCATTGACCAAGTCCAACAAGACTTGCAAGCCCTTAATGCGGCCGATTGGCAGCAAGTGGCACAGAATAGGGTGCAATGGCGTCTTTTGGTGCCAGAGGCAAAGATCCACTTCGGGTCGCTGAGCCAGCGTCATACATAAGTTTTGAATCAGAACCTTTTCTGATCATGAGTGCAGCATATTCTGAATTGGAAATGTCTAATGGGATAATATTTGTTTCCTATGGGGCTATGGGTTTCTTATGTAGGCATTGTTAGTCAGGGATTAGGAGGCACTAGTTACGAAGGCACTAAATCAGGATCAACGAATACGAATAATGCAGCTAAGTTTTCATAAGACGCACCTGCTTTAATATCCAATTTAGGTACAGAGATATCCAGGTCAAACGTAAGCGCCCTAAGATCTAAGTTACTCTGGTGCACCACAAATCCACCAAAGCCAGCAGCGAAGATATTCTTCAAATCCAGGTCCAAGCTGTAAATAAAGGTGGAAACATTTTAAAATTAAGCTCAATGACTTTAAATTGAATGGATCATAAGGGCCACTAAAAGGTTTTTTAAAACCTTAATATTAGCGATAAAATAACAAAAATTTTTACAAATGAATTGTTTTTCAGATTGTTATTAAAGCAAATATTTATCTGATGACCTGTTTTTATGTAATTTTCCCTATTTTTTTTAAAGAAATATTAAGTTTTTAATTAAGACGGTAGGTTGCCCTTATTACCCGCAGGTAACTTATGTAGTACCTATTGTTCACGCCCGAATACTGAATGGCTACTTATCTTAAGTGGCAATTAAATTGACATTTACTTAAGTGTAAGAATTACCTAAATAATATTACAGGCGCGCGCGTCTTAAATATTTAGGGGACTCCTAAATATTTGAGAGTCGTTTGAGTATTCGGGCATCAGAGATGTAGTGTAGGTACAATCAACGTTCAATAGTCCACCGGCACCGTTATGTTTACAATCCTGTACAGCGCTATTTCAACATTATAACTACGTAACCTGTGGTGGATAGAACCTACGTCAGCGGTTGGTGTAGCGGGTGGCGGCTTATACCTACCACTTAGCTAACTAAATACATAGCTAGCATGTTAAAAATAATAATCACACTGAGGACTTTTAATTCAAGTATTTAAGTTTGTGTGTAACGTATATTAGAAGAAGGTCGTAAGCCCAATATTTGTTTATAGTATTATTGTAGCAAACTGATAGTATACTTATGACGCTTACTGTACCTACTACATTTAGTAGTAGGTACAATTTCTTACTTGATGAGTCCAGCAGGAATATAAACGTGGAAGTGTTCCATTTCTAGGGGGTCCAGCGGTGGGATCCCCCAGATGACTGAACCCTCATTGATGATACGACGAATGTACGCGATCAGTTGACGGATAAGGAGATTCACCGCGAGGTTTCGGTTCTCTACTGCATGAGGCTGTGCATTATTCAGAGCTGAAATAATAATAGGTTACATCAAACTAAATAAGTAGGTAAATAAATATATTGCAAATGGGACTAAAAAAATCTGTACAGAATGATTAATTAATATTAAAAAAAATTGACATTTTACTGGTTTAGATAATAGAAAAATTCTATACAAATGCAAATGGGACCAAAAAAACAGTCGAGAATGATTAATTAATATCAAAAAAAATTTTAGACATGTTACTGGTTTAGTTAATAGAAAAATTCCATACCAATGAAAGACATAACCTTTATTATAATTTAACTTTAATTCATCAACAATACTGCAAATTACTAGTATCGATTTACTTGCCGACCCAAGAGTTGTGAGGGGAAAAATATAGTCAACCTAAAGTTTGCATGTTCTAGTCACATATATATACAGGGTTATTGGTTTCCAATCCAAAACCGTGCAGGGGGTGGTTCTCCGCATCAAAACGAATAACTTTTGTTCTACGACTTTTGTCTATTCTTTCATTTTTTTTTCATACAAAAATAAAAAAATAATATTCTGTTCTGTACGCGCTATAAGATCTGTAGTAAAACATAGGTAGGTAGACGGCACGCGCCCAGCGCCGCGCGGCTTGTCGAAAGGGGTAGCGGTGCGCGGGAGCAGAGAGGGGGGGGGGGGTATGTATGACGAACGCGTGACGCAGTGCTTAGCCACTTTAGTCTCTATTTAGCGCAAGCGTAGTAACTACATGCCGGACCGCGCGCCGCCCGCGCACCGCGCCGCCGCGACCGCCGAAAATCGCGTTTAGTTAATCTTAACAAGTGCCTACCACCCGCGCTACCATGCCATACCGGTATAGTAACCTGGAGTACACTGAGATGGTCCGACTGTTGGCAAGGTGTAATAGGTGCACGTAGTTATGTAGGTAAAAACCTAACACATAATAGGTAGATAGGTATCGTGTGTAATAAATAATATTTTTGACGTATTTCTTTAAGTAGGTATGTTTCAATTATTTTACCTATTGATATGAGTACAGCGACCTGGGCGTGGGGGCGTGAGGAGTGCGCGGTCGGGGCCGATCGACGTTCGAGTGAGTCGAGCGCGCGCGGTCGCGTCTACGCGCTCGCAACTACCTATTTAGTCCATAGACCTAGCAAATGTTGAGAATTACTCGCAGAACTTCAATACATTTTTCAAAGCTAAGTAGTAGGTTTTGGCAAAAGTCGTAGAACAAAAGTTATTCGTTTTAATGCGGAGAATCACCCCCTGTACGGTTTTGGATTGGAAACCAATAACCCTGTATATATATTATTTCGATGTGACTGAAATTTTTAGTAAACCCATTTGCAATATATTTATTTATTGACCTATTTAATTGATATAACTTAAAATACTTTTCATCCATTAATCAGCTCGATGAAGGTCGTTCTTAAAGGGATCTTAGACTATTTTAGCATTTTAAGATTTTTTACTAAAACAAGAAAATATTCTTTGGCGTCTACAAGGAGAGGAATATTTCTTACCTAAAAAAACCCTTTTTTTTTCTGTTTATATTATTAATTTAAGGTGAAAGGGTACCGGCGCTCTCTCCATACAAACGTAGTCGACTGTTTCCTCCCTGGATAATGACATTAGAGCAAATATTTTTGTTGCATAAAATCTATAACTGCCATGACTATGCCCCTATGTCTTGGTTATTTTTCATTTTCTAATTATCATAGAAATTAAGATTTAAAAAACGTAAAATCAAAACATAGGGGCATGGTCATGGCAGTTATAAATTTTATGCAATTAAAATATTTATTTAGTGTCATTATCCAGGGAGGAAACAGTCGACTACGTTTGTATGGAGAGAGCGCCCGGTACCCTTTCCTCTTAATGCGCGTAACAGACAAAGTAGACATAGGCAGGTTCCATAGGGTTTTAAGATAACAATAATAAAATAACTCACAAAACTCCGCGATGTCCAATTTAGGATTATCTTTAGGTGCGGCTGCAACCACAGCACACACAAGTAGCACCAAAAACAATTTCATACTGAAAACGAAAACAGAGTTAGGTACATACAATTTTCAAACAAAATATACATAGAGTAAAGAAATGTAGAGGAGACAGAAAACTAAACTACCTACCTATTGATTAACTCATACTTCATTAGATAGGCATCAGTTTATCTGCTTTTAAACACCTTAATCAACTATTTGCTACTTCTAAGTAATTAAATTAATCCGTGATTATTAGGCACCAAGTAGGTGGTAAGTTATCATTAGTTATCGTGTGTGGAGGTAGATAAGTACCTATTGAAAATTATTAATGAAACATCGCCAACAGCCTGAATGTCCCAGTCACTCCAGGCCAAGGAGGTTAGGCCACTGTCGGTTGCCTAGTTCAGATTGGCGAATATCACATGTGACATTCGATGAGTAAACCTGTCTTGGTTTCCTTACGGTGTTTTCCTTAACCCTAGAGTATTGTTTTAGAGGGTACACAGGTACTGCTTTCTCCATATCTATACTAATATTATAAAGCTGAAGAGTTTGTTTGTTTGAATCTCAGGAACTACTGGTTCGAATTGAAAAATTCTTTGTGTGTTGGATAGTCCATTTATCGAGGAAGGCTATAGGCTACTTTTTATCCCGATATTCCCACGAAATCATGGGTGAAACCGCGGAGCGCTACTAGTAAAAACATCTAATCCACTGTTTTCTTCCTGAATAATTTGCCTATAGAGCAAACATTTTTTATACAACCTAAGCCCACTGTACACATGCCCCTCTGTTTCCCTTTTTTATGAAAGTTGAAATGAAATATTTCATTTAGTAATTAGTTGTTTGAAAAAAGGAAAACTTAGGGGCATTGTAGGAACATACAGCAAACCAATGCCAAGGTTTTATAAAAAAGTATTTTAGACGTTTCAGGAACCTGAGATTAGCGCATTCAAACAAACAAACAAACTCTTAAACTTTATGATTTATGTATAGAAGTACCTATAGATATACATTTGTATGGAGAAAACAATATCCACGTACCATTTTAAAGGGTATTGCGCACATAAATACAGAAAACCCCCTAGTGAACGGTTAACATTGGCCTTATGGTTAAATACTCGAAAAATGTACTAAAAAACGAAAAAAAAAATCTATTAAATTAATATTCTTACTTTATTAGTTGTGGCTACTTCAAATGTCTACCTCTAATAGTGAATAGCCGCAATGGGTAAGTCCCTAAACCAGAAAACTGAATCAATATTGATATACTTACCTACGAAACAATAAATAACCTACCTTAGGTAAAACTACGTAACCGTTCTGTGAGTATTTACTCACATGATATTCAAAAAGTTTATGTAGTTACGGATTTTAATAACGATTTGATAATAGTAGCCTGTAGTAATTTTGTAGATAGAATCAATATAATGGCAATATGATGATGGTCATTGTCGTTCATAATCTCTTTTAAAAAAGGTACTAAAATGTTTATTTTTGTTCCTATTAGGTACTTATCTGTAATACCTACTTACCTAACACACACTTATCTCTAAAATAGTACCTATCTGTAAAATAATGTCGCCAAATGTCGCTATGAAGTTCACCCAAAAGACCAAACCTATAATTGGCTTTTCAAAGAAAAAAGTGTTCAGATGTTATTTTATGATACTTAAATAAAGTTTATTTTTTTAATGTCACTTCTTGTTATGTTTTGGACCGTTTGGGGTAGTGAATGAATTTTTGTAGTAAGTAAATTGCTAATTGCATTTTAGATTAAATGCTTTCTTTATACCTGGGTAGACACCATCGATATTTGACAATGTATTAAATGTATAGATATACATTTGTATGGAGAAAAAATATCCGCGCATCTTTTAAAAGGGTATTGCGCACATCAACACAGAAAAAACCCTAATAAGCGGCTAACATTGGTCTTATCGTTAAATACACTTATTAAATAAATAAATAAATAAAATAAATATTTCAGGACATATTACACATCGCCATCCAGCCCCAAGCTAAGCAACTTAATGCTTGTGTTATGGGTGCCAGATAACGGATAAACTACTTATATACTTTTTTTTTTGTAAATATATACATATTATACATATAGGAAACACCCAGAACCAGAAACAAGAATTTATGGTCAGCATAAATACTTGTTCCCGGCGGGAATCGAACCCGCAACCTTCTGCGTCGCAGTCGGGTGTTCGCCTGACGCGCCACAGAGGTCGTCGAACTTATTGTAGGTATAATACATAATATTATGTTTTTTTATTTTAAGGTAAGTCGATAAACTTTACTAAATGGGACCTTATATTAAAGCTTATGCAACTATCTTGGCACTCAAATATTTTGCTTTTATGATCCTTGCTGTACTATAGTTACTAAATCTAAATGATAATTTTACGTTATAAAAAAATGTTTGAGTGCATGCCATATATTCTATGTTGGTGGACATTGTCCTTTAATTTGAACTTTACATTCTTCAATAACAGTTTGGTAATAATAATTTGTAAAGTTACACAACTTAGAATAGAATAGAATAGACATTTATTAGAAAAGCACACGGACAAAAAAAACAAATATAAAATAGGTAGACATAATTACAAAACAAAAAAATAAAATAAAACAAATGAAAATAGAACAGACAGAATTAACAATCGATAGAATTTAATAATAGGCACACAATAATGAAAAGTCCGGGATGCCGTGTGCCGTCCTAAATGGACCGACCTCAGCTGAAATGCTTACACATAAATCTAGCTTTAAGTTAAATATCTGCTTAGGTATAAATTTGTACAATTTGTGAAGTTCGATATATTTATTATAAGTTTAGGTAAAATATAATAAGACCATAATATAAAAAAAAATTGAGTAAGGAACTTACCTGATGTCTGTTTTCAGAGTTGAAAACCAACTGTTGTCCGCATAAATATACGCTCAATCAGTTCCTAATTATCAGAGGCAATCAGCACTGATTTCTTCCATGTAGGGACCGATCGATCAATATTTAAGAAGCCTTAATACGATAAATACTCGATAATTACAATGGTTATCTATTGCAATCAAGAAAATAATATAGTTGCCTATAGCTATACGACTACCTAAAAGTTTAAGGTCAACGTTTGTGTAATCCTTCCCGGAAAGTTTTTAACATCTAACATAATTATTTACGGTAGCGGAACACAACTCCAAGTCGTAGTTAAATATTTGGAAATTCATTTTTGAGAGAATATTTCCAAATTCATTTGTTTTGGAGCTATACGATTAATGCCTAACCCCACCTCATAGAATTTGACATTCGTACCTCACAGACAGACATGGGTCAAACTTACAACGCTCTTCTTTTATAATTTTTTTAAACTCACACGATCTGTATCCATAATAATGTTTTCCCGCGTCTTAATCGCGTATCACTATCATAAAATAAAGTCACTTTTCGCCGTCCCTATGTCCCTATGTATGCTTAGATCTTTAAAACTACGCAACGGATTTTGATGCAGTTTTTTTAATAGATAGAGTGATTAAAGAGGAAGATGATTTTTAGGTATAATACATGCATAATACAGCCGTGCGAAGCCGGGGCAGGTCGCTAGTTTTTTAATTCTCTTATCTCGACGTTATGTATTACGAAGATAAATTATAACAAAAAAATACGAGAGTTTTTCATGAAACTTATTTAATTTTCGTTTTTTCATCCATTGAGTTTCCTTAACATACGTATCTTTATTTAAAAAAAACAAGCAGCCTTCGGTGCTAAACTAATTAATTATACAATTAACTTAAAGAAGAACAGAAATAATCTTCCAAGTTTCGAATTTGTTGAACAGCGTGTTCAGATATCGTACTACAATTGGTTCATAAAGTTCAGATATAATTGTATTGAATCTATTTAGATAGCCAGCGAGTAGATCTTCAATCATGTGGTTAATGATCCCATCGATGTTGCTATCGAATTCAGTTGTGCTCTGGAAATGTCAATTATTATTTAGCAGCCCAGATGGTAGGTATTTTACCTAACTAATTAGGGGGAACTAAGATTTTTTTCCGTTTGGAAATAAGGTCGATTACTTATATGGTCGGTTGATTTTTTTTCTGTGATATTGTTTGAGATGATCCTAATCAGATTGAGATCATTTAAAAAAATACAGTAGGTATAGTAATACAGTTCTTGTATTCTGTAATTATCAACAAACAAAGCTACTCGTCATCCATGGTTATCCATGTGCACTTATGCAGTATGCGTCATAATTACATTATCAGTGTTCTACAATGATACTATGAACCAGTATTGGACTTACGATCTTCTTTTATTAGACGTTACACACACAACACACATAAATACTTGAATTAAAAGTACCTAACCTACTTAGTGTGATTATTATTTTCAACATGTAAGCTATGTCTTTAGTTGGCCGAGTGGTATAATCCGCAACCCGCTACACCCACAACCGTGGGTTCGATCCACAGGTTACGTAGTTACACTGCTAAAATAGTATTACAAGTGTAACACCACCACAGTGATAACTGTGGCCACTATTATAGGACTTTTGATCGCCGATTGTACCTTTTTCTTACAGATACAGACTTAGATTGAGACACTTATTTGTACATATGTAATATTATTATTATTAAATATTGGTATTTTTGGTCCTACTGTTATGCAAAGGCCTCCCTTTGCCCTTCCAACACTCATGTAAGTACCTAATCTACGCGTGTAAATAGAGCTCTAACGTACCGTAATCCTTTTTATGGAGAAGTGAAGATTTTCAATTCTATCAATTATCACAGAGATATCGTCATTAGACTGCTTTAAATATACCTTGCCAAGTACAATTATGTCTTGTATATTAAACCTGAAAAAACAGTTTCAGTTAAATGAATAAAGCAGGTAAGTATTTAAGTTATTTCAATCCCAGCCCTTCTAATATACTAAAATTAAGTTTATTATAAATCAACAAGTAACTATAATATACTAAATAACAATTAAATAACGAAAACTTAAATTAATTAAATAAACTACCTACTTTACTTATACTAAATTAAAAGTCCAAATGGGGGTTCCTAGGAAGTGTGCCCAAAAGGCTGGCAGCGTTACCACGATATATAATCTTCTTAATATATATAAATCTCGTGTCACAATGTTTGTCCTCAATGGACTCCTAAACCACTTAACCGATTATAATAAAATTCGCACACCATGTGCAGTTCGATCCAACTTGAGAGATAGGATAGCTTACATCCCGATATTCCCACGGGATCGGGAGTTACGCGGGTGAAACCGCGTAGGGCAGCTAGTAATATTATAATTAGTTGTTGATTCCGTTTTACGGTAACGGCCAGATTGATAAGACCGAATAAGATAAAAAATTGTAACGGGCTAAGTAGTGTGGTAGTACCAGTATGAAATCAACTTGCTAGGTCCACCTGTTCCTGAGAAAATCGGCGGTGACAGACATACAGACAGACGTACAAGAAAGTGATCTTATAAATGTTCCTTTTTTACGTTTTGAGGTACGGAACCCTAAAAAGAAGGATATTGGGTTATTTTTATTCCAAATCCCATTAAATTACAAGAATCGACGGTGTAAGAATTAAAATGTAACTTACTGTAGTCTACCATGACCTGCTATGGGAAGAAACTCTAAAAACATGCCCGATAATTCATAATCATCTGAAAATAAAACCGTTTTAGTACATTGATTGATACACACACATAGTCACACACAGAGAATCCACATTGATCTCGCTTGTAGCTTACCTGATTCAAAATAGAAAAACGGGATATTCATCTTGATTTCAAGAGACAGCTCATTTTTCGAAAAGTTGAACTGTTCAAGTTCGAAATTACCAAAGCCCACTAATTCTGCTTTAGTGATATTTATTTCTAAACTGAAAGAGCGAAATAAAAAATAAATATAAGATATCTTACAGATACGAGAACCTAGGTAGGTTGTATTTTTAGGGTTCCATACCCAAAGGGTAATAAAAACAGGACCCTATTACTAAGATTTCGCTGTCCGTCCGTCTGTTCGTCTGTCTGTCTGTCACAAGGCTGTATCTCATGAACCATGATAGTTAGAGACTTTAAATTTTCACAGATGATGTATTTCTGTGGCCGCTATTACAACAAATAGTTACTTACTATATAAAAACAGATAAAAAGTAAATATTATTTTAATAGGTTTTTAAGAATTTTAGGTATCAATATCTTTTTTGTTGATTAGGTATACTCCCAAAAGGGCAGGCAACAGACTTTTAACCTATACAACCTCGTTTGACATACAATATTATATGTATCGATCGTAATGGTACGGAACCCCTAGTGTGCGAGTCCGACTCGCACTTGGCCGGTTTTTTTTTACATCAATGGCTATCCTACAATGCATATTGTTTTCATTAGCATTATGAACATATGCTTTTGCGCAGTCAATATATAGAAATGATAACTCACCTTAAAATAGGCCCTTCAGTGATAAAAGTTGCGTTTTTAATGTCATAAGGATCTAAAATAGGCACATTCTTTTCAATGCACCCATTCAGAACGATGTTTCTGAATAATTCAAACAATTGACGAATTACTGCGTTTAATATGAAGCGATTGTCGTTCGTTTCTGAAAGAGTTAAATACAGATAAATATTAAATTAGGTAAACCTAGTTCTACGCTTCAGACTAGGAACTCAAACGGACTAGGGGCGGTCATGAATATGTATGAAAAAATCGGCGAAGACCGAAAGCGGTAAGCAAGTTATCAAGTACTAGCCTTCATCCGCGTAAGGGTTGAATTTTCCAAAATCTTTTCTTAGCGGATGCCATCCGTCTGTTTGCCATATTTTAGCCTGGTCGTCCATTTCGCTTGGGCTGTGCGTTGCTAGAATATATTAGTTGGTCAGGACTATATTTACCTATACCTAAGTATTTATTTAGCAAGGGTGCACTTACGCAAGAAAATCATGTTTTTTTAAATTCTTAGTATTTTGTCTTACCATTTTCTATGCAACCGCAAAAATTAAGCAACACTAACAAGAAAATTATTCGACTCAGCATTTTTGTGAGTTCCACAAATATAATTTTAACAAACAACTTCAATTGTTTTAGTTACATTACCAATTAATATAGAGGACACTACTTAGCCTATAGGTAGTTACAGTCTTTTATCATCCTATGGGGTTACGAAAGAATCACGTTTTATCAGATAATGCGCGTATATAGTTACACAATTTGAATAGAGAGATTAATCGGTCTCTATGGAAATGTGTGCTTTTGGGGATTCAATGAGGCTACAGAATACAACAGAGCATAATAGGTCCATGTGCAATTTGTGCAAAGCAATCTATTGTAGGAGAGTTGCAGAATAAAGCATTTCATAGTAAATTAAATGCACCGTATCAAGTTCAATTCAGATGAGGAAATTTGCAATAAAACTGGAATGGTGCAACAGGATTGTCGGCATTACTGAAAGCAGCTAATTCTTTACGAATCACTGGTTAACTAAGTTATAATTATAGGAGTGTCCCGCGGTTTATGTTTAGGTACGGGTAAAAAGTATAGCGTATGGGTTTATGCGTGAAGACAAACACATACACCTTTACATTTTTAAAATCTATAGCTTCTGACCGCGGCTTTGCCCGCTATGTCACCCTCTTAGGGGATGATTTTCGCAAGCCTTTTCTTAGTGGATATCTAGACTTCACAGCTTCTAAATTTTATGTCTCTATGACCAGCAGCGGTTTAAACCGTGCATTGACAACAGTCAGTCAGTCAGTCAGTCAGGACTTTAAAAAATATTTATAGATCATAAAACACCCTCGTCGAAACGCAATGTACACTAACTACGCACAACGCAATACCCGTTATCGATAATTTGGAGTGCAATAACACAGTAAGTGTAGATTCAATTAGATAATTTAATTTCAAACACTTGTCGCCGCGTCGGCCGCTTGGTATCCCATAGATATAGAAGCAGCGGGGTTCTTCAGATAACTGAAATGGCGAAATAGTCACTTTAATTTACACTTACCGTAAAATTATCTATTGCCCATGCCATAGATAATTTTACGGTATATCTAATGAGGCGATCGCTAGTAACCCTCTTTATTAGGTACAAAAGTGTGAGGTGCGAAGACGGACAGCATTTTTTATGTTAGACATGTCATTGGTTTTTGTTTTTACCCTGTCCCGCACCTCGCTTTCCTTCTTTTAGAGGTGGCATGCTTAAGTTGCTGCCACACTTTGTAGGTAGGTAGGTCCCGTTACTTTATATGTTTAAAGTCTTATAAATGTGCGACGTTTCGTCTCGGTCTTCAGTTCCAGTTACGTGAGTGTGTAGTGAACCCTAACGAGGTATATTTGAAGTAGAGTAGACAAAATGTACGGTTTCTTAGTAGCAGCGACGGCTTTAGTTTGTGTCAATTCCGCTCCTGTATTCGAGGAGAGGACTTTCGGGTTTTTGTTTGATCATGACGGTAAGTTTGACGTTTTTTAAGTCTTGAAATAACAAGGTTTTATTTTCAAGATTTATGCATTTCCTAAGTTTTGCACCGCTTGCGCCTCGTGATTCGAACTCGGTAGAGCCTAGTGGAGCCTGCATTCGGCTATCATTTACATAGTATAAATAAAAGTCACTTTCCGCTGTCTGTCCATATGTATTCTGAGATCTTTAAAACTGCGCAACGGATTTTGATGCGGTTTTAAAAGATAGAGTGATTCAAAATTAGGAAGGTTTATATGTATAATACATGCATAATTAAGCCGTCTGAAGCCGGAGCGAGTCGCTAGTAAATAATAAAATCATTAAAAATAAGGATGTTACCTACTACTATGTCTGTTTGTCAGTGTAGGTACTTACGTGGTAAATGGCATCGTAGCTCCGAAACGAATGTGAAGTTCGTTTTTCATCTGAAAACTGAATTTTCCATGATTGTTCTTATCTGAGTTTCGTGAATCGGTTGAACTTTTTAAAAGTTATGAGCATTATTTTATGAATCGAGTTTTCTTTTTAATTTTTTGTGATAATATAATAACTTGCTATTTCCTGTAGAACAATTTCGTTATAGGTCGTAAATTGAATGCACCTTATCAAGATTCCCAGAAATTACTGTCTGGCCGTGCATTGAATTCCATTTAAAGTGCATTGGCAAAGAATACATTCACTCGCAGTAGGTACCTAAACTTGTAATACTTAGGTAGGTATGCTACTACATCTTCAACCTCATTGCCGTTTTCCATCAGGTGAGATTCAACATTTAGTCATCTTTCGGAACCGGAAGGGTCAAATGCCAACCTATTTTTTTACCCAACTACGACAAAAGGAGTGTTATGTGTTTGATCGCGATGTATGTTTGTATGTTTGTCTGTGCCCTCATAACGTCTAAACTACTTAATATAATTTAACAAATGAGGTAGGTATCGTTAGAAGCGTCTCAATGGTCCGCTGGTTATAGGATGTGACGTCATAATAAATTAAATGTGACACCCTCTAGAGGACATAGAGTCAAGTATTAAAAAAATAAAAATAATTAAAATGTACCGTGTCAAATGAAAGGGCTTAATTAGCACATTTAAAAAATAAATACATTGCACTAGCTGTTTCTCGCTGATTTGCTTGCATTCACTCGATAATGGTGTTAGTATGTTTTTTAATATTTAAGTAGGTATGTATTTAGGAAGGTTTTAATTTCACAGTGGTTGTTTTTATTTGTAGTTTACTTTAAGCCGAATATTTCGAGTTGCATTTCATTAATCAAAGAGAGCGAAATACAAAGAAGTCTATGTACCATATACGGGGCCTTATAGAGATGGCTATTTCAGTTATATTTCTTTACAGTCGGAGAATTTGGTAAGCACTTCGAAGGGGATATGATCTTAACCTCTAATCAGAAACGAGCCGTATCTGAAGCTGAACTTTCACGGAACGGACTTAGAGGCGGCGCTAAGCGATGGCCTAACAAAACGGTGGTCTATTATATTGAAGAAGATGATTTTGGTTAGTGATTGTCAGTTATTGTTGAGCTATTAATATCAGGACTTTGTCTTCGTTCACGATAAAAGCCTTAAATGGACCAAGTACCTAATAACGTTGTCCCATACAAACTTTGTCCCACTTTTTCACCTCCTAGGGGTAGAATTTTGAAAAGTCCTTTGTTATCAGATCCCTACGTCATACAAAGAACACACCCTTCAAGTTTCAGGTCTCTACGATCAGCGGTTTAGGCTGTGCGTTGATCTGCCAGTCAGTCAGGACAAAGCATTTTATATATCGGGGTAAAAAGTAGCCTAAGTTACTCCCGATGAATCAATAAATCTGTCCAGTAGTTTCGGATGCGGTTTCGGAGTAAATTTGTAACAAACAAAAAGCTTTTTCTTTATTATATTTGTGTAGATGTAGATTAATATGGTCCCTTAGATTAAATACTATTAATTAAGTACCATTTTTAAAACAGATGAGGAACAAGTTCAGATGATTGAGGATGCTATGGCCGAAATATCAAACAAGAGCTGCATTTTATTTCGTCCGAAAAATGGAGAAGAGCATGCCGTTACTATCCAGGTATGTCTGTGTTTACTTATCTACTCTATGACGTCGTTACCTACTCAAATACCTATTTATTTAGATAAACGTTATAAAATCTTGATCACTAGAACAAGGCAAACGGGTGTTTCTCAAACGTCGGTCTCAGCACCCCTGGTGAAGACGACGACGAAGATGAACACCGCCAGGTCCTAAACCTCGCTAAGGGGTGCTTCAGATTAGGCACCGTTGTCCACGAGATGCTCCACACCATCGGATTCTATCACATGCAGAGCACGTACGACAGGGACGAATACGTTGATATTGTATGGGAGAATATCTTGCCAGGTAGGTTTTAATGTTAATTTCTTGGGTTTTCCGATCTGTACCTACCTACTCATAGTGAAACTATTCCGGACTTAAAGCTGCACTGGAAGGTGAAAATATGTTTTACTTATAAATATTCTTCAATACATCGACTACACCTAAGTAGATACTGACAACACACAGGTTCAAGTTTCGTAAACTCCTAAACCGATTTGAATGGAGCGGAAACTTGTACCTAAGTAGGTATATAATACCTAAGAAACAAAGTAATAAAGATTACTCTAAGATATTCTGGGTCAAGTTCAGTTATAAACATTCTATGCTAAATAGATTTTGCAATAATACAATCCAGTACAATAATGCTGAGACATTATGTAAAAATATTTTTAAGGTTTTGAATAAATATTTATTTAATATTGATAAGTGAACTAGACGTGAAGAGGCTTTTGCAAACGCTTAAGGGTCCGCGAACTCTAGTTTGAGTAACTCTGGACTTTTTTATTTTTTTATTTTTTTTTCTCGAGGGGAAATGCGCCTTATGCACCGTCCCACCGAGCTAGCAACTCTGAATATCTCTGAGAACAGTTTTCCATTCCTAGGTACTCAACATAACTTCATGAAATACACCAACGACACTGTTACTGATTTCGACGTGGAGTATGACTACGACAGCGTGATGCACTATCCCGAGAAGGCTTTTTCTAAGAATGGAAATAGAACAATCATACCTTTAAGGGTAAGTTAGTATCCATTTACTTGTACATAAATATAGGCAGGAATTTCCAGTTCCATATTAGCGGTACCTACCTACTTATTATTAGCGATTTCATCCGCGGTAATTCCGATCCCGTGGAAATGCAACAGAATATGATAATGTGCCGATTATAGACTTCAGCTATCCCGAAGCCACCTGAATATATAGGAATGCCTAGGAAAAATAAATAGCCGGTGGGCTCTAACTAGCTTCCACATCGCATCCGTTTAGTATTTAAATTCATTGATCATACAGACATTAAAACAAACTTTCTTAATTATGATATTAATAGGTATTTCACGGGCTTATTCCCATTTTTTTTTTCAAATCGGCCCTAAAGGTAGTAAGCATATTTTTGGGCCTACCAGTGATGATTCAATGTATTTGAAATTCATTATACTTTTTGTTTAACAGGAAAACGCAACAATCGGTCAAAGGGTTGGACTTTCAGAACGAGATATAATAAAGTTAAATAGAATGTATTGTGAGGAAATAACAATGGAATTCTTTAGGGAATAAAAAAAAGTTAATATGTAGGTGCTAACTAGGTTAGGTTTAACTGAATTTAAACTTCGAACAATATGGCAGATAATTTATTTTTTCCCACGTTTGAAAATATCGGCACCTTCCTGCTGATCAAACTAGTTTGTCCAAAAGGAATAAATTTCCTTGTAGTCAAACTACTCAACTCCTTGTTCTTTACTTAGGTAGCCTAGTCACAGAATACATAAAGAGTGACTTAGTAACTGCGGTAGTTTAATCACAAGAGTTTTACCTAGTTGTAGTGTATATCAGTAATTTAGGTATATTGATTTTGTTAAGTGTTAATATGTTTTGTAAAATTAGAGATAAATAATATGATATATAATAAATATATTAAGTACCTAGTATACCTATTTAGTTTTATTTTCAACTAGCTGCGCCCCGCGGTTTCACCCGCGTAATAATTTTCTATGCAACTTTTTTTTTCATAAGAACCTTCTTCTGGCAATAACAAACACAACAAAAAAAGAATTGGTTAAGCTGTTCTCAGGATTTGCGCTTAGCAACACATACAGCGATTCATTTTTTTTAACACACTTTTATTAGTTTAACCTGTATGTTTGCATACATGTACGAGTATGTAACCGACTCCTTTGGGCACGATTTTGCCCTACTTAGAATGATCAGATTTAATTCAAACTTTGCACACTTGTCAAAGTCCGATGACAATGCAATATTATGATAACATGGTGCTGATCTGATGATGGAGCTGGAAGGTGGTCATAGGAACTCTGTAATGAAACGATGAAACCCTATCGAGTTTGGGCTCGTTAGAATCGTCTTGACGAGTAGTTTGTCTTTCAATGGTAACCAGGGTCTGATGATGGAACTGGAAGGTGGTCATAGGAACTTCGCAATGAAACGACACAACCCCATCGAGTTTGGGCTCGTTAGAATCGTCTTGACGAGTAGTTTTTCTTTCAATGGTAACCAGGGTCTGATCTAACATATTTCGGTAATAAAGACCAAAAAGTATAAAATAAATTAATAAGTAGTTTAAAAACACTAAAAAAACACGCTTTAAAAAAAATCCAACTAAAAAAATAGAAAATAAAATTTAATAAATTTGGATTAAGAATATTGTAAATAGTAAGCGTGTTACATTGTGGTTGCAAAAGAAAAATAATGAAGGTGTAGCATCACAATGTAACACGCTTACTATTTACAATATTCTTAATCCAAATTTATTAAATTTTATTTTCTATTTTTTTAGTTGGTTTTTTTTTAAAGCGTGTGATTTTATTATATTATGGAAGATTATTTAATAGGTTTTAAAAAAAAAGTTCATTATTTTTGTGAACGTAGAGCAGGTTTGCGTAAATACTTATATTGTAAAAGATCGTTAATATATTAATCTCTTTCAATTATTATCTAACTGATTCCCTAGGACCCATTTTGTGGATAGCTCGGACAGCTTTTTTTTACAATAGGTAAGTATAGGTAAAGATGCATCATATCTGCAGCACACCCCTACAGCAGGATGCCATACGATATGACACTTGTGAAAGTAGGAATCAGAATTTTGTGAAAGTAGGAATCACTTGTGAAAGTAGGAACCCGCTCCGGCTTCGCACGGCTATATTATGCATGTATTATATATATAAACCTTCCTTTTTGAATCACTCTATCTATTAAAAAAAACCGCATCAAAATCCGTTGCGTAGTTTTAAAGATCTAAGCCTACAAAGGGAAATAGGGACGGCGAAAAGTGACTTTATTTTATACTATGTAGTGACTAGCTACGCACCGCGATTTCACCCGCGTTCTTATTTCTTTAAAATATTCATAAGAACCTTCTTCTGACAATAATAAACACAAAAAAATTAGAATTAGTGATATTGGTCCAACCGTTCACGCGTGATGCCGTGACCAAAGGAAATAGGGATTCAATATCAGATTAATTTACTAGCAAGTATGCCTTTAATAGGCCTTGACACAATTTAGCAGATAAAATGGATTAAATGCATATCAGAATAGTCCGGCACTCCCATCTTATTGAGTGATTTTATTTACTACACTATTGTGATGTGTGACATTGCATAATGTATACCCAGTATGGTAAGGTGAGATATGCGATTGTATTCACTCAAAAGGATTCCTAGTTTATGGGGCGAATGTTACTCAATGTTGCGATTGTGTCCGAATGTGACTCTCACTGGAAACTAAAGGTGGGTCATAGTTATTCGGACTATTATATCTTTTGTAATGACACTGAAAGGAAAGATTCATAAAAAAAAGTTCGACTAAAGTTTATTAAGTAGATAGTTTCATTCCAATCCAATAATAAGACGTCTCTCCGAGCACAGTAGGTAAAGTCCTGACTGACTGATCAATGCACAACTTAAACCAATGGACGGACTGGGCCAAAATTTGGCACAGGTACCTATATTCTTCCCTACTCGTGTGCCTATACCTATAACGTAGGCATCCGCTACGAAAGGATTTAGAAAATTCAAACCCTAAAAAGCAGACGCTTGTTGAAATACTAGTCGGTACCTACTCATTAAGTTAACAGCTCTAAAAAATAAGTTTTCTGTAAAGAGTCGTATACAGGGTGTCCCGTAATGAATGGATATGCGGGCACCTACGGATAGAGGACACTGTGCCGGTTCAGAAAAATGAAAGTTATGTTCTATGAAAGTCTTTTGGTTTCCGAGATATCCGCCATTTTTTAAATTTTAAAATTTAAAATAGGGCCACCCTGTATATGCATACTCACCTACTACTATAGCAATACAATAGTATACACAGTATACAGGCATGACTTCTATACCAACGTACTTACCCTTTTATTACAGCATCAGCAATGATTTATGGCTATTAAAACAGTTTTAATGATTGGGAGCATTTGATGCCAGATGTCAAAACCTTTGGGCGATAGAACAACGGACGTCAAACGTAGTTAAGTACCTATAACAATGGTTTGCGCCCAAAAATACACATAAATCAATTAGTAACGTATGTTTTGATCGTTTATCAAATGAAGAATAAGAAACTAGCTCTTGATAGCGTCTATCTCATTAATAGGTCAGTAACTTCGAAATGGAGCATGTCGGAAGGAAGAACCACGATTCTAAATTGATTGACATCTTTATATGCCTCTTTATGGTCCTGAGATCACCATTTTGTTACGCTAATTTGGCAATGTTCTAAATACCAACATTGACCCACATTTACATGTGCTAATTAATGTCCCTAGATATAGTGTAATCAAATTGTTTTTAAACTAAAATTGGTTTGTTATAAGCTTAAAAACGTATTTCTTCATCTTACTTCCTTTTTCCTACACAACACAAAATGTCATCCTTTCCCACTTCACTCTAATCACCGTCAAGTTCGCGTTTACCTACACCTTTTCCCCCCATATTCTTCCCAGCGCAATCCCACCACAATAAACGCACTTGACACCAGTAATTCGTAGTTTTTTCTCGGAGTATTTCAGTTGTTGTAACTCTGAACTTTACAGCAACAGTTCTATTTCTGACAAGGCCCTGAACCGCCAGTCATGTTTTACACTGTACTGCAAAATGTTTGCGTTATTCTACTCAATTCCTACCAAATAATGGTCGGTAATTTTTCTCACTGTTTACACAACCGATTTTCAGAGGTGAACGACTGATAATGTTTTGCGGCTACCATTGGCTACAAATTCGTAAATAATGGCGGAAGGAAATATTTCCTAATTAGGTACTATTTACAAAACAAAAATCTAAGATGTAGTGTCACCTTAGTTAGTTAAAATGTTGAATTAACAGTGCATACCTACTGAAAAATATGAAATTAATAAAAAACCGGCCAAGTCGGACTCGCGAACGAAGGGTTCCGTAGGTACGGTCGGCTGCATAATTGCAGACCCACAGTAGAGCTCCAACACGGCTGTTATAAGAATGTATTCAACACGTGCAAGATTCTAGACACCTGCTTTACGTGAAGTTTAAAGTCTTCTAACTCATCAATTAATCAAACAAAAATTATTAGAATGCAAACATTCCAAAAATAGTAATTTTCGAACTCTACCGAGGGCTGCAATTATGCAGCCGACTGTACCATGTTGTATTGGAGCCCCACTTAATTTTATTTTCTGTTTTTAGTACCTACAGACATAAATACATCTTCTGTGAAAATGCTATCACAGTTCATGAGATACAGCCTGGTAACAAACAGACGGACAGACGGACAGACAGTGAAGTCTTAGTAATAGGTTTCTGTTTTTACCCTAAGGCTACGGAACCCTAAAAATGAACACCAGAAACTACAAAATGGCTTCTTCTTCAGATTTTGACCTAAAATCTAAATTGACTTTCTTCGTTTCTGACATCTCCCGCCTAAATCAAAATATCCACCACGTCCAAATATGCCTGAAAGTATTTTGTATTTGTTAAGCATTTCCTCCACACAGACTATTAGCTATTCTAGAGACATACAATAGTTTTATGAACTTATACATAGGTACACTCGGCTGCATAATTGCAGCCCCCGGTAGAGTTCAAAAATTACTATTATTGGCATGTTTTTATTCAAATATTTTTGTTTGATAAATTCATGAGTTAGAAGACTTTAAAATTTAACTAAAGCAGGTGCCTAGAATCTTGCTTGTGTTGAAAACATTCTTATAACAGCCGTTTTGGAGCTCTACGGTGGGTCTGCAATTATGCAGCTAACCGTACCTACTCCAATTTCGGCAGTTCTATAGGTTAGATGGGTATTTATTCTTTGCTATGCGAATTGATCTCATTCAGTACATGCTCAGTGCCGTGTCCCATAGGCAACTGTTAAAACGCGCTCCGGTTTTTTAAATATAATTCGAAACACTTCGCAAAAATGATTAAGAAACGTATTTACTTGCTTGCAATTTAGTTAAAAAATAGCTTAATTAATTTAAAAAATATAGTAAAGAATTTATGGTGCATTATGTGGAAAAATGGGGTGATTTTGTTAATTTTTGCAATAGTGACTATAGTAACAACAGCGCCACTTTATCATTATGGTAAGCTGATATGAAAATAGGCCTTTAAGAAGAATGGGTACCGGCGCTCTCTCCATATAAACGTAGTCGACTCTTTCCTCCCTGGATAATGACACTAAGGCAAATATTTTTGTTGCATAAAACTTATAACTGCCATGACCAATTGACCATGCCCCTATGTTTTTTTTTTGTTTTTTGTTATTTAAATCTTAATTTCTATGATAATTAAAAAATGAAAATGAAATGAAAATTATCCAGGGGGGAACAGGTGACTACGTTTGTATGGAGAGAGCGCCGGTACACTTTCACCTTAAGTCTAATCTAGATGATATATACAGCGCCAGTATCTTTTTTAATCCATGTTATTAAGGACACTCTTCGGTGTAAGTGCCTGTCATCAAACCTGAATTCATGTTTTTCTTGCTTTTCTCTCTGTTACTTAAGCAATTTAAAACTACTGAACCGATTAAAATATGGTTTTCATTATCGGATAGCTCTATTTTCTGAGGAGGTCGTCGTACACTTTACATCAAAATCTACTAAGTAGAAACCGAATCACCACGAAAATGCGCTTTGCTCCACCGTTTAACCCAATTTTCCCACAGGATTGGGACTTATGCGGGTCAAACCGTGGGGCGTAGGTAGCTAGTTTAAATTTCGATAGATAGATAGAAATACTTTATTTGTTCATCACATAAGAAACATTAACATGAAAACAAAAATAAGCACCCCTTTTTAACAAAAAAATAATCATCTCAATCGGTTGAGATTTCTTCGAGTAATCGGTGAATAAGCATAAAAAAAATAATATTTTTTGATTTGGCGACGAATTGATTCGGACCTCTCTTTTTTTAAGTAATTAAAATTTCGTTTATTAAAACCGCATTTAAAATAAAAAAAGAAGTAAATAAAGTAAAGAAAAAAACGTGATGATTATAAGTATATTCCTTAATGATAAGTTATCAAATACTAACATTTTCCAATCAAACAGCCAGAGGACCAAGTTACACACTGAGCAGTACTCCTGAACTTCGCAAACCTTACCTGGAAGTAAGAAACTGGACATACCACGGCAGCGGACCGCGGGAAGAAGCCCGGGCGATGTGTTCCGTCAGAACACAGGAAGTCAACGCAACTGCTAACGCTACTATCACCAGGCGACTTCATGGAGTTGTTACTTCGAGTAAGTGTACTTATTTTCGTGTTAGAGGTTTAGCTACATTAAATTTTGTCTGACCAATAGCTTGCAAATGCAATGGCAGCATCAAGGTCGTCCAATGTGCAGGGATGTTGCCGAACTATCGATAGTTTTACTATGGATAGTTTTCATCTGAAAATGCTTATACCTACTATTGCCTCGTTTTGACTTATCGATAGTTTATCCTTAGCGAGCAACAATACTATCGATAGTTTTTTATTAACGACGAGCAATAATACTATATCGATAGTATTGCCTCGTTTTGAGCTATCGATAAGCTCTCGATACTATCGGTTTTTAATTAACTATCGATGGAATATTCAGCGATTATTCAGCGATAGTCGACTATCGCTCGGTAACGCTAGTAGCAGGGGTACCTAGATATACCTAATTACACCTACACCCAGATCTTACCTAAAAATATCACAAAATAAGGACAAAAAACTTTTAACTTTGGGAAAAATATAGTTATTTATCTAAGGGTCCTCTGCGACTGTGGTGAAGAGGCGTGTGACTTTGTCCCTTTGTTTTGAGATGCTAGGTCAGATTGGCAAAGGACAAAACAATTAGCAACATAAGTACGCCCACTAACTATCAACTAAAGCTGTTTACATAGTCACTTATACCAACATTATCTTATGAAATACTACGCTATGTCTTTGAATTGACTGACCGTAACCAAATTCTAAGTACGAATTACAGTACCCAAATACATTTCAAAGCAAGTCTAAATATTCCTAAACTTTTTAGGATTCCGTACCTCAAAAGGTTAAAAAGAACTCTTCTAAGATCACTTTCTTGTCTGTCTGTCTCTTTTGGTTAGCCTAAATTGTCCCACTGCTGGGACAAAAACCAGCAGGTAGGTCTCTATTTCAATTCAATTTCAAAAGATCTTGAATAAATACTTAATATAAAAAATTATAACATAAAATTCTAAGTGTAAAAATATTCATATAAACGAAAAAAAAGAACTAATTCTTTGATATTTTTTTTCATCATCACTACATCGCATTCTCTGTCCCTATATCCCTATGTATGCTTAAATCTACGCAACGGATTTTGATGCGGTTTTTTTTAATAGATAGAGTGATTCAAGAGGAATGTTTTTAGATATAGTAGGTACATGCATAATACAGCCGTGCGAAGCCAGGGCGGGTCGATAATAAAATTATAAATAGTTTTACTTTTAGTTTTGGTTTGGTTAATAATAAATTAACTTACCATTTCCTTTAACAGGAGAACTCCATTCGTCAATCCAAAGGCTTGAAGTGATCATCTTCGGTCAAATGCAGCAGCTCTGGCAGAGTTTAGATGCGTTACGAACACAATTGGCGGGTGAAAATCGCGCGTCTCTTCCGGACAGACGTACTATGGTGTTTAGATATAAACCTGGAGTCAAATGATATTGTTAAACTACGGTTAAAATAGCTATCTTCGTACCAGTGTATTCCCCTTTTTCCTTCCTGAATAATGACTCTAAAGCATTTTTTTAGGGTTCCGTACCCACAGGACAAAACGGGACCCTGTTACTAAGACTTCCCTGTCCGTCCTTCTGTCTGTTAGTTACGAGGCTGTATCTCATGAACCGTGATAGCTAGAGAGTTAAACTTTTCTTTCACAGAATATTTCTGTATTATCTATAAATTACGTGTCACGTTGTTTGTGCGCGATGGAGTCTTAAACTACTTACCCAATTTAATCATATTTGCACACCGTGTGCAACTGCACACGGTGTGCAAATTTCAAAATTTGGATCAAACTTGATCCAACTTGAAAAATAGGATAGCTTACATCTAAATTTATCCCGATATTCCCACGAGATCGGGAGTTACGCGGGTGAAACTGCGAAGCGCAGCTAGTATGTTTCATATATTTCTTTCTTAACTAACAAATACTTAAACAGAAAGAAATGACACACGGACAGACAGACGGACTAGAGAATGATCTTATAAGGGTTCCATTGTTACCTTTTGAGGTACGGAATCCTAAAAATTAAGTGGGCCACCCATATAAAATGGTACGGAACCTTTCGTGAGCGAGTTCAACTCGCACTTGGCCTGTCTTTTTCAACAACTAATTACTAAAGCAAATGTGACCCTCTCAAACCTAAAAGAAAAAATTGTACATAATCAAAGATGCATATAAATGAACAGAAAATCTTGGTTTTATGAAAAAAAAAAAAGATTCAGGAAGTAAAATAGGGAAATATATTTTTATGGAGAATGTCCAGGGATACCGTGCTAATAGAAAATCTTACGTAAAAAGTTTCATAAACCATATAATCATTGATTGCCTTAGTTAGGCCATGTATTACTATGAAATCTGTTCAAAAAGGAATCTATCTTGGAATCTACCGAAAATACCAAAAATCCTTACCTAACATTATATGCTACAATTTTGTCAAAAGGTTCTAACTTTAATGAAAGGATTAATTACTAAACAAAATAAAATGAAAATATTACATAAAATCAATTTATTAACAATTAGTAACTGAAAAAATTCAGCGTATTTCACACGATCAAGCCCTAAAGATTGTCATTTTAAGTAATTGATCATGTAATAACAATAATAATAAGGTAAGTTAGTTATAAAAGTTACATTAAACTAAACGCCATTAATAAATATTAACAAGTTATTATGCATTTCAATAACTAAATTATATCTCCGTTAGAATTTTGCATTATTTGTGTACTCGTAAATGTAAAATGATATTAAAATATAGAAAAATAAGGTATGTTCAAAATGGACAAAATAAATAACAAAACGTTATGCTAGTAAAACTAAACAGAGCGTTCTATTCAGGTTTAGTTAATATAGGACTAAATAGAGCGTTCCATTTGGAGTTCGGTAAGTGTAGAACAAACACATTATATTGTGTTTTTGTTAACCCTTAACCTAAACGGAGCGTTCCATTCAGATTTAGTTAAATATAGGACTAAATAGAGCGTTCCATTTGGAGTTAGGTAAGTGGAGAATAAACACGTTCTATTGAGATTTAGTTAAGCCTTAACCTAAACAGAGCGTTATATTTAGTTTTAGTTAAATGTAGAACTAAACAGAGAGTACTATTTGCATTTAGATAAGTGTAAACCTAAATAGAGCGTTCCATTCAGATTTAGTTAAGTATAGAACTAAATAGAGCGTTCCATTTGAATTTAGATAAGTAGAACTAAACAGATCGTTCTATTAGAATTCAATGAAGCGTAAACCTAATTAGATGCGTTCCATTCAGATTTAATTAAGTCTAAAACTAAATAGAGTGTTCTATTGGGATTAAGATAAGCTTAAACCTAAATAGAGCGTTCCATTTTTTCCTATTTGAGTTTAGTACTATTTTGCCCATAAATGAACACACATACTAATATTTAAATGTTAATATTTGGACGGATTATAAACTTTCTTAAAAAATAATGGACTGTTTTACAATTTTCTGTCTTTTTTGTGACTTTTTTTTTAATAAATCGTATACAATACCAATACTTTGAGCATTCTTGAACAATACAATACGAATTGGTCTGAAAAATGATAACATTCTTAAAAATATTTAAGTTCTTAATCTTAATAACTAATATGGTAGGTCAATATGATTTTTTATTACTATTTTAAAGTATGAATGAAATAATATGGCTGGAAACGCATTGGATTTGGCTTGCTAAGCGTATTATGTGGAGGTATAATGATACTTTACTTTACCCATATAATGCCTGACGAATACTAGAATAGTTTTAACCAACTTCAAAAAAAGGAGGAGATTCTCAAATTGTCACGTTTTTTTTAAATGTATGATCACCGATTACTCGAAGATGGAAAAAGATTCATCTTAATCGGTATCTAAGTACTTTAGAGTCATATCCAATGCACAAACAGCTTTATAAAAATTATATAAGTACTAATGTTAAATACTTCTCTTAAACAAAGTGTTTCCACGATAAGGGGATGTTCTGGTCGTCTTACGCCAACAACTTTTGCTCTACAATTTCTGACGTTTTCCGAAATTTTTCAATTTTATTTAAGTAGGTACCTACTTACCCAAAATCTGGTTTTGTTATACAACTTTTGAAAGTTACTATTTTTTATGAAAATTTCCAGTTTGTGTTTAGGTACTCAAAAATCAGCAGTTTCTTAGAGTTATAGGTCATTGACCTTTGAGTTTTACTTGTTTATTTAGTTTCGACTACAATTTTAAACATAATGGTGATTTTCCTGATAGTAAAACCGCAAAATATCCAAAAAAAGTTCTAATTATCTACTAAAAGTCGTAGAACAAAATTTGTTCGCCGAGACGTTTGGAACAAGCCTTTTCGTTTAGGAAACCTTTTATTGAAACACGTTGCATAATTGCCTATTAATTCGTTGGTAAATTTTTGATATAGCAAATTGAAATGTAGGTAATAGTTGATATAGAATTGGCACTGTATTTTTATTTATAAGAGTAACAAAAATAAAATTATGTACAATGCTATTTGCATTAACTCTTGCTGTTAAATATTCAGATAAAATTCGATTCACTAAAATATCAAAAATATAAATTAGATCTTTTTAATACTTAGTAAGTACCTATCTACAGATTTACTGTTACTGCCAACATTCGAGCATATTTCCTTCAATATCATGAAGTGAGCTTAAACATGGTTAGAAGCCGTCGGAATGGAAATATTTCGGAAAGACAAGGATAACAACATGTCAATAAGAGTAAAAGAGACAACAATATATCAATTCCGGCGGCTTCCCATGGTAAAATAAAACTTAATGACTGCACTAAAGTTAAAAAATAAATAAATATTGCAGGACATTCCACACATCGCCATCTAGCCCCAAGCTAAGTTACTAGACTTGTGTTATGGGTGCTAGACAACGGATATACTACTTAAGTTAGGTCTAAGGCGATGCGTAAGAGCAATATATTATGAACACTCCGCCCGCCTATCGCCCGCAAAGCCGCAAACATTGCCAACTTCAGAGCTGTCATTAAGTTTACTTTGAGATATTCCAGTTTATGATAGCATGAGGCTGTACACACGCAGCTTTGATTTGTTATATGATTTTAAACTTGTTATAGATTTTAGAATAAAAGTAGGGGACAGTTTAGCAAAACCACGCGAAGGGAGGTCTCGTGGAAATGGTCTTTGTAGCACCATCTAAATATCAAGCTTCAAAAAAACGTAGTAAAAATCCCGTTCAAATAAATTTCGTTGCTTTGATTTGCGTTCATTGAAGTCAAATCTGTATGTATACAGACTATCGCTATCTATATATTGAAATACCTGTAGATATTTAAAAGAATGTTAGTTCGTTTATGTAGCTGCAGCCTGTAAGTATCTTCGCAGTTCCTCTTGCGTGTCGAAAATCATGACGGGGAACGGCGAGCCAGGGACGTGCCTGCCGGCCCATCGGACTTCGACGCGGTAGTCGCCCGGTTCGGTAGGAGAAAACTATAGACAAAGAGAAAATATGTTTTATTTTAACGGACCCAATATAATTTAAATGAGTTTTCAGGGTCAATTTAGCCACGTAAGTTTGGGATAAAAGTAATCTATGTTCTTCTCCAATGCCCCTTAAATCTCTTTAAGACATCATGTCAGCCCATACACGTCCACTGCTGGACATAGGCCTCCCCCATTAGACGCCACAAACAGCGGTCCTGAGCCGCCTCCATTCACCGACTACCCTTTAAGACCTTTAAGATCTTTACTCTTTAAAATGGTATGTTTTCTCCACACAAATGTATTCCCATACAAAAACAAACAATTTTTTTTTCATAAAACCAAGGTTTACTGTACAAATGCGCAATTACTTTTTAGAGGGTTTTAAAGGGGCTCATTTCCTTTAGTAGTTGTTAAAAAAAGGAAAAAAAGAGTTGCTGCTCTTTTTTCAGGAAGTAAATAGGGGACTACATTTGTATGAAGAAAGTGGTGCTAGGATAGCGCATTAACATATGCATAGGGAAGCCAAAAAATGCAAGAAAATTATAGTAAAGAAGTGTAGTATGTAGTAAAGAATGAAATAGGTATATTTATTAATTGTTTAGGTATACTTTTATCTCTTGATGACGATAATTAGTGCGCACTATGAAATAATAAAGTTTTTGTAAAAAACAACAAATCAACTTGTAGGCAAGGTAGGCAACAATTAGATACAAATCAAATCACAGGATTAATGTAGTACCTATTTACTATCGTTTAAAGATATATTTCGTCGATAAAGTTAACACTGATTAGCGATTAGAGTTAATAACATTGTTATGACATGAATAAGACGTAAATCTACATAGTATAAAATAAAGTCAATTTTCGCCGTCCCTATTTCCCTTTGTATGCTTAGATCTTTAAAACTACGCAACGGATTTTGATGCGGTTTTTTTAAATAGATAGAGTGATTCAAGAGGAAGGTTTATATGTAGAATACATGCATAATATAGCCGTGCGAAGCCGGAGCAGGTCGCTAGTAATTAATATACGAGTATGAGGTGCATACGTTGTGCTAGGTATTCATAGGTATCTTACTTGTATACGGGCTGTTTTCCGCAATTAGACCCTTTTTTAATGAGTCCTTTTTGCGTGAGGATGGAGTAGGCTTGCCCAGCACTTACTACTCTCTCAGCTAAGTCGACCATGTTCAGAGGAATGAACTTGTCAATACTCTGGAGCCAACTAAGCCGCGGAAGAGCGCAAATAATATTTTCTAAAGAACAATAAATTATCGGTGCACGGCCGGCCGGACTTTGAACCCACGACCTTCGGAAAGAATCTCGAGATATCTACCACTAAGCCAACACCGCTCGTAGGTACGTTCCTATAATATACAAACTAACAGTTGTTAGGTATATAAGGCCCCCAGTAAAAATATAAAACCTTCATGGAGTAAGCCTACAAAGATGAGCTAGTGACGTCATCGACTGTTTTCGTTTCATTAAATTAATGAAGAGAAAAGTATTTATAAAAATAATTACGGCTCTTCTCGGAAAAATAAATAACTGTAAGAGGTTTATAATAAACATTTACTTGTGACTATTAAAATACTTACTGGAAAACTACCAATAAAGTATTTATGATTGTTAAAATATCTACCTTGCACAATATAGTGCGATCCTTCTGACTCTCTCGCTGCATCTCGACCCTGAAGGCGCCCTTCGGTCCGCGCACGCGCACCGTCAGCTGGCCTGCGCCCGCGCCGCGAGTGTCGCACAGGAATCGTGACTGGAAAGTAGCTAGCACGCCGGGTTCCACGCCGGGACCGTACACTCGAACCTAAGACACGAGTAAGGTATAAGTTAAAAAAAAACCAGCCAAGTGTGAGTCGGACCGTACCATAATTTGTATTCTGTTTTTAGTACTTACTAGCGACCCGCCCCGGCTTCGCACGGGTATATTATGCATGTATTATACATATAAACCTTCCTCTTGAATCACTCTATCTATTAAAAAAACCGCATCAAAATCCGTTGCGTAGTTTTAAAGATTTAAGCATACATAGGGATATAGGGACAGATAAAGCGACTTTGTTTTATACTATGTAGTGATTTGTTGTTATAGCGGCAACAGAAATACATCATCTGTTAAAATTTCAACTGTCTTGCTATCACGGTTCATGAGATAGACAGACAGTGGAGTCTGTCTAAAGGGTCCCGTTTTTAATCTTTGGGTACGGAACCCTAAAAAGGAACAAATAATTAAATACACAATCATATAATTTTAATATTTTTTAAGGTGCTTGATTCACCTTTAACGGCAGTTAATTTTTGTTTAGCAACGTTTTCGGGCAACATCTGATAGTAAAATGTTATTGGTTGTTATTATATTTGTTACTAAATTGTTACATAATGTTGCTCAACAATAAATAACTGCAATATGCTCTTAAGTCTGTGGTTAAAATGAAAAGTAACCTTAGAAGGATCGGGCGCGCCTGCAACTTTAAGCACGAAGGGCGATCCGGGCACGTGTTCGCCCGCGAACTGCACGCTCAGTACGTGTCGCCCTGCCTCCGCCGGCTTCACGTTTAGCGTGAACGTGCCGTCTCCGTGCTCGTATAGTTCGCAGTATGCCACCTGAATACACACAAACGATACATTATTTCGATGAATATATAGATAAATAAATATTTTATTTAATAATAATACACAGTGAACTATATATTAAAAAATACATACAACCGAATTGAGAACCCCCTCCTTTTTTGAAGTCGGTTAAAACGGGTGAATTTATTTGTTAATTTAGTTAATTTATTTTTTGGTTGGATTTGTACTTTGTTTTATGTAGGTAATTTGAATTAATGATTAGTAGAAATTAATTTGGAATAGTAAATGTTTCGATTAATAAATACGCACAGAAAGCTATATAAAATATTCCTCTTGAATCACTCTATCTATTAAAAAAAAACCGCATCAAAATCCGTTGCGTAGTTTTAAAGATTTAAGCATACATAGGGATATAGGGACAGAGAAAGCGACTTTGTTTTATACTATGTAGTGAAGAGCTGCACAAATGGGCGCCTTTATCGCTTAGATCGACAATACAAGCGCGAGCGTTTAGACTATCTTTCCCTTTTTCTGAGGTTTAGACTGAAATATTTGAAGTCTTTAGTGGCGTTAGGGTGGGATAGGTGGAATGAGGGGTTTTAGCCTTCTATTGCCATATAATATACTAGCTGCCCTCCGCGGTTTCACCCGCGTAACTCCCGATCCCGTGGGAATATCGGGATGTAAGCTATCCTATCTCTCAAGTTGGATCGAACTGCACATGGTGTGCGAATTTTATTATAATCGGTTAAGTGGTTTAGGAGTCCATTGAGGACAAACATTGTGACACGAGATTTATATATATTAAGATTGAGTACTTTTAGATTGAATAAAATTGAAAGTACTCAGTATTTTGAGTAGTTAAGTATTTTATCCTCATAGTTTTCTTGGTAGCTACAGGTATTGTTTTAGGTGACATAATACAATAATGTGTAAGTGACGACCCTGTTGGCACAATGGTCACCATTCCAGATTGCCAAAAACAGGGTTGCGGGTTCGATTCCCGCCTCAGACAAGTATTTATGCTTAGATATTCATCTGTGGTCTGGTTGTTTCTATGTATTATAAATATGTATGTATATCCGTTGTCTAGCACCCATAACACAAGTCTAGTAACTGAGCTTGGGGCTAGATGGAGATGTGTGACATTCCACACTTGCAATTTTTTTAAGTATTCTATCGGTTATTAGCTTTGCATATAGTTCTAGTGTAAAATGTCGTACAATATTAACCTTATTAGGTCCAGTACAATGTGCGGTAAGTTCGCCAGGGCCAGCGCGTCGCGTGTCTATCCACGACCGTATCTCACGACCGACCACTCCGCTCTGGAGACCGGCGCCAGAGCACACCACGCGGGACGCATCACCGCTCTCTGAACCGGCGTTCACGTTCACTGTTAGTGGACAACCTGGGGGGACACAAAACATTATAATAATAAATAAATAGTTTATTTTCCAAAAGAATTACATGATACAGTACATAAATCTTTGATCCCCAGACTAGGTCAACCTGTATCTTGCGGATCACCTTCCTAATTGTTACATTTGAGTATCTTAACGGATTGTAACCAGACCGGCATTTTATACTCTGTTAATCTTCTTTTGTAGTTGCCAGGTGGTGTTTTCATAAGTCTCCTGCGATATAGGACCAATATAGATCAACGCTAATTATAATTTGCTGTAGCTTGATGGTTAAACATGAACCAGACAGAGCTAATCCTATGAAACTATGTGTGTTTATGTTTCACGATAATTTGCTGCAGCTTGACTGTGAAACATTAATTACACAGGTTTCCTATGAAAATTGAAAATGAAATTTTAGCCATCTGTTATTTTTCCTTCCACCTGGACCACACTGGACCTTCCAGAAGCCTACACCAAAAGAAGTAAGAAAAAAGGAAAACAACATTCATTTTTGGTGGGTAACACACTGAAGTAAAATTTTTAAAGTGACATAAGAGAACGAAACTTTTTAGAAAGTGCTAAAATTCATATCCAGTTTAAACAGTTACAGCTTGGTTATACATTACCTTTGACCAGCCTGCCAGCCCACAGCACTCGCAACTGATGGTCTCCAGCCCGTCTCGGTGTGTACGTAGCTCGCCACAGGCCGGGTCCAGCGGCTGCGAGCGCTACTGATACGCTATCACCATCGGGTGAGGTTAGTGACGCTTCCGGAGCACCGGGACCGGCTGCGCTACCATCTAGAATAACCAGCAGCCCATTGAGATGCTTCTAATGATACCTCAATTGTTGAATTATAGTAAGTCGTTTTGAAGTTAGGTGGGAACAGACGAACATACTTAGCCTCAGACAAGTGTTTATGCTTAGATATTGATCTGTGGTCTGGTTGTTTCTATGTATTATAAGTATATATTTATAAAATAAAGGTATTTATGTAGTATATCCTTTGTCTACCACCCATAACACAAGTCCAGTTACCTAGCTTGGGGCTAGATGGCGATGTGTGGAATGTCCTGCAATATTTATTTATTTATTACTAGCGACCCGTCCCGGCTTCGCACGGCTATTTTATGCATATATTATACATATAATCCTCTTGAATTACTCTATCTATTAAAAAGATCGCATCAAAATCCGTTGCGTAGTTTAAAATATTTAAGCATACATAGGGATATAGAGACATAGGGACAGAGAAAGCGACTTTGTTTTATACTATGTAGTGAAGTGACAAGTACGTACCAATAGTGAATACGGCAGGTGTATGCGGCGCAGCGTGAGCGAGCCCGCGGCCGGCCAACGTGACTCTATCCGCCGTATTACCCGCAGCTACAAGCGCCCGACGCGGCGCACCGGCTACTAACGCCCCGTTGTAGGTCAGTTCTAGCTCTTGTTCTCCACTGACGCCTTCAGCCGCTGCTAAGGTTACTACAGCACGTCCTGATACTGTTTCTACACCTGGATAATAATATTAAATATATTTTGATTGTAGGTCTTTAGTGACGTGAAGGGCTATGACCCCAGTGAGCATAGCACTAGTTGGTATCTTTAGCATTGCGATCCAGTATGTTATGGCGTTAAAGCCGATTTAATGCTGTTGGATTAAGCAGGTCCACAGTCAATTGATTGGGATGACGTACAAGGCGATTTTATATGCGTGTTCTGCGATTTTAATTTCTTCCTGTACTGTGTTTGCAGGCGTTCATGGACTTCGTCATCTCTTAAAAACCAGAACCAAGGCACGGAAACCGTTCAACACCATCTGCTAGTAATCAAGTCCAAAAATCCATGTTAAATGAACAAATTTCTAAAAAATTTAACTTACGTTGATGCCTTCCAGCCAATAAACACTCGAGGGTCCCTGGGCCAGCGTTGCTTGTGTCCAGGATTAACTTCGAAGGAGCACGGACTCGACCTGCGTTGTCCGCACCCCATCCACCGACGGGAGCTATCGCTGATGTGTCTATTACCTGGATAGATCAATATCATAAAATTGTCATCAATAATTATGACTAAGAAATAATTTGAGTTAAAATTTAAATACCTGTAACTCTCAAACCTATACTATATTATACTGTTAGCTGTTGCCCGCGACTTCGTACGCGTGGTAGTTTTGTTTTTTAAACTAAAACCTTCCTTTTGAATCACTAAATAAATAATAATAAATAAATAAAATTATCTCTCTATTAAAAACCGCATCAAAATCCGTTGCGTAGCTTTAAAGATCTAAGCATACATAGGGACAGACAGCGGGAAGCGACTTTGTTTTAGACTAGGTAGCGATAGTGATTTAGGACTGTCTTGTCTGTCTGTCACTGTCATTTGGGTTGGTTTGAGACACTCTACTAAGAGTGATTTTGACGTCCAAAAGTACTCTTAGCAGGATTTCTAAATGGTAATAACGTTTTTATTGTTGCTAGAGCGTTTTGATATAGTAAACAAATACGAACTTACTTTAACAGAGAAAGGGCTGCCTGGCAGAGGTCCAGTAGCGGTATATATCCTTACTTCGTACAAGCCGACCACGAGCGGTATGTACGCGCACAGCCACTCTCGAGCCGCTCCGGCTACTACGCGGCATTCAAGAAGACCTGAGTCAGAATTGTCGTCTTTTTCGTCTGTTAGTCTTTCAACCTGAAGAAAAAAATTTTGATAGTTGGTAGTTGTTAGAAAAGTTAAGTGTATATTTCAGAAAGGTTTTAAGAGAATGAATGAAAGAATGAAAGTTGTCGTTCGAGATTGTCCCCATGTCAAAAATTCGATATAAAAAACAAACAAAATGTGTGTTAGATTCCATCAGAGCATGTGACGCTCAAGAAATTAAATGATGCGATGCGATTTCTATAGAACAATTTGGTCGCATCGCATCAGACGCATCGGTCACGCGATGATGTAAAATTAGGACAGCGCCTAATAGCTTCAGAAAATCGCACTGCTTTCGCTTTCTTAATTCATAATTGAGCTTTTATGCAGTAATTTCAACGCAGAATAAACCTAACAACTTTTAAACTGTCACAGTAAACTACACCATGTGTTAAAATTGACTGACCTCAACAGCGGGCGGTTTATCCTCAGCGCAGTGTATAGTGAAGGCGGCTTCTTTACCGACATGCGCATGCGCCAGTCCGGTGCCGGCGCAGCGCGCGTTGCCGCTCGTACGACTGCTTAGTACTCCGAGGGATATCGGACTACCGGGGACACTTGCACCTGTGGAATACATGCAATATTGACAAAAGGATTAAGAAATTGATGAATTTGAAAGTGATTTTTTATCTATAAAAGCGAAGAATCGCTTCAAAAGTTAAGTTCAGAAACGTAAAAATTTACAAGGATAGATTACGTGTGTAACTGTGTAGGTAATAAGAAGAGGTTCTGTAAACTCCTTTTTACGCGGCCAAAAACCTGACTGACTGACGGATCAACGCACAGCCTAAACCGCTGATCGTAGAGACCTGAAACTTGGAGGATGTGTTCTTTGTATGACGTAGGCATAGGCATCCGATAAGAAAGGATTTTCCGAAATTAGGGAAAAAGGAGGGGGTGAAAAAGAGGGGGCAAAGTTTGTATGGGAGAACATGATTCCCGGGTCCATTTTCGACTTCTACGCGGACGAAGTCTATAAATTAAAAGAACTATAAATCTCATGTTTACCTCCATATGTAACATAAATCCTATAGTGAGCAGGTATGGTAGGTCGCAGTCTCACTTTATGTATATGTCCGTCTTCCCTCAAGTCGACAGGTAATCTCACTCGGCGCTCCCCCATCGCTTCGCAAACCACTTCCAATTCACCTACACCGGCTTCTTTTGTGTCCACTAAAAGGAGAATAATCACTTTTATTATGGGACTATACTTTAAGCGCAAAACACAGATGTGGTACCGGGAGCGGAAAGGAACTCTTAACATTAAAAAATTCGCCCCCGGATCGCTTCCAGTACTAACAAACAGTACTTAAGTTGCTCTCAGTTAAGGGAGATATCCACGCCAACGACCTTGAGAGTGTGGGCGGAGCTAGACACTTCGTCCCGCGCGGCGCTCGCGCTTCCTCACACTGCCTCATAGCTAAAGATCGCTTACTATCCTACCACCACAGAATGTATAATAGTACAAGCAACTTACCACATCGGGGATCTTTAAGATATTTACTACATAATTTAAACAGTATGTCTGTATGTATGTAAGGTTGTTGTGTTGTCTAGTACTGGCCTCTTTCAATCCTATCACTATCACTACATAGTATAAAATAAAGTTACTTTTCGCCGTACCTATGTCCCTATTTCCCTTTGTATGCTTAGATCTTTAAAACTACGCAACGGATTTTGATGCGGTTTTTTTTAATAGATAGAGTGATTCAAGAGGAAGGTTTATATGTATAATACATGCATAATATAGCCGTGCGAAGGGGCGGGTCGCTAGTAATTTTTAAATCTGAAAGTTTGTTTAGGTACCGTCAACCGACTGGTAGGACTGAGGTACCTAGTACCTACCGAGGTAGGTGTGAGGTTGACGATACCTACCTACTTCGCACCTACCACATTGTGGTAGAGCGAGGTACCAGCGATCACCGAGGTGGTGGGATCGATGTAGGTAGATGCCGTCAACCGTCTGTGATGGGACCGAGGTAGGTGTGAGGTTGACGATACCTACCCACTTCGCACCTACCACATATGTCTTTATTTTTTTTTTAGTAGGTCATGAATTTTTTAGTGGGTAATAACTGATAGGTTGACTGAAATGAAGCCACAAGAAAAAGCTAGATTACGTAACTTACTCAAAGACTTTGACTTGAAATAAATCAACAAATAAATATAACCAGAACATTAGGTATAGTACAGCTCCCAGTCCTAACAAAATCAGTTTTATGGTCCCATCGTGAAGAAAGCATGAAACTTGGCATGAACGTAGCTGTCATATATGTGCTTCAATTTCGATATGGAAGCACCGGCTGAACCAATAGTCCTATAGGAAAAATTATTAGAAATACATTTGTAGCTACTAAAATTACCTTTAAATTGATTCCAAAGTGGTGCTGGTAGGATTGACAGTTTTCTCAGAAACAAAGAAAATAGTTTACTGTTTCTTAAAGTTGAATTTTGTTGAATGATGAAAACATTATTCTGAATAGTTATTTTTAAATTTCTTTATAAAAAACGTGCTAGAGTATAAAATTGACAATTAATAAACAAACATATAAAACAAAAATACCTGGAAAACGCTTTCAAGGGGTAGTTTTTTCTAAAAAACTAAAACACGTGCCAAAATTACGTAGCACCATAGGAGAAGCCTAGGGTTTTCAAGGATGAAAACTCAGGTATAGACTACTCTCGGAGGGTCTAATAACATATTAAAAATATATATTTCATGCGCTTTTTCGATGTATAGCGTTTTTGTATCTATTGTTACTGGCCGAATTGAAAGAAAAGTAAGCATATTTCGAAAATTATAAGTCCTATCAACATACTTCCAAGACAATTATTATAGAGAATTTAATGAAAAACAAATTGGTCATTGACAGTTTTGATGTAGCTTTAATCGTTTTTATAATAAAATCAAATAACTCATAAGGGTTGATACAAAACAGGGTCGAGGGGGCGTTAAAATCACTTTACAGCTTTTAAACTATAAATCCGATCTACATACTTCCAAGGTAATTATTGTAGTGAATTTAATGAGGATTATATTGCTCATTGACAGTTTGGTTGTAGTTTGAACCGTTTTCATACAAAATGCAAAAATCTCTAATTTGGCACAAAAAAGGGGGGGTAAGGGGGGGAAACAATAATTTCTCGACGTGCTTCCATATCGAAATTGAAGCACATATATGACAGCTACGTTCATGCCAAGTTTCATGCTTTCTTCACGATGGGACCGTATTTTACGTTAAGGACCTGGACTAGTAGGTACTTACAAATTGAACGTTCGACTCGGCCGATAAATTTGCCGAAGTTGGGAAAGTGTGTAGGTATTTCATGATAGGTAGGTACTTGACTACTTACTAGGTATAGTTTAGGTAAGTGTGTACTTACCTACGTTACCTACTTCGCGACAATGAAGCATACTCTGAACTTTACATTTCTTTAATTTACTCATCTTTCACAATTTAAAAAATAAATAAGAAGGTATAAGTCTGGGCACGTTAGGTACCTACGTAAGTACCAACACAAAACAATGTCCGTCAAAAAAATTGGCACTATCATAGCGTCCGTAAAAAAACATAAGTATGGATACCTAGCTAAATAACTAATCGAGTAGGTACGGGCGGCTGCATAATTGCAGTCCCACCGTAGAGCTTCAAAACGGCTGTTATAAGCATGTTATAAAAACGTTTTCAATACAAGCAAGATTCTAGGCACCTGCTTTAGTTGAAGTATAAAGTCTTCTAACTCAATCAAACAAAAATATTAGAATGAAAACATGCCAATAATATAGTAATTTTTGAACTCTACCGGGGGCTGCAATTATGCAGCCGACTGTACCTATCTAAAGACAAGCGTCCTTGCGCAGTATGAAAATATAAGTAGGTACTTAGGTAAGTTTTTGAAAAAATAGCAGTATTCAACAAAAACTTGGCAATATTCTAGCGTCCATTAGCCAAACGAATATATACTCGTATTATTTCAGAAAACAAGGTTCGAATAGGGAGCATAATGAATCGTAAGCAAAAATCCGTGCGAGAGCGCAGCGCGACGCGGCCTTCCCGTCCGAAAGCCAGCGGCATACTGGCCGCGCCCACCGGGGCGTCACAGACTACTAAATAGTTATTACCGGCTTTCGAGCTACCGGTCGCCTTCATTGGTGAAAACTGTTGATTGTTACGAATGTGTTTAGTTTTTCTCATAAGTGCTGAGATAGAATTGTAGGTGAGATATTTACCGACATTTTGGTATAAATTTGAGCCAAAAATTCCTTATAATTTTGAAGCTACCCTAAAATTAAGAATTAAAACTAGTCTAGCTTTGAAATGACAAGGAATTTTTCGTCTCAAATAACCCCAAAATATCGGTAAATATCTCACCTACAATTCCCTCTCAGCACTTTTGAGAAAAACAAAACACACTCGTTACAATCAACAAAGTTAGTTGTAAGCGGCGGGTATTTCTTAGGCGCGTTGCGTTTGGCAGCATTAGCCGCCTTAAGTGTACGCATTGCGCTAAATGCGGCCCTATGATTGATCAATTTTGTGCTGCTCTCTTCACTCTAGCGAATCAGCGTTTAATTTGCGGCTCTATGCGTTCGCGCGCACTATGCAATCTCATAGGATTGATTATGAATACAGGTGTTAGTGTGTTTTGCGCTCTATGGGTTGTCAGTCATGTAAACAATAAAAATTTTAACGAACCTATTTCTTAAATATTTATATTTTTCCACAGCATATCTTGATATGCAACCTTTGTTATGATATTTTGCCTATGCAACTATTATCTTACATTAACAAAGCACAATAAAGCGGCGGTATAAGTTGTTACCTGTGAAATTGACGGGTGTCTGAGCGACGATATTGCCAGTGGGTAAGCCAGCAAGTATCACTCTATTAGGATCGAATGATTCACAAGTGTACGGGCTTCCAGCTATCGCCTTCGATAGGTGTAGTACTTCTGTAAATTAAATAAAATCGTATTTAAAAAAAAATGGTTGTCTGTAAAGTCGGTTTACGGACGATAACTTTACGTGATATGATTTTTTTCTTTTTTTTTTAGTTTTTTTCTTTATATTTTTTTTTGTGTTTGTGTCAAACAACGGGAACGGGACGCACGACGTCACACAATATTACCATGACACTTTTTTGTGAATGCAGGTGTTCCATCAATTTATTAGACGTTAAAAATTTATTAAGGTAGAAAGTCACTGTCTTAACTTAAAAACCACAGTTAACTGACCGATAGTGCTTTGTCCAACTTCAGTAATAGTAAACTCAGCTTGCAACAGCCCAGACTTGGTTTGATAGCATCTGACGGGTAAAGCGCGCGATCCAGGCCCTGATACCACGACATCAAACTCGCGAGCCGGCCGACCGAGAGTGTCGATGGAGAACGACGCGACACGGTTCACTTGCGCTTGGTACAGGCCGAGACCCGATGCAGACACCTGAAATAATGTTATTTTAAAAATTTGTGCCAAGATGTAAACATTTAAGGTCGTAAAGTAAATAAAGTTTAATGCAGTCAAACTTAGAAGATGATTTTAAGAACTACGCACTTAGTTAATGATAACAAAAAATGATTGTCTGTAAAGTCTGTTTACGGTCGATAATGTTACGTTGTAACGGAACATCCTTTATCCATTAGGTTATAAAATTAAAATTATCAGGGCGCAGCTAGTTATTAATAAAAAGTAGTTTGAATTATTTTACGTTGTTTAAAGATTCACTACTGTCGTAAGTTCCGGGGGGCGAGTGATACAAATCGCAGAAGTCATTCTCAGGTTTCCTTATAATGAATTATAATAGTAGGACACTATAGTAGTAATAATAGAGATATACTGAATTTAAATTTTAGAACTTTTCAATGAAGTTAATTTTGGAAAAATTACTTTGGCTTAGAGTCTTAATCGCCGTCATAATTTTTGGGGGGCGATTGTAACGGAACAACCTTCTTCCGTTGGGTTATAAAATTAAAATTCTCATTCGATATCTATAAATACTTCTTACTAGTTTAGAGAGGAAACTCTTTATCTATTAATTGTTTGTGTCATAGAGGATTACTTTCTTCTGTTACAAGCAAGTCATTAGTGTCACTATATTACTTTTAGATATTGATTTTTCTTAGTCAAACACAAAAGAACCCATTGGGTCGAAGAGTTGCTGGTAATCAGTCAGCCCAATATATAAGATAGTGGAATACTTCTATGGAATGTGTTGGGATAATGCAACATTCGACTTATGTATGATTTGAGGTAGGTGGTACTTTAGTACTTTCCTACTGAGCATTTTACATAATATATTTCCTTTCACAGATTAATAAATTATATAAGTCGGTTTTTAGTTCTGTTTTAAAATCGTATTCCTGTTCAGTTAATTGTTCTGTATGACCATTATGAAGTGGATTGCTATTGTAGTGGTTTGCTTTTTTAGATTAGAGCTTGTGGATTTTGAGATCATAGATAGAATGGTAGCATTTATAGTTGTAGGCATTACCCAGTCATTGGCGACCGGATTGCGGGTACGATATTATCTCCAAGTAGGCGATATAACTTTACAGGAGACACGTCTAGTATCGTCTGGATATAATGTTATAATATACAATATGGAATGTGTATTCGTTCCATAATTAGTTTATCTATTTGCCCCGTGTTAGGGATGTTATGATGAAATGCTCACACTCCTTTTCTTTACAGACCAAATGACAATGATGATCTATCTATAAATGCGAAGCAAATTCTAAATATATACACATGTGCAAGTGAACCAAGCTTGTGAACCAACACTTATGAACCAGGCTTGTATATTGTAAAACTTGGGGAACACCAGGTATAAGCAGATTCTAAATATACAGACATGTGCAAGTGAACCAGGCTAGTGAACCAACACTTATGAACCAGGCTTGTATATTGTAAAACTTGGGGAACGTCAGGTTTCCAACGCCGCGATGAGAGGGATAAATGTTAACCAGTGTCTACCAATCATAATATTACTTTATTAAAAAATTATTATGTGACTTATATTAAATTGTCTATATCTTGACTTATCACTATCATTATCATTACATAGTATAAAACGAAGTTACTCTCTCTGTTCCTATGCCCCTATGTCTCTATGTATGCTTAAATCTTTAAAACTTCGCAACGGATTTCGATGCGGTTTCTTTTAATAGATAGAGTGATTCAAGAGGAAGGTTTATATGTATAATACATACATCATATTAACCTTCCGTCCGTCCGTCCGTCCATACCCGTCTTCACTTACGAATTTTCAATTTTCTAATTATTTTCTTAAAATCATAGGATATCCACATATACGATATTTATCCGTCTCTGCTTACGAATTGTTTTGGTTTTAGATTATTTAAAAATATTTCACTAGGAATCTCGAGTCACTAGGACCTGGTTACTACACCTCATATCTAGGGTTTATTTCCACTAGACGTCACGTGCCATATTTAACTACAACTCTCCCATTCAATAAAATAATAAATACTAAATTGTATATTTAAAATAAGTAATAAATCGAAATAATTTAGGTAGTTTATTTAAATTTAAATTAGGCAGGGGGGGGGTTTTTTACAATTGGTGCCGTGACCAGGATTGGATTTTTACGTTTAGGTAATTTAAAAAAAATTGTTTACTTTTTTTTTTTTCAAAATATATTTTTACCAAATATTTTTTTACCAATAAAAATTAAATTACCTACACGACCAGGATTGGATTTTTACGTTTAGGTAATTTAATTTTTATTGGTAAAAAAATATTTGGTAAAAATATATTTTGAAAAAAAAAAAAGTAAACAATTTTTTTTTTAAATTTGATCTTTGACAATATTATGGATTTATTTTAAACGGTTCACTTTGCATTAGGTCTACTTCGCATTTGGACTAAAAAAAATAACAAATAAATTTTTTTATTTAGTCTTTCACAATATTAGGGATTTATTTTAAACGGTTCACTGCACATTAGGTCTACTTCGCATTTGGTTCACAAGCTTGGTTCATTTGCACATGTGTATATATTTAGGTTCTGCTTCGCATTTATAGGTAGACCATCATTGTCATTTTAGTCTGTAAAGAAAAACAGTGTGAGCATTTTATCATAACATCCCTAACACAGGGCAAATAGATAAACTAATTATGGAACGAATACACATTCCATATTGTATATTATAACATTATATCCAGACGATACTAGACGTGTCTCCTGTAAAGTTATATCGCATACTTGGAGATAATATCGTACCCGCAATCCGGCCGCCAATGACTGGGTAATGCCTACAACTATAAATGCTACCATTCTATCTATGATCTCAAAATCCACAAGCTCTAATCTAAAAAAGCAAACCACTACAATAGCAATCCACTTCATAATGGTCATACAGAACAATTAACTGAACAGGAATACGATTTTATAACAGAACTAAAAAGCGACTTATATAATTTATTAATCTGTGAAAAGAAATATATTATGTAAAATGCTCAGTAGGAAAGTACTAAAGTACCACCTACCTCAAACTATCCATAAGTCGAATGATGCATTATCCTAGCACATGTAAATCCATGTGTGCTCATTCAACCATACATATCTTGAACATTTCTAGTTTATAACATTTCTCTGGTTCTTTTCTAATTTTTTATCACCTGACTTTTCTCTGACAATGTTCCAATGCTGTCAAGAATACCTTTTTATTTTAAAATACTAATTGTTTTCTAAAAAGATCAGAATCTTCAAAAAGGTTTTATAATATTTTTGAGAATTTTAATTTTATAACCCAACGGAAGAAGGTTGTTCCGTTACAATCGCCCCCCAAAAATTATGACGGCGATTAAGACTCTAAGCCAAAGTAATTTTTCCAAAATTAACTTCATTGAAAAGTTCTAAAATTTAAATTCAGTATATCTCTATTATTACTACTATAGTGTCCTACTATTATAATTCATTATAAAGAAACCTGAGAATGACTTCTGCGATTTGTATCACTCGCCCCCCGGAACTTACGACAGTAGTAAATCTTTAAACAACGTAAAATGATTCAAACTACTTTTTATCAATAATTTGGAATCAAATTTGTCAATAGTTAGAATAATCACACTAATGTGCATGAATGGAATGTTTATGAATACCTAGTGTAGAGTGTTTTTAAACCGTTCTGGCAAAGATCGATTACGCCGAAATAATTTTAGGAATGAGCATATAGCCATTCGGTTGAACACTTTCACAACCTAGTACCAAAGTCAACCTAAAGAACCTGGGTTGTGAGGCCAAGTCAACCCTATGGTACGACGTTAACTTTCTTAGCACTCTATCTCTCTGTCGATTACTAAGACCATTCAACGTCGCTCAAAATCGACAAGAGCACTATTATGTCATGTCGTTGTTAACCAACAACAGTTCCGCAATTCCATAAAATAAGTAAACGAAATCCCTCTCAACTCAGATCGGAGATCGCTAAGTGTGCGTAAATTTGATTTGCTGCGTGATCGTGAATTCTTTTGTGAAATCAGTTTCCTGATGAATTGTCTGCTGACCTACCTAACACCAAACCCCATCACAAAAGAATTCTGTTTAGAGTAATGTTATGGACTTTTCCAACCATCAACAAACCATCTATTAACACATATATTTGAAAAATTTCCAACCCTTCATACAAAATTATAAAATCCTGAAACACATTCTATGAAAGAATATATTCATAGAAGATTCCAAACATAAATCAATCTCGCAACAACTATCAAAACTATTTATTTCCCTACCAACGCTCATAACCATAACTGCAAAAGTGGATATTTTTCACGCTGTCAGAAATATCTCAAACAATTCATGAAAACAGATTAAGAACAAATTATTAAAATCTTCAGAAAATAATTACCCCAATATAAAGTTTCCTAGATATTAATAAACAACACAAGTATTGGCAATTAAATTAATTTATTGAATATAATTATATTATAATTAACTTTATTTATTATTGGAACTATCATAATTTGGATTATTCTGATTCGACCTGATACGAATGAACTCAAATACCGAAATTATGAATGTGTGTTCATTAGAGTGGAGCGAAACAGGCCAAAAATTTTTTCTGCGAGTTTCAAAGTTTTTCAGCTACTTCTGCTGGTACAGTCTCAAAATCTTAGCTAACAAAAGCTTAGGAAAAGTGATCTATTCTTGATGATTGACTGGTGCAAATAGAATTCTTCATTTGTTTAATGGAACAGCTGAACTGACAGATAACTTGAAGAATCCTAGCTACTTTCACCATGAAAGTTTACGAACCAACTTTGTTTGATATCAAGTCAATATTTTCTTATAAATATGTTCCGATTCATGTCTTTAGCACTACTTTAAAATGTTTGCAGTAGGTTAGGTGAAATAGAAGTTAATAAAACCTCCGATGTAATGAAATATAGGAACACCGAAATTATGGCAATCATTTCTCTAGAAAGTAATTTACTTGACATTGAAAGTATCCTAACACCACTCAGGCAGTACAGAGATGCATCAAACTTGCATCAGAGGCTTCGTTGTCTATTTGTGGGAAAAAAAAGATTTTTTTTTATTTTTGCTCCACCCTAGTGTTTATGCGTGAATACCTATGTATAGTATTTTTAAACCCAATTAAATACAATCCTAAGAAAATCCAGCCCAAAAATCTACTTATCTAAGGTCAAAAGCAAGACTATCCATCGCAAGATTTATCTAGCCTTCTAGGGAACTCGGGTTGTGAATCCGAATCGTTCCTATGAACTAATGTAACCATCAACAGGGTAATTCTCTCTCACGAACGCCTATGGCTTTTACAAAACCCTTTCCAAACTAGAACTATCCGAATAGCTGTTTATGACGAAGATCGGAAATTAGTCACTTTTATTTCCTAGCAAAATATTCAATTAGGCGCATGTGCAGTGTGGGGAAAATTTCTTTCCTGCATGTAGAGTCAAGAAAACTCATGAGGTCAGCTCTGCTGTTGCACATTTAACCTAACACCTTGCCTCTCATGAACCTTTCTTTGTTCAGAGTAGTGAATTATCTGAGTTCATCTTTCTCAGGCTGATTCCAACTAGCTGAACTGTCAAGGCCCTTTGTACGATATGTGAAACTAAAGCAATAATTAAACTTAAACGATTTCTACTAAAAATAATCAAAACTAAATCAATTCTGCTAACAGACACCCCTTTTATGGCTGTTCATTCTCCCAAACAATCCAGCTTGTATTTCACGAATCTTTTTAAATCCAAATCACCTTATTTTTTATATATATTTTATTATTATATTTTCCAATATTATTAGAAACTACTTTCGGTTTGGAACGCGCAAATGTCAAAGAGAAAACCGATAAAAACTCTTTGAGATAAATCGGTCACTGCGGCACCAAGTGAACGTTAAACTTATATAGAATCAAAATCATGAAGTCTATCAAAATTCAGATCTCCGAGGTCAATCCATGAAAGATTATTAATACTCAAAATGAATAAGTATTAAGCTTATCGTATTGAATGTCAGATTCGACAACTACCGTGCCATGATCTCTGTCGATGCTTTCTCCGTTGTCACTTGGATAGAGCAGTAGGTACTACAGACCCAGATCATAGAATCTAGAATTCAACACAAATCTCACTACCGGAGATATAAAAATATAAAGGAGTACTATAAACCCTCCACAAACATGTCCCTCAGATTTCCTCATCTCAACAGAAATTACAATATACTAATAGTTATACTCCTAAATTATAAAAACTCTTCAATATTATGAGAGAATAAAAATAATAAAATCAATACCAATTATCTCCGGTAATAATACAATAAAATCTCTGAAGAACCAATCATTATTGGCTTTACAGTAGTAAAATAAATAAATCATTTATTTCAGGCTACAAAGGCCCATAGATAAATACCTTATAACAATATATTAACGTACATATTTTAATGATAATTGAGTGTGTTAATAGATAGCTTAGAACTATGTTAATAGCACTTTCATAACACTACACTTTCGTCTTAGTTTTTTTCTTGTGGAATTTGTCCGCGGAAGCGACGGAACACCACGTCCTTCGGCCAGTAGCTTTCATCCATAACGCGAAGCAGATAGCAGTTAGGGACTTGCACTACAAACACCTTGAAATTGACGTTCCGATGCGACTCCAGCATATGCATAGCCCAGCTTCCGGCGTACGTACTCGACGATGTCCTTCTACCCGACGGTGTAATGCAGGCGGGAGATGTACACCGGAGTGTTCGGCATCGCACTACGAACTCCCAGACTAGAATCAGTCGGGGCTGTACCGCAGCGATTCATGATAGGTCTCGGCCGGCGCGGTGATCATTTAATTGATTCTCCATACATTACTTCACAATCACAAGGTGTGCAACCTATACGATATGTTTTATGTTTGATGTGACGTTTTATTATATAATACTTCTCATTTAAACCTCAATGAGAACCATTACAATAAGTTCTAAACTAACGACTTAATTCCCTATTTACTCTCTATACTGTATTTGACCTAGGATTTCTAACAGTAGTGTAAATCGGTTTAATATTTATCTGCCTTATTGTATCTTCCCATAACCTATTAACAAATGGAGTTTCAATATCAAATATAATATCTTTGGTTTAATAATTTCTGCAAAAAGCCTGACCTACCAACCACCGATCTAGCTGACGCCGTTCGAATAATCAAAAAAATTAAAAATAACATATTTACCCTTTCTCCGAATGACTACAATAAGTTTTGAATTAATATATAAATAACGAAAATTAAATGTTACGGATACAAGCAAAATAAAATTTTGAAAAATCTCGATCACTCATCCGTAGCACGGTAGCAATTGGCTTCAAATCATTTGATTTGAAGCGCTGAACTACAACTCCCCGAAATAACCTAAATAAATTTTGAAGAATATTTCAAAAGTAAAAAGAATATCTCAATCTTTTTTTTTTTCAAGTAATTAGAATTTACGAAAGTATCTTATTAGAAAATGTAGCTTTTATAGTTATAAGTAGTTATTTAATAAGGTGAGTAAAAATCGTCTAAAAGACCAAGCCCTTAACACCATTAAGTCGAATTTGCAAAATGTCGAATTGAGATTTGAGATGTGGACCATTTGTAAAGTGGACCAAATATGATGTAGACCATGTTCGCAAGGAACCGTTTGAAATTTGGACCAAATGCGAAGTTAGACCAAATGCGAAGTAGACCTAATGCGAAGTGAACCAAATGCGAGTCACTAGGACCTGGTTACTACTCTTCATATCTAGGGTTTATTTCCACTAGACGTCACGTGCCATATTAAACTACAACTCTCCAACCATTAAAATACTAAATATTAAATTTCCATATTTTAAAATAATAAAAATAATAAAATAAAATAAAAATATATTAAAATACAATTAAATTCGAGTAAGTGTTTTTAGCTTAAATTAGGCAGGGGGGGGTTCTTTACAATTGGTGCCGTGACCAGGATTTGACTTTTCGTTTAAATTGGGGTCGTGATCACCAGGATTGGATTTTTACGTTTAGGTCATTTTATTTGTTTTTGGTCACTTACCTTTTGGAAATAAAAAAAAAAACAATTCTTTTTTATTTGGTCTTTGGCAATTTATTAGGAATTTATTTTAAACGGTTCACTTTGCATTAGGTCTACTTCGCATTTGGACTAAACAAAAATAACTTTTTTTTTATTTGGTCTTTTACAAAATAAGGGATTTCTTTTAATTGGTTCACTTCGCATTAGGTCTACTTCGCATTTGGACTAAAAATATAAACAATAAAAAAAAATTTTGGTCTTTGACAATATTAGAGATTTATTTTAAACGGTTCACTGCACATTAGGTCTACTTCGCATTTGGTTCACTTCGCATTAGGTCTACTTCGCATTTGGACTAACTTCGCATTTGGTCCAAATTTCAAACGGTTTCTTGCGAACATGGTCTACTTCATATTTGGTTCACTTTACAAATGGTCCACATTTCAAATCTCAATTCGACATTTTGCAAATTCGACTTAATGGTGTTAAGGGCTTGGTCTTTTAGACGATTTTTACTCACCTTATTAAATAACTACTTACAACTATAAAAGCTAAATTTTCTAATAAGATACTTTCGTAAATTCTAATTACTTGAAAGAAAAAAAAAGATTGAGATATTCTTTTTACTTTTGAAATATTCTTCAAAATTTATTTAAGTTATGTCGGGGAGTTGTAGTTCAGCGCTTCAAATCAAATGATTTGAAGCCAATTGCTACCGTGCTACGGATGAGTGATCGAGATTCTTCAAAATTTTATTTTGCTTGTATCCGGAACATTTAATTTTCGAAATTTAAATAATAATTCAAAACTTATTGTTGGTCATTCGGAGAAAGGGTAAAAATGTTATTTATAATTTTTTAGATTATTCGAACGGCGTCAGCTAAATCGGTGGTTGGTAAGGTCAGACTTTTTGCAGAAATTATTAAATCAAAGATTATGTCTGATAATGGAACTCAATTTGTTAGCAGGTTATGGGAAGATACATTATGATAGTTACATATTAAACCGATTCTAATCTTAAAGATTAACGACTGATAGAAATCCTAGGCCAAATACAGTAGAGAGAGTAAATAGGAAGTTAAAGGAGCCTGAGAAAGATGAAGTTTAAAATTTAATGGGAGTTATAGTGTCACGATCCACATGTTTCGTTAAAAACAACTAATTAACCAACACATACTTACATGCGTATAATAATATCTTGATATTCTATATTTTAAACTTTGAAACTTACTACAAATGAAATCGATGTTTTTAAAATCATTTCAAAACCATCAAATGCTTTTATTATTATCAAGTTTTCAATTCATAATTTATTTAACAATAAAGAAAATTTAACTCACAAACATTTATTGTTGGCGTAATCCCAAATACAAATAACAATAAAACTATAAGAAAATCACAATCATTAAAAAAAAATACTTAAACAAATACTTAAATCGATACAAAAATAAATTATTTAACTGATCTTTTTACGCTCAAAAGGGTGTATAGGTTTTATTATTTATTGGCTTATGCCTGTGACCTTGTTCGAGTTCAACTTTTGTATACTTAATAAAATGAATTCTGTTGAGATGAGGAAATCTGAGGGATGTTTGTGGAGGGTTTATAATACTCCTTTATATTTTTACATCTCCGGTAGTGAGATTTGTGTTGAATTCTAGGTTCTATGATCTGGGTCTGTAGTACCTTCTGCTCTATCCAAGTGACAACGGAGAAAGCATCGACAGAGATCATGGCACGATAGTTGTCGAACCTGATATTCAATACGATAAACTTTATACTTATTTACTTTGAGTATTAATAATCTTTCATGGATTGACCTTGGAGATCTGAATTTTGAAAGACTTCATGATTTAGATTCTATACTAGTTTTACGGTATATTGTGATTTCTGTTGAGATGAGGAAATCTGAGGGACATGTTTGTGGAGGATTTATAGTACACCTTTATATTTTTATATCTCCGGTAGTGAGATTTGTGTTGAATTCTAGATTCTATGATCTGGGTCTGTAGTACCTTCTGCTCTATCCAAGTGACAACGGAGAAAGCATCGACAGAGATCATGGCACGATAGTTGTCGAATCTGATATTCAATACGATAAACTTTATACTTATTTACTTTGAATATTAATAATCTTTCATGAATTGACCTTGGAGATCTGAATTTTGATAGACTTCATGATTTAGATTCTATACCAGTTTTACGTTCACTTGGTCACGGCATAATCACGCGTGAATGGTTAGAGCAATTTCGCTAATCCTTTTTTGTTGTGTTTGTTTTTGTCAGGAGAGGGTTCTTATGAAAGAAACAAATTGGAAAGTTGCGCAGAAAATTATTACGCGAGTGAAACCGCGGAACGCAGTTAATTAATAATAAAAAGTAGTTTGAACTATTTTAAGTTGTTTAAAGATTCACTACTGTCGTAAGTTCCGGGGGGCGAGTGATACAAAACGCCGAAGTCATTCTCAGGTTTCTTTCAAAAACTCATTACTATCGTAAGTTCCGGGGGGCGCGTGATACAAATCGCTGAAGTCATTCTCAGGTTTCTTCATAATGAATTATAATAGTAGGTCACTATAGTGGTAATAATAGAGATATACTGAATTTAAATTTTAGAACTTTTCAATGAAGTTAATTTTGGGAAAAATTACTTTGGCTTAGAATCTTAATCGCCGTCATAATTTTTGGGGGGCGATTGTAACGGAACATCCTTTATCCATTAGGTTATAAAATTAAAATTATCAGGGCGCAGCTAGTTATTAATAAAAAGTAGTTTGAATTATTTTACGTTGTTTAAAGATTCACTACTGTCGTAAGTTCCGGGGGGCGAGTGATACAAATCGCAGAAGTCATTCTCAGGTTTCCTTATAATGAATTATAATAGTAGGACACTATAGTAGTAATAATAGAGATATACTGAATTTAAATTTTAGAACTTTTCAATGAAGTTAATTTTGGAAAAATTACTTTGGCTTAGAGTCTTAATCGCCGTCATAATTTTTGGGGGGCGATTGTAACGGAACAACCTTCTTCCGTTGGGTTATAAAATTAAAATTCTCAAAAATATTATAAAACCTTTTTGAAGATTCCGATCTTTTTAGAAAACAATTAGTATTTTAAAATAAAAAAGGTATTCTTGACAGCATTGGAATATTGTCAGAGAAAAGTCAGGTGATAAAAAATTCAAAAGAACAAGAAGATAATTTTACTAGGAATAATCCACTGATAATATTCAAGATATTGTATGGTTGAATGAGCACTTAACATGGATTTACATGTGCTAGGCTAATGCACCATTCGACTTATGGATAGTTTGAGGTAGGTGGTACTTTAGTACTTTCCTACTGAGCATTTTACATAATATCTTTCTTTTCACAGATTAATAATTTATGTAAGACGGTTTATAGTTCTGTTATAAAATCGTATTCCTGTTCAGTTAATTTTTCTGTATGACTATTATGAAGTGCCTGGGTGGTCAAGCCTTAAACACCATTATGTAGCGGATTGCTATTGTAGTGGCTTGCTTTTTAGATTAGAACTAAAAGATGTAGAGATCATAGGTAGAACAGTAGCATCTGTGCTGTGTGCACACGAGCGGAACGACGAGCCAGTCACAATCAGACATTCATGGATGAGATCGTAAGATGGTACGCTGAGTGTATATGGTTACTACCTTCCTAAAAATCAGTAGTGTGTTTTAGTTTACTTACCCTACATTACATTAGGCGATATAACTTTACAGGAGACATGTCTATTATCGTCTGGATATAATGTTATAATTTACAATATGGAATATGTGTTAGTTCCATAACTAGTTTATCTATTTGCCCTGTGTTAGAGATGTTATGATGAAATGCTCACACTGTTTTTCTTTACAGACTAAAATGACAATGATGGTCTACCTATAAATGCGAAGCAGAACCTAAATATTTACACATGTACAGGTGAACTAAACTTGTGAACCAACACTTATGAACCAGGCTTGTATATTGTAAAACTTGGGAACGTCAGGTATAAGCAGATCCTAATTATATAGACATGTGCAAGTGAACCAGACTAGTAAACCAAGACTTATGAACCAGACTTGAATATTGTAAACTTGGGGAACGTCAGGTTACCAACGCCGCGATGAGAGGGATAAGTGTTAACCAGTGTCTACCAATCATAATATTATTATATTATAAAATTATTATGTGATTTATATTAAATTGTCTACATCTTGACTTATCACTATCATTATCATTACATAGTATAAAACGAAGTTACTTTCTCTGTTCCTATGTCCCTATGTCCGTAAGTATGCTTAAATGTATGTATGTATGCTTAAAATCATAGGATATCCACATACACGATATTTACCCGTCTTTGCTTAAGAACTTTTTGACTTTTAGATTATTTAAAAATATTTTGTTAGGAATCTCGAGTCACTAGGACCTGGTTACTACTCTTCATATCTAGGGTTTATTTCCACTAGACGTCACGTGCCATATTAAACTACAACTCTCCAACCATTAAAATACTAAATATTAAATTTCCATATTTTAAAATAATAAAAATAATAAAATAAAATAAAAATATATTAAAATACAATTAAATTCGAGTAAGTGTTTTTAGCTTAAATTAGGCAGGGGGGGGTTCTTTACAACGTGATAATGTAAAATTATCGTCCGAAAGAAAACGATGAAAAATTAAGTTGTTTTTTGTGTTAAATATTCCTTTTCTTCGTTAATATATTTTTCCTTTTTTATTTTTTCTTCCTTTTTTCCATTATTTAAATCTACTATTCGTCACTTGTCACCATAACACCAGGCCCCGATGAGCGATATTATTCTTAAACAATATAAAACAAACACGAGACGCATGCCACGTTCTGGGAACGAGACATGACGTCACCGGAACGTGACAATGACGTCACACTTTTTTGTGGATGCAGGTATTCTTCAATTTATTAGACGTTATCACGTTAAAAATCAGACGAAGAAAGAAAGTAAAAGACTAATCCGTAGTTAGTAATAGCTACCTCGTGATCATGTTGATGCGGTTGTACATCAACGAGCAGCGGGTCCCTCGATACGGGCGCACCGCTCCACAGCAACGTGAGCCTGTGCGGTGCCGCGCGAGCCGGGTGCCACACCAGTTCCTGACGTGCTCCGCCGCGCCGACGCACCGAGTGCGGCGCAGCTACTCCGCCGCAAGTCACACGCGCCGACAAGCGACCAGTACCAGCGTTGCTCGTACTCACTAAAAAAATGTACACTACATTACCACTGTATTTTAGAAACTTGTCAAGTAGGTATCACTCAGTCTCATATTTAGAAATCCTTCTTCACACACTTTCCTGAATACTATGGACAGTGCGTGCGTGTATCAACAGAAATTTATTTATTTAATTAATGTTTTTTTTAACTTAGATAGATTATAAGGTCTCGCTCGAGTTCGAGTTTAAAGTATTTCAACTCATGAATTGATCACATAAATATTATTACGATAAAATATTCCAATAATAGTAGTTTTGCACACAGGATTTAGATCCTGACTTTTTCATCAGAGTCCTCCGTTCAATTTAGCCTGTAAAGGAGTAAAATGGGGTTTCCATGTTACCACTTTCCTAAAAACACTAACCAGTAAGTATAGCCGGTCGATGAGCCACAGCGTCTCCAATAGACAATACTTTAACTGCGGATGCGTCAATAGCTTCCACCTCAGCCACTGGTCCTCGAGAGCTTCTCACTACATATCGCCCGACCCGACTGGCCGGGAAACTCAGTAGACCTGTATCTTCCAGCTGCGCTTCGGATATCCTAGTGCCGCCTGGTGATAAAACTTCGAAGTCTGGTAGATTTTCGTCTATTTCTACTGTTGCCACGCCGCCTGTAAAACGCAAAAGACACATTAAGGATAGTCTGTTATGCTATACTGAGCCTTGTTTGCATAAGCGCAAGAGATACTTGTTGTTAATTTGCTACCATCACGCAGCCGCAGTAGTGAAACAAACAATCAGATTTTGTGCCTAAACTAGATTGTAGATAACTAACTTTTGCCTGCTATTTCGTCCGCGTAGAAGTCGAGAATGGACCAAGGGATCATGTTGTCCTATACAAACATTGCCCCCCTTTTTAACCCCTTAGGGGTTATTTTTTTTTTAATTTTTTGACGACCCTGTTGGCACAATGGTCAACAAAGAGGGACTGCCGGACTGTATTTATGATTAGATATTTGTCTGGGGTCTGGTTGTTCCTATCTTAATATATATAAATCTCGTGTCACAATGTTTGTCCTCAATGGACTCCTAAACCACTTAACCGATTATAATAAAATTCGCACACCATGTGCAGTTCGATCCAACTTGAGAGATAGGATAGCTTACATGCCGATATTCCCACGGGATCGGGAGTTACGCGGGTGAAACCGCGGAGGGCAGCTAGTGTATTATAAGTATATATTTACAAAAGAAAAAGTATATACTTAAGTAATATATCCGTTGTCTAGCACCCATAACGCAAGTCTAGTTACTTAGTTGGGGATAGATGGCGAGGAGTGGAATGTCCAAAAAAAAACGGAAAATCCTTTCTTAACGGATGCCTACGTCATACAAAGAACACACCCTCCAAGTTTCAGATCTCTACGATCAGCAGTTTAGGCTGTACGTATCCGTCGGTCAAAGCAGTCAAAGGACAAAGCATTTTATATGTATAGAAGGTAGATTAAGTCGGTGAGAAAAAAATCTTGGGAAGCAAACAGTAATTTAAAAACGAAGTAACGAAGTTTTACTTACCTATCTGAACATAAGTATGTGGCTCGTTGACCCGGCAAACGAATGGGCTACCTGGCACCGGCTGTTCGTTAAACGTTACTGAAACACGATGAGGTTCCCGGGACACCGGGACGAATGTCACGTCGTATAGACCACGAGCTACTGCTACGACCTATGGAAAATAACATATCACTTTAAGAAAGAAGGAATGCCTTGTCTCGCTCTTGTGAGCGATATTCAACGTCAGAGTAAATGTGACAATGCATTCCTTAGCTTAAGTTTTTCTTAGGCACGTCTCTTAGTGCGGCCGTTAGTCGTCTATTGTTTAGTGTTATTAAAAAAACCGGTCCTTCGAGCCGGATCAAAATTATAAGTTAGCAGGTTTGGTTTGTTTGCCTTGAAATCATTGCCTATTTGATATTTATTACCTGTTTCAGCTTCAAAGGAGGGTCGATATTGGAGATATCGGGCACTTTATGAGTCCTTAACACAGTCCGACGACCCAGTTGGCACAATGGTCACTATGCCGGACAGGGTTGCGGATTCGATTCCGGCTTTAGACAAGTATTTATACTTAGACATTTGTCAGTAGTCTGGTTGTTTCTATGTATTATAAGTATATATTTACAAAAGAAAAGTATAAAGTAGTATATCCGTTGTCTAGCACCCATAACGCAAGTCTAGCTTATGGCTAGATGGCGATGTGTGGAATGTCCTGCAATATTTAATGCTCAAAGCTAAGCCTTAGACCATGGTGACCTGTCAACTGGCGGAAAAACCGCTCGGGGGTTTCTTCATACATTTTTAATATGGCGCCATCTATCCGCCAGTTGATGAAATATGTTATCTTACCTCAGCCTTGACAGTAGTCGACGGCGTAGAGACAACAAGCTCTAACGTGCCTTCACCAGCGCCCGCTGCGTCGACACTGAACGTGACAGCCTTGCCTACTTCTACTCCTCGTTCTTCATCTGGACCCTCGTCTAAGCTGAGACCTTCGAGTGTGCCTTCAAGATCTGGAGAACAAAGAGATAGGCAATTTAATAAGATAACGGCGAATTTGAAATATTTACCTACAACAAGTGCTAAAGACACAATACCAACGTTTCCTTTGAAAATCTTAGAATAGGCTATGTCAAAATCTTTGAACAACCATCTAGCACACTTTTCAACAAGTTATGGAAAATAGAAGCTCTCTACATTTATTTTCATTTTATTTATTTGAATAAGAAAAAAACATAAACACCTATTAAACCAGAAGAGGTTTGTCTTCATTGTGCATTCCTCATTTACTTAAAACAATTCCTTTTTTTTTACGTGATAACGTCTTATAAATCGAATTACACACCGGCATTCACAAAAAAGTGTGACGTCATGCGTTACATAGAAACGTTATTGACAAGTAAACATAGCAACGTATTGAAGTATACAAAATGGTAATGTCAACGACACAAAAGAGTTCTTATGACGTTATCACGTAAAATTATCGTCCGTAAACCTACTTAACAGACAACCTTTTTTTTTTCATTAACATAATAATCTCAGTGAATTTTAGATATTGTCATTATTCAATACTAACCTCCAGGACCAAGGCCAGTGACTCTAACTCGTCGGACATCATAAACGTTGCAAGTGAAAGGCGATCCGGGTACTTGTCGTCCTGAGCAAGTAACTTGCACGCTGTGCCTTCCCACGGAATCGGGCGTGTATGTTGCGGTGTAACGACCTTCGCCTGTTGGCGTTACGCGGGTTCGTACGCTCGTGCCGCCCGGTCCGGATACGTAGACTGACGGCTCACCCGCTGGGAATAAACAGGTAAATTATTATAAACACTTTAAGACAGCATAGTCACTTTTCATTAGCATCAAATGCTGGATTATGTTATAAAAATAATTGCATGCTAATTGCAGGGGCATGACGCAAACGCGAACCAATTGATCAATCACAATTATTAAAGCCTTTATCCTAATAGCTGTACATTGGCTGACCTGATGTCAGCTAATAAAACCCTGGCGTTTTTATTAGCTGACATCAGGTCTTTTACTTTTTTTAAAGTGCTAAGCCTGCACTAACGAAACTTAATTCGAAAAGAGGTTAATGCGATTCTTAAATTCGACTATGACGGTACTTGACTAAGTGGCGGAATTGGTAACGCATTTGAACGGTATTCAAAGGATGCGAGTTCGAGTCTCGTCTTAGTCGCAATTTTTGATGATGCATTTTTCCTTAAAAATATTTTGACATCAGGTCAGCCAATGTCCTGGCAGCTCACTAAAGTGGGCGGATCTGACCCTGTCTCATCAATACCCCCCTTTAATTTGTGCTATCGATACGAAGAAGAAGAATTATTAAACCGAGAGTGGTTGCAACGGGTCATCAGATGGCATATTGGGAATGTCACGCACGTTTAAATTTTTAACATTATAACCAATAAAAAACTCCTAAAAGAATTTTGCAAATAGCACAATCTGAGAATGGAGTCTCTTTGTTTCCAACTGTGTTTAATTTAAACCCTTAACCATGGGAAGATGTTAAACAACTCTCTTGAAACCACGTTCTATTCAATACTAGACTAACGACCCGCCTCGGCTTCGCACGGCTATATTATGCATGTATTATACATAATGTAAACCTTCCTCTTGAATCACTCTATCTTTGAAAAAACCGCATCAAAATCCGTTGCGTAGTTTTAAAGATTTAAGCATATATAGGGACAGACAGCGGTAAGCGACTTCGTTTTATACTATGTAGTGATATCAAAAGTTCTTCAGATATTTTATTGCACCACGTTACAGAAAATAAATAGCATTATTTACGTGACACAATAGGCCATTTTGCTATTTTCACAGTTTAATTTAATGTACACAAATAAAACACTATGTACCTTCCGCGACTAAAAGGTTCAAATGATTGCTCGTAGTTTTCATTTTACAAGCCATTTTATACAAATTGACATAAAACGTCATTCTAACTGCGCTTAAGTTCATTGAGACGAACACTGAACTACAGATCTAGGTCACAGTTTCGATACTGAACAATCAATGTAAACAGAAGTTAATACAATTTGGTTTGAATGTAAATATTATTATTCAACGACAATAATAATTTGTCTATTGAGTGCAAACCAAAACATCTAATCTGTATTAGAAACAGAAGTTGGAAAGAGTGTTTCTCTTTTATTTGGTGTACTAACTGCACCTATTATTTAATTTTGCAAAAAAAATTAAACCAAACTACTTCTGCAGCCTCACCCGGTACAGACTTTTGTATGAGAAGGTAGTTCCAAGTGCTAAATCATTCCCTGCCTAGTAGTTTAAGGGGCGGTACTCTTCTTCTCTTTCTGGTGAACATCTGTGATTTATTGAACATTCAGTGAACATCTGGGGAAGATCTTTTAGATCACCGAATCCCCGAAGCCAAAAAATTATGTATAGATATAATCGTAAAACCTGTATATCGAGTTTCGTCCAGATCGGTTGTCAAATACGACCTGTAGAGGAGTACCAACATACTGACAGACGAATGCAAATTTTGCCAATCTTGAAGCAAAGGAGGTTCGATCGGTTAATTTTATGCAAATTGTCAACCGCACTCTTGTGTACAGATTCTATGGTACTATAGTGAAGTAGCTCACTCATAAACCCGGTAAGGTGTATCTCAGCCGGTTCAGCGCGAGGTGTAGAGACGAGTCCAGGGCCCGCGGCGCGTGCGTCTGCGACCGCTGCGGGCGCGGACACCGGGCAAGTGAACGGAGAGCCAGGTACTGCGTGACCGTTGAAACGGACTGACAGAGTGTGAGGTGCTGCTTCTACAGGCTTGAAGTTCACCTGGAATAAGCCACGGTTTTATTTTGTTCAACTATAGTGACAATTATTGAAGGTCCACTATTTTTCAAACACTAACCTTAAATCTGGCATTGCCTTCGCTTTGAACGTAATTCGGTACGTTTCTACCATTTACAGCAACGATAATCTCCAAGTTTCCAGCACCTGGAAAAACAATAAGTACACGATAAGAACTGATTTTACTTGGTAATTATCACGCATATTACAATAATGATAGGCACCTGCATGCGATGCGTTGATAGTGAACGATACAGGGCGCCCAACGACTCCTGGAGATATATCTATAACGTTAACTCGAGCCGCGCTGTACGCTTTCACTAAAAACGGGCTCCCTTCCACGTGGCCACCCATTGAGCCTGCGCGAACCTAAAAAAGAACATACTGTCAACTGGCAGATCGACATATATGAGGTCGATTCATACATTTTCATTATGGCGCCATCTGTATGCAAGTTGATGAATGGTCTACACCAAAGACATACATATTTTACTTCAAATTTGGGCGAATGGTCCAATGAATTTCGAACATTTCAACAATGTTCCCACCACGCTTTTGGCGGAATTGAACATTTCATTCGACCTCAAATTTGACCGCAAAATTTATTTATTATGCGGATCTTGGCATGTCATATTATGTGACCATGTCATTTCCGTTCCATACTTCACTACTCAGTTAACAAATTGTACATTAATGTATACAACAACGGGACCACATCGCTCATAGGCTCAGCTAGAACGGCCTGCAGCACGCCAACTACTTTTCAAGTCTATTTCATACTGATTTAATACATAACTTATTATAACATAACTTATAATTCTCTTACCTCAATACTATGGTCTCCAACATCGACTGGTACGAATGAAATAGTGTACCTCTTGCTCGCTTCATTCTCGCCTATCGTCTCTTCAGCTGTTACCTAGAAAATTTCACCATTTTATTAACATGACTAGCTGTAGGTTCATTCCATAATGGTAATGTCTATTACATCGCCTCTTATACGCTCATGAAAACAATTTCTATGAAACCAATCCTTTAATAGTAAAAAAATAATTTCAAGATATAAATATGTCAGTTACAGTTATAAAATTAAGTTTTCATAGAGTTTGGGGGTCTTAGATTTATAATAATTACCTGAACAGGCACGGGCCGCCTAGCAGGCCCTAAAACTTCTACATGCGGTGAGGCAGGTGAATCAACACTGAATGTGTACGCATCACCAACCGAAACTTTATCGGGCGACTCACTCGAACCCGCGCCGATTACGCGCGCTGGTGCCGATACGTGACATACAAACGGACTACCTGAAAATATACGAACGTGGTAACACTACACTCAAAAAATTAGTGAAGTATTATTTTAGGCTGCCTGTCCACTGGCAGCCTAAAGGCAGCACAAAATATCGGCAGGCAGATTGCAATTCTAGTGGTGGAAACGCCGTTCCACTCCAGTGGACAAGCAGTCTTATGCCCGAACGTTTAGGGGTCCCCTTAATATTTAAGTCGTTCCTATCCTATTCAAACATGACACTTAAATGTCAAATTAGTCGCCACTTAGGATAAGTAGCCTTTCAGTATTCGGGCGTTAGTCTTTAAATGCTTGCTTCATCTTACCTGGCACATGATCTCCATTGAATCTCAACTCGACAGTGTGCGGTCGAGGGTCCCTCGGTGTAAAGCTAATAGCGTAAGTATGTGCTCCCTGAGCCGCCGCTGCAGTCGGTACTCTTCCTCCGTTCACTGTCACCTCTAGGTTACCCGGTCCGGCTGCCATGGTCTCCACTGTTCAAGAAATAACAGTGAAAATACCAGTACCATGTTAAAATAGAAGATTCATGGTGATGTTTGGAACTTACCCAAAAACGTAACAGGCTTTCCTACAGTCCCATGAGCGACATCTTTCACTCTAATAGCTGTGACATCATATACCTGGAATTAATTAATTAATTATTTTATCGGTTAGCAGACAAGTTGTAAGATAAAATATGGTACTGGAGTAGGAACAAAACATATTTGTTTGGAAGTTCTTACCTTTAAATGGAACGGACTGGCCGGAATTGGCACGGAGTTGAGCAGCACGTTGAGTCGATGTTCGCCGACGATCCGCGGCACGAACTCTGCTCGGAAGGTGCCTGCGCCAGCCGCCGACACCGCTGCTGGCACCGACGCGCCGTTCGGACCTGCGCCCGCGCATCGCTCAGCTCACCGCCACGCCCTAACTTCTAACCAAATTACCCCGCAACTACTACCCCTCTGACTTTTACTACTACTCTATTGACTTTTACTACCCCATCTTTTATTACTACTTTAACTTAAAATAACTACTTTTTCATATTATTTAATTTGATATTGTTTTAAATGTTTATATAACCTATTCTAAATAATCTATCAAACTACTCTCAAGGATGTTAGAAGTTAGGGCGAAGCGGATGAGCTTGTAGAAATATATGAATGTTATGTCGTCAAGTTATTTAAGTATTCATTATAACCTGAAATTACTTTATAATCAATCTTAAAAGTACGCTTAAATCAAATATTACTTTATTTTTGTATTTTTTCAAGTTAATTTTTAAATTGGATTAGTATTAAAATATAAAAACATTTATAAAAACGTTGTAAATGGGTTAGTACTGCAAAGCATGTCTTTATGAACTAAAATGTATTTTTTCTTTGTAATTTCCCCTCAAAAGTCTCTCATAATAGACTTTGTACAATTTTATGAATGTTATTTTTATTCAAGTCACCCCAACAGATTTTCAATCTCTCATTTATACCACCCTGGAAGAGAATCATAAAGTCAACAAAACATTACAGTCAATAAACATTATTTGGGGATAACTTGAATCAATAAACTGACATGTGGCTGATAGTGTGATCATGATAAGCAAAAAAATAAATCTCAAAATACTACATAGCTTTTCATTTGCAAAATTAATATCATAAATAGGGAAGGTACCAAACAAATACACACATCAACAAAGTCTAGGGAACACGGGTATAGTGTTATTCGCCGAAAAATTGTATTTTATTGGGTTTTAAGAGCGGTGTTGGCTTAGTGGTAGATACCTCGACTTTTATTCTGAAGGTCGTAGGTTCGAATCCAGACCGGCCGTGCACCAATGTATTTTTCTTAAGAAAAATTTATGTGTGCTAATTGACATTGCTCTTACGGTGAAGGAAAACGTCGCGTGATGAAACCCGCGACTTCGTTGGCTCCAGAAAAATTTGATCTCTCCTCTGGACATGGTCGACTAAGCTGAGAGGGTAGTAGATGCTGGGCAAGCCTACTCCATCTTCACGCAAAAAGGACCCAATTAAAAAAACGGTCTAATCGCGGAAAACAGCCCGTATACAAGTACAAGTAGGGTTTTTTGTCTTTGTTGATGTGTGTAGTGTAAAGCCAGCACTTCGTATAAGAATGATCTGAGATTATTTAACCTTTGATTAGTACCGACTTTTTATACTTGCCTAGGAATTAACAAAAGGTGTTTAACACCTTCACCCTGTACTCACCCTCAACATTAACTTCTATTTGTTCAAGCGTGGCGGTGGGGTGGTGTAGAGTGAGCGCGGCAGGTTGATGCAGCGGCGCCGGTCCCGGGACCACGACGCGGGCGCCTCCACCGCTGCCTTCTGATACTTCGATAACGAGGGGGCAGCCTGGGACCCGCATCTTAACACACAAGTTTTGTTGAAAGCTAGCTAAAGATTTACAAAGCTTTTAAGGGTCAACTAGAGGCCTTTATTTTGTACTAGCTGCTCCCCTCGGTTTCCGTGGGACTATCCAATACAAAAATATTTTTTCAATTCGAATCAGTAGTTCCTGATATTAAACAAACAAACTCTTCAGCTTTATAATATAAGTATAGATATGAAAATGTACCAAGAAATTAATTCTCACCTTATTAAAAGATACATTGACAATGTGTTCACAAGCTTCTGTTGGTGTAAAAGATACTGTGAATCTTGCATTTCCCTGAAATCAGAACACATTCCATAAAGATTACAATGTCAAATCAAAACATGGAAACAAAACACGAGAGATCTTCTTAATGAACTTATTAGACACTAACTGCGTTCTGCATTTTACCCACAAAAGGTATGGTCGGCTGCATAATTGCAGACCCACCGTAGAGCTCCAAATTGGCTGTTATGAGAATGTTTTCAACTAGATTCTAGGCAACTGCTAGTTGAAGTTTAAAGTCTTCTAACTCATGAATTTATCAAACAAAAATTATTAGAATGAAAACATGCCAATAATAGTAATTTTTGAACTTTACCGGGAAGGAATAGGTCTGCCCAGCAACCCTATCAACTTAGATGTATTCAAAAGAAAAAGTACTATACCTGTGGGTGAACTTGAGTAGGTATATTCAGCCCTCTGGCTGACACTGTGATCTCAAGGTTTCCTTCCCCAGCCTGTGCAGCGTCAACAGCCAGCTGCACCGGCACACCGACTCGAGCTGATGTTCCACCGTTCACACTGACTAGTTTACAGTCATAGACTTTGCAGGTAAATGGTGTACCCTGGAGGAAATGCAATGTTTTAATTAGGTAGCTGTAGATCTTTGAATTATTCCTACTGCTCATTGATTTTAAAAGTTACTATTGTATTTAGATACTTGGTAGACAGATAGATAAATAAATAAATATTACAGGACAATTCACATAACGCCATCTAGCCCCAAGTTAAGCAACTAGGTTGTGTTATGGTAGCTAGACGATGGATAGAATACTTCAATACATTTTTTTTGTAATACATACAGAAACACCCGGACTTAAAACAAATACTTGTTTGAGACGGGAATCGAACCCGCAACTTTCTGTGTCGCAGACGGGTGTTATCCTGACATGTCACAGAGGTCGTCAAGATATAGTTTATGTGGCAATATGCACTCCAAAATACACATATTGCCATACAAAAAGAACTTCTACAGAAAGTAGGTACTTATTAACAATTTGTGTGTGTTGCTGCAGGACAAAAAAGCCATCAATCTGTGTGTGGCTTCACTCTAACGAGCAATCATAGTTATTCTGTCATCACCCAAGCAAGAGAGATAAAAGGCACTTAAATAAAATTATTCTTAAAAACATCAAAAACTTACAGGCACTGGTTGATTATTATAATGCGCAGTCAGTGTATGAGGTCCAACATGTTTTGGTGTGAAACTGGCTACTAAGCCTGCCACTGCGTCTCCAGTCAGTCGCACAGGGATCTCGCCTCTTGGGCCTTTCACGGTAACAGCGAGTTCGCCGCCGGATGAGCCCTCTACACGGACTGAACATGATGCTATTTCACCGACTGGGATTAGCTCTGTTGGAAAAGGTTAAATATTTTTAATAGATAAGTAGTAAGTACGTATTTTTTAATAGATAAGTACTTATAAGTTAATCAGTATTGCAGCTCTGACATTATAAAACTTGGATTTATAAGCGCCAAGCTCTAAAATAGACCCACAATAACAAAACTTTCTGACCAGAAGATGGTTTGGGGGTAAAGGTAGACATTTGCCCTGACTATTATTTTAGATATTGTCTGTGAACAAAACTAACCTAGGTAGTACACAAAACTAGTTAAGTGCATTTTTACCAAGAGAATACAACAAGATTATTTACCAGTTATAATTACAAATGAAATACAACAAAAAACTGTTTGTTTACAAAATTGTGTTGTCTGACAGCACACTGACAGCCAGGCAGACAGACAGCTGAGTGTCAGTGTCAGCTTTTTTTTATACAGTATACCCCTTTAAGAGCAGGCATAAGGCCTTCCATCCCATACAGCATCGTCTGACGTACTAATATTGCATTGTCTTCTACTTTCTTCTTGTTTCCCCAATGACACACTCTTTTTAACGAAAACTAGTCTTTGTGTTTTAAAGCAACCACATTTGTCGTTGTCACTTGCTTTTTAAAAGACAGATAAAAATAGAAAAAAAAAAACAAACAATTAAAAATAATGTGTAGGTAAGATACTTCGGTCAGATAGTACTGTATGGCTTATAATCCTTTTGCCTTTTTCTATGTCCATTACAAAAAAAGTCGGTCAATCTGCCATTTTGTGGAATTTAGTAGCGGGAAAAGTTTGTAATTTAATTTTTCTAAAAATAATTGACCGATAAAAAATGGTCTAAGCCGATAAAAATACAATTTAGCTATTTTATTGAATTATTTAGATACTAACCAATCTGTGATGTGTCAATAGTGACCCTCTGGGCTGGAGCGACATGGAAGACGAACGGAGACGACGGAACTGGTTCGCCGTTGAATTTGATGTCGACTCTATGTGGGGTCGGGGTTTCAGGTCGCCAGAATACTAGGCATCTGCCTCCTCCAACCACCTGGATAGACAAATACACATTCGTAAGTAAAAAGGCATAAAAGTGCTTATTAGCGCATAAAAGTAGTTAGCACCTGAAGTACTGAGTACTTTTTTGTAGCATAATGGCTTCTATGCACTTACTTGAACATGATTCGGAACTTCACCCTCGTTTATTGATATCTCTAATTGACCTTCGCCTGCTGCGCTGGCATCAACTGAAAAATAATTCGGAATATATTATTTTATTTATTTAAAACTGCTGAATGACGATAAAATTAAATTTCTAAATATCCAATGTCTATAAGGCAAAATACCGCTTAAATTGTACCTATCTACACCTTTATTTAGTGGCCCATATACATCATCCCGGGTAGATAAGTGGGCTCCCACAACTCCCACTGGTCTAAAACTGCAAGGCGACCAGAGGTTTCCCCCTAAACTCCACAGATTCCTCACTCGCAGTGTCGGTACTACGGGGACGTTAAGTCTTCCGCAGAACCTGACAGCACCTACCTACAACTATACTTACTAAGTAGTTATAGGTACGTAATTTGTTCGACCACAATAAGCTGCTTCCGTGGTATAAGTAAGTACGGCCAGAAAGTTGACCTACTTATCAAGTTACTACCTACCACAGAACAAATAAATTAGTGCCGTGCTACCTACAACCTACATAGAAGGAGTTTGTGTCTATTTTAATCAAAGACAAAGGGGCAGAACATTTACCTTTGAACTGGCACTGTTGTCCGACAGTGGCGGTTCCGACGTCAGTCACTTTGATGAGACTAGCGTCGTACACTTTAGCGACTAGCGGGCAAGCTGGCAGTTTCTCGTCAGCGATCGATACCTGTGCATTAGGATAAAGTTATTTACTCACTCATTTGTCGGTATATTCTATAAGGCTGCCCTCTGTAAGAAGACTTAAGATAAATAGACCATCTTCATCCTAAGGTTGCCTGGAACGCAAATGCCCGCTTTGGGCGTCATAGTTTCTATTTAATGTTTCTTCTGTGTTGTACAAACAAAGTGTTTCAATTCTATTGATACGCTCAACAGTTCCTTCCTACTATTGTTGCATATCGTAAAGAGCATTATAGAAAGTATGCAATACATTAATCATAGTATCGAGAAATATGACGGATTGTAGTAAATATGCTTAGGTAAAAAGATTTAAAGATTTATTATAGGCAAAAAAGAACCCTTAAGGGTTCGAGTGACTTATGTAAACTATTTTGTTTAGAAAGGTTAGTCCGCAACAATCACACTTCAGAAATCCGTTTTCATTGTTGTAAACAATGGCAGAAGGTAGATACTATTTAACTGATCCGTATAACGCACGCCTTCGCGCGTCCTCGAACTCAGACACCTGAGTCTGCACATGCCGCCTCCATCTATCTATATCCTATTACTTATATATCTATATCATCTTCTTCTATAATATAAAGAGGAAAGATTTTTTTGTTGTTAGCGAATAGTCTCTGAAACTACTGGACCGATTTTGATGAAACTTGGTATGAGGATAACACATGGATTCATTTGGAATAACATAGGCTATTTTTTAGTCCGATATTCCCACGGGATCGGGAGTTACGCAGTTGAAACCGCGGAGAGGTGCTAGTTAAATATAAACTTACATCAATGAGATGTGTGCCGACTTCATCAGGCGTAAATTCTATGCGGTACGCTCCCGGGCGTTCCGCTACATCCAACACTCGCGCTGTCACCGGCCTCCGCGATGGTGAGGTCACCGTCACTCCCACCTGTAGATACGAAGGCATTTGCTATATAGAATTGAAACTTTAGGTACGGTCGGAGTCAGAATTGCAGACCCACTGTTCTACACAGTGGGTCTGCAATTCTGACTCCAAAACTGCTATTAAGTATTAGAATGTTTTCAACTCAAGCAAGATTCTAAGGTCCTGCTCAAGTTGGAGTCTTTCAACTCATTGATTTATTAAATAAATATTATTAGACTTGAACTTTTAGGTACCTACCTATCTACTTTATACTCGTATAACTACAAATTAAAGCTACGTGAAAAATATGCTTGAAAGAACTTCAAATCTAATTACCTAGTTGTCATTTTATTCATACCCGCTACCAAGCGAGAGTCGAGTTACTTTCCCGAGAAATTATAATATACAGGCATAAATATACATAACTCATTAGCAGGTGCATTTGGATAGTGATGGGAATTCCCATTAATTAATGCAGGACGGGCGTGTGTCAACCATCACTTTAAATATATATCATTAAAACTACAAATGCAAAAACTCGAAAGATAAAAATTAATGCTACAAGGAAACAATCAGGTACTTATCGATTTTTAAAATCATATAAAAAAGCTATCGAGTGAAAAAGAGAGCATTCAATCAAGCTCCCGTCTTACTGCACAGAGCTTGAACGAACAGTTTAATTAATTGGTACAATTTAAACACACCGATTGCTTCAAAAATACTCAATGTAGCGAGACATGAGGTTTTTATAACTAATCGAATTTATTCAGGGGTGTTTTTAAACCTTTAACTTCCTATAACTTTTTCATGAGAAAAGTAAAACTACACATCATCATCATCACATCAGCCATAGGACGTCCACTGCTGAACATAGACCTCCCCTAAAGACTTCCAGAGCGATTGGTCGCATACTTTCTGCGTCAAACTACAGATAGAGAAATATTCTGGTTTTTACAGTCACTCGAAATATTAAGTAAGGCAACATACCTCATTCTTGCTAAATGTGTTGGCTCCTGGCGAGGTAGAGATCTCGAAGGCGGCAGGTACTCGAGCAGGTATCAGCCTAGAGGGCTCTCCGCCGCCGCCCGCCGGCCCTGCCATTACCTCGACCTTCCACGGGGATCCTGGTGACAAAACGGAAGAATAAACATCTACAAGTTATCTAGGAATATAATCTATACATATAAAATGCTTTGTCCAGTATTACATTTGTCCAGGTCTCTACAATCAGCATTAACCGCTGATTGTAGAGACCCGAAATTGGAGCGTGTGTTCTTTGTCTAACGTAGGCCCCGATAAGAAAGGATTTTGAAAAATTCAAACCCTACGCAGACGAAGTCGCGGGCGAAAGCTACTTAAAAAATAAAGCATCTAGAACTAGAACACAGCCGTTGATATGTGCATATTTCTACAAAGAACAGCTTATGTCATACATAAAGTAGTTGTCTATCTTTGAGAACCTTGGATTCGCAAAATAAAGAAAATTACAAACATTTAAAATTAATTCCCTAGAGTCGATGATAACATTGACGTGTACTGACCCTAAGCAATTTCAATAACCTAATTCATAGGTACCTACCTACTATAACTAGCTACGTTTCGCAGTTTCACTCGCATCAAAACAAGCTTATAGGTACCTACATACATATAGTATTCTACATACGGTACCGCTGTACAGACAAATAAATCTGCCTTCGAGCCTTTGACCGTGAGGAAGGAACAATAAAACGTGTTTATCTATAATATTATACTATTAGGATTTACCTTTCGGTACTAACAATTTATAGTAACATCTTAAGCATCTAACGATTAATTAAGGTCAATCATCTCAGGTGCTCTCAGAATAACTAACAGATTTTCAAATAGAAACAACTATACGCGAAGTATTTTATTGTTCCTATCAATGAAGACAATGGACCATTAAATTATACTTACACCTGCCTTTTTCAAATTGAAATTTGTTCTCTATCGCAGGGACTGTAGCTAAGTGCTTAAACAACAGCTACAGAAGAACAATCATTGATTCTACCGATGTCAAGTTACAGGATGACAAATTATGATTTGTCTTTATTATGTAAATAAGAGTCTATATTGATATTGCCAAGATGGGAATAAGGCTTCCGAGTGGATAAAGTTACCCAAAGCGGTGATCAATTACTTTGATACAACGCTCAGAGTAGCTAGCTACTTATCATAAATTGATTTGACGGGATTTATATTTAATCGATGAATAAGGGATACCTACCTGTCTACTTTTTAATGACGTAAAATTAATCTTGTAACTAATCCTACCGGCTTCGGTATAATCCGTTATGCTCTATTGACCTTTCTGTTTCATAATCGTTTTCATTGCAACAGAGATATTATTATGTCAATGCAATAATAATGGTTATTTTATTCGATAGATGCTTTCGTTGTATGGGCAAAATAGATTAATTTAGTTAGTCTCTATGGAGCAATTTCATTAGGTAAATACCAAAATAATATAAAACATTTGATTTGTGGTCATTTGTATGAGGAACGAGCATTAAAACACAATTGTTGCGCCCTACGGTTTCACCCGCGTAAATTCCGATCCCGTGGAACTAACATGAAAAAGATAGTCTACGTTAATTCTCAAAATTCATAATATTATAAAATATCAAGTTTTATCAAAATCGTGTCAGTGGTTCCGGAGATATCTATAGGCACAAACATCCGACCATCAAAAAGTTCACTTCTATCAATCATAATATTGGTATATTGGCCTGTAATATTGATCAAACAGGTACCTAATATAGATAAGATTGGTAAGTAACCACACCTTTGTTTAGTGGGTGGGATTTAAATACACTTTAATGGGTACAATTTAATCTTTCACCAAAAACAATGTTTAAGACCGTACTAAATTAAAAACCGATTTGAAAAAAAATTGACATAAGTATAGAATATAATAAAAAAAATTACTAACAAAATGAATAAGCAACTTGAATTTGAATAAATGTTTTTTTAATTTTATTTTAATCTCTCACTGAAACCAATTTTTAAGTAGATTGATAGTATAAAAGGCCCTTTAGTTAGTACCTAGTTTTATAGTTACGCATAGGTTGGCGAAACAAAGCGGTTGGGCAGGTCGGCCGAGGAATGCCCATCAGGCCACACCTGTTTGTCTGATCACTGGGTAGGCTTAACTGGTCTAACGGTATACGACTGATACTTTATCAATAGGCTAGTAAAACCTACATAGATAATGATGTAGCTATTAATACCATGTCCAGTGCTGATGTAAAATATGGGCCTAATTAATAATTACCTACTACGATTTAATAATATTTTTGACTCCAACACTGTAGGATATAAAAATAATTGTGAAAAAAAGTAGTGTTGACCTACTGGTAGATACCTCAACTTTCATTTCCAAGGTCGAGGGTTCGACTCCCATCCGGTTGTCCACCAATGCATTTGCGTTCCGAAAAAAATATGAACGTTGCTCTTACAGTGAAGGAAAACATCGTGTGAAACCCGTGGCTAAACTAATTGGCTCCAGAGCGTATTGACTAGTTCTTTCTTGTGGACACTAAGCTGGGGGGGTGTTATTATGGGTTCTGGGTAAGCCTACTCCATCTTCTTCTTCTTCTCGTATAGTGGTGTGGCTCACCTATTGTTAGAGTTTTTAGATCGCCTTAAGGCCTCTAACTTGACCTACTCCATCAATAACTACAGTGCTCCAAAGCACTGTAGTGGCAGTAAGCTAGCAAGGGTTAAGGTTGCTGGCGTTGTATAAATAATTTTGATTAGATGTAACTGCAAAAGCATGTTTTTTACCAATAAGAGCTTTTTCTTTTCCACTATGTATCTATAGAATAGATAGTGTCAATCTCAAGGTCCCTAGAATTGTGAATAAAGCTTGTAGGTACCTATAGTGTTCCTTGGCAATACTTACATTATCGCTCATATTGCATAGTGATTATTCGAGCGACGCATTTTAACGGTATGTTAGCGTAAATAATGACTAAATAATTCAGTTATTGACTGCGTAAGAATGGACAGTAATTGCACATTTTTCTCCATTGTTGGGTGAATATATTATTTTTTCTGCATGTTTTCTAGCGACAAAGATGGCTTTTTTCGCTACCTTGGTCTTAAGTCAGAGGTTTAATTGTATAAAGTAAGTACTTACCTACCTGCTAAATATGTATTAAATTTATTAACTAATTAATGCGTGATATTGGATGATTTAAATTATTTCAATGCTGATGTTGACCGTATTTTGCTAATTGCGTAGCTCGCTTGTTAATGAAATAGAGTTTTATTGATTGTTTAAATAACTGATTGAATTTTTAGTGACAAATATTGGCTCTATTTAAAAAATAAACAGCAAGCCATTTTTTTTACGAAAATTAGGAAATTCATATTGGCTTACTCTAAAAAGTAAGTCTAAAGGAGAAAATGTCACAACAAAATATCACCAAGACTTAAATATATTTACTTAAAAGGAATAGCAACTTGCATTAACAATTTCATTTATGTTGAAACCGCATGCCGCAGTGGCGATAGTTTCCTGCGCTCACTCTCATGTGAGCGCTGTTTGCAAACATTTATAACATTTTCAAATATTTATACACAAGAAAATCTTTGGAGCGTGGCTCTCTAACAATTTCCGCGAAACACATCTATATGAATAGCTTGGTATAAAAGTATAGCAATATACGCGTACAAACGCGGAGTGTAAAGTCGTTAAAAAACGGAAAACATCATGAGCACGTTGCAGTAGAAAGGCGATCTGCACGATTACAACATTATTCGTAACATTTATTTCTACGAAAGTATATCTGAACGAAAGTTAATATTCTCTTTAACAATTCTTACATATTGGTATAACACAGAGTGTTTTGATTGGGTATTTATACAGTAACTTGGGTACGTAACTTTGCACATAAATGGTTAACTACCGTGTTATACATAGATACAGAAAGCATGTACAGTCGGCTGCATAATTGCAGCTCCCGAGAGTTCGAAAATTACTATGATTGGAATGTTTTCAATCTAATAATGTTTGTTTGATAATTTGATGAGTTATAAGACTTTAAACTTCAACTAAAGCAGGTGCCTAGAATCTTGCTTGTGTTGAAAACATTCTTAAAATAGCCGTTTTGGAGCTCTACGGTGGGTCTGCAATTATGCAGCCGACCGTACCTACATAACTCTACAGTAAAAAAGTTTCATGAAAAATTTAATAACATTGCGATTTGAGCTGCGGTTAATTAATTTTGTTTTATAACTACGCATGCCCATCAATTAGCGGTGCATTAATAAATAAAATGATTTACTTTATAATTTAGCTTAAACGATTAATAATTTGTGTCTATTATTTAATGATAGATTGTTACTTCATTTTAAACATCTTATAAAACATATATCTAATCTAGTGTAGGTTTGTCAAAGCTGCAGGGAACTAAATATTCTTTTTTTTATTAAAAAAAACGAAATAGGAATCCTAGAAGCCCTTAATTTGGTAACAAACGCATGATGGATAAAAAAAAACCTTAGGACTCCTTTGGGCATATTTGTAACATTTCCAAGCAAGGAATAAAGCAAATTCAGCAATGGGCTATAGGTATAAGTTGTAGGTACTTAAATCTAATTACAAGTAGACCCGACTATAAAAATGATTCATCGTGTTTTAGAACATCGGAGTTCTCACGTTTAGTCTTGAAATAATCGTAGTTATAGCACGCTATAGTCTAGCTACCAAAAACGCGTAGGATGTAGATCTTTATCCCAAGGTGACTCTTAATCATGTCTATTTAACAATGTGAAAATCAAAACAATTGTTTTTAAGTAGGTAAATACTTAACTACCTACAGTATTTAAGCGCATTCAAGAAACGAACTGTTGCAACTTCGTATTATTCCTACTCTGTAAAAGCTTAATAATATGATAAAAAAATAATTTTAAGATAGATAGGTATTTATACCAGGTTATTCCATGTATAATACTATAGCTGCGCCCCGTGGTTACACCCGCGTAACTTCCGATCCCATGGAAATATCAAAATAAAAAGTAGTCTTTAGCCTTCCTCGATAAATGGACTATAATTTTTCAATTCGAACCAGTAGTTCCTGAGATTAGCGCGTTCAAACAAACAAACAAACTCTTCAGCTTTTATATAAATACTAGCGACCCGTCGCGGGCCGCGCCCCGGCTTCGCACGGCTATATTATGCATGTATTATACATATAAACCTTCCTCTTGAATCACACACAAAAAAACCGCATCAAAATCCGTTGCGTATAGTTAAGGGATATAGGGACATATAGGTACAGAGAAAGCGACTTTGTTAACCCAAAAAACGACGGTGTGTTATTTTATACTATGTAGTGATTCAAAGTATATATTTTGGTATTCACTATCTATTCTTATGAAACAGTTTCTGTAAGTTCAGTAACTGAATAATAATTAACAAATTCGGTTCGCCAATTAAACATTGTATTGAAACAAAGCCTTTGCTAAACTAAAACTAGAATCAGGTGTTTCCTATTGCCTAATGTTCCCGTGAGGGCGGATGTCACGGCCGAATCACCGAACCTATTGTTAAAGCCACCAATAGCCATCAGACACTCGGCTAGATCGACCGTTAGCCGTATTTGTCAACGCAATGTTGGAAACTTAACCACAACAAATACCAAATTGTACTTACTGTGTGTATTGGCCACAACAGCATTGCAGCTTAAATTTTTAAGTTTGCAACATTAGGCCTTGCCTTAAGGATTTTTTTCCCTATGTCAGTGCAATAGTTTTAGTAATACATTATTATCACTACATAGTATAAAACAAAGTCGCTTTCTCTGTCCCTATATCCCTATGATGCATGCTTAAATCTTTAAAACTACGCAACAGATTTTGATGCGGTTTTTTTTAGATAGAGTGATTCAAGAGGAAGGTTTATATGTATAATACATGCACAATATAGCCGTGCAAAGCCGGGACGGGTCGCTAGTTTACTATAATATCCTGTCTGAATTTTTGAATTTGAAATTTATAACCAACCATAAAATCCAAAATGGAAGAAATCGCCCATTTCTGCAACTTATTCTACTTATTCTTAGCCTACATTCTACACTAAAAAAATCGTTTGTTGAAATATATAAAAAACATCGATATATCGAGAACCACAAAATAATAAAAACAATAAACATGGTAAATATCCTGTTTTAAATATCTTTAAGCTATAGATATTTATATTTATATATTGTATAATGTGTTCTCCTTCCTGTGTTACCTACTATACAAATAAAATTGTCTGTATATCTATTTAAATTTATTTTTCATTACTCATACTCCGAAAGTAGGTCTAAAGATGCGTGAAGAGCGTGTAGAAAATAAAATTTCCAGCCCTAGGGAAAATCGCTTTCACTGACAGCTGTCATGTCAAATTATGGCTTCGCACGATTCGTGCAATGTGCATATAGCCAGTATCAGTATCATTATACATTAGGAACTTCATAACCTAACCTCCTTGCTTTAAGTAACACCAAAGAATAACACTACATGTATACAACCTCTTTGATCCCAACCTTGTATGAGGATCAGGTAGTATGAAGTCTCTCATTCACTCTCGTTGTTAGGAAGAATTTTATGTATTATTCGTAATGAAAAGCATAGTGTTTACCTCGGGTGAAAGACTCATTAAGTCCCTCGAACTATTAGCGCCCTCGCTACGGTCGGGCGCCAAACTCCGTCTCGGGACTTGTAATGAGTGACTTTCACACCTAGGATAACAATGTACTATTTTATTTATTTGTTTGTCACATGTTTTCAATACCCAAAGATTCAAAATAATTAGCTAAATAAGTAAACGTTTTGCTCAACGAACTTTGTCACTATTATGTAAGTAACTAATTTTATAATGCAAAATATCTGATTGAATGAAAGTGTATCAAAATGGAGTTTAAATAACAAATCACTTAGTCAATTAATTGTATCCGTTTCTTTTAAAGATCATTCAATTCCGCAATAATTATAAGACGTTTTATTATAATATGAAACTAATGAATAAATTATGGATTTACACGGATATTACCTAACTTAAAGGTATTTTATGATCAAGCTATCACTAGAGTGGTAAAATGTATTACCTAGATGATTTTGTAGTCGGCTTTAAATAAAGTTATCTTTAAGTATTTGTTCGTTGAGTGCATTTTCTGTCTGAACAAATCTTATATCTATATAAACCAATAATAAAATTAGAGTAAAAGCATCCTGCCTGTTCTAGTCTGTAACCACAAAATTGCAAACAAATTAAGCAAATTTTATTCTTTCAAAATGTAGGTAGGCATAACGTCCCCCTCCTGCGTCGGCTATAAAACCTGTAACTAAGAACGACTAAGTCACATGAGTCATCTCTACTCATGCGACTAAGTTTCAAGAAGCCCAGACTGCAGAATGGCTTAGTTAAGGCTACCTTATGATTTTGTAGTTTATATCCTTTGCTTCAAACTCAGAATACAAAACAATTCAAAGTAGGCGGATAGATACAAACTGCTTACTTAGAATGTCAAACATGCTTAGATAACGTATTGCATTAGCTTAATCCAATACGTTTAAAAGGAATGATTAGGAACGTATTTGCATGTGTATGCAAGAAGTAGGTACAATTAGAAAGCGTGTGATGTTGTTACTAACCTTTGAGTTGGTAGTTCATACCTAAGCAATGTAGCTTTTAGCAGCCTACTTTTTAATATTTTTTATGACAAGTATTTATTTATATTAATTTGGACGTAATATATTGTTCAATAGTTATGCTAAAATGTGTTCTGTGAAGGAAGACACAGGAAAAACTAAAAAAAGACTATTTTTTCAGGTAGATGCTTGTGAAGTAGAATGACCAACTGTTAAGAAATTGATACAAGACCAAAGACAAGTCAAATTACCAATTCGATCGATATAACCGAAAATATCATTCCGAGATTGCAAGACCAATATTTGGTAGAACTAGAAGAGGAAATGCAAATTGGCAAAGGATGATTTTAATTGCTAAGCGATTCGAGATTTGGCCGTACGCCCGAGTCGTGTCAAACGTTCGCCAGCATCAACTAGAAAGGCGTGTACAGACAGTTAATACAAGCTCGTTGTCCTCGGTGCGGAACCTGTCCCAACGGCCTCCATTCAACGTTAAGATATATCCATAGCTTAGTACCAGAACATGCCATACATTTGTAAAAATACAGTTCATCGCATCACGACATCCGTGTTCGATGCAACTACAAAATTGGATATCATAGCTTCCTAGGTTAAAATAGAAATCAAAGGCGTCAATTAAATATTATAATAATTATTTAATATCGCGTCAATTCGCGTCTAAGCCGCGCGTTCTTACAATCACGACTGCCCAATCACTACATAGTATAAAACAAAGTCGCTTTCTCTGTCCCTATGTCCCTATATCCCTTTGTATGCTTAAATCTGTTCGTTCTTAAATTCTTAAATTTTGATGCGGTTTTTTTTAATAGATAAAGTGATTCAAGAGTAAGGTTTATATGTATAATACATGCATAATATAGCCGTGCGAAGCCGGGGCGGGTCGCTAGTAATTAATGAATACAATAAAGGTCTACGTCTATATGACTTCCGTCTAACACTAGCTAGGTCTTCCTACATACAAAAACTACAGATTATGTTACGTAATTAATAACACCGAATTTTCTGCAGCCCAAATAATTTTATGTGAATTATGTAAATTGAGAGTTACATTCACATGTTAATGTCTGTAAACCAGTTGCAAGTTATCAAATATTTTGCTCAATCTATGCTTCTAGGTAATGCGGGCAATAGACAGGTACATAGAACCGATATTCCGAGTTAGTCGGATCGAAGAAGTCTAGCGTCAATAGGTGACCAGACCACTGCAGTTAAATTTTTGATTCGCAAAGGGAATAAGTCACGATACAAACTTGTCTCAGATGTTTCGAAATCCGATGTAATGCAGTTTTAACCTGTTTTTGAGCAGGTGTCGTGTTGCCTACTTTTAAATAACTTTCAAGTTAGTTGAAATTGTAGGAGCATTAGGTAAGTATTTATGTTTGTTCTTAAAGACTTTGCTAAGTAGGTACTCTACAAGTAATTGAAATACGGGAAAACAAAATGAAAGCAGAATATTTAAATTATGTTAACTTTGTGTATACACAGTTTGTAAATGACGGTAAAATATCCATGAAACAGTTCATACAATGTAATTGGACCCCAAATTGGCGTCAAGCGTAGTTCCCTGGGAACGAACGAAGCGCTGTGGTTTGCAATATGATATCGGCAACAGTAGGTAGGTAGTATCTACACGCAATTCGAGATTCGAGAGAAATGTTACATTTATTAACGTCAATAAAGTGATGCATGAAAGCCGTGTCTATTTCACCATGGAAACGTTAATTAGTTGTGTTTCTGATGTTTCTACTACATGTATCTAATGATAACGTATGCTTCCAAACATAGCTAGGCATACCTACCTACAAATAATTATCTTTATAAACCCACCTATTAATAACTGTTCTGTCTGTTGAACTTTTATTTTTAGTTTAGCAATGGTAGAGCGTGTGAAAGAATTTAAGTACCTAATTAAAAAGGTAGGTATAGGTATGTACAAAGACCTATACAGTATACACGGTAGGTAGGTATGTTATTTAGCAATCAGTACTAATTATGACTAAGTAGCTATTAAATTTATGGACTTCTTTAATAAGTACCTCGTTACCTACCTACTTGTCATAAAGTGGGATCATAGACTTGAGAAGAGCACGAATCAGAAATAATGTTGACATTCCGGAAGGAAATTAAGTAACTAATACGCGACTATAAAAACTATTATGTATGTAAAATATTAAGATAATACGAAAACACCTTGCGTAATAATGAGTTCTATTTGAGCGAAGTTCTATTTGCATTTTAATATAATGTTGAGACGTTCCACATTAATTCTACCGTTTTATGAAATAACTGACGACGAACGAACTTGTCGACCATTAAACGTCGTTCCATCATCTAGACACTAGAGTTATGTAATAAATAAGAAAGTGATAGTATGTAAACTGCGTACGTCTAAAGCTACAGTCACACATAGCGAGAATTCGCTAATGTGTGACAGGCTATTCGTTGTGAGTAGGCTTTATATACCGTTTTTTGAGAAAATAAGTGAAATACCAAGATTAAACGTCAAAAAGATTTATTTTCAAATGTAAGCTCTAGAAGTAGTTATGCATCTTGAATCTAATGTTACAGGCTCCACTAATGTGTGACAGGCTATTCGTTGTGAGTAGGCTTTATATACTTACCGTTTTTTGAGAAAATAAGTGAAATACCAAGATTAAATGTCAAAAAGATTTATTTTCAAATGTAAGCTCTAGAAGTAGATAAGCATCTTGAATTTAATGTTACAGGCTCCATTTGCTGTTTAGCACTTTTAATTTTCGTCTAGCATTTGGCATCTTTTTAAGCACTTTTTTGAAGTGTCGGTCGGTCGCTGGAAATAGTATAAGGTAAATGAAACATAAAACCGAACAGCTATCTCCGCGATATTTGTAAAAACTTTTTCTTTGGTATTGCTCAATCAAACATGATTAACGTGAAATTTTGTAGGCGAATTTGAGCTTTTAAAACTTTTTTTGCACTTCTTTGACAGTAATTTATCATTTTTTTTGTGAACCTAGGTGGCAGCACTGAATTCATGCTACGAGCAATATTCGCAGTGCACTCGCAACGAGAACTCGCCGTGTGTGACCGTAGCTTAACTATTCGTCAACGTTAGTTGGTTTACTTATGCAAGTAAGTAAATAACATTGAATAGTAAGCAAAGTATGTAATGCTTTCTCCATCTTTAACGATATTTAGGTAGATTTGTTTAGCATAATTTGCACGGCACAAAAATTAGTTACGGTTTCAAATTGTGTTTAAAGTTATACACGAACATTGTTACTTATCATGTATATTGTATACCTAACCACTAAAATCTATCTCAATGTGTAATTCTTGTACATAGTATTTTTGAAGTTATCTTCTTTAGGCGCGATATGAAAAAATGATGAAAGTGAAATAACCCAAAAATAAAATAAGTCGAAGCTGCGAGAGTGAAATTTTAAGATGCGCGCGCATCACTGTAACACTAAAGTAACAGGTTGAAGCTGCCCGCAAAATAAATATCAGACGGACGGACGGACGGACGGACGTATAACCACACAGTATAACTTCTCACAAGTACCTACATGCACTTATTTTTTTTAGTTACAATACAACTTAAAGGGGATTCAAGTAACAGCTAACAGATCAGATTTAACTTGATTGTACCAAATTTCTAACATATATTTACTAATTAAGTTAGTTACCAGTAGGTTGTAAGGTAAACATAGACATCGAAATCTCAGTTACACTCATTCTTCATTCTGTTTCAATCAATTATTCATAATTAACACTGAGTTCAGCAGTTCAACATTCACGCATCTATGTAAGGTAACTTTCCAAAATATAAATTCAATTGAAAGTTAAAACGCTTTACCAATGGGCGGAACTAATAATAGATAAATGTGTTGTACTTGAAAGCTTCAAATTTGAATAAATTACAATATTTTACCCATTTATTTTATTCATACGTTATAATAAACAAACCAAGAGGGAATTTTTTTCTAGTTTTAATGATAAGCGTAATAAGTAAATGAGTAAGTATAAAAATCTAAGACATACTTGAATCCCTCGCCTGAATGATTTCAGTATTACTATACCGTTTTAAGAACGGTATTCCTTTTGTTATATTATCAGGTAAAAGTTAGATTCGTAGTAAGTAGGTAGGTAGGTGCCTAACATTCATTTGAAAAGCTAGCAGACATTCATACGGTAAAATACCTATGCAATTCTAACATAGGTATGTACATAGTTTTTGCGTCAATTTGCCAGACGATAGTCATGGTTTATTATTGTTTGGCTTTCGAAAAATGTGATGATCGCCATAAAAACTCTTTTAATTTATGTTAGTATTCGCTATTTGATATACGGAAGTTTATAACTGCGTGAATAGAACCATTAATTTACTTAATTTTAAGGTTTATTTTAGCTTGTCTTTAGGACGGTCATGGAACAGGGTGTGCGTGAGAAGCGGCCCTTACAAAAGAGTTCAACGCACGGTCTGCGTACTATGTAAGTAAGCAGTCGTGCAAAACCGTAGCCTAGATCCAGTCATCCCTACTTTTGTGCCTACGATTCAATAAATTTACCTACCTACAGTTAATAAAGCAACCATAATGCATCACACCAATGCTCAACGTATTGTTTATACGCTTTGCATATGTGCATAAGTAGGTAGGTATATAGTAAGATCATTACCTACTTCAAAATAATCTGTTAACTAATTATTTTGTAGGTCATTCGATTTATAGGTACCTAAACTAATTGACGTCAAATAGTTTTGACAGAATTTGATTTAAATTATGTTGATAATTAGTAAATTGTTTTAGCTAGTTAATAGGTTCGGCGTAGGTTTATCTTAGTTATGGTTCTTTACTTATGTTATAAAGTACCTACTTAGTTTCAATATGGAACAGCCTTATATCCATGATAGTAGGCAAATAAGTAAGTTCCAAATGTCAACTTTCTGAAAAAGGTTTTGGAAATGTAGCCAATGACGTGTCTCGCCCACATAAGAAGACAGTTGATCACTTTACGGATGTAGAAACACAATGCATGCAAATACGCTTACCTATTGAGGGCGATACGACCTCCGGAGACAATCCGTCCTAAAAGTGACAGCTATCGGGGACACTAAACAGGGAAAAGAAATCACAACACTTTTTAACTTTTTTTAACATTTAATTCACAACACTAAGTGACGAAGCCGGAATGAGGCTCAACTGTTCTTGATGCGGAGCAAAGATCAGAGAGACACTACGTTATTCAAATCAATATATCGAACATATTGTACGGAGAAATAAGCGGCGAAATTGCATTTTGTTAACACGGAGGCATAGCCTCGATCGGACGCGGGTGCGACACAAATGTCAGGCAGTGGAAGTGCGCTCGCGCACCTCGGTCCCACCTGAGTGACGTCACCGAAGTATTCAAAATGGCGGAGTGGAATTCGAGAGCCTACTCGTAGAGGCAGCAAAAGCGGTTGGTTAGTCACGTTGCGTCGGATTTGACTTAATAACACCTACACAGTCTACACGTTTACTTACATAGGTACCTTTCGATAGGTATTTTGGCACTTTATTTCATACTTATATATTTTGTAAAGGTGTATTAAAAATAAACCTCTTAATACGGCTATTAAAAAGGGTTTGGGAAAAAGTGATGATATATTTAAAAAAATGACTCGCCATTATCTTTGTTTGAAATGTATGAATAGGTAGAGATACCATGAATTGTAAGCACAAAACAAGCTAAGTACCTACCACCTACCTATAACTCGGTGGAACAAAAATATTCCCCTAGGGCTTACTTAAAAAACTTAAGCCTTTAAAAATATAGATGGCAGCACCACTTTCACCCACCACTAGCAGCTAGATAAAAAACTGAAAGATGACTGAATAAAAAAAATAAGTAGGTAAGCACTCTTGTTCTATTATATTTTTTCTGTTCTAATATTCAAACGCGGTGTCTTCTTCAGATGCCTACCTAATTTTATAAAAGTAAGTAAGTTTTTTTAATTATTTTTATCGTTTTCGTTTGAACAGGAAAATAAGGTATCAGATTCATTACAATACCTTTTTTAAAATACCTTTTTGTGTGCGAATAACACTTGGACAAAAGTTGGAAAAAATAAAATCAAGTTAAAGAATTAGTAGAAACAGCAACAATTTTAAAGTCTTGGATATGTAACCTACCATTAAATTACACGTTTAATTTGCGACGCCATAGGTTACACGAGGAGAAAATGCCATATAGGGTTCACAGAACTGGTCAAGCAAATAATTTTTAAATGAAACGCAGAAAGTTTGAGCAATTAAGCCAGTTTACTAGATAAATACAGGTTTATTGTCGTTATTACGACTTTCGTGAGCATTAGCCATGGTCATGCAGGTTTTCTTAACATTTTGCCGTCGTAATCATGGCGAATTACACGCACTCTGGCATCGCACACAATGCACTTTCTACGCAGTTTATGGTTTTACTTTTTTAAATTACGATGTTTTATATTAATCTTTCGAGAAATATAAACGCGACGAATTGAGAACCACCTCTTTTTGGAAGTAGGTTAATAAAATATCCAAACTATAACTATATATATCAATAGAATAGAACCTAAATACACACATACCTACTCGTACTTACTTACTCTGAAAACTGAAGGCAACTGTAAAATAAGACAAGAAAACTGTAATAAGTTCATTGTTCGATGCACAATGCACAATGCGAAAAAATAAAAATAGGTACTTTTTCTGAAAGTAAAACTTGCATTTTTAGAGCGACACAAAGAAACACGGAATGGCAGACGGCGATTTTAAATTAGAAGCAAAAGCAATTTTAACGTCATATTTCTTAGAAGTTCTTCTGTGTTTGTAATAAAGGTGAAAAGGAAACCTTTATAATGAAACGAGTTATAAATAAGTATGGCATTCATTTCACAATTTGAAAAACATGCTCGCTGAAAGAACTTTGTAAGCTTTCAAATTACTTAGGTTACGATAAATATTCATTTGGTTTGTTACCACAAACCTCTCCACCATCATTTTATCGTCGTTGGTATTAGGTAGGTACATACAAATAAAAAAAAGTAGTTGTCTGTAAAGTCGGTTTACGGACGATAATTTTACGTGATAACGTCTTTTATGTAAAAGATGAAATATTGAGTTTATTTTTTCCCTTAGTTTTTTTTTCTTTATTTTTCCTTTATATATATGTCTTCTATTCGTCACTCGTCACCATAACACAAGCCTAGTCAGAGTCACGCACACACGCGCGTCAAGATTGTAGTAGTGTAGGTACTTATCACAGAGCGTTGTATGAAATCTTACAATCTGGTCCTTGTTTAATCATGTGGCAACAGCAACGATAATACGTGCCATGGTTACCTTGTCAATAACATGACGCGTTCCTGTAACATGATGCAATACGTCATATTTTGTGTGAATGCAGCAGGTGTTCCATTAATTTACTAGACGTTATCACGTCAAAATAAGCAAAGTAATAAGAGTAGTGTCGAACTGAAACACAAAGTGAATTTGCAGTGTTGCAAAGTACAACCAAGTTACAATTTTCATTTGCCTGCTAGGTGTGACATGAGAGCTCTGCCTTTGTTCTCACAATCACATACAATTAGGGCACTATATACGTGGCTATAGCTACTTGCAGTTATTACTCCCAGTTTTGCCTTTTTGAATATGTTATGTGCACGGGAACTGGCATTAGAGGTTTCAACTTCAACGATACAAAGTAATTAGTTATTATAAGAATAGGTAGACATTCATTCTCCTAATGTACTAATTATCGTTAACCTTGATAGGATAATTGTTTTAAGTGACGCATATATGTCTTGGCACACTTAAATTTAAGTAATCAATCATCCAACGTCTAGAGATCTTACTTGTGGTTTTACTTACCTACTTAGATTGAACAATTTTTTGGTTTACGTTTATTACGTTAATTTAATTGTAGATATGTGTGAAGTGTACCTATCTACTTAATAATCCAAATTGATAATTGCTGATTTATGTAAGTACTAATACTTAGTTACGTTTCTCTAACAAATGAATTGTATTCTTGAGAGAAATAAAGATTCTTAAACCGTAAACCGTAACAAGTCTCCGCAGTATGGTATTTTCGTAAATCGTTCCTAGTATAGATTTTTGATGTAATGTAACGGTTTACGGTTTAAAATTCTTTATTTCTCATAAAATTTACAAAAATAACTTACTGAGAAATAAAAAATATCTTAAGTTAAATACAATAATGTTACGGTAACAATACTTTGCTTTATTAAGGCGTCGCAGTATAGAGATACTAAATAAATAAAATATCGATGAAAAGGTTTTCAATGAAACAAAATTGAATATACGGTAGGTAAGGTACGATCTCCGTTTGAAACGTGTTTTCAGAAGAAAGGTAAAGTTTATGAAATCGGAATCAAATTATAGACACTTGGAGAAGTAGGTACCTACACTTAATTGTTTTGTTATTTGATTGTTTTAATGAATTATTTTTTTTAATTAATAAGTTGCATAATAATTTGCTTAAGTATCTGATATTATTTAGTTTAAAATATTAGAGTAGGTACAACGAATCAGGAAAATGTGTGCTGAATTTTGTATGCGCCTCGAATAGGAGGAGTGGCAGTAGTCTTAATAATTCACATTTAATTTATTATCGGACTATTTTATTAGTTACTTAGCAGGTTTTAAATCCAATAGTTAATGTATTTATAAAATGTTGTTTTAAACATCTGGGTTAAATAAACTAAGTAGTTAAGTACCTACAACGTTGACAAATCAGATACATGGTTATACTACTGACACGCCTGCGACGCGGAAGGTTGTGTGTTCGATTCCCGTCTTAAAGAAATATTAATGTAGTTTACTTTAGTTGGGTATTGTAGCCAATAATGATAAGTTCAAAGTTTCACATGCATTTTTACACTCTTGGGCCTACTATGGGTGTAGAATAAATATAAGGTAGGTATATGGATGATACTAACATAATCTTTACCTATTTTCACCACACATTCGATTATTATAAATTATACCTGTTTAAAATCATAAGTACATACGTTAGACTTTAAATGTACTAGCAACAGAATTCAAGACAGATCCACCGCGTCTAAAACTACTAAGTATTATTGAAATGTGTTAATTCTTATAACGTTTGTTTAATAAATTAATCATTTGAGTTAAACTTCAACTCAATCAGGACCTTAAAATTAGAATCTTACTTGAGTTGAAAACATTCTAATAATAACAGTTTTGAAACAATATTGTTGCCTGATTGTACCTGGACTCCCACTTAATCCGATAATGGTAAGTATTGTTTTTTTTTTCATTCTTTTGGTTGGTATTGAATTAATTTAAATAAACTTATGGCCTTTTTTTGCCTGCAATTAATGTTATAAATAAGTACTCACCAGGCACATGTTCATCGTTAAAAGTGACTCGAACAGTGTGTGGACGAGACACGCGCGGCACGAAAGCCGCTGCATATCTATGACCTCCTAGAGATCGTACGGAGCTCGGTACTAAGGCACCGTTCCCACCGGACACTTCGAGCTCCAAGTGACCAGGACCAGCTGAACTTCCATCAACTATGAGGAAACAAACGATAAAGATTTATGTAAATAATGCATGATAGGGATCTTATAATGCCGCGTGAACTAAAAAAACTGCCATCGTTAAATATGAAATTCAAAGGCCTGACTGAATTAACCATAGAAATCCAAATTCAGGCACAACTGATCTGATCTATGCAGTATGCACTGCTGAAACCAATGAACGGATGGGGCTAAAATTTGGCATTGCACGAGACGTAGGCATCGGCTAAGAAAGGATTTTGAAAAATGTCACTTCTACGCGGACGAAGTCGCTAGTTTTGGATAAAGTTCAAATTGCAAAAGCAAGATGGCTTGGAGCAGTGCAACGGTCACTGTTTCATAAAATAATAGTGGCTATTATCTATCACAACACGAAAAAATTAATAATAATCACGATAAAAAACGTGTGTTTGATTGACACGGAATCGTGTTTTATTAGCATTTAATTATACACAACACCCAATTATAGAAAGTTTTTAATAATCAATAAAATTGTACATTTTCTTAAACCTGATTTAAAATTAATAGTTTTCTAAAGGTCGCTGCATATATAGATAACGTGATTTTTCTTTTGCCGGATGAGACGTGATATTTTTATATAATAATAATAATAAATAAATAATAAATCATTTATTTCAGGCTACAAAGGCCCATAGATAAATACCTTATGGACTAACATACATATTTTAATAATAATTGAGTGTGTTAATAGGTAGCTTAGAACTATGTAAAGGTGGACGCAGATTGATACGCGCCGAGCGCACCGAATTTTTGCCGTCCACGGAAAAAGGTACCATATAATAATAGAGATAAGGTATCTACATTTATATTTCCGATGACGTCATCAGAGTCGTCCGCATCGTCAGAGGCGGCCGACTCTGAAATAAATAAATGAATAAATGTACCTTATCTATATTATTATAAGGTACCTACCTTTTTCCGTGGACGGCAAAAATTCGGCGCGTATCAATGTGCGGGCACCATTAGTAGCACTTCCATAACACTACACTTATATATACACTTATATGAAACGATGTCAAGAAATTGTCACGTCCCGTCCGGCACGAGTAAAATCACGTTAAATATGTTAAAAGCCCGCGAACACTTTATGAACGATGCACGTCATGTCTCCGTCCAATCCGAGGTTTTATCCCGTCACGTATGCAGCGACCTTAATTTTGTTTTGATTTACCTCACAGTCATGCAAATTTTGATAAACAGGTTTTTAAAAGTTACTTTTATAGATACCGTTTCAATCAAATCAAAGGCTCTGTAAGCTTTTAGTTAAAAGCATTGTAAAAATATATATAAACAGAACACAATAGTGCATAAAACAGGTAGAAACTTACCTATGAACTCCACCTGTTTTCCAACAACACCTTTGTATGTTGGTTTTACGATTATTCCTTTGGCACCTCTATTGTTATCCCTTTGCATTGGTCTGCAACAAAATATCGAATTAACTTGGAGTTCCATTTTATGGTAAAACTGTTCACTGAGACAGCCTAGAAATTTTTACACTTAGGTATATTATTAAGAAATTACAATGTCGATTGAGTAGCATAGCTCAACTAAACAATATGAAAAGTAGCTGTTTGCAGTTTAACATAACAGCACATACTGATACGCAATTTCTCAACATTGGTAGTAGAATTTAATGTATTCATTAAAAGTGATCAATTTTCTTGCTCATTATGTAGGTGAAGTAAGTGTGCATGATAACAAATTCAGGTCAGTGAAATGCAAATTTCTACGTTTTGTATTGATAAAAAGTTGGTGTTCTGCGTATTATTTTTATAAACTCAGTAAAGATAAAATCACAATACCGAACTACATTTTTTTAATATTAAAACCTTTTTGGTCAAACAATGCTGTGAAAAATACAGAGGAAAATACCTACTGAAAAATTCATTGTAACTGGCTGGAAAATCAAGACTTGGCTTTATAATCCTGTGTCTATCGATATTTTTAAAACAATAGTACTTAGATTAAGCACCAAGGGATTGTAGAGTCCTAAGTGAAACGAGAGGTTTAAGCCACCCGAGACGAAGACATGCTTTACCCCGATGTGCATACCTGAGGTGCATACTCTACTTTTCACACCGTCATCAGTCAAATTTTTTTTAAATCTCGTGGTGGCCAGTTCCATTTATTTGAAAATAAAACCACTTTAAAAAAATAGGGCAATTGCTCAGGGAAATTGCAATGAGATGGTAGCAAGATGGTAAATATTTGGTAAGTATTATAGGCAAAACCTATGTGCTTAGACCTAACGTAACATTCAAAATGAAAAACATAAATCGTAGCCTGCTAGATTTTTGTAGACCAATCAAATGACTTAAAATAAAACCTATTTGCTGAGACCTTTAAAATGAAAGCTAAGAGTTTTAACAAGAATTTCAACGTTCCGAATTCAAATCACTTTATTCAGTTAGGAGTTTCATACAACATGATCTCTCTTGGGAATAATGTTTATGGTGAGGCGGCTCTGTGTCCATATTATCATGTCCCTTTATTATCTTTTTTTTTTCTTCGGGATGATTTGACATTTAGCTGTTGTTTTGTAATTCGCTCCCGGTTGAGGGTAGGCAGACGCCCCGCTCGCTAGTCGTGAGAGTGCGTCTATCAGTCTATCACCACATCGCGCTTGTCGTCGCAAGTTTGATATTCCATTTTCGAAATAACATAGTGAACTCAATTATGAGTTTTGTGACGCCGCAATTAAATGGACTCTTGTGATTTGTGTAAGGGTGAACGTTTATGTGTGGTACCACCATGGCAGCAGCTGTTGCAGGCGTTGGAGTTATCCTACCCGAAGACTGCAGGTGAGTGGTTTCATATAAGTACAGTTAATGTTAGAAAACCCCATCAATCTTAAGAGTATATTTGGACCACGTGTCTGGTCGTCATCTCCCGCTTTAATTCCTCCATGTGACGTCAACTATTTATAAGTTGCGTCACCAGTTTAGCTTTAATTAAGTTGAGATTAAAGTGCTGCAGGTGTGAATATAATATTAGCTATCATTGTTATGTCATAATATGGTTAGATCATAAATTGCAAAAAAATCCAGGCCAATGACTATAACAGCAGAAGAATCGTTGGTTCTTTTAGTTCTGTACTTAGTTGTGGACTTACCTGAAACGTCCGTGTGCTGCGTCGGTTTCAGATAGGGCCCCCCCGGTAGGGTCGCGGGGGGGCCTATTGGATAAAAAAGACTGCTGTTGTTGTTGCTTCTCTTCCACACTGCTGTACGAAGAGTCGCGGACTATGTACGAAGAGCTCTCGCGCACTTCGCGCTTAAACTCTTGCTGTTGGAACGAAATAGGCCAACCATAAATATAACATGATAATGTATATCACTTAAATAAATAGAAAAAAAAAATTAAAATCTAAATAAGTTTTCCTAGGTAGGGTGCCAAAAAGCTCGCCAAAGTAGCGGCCAATCCTTTGGTCAACTGAAGCTAATACTTAGGTACTAATATTTTTTTAAATACGGGCGCATGCATAATAATTATTATCACACCAAATCTTAAACGAGTAGGTAGATTGATACAAGGTCTCTGAGACTGAGACTACTGGACCCAGAAACATAAAACAAAGGGAATCATTATTTAATGTGGGATCGTGAACGACTAGGGAGACACACGATACCATACAAATAACATTTAAATACAAAGAATTTACACTTATTAATATGTTATTTACGATAGGTACTGATATCTAATAAAACATTAATAAACAAACAACACGTCTCATCATAAATATCAAACGTGTTTTCAAAATAACAAACATAATTTCCCGGCCATAATATGAAAAGTTACTTTGGCAACACTTTTCATCAACATTAATATTCAAGTGAAAAAGTAGCCGAAAATTCCACGATTTCCGTGAGGTCCGAAGGGACGAAAGGGCAATTAACTATTTCATCGCATGTAATGTATCTAGGTGAAGCCACAGGAATACGGGTTGGAGGCTTGCGGAATGAGAATATTAGTAGGTAGGTATGATACTAACTACGGAAACTATTTCCATGAGAAGTTATCGCGTGGACCTCCTACTAGGGTTCTGCCTTGTATTATTATGATAGTCACGAATATAATGTTTCAGGACCTTACATGAGTCCCTACAGGTTAAATGGGATAAAATGTAGCAAGACTAAGACTATGATATCAAAATACGTGTTAACTAGGTATATGAAACTAGCTGACCCGGAGGACTTCATACTGCCATAATCTTCTCTATATATATAAAATTCTCGTGTCACGGGGTTCGAACTTGAACTCCTCCGAAACGGCTCGACCGATTCTCATGAAATTTTGTGAGCATATTCAGTAGGTCTGAGAATCGGCCAACGTCTATTTTTTTTTTGTTTTTTTTTTTGTAAATATCAAAACAACGTTTGCCGGGACAGCTAGTCTTATATATAAAATTCTCCTGTCACAATGTTCGTTCCCGTACTCCTCCGAAACGGCTTGACCGATTCTCATGAAATTTTGTGAGCATATTCAGTAGGTCTGAGAATCGGCCAACATCTATTTTTTGTTTTGTTTCCTTTAGTTTTTTTTGTAAATGGCAAAACAACGTTTGCCGGGACAGCTAGTTATTTTATATAAAGCATCGAGCGACGCGAATGGAAATAGGAACAAGTAGAGCAAAACTTTTACGATCCGTTCTCCTTTTGTGGCTGGCACCGGCGGCCTTATGAATCGGAACACAGACATAAGTCCGTTTGGCGATACGGCTTAGCCCGAAAAAAAAGATATCTAATTTGGTGCAGTCGTTCGTAAGTTATGCGCGTAGTCGGCAATTAATTTATACCTCTTGTGTTACTTATAAGTAAAAATACTTTCTTCACTACATAGGTATAAAATAAAGTCACTTTTCGCCGTCCCTATGTCCCTATTTCCCTTTGTATGCTTAGATCTTTAAAACTACGAAACGGATTTTGATGCGGTTTTTTTTAATTAGATAGAGTGATTCAAGAGGAAGGTTTATATGTATAATACATGAATAATATAGCCGTGCGAAGCCGGAGCGGGTCGCTAGTATTTAATAGGTTATTTCTTACGAATAAATTTAAAATAAACCAAACAGGTCGGCTAAATACCTTCTTACTTATACTTTATAGTACCTATAGGACGCACATCTGTATTAACCGTATCTATTTTTGGGTACCGGTATAAACGTATTATCCCCTAACTTCCTAACGATATTCAAACAGCACAAAGTCTTTGTTTACCTACGGTACCTTTAAAAGGATCTCTACTCTACGTCAAATTCGTTTAGAGGTGTCAGGACTCTGCAGACCCGTTTTTAATCCCTTTGGCCCTATTGATTTTAAAATCCATTTTGTAATGATAAGTGTGATAAGTAAGTAAGCATTCTAGTTCTATTAACATTTTTCTGGCTCGCATTTTTATCACCAGATATGATGGTGGTTATAGAACTAGTTTAGGAATAACATGGTTGTCTGTAAAGTCGGTTTACGGACGATAATTTTACATGATACCGTCATAAGAATTCTTTATCATTATCATTTTGCATACTATGCTATGGTTACCTTGTCAATAACGGCAACGTGACATGACGTCACACTTTTTTGTGAGATCGATTTATAAGACGTTATCACGTCAAAACGAATGTAAATGAAGGCAATTGTTCGGGCAACCTCAATATCAAATTTCTTTCCATAAATGCACTATCAATTTACTTACCCTACTGGTATAGGTGTCAGAATCTCGATCATCCGCTATTTTATCGAGCTGCCGGTTGAAGGAGTCGCGCGACATATCGCTGAACTTGTTCAGTTGCGTGTTTCTCTTCGTCTCGCGTTCCAGCGTGTTTTGCCCGAACCTTTCTGGAGTTGGTTCTAAACTGTAGACAAGAAGGCAAAGTTAAAAATCTTAACTTTATTTTAAATGGGAAATTATTATGCCCTATTGACAATGAAACGGTTCGACTAATTTAGACAAAAAATGTGCAGCGGCGGTGTGGTTAAGGACATACTTATGTTATTTTTACGCTAGTAAAACAGCTGGGCGCAGCTTGTAACTAAACCAATAGTTTAAATACAGACCTTTAAATTGAATGTAGTGAGAACCTTTACTCCCCAGCGCGCTGTGGAGTAAAGGTTCTCAGCGGTTGTCAGTTCTGCGAGCTATATGACCTGCCCATTGCCACTTCAGCTTACCAATCCTGAGAGCTATGTCGGTGACTTTGATTAATCCATATCTATTCGCTGGTCGTGCATGGAACATGTATTTAGATGGAGTAGACTTGTTCAGTACCCTCTCAGCTTAATCGACCATGTCGTTTCGACCATCAATACGTCTGGAGCTAACTAAGCCGCAGGTTTCCGTATGAACAAAGTTAATAAGTGCACATAAAACCAAATTAATGATAGGTTACTGAACAAATATTACATAGCATCATCCAGCCCCAAACTACATAATAAGTATCTATAGTTTGCGCTAGTACAATGGGGCTACTAGTTCAATGATAGTTTGAAATTCAAACAGTAGCTGTTAATTGAATGTAATGTTTATCAGTTAATGTGATCTATCGATAGATACTTGTTTAGACAGTTCACGTTCGATAGATAAGAAATATCACCACTTGCAAAATAGACAGATACTTCACTTAGGTACTTACTGCGCCCTGCGGTTTCACTCGCGTAAGTCCGCATATACCGAGTTTCATCGCAATCGGTCCAGTAGTTTTTGCGTGAAGGAGTAATAAACATACTAACACACAAACGTTTACATCTAAACTAATATTATAAAGCTGAAGAGTTTGTTTATTTGAACGCGCTACTCTCAGGAACTACTGGTTCGAATTGAAAAAATATTTTTGTGTTGGATAGTCCATTTATCGAGGAAGGCTATAGACTACGTTTTATTTTGATATTCCCACAGGATCAGGACTTACGCGGGTGAAACCGCGGGGCGCAGCTAGTTTATAATATTGGTAAGAGTAAGATAAGATTTGTGTATTTTACGGATTTTTCAAGTGTATTGTAAGTAAATTACGGTTAGAAATTATGGATACCAGAAACAAAATGTAGTCAATTTTATGGATCTCACCTAGTAGAGTTGAGCATTTGCCTGGTCTTCTCAACGGTGTCCCAAGAATCTCTTCTCGGATGGTATGGCTTACTGCCGGGATCGCCTATACCTAAAACGTACAATATTTTCAGCGCTTAACGTCTCCCCTAGGAGAACATAGGGAGTCCGCGAGACCTTTCGATCTTATTTTAAATTAGCGCTTATTATCTCCCCTAGTCCAGGGGGGACGATAAGCGTGAGATAGTTCTTGATATTGAGCGGGGATCTGTTAAGCGTCAACCAATATTTATTACCTAATTATTATAAATCGTATCGTGTACCTACACATTATACTTATCATAAGTTTAATAGATAACAATTTTAGCAGAAAAATAACCCACCATGTCTTCAAAAGAAAAGTCAAAACGTTCAGTACCACACAGAAAACTCCTCAGTCCACTAAGCGACTGGAACCAGCGATTAAATCCGTCGAAAACTTATAAAATACCGCCAAATAAATCAGACGTTTAAAATTAAAATGGGAAGGTTTATTCAGGTGGCACATTTTCCATTTCAACAGTCAGTCAAAAGCAATATCGGGATCTGTGATTTATGGATTGTACCTACTTACAAACTGATACCTTATTGACCGATAAACGAGATGAATGAGTTAGGTCTAAGTGCAAGGTGATCAGGCGTTTCGTATATTTGAATGTTTTTTTTTGTATACCAATAGCTGATTTAATTAGAAGTTTTAATTGGTTAATTTTTAGGGTTCCGTATCCAAAAGGTAAAAACGGGACCCTATTACTAAGACTTTACTGTTTGTTCGTCTGTCCGTCTGTCTATCATCAGGCTGTATCTCATGAACCATCATAGCTATAGACAGTTGAGATTTTCACAGATGATGTATTTCTGTTGCCGCTATAACAACAAATATTAACAACGCACTTGGCCGGTTTTATAACAAAAAGTTGGTAATTTAAAGCCAAATAGTTTGAAAAAAAAGTGGTCCTCAAAAATAAAAATAAATAACATAGTTAAGTAGTTTCATAACGGTTTAGCTGTGTTCAAAATAGAACCAGCCGCGAGGTTTGCAACCTTAGTACTAGCAATAGCATTTTTAATACATGCTGTTCTGAAGGTCAATTCTCAAAATGCAATCTTAAATTGATCGAAGTGAAATGATATTGAAATTTAACTGTCAATTGGTATTCTGCTAACCATAATCATAATAACATTTCAGTTACATTTCAATTACATTTCAATTGCATTTTACTAACATTGCAATATAAAATCATTCAGTCATTCATTCATTTTGCTTTGTTAGGTTGGCTATGTCACAAAATTTTAAATAATTTCATTTGGCGCCTGTTTTATTTTGGAGTGTGTTTGAAGAAACTTTGTGATATGAAGGTCCATGAGATAAATCGCGCTAACGCTCTAGATAGCAATTATGAAAGCGATCGGTAGGAAGGAAGGAAGCGAGCAATTGGTGTCGATAGCAATCAATAGCAATAGATAGCGATTTTTTACAAATAAAGTAAATAATGTGGGCCATTTCACATAACGCCATCTACCCTAAGCTAAACAACTAGGCTTGTATACTTAAATACTTGTTTGGGGCGAGAATCGAACCTGTAACCTTCGCTCTTTAACACCTGGGACATGTAATAAGTGGACAAGACTTGGCTTTACATCAAGTTCCGGATGCGCGCTAGGAAAACCAGCTGTACCGGCAATAATAATTGTTTTGCTATATACAAAAAAAAATGATGTTGGCCTTTTCTCAGAACTGACGACCCAGTTGGCACAATGGTCACCATGCCGGACTGCCAAACACAGGGTTGCGGGTTCGATTCCCGCCACAGACAAGTATTTATGCTTAGATATTTGTCTGTGGTCTGGTTGTTACTATGTATTATAAGTATATATTTACAAAAGAAAAGTATATAAGTAGTATATCCGTTGTCTAGCACCCATAACACAAGTCTAGTTGCTTAGCTTGGGGCTAGATGGCGATGTGTGGAGTGTCCTGCAATATTTATTATTATTATTATTAAATCGGTTCAGCCATTTCGGAGGAATTTGGTAACTAACACCGCGACACGAGAATTTTATATTTAACTAGCGACCCGTCCCGGCTTCGCACGGCTATATTATGCATGTATTATACATATAAACCTTCCTCTTGAATCACTCTATCTATTAAAAACCGCATCAAAATCCGTTGCGTAGTTTTAAAGATTTAAGCATACAAAGGGAAATAGGGACAGAAAAAGCGACTTTATTTTATACTATGTAGTGAAGATAAATAATTATGGGTAATGCTTACTAGGGCTGCCAAGTCTTCTGGTACGGTCCGCTTCGAGTGAAGAGAAAGGGCTGCTCTGGTCCAAGTTGTCTTGAGAGCCACTATACGAACTGTACATCTTATAGTTCGAACGTTTCTCAACCACACGCTTAGTCGACGTCACTGGACTATACCTTTCGACAGGACTACTTACCCTGTGGCAAAAATTAAATTATAGATTAAATAGAATAGTGTTCGATTCAGAATCAGAAAATATTTATTAAAGAGCCCGATACAATATCGTGTTGGGGTTTTTACATGATTTAGATCCTAGCAGTTTATCCTTTACGGATGTACAATGATGGGTAAAATTAGCAAAGGCTAATTAGTGACCCGCCCGCTTCGCACGGCTATGTTATGCATGTATTATACATATAAACCTTCCTCTTGAATCACTCTATCTATTAAAAAAAACCACATCAAAATCCGTTGCGTAGTTTTAAAGATTTAAGCATACATAGGGATATAGGGACAGGGTAGCGACTTTGTTTTATACTATGTACTGAAGTATGTATGTTCGATAACTAACAACTTCATTCTCAGACCTAACGAATATACACAAAAAATCATACAAATCGGTTCAGCGGAGTTTGGTAACTAACACCACGACACGAGGATTTTATAGTATACTAGCTGCATCCCGCGGTTTCACCCGCGTAAGTCCCAATCCCGTTGGAATATCGGGATAAAAGCCTATACTTTTCATTTCGATCTAGCAGTTCCTGAGATTAGCGGGTTCACGGGAACAAAAAACGGAAGCCCTCAAAGATAAATAATTTTCCCCGTTTTTTCCACATTTCCCACTGATTCTTCGCTCCTATTGATCGCAGCGTGATTTTATATAGCCTAGAAACCTTCCTCGATAAAAGGACTATCCAACACAAAAATATTTAATAATATTTTTTAAATTTTAATATCACTACATAGTATAAAATAAAGTCACTTTTCGCCGTCCCTATGTCTCTATGTCCTTTGTATCCTTAGATCTTTAAAACTACGCAACGGATTTTGATGCGGTTTTTTTAATAGATAGAGTGTTTCAAGAGGAAGGTTTATATGTAATATTAAGTATTTTCAATTCGAACCAGTAGTTCCTGAGATTAGCGCGTTCAAACAAACAAACTAATATTAGTATAGATATAGGGATGTTACTAGGTATAGGGTTGACATTTCGTATTCGAGAAATAATAATTTAATATCACCTACTTACCATATAGCAATTTACAAGCTCTGTTCATTTACAAAAGCTAATTAATATGAATTGCGTACTAGACTACTGCATTAAGCCCATTCAGAAACATAAAGGCCTCGTTCCAAAACAAAAATACTCGTTTACGTACACTCGCCGTAGAATCCCTATTGAGAGCCTGATTGGAAATTGATTTACAGTGTAAACCAGCCCATTTTCGCCAAAGTCAATAAATTACTTAATTATGATGTAAATATACGAATATAGGGTATTGACCATGTATTTTTTTTATTCTTGATTCTGTGTAAATATATACGAACGACAAACGTCAAACTTTATGTATAAGTAAATAAGTTTTTTGTAAAAAATTAAGCGTTTATTTATTGACAGATAATTAAGTTTTATTCAGATAATAAACAAAGGAATAAAATATGGTTCATAACAATTTAAATAATAAAGACTCCAAATAGAGTTCCTTCCTTAAGTGTGCTCAAAAAGCTGGTGTTGTCTCGTTGGATGGCGATACTTATCCGCTGTCCGAGGTAAGAGCCAGCCCTTTGGTCATTCGAAGCTAAAACGAATAATTTTATTTATTTAAATACCTGTTGATTGGACTCGTGGTTCTGGTCAGCAGACTGTCCTTGGTGGCGAGCGGGCTGGCGGTCCTGCCGATCGGGCTAGAGGCGCGGTACGGGCTACTGGCTCGATACGGACTCGAAGCCCGATTCACTTCCAACCGTGACCCATTCCCCAGATGTTTCGTTGTAATCGGGCTTGCAGTTCTGTTTCTGGGACTCTCGGAGCCGTATCTATTCAAAGTTTCCTTTCTATTCAGCCTCGAGGTCGAGTACGCGGAGTCTGTAACGTCGTAGCTTTTCTCTTTGATGTCGGAGCCAAAGGAGGATTTGTAATAATCGTTGGAATCACGTCGCTCATCTCGGCGATCGATCGAGCTCGTGTTGTGTTTTGTGTTAGAATCGTAGATGTTGTACTGATTCATTGGGCTCTCGGATCTGAGTCGCGTTACTGGAATGTAATATTGAGTAGGAGGGTACTAACTATTATAATGCTTTAGTGAGAATGTTAATAATATATTATGGTATAAATGTTGTGTTCAATTATTACCTGGGCTGGATATTCTGGCGTATGGCGGTGCGGGACTAGAGCTGTCCCGCGGTTTCTTAGACCGCGATCCCACTCGGAACATATGCGGCGAGCCGTGAACGTCGTACCCATTGAAGTAAATGTAGAGCTTGAATTTAGACAAAAGTTTTTTATTTGTGTAATTTAATAAATGTCAAATTAAGTATGGATAAGAAAAAAAACATACAAATCGGTTTAGCCGTTTAGGTGGAGTTTGGCAACTAACAGCGCGCCACGATTGACATCAATAAAATTATAAACGATACTATCGACAAAAGTTACAAATTTTGTAGCTATTACCAAACTCTTTTTAGGGTCCATACCCGAAGGTTAAAAACGGTACTTCTTTACTAATATTTCAATGTCCGTCCATCTCTATGTCTGTCTTTCACCAGGCTGCATCTCATCCACCGTGATAGCTAGACAGTTGAAATTTTCATAACACAAAATACAATTGTACGGAACCCTTAGTATGCTAGTCTGATTCGCAATTGGCGGTTTATATTTAGGTAGCAATGTTAGGATAGACAAGTAGGTCATCCTCTCTTTTAAAAATAATGCTAGTTCATTTTACCTACTTAGATATTTATAGACATACTTAGATACTCGTAGGTACAACAGTTTGAATAATTCATGGAACGGCAAATGAACCTACTTTATTTTGTTAATAAGCTTTGTTCTGAGATTACTCTGCGTTCTACGCGAATGATAAAAAAATTAGGATTTTTTTGGGGAAATGCGGTAGTGAAACTTGTGTGACTTAGGTACTTGCCTACCTTACCTTAGTATTTTCTAAGGTTTTCGCGAGTTGAACTCATAATTATATATATATTTGAACGGATATATTCGCGATTTTTTTTTATATTCGCGATTGACGAGGAAGCGGTCCCCCGCCTCTGGCTTGCCTTCACCGGCCGTCCAGAGCGGAGTCGCATGAGTAGAAACTCGAAGGATGGATGCCGAACGTCAGTGATGAGTTGGCCCGCTCGCTCGGACTACCAGCGATGACTTAAAATCCAGTAAGGCCTCTCTATCCTCCAAGCCACTCACGTTCCTGTTGCCCCCTTGCTGTAATTTACTCGGCTAATTAGGGTGGCCCAGTCTGAGAGTTGGCGAGTCTCCGCCTGCCATTTTTACGTGTTTATTGAACATTGTTACGGCAGGTGCCATAGTATCCATAGTTCCCCAGTATCTAGTCCACTACCATCCCATCACAATAGCTCAAGTAGTTTTGTCCTGTAGATTATCAATAGTTTCATCCAAACCGGAGGTTGTCCTTGGTTGCACTTTATAGTGTAGACAGGGATAATCGCCGGTTTAGAATTCACCCCATTGTTTGCTATTATACTTGTTATTGTAAAGGGCCTCTACGTGTTGGCTTCGGCTCCACGCACGCCTTCCAAAGGTCCGGGGCTCCATAGCTCCGTGATTCAGGACGTATAAAAATAAAATAAAAACGCGAATATATACGTTCAAATATATATATAGCTACTTTACCTTTTTATTATTCTGATTGTTACCTAAGTGAATTGAACGGAAACATGTTTTCACATAAAAATATAAGTCTTGACCTTATTAAATTTATTCGAACATGTAAGTAAGTTTAACATATTTCTCTGAAAAAAAAAGGGACAAATAAACAAAATAAGTAGCAAAGGTTCTTTTAATGTTAGTTTGATAGAGGATTTACCTCAAAGGTATTTTCAGCAGGTTACTCGAAATCGGTTCCGAATCCCTGGAGAATTTCGTGAATAAAGAAATAAAACTAACACTCTGTTTATATGTTACAACCATTGCAAGTTAAATAAAAGCTTGTTACGTCTTTCCTTTTTAAGCTAGTATAACTTCAAAGCCTGCAGAAGTTTTTGTGGTTTGAAACTTTAAAAAAGAACCCTTGAAGAACTTTCAATAAATTTAACTCGTTTGGCTTATTTTATTAGATAAGTAAATAAGAATCCGTTTTAATATGCAAAAAAAACAACTATGTAACTATCAAACTACTGAGCCGATTCATAAAACTTTTGGAACGGTAAATTCAGATTTTTTTCTTGGCAAAAATAGAATATTTTTAGCACAAAATGCTAAATTATGTGAACCAATTACCTAGCTACCTTTTCCAACATATTTAATTGTTACAACTGAAAACAAGCTAATTCGTCTATAAACTTACCCTATGTTTCCCGGGAGCTTTAGGCATGAAAGTTGCCCTGTATTTCGTGTTGGACAGCTTTTCTAAAGCGCACATCACACTTCGCTTGTCGTGTACGATGTCCAATTGCAGGTCCCCTAGGCAAATAATACTTTAATGTAGGTAAGTAGGTGGGTATTTAAACATAATAGAATTGCAAGGAATATTCATAGTAATCATTTTCCTGTGTGAGTTTAAAAAGTTCATTTGCAAGGAATATATTATTCGAAAATTATTCAGAATTATCAACATGTAAAAAAACTAAAACAGTATTTTATTGAGTCAATTCCTGATGTGATAATTGAGTATCTACGTAATCTACTTAATATAATTTAGATTATTTAGTAATTTCAATTTCTGGGCGGAAAAACCGATAGTATCTACCTTTAACTCCACACCCTTTGGTGTCCAATTCGAAGGAATGAGGTTTCAGAGGTTCAGCACCTTCGAGGGCACCCTGGCTGAGTCTGACTCCTGCCGGGTCGAAAACTTCGCAGGTGAATGGACCACCCTATTAAAGAAATAATTTAAAGAATTAATTATAAAAACTTAAATTTTAGAATAAAAAAAACCCCCGATTTTTATCCCCATAACTTTCAGACGGCTGAACCGATTTTGATCAAACATGGCTAAGAATACTCCCGACAAATTCATCTTTCAAACAAAAGAAACATAATTGAAATCCGTTCATCCGTTCGGGAGCTACGATGCCACAGACAGACACCCAGACACGTCAAACTTTTAAACTGTCGTTTTCGCGTCGGGGGTTAAAAATTAATAAATACATAAATATTTCAGGACATATTACACATCGCCATCCAGCCCCAAGCTAAGCAACTTAATGCTTGTGTTATGGGTGCCAGATAACGGATAAACTACTTATATACTTTTTTTTTTTGTAAATATATACATATTATACATATAGGAAACACCCAGAACCAGAAACAAGAATTTATGGTCAGCATAAATACTTGTTCCCGGCGGGAATCGAACCCGCAACCTTCTGCGTCGCAGTCGGGTGTTCGCCCGACGCGCCACAGAGGTCGTCAAAATTAAAAAGTCCAAACTAAGCAACTAAACACTTTATATGGTGACCAAACATTGAATCCAATCACTTGAAGTAAGGATTTCCTAGATAGTTAGGTAGCAAGGGATACCACCTTTAAAAATCTAAATCACTACATCACTACATAGTATAAAATAAAGTCACTTTTCGCCGTCCCTATGCCCCTTTGTATGCTTAGATCTTAAAAACTACGCAACGGATTTTGATGCGGTTTTTTACAATTGATACAGCCGAAGCCGGGGCAGGTCGCTTTTTCTCTATAAAGTAACGTAGTTATGTACAGTCGGCTGCATAATTGCAGCCCCCGGTAGAGTTCTAAAATTACTATTATTGTAATGTTTTCATTCTAATAATTTTTGTTTGATATATTGATGAGTTAGAAGACTTTAAACTTTAACTAAAGCAGGTGTCTAGAATCTTGTTTGTGTTGAAAACATTCTTATAACAGTCGTTTTGGAGCTCTACGGTGAATCTGCAATTATGCAGCCGACCGTACATAACTACCTATAGGCTGGGCTATAGGTATATTTATGACAATAAATACAAAGTTATACAGTACAGAGCACAATAAACAATCCTTCTTTGTGTAAACAACATTGTTGTCCAAGATGTAAGGAATATGACATAAAGTAGGTATAATAATAAGCTTGGAATGAATTTAACTTCAACAATGTAACACAATCTGATAAAACATAAAAGTTAGTAATATACAAGAGCAATATTTATGGTATGATTGAGACAGTGTTGACGACCTCTGTCTTTCGTGGCACGGGCGGGCGAATTTTGCTTCCAACCTAGGAGGATGCAGGTTCGATAATCTTTTAAAGTGTATGTACCAACAGCACATGAGTCCAACAGATATTTTTTTTTGGTCTGGGTGTTTTTGTTTTGTATGTATAATACGTATGTACAAAAAGAAAAGTATTCTATGTTTGGCGCGTTGTATGTACACCATAACATAAGCTTAGTGGCTCAGATTAGGGCCAAATTGTGTTGTTAGCATTTTTTTACAATTTAGAAATTATCCCTCATTGCATATTTAAAAATGTCATCCTGTAGGTATAGCTATATTAAAATAATATGAATTCATATTTTACAACAGAACTTCACACTGTATCTGAATTTTCGGAAAAGTATTCAGATATGTGTCAACAGCTTGACAGCATGAAAATAACTGCAACCCACATGACCGTATCGGCATGTACTTTATGCATCTCTATGTAAACTCTATGTCAACTGCAACAGACGGTCGATGAGTTTAGTGAAAACTCCGGTCCGGTCTCGTTTATCATAATCAGTAGATTGTATAGACCCGACATAACATTCTAGATTTTTAAGCTTAGTAAGTGTTCTTACCTGGATATGCTCTCCTTTGTATGTAATAGCAATCGTCCAGGTACCAGCCTCATCTGGTTGGAATGTGGCGCTAGAAGCAGTGGTGCCAGGAGCTGAAGGCGGCGGATGCCGTGGTTCTAACGGCACCGCTCGACCACTTGGTGAATGAGCTGTCACGTCTATGTCTTGTCTTCTTGGAGCTCCTTTATTTTATTAGAAAGGACAGATAGAATAAGGGATTTAAAGATAGCTAAATAAATAAATAAAACGAAAACATTTAGATCATTTCGATGTTGACATGTAGACAAAGAGAATGCAATACTAGTGCAAAGACGAGTTTCAAACTACGCATCGAAAACAACTTTTTTATATAAAAAATGAATTGATAAATAATTTATCTCATAAAAAAACTTTTGGCATTGACTTTGATCAAGATTTTAGTCACAATAAGACATGAAACAACCTCAAAATACCATTATGAGGATATAGCCATTAAGCTGCTTAGAATCTCAGTTCTACTTGAGCTGCGCCCGTAGGAGGCAATAGCTAAGAAATAAACTAAACTTACCAGTGGCACTGACTAGCACTTCAACGATACTTCCAGCGGCACACGGAGCCATGCCCGGAGGTGGCACCGACACCAGCCTGGGTAGCACTCTGAAGAAATATCTACCATCCACCCTAAATAAGAACACATAAAAATGCTTAGAGTAGGTATCTACTACGTAACTATTTTTTATAATTTATTGTGTCGTCACTATAACCAGCAGACCATTGAGACGCTTCCAACAGCTAGGTTTATAAATATAATTCATAATTCATGACAAAATGTACGAAGTTTTTGCGAATATTTAAAAGCTATCCATTGTAAATACTATGAAAGTCGTTTCTGCTCTCACTTTACTGTCATATTAGACCAGTGAACCTTTAAGATTTTCACAAAGCGTATTATTTTCATTTCAACAAAGTTAAGACTCGGTCATATGAACGAACAATTGCTACGAGTAAAACAAACTGAAGAATCTTTAAATAAATATTTAAGTTAAATTACAACTTTATGCTCTTAAGAAAGTAGGTGTGTTTGTTTTGGAATAAGATTCTTGCTACCTTAGATTATTCTTAGCTTAGACGAATAATGCGCCTTTAATGGCTTACAAGCATTCAGTCAAAGCGAATAATTTCTAAGGGCTGACTACGACGAGTATCAAGTTCTTACCTATTAGGTACCTATTATGGCAAATGGTATGCTTATTACTTATCGTAGAGACTGGACCCACTTGGCACCGGACAGAGAACAGTGGAAAGAGGAGAAGGGCAAAGGCCTGCACTGGGACGGAATGGGCTAAAAATATAATTATGGTACAGTCAGAAAAGGCCTAAGGGTAGCAGGTGCTTATAGTTTTAATTTTTTTAAATGACGGTTCAGTAATTGTAAATTATTCTGCTTGATATCTACTAAAGCTTTCGAAGTGTTAGTTATTTCACGCAGAATAACCAAAAATTATTGAACCGTCATTAAAATAATCAGAACTTTAAAATATACACCTGCTACTACTACTGCTCAGTCCTTTTCTGACTGTACTATGAGACAAAACTTGTTTCTAAGTTCATGTGAACTTTTATAGTTAGTATATACAGTTATATCTATTCGTTTAGCTTTTTCCAATAATTTTGAATTATTTTGTACCATATTTTCGTAGCATAAGTTTAACGCCAAAATTCACTTAACTACGGTATATTTATTTTACATAAAACGCAATAAATGTCAATTTAACCGTAATGCGGTAAATTGCGGCTGGTGTGGTAATAAAAGCGTTGAAACGGATATGTAACTAATAAGTAATATTTAATAATATTTCTTATAGTTGCTATCACAATGCTCTAACCTGAAATATGGTTTAACTATGCGCTGCACTGTTGGTCTAATACTAGTGGTACATATGAATTTCTCTGATGAAAAATTTGTGTATGCTCTTAAATAAAATTGCTCTAACGGTAAAGGAAATAATCGTGATGAAACCCACAGCTTAGATGACTCCAAACATATTAACGAGTTCTTTTCTTTGGAGACGGTCGACTTAGCTGAGCTTGCTAGACAAAGAATTTTAGTTGTGGAAAACAGCCCGTATACAAGACAAGTATTATGGTTGGTTTTAGTTAGAATTACAAGAATTCAAGATGGAAGAAATGTATGATAACATTCTAATGTAAGGATACACGACGATAGCGTCCACACTGTAGCAATTTTTGGTAATTAAGGTTTAATGTGGTACAATAAAGAGTTTATCTATCTATCTATCTTTTGATGTCGTGGCAGTGGACACACGTAGACACTCGATGTACATCAAGTGTCGTCGTGTATCCTTAGTTTTAGCTTAGTAGTCTTGGTGCCTATTCAAAATCCGCATGCTGGCATTTCAGTATAAGTTTAGTATGAATATCCATAAAATTATTTATCCAAACAGCAATAGTAATAATTACATTAAAGGTTCTTAGTTCCTGATTTATATAAACTCGTAAACGGAGGATTCAGCTTACTATTTATGTGACATCTGTTAAATAACGGATAGGGGAATGGTAATAAACAACTTCAAAGTATGGCTGAGATTATACTCGAGGAAGAATATTGAAAAATATATTCAGCTTATTGCTGCTGTAGTGAAGACGCCAAGGTACTTTACAATAGGTTTGTCTGGCTAGTTATAAATATAATCGTCGTGCAATAGAAGATTTTTCAATTTATATCACGTTGCATGGATAATAAACATTTACATTTTTTATCTTCAATTATAATCTACTAGCGACCCGTCCCGGCTTCGCACGGCTATATTATGCATGTATTATACATATAAACCTTCCTCTTGAATAACTCTATCTATTAAAAAAAACCGCATAAAAATCCGTTGCGTAGTTTTAAAGATTTAAGCATACATGGGGATATAGGGACATAGGGACGGCGAAGAGTGACTTTATTTTAGACTATGTAGTGATGATGTAGTGATGAAAGTGATCTATACTTCTTGTAATAAAAGCAAAAAGTACAAAGTATATATACATGTATGTATACTTATGTATACTTCTTAAAAGTATACATAAAAGGTATTAGGTAAAATCGAGTCAGGTGTCTCAGAAAGTAAAGTAAAGTTAGTAGTTTTTAAAATTCACGTTTGTCTGATTTTTATACTGGACATATTTTTTGTAACTGTAGTGCGAGTTTTTTCCAAAAGCTACTACTACGCTATCGTAAACGAGACAATTGTATGGAAAATTGAAAAAAGCCCCTAGCGGACTTAATACTAAGCTTTAACTTTCCATCCAATTTTCTCGTTTACTTTAACGTGGTAGTAGCGTTTGCTATACGAAACAACTCGCACTACGGGCTCTGGTTTTCACCTAGTTCTATTTTTTAGAAAGGTTGTTTAATTTAATCGCGTAAGAGTGGCAACGAAAGTAAGTGGGTAAAACTGCACAGCAAGTAATTCATATGTAATCTTATATAATCTTCTATTATAAAATTCTTTGTCCTAAATGACGAACTGACGAATCAACGCACAGCCTAATCCGTTGATCGTAGAGACCTGAAACTGGTGTGTTCTTTGTATGACGTAGGCATCCGATAAGGAAGGATTATCCGAAATTCTACCCCTTAAGGGGTGAAAAAGGGGCGCAAAGTTTGTATGTGACAACGTGATTCTTTAGTACAATTTACTAATTCTACACGGACAAAGTAAATAAAATAAATCAATATTTCAGGACATTCCCCCTAGTCCCAAGCTTAGTAACTAGACTTGTGTTATGCTAGACAACGGATATACTACTTACATACTTACATTTGTAAATATATACTTAAAATACATATAAACCACCAGACCACAGACAAATATCTAAGCATAAATACTTGTCTGAGGCGGGAATCAAACCGGCAACCCTGTGTTTAGCAGTCCGGCATGGTGCCCATTGTGCCAATAACTGGGTCATCAAAGTCGTGGGCAAAAGCTAGTAGGTACCTTATATCATCGACAGTGAGAACGATCTCGTGCATGCCTGCATGTTCCGGGACGAATTCTCCAGCTCCTCGCGAGTCCAACTTAAGCCTCGATTCCTGCTCCAGTGGGTTCACGATTGACACTTTCACATCCGTTATTAAGAGATCGCTCGATATGCTCTCCACTTTGATGTAGGTCTGAAAATAAGATATTTTTAACCACAGATGTTAAAAGAGGCATTATTATAAGTTTAAGTTTCTATCATAGACTAACAATTTCTATATCTATGGTTTCTATATTATTATGCGTTTGTTAAAATGCTAAGCTAAACACGTCTGTTTAGCTTTCAAGCATAAGAAACTAATATAAGAAAAAAGATTTTCAAATAGTTTATGGAAAATCGGTTCAGTCATAAGTTGGATGATTTTATTAGAATATAGATAGTAAGTATCCAGTTACCTATTTATTATAGTAAATGGTATCACTACATAGTATAAAACAAAGTCGCTTTCTCTGTCCCTATATCCCTATGTATGCTTATATCTTTAAAACTACGCAATGGATTTTGATGCGGTTTTGTTTAATAGATAGAGTGATTCAAGAGGAAGGTTTATATGTATATCATCATCATCCGAGCGATGTTCCCGGTTGCATCCCTCTCGGGAGCCCAGGGTCCGCTTTCCTACTTTTACGCCTCCACTTCGCACGATCTTCGGCATCCTGGGTTGTAAGGCCATTTGCACGCATATCACCCTTTACGACGTCAAGCCAGCACTTCTTGGGTCTACCCAGTCTGCCACGACCCGGCGGAGGCGCCATGGCAAGACATTTGTTCCCCACGTAACTAGCCGGTTTTCGCAAGACGTGGCCGTACCAGCGTAAGCGACACTCTTGCAATTTATCTGCAATGTCTCGGACATGAAGGCTGCCCCGGATGCGGGAGTTCCTGACGCGATCCTTTCGCGTCACTCCACACATCCAGCGCAACATCTTCATCTCCGTGACACGCAGCTCCTGCTTATGTCGCTCAAGCACCGGCCACGCCTCACTACCATACAAAAGGACAGGTCTAATGATGGTTTTATAGACCTGTCCCTTTAGTTTAATCGGCATTTTGGGGTCGCAAATGACACCAGTCACCTCACGCCACTTGGCCCAAGCCGCTGAAATGCGTGACTTGACGTCGCAATCGATGTCGCCGGACGCGTGAAGCACAGACCCCAAGTACTTAAACTGGTCTGTCCGCTCGACCATATGACCGTCTACGCAGACACTTGTGGGATCTTGGAAGGAGGATCTTGGATCTTGAAACAGGAAGGTTTATATGTATAATACGTGCATAATAAAGCCGTGCGAAGTCGGGGCGGGTCGCTAGTTATGTATAAGTAGCTACCAATATTTTTTATAAAAAATATAAAGAACTTATCAAAGCAAAATTCACATTGACTTTAGCTTTTTAGTACATACAAAACTCGATATTTCACACACGGAACATAAACTTTTGAATTCAAATCCCATGTCCTCAAAGTTTCTCACGAATAGAAACCTATAATGAATTCACTTTGAATAGTTCGGAATCGAGAGGCTTCGATTGTACCTACTTACTTAATATTCTGACTTTCTAAGTAGATACTCTATTAAATTTTATGAACTTAGTTTTCGACAAAAGTCGTAACAATTATTAAAGGTTTGTATGGATTTAATGTTTGCTTATGTATGAGAAACGCGTTATAAGTAAATAAGTAGGTCTAGATACATAGAACTATCATATCATAAAATACCATTTGCCTTACTAGTCATGTTTTCTGGAAAAAGGTCTTGTGCATATCAAAGTGTTTCCTTAGAAATTGCAGCCTTAAAATAATCGAATGTATTTAAACGAGCAATTCTTGTATATACAGGGTTATTGAAAATTATACTAGCAAGCCGTTGAGGGATACTTCTATGCACCTTTACAAACAACTTTTGTTCTACGACTTTTGGAAATTCAAACATTTTTTTGAAAATTTTGAGGTTAGGTTTACCTGAAAATCAGCTGTTCCTTACACGGAGAGGTCATTAACCTTAAAATTTTACTTATTTTTTAAGTTTTATCTACTGTTCTTAGTCTGAATCACACTGAATGACCTTTGTCAGCAGCAAATCAGCTGTTTTCGAATTAACATAACCTCAAAAATTTCGTTTTTTTTTTTCGAATTTCCAAAAATCGTAGAACAAAAGTTGTTTGTTAAGGTGCACAGAAGTAGTCCTCAAATGCTTGCTAGTATAATTTCCAATGTATATGTGTACTCAGGATCTCGGAAACGGCCCCAACGATTTTCATGAAATTTAGTATGGTTTCGGGGGCGAGATAAAAAAAACGTAAAGTAATCGAGCAAAGCTCGGTCACCCAGGTACGATTTTCTTAATACATTTAACACTGCTACTGGAGGCGGACAATGCGTGGAATTCAGTAATCATAATCACTTTGCTGGGAATTTATTTTAGGTAGGTATAAGCTAAGTGCCCAATATAGCCCGGAACCGACAGGCTTGGAGACAGATATGGGAGACCTTTGCCCTGCAGTGGGACAATATAAGTTAAAAAAAAATGAGCTAAGCCCATATTCGCCTGCTGAAACACAGAAACCTCCTGTTCCGGCAAATGTGTTTTTATTGTATTTGTATTTTTAGTTCAATAGTTTACATTTTAAAATGATTTAATTTATTTATTTATTATTTTTCTAAAACTGCTCCATGGACACTGCAACACCCGACATGTTTCAGTATTTCCGTACATTTTGTATTCTATCAAACTTACCGATTCTCCAACTCTTCCTGAAGTAGAATCCAAGGCGAGTCGAAGCATATCGTGTATGGGTGGACGCGGTGGTACGTTACGGAATTGAGTGGCCCACGCCATCACGCCCAGATGTTCAACGTCGCTCTGGCTCATGTCCTTCGCCGATAGTACTGGCTGGACACCTGACAATGTGTGACAGTGAGATATTCGGCAAATATTTTACGTTACACTGGACCAGACAATCATTATCTAAGATATAATCTGTGACATTTATGTCTTTATCAAACGATTTATTTGTTTTGTTTCTTTATAACATTTCCAGAATTATTTAATTTTATATGTTACGACTAGCTTTTGCCCAGGACTTCTTTCGCGTAGAATTAGTAGATTTGTCTCATTCAACTTTGCCCCTCTTATTCAACCCTTAAGAAAATCCTTCCTTATCGAATGGCTACGTCATACAAAGAACACACCCTCCAAGTTTCAGGTTTCTACGATCAGCGATGGCTGTACGCTGATCCGTCAGTCAGTCAGTCAGTCAGTCATTCAGGACAAAGTATTTTATATGTATAGATAGAAAGATAAGAAAAAGATGAATAGAAAAGCAACTAAGGATAGAGCCTTGTGGAATACCTTTAACAGTTTTCATATCTGACGGAAATGTATCTTCTACATAAGTTATAGAAAACTTACCGAGTTTTTTACCCGCGTTGATGGCCTGTTGATTGTATTCCTCGTACCTTACAGGGTCGCGACGCAGCTTACCCGCGGGCAGCGCCGGCCCGCCCAGAGATCGCACCAGCTCGTTACTGACACGTCCGTCGTTCCAGTCACTCTGACAATCACACCTTTGTCATTTAATGCGAACGTAGACTACAAACTAATCTATCAGCTGATAGCACATGAGAAGATATGCTGATAGCACATGAGTAGAGATGACTCTTTACTCATGTGCTGATAGTTCGCTGTTTATCGGCATTTGAAGGGAAAAATATTTGAGCTTTTTCCCAGACTACAAACTAAACGATTAGCCTAGTTAGGTTTCCTGGCATTTTTTTAACTAATTAATTGTAAGAAATTGTATATTTCCTTTTTAATAATTATAAAAAAATAAGCCCAATGAAAAATAAGGGAAAAATCGTTGAACTTTTTTCCAGACTATACAAACTAAACGATCAGGCAATAGTTCGCCTCGACATTTGAAGGCAAAAAATAAGGGAAAAATCGTTGAGTTTTTTCATACAGTATCAATTATTTATAAAATTACTCAAGTCAGCAATCTGAGTTTGTTCTTACACACTAATGTATTTCCGGTGTTAACAAATAATGAGAAAACGTAACGCCAAACGTCTGACGATTTATTCCGACTGCTCATCGTAAACAACAATTTCTGTAAATTCTGTAAAGCTCGACAAAAGCCTGTTCGGATTCCAGTACCGAAATTGTTCATTGTTATATAAATGTGAATAACAATGGGTTTATACTATAATACCTATCTGAAACTTCATTGCGGAAAATTTGGAGGTATTCCTTTTCATCTGATATTGGATAATTTGTAGGCATGTGGGAGTGCAATGTTCCCGAAATTAACGAGCAATTAGCAGCTGTCCTGATTACAAAATGTAAAGGACGTCCTGTTTAATTTATATCTATCTACGTATAAATTGAAACCGGACATTTATAGACAGAGATACGTTTTCATCGATATTCGATTTAACCAGTGAAAATGCCTTTGATGTTATACTACCATTTTCATTATGTTGATTGAGTATAGAGATGATAGCTTCAAAAAGATTTAATATAGTTTTAAAGATTTAATTTCATACCGTAAAATTGGTAATAGATCGTTCTAGTCTCGAGTTGACCCAGTCCAACGTAGATCTAAATCCAGCCGAGCCAGGCTTCATGAAGTAGGACAAGTAGGTCATCCCTGAGAGCTCATCCAGCCAGGGTGACGCGAGGTACTCTGGTTCGAGGACCATCGGGACATCGAGCTCTCGGTGAGCTAGTCTCATAGCTCTTCGACAGTTCTCTACTGCTTCGTGGCGATCTGAAAATAAATAATTAACAATAGTTACCTACCTAACATAAAATAATTTATGCAAAATAGCGTAGATATGACTAGCTCCGGAATACCGGAGTAATTACATGTAGCGCTTATGAATAAAAAGTCTCAAAGTCTTTTGAAACCCAGCTAATTTAGTTTTGAAGAAAATAAAGTTCTGGTATAGGCACTAAGTTCAGTTAATTATTCCGAATAAAAGCACGTAAGAGTTATGTTGGTTTTCGGTCGTTTCCATCAACTTTCTTCGTAATTTTCTTAACATTAAAGCAAGTCATTCTCTGTGGAGAGTCTGGAATGAAATTAACACCCCAGGCAAAGTTTAACTCATTCAAAAAAGTAATAAACAGTAAATTAGTTCTTTCTAGTAGTTGAATTCAGAAAATGATGTAGTTTTACAAGCGAGATATTACATTTGGTAAGTAAACGTACAAACTTATTTGCATCCAACGTTCATTGAAATTTAAAAAATATGTAAGTGCTAGCAGCGCTCCGCGGTTTCACCCGCGTAACTCCCGATCCCGTCGGAATATCAGGATAAAAAGTAGCCTATAGCCTTCCTCAATAAATAGAGTATCCAACACAAAATATTTTTTCAATTCGAACCAGTAATTCCTGAGATTAGCGCCTTCAAACAAACAAAACAAACTCTTTAGCTTTATAAAATTAGTACGAGTATAGTTAAGACGTCTTTGTTCAATCATTTAAATTACTTAAGGTACTTGAATTAATAAATAATCATAAATTAATGTACCTACTACCTACACTATAAACTATAAATACTTAGGTATCTTGATATAATGATTGCGGAACTAATCGGCTTTAGTAAAGAGCGTGTAATGAGCTAATGAATGTTCCATTCAATGTTCGATACTAATTTAGCCCCTGAGCCAAAAGCGCAAGGCTTAGTAAGACTAGGTAATCTACATTTTGAGCTGCAGTTTCAGTGCAAACTTAACTTAGAATATTCACATGAAGTTGACTATTAATTTGTTAAGTAACTTAAAATAAAAATAATCTATACTAATATTCTAAAGCTGAAGAGTTTGTTTGTTGGTTTGAACTCAATAATCTCAGGAACAACTGATTCGAATTGAAAATTCTTTTTGTGTTGGATAGTCCATTTGTTGAGGAAGGCTATAGATTATTTTATATTTCGATATTTCCACGGGATAGAGAGTTACCGCGGAATGCTGCTAGTGAGAAATAAAAGTGGGACTACTATCAGTTTCTAAAAACTACTTAATTTATTCTTAACTGACTTTGAAAAAAGGAAGAGGTTCTCAATTCGATTGTATCATAATTTTTATAGGTTTATATTATACTGTTCGGGCATAACTTCGTTGTTTTAAACTGTTTTTTTTATATATTTTGTAGTATACTTACCGTAATCAGCAGGTAAAAATTAAATTTTTGTTGTAAAGGGAAACTGATTTCGGTATCTGGAACTTGATGTGATCGGTTTAGTAATTTTACAATGTGGTTTCATCAAGGATATGAAGCAAGCGTAGATTATTGCGTAGATAATGTAAATGATTGCGCAGTGCGACAATATTATGGTCAAAGCACTAAGCTGACGTAAACCTATATCTGTAGGTACCTAGGGACTATTTGAACCTACGCAAGTATATATTATTATGTCTATTTCCTAATACCTCTACCATTGACTAATAAATTAATTATTGTAAGTCAATGCTTCTACCTTAGTGACCACATGGATTACAGATAGATTGACGGCGTTTGATGCGTTAGTGCGAAAACTGTCTGACCCACATATGGCTGTAGGTTGATCAACAAAATCAAACACAAAGCTCGAAAACTTTGATTAAAACAAAAATGGCGGTACTGTGCATGAACAAAAAAACGTTGAGAAAACTCATGTTAAGAACACTGAGACAGAAAATTTCGCTTTAGAGATTCCATTGCTTATGCACTAAGAAGGGACTTTAGGGAATTTCCATAGGATCAATACGGTGAAACCGCGAGTTGGCAGCTTGTAAGTACCTAAAACGGCTAAGCGCGTAAGAACGGTTTATAAGTACTCACTAAGGTCCCTCCAATGTGGATAGATTCCTGGTTTGCAGTAATCAACGAGAGCTGAAAGCAGTATGCCGCTGTTCCAGTCGGTGGTCAAGTTGTTCACGCGGCATTCCGGTAGCGCAGCTTGTAACCATGACAGCATTAGCTTTCTGGAATTTAAATTTGTAGCAATAAAGTAGGTGATTATAATGATAAAAGAATTAATTAATATTATCATTCAAATTGATACATTTTCACCCATCATTTACGCAGGAAGAAATGATTTCAAGGAACATTGATCATTTAATGTAAAAGCATAATCGCACAGAAGCTGCATCGTAGCCGCCATCGATCCAGCAATTTGCCACTCGCTTAGCTTGCTTTTATCAACGGAACCAGATATCCTATCTCAACATCAAATCGTGAAAAATGAGCGAACATTTCGGCGACACTTTTTTCGTTAAATGTATTTTGTTTCGTTTGAACGTTAGAGTTCTTTTTTGTTTGATTCGTGAAACTGGTTGAACAGAATTGTTTAAAATTGAAATATTCGAAAAAAGCAAAGTTTTTTCATTTGAAATTTGTTTCCTAATGTTAAGAAGACTTAATTAATCTGTGGTTATAATTATGTATTAAATAAAATTTAAATTCAATTGTGCAAGTATACATATTTATGTACCATAATGTACATTGCTATATTCACTCACATATCTGTATATTATTTCCTAACAAACTAGCCTTACGTTACCAACTTTACCTTAGTTATCGCCTGCGCCCGCGCCGCGCTGCTGTGAAATACCTACACAACGCTAACAAATTTAACGACCGCGTCTAACAATCGTTTTCAGCTGTTTAGATACAGTTAGTCTTAATTCAAGGCTTTACACTTTACGTAGGTTGATCCAAATTACATCAGAGTTTTGTTTGTATATTTCATTTGCATATATTTTTATTTGCAAATAACGTGAATTCGATTTGAAATACAACTTCTTCATTTGGAATTTTATGCTGGAGTTTTGTACTGGAAACATTTGTAGACGTTTCGATAATTAAGATCTTCATTATGATTATTATAGCAGTAGGTATACGAGGTAGGGAATGTAACATGTTATTTATTTGTATATTTCACGCACGCTTGGGCACGTTCTTTTTACATCGGTTTAATGATCATACCGTTGTTAATCTCGGTAGGTAGTAGATATTATAATTCCAAAATATAAGCGGCAACATGATTTTTTTTACCTTGGAGGAAACTTGCTTCGTCCTATCTGGTATCTGACGATGAGTGACCATATTAGTCCCAATATTAATTTCAAGTTTCCATTCACGATATCCACGTTACCTGAAAATTGAGATACATGAATATAATATGTTGATAAATATTATTGACCTAATGAGTGAAGTGAGTGCAACGGGCATCGTTGCTGCTGTAGAAATTTCCCAAAAACCGCTGATGCAGCTTCGAAGAGAAGTGTTAACATTGCCCATCTATACTTCTTTTTTGTTCAACCTCGGGCAATGTCTTTACCTATAGCATAGCTGCGTTTGTATAGGGCGCCATTTCAAGTATAAACAAGTGACATAGAAAAATGCTAAAAAAAGTCAGGAGAACAATTTTGGCAGAAATTAAATCCTGGAAACAAATATGTGTACAATATGCCCAAAATGAACCATTGAAAATCGAACGCACGTGTAAACTTCGGTCAGGTCACGACCAAAAAGAATTCGTATGCCGGAATTACCCTGCACACTTCCACGGGGTTTGAAACAACAGCAAACAACGGAACTACTTAAAACCGTGTTTATTTTTTTGGGACCACTTTAATCATCAATGGTTTAAAAGATTTCTCACTTTGTCATCTTTATTTGCACAACAAAATTGTAATTTATAAAACTGATTGATTCCGTTTTCACTTTTCTTCCAGATAAAGAAAATGTACACTATATGTGGCTTTAAATTATGGTTTCGCACTAACATTGTTGTGTGTGACCATGGCCTCACATTTTTCCTCATTGTTTAATAAAACAATGCGTGGTTGTGTATGCAAATAATTAATATTCACACAGTTTTAAGACAAACTCTACCTTCTAGAGATAAGTTTAAAAGATAGGTTCATCCAAAGGGTAAAAACAAGACCCTGTTATTAAGACTTCACTGTCCGTCTGTCCGTCTGTCTGCTATCAGAGTGTAGCTAGTTGTTGAAATTTTCACAGATTATGTATTTCTGTAGCTGATACAACAACAAATAAGTACTAAAAACAGAAAATAAATTAAGTGGGGCTCCCATACATATATACATCGTTTTAATACAAGTCTTCGTAATTTTCCAGGGCTTGCAAATAAGGCAAATCAAAATCAAAACCCTTTACCATTTTAGTAAGGAATATTCACTATTCTACGCTAGTATTTCATTAGGATTCTCTTAAATTCCGTTCTATTGTTATAGTTAACTTAACAATATGTTTTGTGTTTGTCTACTGTGGGTAGGTAGGTATGTGCTCTATCTATATAATATTTTAAAACAATATCCTATCCATAAAAATACATAAATACTTAAAATAAATAAATATAGTAGAACAGAACAACCAGGCCAGACAACGGATAGAAATATATATATATATATATATTTTATTGTGTAAAAAAACCATATATCCAAACATAAATTTCTGTTCTGCGGAAATCGAATCCACAACCTTCTGCGTCGCCCGCCACGTGGTCGTCAAAAATCAAGAAAAGATGAAATTCCACGTAAGTACGGATTAAGTACTACATATGTAGCCTTCCAGATATTTTAGTTTATCTCACCTATATTGACAAGTTTAACTCCATCATCTTCTATAGCTTGCAATGCGTTAGTAACGTTCTCCAACTTGTGATGCTGGTTGGTAGGGTTCCGACTCCAGCCCTTTAACCTGCGACCCTGGAGGGCTTCTACTAGTGAGCAGAGGACAGTTCCGTCTCGGAAGTCTTCGACCAAGTCAACCACCTGAAGGTAGGCAAAGGTTTTAACCACCGATACTATGTTATGTTAGTTCATAGTAATTGAAGCAGTACATCCTTATCGGATCAATCGATTCCAAAGTTTTTTTTGCGAACTTTTCCCGCATTTTTAACTTAAAGCTTTTTAGTTACGTTACTTAAACATGCACTCATTTTTATATCCATCTAAGTAACTACTTAAGCAATAAATGTATGAAGTATGTACAAATAAAACAAATACATAAGTACCTTTATATCGACAGGTTTTAAAGTCTCATTAACCCAATTTCTAAAGGTGTTGGCCTGGATTTCCACCCAGAGATCTTCGTGGCCCTTTATGGCCATGCCCTTGGCAGCCGTACCCTCTGCGCTGCGGGCAGCCAAGCCCGCTTGGGTGATGCGACCCGCCGAACCTTCGACTGAGTGGGCTCTCACGCCCTGATGCGTCACCCGCACACCTTCCATCTCGATTTCCTTTCTCAATCACTTAACAAACATTCGATGATCTATGCCGCCTGCTTTGGTACTTTGCATTGTAGTTATCTGAAAAGAAAATTAAACGTGGTACAATCTAAACTCTGAAAATACCCGAAAAAGTTGAAAATACCAGTAGTTAAGTAACGTGCAGACACAATGTGAACACCCCACTGTCAATGCTAGTTAGGCAGCGAAAGCAGATTGATGACGCGTTTTCACTTTACTTTTGATTGATGAGTTTTTTCAACCTATCTCCGCCACGGACTATGATGCTGGAACTACACAAATTAAAGCGCTTCACAAAGGGATATTTTTCTTTGTTTCTTGCTAACAGACCGTTTTATTAGAAAAACACTATTAATATACAAGAACAACAAATCAATTTGTTCACCACCGTGGACATAGGAATAATTGTTTTGTTTAGCAGTGATTGAGTTTTTAGCTATATTTTAACTTGTATTGTAACTTATTGTTTAAGAATACACAATTCGTTTTACAAACTAGTGAGTATTTTTTCTATTTTCTCTAGTTAAGAGTACTGGCAATCGCATTTTAACTGACTTAAAAAAGAGAGATTATTCTCAATAATTCAAATGTATTTACTTTTCAACTCTTCGTACCTACTTCTATGCAATGTTTACGATTGTAACTATAATATTAAGGTTTCAGGCGGCGATAGTTAGAATAAAAAATAATATTTTCTCTGACAAGTGTTCGTTGTATCATTCAAATTTTTAACAAAAACATTTTATCAAAACTTTACTGAGTATCAACTCGTATTTTAATACAATACTAGCGACCCGCTCCGGCTTCGCACGGCTATCTTATGCATGTAGTATACATATAAACCTTCCTCTTGAATCACTCTATATATTAAAAAAAACCGCATCAAAATCCGTTGCGCAGTTTTAAAGATCTAAGCATACAAAGGGACATAGGGATAAAGGGACGGCGAAAAGTGACTTTATTTTATACTATGTAGTGATAGTGATACACCATGTTTCGTGATACAATATAAGTAAGTGAAAACAAATCGTGAGTTGACTATTAGCACTCAGCTGATTCAAACACCCACCAAATCTGTTCTAAATCGCTTCACCGTAAACGTCTTCCAAAACCTAATATGACACAGGTTGAACAAAAAATCTTTGTAAATAGTGTTGGAATTTACGCTAAAATCTTAGAAATAGGTGAGCTGGTTTCTAAGCAAGGTAAGTTGAGTCATCTTGTAAGATTATGGTACTATTTAAGTGCAGCGTCCTTTTATTAACTGTATTCTGATCTCATAGCTGGCACAAAACAAAGGCAAAACCTCGGCAAAACTATTGCGACTAAGTTAATTGCTAGGGCATGGCCATAGATGGTAGGTACGGTCGGCTGCATAATTGCAGACCTACCGTAGAGCTCCAAAACGGCTGCTATAAGAATGTTTTCAACACGAGCAAGATTCTAGACACCTGCTTTAGTTGAAGTTTAAAGTCATCTAACTCATCAATTAATCAAACAAAAATTATTAGAATGAAAACATTCCAATAATAGTAGTTTTCGAACTCTACCGAGGGATCCAATTATGCAGCTGACTGTACCTATATGTTAACGATGACATGTAGCTAACTCGGTAGGTATAAAGGTAAATAATATCTAGGTGGATATTATATACCTTTAGCGCGAAAAAAATGTAAATAAAATGTAATATTTTTGTTAAAAGTAAATGAACGAGTCAGAAATCGAAGTGTGTACCGTAATTTTGTATTATTATCCCCAAAGTATAATTTTTCACTTTGGGGACGTATAACTTTTTACATGGTAATGTTCCCTGTTTTAGGGTTTCATAATCAAGAAGGACCCTTTATCTCGCTATGTTCGTCGTCGGTCAGTCTGCAACAGTGGTCCAGAGACTTTATTAGAGACTAAAGACCAAGACTCACACTACAAAGCTGTATTTGGGCATGGGCATATTTATTAATTACGCCGACAAAGTGGTAAAATACACGTAATGCACGGGATGAAATTTTTATTTCTTCTATCCCATATCGGGTGGATTAGTCGTTTAAAATTAATTGTGGTGGGTAGAAATAATTTTTCGATTCTATAGAATCCGTTTTTGGACTAAAATCACTGCCGACTAAATAGTTTCTGCCAGTTTGTGGATATAGTAGTACCTGTATAATAATGAAGTTATCACGGCTAAGCTTTACAAGTTAACGAACTACTCGACCAAAGTATTAAGAAAATTTCGTAGAAATTCCATTGAAAATTACTTGAAGTTAGACGAAGCTGTTAGACGTTATTAGCAAAATATAACCCTTTCATCTAAGTTGTAAGTTCGCAAATTATGACGGAACCCTTCACTGCGTATGGCCCGACGATACACTTGGCCGATTTTTTTGGTTACAATTTTCTACTTTTTTACTAAATTAGAGAGATGAAAATCCCTATAAATTCCAGTAGAAAACATGACTATATTTAGAGTTTTCTCGACATTGGTTTGAATTAGTCTTCCGGCGCAATTTCCTTCATTTCGGCTAGTTTTCCGTTTGTTTAAATCTATTTTGCGAATTCTGTCTCGTACACTTACGGCTCAGCGATTTTGCATTTGTTTGTTATTTTCAAATACCGATATTAATAATTACCTACGTTCTTAGAATTAGTTTAGAAAGCTATATATTTAATTAACAATAGGGACATAGGGATAGCGAAAAGTGACTTTATTTTTTATTATGTAGTGACTAGCTGTTGCCCGCGACTTCATACGCGTAGTAGTTTTGTTTTATTTACTAAAACCTACCTCTTGAATCACTCTATCTACTAAAAAAAACCGCATCAAAATCCGTTGCGTAGTTTTAAAGATCTAAGCATACATAGAGACAGACAGCTGGGTTATTAAAAACGTACTATTTATTTTATTTTGTGGAGCTCCAGTCTCGTGAAAATGGTGCTTGTAATAGCATCGAACTTTCCACAAAAAAAAGGGTAAATATCCCGTGTAACTTTAATAGTGAAAATAACCATCTTAATTTAAATAAATATAAAATAAAATAAATATTTCAGGACACATTACACATCGCCATCCAGCCCCAAGCTAAGCAACTTAATGCTTGTGTTATGGGTGAAATGTTTATATCATTTGCTCCTATTTAATTAAATCATCTAGGCCAGCATTCATAGAACTTCTTTTGTATCAAGCTCACAAAGAAATAAACACGTAAATCCAAATCAGATAGGCCATCAACGATGCTCATGCAGAACAAAATACCTCAGTATATGGTAGGTAGTATGTGATTCATCAATCTATGTCGCGCCACGGAGAGACGGTGTGAACTAAGAATGAATGTGTAGTTAATATCTTCCTGTACTTATTCATATTTTATAACCGAATATGTTCTATATTTGTGCTGGTAATTTGCTGTATTAATTTCTATGTTTAGATCACTACATAGTATAAAACGAAGTCGTTTCTCGCTGTCTGTCCCTATATCTTTAAAACTACGCAATGGATTTTGTTTTTTTTTTGTTTTTTTTTTTCGGATTTAAAAATATCTTTATATAATATTATATATATAATATAATATTATAATATTATAATATTATTATTATTCAACGTATTTAAATTAAAAACATACAAATAAAAATTAAATTGCTTACACAAATAAAAATTAAAAATAAAAACACACATACCTATGTACATTTTGATGTTGTGTTTAAATAGATAGAGTGATTCAAGAGGAAGGTGTTAGTATATAAAACAAAATTACCACGCGTGTGACGTCGCGAGCAACAGCTATTAGTAAACAAGTAAATTTTAATTTAAAGTGATACTTTATCCTTCTAATATTTTAAATATGAAGGTTTGTGTGTGTGTAGGTATGTTTGTTACTCCTCCACGCAAAAAAATACTCAACCGAATGCGATGAAACTCGGTATTTAAATAGCTGGAGACCTGGATTAAACACATAGGCTACTTTTTATCCTGATATTCCCACGGTATAGCGACTTACACGGGTGAAACCGCGGGGTGCAGCTAGTCGTTGATATATGGTGCCTACTTTACACGTTAATAATGTAAAAAACTCTACCTGCGCTTCGCCCAATAAATACAGCGGCAGTAGAGTTGCCCTGCACTTGCAAAGGTTATTTTTTATTTTGCATGAAGGTTGCGTCCGCCGTACGTTTTACCTTGCAACACTTCAAACGATTTTGGAATATTGGAAGGCAATAAGCTGGGTGTTTTTTTAAATAATTGGTACTTTAATATATCTTTGAAAATTAGTTTTCATCTCAACCACATTTACATACCTACCTACCATTGCATATCGTTGCTTAGATGGTAGTTCTCAATTATTCTCATTTCACCAATGAACATAATTAATTTTTTTTACCGACTGATCGGAGGGTAAGTAAGTATATCAAATAATGTGAAATGAACGTTTCTTATTAAAATAAATAATAATATTTTTAACCTTTTAACTCAATCTAGATGATATAAACAGCGCCAGTACATTTGATCTAATATGATCTTCAAGGCGGTCTGAGTGTTTAAAACACGTGTTAGATAAAGCAGGCTTGCCCAGAACCTAACCTTCCTGCTGATCAAACTTTCTGGTCAAACTAGTTTGTCCAAAATTACACCCTCTTAGCTCAGACTGCGTGCCCATAAGTTAAGTACTCGTCAAAAGACGTCTGGAGCCAACTAAGCCGCGGATTTTAAAACGATATTTTTCTTTCACCGTAGGAGCAATGTTAAAATGTTAATTAGCATTCATAATTTTTTTCCAGCCGGGCTTCGAACCCACTACTTTTGGATCGAAAATCGATGTCAATATCTACCACTAGGCTAACTCTCTGTAAATAAATAGGCAAGTATATATATACGTTATATATATTGATAGGTATAACGATATGAATAAAGCGAGGGTGTGCTAAAATTGTATAATTTTATTTTTAACAAGCGTCTGCGTAACAACGTGCTTCGTGCTCGGTTGCCTCCAATAATGTGCGAGCCATCCACGTAGAAACACCCTGGCTATAGTCACCCAGTCAGGGTACATTGTATGTTATTTCTCTTTAATATTTCAGTAGGTATACCTACCTAATCTTTTTAACAGAGGTTAAATTAATCTTGTCTGAAATTTTGAGTTAATTTTAGTATTAGAGACAAGTATTCTTATGTTAACAGCTATTATTAACAATAATAAAGGATTACCTATCTATTATTATTTTATTATTATATTCAAATTACTAGCGACCCGCCCCGGCTTCGCACGGCTGTATTATAAATAAATAAAATAAAAATAAATAAATATTTCAGGACATTATGCATGTATTATACATAATAAACCTTCTTCTTGAATCACTCTACCAATTAAAAATTCCGCATCAAAATCCGTTGGGTTGTTTTAAAGATTTAAGCATACATAGGGATATAGGGACATAGGGACAGAGAAAGCGACTTTGTTTTATACTATGTATGATGAATGTATGATATTACAATTACCACTCATCCTACTAATATTATAAGTGTGAAAGTTTGTGTGTATGTTTGTTACTCTTTCACGCAAAAAACTACTGAATAGATTGCAATGAAACTCGGTATGTAGATAGATAGAGACCTGGATTAACATATAGGCTACTTTTTATCCCGATATACCCACGGGATCGGCACTTACGCGGGTGAATCCGCGAAGTGCAGCTTGTATAAAGAACTCTTATCTCTTTTTTGGTTACTAAACGAAACTAATAAACGAACTTTGATAGAGTTTTCGTTTTCATAAAACTAAAGGAAAGTAATTAGAGGGGAGATAAACATTGTACTTTGTTGTATGAAATAGCCTAATAGGTAAAGTAATTATACCTACCTATTTCGGTAAAAGTATATAGGTATTATTTGAAACTAGATGCGCCCGGATCGGGACTTGCGCGGTTTAACCCGCGCAAGTCCCGATCCCGTGGGAATATCGAGATATAGTAGCCTATGTGTTAATCCAGGTCTCCAGCTATTTCAATATCGAGTTTCATCGCAATCGGTCCAGTAGTTTTTGCGTGAAGAAGTAACAAACATACATACACACACACAAACTTTCACATTTATAATATTAGTAGGAGTAGGATTTTCGTGGTGTAATTTGTAATTTTAAAACAAACAAATATTTTAAAAACTACATTTAATGAAAACAGGCTGTTCACCATATTTTTTATTTTGTGGAACTCGTTATTTCGTTTATTTTTGAATAACTTTAGTAATTAAAAATAGCCATGGTTTAAAATTTTAAAGTTTAAAATCCCAATTAAACCGAGATATCTTAAATCATTATCATCATCATTGGCCCCTTTCATCTTCGAAAGAGGTGTTAGTTATCTTAATTAATTCCTTGATTAATGAATTAATATATATAAATGTTTATCAATGTCTTTCATATCAATATTTTTAAGTAGGCACCTCTACCTGACGAAATAATGTATAATTTATGATGAAAATTTTGTTTTGAATTTATGTATAGGTTGTTTGAATTAAGCTTCTTAGAAAGTAAGTAGACCTATTGACATATTATTAAATGTTATGTGAAAACATTCTATTGAAATGTATTACAATACAAATAATAATGTTCGTTTTCCAACGACCAGCCATTTATATAAGATCTAATTAGGTACCTACTTACTTCTTTTACCTAGTACTACTTTGTAATTACTAACTAAACTAACTAGCCCAGAGCGAGGGGCAATTTCGCAACAGTTTAACGTAGAAAACCTTAGTTTTTATTAGTAAAAATTTGTGACGTTCTCTGGCAAATATCAACACCGGTTACACCTACGATTAATTTAATTTTGCAAGAGTCAATAAAAAAGTAAAATTCAGTGTAGGAGCGCCTTAATAATGTCACCCACTCATGCGTACCAATTTATGATTTCAAAAAATGAAAGCGACATTTGTTGTTCGGAAACGAGAGATGGATACAAACAAATCACGGTGATTTATATGGAATTTTAACAAAAACATTATAAAATGTACGTAACAACTTGATAAGCACTTAAAACAGAAAGTTGATTAGAGATTTTCATTAAAAACATTTCGTTTTAGGTCCTGGTTAATGTACCTTTACTTACCGAAAAGAGGCTGAAAGTTTTACGACTTTAAGACCGGCTTAAGAAATCGCTGGGCAAGTTAATAATTATTACAACTCACCTACCTATCTAAGTAAATTCCTAAGTGTGTGATATAACACACACGTGCGATGTGGGTGGAGTGCTAACATAACAGGTGATGTCATTTCATTAGCTTAGCTCTCCGTAATCTTTGTCACATTTGGAGCTTGCAACGGCTCTTACTTAAAAGGTAAAGATACCAATGGCACACTACTCTATTTACCTTTAAGTAGTTACCTATGTTATGCAAGACGAACTGGTCTCTCAATCTCACAATAATAATCCACAACCGCACGTAGGTAGGTAAGTGCTTATCCATTTACAATATACTAACATGCACCTGTTTCAAAATAACCAAAACTGATCGCTACCACTATCATTTGTAGTTTATTAATGGCTTAGATAATGTTTACCTACCAGCATGAACAGGGTTGTCATAAATTCTGATAACGATCATTATTATAACCGAACTGCATATCCGCTGACTTGTGAATGCCCTTGTCAGTGTAATAATTTTGCACTAAAACGATCAATATTGTCGATTCACCGCACTAAAAGTTGTAAAATAACAACACTTTTAACACATCACTAGTCCTTTCAGTCACTTTTTTGTAACAGCCCGGTATTTTGGTAAGTTTGTCGGAATATTGCGATGTATATTATGATACGTTGTGCAGCAGCAGGTACGATCACTCGTGATCGGCGAGGCGAGGTACTGATCGTGAGGAGTGACGGAGGCACGCAGCGAGCCGCACGCGCAGGTTGCGCGGGAGGGCCTCGCTCGCCCCGCGCGCGCTCGTCAAGGCTGCCCCGCGCCTGCGCCCGCGCCGCGCCGCCACACAAACCCATTCCGACTGTGACGACAACCTGCCCATTTATGTCTTTGGACATGGTTGACGGCCACCGCGGCCATATGGTGTCTTGCACTCCGTGTGATTAACTTTTTCAATGGAATTCCGTAATTGTAGGTGGCGAATCGCTCCAAGGTGTGGGAAATCGTAAAGATCGACCAGAATAGTGTTAAAATTCTTACAATAAATGTAATGGAATGTTGCAGTACCTAGAGCTCAAACTTACTCGTCTTCAGATGTATTTTATTGCTGGTTCATTACTATATAGGTGCTACGAGCAATTTGTACTGCTGTCGTTTTGGACGTCGTAAATTTCAAATAGCCGTAAACAAGATTACTATTGTCAAAAGAAAATGTTTCTTGCTTTATTACCTACTATGACAATTGAATAAAGTGCAATGTTACGACTCAAAAACATTTGTTAAAAGCTATAAACTTACGCGAAAGAATAACTCAAGTAGCGCTTTATAAGGAAATGGTCATACCTTGAAATTATACAAACAAACAGAACTTAGATCATTCATAAACTAAGTGACATGATTCTCATTATGAATCAACGGAAATATATCAATCGACGCTATGTACCTAAATAAGGACAAAGTAGATATACCTATTAGAAGGTCGTGGGTTTAAATCCCGGCCGGACCAATACATTTTTTTATTGAAATGTTTTTGTGCGCTATTGACATTGCTCTTACGGTAAAGGAAACGGTCGTGATGAAACCTGTAACTTAGTTGGCTCTAGAAGTATTGAAGAGTTCTATCCTCTGGACTCTGGTCGTCTAAGCTACTCCATCTAATACTTGTCCCAGGAACTACAGCTCCACGAATTACAGGAATTATTAAAGTCGCTGGCTCTGTACAAATTATCTAAATGACCAATATTATAGGTATTTAAAATACCATAATACGTTAAAATTGCTAATTTTATTCATCAAACCGCTTAGAGAGAAATCATAAGTTTTTTAACTCAACAAATTACTCATCTACCTAATATAAGAAAGTATCAAGTTGTGAACTTATAGGTAGGAGATACTTTTTTACATGTAATTTTTTTTCTTAATATTTTATTTACAATTAATTACCTACGAACTTGTAGGCACTCGTAAGATTACATTTGATGCATATCTATGTTATAGACAGCCTAGCCCTATTTTAAAATTAAAAGCATTTGTACCTAAGTGGCGGTAAGATAGGAAAGTGTGAGCCGGGAACAGAGGAAGCGCGAGACCTCTCGTGAATAAATTTGAATGGTAGAGTTGAGGGCACGACGACATTTGGCCCAAAGGCCACAGGTGCCGGATCTGCAAAGCCATAAAATGTTTTCAATCAAAAATGCGAACTTCTGTTGTAACTTTTATGAAAAAGAAAAAGTATTGGCGTTTGATTAAATAAGCAGAATATAGATATCGAAATTAATAAACTACGACGGTAGCGTAATTTTCAGTTTATACCAATACTAGCGACCAGCCCCGGCATCGCACGGCTATATTATGCATATATTATACATATAAATCTTCCTCTTGAATTACTCTATCTATTAAAAACAAACCGCATCTAAATCCGTTGCGTAGTTTTAAAGATTTAAGCATACATAAGGATACACAGAAAAAGCGACCCTTGTTTTATACTATGTAGTGAAGTGAAGATTAATTTTTTTTTTTGATTAATCCATAGTTTTACGAAAAAAGTAAACTAATGTTAAAACCTTGCATTTCGCCGCTGGCTCAGTACCATGGGAATATAACCTTCGAAGCAAAACAGTCCTTCGGTAATATCAAAGTGAAAAGCCTATTTCCGCTCATTGAGGCTCACATTAAAGTTAAATACGTTTTGAAAGGCTTTCGATACGTCAAACGATTTAACTTGGAAATGGTAAACTGGAATTGAATTTTCCTGTTTACAGGTAACAGGTGAAACGTTTCAAGAAAAATGTTCAGTAGATGAAATATTGAATTGGTTGTGTGTGAAAAGCGTCCATACATTCTACAATATACATTCTACAATAATGTGCTTCCGTCATAACACAGAGGTATGTGTTGATACTGCGACAGTGCAGTTACAATGTGGAGAAAATGTTGCGATGCCTACACATACATATACAAAGAAACAACTAGGCATCTGTTCATGTTATGTAACATTTCAGTTTCAGCCAATGTTTTCTGTAGTGTCCAATCTTCCTAAAATACCTACAAGACCTACATTGCCGTTACCTAAGCAAAGTATTTTTAGTTATGAAGGTTTCTAATAAAAGGGTAGAAATAAGTATATAGTACCATATTAGATAGACTATTTACGTATGTTAGAGAAAACATGATTCGTGATTTTTCCTACTAGATCATATTCTACTTACCCGTACCTACCTAGGCTCTAAATTGAAAACATAACTTGTCATAAAGGAAGAGCAGACAAAAAGTCTGTACTTGGTAGTTTGCTAAAAAAGTAGTAGGTACCTACAACAATTTTTGAAGTGAAAACTTCTTTAGCGGCGTTGAGCACTTTTTCTGTAATGGGTATAAAATCTTAAACTCGCGTCAGGACACGTGACCTGATCGAAAAAGCGTAAGACGGATGGAGAGTAGACAGCTATCCCCTCTCTACGGCGCGGCGAAAATGTATGCCTGGGCCTACTGTTTTTAATTTGGCTGTGAGTGTATTAAAACGTACATATGGTATTTTTTAACGGACGACTATTGACGGACGACAAATGTCGGACGACTATTTGTCGGACGACTATTTGTCGGACGACTATTGACGGACGACAAATGTCGGACGACTATTGACGGACGACAAATGTCGGACGACAATTTGTTGGACGACTATTTGTCGGACGACTATTTGTCGTCCGACTATTTTTTTTTTTCATCTAAAACTCTTTTTGCGTATGTTCTCGCGACATATGAGATTTTATTTTTGAAGTTTTCCCTGTGAGTGCGTTGTCTGACTGCTCTTAAACCTATCTTATTTAATTAAACAATGTTAAAAAACATAATCCTATCTTTTAGCTTCGCTGTAGTCGGTAAAATATATACTTACATATGTTATTAACAACAATTCATATCTAGTTCGTGAAACAAGAGTCCCTCTTTCCAGCTAGGCGAGCTGCATTGTAATGAAATTGTGATTTCGTATGCTCCGCGCGTCACCGCCAAAACGTTCTAGTAACTGAATTAAAACTTGGGCCCATTAAGGCATCATCGCAACACTACTAGGGTAATTGATTTTGTTTCGATCAATAGTTTTATACCACCAGTTTTATACCACCAGGCCGGCCGTGCACCAATGTATTTTTCTTAAGAAAAAATTATGTGCGCTAATTGACATTGCTCTTACGGTGAAGGAAACCATCGTGATGAAACCCGTGGCTTAGTTGGCTCCAGAAGTATTGACAAGTTCTCTAATCTGGACATGGTCGACTAAGCTGAGAGGGTAGTAGGTGCTGGGCAAGCCTACTCCATATTCACGCAAAAAGGACCCAATTAAAAAGGGTCTAATCGCGGAAAACAGCCTGTATACAATTACAATTAGTTTTATACCACTTTTTTAATAACAGGACTTTTTTTATGTTACCAAACTTTCGACTTAAAACAAATGGTAGTTAACCAAATACTTGGAAATTGGTATGGTCACGTTTGTTGGGAGTTTAAGAAACGATTCCGTTAATTATCTCTAGTTCAGTTGACTAAATTAGTGAGATTTCTTTCCCGTTTAGTTCAGTTGACTGAACTAGTCAGATTTCTTTTCTCGTTTAGGTCAGTTGACTGAATTAGTGAGATTTCTTTCTCGTTTAGTTCAGTTGACTGAACTAGTCAGCTTACTTTTCTCGTTTAGGTCAGTTGACTGATCTAGTCAAATTCCTTTTATCGTTTGTGCAGTTGACTGATCTAGTCAGATTTCTTTTCTCGTTTAGGTCAGTTGACTGGGCCATTATTCACTAAGGTTCAAGTCGTTGGGCGCGCGTGATTAGGGGCGGAGGGGGAGCGGTTTTTGTATGGAAATCTTACCCTAATCACGCGCGCCCGACGACTTGAACCTTAGTGAATCAGGGTACTGATCTAGGTAGTTAAATTTTTTTTATCGTTTGTTCAGTTGACTGAACTAGTCAGATTTCTTTTCTCGTTTAGGTCAGTTGACTGAATTAGTGAGATTTCTTTCTCGTTTAGTTCAGTTGACTGAACTAGTCAGCTTACTTTTCTTGTTTAGGTCAGTTGACTGATCTAGTCAAATTTCTTTTATCGTTTGTTCAGTTGACTGAACTAGTCAGATTTCTTTTCTCGTTTGATAAATTGACTGAACTTGTGAGATTTCTTATTAGATAGGTGACTGAACTGGTCAACTGCACAGCTTAGTTTCAGTAGTTCGGTTCGAAGTAGGGTTACCAAACTACTCCAATTTTTCTGTGTTAACCAGTGTGTTAAATTAAAATAAATAATATTTAACTTATCATCGTGCAACTATTAAATTGCAGTTAATGTTGGGTCTACCGTAATAAATTATACCTACAAAGTTGCCATAACAGCAAGAGTGAATACCTAAAGCTTAATTTGAGTTCAATAGAGACATAACAACAATGTGCAACCACCCTCGGAGGGGTAGCAGACGCTGCTCGTGATAGCAACCCGCTCATTACTCCACCAGTCTCGGGTAACTGAATTGTGAATTGCAATTTATTGCTATCTCGTTGTTTTTCATAATTTATAAGATTAGCACTAGCGTCGGTCTGTGCCGTCGTGAGCCCATTAAAATTGTAAATAAAACTTCATTAACGTCAGCTATAAACAAAATGGAATGTTTTCATTATTTTCGTACACTTAACCCACTAGTTGGTTAAGCTTTCTTTGTTGTATTTGAATGCGATCGATGATTTTCAATTCGTCGCGTATATTTTTTTTATTTTTGACTAGCGACCCGCCCCGGCTTCGCACGGCTATATTATGCATGTACTAGCTGTCCTGGCAAACGTTGTTTTGCTATTTATCTATCTATATCTTTATCTATTTAAAAAAACCGCATCAAAATTCGTTGCGTAGTTTTAAAGATCTAAGCATACATAGGGATATAGGGACAGAGAAAGCGACTTTGTTTTATACTATGTAGTGATGATGCATGATCACCGATTACTCGAATACGACTTAACCGATAGAGATTATTATTTTTGTGTTAGAAAACGGATACCTCATTGTTTTTCGGGTAACGTCGGGTAAATATTATATAACTAACTAGCGACCCGCCCCGGCTTTGCACGACTATATTATGCAATTATGCATGTATTATACATATAAACCTTCCTCTTGAATCACTCTATCTAAACCATATACCATATCTATATATTTTTTTAAATAAAAACCGTACTAAAATCTGTTGCGTAGTGTTAAAGATCTAAGCATAAATAGGGACAGACAGCGGAAAGTGACTTTGTTTTATACTATGTAATGATGATACACAATCGCGACCCGTGTTTATAGAATGAATATTTATTATCGCGTAAAGCATGAGTTTTAAGGCGTTTGAGATCTACGTATTTACTCGAGCCCACTACTTACAGTTTCGGTCTTCCAGTCCAATATAAAATAGTTCCTCGGTTTCTCTAATAGCAAGCCCGGTACAGTATTGGATTCGAGTCGTCCTTACGTTGTCTTTCTTCGACTTTTTAAACATTCTGTAGGGACATGTTGTCCTCCACTCGGGGCTACGTGATTGGCCTTAAAGATATCTTCGGCAAATACTTCCGTGGATCTCTACTGCTAGGAAACACTCAAGAAAGATCTCTATTTACTCGATAAAATATAGGTATACCTACTGAAAGCCCGGCGGTATTTACTTTCCAAGTTAAGGTGAAAGGGTACCTGCGCTCTCTCCATACAAACGTAGTTGACTGTTTCCTCCTTGGATAATGAATGACACTAGCACAAATTTTTTTTGTGCCATAAAATCAATAACTGCCATGACTATGCCCCTATTTTTTTTTTCATTCTCTTATTATCATAGAAATTAAGATAAAAAAATAGAGGTATGGTTAATAATGGTCATGGCAGTTATAAGTTTTATGCACCAAAAATATTTGTGCTAGTGTCATTATCCAAGGAGAAAACAGACAAGTACGTTTGTAATATTTTGTATGGACAGAGCCCCCGGTACCCTTTCCTCTTAAGATTGCATTTGTATTAAAATTGGTAGACTAATATTGAATTGAATTCTTGTCGTGGTTAGATATGAACTTAGAGTTATTAATTGTAGCTAAGATGGTTTGTAGGTATATACCTACCTACCTAAGTACTTAAACAAAGTGAAAATTTTGTTTCCCCTGTTTATGCCCTCGAGTAAGATCTGCAATCAAGTTTATTACAAAAGCAAGATGTAGGTACCTACATTGAAGTCGTGTTTGCATTTACGACGGTTCTCATTCATTTGACGTAGGCGAATTAACATTTTTATGGGCCAACAGCAAAAGTTACTGTAGCCTTTCTACGATTACCTACACGAAGGATAGGAAAATATGTTGAATAAAGCTTATTTACATAATTTAAGATACTTATGTAAGTTCAATTAAGTTCATACATATATCTTCATCATTTAATTTATTATTTTACTAAAATGCTAGAGTGTGCACAATGCGCGGCGTCCTTGCACTCGGTGCTGCTGAAAATCAGAGTTTTGTATTCAAGCAAATACATCATATACTATTTGCACCATTCAGCACACAACTCATCTCACAATATTTTATAACTGTTTGTAATCTGCTTCTTATTGTGTAATTAATGATAATCTGTCTACTATATCCCTATTAGGGTTCCGTACCCAAAGGGTCAAAACGGGACCCTATTGCTAAGACTCCACTGTCTGTCTGTCTGGCATCAGGCTGTATCTCAAAACTGTGATAGCTATACAGTTGAAATTTTCATTTACACAATTATCTCACTTCCTGAATCCATAACAAGCAACTGAACAATTAAAATAAGAAAAGAAATCGAGCTCTTCTAGGTTCTCCACTCGGCTCAAATTGTTTCGAAAATGGTAACTTGTGGAAGTCGGTTGCACTTGAGCCGGTAATTAGTTTTGGATTGGTGGCGACGGAGCTCAGAACATTTTACTGGCGCAAAAATCACAAGAATCCATTAAAATTGATTTAGTGAATTAAGCTCTGTGCAAACTTGCACGACTATTCGTAGAATAAATACGACTTACAAATATAATACCTGTTTAAAAACAGGTATTATATTTGTAAGTCGTATTTATGAAGATTTTGCTGAAAAGTGGTGTTATATAAGTCCTCATATACCTAAGTGTTAAATTGAAATAAATATGTTTAATCTGGTCAGTTTTTGTTCTTACTTTTTCTTGTGTTTGAAACTAATTTACCAAGGTAGATTGTTTGTAGATAAATATCAATCAAATATCACGTCCACAAACTTATTTAAATTAATAATTCCTAAAGTTTTTAGGATGGTGCACCAGACTTCCCGGTGCAAAGCTACTCAAAATGCGGACTGCGTTTCCACATAAAACAGCAATTGATACCTTTACACTAGGAAAGCCCTGAAATGGATTCAATGATGGAAAGTAAGAACTACGGAATACACATATATATTTATCTACATCTATACCTAACCAAGCGTTCTCCATCAAAAGATAAGATGTTGGTAAAGGCCAATTTTATTATACCTAATAACAAAATTCGTTGCTTCTCCTCATGCGTCTCTCGAAGTTTTCAAAATCAGAACAATAACCCAAAGAAAGATTATATTTTTGAAGATGAAGCTTCATTATCAACAATGTCAGTCACATAACTCTGTCCTGAAGAGGAGCATATTTGATGCTTCTTTGGTTTACAATCGTCTAATTAAACAATGATTATGTGCCTCTTGTTGAATAAATAAGTAAATAATATACAGGGTCGTTTTATGACTTTGATGAATTTTTAAAGTACAAAGCGTAGATTTGAATATTGTTTGACATTGTGTTTCAGTTATTTTATTTAAGTTATTTATTGCTCTAAGTAATTGAGTTTACTTTTTATTTAATTTATATATTATCCTTGACATGTAATGATTATTTACCAATAAATGAGTATTGAGTATTGAGTATAATAACACAGGGTTGCGGGTTCGATTCCCGCCTTAGACAAGTATTTATGCTTAGATATTAGTCTGGTTGTTTCAATGTATTATAAGTATATATTTACAAAAGAAAAGTATATAAGTAGTATATCCGTTATCTAGCACCCATAATGCAAGTCTAGTTACTAATATTTATTTATTTTATATTTTTGTTCAATTAATTTTGTGATGAAACTCCTTGATAAAGTGAATCCACGGATGACAAAATTGTGCCTCCGTACTATTATACTCCCCCTGTATTTAGGTATGTAATTTACTTACCCCTATTAAGTAACTTAGGCCCGTATTAATAAATCGCTCTCAATATCGATCTTGAGTGCGTATCAATCGAGTGAGTCTTGAGATGCGGTCACTATCTTAAGTTAGGCGTTAATTAATAGATAAAACTCAAGTTTTAACCAGGCTGATATCGCTCTTGAAATTTGAAACTGATCTTGAGAGCGACATTGAATGACAGTAACGCTTTGTTCTTACCTTGAATGGTATGTTCTTACCCTATGGTAGGTAGTGTCGTCATATTTTGCTGTCAACTTGTTTTTAATGTGAATTTTTTTTACAAAATGTAAGATTTTACTACTAAATAATTATTTAAATGCGAATGATTTGTTCAAAAAGTCATTAGCTTAAAATATCATCATAATAATTGATTTCTGACAAAATTTGTTCTAGCTCCATGTTCCTGAACTACAAAACTAACGAAACAGCTAACTTATGTCATGTATGACCCGCCATCAGACTTGAGTTCACGAAACTACATCTTGAGACATATCTTGAGAGCTGAGTTTGATTTATTAATACGGTATTACTCAAGTGATACGTCGCTCTTTAATCGCGTCTTAAGATAGGTTTATTAATCAGTGCAACAACTCAAGAGCAAACTCAAGATTGAAATCGATATTGAGTTCGGTTTATTAATACGGACCTTAGACATCCTTAAGAATATATAATAGTTTAGGTATACCTGGCAGCTTAGACGACTTGGTATTAAAATCAGTTGCAGCACTAACCACTAAGTGACCTTAGAGACTATTTGCATTCAAGTTAGACGAAACGAATTCCCAGTTTTAGAACAGTTACTGATTTAGACCTGAGTTAACGAAGATTCGATCTAAACTAAAACTAACTGCTGTCAGTAATAGTTATTTTAAAAGTTATAGTTATTAAAAACTAAATATTTAGGAACGTAGGTACCTACTATGCTTTCATTTTTATGCATTTACTGCCATAGAAACAAATACCTACCCAAACTCGGTTCTTCCCTGAATTTATCTTTCAATATCTTTGTACTTATTATTTACCCAATACCTACCAAACCAATAGAGCTGAATTTTGCAGTCGAAAACTCTCACAAACGGAACAAATTCGTTGCCATTTTCCAGTAGGTGCGAATGATAAAGTGGACTTTTGAGTGTTCTCTGTGAAGCAGTCATACGTTCTTTTACATCAGAACCCTCTGTATTGTGTTATAATAACGCTATGCATGAGCTTTTCTACAATAACACAATATTAACCTATAAAAATACCTACGAACAATTATTCAACTCATTAAGGTAGAGCTAAACGTAACAAGTTAACGACCTCTGTGGCGCGTCGGGCGAACACCCGACTGCGACGCAGAAGGTTGCGGGTTCGATTCCCGCCGGGAACAAGTATTCATGCTGACCATAAATTCTTGTTTCTGGTTCTGGGTGTTTCCTATATGTATAATATGTATATATTTAAAAAAAAAAAAAAAGTATATAAGTAGTTTATCCGTTATCTGGCACCCATAACACAAGCATTAAGTTGCTTAGCTTGGGGCTGGATGGCGATGTGTAATATGTCCTGAAATATTTTTTTTTTTAACAAGTTAATTGCTCTATTTAGACAATATTATTTTAATTGCTAAGTAGCTATTGCAATTTACGTAGAAATTATTAACTTCTAAAAAATATGCAAGAAAACAACAAGGTCAACTAAAATTATTAATATTAATCTAACCGTAGAATCTTGCTCGTGTTGAAAACATTCTTATAACAGCTGTTTTGGAGCTCTACGGTGGGTCAGCAATTATGCAGCCGACCGTACATCTATACTAATATAATAAAAAAGTTTATTTTGTAACGAATAGGCTTTGAAACTAATAGACCGATTTTGATTAAACTTGGTATGAAAATACATTGATTCATTGGGAATAACATAACCTTTTACTTTTTATCCCGATATTCCTTCGGAATCCGGAGTTACGTGAGTGAAACCGCGGAGCGATGATATCATATTATCTCTAATATATATAAATTACGTGTCACGTTGTTTGTGCGCGATGGACTCCTAAACTACTTAACCGATTTTAATCAAATTTGCACACCGTGTGCAGTTTGATCCAACTTGAAAGATAGGATAGCTTACATCTTAATTTATCCCGATATTCCCAAGGGATCGGGAGATAGGCGTGTGAAACCGTAGAGCGCAGCTAGTATTATATATGGCTGGGTTCAAAGCAATTTGATTGGCAGTTTATTATGTTACAAGTACATAAATATAGTAAAAATATATAAATACATCCGTAACCAACAAGATTGATGAAACAAACAGTATAGTAATACTCCTGAAAAATTGGAACCTGATGTCAGTAGAGTACGAGAGAGACAGAGCTGTGAACGTGACGGGCGAGGCAACAGCCGTTTGCAGGATTACAAGCCCTTTGAAACCCGTGCAAATCAAATAGGCCGCATTTACATATGTGAAAACTACTGATAACATCAAAACACGTAGTGTTAACATTTGCAATATACACTTTGTTTTTATTCTGCTTTTTGTTTAGAAAAGTTAAACTTTTATTTTTAATGCTTATTATTTTTGCAGTTCTATTTAACATTCGAAATTGATTAAGCTTCGCTGGGTACAAAGACCTTAAAATGTATTGATTGGAATGCCTACTATTAAACGTATGTCGCATAGCATACTTGTTTTACGTTGTGTATGTGACCTAACTACCTAGATATATTTGGTATATCTACTTACATCTTTCGGTCAAGAATAAAAAAAGGTCGATGCCTATAATATCAAGGAAAACATACCTTCCTATTTATTCCAATATTTTAGGTATAATATTTTTTGGTGAAGACATAATAAACATTTTCTTTTTTCGGTTTTTTTTTGTCGGCAGCCTACGGATGATACGTCGTTTGTATTTGGCAGGCAGTGGCATCAAAAACTATTTCCGGATAAACCTTTTATGAAATCCTATTCCTATTTATCCCCTTAACGACGATGAGAGACGGTATGACATTTTTTTGTGAAAGTATCGGGTTCGTTTTCAAATTGGTTCAAATAATGATTTATACTTACTATGGCATCTAATTTTGTAACATAACAAATGTTTGATTTTACAACGTCGCGTCGCGTCGTGCGCAAAAGAAAGTGGATGATAAGGTACTACTTGCTTGCTTGTATTGACTTACTAGCTGCTTTGATATCCAAATCCATAAGCTAAATATAAATGGAAAATTTACCTCTTACCACTGAAATATCTGCATTGCGCATCGAAATTAGCATTTGAGCATATTGAAAAACAATACATTTTAGTTCAATACACGGTTGTAGTGGAAACAGTGATTGAGGCGTGGTATAGATACTTCATAACATAGAGACTGCATTTTACCTACATCTCAGCTAGAAATAAAGCATATCCCAGTGACGTCTACACGAGAAAGGGGCCAGCGAGCGGCGGGCGCAGTGCCGGGCGTCCGCAACATTGCACACAGCAGACACTCCCTTGCAATTCGTCAAGAGATCGTTCTGCTACCATTGTACTACACATACTACTGTTTTTTGTTCTCGACAAATATAAAGAACAATAATAAATGCAAAACAAGCAAGCGATACTCAGATAGGTACAGAGCGAACGTTATTGATAGTGCCTGAAATATACTCCGTCATTTTGTCTGCAGCTGAAACGAGCTACGTTGTTAACAGAAGATGTATTGATGTATTGTACGCATTACAGATGAGTTATTTCTCGAGCGAAGTTCATTTGTTTTGTACAAATAAAGTACCTAACTAGTGATGCAAGTCACGCATAATATATTCTCATCCAGCTTCTCACAGACGAAGTTAACAAAAATCTTATGATATTATAGTGATTCCTATATCTACTTAACAAAATTTTCACTGAATGTATAACATGAGATTTTAGCAACACATGGGTATTTTGGCCTTCTGCCACGAGACGGACTTAAAGAAAATTTACTAGCCACAAAAATTTTGTTTCGCTACACCGCGACTTGCCCACCGGGACCCACCGCACCGGTTAGATTAAAGTTTTGTTAATATGGAATGGCTGCTGCGCCGTACAATTTCCCATGAGATTAAAATGAACACATTTCTGATTTTCAACTGAATTGAACCCTAACATCGCGAGGTCGGCACAATGGTCACCCGTGATAACAGTATTTAGTGAGATATATGTGAAAATACTTATATGGCTACCACCCGTTAAAGCTGGCCAGAACCCCTATTAAATTTGGGTTCTCTGGAATAGCTTTAGCGAAATTGTAAAAGTTCGATTGACGCCGCATTAGGAAACCTTTATCTATTAAAAAATCCATCAAGCTCGGATAAGCTTCTAACCTGAATAAAACTATACTAAATTGCCTTCATTTGAATTTGCAAGAGCTTTTTGATGCTATTTGTCAGAAGAGGTTTATATTAGATAGATACCTAAGCACTATCACAACATAATAATATTATACAACAAAGTCCTCCGTTGCATCTATCTGTTCATTTCATGCTGTTTTCACCAATGGATAGAGATATGTTCGATATTTTTAGATATAGATATTTTCGAGGAAGGTTTTAGTAAAAAAATACATACAACCGAATTGAGAACCTCCTCCTTTTTTTGAAGTCGGTTAAAACAAACTACCACTCATACTTCGCGGGCTACAGCTAGTTTAATATAAAAAAGGGGTCTATAGTACCTTTAAGTAAGCCGTCGTTCGCTCTGGGACATAATAATTCTTACCTACAGATTTTTCAGTTCAATCAGTGGCAAATATAGAGCCTCCAAACAATCTGAGCAAATGGTGCCATTAGTTGAATGCGTGGAAGCTTGGTGCCGCGTAACGAGCGACTTAGCCACGCTCCCGGTCCACGATCATTCAACACTTTGAATAATACATGAAACACTTTTACCCCACAATAAAGGAGATCATAGTGAAAACTCGTTCAATAACTGAAATAAATGAATATTCATTTTATAACTCACTTCTACGTGGGTACTTTTTTATATAGTAGCCTTCGGTGGGTGAGTACTCTATGCCGTTTCCAGTTTGACGTCATGAATGACCTGAAGGCAATAAAGCCCTGCAGTGTATTTCGTGCCAAACATAAAACCGTTGTACTGTGTACAACACTTTTAATATTATTTTATTTAACACAGATATAGGAATAAACGGTTACTTACTTTATTAAATGTACTCAATCACTACATAGTATAAAACAACTGTCTCTATGTATGCTTAGATCTTTAAAACGCCGCAACGGATTTTGATGAGGTTTTTTTTAAATAGATAGCGTTATTCAAGAGGCGGGTTTAGTACATAAAACAAAATACCACGCGTACGAAGTCGCAACAGCTAGTTTAAATAATAGAAAAGGTGCTACTGATGAGAGTTGTCTTCTTTACACACCAGTAATTTCTGCACAGTTATGTTAAATTTAAATTTGGTACTAAACGATTGGATTAAACACCGTCAAAGATGTCACTTCGATGAGCTCTACACAGATGAAGCTACAGAGATATGGGTGATAGTTTTCTCACGGCTGTACAACTGGTAATTAATCAAGGGACAGAAGCGGGTGGTCGCCATTGCGGCAACGTACATAAATCATCCTAACCGGACTCTAACGAGATCATACTTGAAGTTGTTCCTATTTAGTTAACTGTAGTCAGGGACTTAAATACCGGTAAAATACAGTAACGTTATCTGTGGAATTGCAAGATAACGTTATTTGTGAGAGAAACGATATAACAAAACGATATTATTCAAAGCTTTGAATATGTATAACGTTACGTTATATTGTCAATTTAACGTTATTAAAAATATTGTTATTCATATAATAATGTTATAATTATTGTTTTTATGCTATCTCTTTTACTCAAAGTAATGTTTACTTTTTCTTCGTGTGAACTATCGAACGCAGTGCTCTCTCTGGCTACGTAAGGGTGTAATCTATAGGTACATGTACGTACTATGTAATAGTATAAATGGGAGAGATTAGATTTTTGTTTGTTTTTTTGTATTGAATTTGCTTCAAAACCACTGGACCGATCTGAATAATTCTTCTAGTGTTGGATATCTCAAATATCGAAGAAGGCTAAAGGTTACATAACGTCCTGAAATTTACTATTACTTTGGTGTTAGATATATGTTTAGTAGGAATAGGTAAAATTTCCGAAACACATTTTTTTATCATAGTGAATCTACGATTAAAAGTAAAATAAACCAATCAATAATGTAGCGATAAATTTTCACAGTGCAATTAGTATATACCTAATACCTACCAACCACCTCTTCTGCGGCCAAGCAACGTTGCCGCTGCGTTCGAAACCGTGCGCGAGCGGTAGTACCTACCAGGTACCACCACTCGCGCGCACACGGCGGCAACGTTGCACGCGCGCGCTGCCGCACAGTGGCTTGAAACGGCAAATGATGGACATAGGGCTGTTTTTGATGTAGATCGTAAGCCGTCAAAATATGAAAAAAAAAAAACAGCGCACTCCGGGAGTGCAGGCAGAAGTGAAAACTGTATATCTGTGTAAAATCTCATATGTCGCGAGAACATACGCAAGAAGAGTTTTAGATGAAAAAAAAAAAAATAGTCGGACGACAAATACAACAACAGACAAAAACGGACGACATTTGTCGTCCGACATTTGTCGTCCATCAATAGTCGTCCGTTAAAAAATACCATATGAACGTCTTAATACACTCACAGCCAAATTAAAAACAGTAGGCCCAGGCATACATTTTCGCCGCGCCGTAGAGAGGGGATAGCTGTCTACTCTCCATCCGTCTTACGCTTTTTCGATCAGGTCACGTGTCCTGACGCGAGTTTAAGATTTTATACCCATTACAGAAAAAGTGCTCAACGCCGCTAAAGAAGTTTTCACTTCAAAAATGTATGAAACGTCACATGTTTTGGTCTCTAGGTTACAAACCAGAGCAGCTTACGCACTCCAACTTTTAGGCATGTTAGTTCAACTCATATCTCTCATTTGACACCACAAACAGCTTGCTATATCGATGACTTTGGAAAATAGAAGCCATTGAAAATACTCTATTTTCAATTGAATTTTTTATGACCAAATCTTTAACTATCGTGGTTTTTTTTACTAATCGCTAGAGCTTCTTTATAAAAACATAAAATATTTTATAAAAACATTCAAAACATTAATATTTTCCGAAAAAATCGGCATTATTTAAAAAAGTACTAGAAATTTTGGCCTTTAGCATCAAAACCAAAGTCGATAACTTTCATCACTGAGGCGTGTTAGTTCAACTCTTTACCTTTAATAACACAAACCACACACAAACAGCTTGATCCATTTGCGACTTGCGGAGCATTTAATTTTTTAGAGTAAAAAAATTATGAGCAATCTTTAATATATTTTTTTTATTGCTGCCTATCGCAAGGGCTCTTCGGAGAAACATAAAAGATTCTATAAAAAAATTTAAAACATTCATATTTTCTAAGGAAATCGGCATTATTGTAAAAAAATAAATATTAATAAGCCGATTTTCTTAGAAAATATTAGTTTTTTTTTTAGAAAATACTACACATTACTACCTACTTACTATCTACTTCTTTCTTAACTTACCTTTAAAACTTTTTCGCAAACTAAACATTTTGAGGTCTTATTATTATCCTCAAGATTGAAATATCTGTAAACTTTGTTGATTTTTTTTCGACCCATTTCGCTTTTACCAACTGATGCGCAAATTCCGCCGCGCGTGGCGCGGATTTGTAAAATGAATAAGTTTGGCAACGTCGCGTATTTATCGTTATAATAACGTTATTTTTGCAGTTAAAATTTCGTTCTGTTACTCGTAAAACGTTATACAAAAGATCGATAACGAAATGTTTGCTGAGATACCGATACTATTATAACGTTTTTATAACGTTAAACATTCTGTTATGGATAACGTTTTAAGTCCCTGACTGTAGTTTAGTTTCGAAATAAACGTTTCGTTTAAAATAAAAATGGACAGCTGTAACGCTCATTCCGGTGCAATTTGTTGATCTCCAGTTAAGAGGAAAGGGTATCGGAGGCGCTCTCCATACAAACGTAGTCGACTGTTTTCTCCCTGGATAATGACACTAGAGCAAATATTTTTGTTGCTTAAAACTTATAACTGTCATGACCATTATTTAATCGTATGACATTTCTACACAGGCATTATATTAATATTAACCTAAAAAACATAAACATAAACACATAATTGAAACAGCACAGAATTACAAGACCAAGTCCAGGCCCTCCAGCCAGCCCATGAACTCCTGGGTAAGCCCGAAAACGTCCTCTGGGGGGCCAGAATATGAATGGATCGGACAGCGACCTATAATGTGATCCATAGTCTGGACTTCTTCGCCGCACTCACAGAGAGCAGAATCGCTCCATCCCCATTTGTGGCACATATAATTGCATCGTCCATGTCCGGTCCTCAGTCTGTTTAACCGACACCACAGATTGCGCGGCAGATCAAAGCCTGTCATGACCATGCCCCTATGTTTTTATTTTTTGTTTTTTAAATCTTAATTTCTATGATAATTAGAAAATGAAAAAAAAAAACAATACATAGGGGCATAGTCATGGATATCCAGGGAGGAAACAGTCGACTACGTTTGTATAAAGAGAGAGCGCCGGTACCCTTTCACCTTAACAACCGAAGTAGGTCCTGAACCTATTACCTCCTGGCTCGGTATTAAGTACTAGATTTGGCCCGGTACTTCATCCGCGTAAATTTTCCAAATCCTTTCTTAGCCCATGTTAGATCCCTTTTTTTTGGTTTTGCCCAAACCGACCAATAGTTCGAGCTGTACGTTAATATACAATTTGTTTCAGCGAAGGAGTTTTAATACGAAAGGGGTTGCTAGACATCTAAGCAAACAACTAGTTCTACGACTTTTGGAAATTCAAACATTTCGTTCGAATTTTTTGTATGAAACAGCAGATTTTCAAGTAAAAAATCCCTCAGAATTATCGAAAAAAACTTCGAATTTCCAAAAGTTGTATAACAAAAGTTGTTCGCCTAGACGTCCAAAATAACCCTTCGCTGAAACACATTGTAAAAGTCACTTATCTTCTATTTACCATTTTTTATTGTTATTTTTAGTTGTTATTATTAAATTACAATTAAAAATAACAAACGATACTTTTTATACTTAGGTACTTTTGAAAATATATAATCTGTTCCATGTTCCTATCTCGTCTGATAAATCGAATTATTCATGTTAGTTGCAATTCTAGAGGTGTCGATGCTGTCGCTGTAGGCACTAGGCAGGTGACGGTTGCATTGCGGTAAACCACACTTTTAACCAGAATAGTGTTACAATAAATGTTCGGTGTGCAGGTATAAATACAGTTAGAAAAGTATTTAACGATTTATCTATAAAGCCTCAGTTAGGACGTTACTTATTGTTTTTATACTATAATAGCTGTTACCTTCGACTTCGTCTGCGTATAGTTTGAATTTTCCAAAATCCTATATACGTCATACAAAAAACACTCGGTTCGACGAAATATCAGCTAGGGGCGTTGGAGTCAATTGAGAGGAGATCCAGGAGACTCATCGGTGACGATAAGCTTGCCAACAAAAGGCTTCAGAGCCTGGAACATCGTCGCAAGGTGGCGAGCTTGTCGGCCTTTTATCGGATACATTTCGGGGAGTGTAAAACAGAACTTCAGGACCTAATCTTGTCATTTCCATTCTTTCGTCATACAACCAGGCAGACTTGTGTGCAGCACCGATTCATGGTATCTTCTAGAAAGGCGTGTAACATCTTATGTCGCATCGTCACTTACCATCAGGCAGGTGTGATAGTGGTCAAACGCTGACTTTTCATATGTAAATTTAGCTCAGCGGTCAGCGGTTTAGGCTGTGCGTAGATCCGTCAGTCAGTCATTCAGCACAGAGCATTTTATGTGTATAGATTACGTTTTAAGTATAGGTAGGTAAGTAGGTATATAACAATGTTATCAAAAACTTTAATTCCTTCGTTTTATAGAGTTTTCTTCACGAGAAATAATAAAGGCTTAATTCCGTGCGACGTTTATTCCTTTCAATTCCTTTCCGTCGTTATGAAGTTTAACTTTATAGAGTTCTATCTTCGTCTCAATATTTGCTTTTCTTTACGAACCTCTTTATATTAACTGTTTAGGTTCTTTTATATCAACAATCTCTAAAAGTTTACTTTTAAAATGGAAACTGTTTCACAAAATCAGAGGTAGGATGGGGCTATTCTGTGAGATAATTAGAAAACATAATTGACTTTAACTCACATTCAATAAGCTAAGTAAGAAGCGACATTTCTTATTTCGGATAAAGCTTTGTTTCCTCTATCAAAACGAGGTGTCGTCACTACATAGTATAAAACAAAGTCGCTATCTGTCCCTATGTATGCTTAGATCTTTAAAACTTCGCAACAGATTTTGATGCGGCTTGACTGATTTATGAGGAAGGTTTATATGTATAATACATGTATAATTTAGCCGTGCGAAGCCGGGGCGGGTGGCTAGTTACCTATAAAAAACTTATAGAATGGTTTTTTTTCTAATAAATTGGTCAGCCTTTGACCACTATCTTACACGATGGTAAGTGGTAAGCTAAGATGTTAACACGGTTTCCTAGGAGACACCTTGCGGAGGCTCACAGCTAAGCGATACTCGCTGATCGTTAACGGTCGTGCAGGTTAAGCGACGCCTGGCGAGGTCATTACTTCGATGGCTGGCCAATAAGTAGTGGGGCAAAAATGTATTTTCGTGAGCCCCTCCGTACTTCGGAAGGCACGTTAAGCCCGTCCCGGTTGCCACCTCTAGTAGCAGTCGTTAGGTCAAGTTAGAGGCCTTAAGGCCATAAAGGCGATCTGAAAACTCTAACAATAGGTGAGCCACATACCACTATACGAGAAGAAAAAGCCATCAATACTTAATCATCTTTGGTATAACTATCTGATTCTACAGTCTACATTTGATAATAAAACATGCCTAGAAATGCAATTGGATAAACGTATATATAAACTGTCAGAGTACTTACTCAGGTATTTCAGCGGTTAAACAAATAGTAAGTAGATTCGAGATTTTATTCCCATCCATTAGCTCAATACCGGCGCATGCATGTTTCGTTGCAGGATGAATTATTTACCATCTACGTGCCTTGTTTTCCGATACTATGTAAACTTGTAAATACTGTGGTGCAGTAATAAGATATCGTACTCAGTTATATTCCCACTCGGCGTACGAAGATAAATAACGATGGCGCATATGGGCTTAAGGCTTCGGTAAAGCCGTTTACTATTTCAATGTTTTTATCTTTTGTGTGGCACCCATAGCTTCTGCTTAGTTTAGGGTTAGACAGCGCTCTACAAAATGTTTCTTCCTAGGAAGATTATTTAGGGCAAAGGCAAAATAATATAAATATGTCAGATCAGAAGTATTCGACCAGCCATTTTTAAGCAAGTGTGTGGGTAACGTGCAAAAATGACTAGTTAATTCTCTTTTACAAGAAATCACTTTACTACTTTACAATGTAGATACTAAACGAAATAAGCCCCTAATTGAGGATAGGTATCGCACGCTTAAGTATTTTCACAAGTGTATTGAAGCGGAGAGACAGTTCTGTGTTGTCACACCGAATGTCGAGGTGATGTCTACTCAGCAACACTCGGCCGACTTCACGGCTCTGCCCAGACACGTCGGAGTGAAGTTAGCACCACTTGACGCGTCTTCCGTTTTGATTTAAATAAACCGGATACGACAAATATTTCGCCCCAAATATTGATGACAAAGACAATAAACAAATCAGGGCAAGTAACAAACAACTCAATTTGAAATTAAGCCACCCGCCGCCGCCAATTAACTGTTCTGAACAATCGTTGAACCGCACACATAGACAGTGCTGATGTTAGCTATAGGTTATGTGTTTCAAGAGGAGCAAGCTGGCAATTTGATATGATGTCGGTCCATTAGCCGCGGGCAGCGATTCTCCGACCGCGATGTAAATGCTGTCGATTTGTCCGCACCGTCCCGCCCCAGACCCTACGCGTTCTAAGCTAATGAGCCCTTTAGATACGTAGTAACAGAATCATTTCTCTTTCCTACCGAAATTTCCGATAGGTAGCATTTCCTCGACGATGTAGATTTTACGGTTTAGTGAATTTTATCAACACAACCATGATTAAATTTTGAATGGAGCGATATTTGATCGCTTCGTTGACGTTACAAGAGGGTACCGGATTACAAGTTAGGTATCTAACAGGATAATTATAAAAAATTATAAAAAGATACGCAATTTTTTTTAGGATTTAGTAAACGACAGTAAACTTTTGGAGGTACGAGGTGGTATGTACCTCCAAAGGGAAGATCTTCCACCGGGCAGGTGTTATACCCGGTAGGCCGCGGCCCAACGATGTCTCGTTGGAACTTGTATATGAGCTTATCTTCAGAAAAACTTCGCTTGCGCGATCTAGGATCAATGATCGTATCAGTGGCGCCATCTGTTGGTGGCGACGTGAAGCGTCGCCACAAACTCTTTGCACATATATTTTTTAAACGGAATTAAACAATACTGTCAGACTATTTATAAGGAAGTTATCTATAAAGTTTAATTTAAGTAATATTCATAAAAGCATTGTGTGTTACGAAAATTAGCGATGAAACGCTTATTATGCATAAAACCCTAAGCGTATTACTTTCACGCAAATACCAGGAAGTATATTCATCAGTATTCATAAAGGTAAGTAAATACATATAAGTAGTATCTACTTATTTAGTAAGTAGGTAATAGAAAGAGAACGTGAACAAATCTGTGCCGAGCTTAGTGATTGATGAGAACCCATCCTCGGCATTTACCTACCGGAAGTAGATGCTGAGGATCGCGGAAGGATAATACCAATAATTTTCCAAGAGATGAATTGCATTAATAGATATTCAGGAGAATTTTAGAAACAAGCCTAGTAGCAACTTATCCTAGAAAGTTTAGTTCTGTAGTGATTTCTGAGCACTTTCTGAGGCATTGAATTTCATAATGGTTTTTTTAAGTAACAAGAAATAGCTAAGTTATTAATTTAATTTATTTATTTGAAAAACCAACAGCTTTACAAAAATTATAAGAAACGAAACAAGAAACAGAAAGCCAATTATAGGTTCTCACGAGTAGAAAATAGAAAAGGTATAGATAGATACAAAACAAGCAAGCAAAACACAAATCATAATCCAGCAAGAATTAAAATATAGGTAAATACAATATAATTATAGATAAAATACTAAAATTGCTAAATAAATACGTAAATATGAAATAACAATAAAAACACAATAAAATTAGGAACCTTGAAAGAAGATAAGACTAAGCTGCCTTCTCGCAGAGTTAACGCTAGTGAAGAAAGGATCCACTGAACTTTCCTCACAGAGTAAATCGATCTCACTCGCCACTCGCACCATATACGTGTTCAATAAATAGGTAGTAAATAGTAATAAATAGCTAGTCTTATTCATTTGTCGTAATAAATAACAGAGATTTTTAACCAAATTTGCAGTTAGAGGTTAAAGATTAGGAGAGTAATTCGTCCATAAATTTGGGAGGGTTAGAGGATAACTGAAGAAACGTCCAGCCGAGAATGGGATAAAAGCTCATGAGGCTTAAAAGTCTGTCGCATTATTTATATTCCTCTGAGGTATAATATGCTCAGGTAGACATTATTTTAGATCAAATAGGTATAATGAGCTACCTATTAAGGGGAATAGCTGAGGGTAAATACCCCTAGCTGTTAGCTTTACTCCCTTGCTACGGACTGCATCGAATTTAGTGGTATTCTTTAATCTTTATATATTTTTTGGTGACAAATACAATGTAAGAATTTAGAACGTTGTGTTATTTTAATCCGAAATATCCTCATATACAACGAACTAGAGTCTGGCACCCTTTCATATGAATTAGGTAAATAGGTTAGCCAAAGATTACTGAAACTTTAGAAATGACCCCTACCCTAATATTTAAAGGATGACACGGAATTTTCCGCACGTTGGTCCCATTTCTGAGTTGGATCGATGCTGCTGTAGTAGGTACAACCTACACATGTAATAACCGATTTTTTGCATCATGTGCCTCACCGAATATCCCTACGAATATAATACAAGTACCTTTTCGAAGTAGAATTACTTGTTTTATATTTATCTAGGCTTTATTGTGGGCAAAGAACTTAGGAACTCTTTACTTCCTTTACAATAAAAAATTAAAATCGGTAATAAAAAAACTCTTAAGGTTCCGCTGGTCGATCGTGTTTCCATACACATGAATTTAGAGTGTTATCCATTCATTATTTATGGAATTTGAAAAAAACAAAAGTTAAATCTACATAACAATTCTATATCTAGCCCATGTAGGCGACAAAATAGTCAAATTATATTTAATTTAATATAAATAAATATAATTATAAACAAATTATATTTAATTTAATATAAATAAAACACATAGGAAAACACGATCGACCAGCGGAACCTTAAAGTCTCAGTTCGGGGATAGTACCTCCACCTTTCTCATACGCACTGCTAAGAAGTGGTACTCACTACCCGTGTCGCCGTTCCCCAAAACAACAACCTTGGAGTCTTTAAGTCTAGAGTGAATAGAAATCTTCTAAGTGAGCATGCTACATCTTCGACCTCATCTTCGCTTCCCATCAGGTAAGATAAGGTCAAAATGCAAGCCTATTTTGTTTAAAAAAAAAAGAGTATAATTAACAAAAAAAAAATTGCCTGATTCGAGAATATATTTTTTAATTCTATTAACTATGTAAGTACTACTTGTAAGTATTTACCTAAACAATACTTATAAGTTCACAATTAGCTCTATGAATGGTATCTACCTATCTAATAGAATAGATATCGGGTAGCGTTTGCGGGGGCACGAATGAATCAGTGGACAAACACCGGACCACTCAATTTGTCAGTTAAGTCAGATGACAAACTACTCGGGACTACCCGGGACGGCAAAAGCATTTGTGCGCTATGTCTGGCATGTACCTATATATACGTACTTATAGTTATAGGAATCCTTGGAGGAATCCAGCTTCCTGAATTACTAAATGTATTTACTAGTAGTTGGTACGTAAGTTTGAAACTTCCGTAAGTTTACATATTTTTCCCAGAAGTATTTAACCGACAACGATCATAAAAGCACTTCCATCTATACATGTATACAGGGTGTCCCGTAATAAATGGAATTAATTTTATATTGAATGCTGGCAATACCACGTATTATATTATTTTAGAATCTCAATGAAATAGGCAACTTTTTTTTTAATTTGGCACCAGGTTGACGATACATTTTTTTTACACCAGGAAAGGTTAAATATCAGGTTAAAAAATTAAAAAACCATGAAGTTTGAGTTAAACCTTAGTTTTAAAAAAAACTTTTAATGTGTCATAAAAAATATTGTTTGCATTCGATAGCACATTTATCCTGGAATACTATCCAAAAAACAGATTGGGATAATTCCTTCATTTGCAGTTTTGGCATAACAAAACATGGAGAAAGGCGTGAAATTTAAAAAAAAATTAAAATGGCGGATATCTCGGAAACTAAGAGACTTTTATTGAACATAACTTTCGTTTTTCTGATCCGGCACAGTGTCCTCTATCCGTAGATCCATTCATTACGGGACACCCTGTATATGTAAAATTCTCGTGTCGCGGTGTAAGTTGCCAATTTCCTCCTAAACGGGTTAACCGATTTGTATGAAGTTTTTTGTGTGTATTCGTTAGGTCTAAGAATCGAATTAAATCTATTACTTTTTCCTTTTTTTATATAGGTATGGCAAAACAACTTTTACCGAGATCGCTAAAAAAATTGGTTTACGGTCTTACTGTAGAAGAATTTTTGTTATCTTACTCTGATTTAAAAAAAAGTGTTTTAATTTACGACTATTTCATTATCATTATTTTACTCAACTTTTAATGAACATTAGGGGTACTTACCTGTTATTTCTTGACATGTAACTGGCAGAATGGCAGTTATCTCTACATATAATAAATTCGAAGTTTTGGAAGTAAGCGTTCTACGTCCATAATGATCTTAGCACTATAGAATTCGCTAACCTTATATAGCTCCGGTAGAAAAAAATCTTGCATGCGCGATTCAGGTTTTCTTAAATTTAGAAAATCACAAATTAGTTGATTATTCTTTTTGTTCTGCTTAAAAATTTTGTACACTTATGTATTTTAAGAATACATAGCAATATACACATTTTTTAACTAGAAAATAAAGTAATTAATTTAATAAGATATTTTTTTTAATTTCAAGTAACTAGCGCCATCTCTTCGTTTTCGCGAAACTACCATTCATCTCAGAAAATGTTGATTTTATTTGTTTACCTTTGTTTGTGCAGTCTAATTTCGGGAACTAGGAAACAGATTTTAACATAATCTTCACGAATGTGTTCAGAAAATATCAGAAGAGGTTTAGGTATTTCAAGTAGATTTATGTTACTAATTAAAATTTGATATTTCTTGGCGTAAAAAATAAACCATAATATTTTTGCATGAAAACGTACAGAACGTAGGGATGATGTCAAAATTGTCAGTTTGACATACGGAAAGAAGCATCTAGCGCCATCTCTTTTTTATTTATAATTTTATTATGGCTTCGCATTATTACTATCGTGCATATAGCCAGTGTCGCGGTCAAAGAAAATTAAATCCAATGCAGGAGCGTTTTTTGAATTTGGAACATTACAACGCTCCAGCAATTTTGTATGAACATGTGTATGAAGCGGCGTGCTGGGGTTATTAAAAACTTAAATACTCTTTGATTGGATCTCTTTTATCAAAGTACTAGCGACCCGCCTCGGCTTTGCACGGCTATATTATGCATGTATTATCTTCTTATCTATATCTATACATATAAAATCCTTTGTCCTGACTGACTGACGGATCATCGCACAGCCTAAACCGCTCATCGTAGAGACTTTAAACTTGGAGGGTGTGTTTTTTGTATGACGTAGGCATCCGATAAGAAAGAATTTTCCGAAATTGTACCCCTAAAGGGGTGAAAAAGGGGGGCAAAGTTTGTATTGGACAACGTGATTCCTTAGTCCAATCTATTTCAAATTTTGCATAAACATTCTTTAACAGAATTAATGGAACACGTGTTTCGTATTTTATTGAAATTCATCCCCTAACGGGGTTAAAAAGGGGAAGAAAGTTATTTTAGGAGTGATTTGCTTCGAAGTTGATATCAATACTCTTTAGTGCTTTTGATTAGATTGGTAACATACTCATTAATCTATGATTGGTAAGACGTCACTTCAAGCTGACAGCGTTAACGTAAAACCTAAGAGGTTGAAAACTTCGAACATTGAACTGAAAAAAGGTGTCTTGCCATTTAGTACTGGGAACTTGACATAGTATTTTTTTTTTGCGCGATACGTTTGCTAATGCTACCTGTCGATAGAGGACATTACGGCAAATGAAATATGCCTTTACACCAAATCTCATAGGTGTCTCGGAAATGGGGTATTTGACCAAACGTTATGACTAAGATTTTATCAAAAGTGCGCTGTGCACAAATAATGCTTTCTAACCAAACTTCTAAATCATCTCGGAGACGGGATATTTGTTAAAACATAGAACTGTTATAGGATAGCCACTGAATCACTTAAAACTCTATATTTTTATAAGGATACGCCAAAATTACTCTCTGCGCAACTGTTCAGCCCTACCTAATAATAAAATTTTGAACAATTTGCCAAAAGTCACAGTTCCCAAAGTTAGTAGATACTAATTATTAGGTAATTTAAAAGAAATATCTTTTGTTATGAATACGAAAATACCTAAACAAATGAATAGGACTTTTACACCTTTTTCATTTTTAAAATGGACAGGAAAGTGATCTTTTAAGGGTTCCTTTTTTACCTTTTAAGGTACGGAACCCTAAAAACACAAAAGATGACTATGATAGATAGGTAATTACTAATTAGCACGATATGATTAAAGATTTACTCATGTGGTAATCGTAGAGTTTTGTGCATTATTGGCTCTGTGTTAGAAAGACAGAAATAGAAGAATTCATTTTTTTTGTTTAGAACTTTAGGTACTTAGACGTATAGCCCATTTTGGATCCCATCCCAAGAGAATTGGGTGCACCCGAGGTTTTCGTGTTCCAAGTTAAAATACATCTCATTCAAAATCTATCTTCTCTATACATATAAAATTCTTTGTCCTGACTGACTGACGGATCAACGCACAGCCTAAATCGTAGAAACCTGAAACTTATAGGGTGTGTTCTTCGTATGACGTAGGCATCCGATAAGAAATTAATTACCTACCGGGTTTAAAAAAGAGTAGAAAGTTATTTTAGGCGATTTGCTTCGACTCGAACTCCATAGTGCTTTTGATTAAATTAAGTAAGTACATTTTATTTTGACACACATGTTTCAAACTCAATCTAATTTGAAATCAACAAAAAATAATCCTATTTTAACTATTTAGAACTCCTGCGTGGACGAAGTCGCGGGCAAAAGCTAGTTAATAAATATATGTATCTGTACGTCTAAATGTTTATCTACTCACACAAAGGAGGACGGGTCGGAAAACTTTTGTTCCTCTGCCACCATCTTCCTACCTTCACTCGCGTCCTACGAAGGTCCCCGTTTATTTTGGGAGTCTTTGAGTCACAAGCGCATAGATGTCTTCTTGGAAAGCGTGCTACATCTTAGGCGCGAAACACACAAAAGCAGAACAGCTACGATTACATTTATTTCTATGTTGTTACATGTTGAAGTTCACAATTTTGTGCCAACACGATGCTTTAATTTTTATGCTGCTTCAAACTTGTCCATACAAAACGCGTCGCATCGCTATCGTGCTGCTTTTGTGTGTTTTGCGTCTGAGACAGCATAGTCACTTAACATCGTGTAAGATGGTTGTCAAACACTGCAACTGACCTATTAAAAAAACTAACTTAGGTACCTAACTAAATGTACCTAATACTTACATTGCCTATCTGCTCATAAATACGTTATCTACCAACATTGATAGAAATCAAGTTATTTGAAATCGAAATGAGATCAAACATTTCCGCACCCACCAAGTAAATACCTACGTTGATAGTCGTAAAAAGGAAAACATAAATGGAATCCACAAGATTACGGCAGTAATCACGTACAATGGTCAGGTAATTGGATCATCCGAAATAGTGAATGGTTCTTGCAGTGTGTGCCAGGCCCTTGTCGATCTATTATGAGATCTATAGGTACCAACAAATCTCTTGTTTGTCGGACCTATTCATACCTACATAGATGTATGGTTAGAAAGGTATGGTCGCCCTAAGTAGAGCTCCAAAACGGCTGTTCTATGAATGTTTTCAACACAAGCAAGATTCTAGGCACCTGCTTTAGTTGAAGTTTAAAGTCTTTTATCTCATGAATTAAAAATTATTAGAATGAAAATATTTTTTTTACATAAGATAGGTCAGCGTTTGACCACTATCACACCTGCCTGATGGTAGGTAGCGATGCGGCCTAAGATGTAACATGCCTTCATAGAAGATACCTATTCAGTCGCGACTTGAAGACCCCCAAATTGTATACGTCAGGAAAGACAGACGTAGGCAACCGATTCCATTCTCTTGCAGTACGAATAAGGAATGACGAAGCAAAGCGCTTATTGCGAACGTCTAGTACGTCCACCATGAATCGGTGCCGCACACCACCGCTGGTTGTATGACGAAAGAATGGAGATGACAAGATTGGCTATTCCAATAATAGATAGTCATTTTAGAACTCTACGGTGGGACTGTTATGCTGCCGACCTACCTACGTACCCACACTATGGCTACTTACTATTAGATCTAGTGGAGTTTTAGTTGGTTGCCATCTTTAAAAGCCAGAAGAAGTCCCACGATACACCCGCTGCTCAGGGAGAAGTAGCATATTGCACATTTTCACCACTTTCAATAAAAGTTATTAAATTTTTCATCTACATACATCTAGGTACCTCCCTCATGATTCAACTTTAATTTCAGTTGCAGAATATTGTACCAAGTTTTGCAAACAAAGGAACAGGTAAGTACCTAAGTATAAAATTAACGGAATTACTTAATCCACGTTAAAGGCGCAGTTCTCAGAATATCACTGAATGTATGGAGGATGCGTTGGTGTCGGCATTGCAGACTCTGCGGCAATGTACATTTAAGTGCAACCGAGCGAAAGGAATAGAGACGAACGATATAATAAGAAGTAAAGAGGTATTAAAGAGCCTTTCGTGATATATTCAAGTGCGAGGTTAGCATGGAATCGCTAATTAGTTGCAGCGAGCGTCCTTAACGAGCTAAAAGGTATTATCTATGAAATTGTAGTTAGTTTTAATGATTCTACTAATCACACTGACAGCTTTGTTAAATTCGCATCGTAGCCAGGTAAAGTTTTTAATACAGGGCGAGGACAAAGTGCAATACCTGGAAATCGCAGCTTATCTCGATAGCTCTATGTCACCTCTAGTAAAACAGATGTGAATAAAGTACAATAGTTGTCTATTTCAGTTGTATAATAATCTTAAACCTACTTACCTACCTATGCTTATTTTTAACATTGTAGTACTGATTCTCTGTAAGTACATCTAAGTGAATAATATTCACTGTTGAAAATGTAATCCTTCAAGTCAACGATACGAAATGCATACCTATATATGTACAGACAGACCTACCTCACGGCACGGATTTCCTTTAGAAGATTTCGAGATCAAGCGAGAACATAAAAATTTAGAAACAGATGCTCGGAGGGCATACGGATTGCGCGTTGGAGCGAAATAAAATATTTAAACGGGGAAGAATCCCGGTAACCTCACAAAGCACCCAACACTTGCTCGCTACTTCCTTTTTCTGTTTCAATGGTTTTTTCTACACGTACCTACTTACAAATATCCACCGTATCTACTTATATATAGGTTTATAGAAACAGATAGGTATTAAAGCCAGGTTCTACCAAAATCAACCTCTGTTTTAAGCAACTTTAAGTAAAATCAAATACTCTTTTATATTTGGACTAGCTGCGCCCCGCGGTTTCACCCGCGTAAGTCCCGATCCCGTGGGAATATCGAAATAAAAAATAGCCTTATAACCTTCCCCGATAAATGGGCTATCCAACTGTTTTCCAAAATCCCTACGCAATAACAGATATAACAGTTCCATGTTTCAACAAATATCCCGTCTCCGAGATGGTTTAGAAGTTTGGTTAGAAAGCATTATTTGTGCACAGTGCATTTTTGAAAAAAATTAAGACATCGCGTTTGGTCAAATACCCCATTTCCGAGACGCTTATAAGAGATTTGGTGTAAAGGCATATTTCATTTGCCGTAATGTCCTCTATCGATAGGTACCTATGGTTCTCAAAAATACCGGGCATTAAAATGCTATGTCAAGTTTCCAATACTAAATGGCAAGACACCTTTTTTCAGTTCAATGTTCGAAGTTTTTAGCCTCTTTGTTTTTACGTTAACATCAGCTGCTGTCAGCTTGAGGTGACGTGTTACCAATCTAATCAAAAGCACTAAAGAGTATTGATATCAACTTCGAAGCAAATCATCCCCAAAATAACTTTCTACCCCTTTTTAACCCCGTTAGGGGATGAATTTCAATAAAATACGAAACACGTGTTCCATTAATTCTGTTAAACAATGTTTATGCAAAATTTGAAGTATATTGGACCAAGGAATCACGTTGTCCCCATTTTCGCCCCTTAGGGGTCGAATTTCGCAAAATCCCGTCTTAGTGAGCACCTATGTCATAAAAGGAACCCCCATGCAAAATTTGAGACTCCTAGCACTTGTAGTTTCTGAGATATCGTGATGAGTGAGTGAGTCAGTGAGTCAGTGATTTTCTCTTTTATATATATAGATATAAATGGATATTGACGTTTAATTACCATAATTGTGTTTGTTTTGTTTGAAAATATGATATGAACAACTTTTTTCGATATAAAAAATGTTACAAAACAGAGAATTATTTGATCGTTTATCCGGTTTAATTCAAACAATAGATAACTAAAGTTTCTAAAAAATGAATCAAATGATAGGTTTTGACTTTTAGGACTTAATAACTTAGAAGAAACTGTCTTACGAAAAAAAAGGTCGGAGGTTTGCAGCCGCCCAATTGCCGTATTCTTATGCAGCGCGTCTTGACTGCGTTTGCGTCATAACCATAGATTTCGTATTGCTAAGACGCACTCGTCACGCAGTTACTCATGTGGTTTAGGTTTGCGTAACGTGTGCGTGACGAGTGCGTGACGAGTGCGTAACGTGTGCGTAACGAGTGCGTCTTAGCAATACGAAATCTATGGTTATGACGCAAACGCAGTCAAGACGCTTGGGCGGCAGGTCTTTTATTTGTTACCTCTTCACGAACAAACAACTAAACCGATTTCGATAAAACTTAATAAGACAGCTGTTTGAGACCCTAGAATAACAGAAAAGTAAAATAACTGAAAAAGTAGGTAAATAAAAATCAAAGCACTTTGTTAATCATATTTTTATTCACTTTGCAGTAGGTAATTACAGTTGAAAACAGTATAATATTCTGTGAATGTTTCTCTCTTGAAGAAACATGAAATTAAATACAATATCAGTATTATCATTATGTTTTTAACAATAATATGAATCGTGAGTGCAAATTTAATTTTGAATTGAAGATGCACAACTCTGACTTGAAGAAGCCTAGTTACTGTAGGTACTACCGAGCCGAACACCGTCAACCTTTCCTTTATACTCGTTACTGATGTCTCTTGTTAAATGTAAACAAACACCACTTAATAATACAAGTAACAATGACGAAAGGAATCAGTTGCCGCCTCTTTAACTTTCGTTATCATGATAAAAAAGCACTTGCGATTTCGTTAAGTATACATATTACATGATGCCTCTCTCTTACCGTTTTATAATCGAGAAATATGTAAGAAGAAATTTTTATGGAATTATAATAACAATAGGTAAATAAATATTTTATTTACAGTTTAAAATTTTATCGCCTATCTATTATATTTTCGGGCGTTTAGGAAACGAACTGTACCATTAAACTAAGTAACTTATATGTGAGTATGAAAATGATGGTTCGATCTATTAGCGTTAGCTAGTTCGCTAGGTCTAGCTAATGTGTCGTTAAACAATTGCCCGCCAGACGGCGCTGGGCGGCGCGAGCGCATGAACCAGGGGCCTCCTTCCTACATTCCCATCAATCGAGCTCCTTAATTGGGTTCCAACAATACCTACACAGTCCATATACCTACTATCAAATGCTAATTCCTATATAAATAAATTTAACTTGAACTTAATTTATATTTTTTTGGCACATTAATTTGACAACATACCTAAAATAAACTTTTTAAACTCACACGATTTGTATTCATAGTAATTATTTTCCCGGGTCTTAATCGCGTATTTTTTGTAAAAATAAAATACGCGATTAAGACGCCGTTAATTTATATTTTTTTGGCACATTAATTTGACAACATACCTAAAATAAACTTTTTAAACTCACACGATTTGTATTCATAGTAATTATTTTCCCGGGTCTTAATCGCGTATTTTTTTTTTTACAAAAAATACGCGATTAAGACCCGGGAAAATAATTACTATGAATACCTAAAATACTTGTAATTCGTTAAACCTTTGTTCCGTCCATAATTATAACTTTATTAAAATAAAATAATTTCCTTAAACTCACAATGGAATCTGATAGGTATTTTTATTATCTCAATAACGGAATATTTCCAAGAACATTAAACTTCGAACAAATTTCTATTAAATCGTAAGATTTTTTACCGGAAACATTATGTCAAAAGTTTGAAACAATTCAATGAGGGTTCCCTACAAGTTATTTGTCTTCTTTCTTATTTCAATATTTTTATATAACTTTTGAGAGTTATTTTTTAAATTGTTAGATAAAAAATGTTAGATTTGTAATATCTCTACTTGTGTGTGCAATAAAGCGTTCTATCTATCTATCTATCTCTGAATCTTTTGTGTTGAAAGCTAACCGATATGGAAGAAGGTTCTCAAGTTACGTAGGTACCTATTTCTTTATTTTAATAGATGCATAGGTACATGAACTGTGTAGAATAGAAGCTTCTGTTAACCCTCAAGTAATTTGGCTCTAAAAACAAATTATTCAGTTAATGAAAACAGCTTATAAACACGTATGATAGATATTTAGAATAAGTATGTATTTACAATCCACTTAGTCGACTTGAGTTTTAACATCTCACGATTTGGTACACTCTTACAATTAACTGTATAACAAAATTCATTGCGAATTTTTCTAAATAAAATGTTAAGTTAATACATGGGTATGGATAAAACCATTCAAGCTTAAGAGGTTCCTTTACGAATCAAACAAGTTTGACATAAAATGGGATTGGAAGTTCAATTTTTTTCTCAAAAACCTTTAAAACATGTCGAGAATCGTGAAGGGACACCTTAATAATAAAAGTGATTGGCACATCTGATTCAATCAAATCAAATGAAACTAAATATGGGTCTTCTTACTTATTTAGGTTTTATAGAAATGATGTTGGTATAAAACGTTATTTAGTATTATTTTTTACATTGGAACAATCTATTTCTTATATCATATTAATTTGGCAGTACAGATCTTTTACCAATACTGATTCAAATAATCAGTTTAACACTACTCTCTTAGCATACGCCCAATTTCATTATCTGACAACATATTACAACACACTGAATTTACCATGAACTGATTTGAACGAATCGTCCTCATTACGTTAATTATTATTCTCACAAATTCTTATAAAACTGACAATGACCGAATTATTCCCTAGACTGTCAATAACAACAAATATTAGGATAAATTATATTAAAATCTTAAAATGGTTTACAATTAATGGTTCAAGTCTTCCGGGATATTTATAATAATTAAAGCTTAAATTCAATGGATATGAAATCCATCCTCTGATTCAGCACAAAATCTTATCGATACGTTCAATTTAGCCAACTTTTGGCACTCGCGGTACCTTGTTTTGGTATTCAGTTAAGGTAAATTATAAGTTAACGTATCTATTGTAAAATATAATTCGAGTCAATCAATATGTAATAAAAATCATATTAAAAAAGAACATAATAATCAATGGTGTGTCATTGCATACTTTCAATTCATAGAATCGATAAAATAAATAGATAGAAGTAGTTAGGATTCTTAGAGCTAAACAACGTAACGTAAATACTTACACCCTTTCAGGGTGAAATGCACGAAGTGAACAATGCACCGCACAGCACAGCGCGGCCGCTGCGCGTGCGCTCGCGTGCTCGTGCTACACACTTACTTCACACAATCTAAACACCTCGATGTATCTAAACGATTTCATTTTATTTTAAAGATAATATTGTCTTGTCAAAATCTCACTCCACGACACTCGGCAAATATTAGCGAGTCGTATATACTACGTATATATAAATTTGATAAAGTTAATTCGTAATATACCATAATAATATTTATTCGTAAAAACACTAGTCGATCGTTCAAAGTTCACAGAGGGCACGAGAATAGTTCGCGGGTAGAGAGTGTGAGTAGAGCGTGCCGCGTGTTGGGGTGGCGCGGGCGCGGCCGAGTGCGAGGCGCGCGCTCTCAACAAGCGGCAGATAGGCGAGGAGGCGCGCGCGGCGCCAGCGGCGGCACCGACTGCGACGCCGCCGCCGGCACCGGCGCGGGTACAGAGGCGCGCCGTTAAATGATGCTCTCGCGGTTCCGCTCGTTCTCCTCCTGGGAACTCACCGAGCTGCCGCCGCAGATCTGCATCTCTATCTCCTGCAGTCTGTCGGAACGATATACCACAGTTCACTACCTTAACGTGAGACCGTTGCTCTATGGAAAACTTAAATAAAAGTGAGGGAGTCGAATCGGATAGTCGAGTTACCTCTGGTCGACTTCCCACTGCTGTTGGCTGAGCTTGGCAGACATGGCGGCGTTCTCGGTTTCGACGGTGTAGAGCCGCTCGCGGAGCCGCTTGATCTCGCACTCGAGCACCTCGTGCGAATCGAGATGCGCGCGCGGCGCCACGGTGCTACTGCCGCCGCCGCCCGCGCCGCTCGACCGCGCGCTTGACGCCAGCGACAACACAGGGGATGCTACACGAAGGGGGCTTACTGACGAACTGTAACAGTAATATCTCACTTAATATTTTCTTCCTTCGATATCTCGTCACAGAGAACATCAGAATATCTTTTACATTACCTATAAAGCTGGTCCCGGTAGGAAGGCGGGTGTGAGGGGTGCACCGGCGGCAACACCGGCGCCGAGGGGAGTTGCATCTCCTCTATGGGTATTCGACCGCTTGTCTCGACGAGGCCGGGCGTCGACTGACATCGGCCCATCGCCACTACAATTTCAGAAGCTTGTCAACACAGATCCTACACGTATTATTTTAAAATGTGACCAGGCGAACGGCGAATTACCTTTTTCGAGCGGTGCTTTCTTATATTTCTCAAGTCTCTTGACGGCAATGGCTTCGAGGCGGACCCTGGCGGCGGGGTACTCCTTGAGCACGTCCCACATGTCCTTCTTGCTGAGCACGAACAGGTCCGAGTAGCCGACGGAGCGCACCGACGCTGTCCGCCGGTTGCCTGTCGACGTGTCATCCACACACTCCGTGCCAACCGGTGTTCGGTCCTCGGGAGCGCATCGCGCGGCCTGCATGTGTACAGGCCGCACGCGCGCTCCCCGACTAGCGACTACCGGGGGAAGGACCGAAACACCGGCGGCAAGGTACTTTAGATGGAATTAAGGAGCTAGAGATAAAGCTTAACAATATAAACTACGACGAAGTCATAAAACACGCAGGGATCAATCCGGGGAGACATCACGGTTATTGTCAAAATAATAAGAAGCCATCATCTCTAGGTACGAGTCGACTCGTTTCAACCGATTAGATACAAAGACAAAGCTATAAAGTAAGTAGACATAAAATTAAACTATAGAATACTATAAAATTTTTGGAAATAGAATCTGTAAAAGAACGAAGCACTTCTACTAGTTTAGTTAGCGCAGGTACTGATTTAAACTAAAAATGTTTTATGAATCGACAGTAGTTAGATAATAATGAGTCAAGACCTTAAATTACGCGGGAGAAAACGCTTAAAAATAAGGGTGCATGCACCAAGAGGTCACGCCAAATATAAATAAATACTCGGGGAGGATGCAAAGCGATCGGGGACACTGCCTTCATACAACCAAAGGAGTAAACAGAACGCAAGAGTTAATTACATGACAAAAATCTAAAACAAGCCACTCAAATATAATTTTTAAATAATTATAGAAAAGCTTACCATTCGGTCATGGTTCGAATTACGAAGTAGAAAAAAAAACTCGCTTCAATTTAAAAGGTAAAAATCATCGAAATAAATTACTAAAGATACCATATTGTTTATAAATTAGAGAAATGTTCAAAAGCATTCCCTATGCGTATGTAAGTATTGCACAAACCGGTTACCACTGATCGCTCGTTCACTTGGCACATTTTAATTAAAATACGCTATGATAATAGCGCGTAGATATGTAATCGAGGATCAGTATGGCAACACTCGTGTTCAGGATGATGTCCCAGAACCTGTTGGTAGCGCGGTGGCCGCTCCCTCGGCCCTGACTGCAGCGTCTCCTCGAAACGTTTGCTTATCGAAACTTTTCAAAAAATAAATAAAATAGAATAATAATGGCGTGGCGTCTCGGGCCGTTGCGATATTTACCAAGTTGTTTACCTGCCGTGCCCATGTTCAGTATTGAAATTTCGCCAAAATAAGAACCCGCTTTGAGTGTTGCCAACACGGTCTTGCCGTTGTCGCCTACCACCTGCAGTTTTCCACGATTCACTATGTACATTTCTTTACCGACTTCACCTGGAAACAAGACAATAAGTCGAGACGCTAGCTTTTCATTCGCAAAAGTGAATGTAGAAAATACTTACCTTTCCTACAGATATAGTCACCGGGAGAAAATAACACGGGTCGCAACCTTAAAACTAGCTCACACAGGAAACCCGCTTCTGTATTCTGGAATATCTCCACCCTAAAACAATATAATATAATTTATGGATAACATTTAAAACTTCCTAAAAGTTTGTAAATTAAAAATCAGGTAAGTACTCGAAACTGTGAAAACTGAAAATACTGTCAAATACAGAAATACTCAGAAGAGCCATTTGGCGACAAAAATACGTATCGTATAAACGAACACTTATGCATAATTCATGGAAGTAAAAAGCGAATGTTTCTCTTTTTAATTATACAACACGGGATATTAAGCTTGAACTGCCACGCTGCATTAATGTGGCTCAATGACAAGGTACCTACTCGTATTATACGAATAAACAAACAATGGAAAGTATCTTTATTTTTTGCATATCATTTTTCTTATAATTAATGCCAGAACTTCATTCGAAGTTGTACGAGACACATTATACCTACCTATGTTATTAAATACACAGCTCTATTCTACAAAAAGATTTGAGACTAACACAATTGCAGAAAATTTTACTCTACCATCAAAGGAACCAAATGCAAATTACATTAAGCGCAGATGTTAGGGTGCCTCACTAATTTGCCTGATCCAGTGACAATTTCATTATCCTTAAAGTCTGAATCTGTTCTTTGTGATTGTCGCTGGGGAATAAAGCGTCGTCGACTCAGAACTCGAATGTTCTTAACAGTGCCAAAGCTGACTAACGAACTTGAACTCGACTAATCGTACCTACTTCCTTATGACGAAGTCTAGTCGCAGCTTGTTAATTGTTAGTTGCAAATTATTTACGTCGTACTCAGATATGAACCTCTTACAAGATAATTTAATATCGCTAGGTGTGTCGTTAGAGTGAAGGAGTGAGGGTGATCAACAAACAATTAAGTACTCAGTATTTTTAGACATACAACCGTACACAAAAGATACAGTTTTATACCATCACTAGCTGTCCCGGCAAACGTTGTTTTGCCATATAAAAAAAACTAAATCAAAATCGGTTCAGGCGTTCGGGAGCTACGATGCCACAGACAGACACACACACACAGACACGTCAAACTTATAACACCCCGTCGTTTTTGCGTCGGGGGTTAAAAATCATACAAATCGGTTCAGCCGTTTAGGTGTAGTTTGGCAACTAACACCGCGACACGATTGACATCAATATTTATACGTCACTCAATTGTTTTGCCTTCCCGGCACCTCTCCATTAAAACTCGAACTTTATGTTATGGTATTAAAGTTCTTATTGACTTGTATTATTACGAATCGTTTGTATGGTATGGAGTATAGAAAAGTGTTGTTTTTAGACATTTTCAGGCAATTTTTTAATTTTTTCTCTCCGTTAGAACCATCCTCGTACCTTATGGAATATTCTAAAAAAAGAATTGGCCAAATTGGTCCAGGCGTTGTTGAGTTATGCGCTTACCAACACATTTTGCGATTCATTTTTATATATAAGATTTATCCATTATACAACTATGGATAAAACAATTAACCTTAAAATAAAATCAATATATGAGTATGTACTACTAACTTTCTTATAAAGGTTTCTTATAAATTTTTGCATTAAAAAAAACAAACGACAATCTGTAGGGGAAAAGTAATCAATAAGTCTAAAACCCATTAAGCCACGAAAAGTTTCATACCTCTTAATAAAATACTCAATGAGTAAGTAGGTAAGTTCAAGTAAGAAATTAAAACGTACCTCTTTAGAGTGTCTAAATGTACATTAATAGCTATCTCCGCTTTGAGCTTGTCTGGAAGGCAGGAGACGGCCTTCTCCTCATCTGAGCACTTCTGCGTGAGCCATAGGTAGTCGAACCACTTGATAACCTTTACTTGCAAATGTGTCGGCACTCGTCGCATACGCATATACGTCTTCACTCCATCCAGTTTGGCTAGAACAACAAAACACACATGTAATAGCGGTCAGGATCTATTAAAATCATAACAACTCCCTATTAGAAGAAAAAACAATAATTAAATAAATATTGCAGGACATTACACAAATCGCCATCTAGCCCCAAGCGAAGTAACTAGAATGTGCTATGGGTGCTAGACAACGGATATACTACTTATAAACTTTTTTGCAAATATAAACTTATAATACATAGAAACAACCAGATCACAGACAAATATCTAAGCATAAATACTTGTCTGAGGCGGGAATCGATGGTGACCATTGAGCCAACTGTGTCGTCTGTGTATCCATGTGACAAAATAGTAATGCATCGTTACTATTTTGTAACAAGTACTTAGTATGTATGCTGTTTCAAGTTTGCTAACAATAATTCTCCTATCTGTTATCCGCCTACAATGATATTGTTCAATTTACAACAGTATCACGAAAACTTCAGAGACAGCTCTACAAAGCTGTAAACCTACCTACCGTTTTATAAATCTCACTTAATCCCACCTGTCGTCGTGAAGCTACTAACTTAAGTTAAGCTAAGTGGGGCACCTCGTGTGTCAAGCGCTAACTTGATGTCGCTAACAAATAATTGCAATCTCGAGTTAACCAAAACTATTAACAACATTTTCTACCAACGTCATAGACGAGGCTAAGTTTGATACACTTATAATTTGGATATCTTGGTCAAAATCTCGATTCTCTTTAAATAACGCTTGCAAATCTTAAACCGTTACACCGATTTCATCAAACATAGCTAATATTACTCACGAAAAATGAATCTTTCAGACATTCAAACAAATCTAGGAATTAAACTTTTTTAATTAGAACGGTTCGTGATCGCGATAATTATTGAAAACGAGATCGCAACTCGTTCTATTAAAAATAATGAACTAATCGTATAAATCGTGTCATAATCTTCCTGCCCTTATCCCAATGTATTTGGGGTCGACGAAGTATGTCTTCTTATTCCATTCACTCTTATTAGTCGTCATCTCATCGTTTACATTCATCTCTCTCATGACTTGTTTCACGCAGTCCATCCATGTTTTCTTAGGTCGCCCTTTGCCTCTCCATCCCTCTACATTCTACTCATCACTCTTCCAGTCACATGCGTCTCCTCTCTTCTCATCACATGTCCATACCAAGTATATCAACTCAAATGGTTCCCTTTTACTTTTTGAGTAACTGGTGCTACTTTCAGGTTGCCTCTAATATACTCATTCCTTATTTTATCCATACTCGATACTTCACACATCCATCTCAACATTCTCATTTCCGCTGCATGCATTCTTCTCTTATCCTTCTTCTTCTTCAGGGTCCAGCATTCCGATCCATACATGACGACAGGTCATAACACGGTTGTATAGATTTTACCTTTCAGTTTAAGGGACATCCGTGTAAATCGTGTGAGAGTGTATAAAACTTTTTGTATGGGATTTACAACCGCCGCCTTTAAGTTGGCCCTGATACATATCCAATAAATTGGATCACAGTTTCGTCTCAAATATTTGCTTGACTCGCTCAGTGAATAGAATATTAACTAGTTATTATGGATTAATATCGGATCAATCGAACTACCTACCTACTGCTACGTGGAGTTATGTTATGTCAGTTCAAATAGGTAAAACCACAGTGACATACACAACAATATGTAGGTATTATAGGTATCAACTGATATTAAATCAATGCATAACTTGAACAGTAATGAATCTCAATATTTCATTTAAATTCGTATAATTTTACATCAATTTGCCTGTCATCAGAATCAATCGGAAATGCGGTTTTAAACCGAACTGCCATATTTATTATTTACGCTACGATGAAATAGGTAATTTGCAATTTCATAGAATAGCTTACAAGCAGAACCATGCAATTTATATTTTATAGTAATTACCTATAGTAAAACATAGGTTACTTTAAATATATATCTACATCGTGTAGGTAATACTAAATATTAATATAATTTATTGAAATTAATTAATTATTGAATGAACTAAGAATAATAAAACACCGTTATTATTTCAAAACGGATAGAATGCTTCACTGTTTCCGATAGGTACCTAATAGATATTGGAAAATTAACCGCAAACGCGTCTCTGTATGCTTGGAGCAAATGCAGAATATTTAGCGAATGCAAGGTATAATTTAATAGAGCTGTCGACAGCTCTAAATAACACTGACTCTATAAATTAAACTTTCAAAAGTCTACTTTCAAGACAGTGCTTCCGTTTTAAGTTTCCATTATCTTAACTGAAAACATAACCCCTTTTCTTCTTTCCTAGTGAGTGAGTTCGCAAAAAAACTAACCCGAAGTTATCGCGCAGTTCTTTTTATAAAAGAATAAAATTGTTTTACGTTATTGCTAGTTCCATCGTCGAATATAAATGGTAAGATATATAATTTTTGGCATCGCTTCCTTATCCTAATTTATACAGCTCATTTCGGAGATATTGCAGCAGCTTGATAGTCTGGTGACTTTAGTTTTCTTTTCTGTGTGAACGTTATTTATGAGATTTGACAAAAACTTTCGTTTATTGGTCGTGGTCCGATCGCCGGAGTTATCAATCGAACCACGGGCAAATAAAACTGTCCGCAGTTCTATTTCTAGTTAGTGAAAGAGGGACAAATGCATAAGTTAAATATCTAGCTGTTGTAGGTAGCATTTTAGCTACGTTTACACTGCTGAAACTAATAGAAAATCTATACTAATATTACAAAGGTGAAGAGTTTGTTTGTTTGAAAGCGCTAATCTCAAGAACTACTGGCTCGAATTGAAAAATTATTGATATTACCACGGGATCAGGACTTACGCGGGTGAATCTGCGGAGCGCAAATAGTCACAAATATTTTTAATAAATAATTGCTCTATGCAGGGAAAAATGATTTTTGTGTTGTATAGTCCATTTATCGAGGAAGGCTATAGGCTACTTTTCAATTTTGGTTTTCCCACGGGATCGGGACTTACGCGGGTAAAAACGCGGAGCGCAGCAAGTCAGAAATATTTTTAACTAATAATTGCTCTATGTAGGGAAAAAAGAATGGTGAAAGATTTTTTCATAAACAATAAGGTGTCTCTAAATTGCTACGAAATATAAATTTTGCGTCATGTGAATTCAAACAGTGATTCTATCTAAGTACCTTTAGTACAGAACTACCGGTCAAATGAATAAGCCAGACCTCTACACTGTTGGAATATTATAGTATGACCGACTTATTATCGTCGGAGAGGATTAAATTTTTCTGAGAAATTGGCTCTCTCGGATACTTTTAGTAATTTGAATTCTAGACGCATTGCTCTTTTTCTATGCAATTTTAACAATGTGACTCCAAAGTAAAATGAGTTTTTATGTCCATTATTCAGTAGAAAGGTTGAGTAGTTAGTCGAAGAAAAGCTAACAAAACGAAACGATTATTTAATTGCGGAACAATATTTAAACTGTTATTTATTTTATTAAATTAAGCGGAAACCACAGTGAAGCAGAGACTCCGCCATCCAAACAAGTACTGAAGGGACTATTGTTTACGCAACAACATGAACCAACAATAAACGTTCCTGCACAAAAACGAGTTGAGTCAACAGTGCTTTCACCCTTTTCTTTACCAGTACAATATCAAGGCCCATTCCCATTGCCATGATGATGGTATTTATACGACGATATGGGTGTATTTAAATTCCGGTCATTTGTATTTCAGACACCTCATTTTAACAGACTCGTCAGTTTGTCTTCTATGAAACAGACTTGCCTAAAATTTGATAGGTACACCGTTCGCATTTATGAAGGTTTTGTGCTCTGATAAAGTTTATACTGCAGGTATTCAGTAAATCAATCTGGTGTAGTTAGTTAGTTCTTTTTTTTTAAACAAAATAGGCTTGCATTTGATGGGCAGCGAAGATGAAGCCGAAGATGTAGCATGCTCGCCTAGAAGGTACACCTATTCATTCTAGACTTGAAAACTCCAAGGTTGTAGTTTTGTGGAAACAGCGACGCGCGAGTTCTTCAGTAAAACGTGCTGATATTTGGAGTAATTTTATATTGCTTAAAGAAAGGGTAGAGCGACCAAACGACAACAGCACGGTCTGCGCTAGGCGCCAACATCCACGACCACCCGCCTAAGCCGCCCACCAGAAATCACGTTCACGACACGCTACATTAGTTCTCCTACACAAGGCCAGAATAATAGGTGCTTATTTATTTAACAAAATGATATCGTCCCTATTTTCCTCCTCCGAGATAAGGATTTTAAAATTTCAACCTTAGTGCGAATAATTCCCTCATAATTTTCTGGAGCGAAACATCGCCGCTAAATTGGTTACACAATCAGGAAGCCCTTGTTTCACAAATTTGATCACAGAATTTTCTTTATATTACTTATAAATTAAATTATTTCCCGCAGCGGTGGGTGACTTAACGCACAGAGGTAGGTCGACGTACGATGCGTAACATAATTCCGTTTGATGATGTAGAGCTGTAGGTCCGTAAGCTACTTTGGCAAGCACTTTGATTTAACAAAATGTCATTTTTGGTTGTGAGGGAAACTGGCGCTGTGAACATTGTTATGGTAATATGCGAACCATCAATGTAAAATATGAAATTCAAAATACCCGATTTGTCTAAGGCACTGTCGCTGAGTCACGGCTGCCTGCGTACACAATCCGAGGACAGGACACGGCCACCAATTTGAATATAAACTAGGTACTTCCAAGAGAACTGTGCATGCGATTGTTTACACTATGCGACTACAGACGCCCCGCGCCCTCGACTTGTTCTCTCTATTGAACTGAACTTAAGTTCAGAAAGCGCACGAAGTTTACAAGTACCAGGTGCCGCAGATCATTTTAATACTTTTACAACGTTTAACTTTGAATTTATATGTTCGTTAAGTGCTTAAAACCTATCGAAATACCCAACAATAGTTAAAATATTGAATAGGTAAGTAAAAGTTTGAGCTAGCTGTGCCGGCAAACGTTGTTTTGCTATTAAAAAAAACCGCAAAAAAATTATAAATCTAACCGTCCCACCCAAACGCATAAAAAAAACATTTAAATCGGTCCAGTCGTTTAAGAGGAGTTCAGTGACAAACACACGTATAGTAGAATTATATAAAGAATATATAAATATGAATTCAAGCAAGCAAGAATAGTTATAGTAGGTAGGTATTTAAATTAATTAAAAAAAAATTATCGTATTGAACAAAATAAAACAAAACAACGTTAAAATAAATACGGTTATACGTATGCAGCAGTACTCGACCCGAGTTGCTTTCATATATAAAAGGTACATAAAGTTATTTCAGAACGTAGAAAGTTAACAAGAATAGAGTGTACCGACCTGAAAAATGTTTTATATGATAAGGCGATGGTTTTCTTAAGTACCTAGTCGTAATAAGACTGAATGTGGATAGAGGTATGTGTTTTCAAAAGAATACCACACGAAAGCTGATACATAGACATCATTCCAGAGCGTTAAAGAGGCAATTAGCAGACGCCTCGCCCGACAGAAGCTACGAGCTGCATAGAGGTAGACAGCTCGTTTGCATAAACATAAACAGCATAAACATTTAGAACTTACAAGCTTTGCGGCCGCGAGTAAATCAAATCGCAGAGCTTTAAGCTACTAAGATTGGAAAGTACGCGTTTTCGCGTTGTTAAACTTATAAGTAAACCCTACCTAAAATAATGAAAAGAGAAACCACCTTGCAAAAACATGTGAAATTGGTGAATGAGACGACCTTCGACGGGCAACCTGGCCTTGGTCAAGTTTGCAACTATGACGTCGCCGCGCACCGCCCCGGTTTGAGTTAGACGGCCAAATGTGTTTACGTGTACTTTACTTCAGAATGCAGGTAATTGTATGACTTTTCAAATGACAATTCACACTTCAACAAGTTTGTATTACTATCAAAGAAAAATCGAGAAGGCAGTCGTAGAGTGCGCTTGTCGGTAAGGCGGGCGGCGCGGCGCGGCGTGGCTACGGCCGCGTGGGGCAGCGAGCGGCGGCACCGGCAGATCGATGGCAGGCGGACGCCCGCCCGCTCTGGGATGGGGCGCGGCGCCCGACTTTCGCCGAGCTATTTATAGCATTCAAGCCGCTGACCTATTTCGCTGCAGCGCCGCCGAGGAAGGTCACGGATTCAGCCTGCTCTCTGCCGACGCGGCGCCATTGTCTTTTCAACCGAGCTGCAGCGCTAATTAAAGTTGTTGACACTTTGCCGCCCCTTTTTTAAATGCTATTCTCATCCTTCGGATTGATTACAGAGTTGCGGTTGCAATTAGAGTGTCGACAATAGGTCGCTTTTGATAATAGACGAGTTGTCGTGTATGGAGTGTGGGGTAGGGCGGGTGTCTCACGTACCTATAGGTAGCGAGCGAGAGATGCGCGCGTGCCGGCACGTCTACCTGCTTAGTACGCTAATGTGACAGGCACAGCCTCCCGCACCACCTCGACCGAGCTCTTACAACCTTCACACACGCTCGCAATGATTTATCACGTTAACTATCCAACATATTACGGAGATTGTAACTTGTGTGCGCAACTATAGTACGTGTAGCAAACATTTAGGTTGGATATATTGTGGCAATATTATGGACGAACATGATTAACTGAATGGTTATTTGTTTACAAAAATTAATGTAATGTTATAAGCTCAAACCTTGGAATTCCTTCCTTGCTGTGCTGACTGAGGTGACGATGTTGGCGACGTGTCCGAGTACAGTTGCAAACAGCATCAGTCCAAATAATAGCTGAGCGATCACGAATACATACTCGCCTTTGCTTCTTGGTCTAGGCAGGTCACCTATGAAACAAAACCAGAACTGTTATGTGTGATATAGTTTATCAAAAAATCACCTACGTACAAACTTAGTGGGTATGGCGATTGTCATCTATATTTATACACTAATATTCTTCATTGTAATAACCTAAGATCCCTTTAAGGACGACCTTCATCGAACTGTTTAATGGATGAAAAACCCGTGTGAAAAAAAAGTAAAAAGAAATAGTCAACCAAACGTTTGCATATTTTATAGGCTTCATACTTTCAATTGGTATGGAATTTGTCTCTTAAACAAACCAGTGAAAGGTTTAAAAAACAAACATTTTTTTTGTTAATTAATCATATTGGGGACTGAAACTTTTTATACCTATTTTTTTGATATAAAAAACTTTACATCCATTAAACAGCTTGAAACGGTCGCCTTAAAGGGATCCCGTAAATAAATAGGAAATAATTTAGATAAGCTCGGAAACTACTACGTAATATTGGGTAGGGACAAGTGGGGTTCTTTGAAACGCGGGGTACAATGAAACGATTCAAATAAAATCTTCAATTTTTCAAATTTCGGCCCTCTTTTTACTCGACCAATCGCGTACTTCGACGGGTTATGCGTGAAGTTAGTTGTATGGAGAGTACCTGTTGTTGATTTGATTTGCGAGCGAATAAATTGTTTTATATGGTCTAAAGTTGAAATTAGAGTCTAAAAATCAATGTGTTTTGTGAAAAAACAGTTGAAGATTGGTAAGTGATATGTTTTTCCTAAATTAAACTACATATTTAAGATTTAATTGAGGCACTTTGCAGCCATAACCTCAGAGTAAAAATATTGATGGTTAGCTTTTGCATTTTTTTGGACGTGATGGGGCACAATCAAACGGGGTTCAATGAAACGGTATTTCACAGGAATTTCACGGTAGTTAATATTTTTTTATTTAATATCACTTATTTTATTGTATAGGTTATAGGTGTTAGTTATCTATAACTTATTTAATAAGATATTTCATGTTACAGAAAAAGTGCACAATGGTGAGAAATAGGCAACAAAAAACTGATAAAAGACTACAAATAGTGAACAAAATATGCAGGAGGCCGTTGAACTGGTGCAAAATGGCATGAGTCTCAGAAATGCATGAGTTTCGATTGTTATAAACGCACAATTCACTGAGCCCTATAGCGTTTCATCGCACCCCAGGGGGTGTTTCATTGTATCCCAGATCTGGGGTACATTGAAACAGAGAAATGGTTTCCGTAGACCGTAATAAAAATAGGGTTAGAGTTGTTATCTCATTTAAATGACTAATTATTAGTTTAATAAGCAAAGTTTCTAATAGTACATAAATGAGATTGATTTAATAACTATTGATTAAATTAAACTCAAAAATGCTTTTTTTCGTTTCACTGTGCCCCACTTGTCCCTACCTTTTATTCCGATATTCCCACGGGATCGGGGCTTACGAGGATGAAACCGCAGAGTGTTGCTACTAAAGTATAAACTATCATTCAACCACAGTATTCAACAGTTGTCACAGTGGCACGATTTACAAATTAATATATGGATACATTTGGCACGAAGGGTACCTACATATTTACCATATGAGCGAACAGCCTGAGAACTATCAGACATTGATATATTGTTCGCAATATTCACAAACGAATTAAAAAAAATATATATGTAAAAGTATCGTCCAAGTGGAAAAAGCAAAGAGTCGACATCAAAAAGTGGCAAACAACGACGGAAACATTTCAAAAGGGTAGTGTAGTGATATTTTTTTATTAATTGTAGGCACAAAATTAACGTTTCAGTAAACATGTGACTGTTAATTAAATTTAAAAACTAATTAAAGACAAACAAACAAAATAAATATGTGACCACTCATGAATTTCTCGTTACACTAATTTGTGCTGTTATCAAATTGATTTAACAAAATAATTATTTGCCCCTACATTATATAATTAAAGCAACTAATAGTCAATATATTTAAAAAAACATGTGAAGTGTAACTACACCATATACCGTTTGTTTCCCTTGACTACTAGTAGTGCCGTGGGGAATGTTTATATCCCATGACTCGACTATTTTCTGATTGCCTCGTATATCTCGTGATTGCCTTGTAAAATTATCCCCGTAGATTATCTGAATACCCGTAACACTACACAAGTAGACCAAGAACATTGTCACTATAGAGGACTAAGACTGACTCTACTATTTTCATTTTCTGATTGCCTCGTAGGTATATTAAAATTATCGCCATGGATTAACTAAATACCTACCCATAACACTACACAAGTAGACCAAGAACATTGTCACTATAAAGGACTAAGACGTTGTTCTGCAGCTACAATTTCTCAATCAACTTTACGAAAAACTTTCGCCATAAGATTGGTAATTAATGAAATACAAACGCTTATTTTAACAAGCGGTGAACGAACTGTATTACCTACAAATATAAACGTTAAAATTATCAAAAGCGTGCCTGATTTAAATCACAATTAAATACCTACTGTTACTATTCTTAAAATATTTTTCATAAAACATTTAATTTTCATTTTACAAATATAAATGGTACTTTAAAAACTGAAAATGGTCCCACGTTTTATCCTTTTTCATTCGAGTCAATGTCAGATTAAGCTCATGTGTAAGCACTTTATCCGGCCACCTGTAAGACAGCTAAAAGGGCATTTCATTTTTGAACACCGTTGTATGCTCTTTTTAAGTTCCTTTTTGGTTTATTTTAGTTTTTAGTCACCAAAAGAATAAACTGCGGTTTATAAGGGCCCCTAAAGGGTTTATAAAAAATTGTTTTTTTTTTTAAGATTGATATAAAGCAAATATTTAATTTAAAAACAATATTTCGATGTAAAAACCATGAATTTAAATATTAAGATATGCATATTATTATGTGCGGAAAGTATGATGTGATTGATATTGACTTGTAACATTGTTGTAAGCGACAGACTGAGATTTCAAATAAGATTGAACCTCTCCAGTACATTCACCCGGCAAACAAAGACAAAAATCACAAAGAGCAAGTCAATGCAACGAGCATTATACAATCAAAATACAAATGTTTTTCTTTAAAGAATAAACAACGATAAATATTTGTTCTCGTTGCATATTGAAATGGATATAAGAATAACCGGGTGTTCAGGACGTATCCGTGCGATAAGCAGATATTATTATAGGCAGGTATAAGGAGGGAGATGGATGGGTGCTTACAAATGACATTGACAGCGGGGTCGGCGAACAATCTATTTTCAGATGCCGTTATGAAAGTATTACTCATGTTATACGAGTGAGTATCTCGGGAACGTTAACCGCACACTTATTGTTTATTATACATGACTGACCGAAGTGAGTTTATCGTATACTACGAGCTGCTACGCTACGAGTACGACCGACGACGCGTAATACTAACCTACTGATGTTAAATGATTTGGCTATGTAATTTGGGTTTTCGTTCACAATATCTACCGTTTCAGAGAGCATGCGACCGATCGCTCAGGAAGTCTTTTGGGGGAGGCCTATGTTCAGCAGTGGACGTCCTGTGGCTGATATGATAAAATATACCGTTTTGGAAGAGTGATTGATAACGAACAAAATAAAGATTCAGTTTTTTTTATTGGCTTAAAGATGATTTGTAGTTTTATGTTTATGTAAAGTTGGTTAAGAATTTATTAAATTAAAGATTGGATTTTCTATCACATTAAAATTAAACGTCATTAATCAAAAAAACAATATCCACCAACCAAAAATTAATGTTAGGAATAACATATAATCTTCATTTTACAACATACCATTTTACAACGATTCACTTATTAAAAGTACCTTCCAAGTTTTTTTTATATCTATTCGTTAAACTTTACCGTCATAGAACCAATAAGTTAAGGTGAGAGATGGGCAAGGGAGAGAAAGTGTTTGTAAAATAAGCAGCCTACGAAACGTTGGTTGTAATAGTGTTTTGTAAGATTTAGTTGGAAATTTGAATTGAAATATTATGTATTACATCCTATATAAATTCTATAAAAAATATGTTAATTATTGACAGATTATTGATAATTCGATGTTACAAGTACTATGGTTTAGTGGTCGAATCGGTCAGTCAAAAATGATGTTTATAAATTACTTTCACAAATACTCTACGTGACTGCCTAGGTATTTAAAAGTTTAAATGCAAGCTTTTCCATAGAAATAAAGAAAAAAATATGCCGAAATGACATCGTATTACTTATCTAAACATGATCCTAGTTTATACAGGGTTATAATCTCATACGCAAAGGTTACAATTAACGATGATCCCTAAAATGTTTAAACACAGCGATGTCGTTACATTTTATGATGGCCCAGTTGGCACAATGATCACCATGCTGGACTGCCAAACACGGGGTAGCGCATTCGATTCCCGCCTCAGACAAGTATTTATGTTTAGATATTTGTCTGTGGTCTGGTTGTTTCTATGTATTATAATATATATTTGCAAAAGAAAAGTATATAAATAGTATATCCGTTGTCTAGCACCCATAACACAAGTTAGCTTGGGGCTAGATGGCGGTGTCTGGAATGTCCTGCAATATTTTTGAAGTGAAAACTTCTTATGGCGCGTTGGGCACTTTTGTGGGTGAGCATTTTCAACCGATCTCGCGACAGATTTTGACGCGACAGATGAGATTTTATTTGTGTTAGTCTTTTTGTTTAACTTATACTGCCATCTATTACACAAATTGAGAAACTTAGTTTCTAGAAAGACCGCTATTCGAATGTAGATGGCGCTGATTTAAATTTTTTACTGCCATCTAGCGAATAAAAAATAAACTATATTTGTTTTATTTTATGCGTCAATTTAACATAACAGTGTTACAAAGAGACAATGGGAATACTAAGCTGAGTATCTGCATCGCACGCATTTAATGCTTATTGGGTACAAAGTCTTGGCAAACTTGCAAAACGATTACCAATAAAGGGTGTCGAAGACATTGCAACACCTCTTATTGTACTGAAATGCCTCGTTAGCATTATACTGGTGGGCTGCAGGCGTGTGAGCACAAACTACGAGTAGGTACTTACTAGCTCTTATCTCGTGATTACAATAATGAGTTTCAGCACTTTTAGTATACGTAAACTCGTATACGTTTGTTTTGTTTTTCGCAAAAGTTTGCCTTTTTAAGATAAATGAGAGTAGTTAGTTTATTTTTACGGCTCTTTCGTTGAGTGTAATAATAAGTTTCTCTACTCTTATTGTTTGATAAAATAACATATTAGTTACTAGCGACCTCCCCGGCTTCGCACGGCTATATTATGCATGTATTATACATATAAACCTTCCTCTTGAATCACTCTATCTATTAAAAAAAACCGCATCAAAATCCGTTGCGTAGTTTTAAAGATTTCAGCATACATAGGGATATAGGGACATAGGGACAGAGAAAGCGACTTTGTTTTATACTATTTTTTTTTTTTTTTTTTTTTTTTTTTTTATTAGGAATGGGTTTGCACTTGACCATAATGTGCCTGATGGTAAGCATCATTATGGCCTACGATGGAGCGTGCTTACCCAGTAGGAACCGATTCACTCTCGCTTTGAAGATCGCTAGATTGTAGTTCGTGGGGAACAGGGAGTCAGGCAAGGAGTTCCATAACTTTGCGGTGCGCACAATAAAAGTGGATGCAAACCGCTTAGTTCGAGTCTTAGGAACTTGGATCAAAAAACGGTGTCGTCTTGCTGTCTCCCTGCTCGTCCGATGGTAAAATGGGGCAGGCGGAATAAGTTCGTATAATTCCGCAGCGCACTCACCGAAATGCAATGTAGTGATAGTGATATCTAATTATCTATTTACTAACGATGTTTTATTAAAACTATCTACTTAATTATTTAGAAGTAGGCAGAGCTTGCTGTACCCGTGCTTTAGCTAGCTAGTGTACTATGGTTTGATTCATGAATATCGTCTCGTTGGTAAATCGGTACAGTATCTACCAAAGAAGGAAGGGTCGGAAAAGGTTTTGTTCCACCTTCACTCGCGTCCCTCGAAGACCCTCGTTTATTTATGGTGTTTGAGTCACGAGCGTATCTTCTAGGAAAGCATGCTACCTCTTAGACCGCATCGTCACCTACCATCGTGTGAGATGAGTCAAAAGCTGACTTTATTATAAAACATTTAAAAAATCGACAATACTAAATCAACAGCCTAATTTTACTTAGGTAGCTACTTTTCGAATTTACACAAACAACAAGTTAAAGTTTACCATGTACAGTCGCCTGCATAATTGCAGCCCCCGGTAGAGTTCTAAAATTACTATTATTGGAATGTTTTCATTCTAATCATTTTTATTTGATAAATTGATGAGTTGGAAGACTTTAAACTTCAACTAAAGCAGGTTCCTAGAATCTTGCTTGTGTTGAAAACATTCTTATACCAGCCGTTTTAGAGCTCGACGGTGGGTCTGCAATTATGCAGCCGACCGTACAATCGACGCTCAGGAAAAAGGAGGATGGATTGGAAAGGTTTTTGGTTTACTGCCTTCTTCCTACCTTCACTCGCGTCCTTTGAAAGCCCCCGTTTATTTGAGGTCTTTGATTCACGAGCGTATAGGTATCTTCTAGGAAAGCATGCTACATCTTAGGCCGCATCGTCACCTACCATCGTGTGAGATAGTGGTCAAGCGCTGACCAATCTTCTTTCTTATCTTTATATTATATAAAATTCTCCTGTATGTGTGTATGTCACTGAACTCCTCCTAAACGGCTGGACCGATTTGAATGATTTTTTTGTATGCGTTTGGGTGGCGCCCTGGATGGTTTAGATTTACAAATCAGCCCGGTTTTTTAAATGTTAAAACAACGATTACCGGGACCGCTATTAGCCTGGAAGAGATCGCTTTGAACGACAAGGCCGCCCTTTGTAACACTTAGACTTAAGTTTTTTTTAAATATTTTATGTAATTTAAAAATGGTGTTTGCAATCAAGAATTTATCTATCTATCTATCTACTTTATTATAAAACATTAAAAAGTCGACAATACTAAATCAGTAGCCTAATTTTACTTACCTACTATTCGAGTTTACACAAACAACAAGTTAAAGTTTATGCTTTAAGCTTAATTCGGGTTCTACAACAAACTTTGACGACATAATTAGATGAAACTTACAACTTATTATCTCTACATAAAATATTAACTTTATTTTGTACAAGTTGGCGCAACTTAATTTACCTTTAGAAAGCAGAGCAGCGGTTTTAAGTCACCAGTTACTGCGAACTTAGTACTAGTATGACAAAGTTTTGATCTAATTCTAAGAAATTTACCAACTAGATAAGTAGGGCATTCAATCGTAATTATTGTATACTTTGGAGTAAATTTTTCAGTTTTTTTCAACAGAAACCTTTCCTTTAGTATTTTCTAAGGTTTTCGCGACTTGAACTCATAATGATATTTATTGTAACATCAGCCATGTGTTGTGTGTACCTATGTGTTATTGTGTGTTTATTTGTCATCTCAGTCTGCATGTTACCATGGGATCCCTAAAGTTTCCGAAACGTCAGATTTAAACAAAAATAATAAAAAACGCGAATATACCTATCTGTTAAAATAAATATAATTATGATCCTTTCCTTTTCTATAAACAGTTAGAGAGACGGACAAGTAAGTGATCTTATAAGGGTTCCTTTTTTTACCTTTTGCGGTTCAGAACCCTAAAAACAATAAAACAAACAGGCAAATCAGATACCATCAAATAAGTTAACAAATCATCTGGTTATTACATACAATGTGCAGCCAAAATTAACTCCAAACTAACAGAACCAGATATATAATTCATTAACTACCGACATAAAGGGCTGCATACATAAACTTACAGCATACATACTGTTATAAATAATTACCTGTAAATACAAAGGTTCGTTCAGTCGATATGCCTGCGTATTGTCGCCGGAAAACCAGCGGCTGTGTCAGCTAAATGTTGGTGCAGCTATCATTGCTGAGGCAGAACCTTTTTGGAGGCACACGGCTCCTTAGATCTTATTTCTTCTTTGTATATTTCTTTTTTCCTATTAATTTTTTTGTTTTTATTATTATTTTTATTTTATTTTAAACTTTTTTTTTAGTGCTTTTATGTTTGTTACTACTTTTCTGATTGTCTTATATGTCGTGTGCTTGTCCAAATAAATATTTTCTTTCTTTCTTTCTTTCTTTATTGTAATACATAGTTGGGTACATATAAAACGATATAAGCCCCATTAAACGGGTACAATACCGACACGTGAGCCGAAGCCCGTTAATTTATGCATTAACATACCGTCTACACCTATTTATTACCTGTCATGTCCATTACGCGGTGATATTTCAATTGATATATTACGTAACTTATTTAAGCCGAAGTGGTATGACCAGAAGCGCGATAGATGTGTCTTAGAAACAGTTTTTTGGTTATCAACCACTAAAATTCATAGAATGATTCCTACTGTCGTAAAGGTGAAGAAATGCTTTGTATTGTCAAACAATTCAAAATACGATTACAGTGATTTGCCTCGATAAAAATATGTCGCGAGAACATACGCAAAAAGAGTTTTAGATGAAAAAAAAAAAAATAGTCGGACGACAAATAGTCGTCCGACATTTGTCGTCCAACAAATAGTCGTCCGACATTTGTCGTCCGTCAATAGTCGTCCGTTAAAAAATACCATATGTACGTCTTAATACACTCACAGCCAAATTAAAAACAGTAGGCCCAGGCATACATTTTCGCCGCGCCGTAGAGAGGGGATAGCTGTCTACTCTCCATCCGTCTTACGCTTTTTCGATCAGGTCACGTGTCCTGACGCGAGTTTAAGATTTTATACCCATTACAGAAAAAGTGCTCAACGCCGCTAAAGAAGTTTTCACTTCAAAAATCTTGAAATCCTAAAAAATCGTAATTTTATTGAGCTTTTTCAATTTTACGCCGATTGCAAGGAATACACATGTACAAAATTTATATTTTCATAAACTTTACATGAAATCCCATAGGGTAGTACAGATGGTTTTTCACTAAAATAGATGTGAGTCTTTTAATTACATAAAACAGTTAAAACGGTCATTTCGAGGCGCGCGGCGCGGGGGAAAGAGATAGGATCATCGCGCGGCGCGCGCGTGGGAAATGGATAAGGGTTTCAGTTCCTACTTCACCTTAATATATGACTAGCTGCACCCCGCGGCTTAATCTCCGTAAAAGTATTCTATGTCCATCTCCATTCTCTAAACTAACACTTTGTTGATTTTAATCCAAATCGGTAGAGTCGTTTGACCGTAAAGAAACAACCAAACAAAAAAATAAATAAACAAAACGGATTTATAATAATAGGAATTTAAATATTAGTTAGGAAGATAAGGATGTTTTATAAGTCTGATTCAAGTGAATGTCTCACGAATTTTGTATTTTTTTCAGTATGCGTCATAAGTCCACTATCAGTTTGCTACAATAATACTATTAACAAGTATTGGACTTACGACCTTCTTCTAATAGACGTTACACACAAACTTATTTATTAAATACTTAAATTAAAAGTACTCAGTGTGATTATTATTGTCTTCACTTGGCCGAGTGGTATAAGCCGCCACCCGCTACACCAACCCACGTGGTTTCGATCCGCAGGTTACGTTGTTATAATGTTCAAATAGTGCTGTACAGGATTGTAAACGTTACGATGGCGGTGAACTTTTGAGCGTCGATTGTGCATGGTAAATTCTAGGGCAATAATTAACTAAATGTGTAAAGTATATATTCTAAGCCCACTTAATGATTCCTTTAGAAAAGGTCCGTATTTCTACATCATTATTTTTCCGGGCGTAGGGATCGACTTCTCTATAGCCTTAAAAAGTAGCCATCGGATAAGATTAAGCCGATATTTTCGACTTTTATTTCCTTTTACATTTTATGGAAATAAAGGAATATTTGACAACAAAAGGCACAAAGCTTTGACATTTTTATTCACACATCTACACTAATATTATAAAGAGGAAAACTTTGTTTGTTTGTTTGTTTGGTTGTAATGAATAGGCTCAAAAACTACTGGACCGATTTTAAAAATTCTTTCACCATTCGAAAGCTACATTATCCACGAGTAACATAGGCTATATTATATCCCAATACTCCCACGGGAACGGGAACTACGCGGGTGAAACCGCGGGGCGCAGCTAGTAGAAAAATATTTTTAGTGATTGGTTCATAGTGTAATTTAATTAAAAGTTTTCGGAATGCAGCGGACATAGAATTCTAACAGATCGTCCCGTATAGGACTATTATCCGGTCACAAAAGGTAGAGTTTGTCATAAAAGCAAAATACGAATTTCAAAATCATTTTCAGCTAATATTGTAATTTCTGGACAAATAAAGTTTTTTTTTTTTTTTTCATTTTTAGGTTTCCGTACCCAAAGGGTAAAAACGGGACCATATTACTAAAACTTTACTGTCCGTCTGTCTGTAGGTACCTCATGAACCAGCTAGAGAGCTAGAGAGAGAAAAGCAAGCAGCTAAAAGCAGCTAAAGAGAGAGTGAGTGAGTGTGTTGAGAGTGTAGCTAGAGAGTTGAAATTTTCACAGATTATGGATTTCTGTTGCCGGTATAACAACAACTACTAAAAACAGAAAACAAATAAAGTGGGGCCGTGCCGGGGGTTCCGTACCATGGTGTATGGGAATACACCATGGTACGGAACCCTCCGTGTGCGATTCCGACTCGTACTTGGCCGGTTTTTGTTTAGTTATGTTGGTACTTAATTATATAGCAACCAAATAAAGATTTAGTATGAATTTAAAAAAAGATAAAATGGGACCGCATCAGCAAATATCCGTGATATTTTACACAACTGCCCTAGCACTACAACTCCATATTACTTTGAAAAACCCTAACTGCAAAATTGGATTCCGCTAAAGGGCATAGCAGTTTTATTTTCCAATCTTTAGCTCGAATTCAATTTGGGCATTTGGTTGGGTTCGAAACTACCGGTCGAAAGATTGTTCTATTTGCAAATACAAAATTATATTTGGGTTGTAACTTCATTGGGTTAATTTATTTTATTTTATTTATTTACTCTTTCTTACTTACAGCCAACCGTTTGGGCACATTTCCTTAGGACTCCCATTTGGACTTAGACTTACTTACAAAGTAGGTAGTTTAGTTAATTAATTTACGTTTTTTTTAATTTAATTCTTATGATTGTTATGAATAATATTTTATTCTTTTGTTTATTATCAAAAGATAAATAAATAAAACGATCTCTTACTTACACTTACTGTAAACACTAAAAGAAGAAAATTAATGCAATTACCTATCAATTTATAGAACATTTTAATATTGTATGCCCAGTGTGGTAAACAGTTCTGACTTTTTTAAGCATTCTGATATTCATAGTTTGACAATAAATATTCTAAAAAGTCATAAAAAAACTTTATGTTTGAACTTATACTATAGGTATACTCGTACTCTGTGCTTACGTTTTAAAAATACCTATTATGTAAGTAGGTACACCTACTCATTTCAAAATTAATAGCAAATATAAGAATAACATTTTCATGTTAGCTTATATTATAATTTCTATTAATTTAACAGCGAACAAGCTCCACAAGAGGAACTTTGTTTGATGTAAAATAATAAATAAAAAATAAATATTTCAGGACATATTACACATCGCCATCCAGCCCCAAGCTAAGCAACTTAATGCTTGTGTTATGGGTGCCAGATAACGGATAAACTATTTATATACTTTTTTTTTTGTAAATATATACATATTATACATATAGGAAACACCCAGAACCAGAAACAAGAATTTATGGTCAACATAAAAAAAAAAAAAAAAAAAAAAAAAGTCGGGTGTTCGCCCGACGCGCCACAGAGGTCGTCAGAGGTGTAAGATGTAGGTATTCCTTATCTATAAGTACGTTGAAGTTGCAGAGCGTACTCTAACCAAATTTGATGCGCGTTAGAAAGCATGAAATGTATATCCGAGTTGTGATAACAAATAAGAAATGTTATGATTTTGCTTCTATCCAATAATATAAATAACGTTTCAATGAAAACTTTTCTTTCTTCAGAAACTAGTAACTGCTTAACTAGTTCGAAACTCAGCGTACTGCACAAAGTCACACTTATTATACTAACTTCGTACTTATCACGTATTTCTAAGGATAGCAAGCATATTCGACAATGAAAAGTTGGTGTTGAGATCCTCAATAGATGCTCTTATTAACTTATCTGTATAAAGGTTAGGTTTAAAGAATTTATTTACTCATAAAAGACATAAGTCCACTTACAATGTAAATAATGCAATGCGTATTATATTGGATTTTCCTATCTTATTAGAAATTACTAGTTTTGGCTTCGGATGATCAAAGGACTGGCTTCTACCTCGGAAAGCTAATTTTTTTAAAGACAAAACAAAAAAGACGATAGTACAATATGAAATAGTTTAAAAAAAGGAAGCAAAAATAAAGATAAAAAAAGAGGAATACAAAAGGGAAAATTGTTCATTGTGTTGTGTCTTGTGTGTGTCTGTATGTATAGATGCTGTATTGTTATTGTTTGATTGTTCGTATTATTTTTTAGATTTTAGTTTTAGTATGTAAGTATTTTAGATTAATATAAATATTTTAGATAATGTATAGTTGTAAGGTTATTTTAAAATAGGCTTAAGCGCTGCATCAGCGATAGTAGAGGTATTTTATAAGTTATGTTTGGTATATTGCTTGTGTAAATTCACAACCTACCATCAAAGCTAAATCAGTTCTTTTCCATCCAAAGGTTGCCTGGAAGAAATCGCTTTCAGCGATAAGGCCGCCCATTTGTGCAACCTATACTTTCTAGCTATTACTTTACTTTGTGTACCTATATCGTGTTCTGTTTACTCTTGTGTTGTACAAATAAAGTTATCTATCTATCTATCTATCTATCTATATAATAAAAAAATAAAAAAAACCTTGGAAAGCGGATAAGCATCGCCATCCATCCAACGAGGTAATGTAGCCAGCCTTTTAGTCACACTTCCTATCTAAGGACCCCGTTATTTATTTTATATTTATTATTTAATTCGTCGCATATACTACGGCCCAAATATAACGTTAGAAAATTTTATTTTTAATCCTTGAACTCGTCCTATTTTATACTTAATCAAAATGATATTTGATCAGAAGCAAAACTCGTTCAATTCGTATGATTTTATACAAATTTTATAAAGCTAATCTCAGGAACTACTGGTTCGAATTGAAAAAATATTTTTATTTTGGATAGTCCATTTATCGAGGAAGGCTATAGGCTACTTTTAATTTTGATATTCCCACGGGATCGAGACTTACGCGGATGAAACCGCGGAGCGCAGCTAGTATAGTATAAAATAACAATACCTCCTGTATTTTACAGTAAGTCTTAAGAATAGAACTGGGCATGCCAACAGCATTATTACTTTTAAAATTAAACCTTACTCTAATTGTTCAAAAAAAAAAAAATTTTAATTTCAACGGCCGTAAAATTCTTTAAAATTCTTAAGAAAAATATTAACCCTAAAAGGTGCGCACCTTTATCGAAAGCAATTAATCATACTAAGTAAGAATGCTTCCAATTATCGAGCAGTACGTAAAGTGAATACTAAAAAGAAAAAGGGATCCGAAATTAGGACAATCAAATAAGAAATTGGCAGGGAAATTTTTCGGCACAAATAAGTAATAGGGTTTTGTAAAAAAAACTTTCTAAATTAATATTGTTAACAAATGAAAATAAATTAAAGAATTCTGATACAGTTTGTTAGATAGCAGGAAAATATACATTTATTTGCTCAAAATCAGTCTAATAAAATGCTACAGACCCTCCCGCGATATGAAAATCTTTATGCAAATATTTAAGTCGCTACTATACAAACAACCCCAGGAAAAGTATTCGTAAAGGACAGCGTTCATTGATCAAACCCGTGCGAGGTATCATACCGCAGCGGTATGATACCGGCATAATGTAACCGGTATTTAACGATAAATACGAGAGGCTGGCGAGAGGCTAGCGAGCGGCGCGCCGCGGCGTATCCTTCCTGCAATTATCAACGTATTTACGAGCGGAGAGTGTCAACCCCCGGTAAAGTTGCGCCTACCTTCTCCTAACAGTTTACATTTCACTTTATTATTAAACCTACTAATCATTCTGCATTTGAAACGCGATATATAACAGAGAAAAGGGGTTAATTAAAACTTATGTTCGTTCGTACACGAATTATGATTGCAAAAATATTTCTGCTACGTTATACAAAAGTCGGATCTCTATAATTAAATTAGTTTTAGTGAAGTTACACGTTACAAATTTTAAACCCTCGTATACTTGTTTATTTTGATAGAGCCCGGACTACGTATTACTTTTATGGACAAAATAAATCCCTCTACACAATATGGTCGAAATATAATAAAAACCACAGTTACGCTATTGCAAAATTTTATTAAAATAGGCAAGTATAAATCTTTAAAAGAATGGTTAAAGTAAATGTTTCCTTAAGAATTAAGTAAAAAACTTGTATTG